>CM057347.1:242852826-244172778 GCA_030015575.1 Agapanthus africanus | reverse complement strand
ATTTTGGCCTTCGTCAAGGGTTAGTACGGGTGGGTTCAAATTAACCTGGATAATAACGGGTAGAACTTGACATGTGACTTATGATATGTTGGCCTTCGTCAAGGACATAAGAGCATGGGGCAAAAATCCACATCGGGAGTTTCTAAGGAAATTGAAACTTGCTTATGCTGCATACCATTTGGAGTTTGATAATGTTGGTAGGATTCCTTCAGCATTATCACACAATGACATTTGGATCCTGATCCTACTGTGAGTATCCGCTACTCCTCGGGAGACTTTTCACTTAACGATCAATCCTATAAACTAAATAGGTGTCTAGAAAGGTGTTTGCGGGGCTACGCCCACAGGGAAAAGTGGTTATTTAATTAAGGAACTTCGCGAAAGTGTCGTAAAACCTACCTCGAAGTACCGACACCAGCCTGGCTGAACGGTTAAGCAAGTATTGTACGGTGAGATTGATCCCGACTAATTCTTCTTGTATGGTTTGAGGAAGGATTCGAGAAACAGTGGGAGCCATCCTGTTAAGATAAACTAAAAACCAATCTAAACTTGCAAGAGCATCATGCTAAGTGTTTTCTTCTCTCTCTCTCTTAATTGCAGCGACCCAGTGACCAGACATAGGTTACATCTAGATAATAAAATGACTGCATCTGACTGTTATGACTGGCAAAGGTCTGTCCAGATGTCTATTATCCATGACAAGCTGGGACACTTCTTAATTAATCAAACCCCTGCCGTCTCAGGGCCAGTTTCCCCTGTCATGGATATTAATATCCATAAGACATCGGAAAAAGACTGTGCGAATGCCAAGTGCCTCGTGTTGGCCTCAGTTGATGGTGCATACCAGAGGAAGCACGAGAAGATGGACTTAGTTTCTATCTTCCTCCATAACAAAGATTTATATGGAGAGCAATCTCGTATCGCAAGATATGAGACCTCGAACGAATTGCTTTAAGCGAGGTTGGTTGTCGGGTCATCTGTATGGGGCAACGTCCTTACAGAGACTAGCTATTTTGATGAGCTCACGGACCTGAAGACTACGTTGAAGAACGGGTCAAATACTGACTTGATTCTACAGTCTCTACCCTCTACTAACACCCTGAAGAAAACTAAGGAAGAAGGAGGAAAGGGAAGGGCAAAAGTTTCAGGACTGGATGTAATGAAAGATGGACATTCCTATTGTTACGGGAAAGGACATTGGCAGAAGTATTACAGGGCTTTGAAAGACAGTAGCCAGGATTCGAAGCATGTTGTGGCTTCGGCTTCGGGTTTGTTTGTAATAGAAAACTGTATGTTAATTAACCCTACTTCCTTGGTATTGGATACCGGATCAGGATTTCATATTTGTAATTCATTATAGGCTCTGAGAAATCGTAGAGTTATCAGGATATGTGATATGACTCTCAGGGTTGCCAACGGAATGAGCGTGGACGCTGAATCCGTAGGGGAATATCACCTTGGATTGACAAGTGGGTAGATATTGGTTCTGCGTAACTGTTTGTATGTAACTAGTATGGCTTGTAATATCATATCTGTATCCATACTTTCTAAGGAAGGGTATGATTTTACGTTTGTAAGCGATGTGGTCCACATCCACCTAAATCAAGTTCTGATTGGGTCAGGTACATTAGAAAATGGAATATAGGTACTGAATCAAGCTCAGGTTTTCAGTGTCCAGAACGCACTTAAAAGAATGTCTCCGAACACAAATCTGGCTTTCTTATGGCATTGTAGACTGGGTCACATTAATGAGACACGGTTAATAAAGTTACATAAAAAGGGATACTTGAATCCATTCGAGTATCAGTCTTATGCTACTTGTGAATCTTGTCTCATGGGAAAGATGACAAAAACTCCGTTCACTGGACACGGAGTATGAGCGAGCGAGCTCTTGGAACTCATACACAGTGATGTATGTGGTCCAATGTCTACACATGCGTGAAGTGGTTATTCATACTTCATTACTTTTACAGATGATTTCTCTAGGTATGGACATGTCTTCCTGATGAAGCATAAATCCGAGGCCTTTGAGAAATTTCGGGAATACAAGAATGAAGTTGAAAAACAAACAGCTAAGAGTATCAAGACACTGAGATCTGATCGAGGTGGTGAATACTTGAGTGCCGAGTTTCTGGACTACTTAAAAGAGAATGGAATTCTCTCTCAGCTTACTCCTCCATACACACCACAACACAGTGGTGTATCTGAAATGCGGAATCGAACCCTATTGGATATGGTTCATTCCATGATGAGTAAGGCTGAGTTACCGCGATCCTTCTGGGGTTATGCACTAGAATCAGCTGCATATCTTTTGAACAAGGTTCCGTCCAAGACTGTGCCTACCACACCATATCAGATGTGGTGTGGGAAGAAACCCCATCTTCAATATCTGAAGATATGGGGATGTCCAGTTTTTGTTAAAAAGCAGCATACGGACAAACTCGAGGCATGCTCAGTACTATGTAAGTTTGTGGGATACCCAAAGAACTCTAGGGGGTATCTTTTCTATTACGCAGAGGAACAAAGGTTTTTGTTTCTCGTCATGCCCACTTTCCGGAACATCAGTTTTTAGAAAAAGAAACAAGTGGGAGCTCAGTAGAACTGGAAGAAATTCTAGAACCACAAGCTATTACTGAAAGTTTGGTAGAACCAGAAGTTTCAGGAGAACCGGACATCCCAGCGCCACTCCACAGGAGTAGTAGGCAGTCTCATCCGCCCGAGAGATACTACAGTTTTCTCATAGACGGTGATCGAGAGGATTGCGTCATTGAAAATGATGAGCCTACTAGCTCCCAGCAAGCTATTCAGAGCGGTGACTCAATAAAATGGCTGGATGCAATGCGGGCCGAGATGGAGTCCATGTACACCAGCAAAGTTTAGACTTTGGACATTGCTCCAGAAGGAGTAAAACCCGTAGGCTGCAAATGGATCTTCAGAAAGACGATTGGTGTAGATGGGCAGGTTGAAGCCTATAAAGCTAGACTTGTTGCAAAGGGTTTTCGTCAATGACCTGGTTTGGACTTTGACGAAACCTTTTCTCTAGTGGCTATGCTCAAATCCATTCGGATCCTTCTTGCCATTGCTGCCTTCCACGATTATGAGATCTGCCAGATAGACGTAAAGACGACATTTCTAAATGGAAATTTGGAAGAGTGCGTCTATATGGATCAGCTGGAGGGTTTCATTCAGAGTGGGAGCAACGGTAAAGTGTGCAAGTTGCTTAAGTCCATTTATGGACTGAAGCAGGCATCACGGAGCTGGAACATCTACTTTGATGATACTGTCAAAGAATTCGACTTTATCAAAAATCCAGATGAACCATGCATTTAAAGTAAGATTTTAAAGAGAACTGTGGTATTTCTCGTCTTGTACGTGGATGACAATCTCTTAATAGGAAATGACATTCCTATGCTACAGTCAGTCAAAGGATTGTTGTCACAGAGGTTCTCCATGAAGGACCTGGGCGATGCCAACTATATTCTGGTGATCCAGATCTATCGTGATAGATCTAAGAGGATGTTGGGACTTTCGCAGTCCAGGTACATCGACACCATGCTGAAACGATTCAGTATGAAAGATTCAAAGCGCGGTAATTTACCGGCTTGTCACGGAATCACCTTCTCCAAGGATATGTCTCCCAAGAAAGATTTGGAAAGGGCTCGCATGTCATCTATACCCTACGCATATGCGATAGGCTCTATAATTTATTCAATGTTGTGTACCAGACCAGATGCAACATACGCATTAAGCGTTGTAAGCCGGTATCAGTCGGACCCAAGGGAGAAACACTAGATAGCAGTAAAGAACATTCTCTAGTACCTGAGAAGGACTAAGGAGATGTTCTTGGTGTATGGCGGAAAAGACCTCCAGATCGAGGCATTTACTGACTCCGGCTTCCAGAGTGACAAGGATGACTCCAAGTCTATGTCGGGTTATGTCTTTACCCTCAATGGAGGAGCGGTTTGCTGGAAGAGCTCCAAGCAGGAAACCATCGCTGACTCAACTATGGAAGCGGAGTACATAGCTGCTTGCGATGCCGCAAAGGAAGCTGTCTGGATGAAGAAGTTGCTCACGGAGCTTCAGGTGGTTCCTACCATTGTTGATCCAATACCCCTGTATTGTGAAAACAACGGCGCTATAGCTTTATCGAAGGAACGCAGGTCCCATCAGAAGTCCAGACACATTTTGAGGCGGTACCACCTGATAAGGGAGATCGTAGATCGCCGGGAGATCGAGGTGAAGAGAGTAGATTCGGAGAATAACACTGCAGATCCATTCGAAAAGGCCATACCCAAGACTCAGATCGAGCGGCTGATCGAGATGATAGATCTTCGATACGCCAGTACATGGCCCTAGTGCAAGTGGGAGATTGTTAGTGTATATGCCTTAGAGGCCATTACTGTATCATACTAGTTTGTATATTACTTAATGGAAGCTTGGCATATTCACAGTTGTAAAGACAATCTTGCTCAAAATAGTAGTATGCTATTTGGTTTGTTTCTACTTTAATATGTGCATGTGTTTCTTTTAGCATATCGCTTATACATATTAGTGGAGCCCTTAGGATCTTTGCTTGATTACCAGTGTTGTGATGGCAGTAACACTTCTGGGGGCTGGGTAATCTACAACCACATCCTTATACAGGTCCCTAGTCGTAGGATTATCGAGACGAGGCATCGATACTCCGGAGTAGACTAGCGTATGCGCTTCTCATCCCAGCAGGGGAGATGGTCTGTCCTACAGCCATCAGTACGTCGTACTGGAGATAGTATGCGGGTGCTCGTTAAGTTACGAGTATACTGGATAGGACTCATCGGGAACTGTTGGTTGGTACTATACCTATCCTCAGATAACAGTTCCCAGGTGACAGGAGTACAGCTTAGTCCGTCGACTTGACACTGCTACTTCGCCTTGAGTGTGTTCCCACTTTACTTTGATTACTACCCTACCACTGCTCAAAGGAGTCGTGCAAATAGGTAGTAGTTGGGTTCAGTCCCGAAGCACTTGGAGGCAGTAGCGGTTAGATAGGATTCGTCTCTCCTGGTATTGGGGGTTGATATCGCGCTGTGTCTAGGAGAGCCATTACACAAAGTCCCTGGCTAGGGCAAGAGAGAATTACTGGTAGTGTTTCCAGTAGTTTCTCAGGGTGTTCTAGGCTATACTCCGGCATGACTTATATTGCTATTAGGGGTCTGACGTTTACCGCCCCCTAGGCCCGACATGTGATACTCATAGACGAACAGACCGGACTGTATGGAGATTGTCACATTCAGGCTCAGTAGGAGTTCAGACGGGTTTACCACATTGGCCTTCTTATCGACATGTACCTGGGGACCGTTACGTACAGCTAGTGCCACTTGCGGTCTGTGGTTAAATCCACTGCCAGCGTAGTGTCGAGTCTTTAGAGTCCTACACAGAGAGTTTCCCTGCACTGGGCGAAAGGTGTAGAGGCCGTATGATTTTACGGCAGGGCTACGATCACTTACGTGCACATGAGCGCGTATGCTGTTTGGGCAGACAATGCTAGTCGGGTTTGGTTTAAGCCGGATCCTAGTATTGTATGGATGGATTAGTTTTGTCTTCTGTGCATTCGCATTCTACGGAATGCGGATGCGGGTGTGTATGCACGGTTGTGAGGAGCGAAGAAGAAGGAGGTGCCTCATTAGGATTTTGATCGTTGGTTCGGTCAAAACCATTATAAGGTGAGGAAAATATTTACTAATCTTTTTAATGATAATTGTGTTCCGGCTAATTGCTTTGACCATTTGACCATGCTTGACCATTTGACCTAGTGGACCATTGTTGACTTGGACTTTTCTTGAGAGCACTAGATCCTTCTTTTACTTTTGGTTTTATTTTTGTGATGATAATGTTCAAATCAAGGGTAGCCATCAACTTTATCATGATAAGAGATTAGTAATTATTATGTTTATAGATCGTTATCTCTTGCTCATTCTCTCTTTTCAAGTGAGAGCTCCCATGGTTCCCCCTTCTTCTTCCTTTCTTGATTTTTCTATAGCTCTCATGTGTTGAGAAAAATAGAAACAAAATAGACAAACAAATCCACCATCATCTTCTACACCACCTAGGACTTCAAGAATAGCAAACTTGTTGCCCTAGTTACTTCGGCTTGAGGTGGAGTTCGGACTACAGACTCCCGGGTGGATCGTCTTCGACTCTAGGAGGCCGCGGAGGTGACCAAGATCCGGATCGATCCTCGGAGCTTGCATGGACGAGGAGGACAGCGGAAAGAAGACCCGAAGGACTTGTTGCATGAGGTATAATCTCCTAAGCATAGTAGATAGAACCTCTTATTGTTTGTTAGCAATGGTTTGGTAAAGATCCTCAAGTCTTAGTCCATGTTACCTTGTGTTAAAAATTTGATTTTTACCTATTCCGCCTCCCCGTAAGCACCGGGGTGGGTAACGTGGACTTACACTAGCACGTGATCCTCGATAGATTCAAGACTCACAGTGATCGAGCTAAGCGAAGATCGACGGAGAAATTACCTCTTCAAAGGAGTGATCGAGAGTTATTCTTCTTGTAATCTTGGATTGAAGAAGTTGTAATTTGAAGTTGAATAATAAAGGTGATCATACTTTTAGTCTTGATTTCTTTAAATTTTCACAATATGAAATCTCTATATGTTGATTCTTTTATTTTCATAATGTGTGAGTAAATCTCCGCTTACTAAGGATTCAAAGGAATTTGGTAGATCACATGGTGAGAGAATTCTATATTCATCTTAAGTCTTATGAAGATTATAATCTTCAGCAAAAAGAATCATTAATTTCCAAATTGTAGTGAGAACAATTTAATGAGAATTTCATCACAATTTGGGGATTAGATTGATGATCCTTCTTGTTAATGGCTAGATAGGAAGGCAATCAATGAAAGGACAAGGGGCAATGAAGGAGAAACCCTAGTTTCATCAAAGGGACCCCTAATTCTCATTATTAGCCATCAATCTAGTAATAATTTTATCAATAGATAAGATGAATCATCTCGAATAATCATCCATGGCTACTAATTCTGTTCGAATCATACAAGCCTTCTTCAATTTTCTTGATAACTACATTTGATCTTGGACAATTTTCTTGATTTCCTTTTTTGAAAACAATTTCTACATTTTCTTGAAAATATGAATTCAATTAAATCTTGAACTATTTCTTGAATTTCTTTACTATTTCTTTCGACTCAACTAAAGAAAGAATTTACGAATTCCTTGCATCCTAGAGGACTGTTAGTGATATATGACCTAGAGGCCATTATTGTATCATACTGGATTGTATATTACTTAATGGGAGCTTGGGATATACCCGAATATAGTAACAGTCTTGCTCAAAATGGTAGTATGCTACCTGGTTTGTTTCTACCTCAATATGTGCATGTGTTTCTTTTAGCATATCGCTTATACATATTGGTAGAGTCCTTAAGATTTTTGCTTGATTACCAGCGTTGTGATGGAAGTCACATTAGTGGGGGCTGGGTAGTCTATAAGCACATCCTATACAGGTCCCTAGTCTTAGGATTATCGAGACGGGGCATCGATACTCCGGAGTAGACTAGTATATACGCTTCTCATCCCAGCAGGGGAGATTATCTGTCCCACAGCCATTAGTATTGCGTACTGGAGATAGTATGCAGGTACTCATTAGGTTATGAGTACACAGAAAAGGACTCGTCGGGAAGTAGTTGTGGCTATTATACAAATCGTCGAGTAGCAGTTCCCAGGTGACATCAGTACAGCTTAGTCCGTCGACTGGACACTGCTGCTTCGCCTCAAGTGTGTTCCCACTATACTTTAATTATTACCCTACCACGGCTCAATGGATTTGTGCAAACAGGTAGTAGTTAGATGCAGTCCAGAAGCACTTAGAGGCAGTGGCGGTTAGATAGGATTCGTCTCTCCCGATGTTAGGGATTGATATCGCGCTGTGTTCCGAAAGCCATTACACAAAGTCCTTAACCATGGCAAGCGATATTTACTGGTAGGTGTTCCAGTAGTTTCTTAGGGTGTATTGGGCTACTCTCCGACATGACTTATACCGCTATTAGGCGTTTGACGTTTACCGCCCCCATAGACCCGATATGTGATACTCTTAAACGAACAGACCGGACTGTACAGAGATTGTCATATTCAGGCTCAGTAGGAGTTCGGATGGATTTTCCTCATTGGCCTTCTTATCAACAACTACCTGGGGACCGTTACGTGTAGCTAGTACCGCTTGCGGCCTTTGGTTAAACCCACTGCCAGCATAGTGTCGAGTCTTTAGAGTCCCACACAAAGAGTTTCCATACACTGGGAAAAAGGTGTAGAGGCCGTATGGTTTTACGGCAGGGCTTCGATCACTTACGTACACTTGTGCACGTATGATGTTCGGGCGGATAATACTAGTGGGCTTTGGTTTAAGCCGGATCCTAGTATTATATTGATGGATCGGTTTAGTCTCGTTGTATTCGTGTTTCTCGCAATACGAATGCGGGTATGTATATAATGATGAGAGGAGCACAGAAGGAGACACCTCATTAGGGTTTTGACCATTTACATGATTAAAACAATTATGAGGTGGAGGAAAGTATTTGTTATTTTTGTACATGATAATTGAGGGCATGGCTACTAGGTTTGACTACTTGACTTTGTTTGACCTTTTGACTTTGCTTGACCACTTGACTTGGGTTGACTATTTGACCTAGATATTTTTGTGAGATATTTTGATGAGATATTTTGATGCCATGATAGTGGTCATGTCAAGGGTAGCCATCTTAATTTTCACGAGTGAGATTATCATTTTGTAAAAATACTTTCCCTTTCCTCAAGTGAGCTCTCATGCTAGCTCTTCTTCTTCTTCACTTGAAAACCCTTGAGGTCTCATGAGTTGAATAAATTAGGGTTTCAAGAGATAAATAAATCCATCATCATACTCTACATCACCTAGGACATCAAGTTTGGCAAGCTTGTTGCCCTAGTTACCTCGGTTTTGAGGTGGAGCTCGGACTTTAGACTCTCGGGTGGATCGTCTTCGACTCGAGGAGGTCGTGGAGTTTGATACGATCCGGTTCGATCCTTGGAGCCTACGTAGATGAGGAGGATAGCTATAAAGGCCCAAAGGACTTGTATCATGAGGTATAACATTCTTTCCGAGTAGTTAAATCTCATGTTGCTTGCTAGCTATGGTTTATGTTCGATCCTTGGTTCCAGTCTGTGTTGCGAAGCACGTAAAAATCATTTTTTGCAAATTCCGCCTCCTCGCGAACACGTGGGGTGCGCAAAATCGACTTACAGTAGTATCAGAGCCTCTCATAAACCTCAGATAGATTATAACGATGTTAGAATTCCGCCGTTTTTGTCGCGGAAAAACTGTCGACAAAAACAGTTTTCAAAAGTTAGGTTTTGAGTTCTTTGCACACCACGCGGGCTCACGGTTTGAACCAAGAAGCTGAGGGGTGAAGTGTGCACACCTCGGGGATACCCCGGGGTGGACCAACGGCCGAGACTACCCCCCAAGGCCACCACTTGGTGGCCTTGGGGGCTGGTGACCCAAGAGCACCAAAAACAGGTGCTTCGGGTCTGCCCTCCTTTGGGGGCCACCTCATGGTGGACCCCAGGGGTGAGTACCCCCCCGAGGCCCCCATTCGACGTATTATCATGTGTCTTCTCCTCCGCAAAGATTCGGGCAGGTTTCGAGTTTGTTTTGACTCCAGGATTGACTCAAAACTTTCAGATTTGGAACTTTAGCTCACTGGATTTTCGAGTTTTGGAAAATTGTTTAATTTTGCGTGCGGAATTCTAATGTCGTGATTACTTTACAAGCTCTGTGTTGTATATATGTGTTTGGAAACGTCAACTAATTCCTATACGTCGATTAGTCGAGGTTGCATATATCTGTGATGTTGTTGTGATGGTTTGTGTATATGAACTTGTAGGATCGTCGTGGATGAATAGCCGGGGATGTGAGATGAGGGTTTTCATTCTTTCATTCGATGTAAAATTTGTAAAGTGATGTAATATTATTTTTGCGGGGCACATCTGTGTTGAGCTTGTAGCAACCGTTGTATTATTTCATTTACTGTTTTTGCTCCTAAGATAGACCCAAGGTGGGGTGCACAAACTACTGAGTACTTTAAAGTGCCGAGTAGCCAACTCACTATAAGGTTACTAGGCACTATCACAAGGATCTATAAGGCATCAACCATGCCAAATCAAAAATTTTCAAGTGCCGAACAACCTAAAGTGAGGATCTTAACTAGAGAATTAGGTTTAACATGGATGTAAACAACTTTACATCTATGAGAGAGGGATTACAACCTTTGTAGTCCGTTCTTTCGCTTCATAAGCTCCTAGTAGAAGTCCTTTTGCCACGATCCATCATCTCCCAGACTCAAGAGAGGCTCCAAAAGTCGAATGATCCATGCTTGCTTGAAGTCTTCCTTTTCAAAGAAGATCTACCTTGAAGAATCTCAAACTCAATCTCTCACTTCTCTAATCAAGTATTAGAGAAGTGAACACCCTAATCTAAGTGGCTAGAATAGATGAGGATGATGAAGTAGGAATTTAGCACTCTTTTATTTTTAATTTCTCACAATTTATCATCACAAAATGAAAAGCTAGTCAAGGTTTTCTATCCAGAGAATGAAGAAGAAGAAGAAAACATTTTGTGATGAATAATGAATTATTGCTATGGTTACAATCCCAACCATGGGTTAAGTATGAAGGCTAAACCATTGTAGAGAATTAACTAGGGTAAAGGGTTTGGGTTGGGTTAAGAAACATCTACACAAAATATCAATACAAAATATTTAAGCTTAAAAAAAATAAAGCTTCTAGAAGCATCATGAAAAATCTAACCCAAATGCTAACCCAAATCAATCCCTAACTTGTTTAATGTCCACAAATCATGTTGTATTTGTAATCATAAGTTGTTACAATATTATATATCACATATATAATATATTTTGCAACAAAGAAAATAACACTTTTAACATATATCGCATATATATCAATGTATTATCGGGTGAGAAAATGAATTAATAAAGCGAGCTTATATTAGTTAACGTAATGTAATATATCACATATATAATTATACATCAAATTATCGAATCAACACTTGATCCGACAATCCGGCTATATAGCATATAACCGACTAATTTAACATGTACCGATTCATCGAATCAACACTTGATCCGATGACCCGGCTATATCACATATACCCGGCCGTTATCATATATCGAGAGAATAGAATACGATATCTCATATCATATTATTCTCGGTCCCGCACATATCACATATGTGCTCCTACTCCGTTTTGCCTGAGCCAGGAAACCTCTGTGTAGGACTCTAAATAATCGTCAATACGCCGGCAGTAGGTGATGATCATATCAAATACTCACAAGAGGCAAGCGGTCAGCTAAACGTAACAGTCACCCGTGTATTGAGCAATCAGAAGATCAACAAGCATGACTGTACATTCTCCTGCAAATCCAATCAGTAACACTCCCATACAGTCCGATCTCTTTGTTTGATATGTTGCATATCTAGTCTACGGGTGGTAAAGGTCAGACCCCAGTAACCGCTAAGTCGTGTCGATGTAAGGCTCATAACGGATCGAGAAACTACTGATAACACTTACCAGTAAATCTCCATATCAGCCCTGGCTAGGGACTTCCAGTTATAGCCAATCGAACACAGCACAACATCAACTCCACATACCAGGAGAGACGAAACCCCTCCTATCGCTCATTGCTTCCATGTGATTCGGGACTGTACCTAAAAGCCACCGTTTTGCATGCCCTCTTGGACGTGGTAAGGTGGAAATCAAAGCACAGTGGGAATCACACAAGACTCTATGACGATCTCGGGTCTACAGACTAACCTGTACTAGTGTCACCAAAGAACTGCTATATGACGATAGGTATAATACCATCCAGGAGTTCTCGGCGAGTCCGTTCAGTGTACCCAGTCTCCACTGAGCACCCGTACACCATCTTTGATGTCTAACACTAATGGATATGTGTTCATCCATCGCCAATCATATGGGTCATGATCCGTGTACGCTAGTCTACTCTGGAGTATCGATGCCCTGTCTCGATATACCCTCGACTAGGAACAGTTATAGGATGTACTCGTTGACTACCCTGGCCCCACTAGTATGATCTCATCATAGTCCTAGTAGTCGAGTACATATCCTAGGGGCTTTATCAATACGTGATCACAAAACAGTATTCGTTAACATGTTGAGATAAAGTGAAACCAGATAGCATACTATCATATCGAGCAAGAAAGTCCTCTCTATATATATCCAAGCATCCTTTATAATATACATCATATGAATAACAATGGCCTCTAGGGCATACATATAACTAACACTCACTTTGTTGAGGGAGGTTGCTTCACTTCGGGAATTTGGCAGGTAGTTTGCCGTACTCGTAGGGGTCTAGGGTGGGGTTTGGCTATTCATCACGACCGTGGAATCTGTCTTTTGTTACAGGCTCAAACGAAACGCGGAATTCCTTGTATATCTATTGTATTCATCTGTGATCTGGAATGCCTATCATTGCGTCTGACGAATGGATATTATTATATATATATATATATTATATAATAGACGTTGCTTATGTTTTGCATCCGTGCTAGTCCAGCCCCCGCTCTGTCGTTAGTTAAGTAACCTAACGGGTGATGGCGGGCCCCCGTGGCGAATGCGGATGGCATAAGAGTACGTTGTATTTTCGTTGTTTTCTGCAATGGTAGGTTAATTGATGGGACTACATTATATTAATGCAAAGCAAACAAACCAAAGCTGAATCGTTGGAACAAATTTTAAAAACCACTCGGTTATTTTAAAAACAGCAGACTTTTAAATGCGGAGCTTAAACCACTGCTTTTAAAATCTATCTGGTTCCTTCGATTATATCAAGTTCACTACATTCACGGTTTCGCCAAAACCATTCGTAGCCCTCCGTCATTTCATATGAATAGTCAGTAGTATTTAAGCTATTTATGTTAGCCTTCGTCAAGGCATATTGTTTGGTAGCTGCTGGATATTCATCTGTAGTATAGATAAATGCGTTGGTTTGGGACAGTCGTACTACTATTTTGGCTTTCGTCAAGGGTATGTGAGGGTGGGTTCAAATTAACTTGGATAATGACGGGTAGAACTTAAAATGTGACTTATGATATGTTAGTTTTCGTCAAGGTCATAAGAGCATGGGGCAAAAATCCACATCGGGAGTTTTCTCTTCGGGATCGAACATCAATTGCAATGATTCGATAGATCGCTCATTGGGATAGATGTAGATAAATAATACCCCAAAGAAACTTAAACTTGCTAGTGCTGTATACCATTTGGAGTGTGATAATGTTGGTAGGATTCCTTCTGGATTATCACACAATGATATTTGGATCCCGATCCAACTGTGAGTATCCGCTACTCCTCGGGAGATTCTTCACTTAACGATCAATGCTATAAACCAAGTAGGTGTATAGAACAGTGTTAGCGGGGCTACGCCTCCAGGGAAAAGAGGTTTTGTAATTAAGGAACATCGTGAAAGTGTTCGAAAACCTCCCTCGAAGTACCGACACCAGCCTGGCCGAATGTTTAAGCAAGTATTGTACGGTGAGATCAATCCTGACAAATTCTTCTTTTATGGCTTGAGGAAGGATTGGAGAAACAATGGGAGACGTCATGTTTAGATAAATTAAAAACCAATCTAAACTTGCAAGAGCATCAAGCTGAGTGTATTCTTCTCTCTCCTAATTGCAGCGACCAGGTGACCAGATTAGGTTACAGATAGATAATAAAATGACTGAGTTATACTATATTGACTAGCAAACGTTTGTCCAGATGTCCATTACGTATGACAAGATGGACCACCTCATTACTACTCAAGCCCCCGCTGTCCCAGGTCCAATTTCCACCGTCACGGATGTTGATATCCGTAAGACAAAGGAAAAGGACAATGCGAATGCCAAGTGCCTCGTGTTGGCCTCAGTTGATGGTGTATACCAGAGGCAGCACGAGACGATGGACTTTGTTTATATCTTCCTTAACAAAGTTTTATATGGAGACCAATCTCATATCGCATGATATGAGACCTCGAAGGAATTGCTTCAAGCGAGGTTGGCTGTCGGATCATATGTAGTGGACCACGTCCCTACAATGATTAGCTATATTAAAAAGCTCACGGACCTGGAGACCACGTTGGGAAACGGGTCATATGCTGACTTGTTTCTACAGTCCCTACGATCTACTTTTGCCCAGGGGAAGAAAGTTATACTTCCAGTTGAGGGCATCTTGAAGGAAACCAGGGTGATACCCACTCAACTTATTGGGGAATCTTCCTCTTCTGCATCCAAGGCGAAAGCACAGGGTGACAAGAAGAAGACCTCCACAACGCCGATAAGCGGTGTCAGTAAGGTAGAAGAAAAGATTATTGTGATTATTCCAACTAGATTGAGTATCAGGGAAAAAGTTTCAGGGTTATGAGTAGGGAAGGAGGGATGTTCTTATTATTACGGGAAAAGGGCATTAGCAGAAGGGATGCAGGGCTTGGAAAGCCGGAATCTAGTATCCGAAGCATGTTGTGCCTTCGAATTCGGGTGTGTTTGTGATTGAAAACGGTTTGTCAATTAACTCTACTTCCTGGGTACAAGATACCGGATCAGGATCTCATATCTGTAATTCATTACAGGCTTTGAGAAACCGTAGAGTTATTAGGGCAGGTGATATGACTCTCAGGGATGCTAACGGAATGGGCGTGGACGCTGTATCCGTAGGGTATATCACCTAAAATTGGCAAGTGGGCAGATATTGATTCTACGTAACTGTTTGTGTGTACCAAGTCTAGTATGTAAGTGATGTGGTTCACATCCACCTAAATCAAAATTTGATTGGGTCAGGTACACTAGATGACAGTATATATTGAATCAAGCTCAGGTTTTCAAACGTCCAGAACACACTTAAAAGA
Source organism: Agapanthus africanus (assembly GCA_030015575.1). Classification (NCBI taxonomy): domain Eukaryota; kingdom Viridiplantae; phylum Streptophyta; class Magnoliopsida; order Asparagales; family Amaryllidaceae; genus Agapanthus; species Agapanthus africanus. Next base: position 244,157,814 of record CM057347.1, on the reverse strand, counting down.
AAGTCTCCAGAATTAAATGAAACTTTCTTATGGCATTGTAGACAGGTCACATCAATGAAACACGGTTTTCGAAGTTACATAGAGATGGATATTTAGATCTGTTCGAATATCAGTCTTATGTAACTTGTCAATCTTGTCTCATAGGAAAGATGACAAAATATCCGTTCACTGGATACGGAGTAAGAGCAAGCGAGCTCTTGGGACCCATACACAGTGGCGTGTATAGTACAATATCTACAAATGCACAAAGTGGTTATTCCTATTTCATTACTTTTACGGATAATTTCTCAAGGTTAGGACATGTCTTCTAATGAAGCATAAATCCGAGACCATTTGAAAAATTCCGGGAATATAAGAATGAAGTGGAAAAACAAACAAGCAAAAGTATCAAGACACTGAGATCTGATCGACGTGGTGAATACTTAAATTTCCAAGTTCCTGGATTACCTAAAAGAGAATAGAATTCTCTGTCAGCCTACTCCTTAATACACACCAGAACACAACGGTGTATAGGTGTAACCCTTCGAAAATCGTTTAGGCAGTTTTTCGGTAATCGGCTAATTTTTTGGCTTTTTCCGTAAAAAGTCAAAATTGATATTTTTCATTGTAGACCTAATTATACAAAATTTAGATAAGATATTACTATAATTTTGTCACTAAAATGTCACTTATAATTATCTAGTTAAATAAAAAAAAAATTCGTAATTAATTAATTTTTTTATTATTTTAAGCCTTTTTAAATACATTTAATTAGGGATAAATACAAATTTAATTAGGTAAATTTCTTAATTAGGAGTCTTTATAAGCTAAAATATGGTGTTAATAAAATTGTGTCATGACTTTCACATTTTTAGTTTTTGGATTGGAAATTTAATGAGAAAATGAAGTAAAATGAGGGTTTTTTTGTGAAAAACTTGATGTGAAAGCATTAAATGATAACTTGGGGGTGTTTTGGACCTAGAAACTTCTCCAAAAAAGCCCCACACCCTCTTCTTTACCTGCTGGCCGACCATTCTGCAAAAATTCCCCTTGCTTCCTCACTTCATCCTTGCTTCTTTTCTTGCAAAAAATCAATAAAAGTTCACAAATTTCATTAACCATTCAAAGCCTAACCCTAATCCCTTCTCTCTTCAACCCAAATTTGTTCAAAAACATGATGAAAGGAGGCTTCTTGGAGACTTGATCAAGCTAGGGTTCAAGCTTGAGAGGTGAAAATTCTAAACTAGTTGCAAATTGGTAGTTTGTTTATGCTAAATTAGATGTTTAAAATATTAATTTAGTGTAAATCCTTGTTCATGAAAAATCAAGAGAAGGTTTTGGATTTTTATAAATTAGGGTTTGTAGCATAATGGTTGGATTATGTTAGGGATGGTTGTCTAATTGATTAGAATGGTTAATGGTGAAATTATATGCTTACTAAATCGACAAAGTTCAATGTTTGTATCAAATCGGCTAGAACTTCGCTTACTAGATTTTTGTAGAAAATAGAATGCGGTCGATTTGCGTTAGGTTAGCAATATTATTAGCTTCGTATAGGATTATTAGAATGCGTGAACGCGGGGTTTCGTCTAGTCGGGTGGTAGTTTGTCGATTTCCACGAAATGACGATTTTTGTTAAAGGATTGCGATTTTCGTGCGTTTTTCCGCGCACCGAGTGCATGCTATGATTAATACGAGAGCGTGGATATTTGTATAATGTGACTTGCATCGTTTAGGGTTATGTAATCTTATACTTGGTGTTGTGCGAATATAGGATCGGTCGGGGAAACTTCGGATACGGCGCGAAAAGGCAAAGCGGTGGCCGGATCAGATTAGCGGGGATTTCAGGTGAGTAGATATATTCATCTATGGGGGAATCGTCTGGATGGCGCGAGGCGCCCCCCTAGTTAGAATTATCCTACTTTATGCAAGATTTATATTGTTAGATAGCTTACCCCTTTATGTACATTGCATATCCTCACAGCTAACCGTATGCTAGATTGCATGGACATTCATCTTCATATATGCGATATCACTTCGTAGGACACGAACACCATTACCATTGGCATCTGTTGCACGCGCACTATTCATGTGACACACACGCCTTTGGTAATTGCCATGCCACGTGCACTAGAAAACCTGTTTAACTTAATATCGCCATTTGCATTCAAACATGATATATGAAATTGCATAACATGCATATACCTCACATTATCATCATATTTATATAGATTGCTACCAAAACTCACATCATATACATTGATATCATAGACATTTATTATATATAACATGTGGACACTATGATTTTCTTGATGATTTCAGTTTTTCTGTGATTTCTGGATTTTTTGGGGAAAACCGCAAGAATTTAACAAAACCTTAGATTTATCACTTTCAAAACAAAGTTGCGGTTTTCTCGTGATGTATGTGTCGTCCACCATGAGTTTTCATGTTTTCTGTTGGATTTCGAGACCCGATTCGAGGAGTGGATGAACCGTCTCGGGTACATGGTGGGCCCGGTATGGTACCCCGGGGCAAGAAGATCGAGTTGTAGACGATGAGCCTGGCAGGGGAAGACTACCTACCGGTGATGTCTGGCGCGGCGGATATCCGGAGGATACCGACCGTTGTCGTGAGATTTATGATATGGGCCGATCCGGACTGACGGAGCCCGATATTGAGACAGATGTGATTCCTATTTGGTGTCGATGCTTGACACGGGTTTTCAGATGATTTCTTGATGATATTTAGCTATTATACAGACATACACTTTCTAAAAGTTATGAATGCAGTAACTTTAACATTCTAAACACTTAAAGAGTTAGAAAAGATATTGCATACCTGTGCATGCATACTAGAGTTATTATATCACATATGGACATACATGTTGTTCCGCATTGCGTGCATTCTTATGATTGCCTTAGTAGATGTTATATTTACTCACGAGCTGGCAACTCACCCCCGTTGTGCCACAGTGTCTTACAGGTCGGACCCGTCAGTCTCGTAGCGGCGGGCTATCTTGTCATCAGTTTCTTTTGCTCAGACTCGCGACATCGCCCGTAGGTGGGTTGTGAGTATACTTTATTCCTTTTTGCTTTATCATTGTATCTAGTATTCTCCATCTACCACTTGTATTGTATATGCGACCTAGTGATGAGACTGAGAGACTTGTATATTTGTGGTTCTTTTGGGTCGAGCTCACTTGAGCCGACGTGTGTTTTATGGTATTTTGCGTTTCTTTATGTTCTTCTCTTGATATTACTATTATATTGCATGTGGTTGTGATCCGCTTTGGGCGAAGAGCTAGCTCCCGCTTGGGGATGCCATTTTTATGATTGCAGGTTTATTATCTTGTTGTACCCATTTTGGGGGATAGAAAATACAGGGGAGACTCTGCCGAAATTTTCAGAAATTTTTGATGTTTTTTTTTTGGATTCTATGCAACTTAATTGATTTCAAAACCGTTTTCATTTAAGGTTTTCCTTCACTCTCTTTTGATTTTGGGTTAGATTTCTGGGCTTTGGCTGACTTAGGTTACGGTACGCCTTTAGACGTCTCGTAATCTAAGTGCCAGTCACGTTCCGTACTTTCGGATCGTGACAAAGTTGGTATCAGAGCGTAGGTTTTACCTTTCTGAGTGTAGGACGACCTTGGTAGATGGAGTAGGTGACTTAAGAAGAGTGGCGTACCGTGTGTATGATCCGCGGCATACTTACGATACGGTACTCCGCCTAAGTGACCTTAGGACATAATTGCTTGTATTTCCCTTCTTGATTCCTTGCATTCCTTGATTCAATTGCAATGATCTTATCAGTCCTTTTTCTTATTCCAGCTTCGATGCCGCCAAAGACTACGAGAGCTCAGCGGGCTGCCGCTAGGGATGAGATTCGGGCAGGCCCGTCTGAGGCGAGGATCGAGCGGGAGGATACGCCTACCCCTCAGGGTCATACTGATCCGCCTTATCCAGACCGTATTGCCAGATTAGAGGCCGGCATGCAAGAGTTACGGCAGATGATGGGATCTTTAGTTGAGTCCAGCCGGGCACATAGATCCGAGGACGTTCCTTCCACCGCACAGACCACGATCGTACCTGCTGCACAGATGGTCACTCCTGCTGCTACTACGGAGACTATCCCTGTTTCACTACAGGAGTTCATGAGATTGAGACCTCCAGCTTTTACTGGTACAGATGCGACAGAGGACCCACAGGCATTTCTGGATAGGATGGCTCGGATTTGCCGTTCGTTGAGGTGTTCTGATGATAGATTGGTGGAGTTTGCGAGTTTTCGTCTGGAGGGTCTTGCCCAGACATGGTACGACTCAGTAGAGAGAGGCCGAGCTGCAGGTCTGCCTTGTATGACCTGGGATGAGTTTACAGCTGCATTTCTTGCCCGTTTTCTTCCGGAGAGTGTTCGAGATGCTCGAGCCCGTAGTTTTGAGTCTTTGCGCAAGACTCCGGGGATGACAGTGTCGGAGTATGATATACAGTTTACCCAGTTGTCTCGATATGCTCCGTACCTAGTCGACACAGAAGAGAAGAGAATAAAGAGGTTTGTATGAGGGCTTGATACACAGCTATTCCTTGCCATCGGCACCCAGCACTTTGATACATACTCAGCCGCGATGGATGCAGCCTTACTTTTGGAAGAGCGTATTTCTGAGACTCCGGTCGCTTCTGGGCCGAAGAGGATCCGTACTGATACGCCAGCTCAGCGGCAGATGGGCAGACATCGTGATAGATTATTTCCGGGAGATGGCGGAGGCAGAGGATTGAGACGAGGTCAGTTATTTGGTTCATATCCACAGACCCAGCAGTCGTCTCCAGGATGTTTTCGGTGCGGGAGTCAGTATCACCGTGTCAGAGACTGTACCATGGGACGTCCGGGCGCGGCGACAGTCCCGCATGTGACTTTACCACCTTCACCACCATCGCAGAGAGCTTTACTTCCTACTCCCGATGATGCTTCACGCCAGCCAGATGCTTCTAGAGGCCGTAGGCGTGGCGGTCCGGTTCAGAGAGGACGAGGCGACAGAGGCAGAGGCAGAGGCCGAGGTAGAGGCAGAGCACAGCCAGCTATTAGTGGTGGACAGGCCCGAGTGTTCGCGTTGACTCCTCAGGATGCACAGGCATCCAATGCCGTCGTGACAGGTACTCTGCCAGTATGTTCTTTTGATGCACGGGTATTATTTGATCCAGGCTCCACACATTCCTATGTATCCACGTATTTTGCACCGAGGTTGGGCCGAGAGTCTTGTCCGTTAGATCAGCCGCTTGTCGTTATTACCCCGGTAGGCGAGTCTTTTGTTGCCCGTTTTGTGTACTGATCTTGTTCCGTTCGTATCGGGGAGAGAGATTCTTCAGTAGATTTGATTCTCCTCGATATGCTAGACTTTGACGTTCTTCTTGGTATGGACTGGCTAGCCACCTGTTATGCATCTGTGGACTGCCGTGAAAAAGCAGTCAGATTCAGTTTTCCTGGTGAGCCGGTTCTTGTTATTCAGGGAGATCGTAGCGCTACCCTTCCCAGCTTGATTTCTTCTCTTCGTGCTGGTCAGCTCTTAAGGAAAGGGTGTCAGGGATTCTTAGCTTATGTTTGTGATACTAGCTCCACAGAGGTTCCATTGGACCAGGTCCCTGTTGTGAGAGAATTTCCTGATGTATTCCCTGACGAGCTGCCTGGTCTGCCACCAGAGCGCGAGATTGAGTTCTGTATTGACTTGATCCCCGGCACGGGGCCTATTTCTATACCTCCTTATCGGATGGCCCCGGCGGAGCTGAGAGATCTAAAGGATCAGTTACAGGACTTGCTGGACAAAGGGCTTATCCGACCGAGTGTGTCACCTTGGGGCGCTCCCGTCTTGTTTGTTAAGAAGAAGGACGGAAGTATGCGCTTGTGCATTGATTATCGTCAGCTGAACCGGGTTACTGTGCGGAACAGGTATCCCCTACCCCGTATTGATGACTTATTTGATCAGCTCCAGGGTGCAGGGTTTTTCTCGAAGGTTGATTTACGATCAGGTTATCACCAGTTGCGGGTTCGGAAGGAGGATATTCCGAAGACTGCCTTCCGTACTCGATATGGTCATTACGAGTTCTTGGTGATGTCGTTCGGGCTCACCAATGCCCCGGCAGCATTTATGGATTTGATGAACCGCGTATTCAGGCCGTATCTCGATCAGTTCATCATTGTGTTCATTGACGACATCTTGGTTTATTCTCGGAGCCGGGAGGAGCATGAGCAGCACTTACGTATCACATTGCAGACTTTGAGGGAGCATCAGCTGTTCGCCAAATTCTCCAAGTGCGCATTCTGGCTAGACAGTGTCGACTTCTTGGGTCATGTGGTGACGAGAGATGGTATTTGCGTGGACCCGAAGAAGATCGAGGCAGTTCAGCGTTGGCCTAGACCGGTATCAGTCACAGAGGTTCGCAGTTTTCTAGGTCTGGCCGGCTATTATCGACGTTTCGTCCAGGATTTCTCCCGCATTGCTGCACCATTGACCGGGTTGACCCGGAAGGGGGTTCCTTTTGATTGGACCCAGGCATGTGAGGATAGCTTCCAGCAGTTGAAGACTCGTCTGACTACTGCACCAGTGTTAGCATTGCCTTCAGGATCAGGCGGGTTCGTGGTATATTGTGATGCTTCTAGAGTGGGGCTGGGCTGTGTATTGATGCAGCACGACAGAGTTATCGCGTATGATTCTCGGCAGCTGAGGAAACACGAACAGAACTACCCCACCCATGATTTAGAGATGGCTGCAGTGGTATTTGCACTTAAGATCTGGAGACATTACCTATACGGTGAGTCGTGCCGGATATTCACTGACCACAAGAGTTTGAAGTATATCTTCCAGCAGCGAGACCTGAACCTGAGACAGCGCCGTTGGATGGAGTTGGTGAAGGATTATGACTGCGAGATTCTATACCATCCGGGCAAGGCGAATGTGGTGGCAGATGCTTTGAGTAGGAGGCCCAGAGGTAGCCTATCTTGTTTGAGCGCAGTACAGATGCTGTCGACGGCGGATTGGCAGGTGTTATGTAATAGCAGAGTGGAGTTCGAGTTTACTCCTACAGGAGGACAGCTAGCCCATTTTAGAGCACGCCCACAGTTACTTGACCATATCCGCGAGGCACAGTCCGGCGATGCCCGTATCTTAGAGATTATTGAGCAGATTCGGCAGGGCAGAGTTTCTGAGTTCGTGATTGATGATCAGGGGATACTTCGATTTGGGACTCGACTGTGTGTACCAGATTCAAAGGGACTGAGGCGTGATATTCTCGAGGAGGCATATAGATCAGTATACAGTGTTCACCCAGGTTCCACCAAGATGTACCGTGAGAGAGAGATTTACTGGTGGGACGGGATGAAGAAGGATGTTACAGACTTTGTGTCCAAATGCCTGACTTGTCAGCAAGTCAAGGCCGAGCACCAGAGGCCAGCCGGCGAGTTACAGCCTTTGCCCATCCCTGAGTGGAAGTGGGAGCAGGTCTCCATGGACTTCGTTGTGGGTCTACCCAGGACCAGTCGAGGGTATGACTCTATTTGGGTGATTGTGGATCGACTGACGAAAGCGGCTCACTTCCTGCCAGTGAAGACCACTTTTGGATTTTCTCAGTACGCCCAGGTTTATATTGATGAGATAGTGCGACTGCATGGCGTTCCGACTTGCATCGTGTCCGACCGTGGCACCCAGTTTACCAGCCGATTGTGGCGGAAACTCCAGGAAGCTTTGGGCACCCGATTGAGTTTTAGCACAGCCTTTCATCCGCAGACTGACGGTCAGTCGGAGCGTACTATTCAGACTCTTGAGGACATGCTCAGAGCTTGTGTTTTAGATTTCGGTGGTAGCTGGGATCGTCATTTGCCTCTGATCGAGTTTTCCTACAATAATAGCTTCCAGGAGACGATTCAGATGGCACCTTTTGAGGCTTTATATGGGAGGAGATGTCGATCGCCTGTATGTTGGACAGAGCTCAGGGAGAGCAGTATTTTGGGGCCGCAGATCGTACAGGAGACGACCGAGAAAATACAGCTGATTCGGGACAGGATGAGAGCGGCACAGAGCAGGCAGAAATCTTATGCTGACAGGCGTCGTCGCCGACTCGAGTTCGCTGTTGGCGATCATGTTTTCCTGAAGGTCTCTCCGATGAAGGGTGTGATGAGATTTGGGCGGAAAGGGAAACTGAGTCCTAGATATGTTGGTCCTTTCGAGATCCTAGAGCGTGTTGGTCCAGTCGCTTATCGGTTAGCTCTTCCGCCCAGCTTCCCCGATGTTCACCCCGTATTCCATGTCTCGATGCTCCGCAAGTACCTTCATGATCCTTCCCAGGAGATTCAGCACCAGACGATCCAGTTAGAGCGTGATCTTTCTTTCACCGAGCAGCCGGTTGTCATCTTGGATCGGCAGGTGAAGAAATTGAGGTCGAAGGTCATACCGTCTGTCAAGGTTCTTTGGCGTGGCCCGAACAGCGAGGAGGTCACCTGGGAGAGCGAGGTCGAGATGAGGAAGAGATATCCCCATCTTTTTGAAGGTACGCGTAGTTAAATTCTAAATTCGGGGACCGAATTTCTTTAAGGGGGGAAGATTGTAACCCTTCGAAAATCGTTTAGGCAGTTTTTCGGTAATCGGCTAATTTTTTGGCTTTTTCCGTAAAAAGTCAAAATTGATATTTTTCATTGTAGACCTAATTATACAAAATTTAGATAAGATATTACTATAATTTTGTCACTAAAATGTCACTTATAATTATCTAGTTAAATAAAAAAAAAATTCGTAATTAATTAATTTTTTTATTATTTTAAGCCTTTTTAAATACATTTAATTAGGGATAAATACAAATTTAATTAGGTAAATTTCTTAATTAGGAGTCTTTATAAGCTAAAATATGGTGTTAATAAAATTGTGTCATGACTTTCACATTTTTAGTTTTTGGATTGGAAATTTAATGAGAAAATGAAGTAAAATGAGGGTTTTTTTGTGAAAAACTTGATGTGAAAGCATTAAATGATAACTTGGGGGTGTTTTGGACCTAGAAACTTCTCCAAAAAAGCCCCACACCCTCTTCTTTACCTGCTGGCCGACCATTCTGCAAAAATTCCCCTTGCTTCCTCACTTCATCCTTGCTTCTTTTCTTGCAAAAAATCAATAAAAGTTCACAAATTTCATTAACCATTCAAAGCCTAACCCTAATCCCTTCTCTCTTCAACCCAAATTTGTTCAAAAACATGATGAAAGGAGGCTTCTTGGAGACTTGATCAAGCTAGGGTTCAAGCTTGAGAGGTGAAAATTCTAAACTAGTTGCAAATTGGTAGTTTGTTTATGCTAAATTAGATGTTTAAAATATTAATTTAGTGTAAATCCTTGTTCATGAAAAATCAAGAGAAGGTTTTGGATTTTTATAAATTAGGGTTTGTAGCATAATGGTTGGATTATGTTAGGGATGGTTGTCTAATTGATTAGAATGGTTAATGGTGAAATTATATGCTTACTAAATCGACAAAGTTCAATGTTTGTATCAAATCGGCTAGAACTTCGCTTACTAGATTTTTGTAGAAAATAGAATGCGGTCGATTTGCGTTAGGTTAGCAATATTATTAGCTTCGTATAGGATTATTAGAATGCGTGAACGCGGGGTTTCGTCTAGTCGGGTGGTAGTTTGTCGATTTCCACGAAATGACGATTTTTGTTAAAGGATTGCGATTTTCGTGCGTTTTTCCGCGCACCGAGTGCATGCTATGATTAATACGAGAGCGTGGATATTTGTATAATGTGACTTGCATCGTTTAGGGTTATGTAATCTTATACTTGGTGTTGTGCGAATATAGGATCGGTCGGGGAAACTTCGGATACGGCGCGAAAAGGCAAAGCGGTGGCCGGATCAGATTAGCGGGGATTTCAGGTGAGTAGATATATTCATCTATGGGGGAATCGTCTGGATGGCGCGAGGCGCCCCCCTAGTTAGAATTATCCTACTTTATGCAAGATTTATATTGTTAGATAGCTTACCCCTTTATGTACATTGCATATCCTCACAGCTAACCGTATGCTAGATTGCATGGACATTCATCTTCATATATGCGATATCACTTCGTAGGACACGAACACCATTACCATTGGCATCTGTTGCATGCGCACTATTCATGTGACACACACGCCTTTGGTAATTGCCATGCCACGTGCACTAGAAAACCTGTTTAACTTAATATCGCCATTTGCATTCAAACATGATATATGAAATTGCATAACATGCATATACCCCACATTATCATCATATTTATATAGATTGCTACCAAAACTCACATCATATACATTGATATCATAGACATTTATTATATATAACATGTGGACACTATGATTTTCTTGATGATTTCAGTTTTTCTGTGATTTCTGGATTTTTTGGGGAAAACCGCAAGAATTTAACAAAACCTTAGATTTATCACTTTCAAAACAAAGTTGCGGTTTTCTCGTGATGTATGTGTCGTCCACCATGAGTTTTCATGTTTTCTGTTGGATTTCGAGACCCGATTCGAGGAGTGGATGAACCGTCTCGGGTACATGGTGGGCCCGGTATGGTACCCCGGGGCAAGAAGATCGAGTTGTAGACGATGAGCCTGGCAGGGGAAGACTACCTACCGGTGATGTCTGGCGCGGCGGATATCCGGAGGATACCGACCGTTGTCGTGAGATTTATGATATGGGCCGATCCGGACTGACGGAGCCCGATATTGAGACAGATGTGATTCCTATTTGGTGTCGATGCTTGACACGGGTTTTCAGATGATTTCTTGATGATATTTAGCTATTATACAGACATACACTTTCTAAAAGTTATGAATGCAGTAACTTTAACATTCTAAACACTTAAAGAGTTAGAAAAGATATTGCATACCTGTGCATGCATACTAGAGTTATTATATCACATATGGACATACATGTTGTTCCGCATTGCGTGCATTCTTACGATTGCCTTAGTAGATGTTATATTTACTCACGAGCTGGCAACTCACCCCCGTTGTGCCACAGTGTCTTACAGGTCGGACCCGTCAGTCTCGTAGCGGCGGGCTATCTTGTCATCAGTTTCTTTTGCTCAGACTCGCGACATCGCCCGTAGGTGGGTTGTGAGTATACTTTATTCCTTTTTGCTTTATCATTGTATCTAGTATTCTCCATCTACCACTTGTATTGTATATGCGACCTAGTGATGAGACTGAGAGACTTGTATATTTGTGGTTCTTTTGGGTCGAGCTCACTTGAGCCGACGTGTGTTTTCTGGTATTTTGCGTTTCTTTATGTTCTTCTCTTGATATTACTATTATATTGCATGTGGTTGTGATCCGCTTTGGGCGAAGAGCTAGCTCCCGCTTGGGGATGCCATTTTTATGATTGCAGGTTTATTATCTTGTTGTACCCATTTTGGGGGATAGAAAATACAGGGGAGACTCTGCCGAAATTTTCAGAAATTTTTGATGTTTTTTTTTTGGATTCTATGCAACTTAATTGATTTCAAAACCGTTTTCATTTAAGGTTTTCCTTCACTCTCTTTTGATTTTGGGTTAGATTTCTGGGCTTTGGCTGACTTAGGTTACGGTACGCCTTTAGACGTCTCGTAATCTAAGTGCCAGTCACGTTCCGTACTTTCGGATCGTGACAATAGGAAAGGCGGAACAGAACCCTATTAGATATTGTTCATTCCATAATGAGTAACGCTGAGTTATCACGATCCTTCTGAAGTTATGCAATAGAATAAGCTGCATATCTTTTGAATAAGGTTCCTACAAAGACTGTGTCTACCAACCCATATCAGATGTGGAGTGGGAAGAAACCCTATCTTCAGTATCTGAAGATATAGGGATGTCCAGCTTCTGTTGAAAAGCAGTATACGGACAAGCTCGAGGCACGCTCCATACTGTATAGGTTTGTGGGATACCCAAAGAACTCCAGGGGGTATCTTTCCTATTACGCAGAGGAACAAAATGTTTGTTTTCCTCGTCATGCCTACTTTTTAGAAAATCAATTTTTTTAAAAGGAAATAGTGGGAGCGCAATAGAACTGGAAGAAATTCCAGAACCGAAAACTACTACTGAAAGTATGGTAGAACCAGAGGTTTCAAAAGAACCGGACATCCCCACGCCAATCCGCAGGACTAGTAGGCAGTCTCATCCGCCCGAGAGATACTATGGTTTTCTTATAGACAGGGATCGAGATGATTGCATCATTAACATTGATGAGCCAACTAGCTTCCAGTAAGCCATTCAGAGCGGCGACTCGGTAAAATGGCTGGATGCAATACGTACAAAAATGTAGTCCATGTACACCAACAAAGTATGCACTTTGAACATTGCTTCAGAAGGGGTAAAACCCGTAGGCTGCAAATGGATCTTCAGAAAGAAGATTGGTGTAGATGGATAGGTTGAAACCTATAAAACTAGACTTGTTGCAAATGGTTTTCGTCAAAGACCTGGTTTGGACCATGATGAAACCTTTTCTCCGGTGTCTAGGTTCAAATCCATTCGGATCCTTCTTGCCATTGCTGCCTTCCATGATCGCGAGATCTGGCATATAGACGCAAAGACGGCTTTTCTAAATGGTTATTTGGAAGAGTGCGTCTATATGGATCAGCCAGAGGGTTTCAATCAGAGTGGGAGCAGCGGGAAAGTGTGTATGTTGCTTGAGTCCATTTATGAACTAAAGCAGGCATCATGAAGTTGGAACATCTATTTTATTGAGACAATCAAAGAATTCGACTTTATCAAAAATCTAGATGAACCATGCATTTATAGTATGATTGTAGCAAGAACTGTGGAATTCCTCGTTGAGTACATGGATGACATTCTCTTGATAGGAAATGACATTCCTATGCTACAATCAGTCAAAGGATTCTTGTCACAGAGGTTCTCCATGAAAGACCTGGGTGATACCAACTACATTTTTGGGATCCAGATCTATCGTGATAGATCAAAGAGGATGGTGGGACTTTCATAGTCAATGTACAACAACACCATACTGGAAATATTTATTATGGATGATTCTAAGCGCGGTAGTCTACCGGCTTGTCACGGAATCATCCTCTCCAAAGAGATGTCTTCCAGGACTGATTTGGAAAGGGCTCGCTTGTCGATTATAACCTACGCTTCTGTGACAGGCTCTATAATGTATGCGATGTTGTATAGCAGACCAGATGTAGCTTACGCACTGAGCGTGGTAAGCCGGTATGTCAGGACCCGAAATGGCACGCGACTGGCACTTGAATCATATAAAGTCTATAGGATCCCATCTAATTCAAGTAAGCCAAAAATCCCAGAAAACTAAACCATTTTAAATAGAAGTGAAGAAAACTATTTTAAAGCAAGTTGTTTTAATAACATAAGCCGAATGTGCATTTTTAAAATCTCAAGTCTTTTCTGAAAATTTCGGCAGAGTTACATTTGTAAACACTGGCCATAAAAGGGTACAACATGCATAATATGTATAAAGGCATCCCCAACTGGGTGCTAGCTCTTCGTCAATTGACGGTCACAACCACGCAAGCAATATAATATACAATGCTGAAGGGCGAGGATCAAAACTCAAAAGGAAACTCAAAATCAACATGAAAACCATAAAAATACAATGCGCGACTCCAAGGTCGAAAGAATATACAACTGGTTTTCTAAGTCTAATAAATAATACAAGTCTGGTTGATGGAGTTTTACTAGATATAACAGAATATAAATAAAAGGTACAATGGTGGTCATGATGCAAGTGAACCCACCTACCAAAGCAATCACCCGGAATGAAAGCAGTGTGTCAACAAAGCCGCAAACAAAACATATACGGCAAAACCTGCAAGAACTGTGGCACAACGGGGGTGAGTTGCCAACTCGTGAATAGAAAACATCACAGAGCAGAAATCGTATGTATGACTCAATCCTAGGTCAATACGATCATAATATATCGTGAATATGATAAAGTCTGAAGCATGATAAGGTGGCAAGGGTAAACGTCTATACATAAGTGTAATACCAAGTGCTCGTGTCAGTGCCTCAGGTAACAACATATCATAAATATGAGGTATGAATGTGGTATAATGAAAACAGAATACATCATGAATGAGAAAACTATTTTCTTAATATAGTGAGATTTCTGTATAAACATTTAAGTATCATCAATGAAATCATCAGAAAATCAGTGTCAAGCATCGACACAAAATATATATCTCAATATCCCAATATCTCAATATCTCAGGCTCCGGCTATCCGGACCGGCCTGTATCATCAAATCTCAATATCTCAGGCTCCGGCTATCCGGACTAGCCTGTATCATAAATCTCAATAAAATCACCGGTCAGCAATGCTCCCCTATCACAGGCTGAAACGCCATCCTCTGCGATCTTCTCGTCCCGGGGTACCGCACCGGGTCCACCATGCACCCACAGACGGTTCATCTCCTCCTCGAATCGGGTGTATGATATCACTCAAGAGCTAAGAAAACTCATGGTGGACATATCACAATCATAACATGAGAAAACCGCACTTTTATCTTTTAAAATGATAAATGAGTTTATTAAATCTTGCGGTTTCTCCAAATCAAGAAATCTCATGGAAAATCCGAAATCCAAAATGAAAAGTCAATAATAATGAATACTGGGCTCCGGCAATCCGGACTGGCCCTTAATATATTGCATGACTAATGAATATAAAAATATGCATGAAATATCAAGCAATGAATGCAATAAGGAACTAGCATATGAAACAATAACATATAGGAACTATCAGATATCAAGCTATGACAATGAAATAATATTTTCTAAGTGTACGTGACATAGCAATTACCGATGAAAATGTGTGTGAGCCGGCAAGCAAGTGTACGTGGGGCATATGCATCATCGATAATGGTGCGGGTGTCCTAACACAGGTTTCATCATTACTCACGAAATACATATAGACATGCAATGCAATGCGAATAGCAGAATAAATGGCAAATGAATAGTAAATGCAGCAATAATATGCAGAACATGAATAATAACGCAACAATAAAGAATCTACATTACTATGTATGTGTCATACCGTTTTGCCATTTGAAATAATACAAATCGTGGTGTTTTGAAAATAACGGCTACGGTGTTTTTATGAAAAGGTACGTCCTTTGAAATATCCATAGAATCTCTTGTCCTGTCTTTAAAAATACTCATGATTCGTTAGTTTAAAATAGGTATGAGTCAAGTCTAGTCTAACATCTACAAGTAACTACAGGACTAAACTTACAGTCTAATCGAAAGGGTAAGGAAAGCCACCTAAGTCTGAGTCGATATATATATATATATATATATATATATATATATATATATATATATATATAATAGTCGATGATCCCGCCTTAATAGTATCCCATAAGATATACTATATAATATGACATCCTCGAGTCAAGAGTGCGGATCTCTCATCAATAAATAGCTCGTACGGTAAATCCGTCGTACGACATCCCAAATCTGGGTACGGGGTCAAATATCACATTTATCTCATTATTCATCTGGTATCCTTATCATCACAGATCGTGAACCGGGAACTGATCTACGTCTAGTACAATATTGATACCATCTACATATATATATGCGTGTGTATGAAACACATCGCCTAAGGACCCTCTATAATATCGTGTCGTATCTCATAATACGAACCACATCATATCACCGATCTCATGGCACCATGCCCAATCTCATCGACCCATCTCCAAATACCATATACTATCCTCATCATCCATGTATATGTATATGTATATATATATATACATATTCCCATACCTATGTGTGTATATATATATATACATATCCCCATATACGCACAAGTAATAAAATGTATGCGAGTGTGTGTGCGTGTGTGTATGCAAATCATTAATCTAGGGTTTCGCGACTAAGAAGCTAAACTACGTTTCTTCTAATTACACTAAACTAACCTATAAACACATAAACCTGTCATGATAATCGTAGTCTCATAATAAACATACTTATAAATATAAGTATACGTATTCGTATACGACACTACGAAACTGCGGCGGTGCTATACGCCATCCACCCGACTTCCCCCATTGATATATATCTACTCACCTCGATCCTTGCTTGCCGAAGACGATGACGCCGTGCTCGTCCTTGTCTTTCATGTCCACTCGGGGTACCTACATATATACACATATAGCATCGTAAACGAAATCATGCACGAAAACCAAAATGTTGCACGAATCACCCATAGGTTAAAACCTATAGTTTACGCATGCAAGAATAACCAAACAACTCTCGACGATCGATGTATAAACGTGAATCGACCGAGATAAAACACAAATACAAAGTCCCATTCATTAAAAGCCGCAAAACGAAATCAGTAACTTCATAAAGCACTTCAAGATTTTGCCCTAGGTCAAATCGGTCAATTTTGCATATGGGAGGGGTCTAGTTTAAATATACTGGAGCCATGAACCAAACACTACTGCATTTCAACCTACCCTGGCCGCAAATTGTTGCCAGGAACAATAAATTTGCAGCCAAGTAAGGGGCATTGGGGCTCGGTTCTCTGTGGTAGCTTCCTGGGTGCCTTCATGACTCACAGTGTTTGCAAAATAATTCCTAGTGTCAACGGGTGTTAGCAGATATCAATTTCCCTTCAGAATTTCCAGAAAAATACGGTATCGAGATTTCTAGGTTCGTGTTGCAGGGTTTAAGTCTATGGTTTAAGTCTCTAATCACACCTTAAAGGGGTTGTACGGTCTCTACTAACCTCAATTACACCATAGCAACTCAATTAAAACCCTAACCTTAACTAGAAATTTTCAAAGATCCCTAAACCATATCAAAACACTTCTAAACATTCATAGAAGCTAAAGTGAAAGTAATACTACACTAATGATAAAGAAAATGCCTCATTTGGCAACACAAGAATTTTCTTGAGTTGCCCCAAGTCTCCAAAATCCGATTTTTCTTTGTCCAAAGTGTTGGTAGTGGGCTTGTGCATGTTTTTTAATGAAGTGGGGATGGAATTTTGATGTTGTTTTGGGGGTGTTTTGAGAGTTGAAGAGACGGGGGAGGAAGAGGGTAGCCATGGGAGTTGAGGGGAGAGAATGATGAAGGAATACTTAAGAGGGAACACAAGCCATGGTCCAAGGTTGACCCCCTTGAAGGGTTTCTAGGCACCCCAAGGATGTCTCACTAGGCATCGAACATGCCATATTAAAAATTTTACGGTGCCTACAAACCCTAAACTACGGATCGTCGGCTAGATGTCTAGGCGAAAAACTAACTAGTTAACACTTAACTAAAAGTTTAACGGAAATACAACCTTTGTAGATCCGGTCCTCCACCTCCACGGCTCCGCAACGAGGTCGTCTCCGCTGTCCAAATCAAATCCGGGCTCTAGAGTCGGCTTCGTCGGAGAATGGGCAAGCTAGGTCGTCGATGTCCATGCCGAAGATGATCTACGTCGAGGCATTGCTAGATCAAGCTCACAACTTCACCAAGTCAAGAAACTTGTGAAGTAAACACACTCTACTACTTGGCAAGAGGTAGAGGATGAAGAAATAGGAAGTGGGTAGACTTTAGTTTTGGATTTCTCACTCTTTTCCAACAATCACCATTGATGGAGCTTGGTTTTCTTCACTTGAAGAATGAAGAAGATGAAGAAGAATATTATGATAAGTTAATAGAAAAAGAAAAGAAAATGAATTCTTATCATAATGTTAACTAGAGTTAAGTGTAGAGAATGAATCATGGTTAGTGGGAATGGTTAGGGTTAAGGATGAGATAAGAATGGTTGACTTTATCAAAGCTTCATGAAGCTTCAACTAAACTCCAAATTAAGCCACCATTCTTTTCTCCTTTCCATTTATTTTCCAAAATGTATAAACAAATAAATAAATGAATAAATAAGTAATGGAAAATAAAACCCTAACCACTCTCACAACCATGGTTTAATCTTCACACAAAACACAAGTTAGCATGCATCATCAAGCATGATACATACAAGTGCACAAAAATATATCATATATACAATGTGCACAATCCAAGTGAGAAAATCCGTTTAAAGTGAACCAACACTAGTTAGTGCAAAGTAACATATCAAATATATAATTATGCATTAAATCATTAAATCAACACTTGATTCAATGATCCGGTCATGTCGCACACAACCGACTAGTATTCAATGTATCGGCTTATCGAATCAACGCTTGAATCGATAACTAGGTTATATCGCATACAACCTTTCCGATACATTCATCGCGAGAATGTAATACGGTATCACATACACGTATTATTCTCGGTCCCGCACATATCTCATATGCGCTCCTATTTCATTTCGCTTGAGCCAGGAAACCTCTGTGTAGGACTCTAAAGACTCATCAATACGCCGGCAGCAGGTGATGATCATATCAAACACCCACAAGCCGCAAGCGGTCTGCTAAACGTAACGGCCACCCGGGTATTGAGCGATCTGAAGATCGACGAGCAAGCCCGCTCACACTCCAGTGAATCCAACCAGTAACACTACCGTACAGTCCGGTCTGATCGTCTGATATGTCGCATATCTTGCCTAGGGGTGGTAAACGTCAGACCCCAATAGCTCAATAAGTCGTGTCGATATGAGGTCTATAACCATTCGAGATACTACTGGTAACACTTACCAGTAAATCTCAGCAACCCTGGCCAGGGATTTCCTGTTATAGCCAATCGAACACAGCGCAACATCAACCCCCTATACCGGGAGAGACGAATCCCCTCCTATCGCTCATTGCCTCCATGTGACTCGGGACTGTACCCAAAAACCACCATTTTGCACGCCCTCTTGGACGTGGTAAGATGGAAATCAAAGCACAGTGGGAACCACACAAGACTCTATGACGATCTCGGGTCAACAGACTACTCTGTACCAGTGTCACCAGAGAACTGCCATCTGACGTGAGGTATAATACCATCTGGGAGTTCTCGGCGAGTCCGTCCAGTGTACCCAGTCTCTACTGAGCACCCGTATATCATCTCTGATGTCAAACACCAATGGATATGGGATCATCCATCGCCCATCTGTATGGGTCGAGAAGGTATACGCTAGTCTACTCTGGTATATCGATGCCCCGTCTCGATACACCCTCGACTAGGGACTTTGAAGGATGTACTTATGGACTACCATGTCCCCACTAGTATGATCCGCATCATAGTCCAGGTAGTCAAGTACAGATCCTAAGGGCTTTACCAACATGTAACCGAGAGACAATCAGCATACACGTTAAGGTAAAGGGTAACCAGATAGCATACTATCATGTCGAGCAAGAAAGTCCTCCCTATATATGTCCCAGCATCCACTACAATATACATCCTATGTACAGTAATGGCCTCTAGGGCATACATATAACTAACAATCTCCCACTTGCACTAGGGCCATCTGATAGCAGTGGTTGCAGTATCTCATACTCAACCATCCCATAAAAGTCTCTCTCTGGGAACAGGCCTTTGTGAGTGGATCCGCTGTGTTGTCCTCTGAGTCTACTCTCCAAACCTCGATCACCCTGGAGATCAACCATCTCCATGATCAAGTGATACTGCCTTAGAATATGTCTGGATCACTGATGGGACGGGCATTCCTTGGCATAAGCCACTACTCCATTGTCACACAATGGGAGGAACATAGTTCATCTCATGAACCAATATACCCAGACTGCCTCTTTGGTAGCATCTAAAGTAGCGATGTATCCTGCCTTTATCGTCTAGTATGTCACGGTATTTAGCTTGGAACTCTTCCAACATACCGTCCCTTTACTGAGGGTAAAGACAATGCCTGTGACTGACATTCAGTCGTCTTTATCACCCTGGAACCCTTCCAGTGATTCTCCTCAGGATCGATTGACACCACCTCACTACAACTAGTGAGAATCCTAACATCCATTTAGATCTATCTCATAGATCCAAAATCCAGGATTTAGGAGGTATCATCTTGATCCTACATGGAGAATTATGGTGATTAGCGGAGATTGATCGAGCGTAGCATAAGAAACTCCTTTCTTATCAAGAGTATGTCATCCACGTACTCTACGAGGATCATCACCATACTCCCTACTACCTTTTTGTTTATACAAGGTTCACCTACCATTTTGATGATGTCAAACTCTTTGACTAATTCATCAAAACAGATGTTCCAACTCCGCGATGCCTGCTTTATCCTATAAAGCATCTTGTACACGTTTCCGCTGCTCCCACTGTCTACGAGGCCCTCTGGCTGTGTACTTATAGACGCACTATTCTAAAACATCATTTAGAAAAGCAGTCATGGCACACAACCGCCAGATATCGTAGTTATGGTATGTAGCCATGGCAAGTAGGATCTGGATGGACTTAAGCATAACTACTTGAAAAGGTTTCATCATTATCCACACCTGGTCAATGATGCAAACTTTTAACAAGTCTAGCTTTGAAAGTCTCAACTTTTCCATGTACACCAAGTAATCTTCTCAAGATATACTTGCTCCTGATGGGGATTTAACCCTTCAGATATAGCAGCTAAAGTCCATACTTTGCTGGTGTATAAGGATTCCATCTCAGATCGCTAAGCATCCAGCCATTCTTATAGAGTCCCACTCCTGATGGTCAGCTCGAAACTAGTTGGGTCATCATCTCATGATGCAATCCTCTCTCCCACTGTCATAGAGAAACTGAAGTATCTCTCAGGTGGGTGAGAAACCCTACTAGATCGGCGGAGAGGCTGAGGTTCTTTGGAATCTACTGAATCCTTTGGTTCTATCAAATCATCAGCTGCATTTTGTATAGCTGGAACCTTTCCAGTTCTACATTACAGACCTTGCCTCGAGCATGTCCGGATTTTTCTTTCAGACATAGGCCGGACAACTCCAAATTTTAACTAACTTAAGACATGGGTTCTTCCCATTCCATATCACATATGAAGTGGTAGGCAACTGATTTGACTAGAACCCTATTCAATTGGTATGCAGCTTCTCAAGTGCATAATTCCCAAAAGGGAAATAAGTAACTCAGTAGTACTCATCATAGAGCACACCTTATCATATAGGGTGTGATTGCTCCGCCCTGATATACCATCGTGCTATGGTGTATACAGAGGAGTAATGCTGAGAGAGAATCTCATTCTCCTTTAGAATATTCCAGTATTTCCTTGCTCAAGTATTCTCCTCCTTGATCTTATCAACGGACATAATACTTTTACCCGTATTTTGGTTCTCTACTTCTAATTTATATTCTATGAATATCTCAAAAGGTTCGGACTTGTGTTTCAACAGGAACATAGGTCTGAATCTCGAAAGATCATCAGAGAATGTAATGAAGTATAAAGAACCAGTCCTGGCATGTGTAGACAGGAGACCTGACATACATCAACATGTATCATCCCAAGAGTTCACTAACTCTTTCTCTGTTTCCAATAAACGGAGCTATGGTCATCTTATCTTTGTGACATGACTGGCGAGTTTCACAAGATGTAAATTCAAACTGATTTAAATATACATCTTTATGTAACTCTAGCCAGTCGGGTCGCATTGATCTGACCTAGTCTACAATTCCTCATGAGGGATTCGTTCATTTCTGAACTCTTCCTCTTGTGTGTATTCCGTATACCAAGAACTGTAGTTTGATTTAGAACATTAATGCTTTTAGATAACGTGCCTGAACCGATCAACTTTTGATATAGGAAATATTCAAAACATTATCCAACAATACAAAATTGTATCATTTCTTTACTAATAAAGAGATAGAAATGATTTTGTATATCAGGTTCGGTATCTAATAACATTCGTTCAGAATCAATGTATTGGAATACAGGGTGACAGTGACCGACAGACTTGGCTGCAACTCTTGCCCCGTTTTCTGCCTTATGAAACTTATCACCCGTTCTCAGTTCTCTACCTTTCTGTAGCCCTATGTAACAGATTACATATCTGGGATCCTGATCTGGTATCACATACCCAGGACGTAGAGGATACTGAGAAACAGTTCTGTATAATGAACACACCCGAAGATGATGCATCAGCATGCACTCTCTTCGTTTGGGCGGCACGGGAATTCTGGTAATCCCCAATTTCCTGCTCTGTCTTATAACAATTATAAGTTGGAGCGGGACCAACGTTCCCCAGCTCAGTATAACAAGCGGGTTCGGTCAATATTCCGTATTATTATCTTGATTAAGGCATGATATGGTCGCTACCTGGAGAGAGAGAAAAGAAAACACTCAGCGTGCGCTCTTGCAAGAATAGATTGGTTATTATTTTATCTAATCAGGATGGCTCCCACTGCTTTTTATCAAATCTTCTTTCAAACCCTAAAAGGAAAGACTAGCCGGGATTAATTACACACTACAAGTTCGCCAATCTTTCAGCCAGGCCAGTGTCGGTACTTTGAGGGAGGTCCCCCGTGCTTTCGCACGAACCTAATTAATGTAAACCTCGTTTTCCCAGAGGCGTAACCCCGTTGACACCTTTCTAGACACCTACTTGATCGGCTAATTGTAATGTATAAAACTCTCCCAGGAGTAACTCTTACTCGCAGCGGGTATCGGGATCCAACTATCTTATAGAAGGTATGCAATCTTATTGCAAATTTCAACACTTGAAATTCCCGATAATATTTTGCCCCTAGCTCGCTATGACCTTGACGCATGCCAAACAACCCATAGTCTGCTAGTCAAGTTCAACCCGTACATTTCTTGATTGAATTAAACCCACCCGCACGACCCTTGACGCATGCCAAACAACGCCGTACGAATACCCTAATCCAATCGCATCATATGCTGGCAGATAAGCACTAGTTAGCTACCGTACACTACGCCTTGACGCATGCCAAACAACCGCAGCACGAATACTAACTAATACTTATCTGAAATGACGGAGGGCTACGACAGGTTTTTCTGAAAACCTATTGCGTAATGAACTTGATATCGTTGTAGGATCGAATGAATTTTGAAATGGAGTGTTTTTGAGGCTTTTCTAGTTTTGCTAAAGGAGTCACTCCCGGTGAAGGGATCGTCGGTCCTTTCCTCGTCGAATGAGGTGCGGGGTATATAATATATATCACTGTGCAAAGCAAAAACACTTAAAAGCAATCAAAAGACAAACCGAGTGTGTAGCATCTGCCAGTTATTGCTAAAGGAGTCACTCCCGGTGAAGGGATCTCGGTCCTTTCCTTATGGAATAAGGTGCAGGATATATCATATATACCGCTGTGCAAAGCAAGAACTGTAGCTACCTGTTTTATTTTGAAATTCGATTCTACAACATCTTAGGTTTCTTTTATTTCATTAATCTCATTAATGAAGTCCCATCATTTAAGTACCTAAACATCACAGATAAATACGACGTACACTTATGCCATCCGCATTCGCCTCGATGTCCCCTCGTGCACCGTTAGGTTAGGTAACTAACGGCAGAGCAGGGCAGGGCTAGCGCGGGTGTAAAACATAAGTAACGTCTATATAATATATCATATATACTATATACTGTATCTATCATAGAACATCACATGATCACATCACAGATATCGCAGCAGAAGAAACATATGAAATATTGGATATTCTAGGACGTCCGTGTTTTCAATACGAGCCAGTATAAAACACGGATTCCACGGTCGTATGAATAGCCAGACCCACACCCCTAGAGCCCTACGAGAGCGGCAAGCAACCCTACCAATTCTAGAGTTAGGAGACCCGGACTCGACCCCTCGAGTTGGTCTCCCACTGGACCCCAGAAACCGGTCACTTGTGCCCTCCTCCTTGGGTCTATCCTAGTGCGGAAAAGTAAATAATATACAAACGGTGACAACTTCCGCAACCTGGAAGCGCCCCAATAAAAGAATATTACATACAAGTTTTTACATGAATGAAAATGAAAAACACTCATCTCACATAAAAACCCCCGGCTATTCAAACACGACGATCCAATATAACATATCCAGCAACACATAACATCACATGTCATCAACGTAAGTAAGTATGCATACCCCAATTGTCATTGACGTATAGCAACGAAACCGGCGATATGAATATACTACACTTACGGTCACAGAAAAGAAAGTGTAAAACTACAACAGTTGGAATCCGCAACCACCTCAGACATCGCATGCCTGACCAAATGAATTACTTAGACATCGCATGCCTAACAATTATAAACCCCGCATTTTAGTCTCAAAATCGAAAACTCTTTTCAATACCAAGTCGGGGAATTCAACAAGATTCCCGACATCCTGATCGAATGCTCGTCGCAAACTTCAGTAGACGGCCGCACCCCTGATACCGTCGACGAAGTGCACCAAGGCGGAACACCGCTACCGTGAGCACCCGAACGGATGCTTTCGGCGACGGGGTTCTCCTACAGTCACTTGGTCGGGGCAATGGAGCGAGGCTGTCTATTAAGTTTACCCGGCGAGTATCCGCGTACGCTACGTGATTGCGACGGACTTTTGATCACATCAAAATTCCGTGGCAACCGATCAAGTGAGACTAAACTGCTGTGTTTATAACATTCATTTAGTTATCTCATAACTTATTGTGAATTCCAATTATTGTATCCCATTCCAGATAAATAGAAAATGTTAAACTTTCCGATTGAACATTCGAACACCCAAGTTTTCCGATACAGATCAACACATGAAATAAGTCTAACAACATTCAGTTCGTACCTCAGTATCAACGGTCCAGCCGTAGAAGGGTCAAGCCAACGCCTCACATGTGGCACGCCGTACTGCCCCAAACCCGAAGGTTCAAAGGGCAGTTCAAGACGGTCACATAATCGAGTTAAGGTTTGTTGTCTTCTAGAGGGACCATCGCATTACTTGCACTACTTAGAACGTCGTTAAACTTCGGAAAAATCCAACACATGGAAATTTCCCGACAGGGGAAAAATTGGGTATTTATATCCGGTCGAACTTTTTAACATATTCTAAGATTTATCCGGAAAGCCAAACAGACAAAATTTGATACCCCGATCGAAACACCGAATCCCCAAAACAACTGCAGAAATTCAACTCTTGAAAAAATATTAAAAATTCCAAGGAAAACCAGCATACAAAATTAAGAATTACTGTGCAGAATGATACGCACAAAACGACAAAGCTGCCGCGTTTCCGCCGCACGAGACAGGCTCGTGCCGCGGAAACGCGGCTCAATGATGGAATCAGGAACTCGAATTTTGCAGTATTCCTTAAAATTTCCTGCTGATTTCACTGAATATTTTTAATATGGAAAAATGCACTGTTTTGGAAAAAGTACAGAGAGCAAGTTTAGTTTGGGGTTCCGGGTTCGTTCAGACTTCAAATTCCGTCTGGATTTCGCCTAAGGCTCTAGCTAGGCTCTGATACCACTGAAGGGTTCCTAGGCACCCCAAGGATGTCTCACTAGGCATCGAACATGCCATATTAAAAATTTTACGGTGCCTACAAACCCTAAACTACGGATCGTCGGCTAGATGTCTAGGCGAAAAACTAACTAGTTAACACTTAACTAAAAGTTTAACGGAAATACAACCTTTGTAGATCCGGTCCTCCACCTCCACGGCTCCGCAACGAGGTCGTCTCCGCTGTCCAAATCAAATCCGGGCTCTAGAGTCGGCTTCGTCGGAGAATGGGCAAGCTAGGTCGTCGATGTCCATGCCGAAGATGATCTACGTCGAGGCATCGCTAGATCAAGCTCACAACTTCACCAAGTCAAGAAACTTGTGAAGTAAACACACTCTACTACTTGGCAAGAGGTAGAGGATGAAGAAATAGGAAGTGGGTAGACTATAGTTTTGGATTTCTCACTCTTTTCCAACAATCACCATTGATGGAGCTTGGTTTTCTTCACTTGAAGAATGAAGAAGATGAAGAAGAATATTATGATAAGTTAATAGAAAAAGAAAAGAAAATGAATTCTTATTATAATGTTAACTAGAGTTAAGTGTAGAGAATGAATCATGGTTAGTGGGAATGGTTAGGGTTAAGGATGAGATAAGAATGGTTGACTTTATCAAAGCTTCATGAAGCTTCAACTAAACTCCAAATTAAGCCACCATTCTTTTCTCCTTTCCATTTATTTTCCAAAATGTATAAACAAATAAATAAATGAATAAATAAGTAATGGAAAATAAAACCCTAACCACTCTCACAACCATGGTTTAATCTTCACACAAAACACAAGTTAGCATGCATCATCAAGCATGATACATACAAGTGCACAAAAATATATCACATATACAATGTGCACAATCCAAGTGAGAAAATCCGTTTAAAGTGAACCAATAATAGTTAGTACAAAGTAACATATCAAATATATAATTATTCATTAAATCATTAAATCAACACTTGATTCAATGATCCGGTCATGTCGCACACAACCGACTAGTATTCAATGTATCGGCTTATCGAATCAACGCTTGAATCGATAACTAGGTTATATCGCATACAACCTTTCCGATACATTCATCGCGAGAATGTAATACGGTATCACATACACGTATTATTCTCGGTCCCGCACATATCTCATATGCGCTCCTATTTCATTTCGCTTGAGCCAGGAAACCTCTGTGTAGGACTCTAAAGACTCGTCAATACGCCGGCAGCAGGTGATGATCATATCAAACACCCACAAGCCGCAAGCGGTCTGCTAAACGTAACGGCCACCCGGGTATTGAGCGATCTGAAGATCGACGAGCAAGCCCGCTCACACTCCAGTGAATCCAACCAGTAACACTACCGTACAGTCCGGTCTGATCGTCTGATATGTCGCATATCTTGCCTAGGGGTGGTAAACGTCAGACCCCAATAGCTCAATAAGTCGTGTCGATATGAGGTCTATAACCATTCGAGATACTACTGGTAACACTTACCAGTAAATCTCAGCAACCCTGGCCAGGGATTTCCTGTTATAGCCAATCGAACACAGCGCAACATCAACCCCCTATACCGGGAGAGACGAATCCCCTCCTATCGCTCATTGCCTCCATGTGACTCGGGACTGTACCCAAAAACCACCGTTTTGCACGCCCTCTTGGACGTGGTAAGATGGAAATCAAAGCACAGTGGGAACCACACAAGACTCTATGACGATCTCGGGTCAACAGACTACTCTGTACCAGTGTCACCAGAGAACTGCCATCTGACGTGAGGTATAATACCATCTGGGAGTTCTCGGCGAGTCCGTCCAGTGTACCCAGTCTCTACTGAGCACCCGTATATCATCTCTGATGTCAAACACCAATGGATATGGGATCATCCATCGCCCATCTGTATGGGTCGAGAAGGTATACGCTAGTCTACTCTGGTATATCGATGCCCCGTCTCGATACACCCTCGACTAGGGACTTTGAAGGATGTACTTATGGACTACCATGTCCCCACTAGTATGATCCGCATCATAGTCCAGGTAGTCAAGTACAGATCCTAAGGGCTTTACCAACATGTAACAGAGAGACAATCAGCATACACGTTAAGGTAAAGGGTAACCAGATAGCATACTATCATGTCGAGCAAGAAAGTCCTCCCTATATATGTCCCAGCATCCACTACAATATACATCCTATGTACAGTAATGGCCTCTAGGGCATACATATAACTAACACCCCTCACCTCTCTCTCTCATGCCCATACCCATTTCTTTACTAATTTCCTTTTCCTTTCTTTTGTTTTCTTTTCTCTTCTCTTTTCTTTTCTCTCATTTAAAACCAACCCAAAAAAAGGAAAGCCATGGAGAAAAATGTAACAAGTGTGAAAAATGACATAGTGCATGTCATGTGCACAAATCCGGCTTAATACACGATCAGTGATATTTATTCACGGTTAGCATTAAAATGGAATATAATTAATCATGAAAATTTATAATTTGCTTTAATCATATAAAACACCCTCATTTCAGTAATTTCTATAATTTTCCAATTTTTCCCCTAATTTAGCGGTATTGAATTATACCGCACTAATAACATATTCTATATATTTATTATTCAATTATAAAAATACCCAAAAATAATATTTTATTTTTCTGAAATGTCACAGTCTTCCCCCTTAAAGAAATTCGGTCCCCGAATTTAAATTTAAACCCCTCAAATACTAAAACATTTCAGTAAAATGATCCAGTCGTCGGGGCTCCGAAATTATAAATACGTAAAACATATCGTAGCGCAATGCATGCGCATGAAAAATGAGCATATAAACCAAAATCAAAACTGCGTCAAGCATCCCGTAATCATCGGAGTTATGATGAAGACACAAATGTCAAAGTCCAAAACAAAACTAACATAATATACATCAACTACACATGTAATCGTCATTAAAACATCGGAAAGAAACGCATGCCAAATCCTTTCAAGTCGCTGTGTGATGCGCGTATCACTGCACAGTGGCGGACGTCTATTATAAGAAAATACTATATATATATATACACACACACTTTGTTTAACATATACGTCCCGCCTTTTTTTACAATAATTTAGAAGGGTTCCATTTATAAAAAGTTTCATGTCATATCGGACACGTAGGTAAATACTGAGACTATAGCTCCTTTTTGGAAATCCCTTCGATAACTATCAATGCATGCAAAAATATATTCAGGTACTTTCCTCTGACTAGTCCTGCTCAGTACTAAAACAGATAGTAAATATCATAAAAAAGTACTGCTCCATAAGAATCAATCCCAAATGTGCATAGGAATGCCACGTGCGTCTGGTGCGCACGGAAATCGAAATCCATGTATGTGCCATACATATGCACAGAAACAAAATCTAAGTGCAACGGGTGTGCACGAAATACCTGTCAAAGGCAACGGGTGTGCCTGACAGCAATATCTGGTGCATCTGATATGCACGAAGAATCCCGATTTAGTGCATCTGGCATGCACCAAAATCGCATCAAGCTCCCAAGTATGCGCAAGAATCCAAATCAAGTGCACGAGGTTCACGAAACAAATATAGAGTGTCACAATCGAAATCGACGGTATAGAACACATTTCAATCCAAATCCAAATCAGATATACTGTGGTATATAATCTCATAACCATGTACATCAGCGTGCAAAAAATCGAATCAAAATACTAAAAGTGCATGAAACTATGCCGAAAGCATAAGTCGAATCACAAGCATACCATAATCATGAAATCAAAATCAATATCTCAAATGACATCAAACCGAAGTCAAGTGCAACTGTTGTGCACAAAATCTCAATCATGGAAATAAATCGCCTAAAATATCAGGCATGAAATCAAAATCAACATCTCAAATGACATCAAATCGAAGTCAAGTGCAACTGTGGTGCACAAAGTCTCAATCATGGAAATAAATCGCCCAAAATATCAGGCATGAAATCAAAATAAACATCTCGAATGACATCAAATCGATATCAAGTGTAACTGTGGTGCACAAAGTCTCAATCATGCAAATAATCCACCCAAAATATCAAAATCAAGATAGCGGAAATAGTTCCACTCTAGCACATCCTCTTAAGATCTCTGGCCAATTGTCATGGTCACTCATAACATGTCTTACCGATGATGCCGAACTCCGGCCTACTGGGTGTGCACAATATGACCGATCCTGGGTCCAAGTCTTTTCGTATAGTATCCCAGAAAGGTTTGTCGAAGTCTCTCCTAAATCTCGTTTCTGCCGAATTGCCCGGAAGTCATCATCCTTTTTCTAAATCTGTTTCTTGTTCCGGAATGGCTGCATACTCATCATGACTCCTTCTGGAAGATATATCTATATATAACGCTTCTGCATGCGTATCACATCTCTGATGTCAGCGGAGTGGAACGTCATCTCATCAAGATCTCGTATGAACCTCTTACTCCATTTTTCTCTAATGTCGACTGATTCGGACTCCTCTCTTTGTGGCTGCATGGACTGCGCTCCAACGGCTATACTCGTATCAGGAGTCTCCCAAGCAATGTATCCCATCACATGATATCCGAATGACGTCGAACCTTTCGATCGATTTTTCAAGGTTCCATAATCCCCCAAGAGCTCAACATCTTGAGTACAGTTTAATAGTATTCCAGTATATGCCACAGTACCTGTGGACCAACCGTAGAAGGGCAAACCCAATCCTCATTAATAGCACCGCTGAACTGTTACAAACCCTATGGTTTCCAAGGGTTCTCATGGTCATTATATCGAGTTAGGGTTTCATTCTTCTAGAGGGTCCATAGAATTACTTGCATTATTTTTCCGAATACTTTAAACTTGGAAAATGGGTTCCTGACATTCGATCGTTTCTATCGACTCTCAACGTACCTGCGTGAAGTCGTCTCTAACTAGAATCAATCAATCTGATGATCTCGAATCGGGGTAGGCAATGAATCATATGTCCTAGTTTTTCATCTTTGGTGACTAGCGATCTTCTATCATATCTCTAAGTATACTCGTGCGACATTAGCTTCAAACATCTGGGGCGACATCTTGTCATTCGCAGCAATCACTGGCTCATTCGTCCGCACGCTGAACAGTGCCTCAATCATCAAGTATAATCGGTGCATTGACGGTCATCATATTCTGGCTGGCCTTTATCATGTAAGTCTACGGTAGCACCCCGGCCGTCATTCTGACGCCAAATGCAGAACAAAAACTTTTATAAATGGCGCTATCGCATACTATAACCCGGATCTTGCCATTAACGCTAAACTAACAAACTGTAAAGCGGTAGAAAGGCTATACCGATCGATCTAATTCCTTCGGTCTTTAGCCATCATCCCACGCTCCTTGCGGCAACTCTGATCTCCTGTCTCCTCGTCGAGGGGGCACCACGTCAATAGATCTTTAAACGGGCTACGGCCTCTATACCGAGGTAACTCGGACATGAAGTATGCTAACCGACATGTCCAAGATGAAGTAGAGAATGAGTAGAATACTTTGTCTCAAAGACCCTAAGGTTCTCATCACATGAGAGGGATAGGGTGGAGGTTGAAGAAGATGCAAAGAGATGGAAATTGTGAAGGCAAGAAAAATCTAGGGAGCAAAATAACCAATCACCAAAAATTCCCTTGGCTGCCTAAAATAATGTTGATGATATATATAAGGTTTTGTAATTAAATATCAAGAAAAATATCCTACCAAAATATCTCCAACTCAACTCTAAAATATCACACCCAAAACAAAAGTCATTAATTCTTCATGACTCACTACATGACTCATTAACATGAGTCATTAGTGAACATGTTAGAATCAATGACTCATTAACATAAGTCACACTTTCCAAAACATTAATCATTTAAACCAAAATGATTAACCTAAAAAAGAAATGCATCTTCTAAAGTATTCTCGTAACGGATTACGAGAATACCCTTCACCTGTATATACATACCTGTATCCGTATTCCGACCGAATATGAATACGATGAGACTAAAATATTCTGACTCAATATAATACTTGGATCCGGTTTAAACCAAAGCCCACCAGTATTATCTGTTCGAAATATGACACGTGCACAAATGCACATGCATGTTCGGACCCTGCCATAAAACCATACGGCCTCTACAACGTTTCGCCCGAACTTGGGAAACTATCTGTGGGGGACTCTAAAGACTCATCAGTACCCTAGTAGTGGGTCTAACCACAAGCACGTCAGCGGCACTAACTGTGCGTAACGGTTGCCTATGTACTGACTGAAATGGTTGCCGATGATCGAACTCATCCTGGAACCCTACTCAGCCTATCAGTGACAATATACGTACAGTCCGGTCTGTTCTTCTATGAGCATCGCATATCCGGCCTAGGGGCTGGTAACATCAGACCCCCAATTGCGGTATAAGTCTTTTCGGAGAGTAGCCCTGAATACCCTGAGAAACTAATGGAATGTCTACAAGTAATTCTCACCTGCCTTGGCCAAGGACATGGTGTAATGGCTCTCCTAGACACAACACGATCTCACCCCTAATACCGGAAGAGACGAATCCCGTGCCGATCCGCTCACTTGCCTCCATATGTCTCGGGACTGTACCCAACTAAAACCTGTTTGCACGACTCCTTTGTGCCGTGGTAGGATAGTAATCAAAGCACAGTAGGACCTCACATGAGACAAATGACGACCTCAGGTTGATGAACAGACCTGTACACATGTCACCAGGGAACTGCTATCTGATGCTAGGTATAAAACCAATAAGCAGGTTCCCGGCGAGTCCTGTCCGGTGTACTCATAACCCAATGAGCACCTGTATAAATCTTAGGTGATCCAACTGACACCAGTGGCATGTGAGACCGGCCACCGCCCCTCGTCGGGGTCTCGACTGTATACACTAGTCTACTCTGGAGTATCGATGCCCTGTCTCGAAACACCCACGACTAAGGACCACTTTTAAGGATGTGCTTATAGACTACCCAACTCTCACGTATATGATCGCCATCATACTGTTGGTAGTCAAGCAGGATCCTAAGGGCTCTATCAAAATATAATAGTGAACAGTAATGTCACCTAAAGCTGTACACGACTGATAAAGGCAAACCAGATAGCATACTATCATCTTGAGTAAGACTAACCTACCGGTATAGGTCTTCCCTCAATCATTGCAATCACGTACCTGCGATCCAATAATTGACTTTGAGGGCACTATATCCAACAATCTCCTACTTGCACTTAAGGCTAATTATTGTGATGTCGCATACTCACAGCCCGTGTGATACCGAACACCCAACTCCTCTACTAAACGGTTTCACAAAGCTCGTTTGTAAAAACTCTTGTGTTCGAGAAATAGCCTCAGTGAGTAGATCCGCCCTGATATTCCTTTCTATGTCTCTCTTAATCTCAAGTTCGCGGAGAAAGCCATCTCCTGAACTGAGTAATACCTGCCTTAGAATATGTCTGGACATCTGATGAGACCTAGTTCATAAATGAACTCCAAATCCAAACTTCTTAGACTGTATCGACAACTGAACCTAATCAGTATCCAGCACCATGCCTCCCACAGTATCCTCTTGGACCACCTGTCCATAATACTTCCCCTTTCGTCAGAGGGAAAACTATAACTCTGATAATAACTCTGTCATCCATGTCACCTCTTAAGCCTGGAATGATAATCGTCTCCCGAAAGAGGCTGCCATCATCAAATCCCTAGAACATCCACTTATGTTCTAAAACTGCTTCCGTATGTTTCTCCAGGATTGGATTAATATAAACTTATTGCATCTAGTGCAAAAACAACATCTGGTGTGGTAATTGACATCTCATGATTGACTCAATTGCCTAAGCAAGTGATATACCAATCATGCACATCCCTCTCCCCTTTAGTCTGTAAGACACCTTTAGAGAGGGTGACTCCATCACCTGCAGGTACACCACCATATCAAGAGTCATCTATTCTAAATACCTTTAGAATACTGTCAAAGTACCCTGATTGGGAAACTACCCAAATCTAGATCTAAAACCATAGATCTAGTAACCAGAATGTCTGATATTATATCCATATCCTGTAAAGAGAAACAACTGTGCGACAACCACAGTACAACCGATCGTAGTATAGGAATTTTACTTCCTACTC
Organism: Agapanthus africanus; assembly: GCA_030015575.1. Lineage (NCBI taxonomy): Eukaryota > Viridiplantae > Streptophyta > Magnoliopsida > Asparagales > Amaryllidaceae > Agapanthus > Agapanthus africanus. Next base: position 244,124,380 of record CM057347.1, on the reverse strand, counting down.
TGTGTATGTCATCCAAATACCAAGACATCACACCCTACTACCTTCTTAACAGATCTATCCCCTATTCCGATGAAGTCAAACCCATGACTGTCACATCAAAATAGATGATCTATTACTGCTATATCTGCTCTAGTCTATAAATAGACATAAGCAACTTGTCCACTATGCTTCCGCTGCTCCCACTGACCACAACAACCCTCTGGCAGAATAATATATACGTGCACTTCTAAAGCTTGTTTAGAACGACGCTATAATTAACCTCCTGCCGGGTCTCATAGCCTGGAACAACAGTAGTGTCAAGTCTGGGTAATCAAGAACCTCCCTGTCACCGTCCTTGAGACTACCGGAGCACTTCTCGGGTGTCTGAGGTTACCCACAATATCTGCGGAGTGGCTAATAGAATGTCAAACCTGATTGAATCTATAGGTCCTATTAAATTTTCCGTAATTGTTTACGGTTCTGGAATCTCTTCCAGTTCTACCATACTCCCACTACTGTTTTCTGAAAAAATCCATTTTACTAAAAATGTGGCGAGTCAAGAACAATATCACCATTGATCTTCCAGATGGTAGAAAATCAACCCTCGTCATAGCCTGGGCCAACCCGCAAACTGCCATTACAGAAACGTGCCTTGAGTTATCCAGAGTTTGGTTTTAAGCATAAGCCGGACAACTCCCCGTACCTTAACATTGTTAAGATATGAACCATTCTATATCCAATATAGAAACTTTGGCACTTATTTAATTGGAACCAGATTCAAATCATGCAGCTGTTTCCAGTGCATATCAACTTAATGGAGAGAGGCTAATCAGCATTACTCAACTTAGGAATACATCCAATTATGAGTAACCTGAAAGAGAAACAAGTTTCTGAAAACCATTACAATCAACTGAATACCAATCACAAGTATCTATATCTTCGATGTCTTTGAAGAATCCCGATACTTGCGACATCTAGTTCTCTACTTTATTCTATACCCACAACTTCTCAAAACTTAGACCTTGTATTTCTATGATACACTTGTCTAAAAACTAGAGAAGTCACAAGTAAATAGAACATAGTACAGGGACCATCCCCTTTGTCCTGATGGACACTGGACAGCATACAATACTCTCTATGAGTCCCCTGAGTCGAATAACTAAAAACCTGTGCATCGTAAATTGAAAACTGTACTTTTGGTTAAGAACTACTCCGCTGTTCAATGCTCCTTACCCAATCGTCAACTGATATAGGTAAATGTCACGGACATATTTCAAAAAGTTATATCTCACTTTATAAAAATAAACATACAGATATATCAGTTTGAAATTGGTGCACAACAACGGATACTCAAAACCAAATACTTACCTTCCGGCAAAAACCCAGGCGACTTCCTCAAATATCACCAATTACAACGAATTCCGATATAATGAGGATGATCACCTTATTCCTAATAACTTACTCCTACTCATCATCTGTAAAACGATACAGATGTGAGAATCATACCTGGTAAATACATACCCTGGAGTAAGTATCTAATCGGGAAATCAGCTTTATATTACTAATGCACAGTGAAACTGAAACATGAAAATGTTTCGTAGGGGTATCGTGGTATTCCTAGTAATGCCTTTTCCATAATCCAATTCATGACTATAACCGTATATTTCTTTGCCATCTCTCCAAATCCCTTTATTTGTCTTTAGTCGTTATCTTCTGTACACCATCGTTAGGCTAAATGGTTTTCTTCCTTCCCTACCGTTCGACACCAGCCTATGGTTTGGAAGAAAACTATCCAATAAGCGTAATAGGTGTATACTCCTAAACCAAGGAGTACTCGCAACCTGAGAGAAGGTCATGATAAAAGACTACTGAATAAACCTTATTCTATTCCTCCTTAACTGGAGAAAAGCAAAGGTGAAATAGGAGTGGCGATGAAGCACACGGTTTGGTCGTGAATGATAGAAGTCGCAATTTACTTTGCCCTCTTTCTAATCCCTTTATTTTGTCTTTATTTATTACCTTCTGTACACCCTGCTTAGGCTAATTGGTTTTCTTCATTCTCTACCTTTCGGCACCTGCCTATGGTTTGCAAGAAGACTATCCAAAAAGCGTAATAGGTGTATACTCCTAAACCAAGGAGTACTCGCAACCTGAGAGAAGGTGATGATAAAAGACAACTGAATAAACCAATTCAATTTCTCCTGAACCTGGATCCATCCTCGAAGAAGTCCCTTCGAGTTCGTATATAACCATACGATGGATCTATCCAATGGAAGTGGATGTTCGTAGTGATACTAGGTGTTCTGAGAAATGCAAAGGGTAAAAGAAGGAGCGGCAATGACTGATGCAACTTAAACAATCCAAAAGCCAGTATTTTAAGAAGGTTCGGTCAACTTGGTCACCGAGTCATAGTCTAGGGTCGGTCAATGGTCGCTGCCAAAGAGAGAGAGAAAAGAAACACTCTGCGTGAACTCTAATCTAGATCAGAATGGTTATTACTTTATCTAATCAGGAAAGCTCCCACTGTACTATCAAATTCTCTTCCAAACCTGAAAGAAGAATCAATTGGGATCAACCGAAGAGTAAACCAACTCATCAGTGGGAATCGGGATCCAACTATCATGGCATGATAACGTGAAGGAATCCACTCACGTTATCATACTCCAGAAGGTATGCGCATACTTGGCAAGTTTCAGTTTCTTTAGAAACTCCCGATATGATTTTTATTGCCCTATGCTCTTATGACCTTGACTAAGGGCCAACAAATCATAAGTCACATGTCAAGTTCTTCCCGTCATTATCTTGTTAATTTGAACCCACCCGTACATACCCCTGACGTTGGCCAAATGGCAAAACGACTGTCCCAAACCAACTCATCTATCTATGCTACAAGTGAACACCCCAGCAGCAACCAATCACTATGTCTTGACTAAGGCCCAAACAAACATAGCTTGAATACTACTGACCATTCATATGAAATGACGGTGGGCTACTGCTGGTTTTTGGCGAAAAAACCCTTAACGTAACGAACTTGATATCGCTGAAGGAACCTGATAGCTTTTTACAAAATATAGTGGCGAAAACCTTCGCTAAAGAGGTCACTCCCATTGAAGGGATCTCGGCTTCTTCCTCGTGGAATGAGGTGTAGGATATTCCAACTGAATACCGTGATGCAAAGCAACAATTAATCGACTATAGTGAAGTTATTACCCTGACGCAAACTTCTGCCCAAAGGGTCACTCCCGGTGAAGGGATCTCGGCCCTTGCCTCATCGAATGAGGTGCAGGATATTCCAACTGAATACCACTGTGCAAAATAAAAGAAAACGTCCTTGTAATAACACATTTTGAAAACTGTTCCAACAACGTCCAATAGGTTTGTTTTCGTTTGCATTGATCAGAATCAACGCAGTCCCATCAATTAATCACACCAGAAAAGAACGAAAATTAAATGTACGTATATGCCATCCGCATTCGTCACTGGGTCCCCTCATCACCCGTTTGGTTACTTAACTAACGACAGAGCGGGGACTGGACTATCTCGGGTGCAAAACATATACAACATCTACTAGTATATATACCAATATACAATAATCGCTCCAGGCGTGATAAATGCAACATTACAGAAAAGTAATAAGCATCACAGAACATTATAGCTAATCTGGGATCCCCGGGTTTCACAGAGCCGCTACTGAAACCCGACGTTACCCTGGTCGTGTGGATAGCCTGTCTAATGAAACCTAGACCCTTACGAGTGCGGCAAGTTACCCGCCAAAACCTGAAGCGAGGCAGCCCCTATAGCAAAGTGAATGGACCACCCAGCACTTCATGGAATCCGGTAACTTGGGCACTCCATCTTGGGTCAACCTGTACCCCTACGAGTGTGGCGAATAGTCTGCCAATTCTAGAGTGAGGCCCCTTTGCCTCTCAAATCCATGAGATGCGGACCCGTTGACCTCCAGAACCCGGCTATCCGTGCATTCCGTCGAGGGGTAAACCTAGGACAGAATTGAAAATATGTACAACGGGTACATCGACCTCATCCCGGTCATGCCCTAAAAGAATATTATAGAAACAGGCAGTGACGGCAGTCCACATGTTGGACGCTCGCCCCGCAATATCAGATGTACAAATAAATCCAAACTGCACTACCATTGCATACAGCTATCCACCATGACAAATCCGCAATATCATAGTACTGTTGGAGATAGTGCCCTCAGAGTCAATTATTGGATCACAGGCACGTGATTGCAATGATTGAGGGAGGACCTATCCCGGTAGGACAGTCTTACTCGAGATGATAGTATGCTATCTGGTTTATCTTTATCATCGTGTACTGCTTTAGGTGACCTGACATGTCGCTATTACACGTTGATAGAGCCCCTAGGATTCTTGCTTGACTACCAGCAGTATGATGGCGATCATGTACGTGGGAGCTGGTAGTCTATAAGCACATCCTTAAAAGGTCCCTAGTCGTAGGAGTTTCGAGACAGGGCATCGATACTCCATTAGTAGACTAGTGTATACAGTCGAGACCCCGACGAGGGGCGGTGGCCGGTCTCACAAGCCACTGGTGTAAGTTGGTTCACCTAAGATGTATACAGGTGCTCATTGGGTTATGAGTACACCGGACAGGACTCGCCGGGAACCTGCTAGTTGGTCTTATACCAGACGTCAGATAGCAGTTCCCTGGTGACATGTGTACAGGTTAGTTCATCGACCTGAGGATCGTCATTTGTCTCGTGTGAGTTCCCACTGTGCTTTGATTACTACCCTACCACGGCTCAAAGGAGTCGTGCAAACAGGTTTTAGTTGGGCACAGTCCCGAGCCACATGGAGGCAGTGAGCGGATCTTCAGGGGTTCGTCTCTCCCGGTATTGGGGGTGAGGTCGCGCTGTGTCTAGGAGAGCCATTACGCAAAGCCCTCGGCCGAGGCAGGAGATTTACTGGTAGGTATTCCAGTAGTATCTCAGGGCGTTCTGGGCTACGCTCCGACACGACTTGTACCGCTTTTGGTGGTCTGACTTTTACCAACCCCCTAGGCCCGCCATGCGATACTCATAGACGAACGGACCGGACTGTACGGATATTGTCACTGACAGGCTCAGTAGGGTGTCAGGATGAGTTCGCTCATCGACGTCCCTTTTGGTCAATAGCTGGTGGCCCGTCACGTATTGGCTTATACCTCTGACGTGCTAGTGGTTAAATCCACAGCCATAGTATTGACGAGTCTTTAGAGTCCACCACACTTACAGTTACTCAAGCTTTCGGGCGAAACGCTGTAGAGGCCGTATGGAGATATGGCAGGGTCCGATCAGATACGTGCGGTATTGCACGGATCAGGATTGGACAGTTTTGTACTAGTTGCCGTATAGTTATATGGCAGGGTTCGATCTGATACGTGCGGTATTGCACGGATCAGGATCGAACGGATTTTACTAGCCGGCTTTGGCTTAAGCCGGTCCTAGTCTAGTACAGTGTAGATTTTGTCTCATTGCATTTGTATCCGGTCGGAATACAGATGCGGGTGTGTATGCACAGTATAGGGGTTTTCCTGTAATTTATTACGGGACCAGTTTTCTGGAGTTGCCAGTTTGCATTCCGTTCCGGCCGGTTTTCCTTTGTTCTTTCCCGGCCGGACTTTTCTGATGGAGGGGGTTATTTGCAGTTTTGCAAATAACACTTTGTGGAGGACTTCTTTGCATAATGATTAATTATGATAGCATCTTTTTTATTCCATTCTTTTCTATCATCTTTTCATGATTTATTGTGAAAAGATTGGATTTGAGGTTGATGTAAGTTTGATGATGATTATGTCTTGGATGTGGTCACCTCTTTTCACTTCCTACACTAACCTCCCTTCATGCTTCATATTATCTCCTCCACCCTTCTCATTTAGAAGATAAGTTTTTTATAAGAAAAAGAAAGAGAGAAGAAGAAAAAGAAAGAGAGGAAGAAGAAGAGAGAGCTTCATTCTTGAGAGTTTCTTTCTTGATCTCTTTTTCATGCTAGAAAAATGCAAGCACCATTTTTCTAATCCTTGTTTCCTCCATCATCTTCAAATGGCAACAAACCCAAGTGAGACAATCTACTACACATTCTACAGCACATCTTGAGCATGTCGAGTTGCCGGCTTCATGCGCGAGTTGCCTCGGTATTGAGACGGGAGCCCGTAAAAGAAGAAGGCGATGTGGTGCCCTTTCCGGTGAGGAGGCGACGATGTGGAGGCAACACTTTCCGCGGGAGATCGGGACGATGACGAGAAGACCGGAGGATTCGGATCACTCGGTATACTTCTCACCCCCTCTCTAGTTAGCTAGCATTAGGTTAATGGTAAACGATCCGGGTTTTCTTTGTCCGCGGTAGCGCCGGTTTCCGAGTAAGAAAAAAATTTTGATTCCGCAATTTGGCCTCGAGTAAGACGGCCGGGGCGCTGCCGTGGCGCAACATGGTATCAGAGCCACGCCATTAACCTTACCTAGCTTGTTCTAATGTGTTTTGCATTTCCGATCGACCGAAATCCCAAAAAAACACATTTTCCTTTGCATCAGTTTTCTGTTGGAATTTTTTGGTGTCAGAAAATTTTTCAGATTGTTGAAAACTACTGTACAAGACATTATAAGACTACTGTAAAATTTCGACAGTGTCAGTCGTACAGTTGAGCGCGGAAGGGCGGCCAAACCCACCTTGGGGCCGCGCTTCCGCCGCGGTCTACTGTGGTCAACTTGTCAAAATTTTACACTGGGCTTTTAGGCTTATTTTGTGGCTTTTGGGATATTAAATTTGGGCCCAGGTTTTCTGTAACTGCTACAGTATTGGTTGGGGGCCCACTAGTTAATTCTTGGTCAATCGGAAAATTTTAAACACATTATTTCACAGTATTTACATTATATATGCGACCGTGAATGTCACTCGATCGGTAAATCCGGTCTAACTGCTATAGCCCGGTTAGACGGATTTGCGAACGTGACTTTCACGTTGATGTTCTATGTTTATGCTGTGATGTTGCGGATCGGTCGTGGGGATAGCCTGGATGCAATGCTAGTACAGTTTTTGTTGTATTATGTACATTTGATATTGCGGGGCGAGCGTCCGACATGTGGACTGCCGTCACTGCCTGTTTGTATTATTCTTTTGGGGCACGACCTGGTTGCGGTCGATGTACCCGGTGTATGTATATTTTACTTTCTGTACTAGGGTTACCCCGCGGAGGGGTGCACGGATAGCCGGGTTCTGGAGGGCAACGGGCCCGCATCTCAGGGCATTGAGACGGAAGGGGCTTCAGTCCAGGATTGGCGGGCTATTCGCCGCACTCGTAGGGGGTACAGGTTGACCCAGGAGGGGTGCCCAAGTTACCAGATTCCGTGAAGTGCTGGGTGGTCCATTCACGGTGCTGAAGGGGGCTGCCTCGCTTCAGGTTTTGGCGGGTGACTTGCCGCGCCCGTAGGGGTCTAGGATTTCATTGCACAGGCTATCCACACGACCAGGGGAACGTCGGGTTTCAGCAGCGGCTCTGTGAAACCCGGGGCTTCCAGATATCTGTATTGTTCTGTGATGCTGTACATTTCTGTGATGTTGCATTTTATTCACGCCTTGAGCGAAATACTATATATTGGCATATATATTAGTAGATGTTGTATATGTTTTACATCCGCGCTAGTCCAGTCCCCGCTCTGCCGTTAGTTAGCTAACCTAACGGGTGATGACGGGACCCAGTGGCGAATGCGGATGGCATATACGTACGTCAGTATATTTTCGTTCTTTGTGGTGTGATCAATTGATGGGACTGCATTGATTCGGATCATTGCAAGTTTAAACAAACCTTTTCTGATGTTGTTGGAACACTTTTTCAAAAAGCTGTTATTACAAGGACGTTCACTTTTGTTTTGCATCGTGGTATTCAGTTGGAATATCCTGCACCTCATTCTACGGGGAAAGAGCCGAGATCCCTTCACCGGGAGTGACCTCTTTAGTAAAGGTTTTCGTCACTATATTTTATAAAAGGCTATGCAGTTCCTTCAACGATATCAAGTTCATTACGTTAAAGGTTTTTCGCCAAAAACCATTCGTAGCCCTCCGTCATTTCCTACAGGTATTATTTGGTATTCGTGCTGCGTTTGTTGACCTAGTCAAGACGTAGTGTTCGGTAGCTAAGTGGTACTTGTTTGTTGCATAAGTGGGATTGGTTAGGACAGTCGTGCGGCCTTGTTGACCTAGTCAAGGGCACGTACGGGTGGGTTTAATGCGATCCAGAACAATGACGGGTTGAACTTGACTGGCGGTTTATGGTTTGTTGACCTAGTCAAGGTCATAAACCGCTTGGGGTAAAAAAAATCACATCGGGAGTTTCAAAAGAACTGAAACTTGCCAGGCATGCGCATACCTTCTGGAGTGTGGTGACTTGAGTGGATTCCGTCAAGTTATCATGCGATGATAGTTGGATCCCGATTCCCACTGATGAGTTGGTTTACTCCTCGGGTGATCCCGACTAATTCTTCTTTCAGGTTTGGAGGAGAATTTGAGGTACAGTGGGAGGATTCCTGATTAGGAAAAGTGATAACCATTCTGATCTAGGTTAGAGTGCACGCTGAGTGTTTCTTTTCTCTCTCTCTGGCAGCGACCATTGACCCGACCCTGGACTATGACTCAGTGACCAAGTTGACCGAACCTTCTTAACACAGGCTTTTGGATTGTCAGAGTTGCAGACCTCATTGCCACTCCTACTTTTACCCTTTTCTCCAGGACACCCTGTATTACTACGAAAGTCCACTTCCATTGGACAAAACCATCGTATGGTTAGATACGAACTCGAAGGACTTCGAGGATGGTTTCTGGTTCTGGAGAAAACGAATAGGTTTATTCAGTTGTCTTTTCTTTTCACCTTCTCTCAGGTTGCGAGTACTCCTTGGTTTAGGAGTAGTACACCTATTACGCAAATTGGATAGTCTTCTTCCAAACCATAGGCTGGTGCCGACGGGTAGGGAATGAAGAAAACCAATTAGCATAACGATGGTGTGCAGAAGGTATTAAGTTAAGACAAAGCAAGGGATTAGTAAGAGGGCAAAGTAAGTTGCGACTACTATTCACGACCAAACCAAATATTTCTTTGCCAATCCTAAATCACCTTTGTATTTCTCCAGGACACTCCGTATCACTACGAAGATCCCATTTTATTGGATAATCCATCGTATGGTTATATACGAACTCGAAAGGAACTTGTTCCAGTTCGGGGATGGATTCTGGTTCAGGAGAAATAGGAATTAAGTACATTCAGGTGTCTTTCATCTTCACCTTCTCTCGCATTGCGAGTGTTCCTAGGATTGGGACAGTACACCCTTTATGCCTTTTGGATAGTCTTCTTCCAAACCATAGGCTGGTGCCGAACGGTGGGGAAGGAAGAAAACCATTTGGCCTAAAGGGGTGTGCAGACGGTAATGACTAAAGACACATAAAGGGATTTGGAGAGGTGGCAAAGAATTATACGGTTACAGTTGTGAATCTGGATAATGGAAGAGGCATTACTAGGAATACCAGGATACCCCGACGAAACATTTCAATGTTTCAGTTTCACTGTGTACTGTTAATAGAAAACTGATTTCCCGATTAGACACTTACTCCAGGGTATGTATTTACCAGGTTGGATTCTCACATCTGTATGGTTTTACAGATGATGAGTGGGAGTAAGTTATTGGGAATTGGGTGATCATCCTCATTATATCGGGATTCGTTGTAATCGGTGATATTTGAGGAAGTCACCTGGGTTGATTGCCGGTCGGCAGATATTTGGTTTTGAATATCCGATGTTGTGCACCAATTTCAAATTGATATATCTGTACGTCTATTTTCATAGAGTGAGATATACCTTTTGATATTATGTCTATGACATTTACCTATATCAGTGGATGGTTAGGTAAGGAGCATTAAACAGCGGTGTAATTCTTCTTAACCACAAGTACAGTTTTCAACCTACGACACACAGTGAAAGAGTTGTTAGACTCAGCGGACTTATACAGAGTATTGTATGTTGTCCAGTGTCCATCAGGACAGAGGGGTTGGTCCTCGTACTATATTCGGTTTACTTATGACTTCTCTAGATTTTAGACAGCTGTTTCGTGGAAACACAGGGTCTAAGTTTTGAGGAGTTATAGGTATTTGAATAGAGTAGAGTGCCAGGTGTAGCAAGTATCGGGATTCTTCAAAGAGATTGAAGATGTAGATACTTGTGTATGATATTCAGTTGATAGTAATGATGAAGACAGATTGCTTCTCTTTCAGGTTACTCATAAATGGAAGCATTCCTAAGTTGAGTAACGCTGATCGACCTCCTTCCATTTAGTTGACATGCACTGGAGATAGTTGCATGATTTGAATCTGGTTCAATTGAATCAGTGCCTCTGGTTCTATATTGGATATAGAACAGTTCATATCTTAACGATGTTAAGGTACGGGGAGTTGTCCAGCTTATGATTAAAACCAGACACTGGACAACTCAAGGCACGTTTCTGTAATGGCTGTTTGTGGGTTGACCCAGGCTATGACGAGGGTTGACTTTCTACCATCTGGATGAACTATAGCAATATTGTTCTAGACTCGCCACAGTTTTTATTAAAAATGGATTTTTTCAGAAAAAGTAGTGGGAGTATGGTAGAACTGGAAGTGATTCCAGAACCACAAACGATTACTGAAGATTTGATAAGGAACCTAAAGATTCAATCTGATTTGACATTCCATTGGCCACTCCGCAGATAAGGTGGGTAACTTCAGGCACCCGAGAGGTACTCCGGTAGCCTCAATGACGGTGACAGGGAAGTTCTTGTTTACCCACACTTGCCATTGTTGTTGTTCCAGGCTGCGAGACCCGGCAGGAGGATGAGTATAGCGTCATTCTAAACTAGCTTTAGAAGTGCACGTCTATATGACTCTGCCAGAGGGTTGTCGTAGTCAGTGGGAGCAGCGGAAGCATTGGTGGACATCAGGCTTATGTCTATTTATAGACTAAAGCAGATGTAGCGGAGATAGATCATCTATTTCTGATGTAACAGTCATAGGTTTGACGTCATCAGAATAGGGGATGCATCTGTTGAGAAGGTAGTAGGAAGTGATATTCCTATTACTACGATCGGTTATACTTTGGTCGTCACACAGTGGTCTCTCCACAAGGGACTTGGATATTATATCAGACATACTGGATACTAGATCTATGGTTTTAGATCTAGATTTGGGTGGTTTCCCAATCTGGGTATCTTGACAGCATTCTATGAGTATTTAGAATGGACGACTCCTGACACGGTAGTACACCTGCAGTTGATGGATTCACCCTCTCTAAAGGTGTCTTATAGACTAAAGGGGAGAGGGATACTCATGATTGGCAGATCACTTGCTTAGGCAATTGAGTCAATCATGAGATGTCAAGTACCACACCAGATGTTGTTCTTGCACTAGATGCAATAAGATGATATTGATCCAATCCTGGAGAAACAGTCGGAAGCAGTGTTAGAACATAAGTGAATGTTCTAGGGATATGATAACGACAGCCTCATTTGGGAGACAGTTATCATTCCAGGCTTCCAAGGTGACATGGACGACAAGGAGGTTGTCAGAGTTATAGTTTTCCTTCTGACGAGGGGCAGTATTTTGGACAGGTGGTCCAAGGCAATACTGAGGGAGGCTTGGCGCAGGATACTGATTAAGTTCGGTTGACGATACAGTCTAAGAAGTTTGGATTTGAAGTTCATTTATGAGCTAGGTCCCATCAGACATCCAGACGTTCTAAGACAGGTATTGCTCATTTCGGGAGATGGCTTTCTCCGCGAACTTGAGATATAGAGAGACATAGAAAGAAACTTCACAGCGGATCCACTCACTGAGGCTATTCCACGAACGCAATAGTCTCGCAGACGAGCTTTGTGAGACTGACTTGTAGAGGAGTTGGGTGTTCGGTATCACACGGGCTGTGAGTATGCGACATCGCAATAATTAGCCTTGAGTGCAAGTGGGAGATTGTTGGAGATAGTGCCCTCAGAGTCAATTATTGGATCACAGGCGCGTGATTGCAATGATTGAGGGAGGACCTATCCCAGTAGGACAGTCTTACTCGAGATGATAGTATGCTATCTGGTTTATCTTTATCATCGTGTACTGCTTTAGGTGACCTGACATGTCGCTATTACACGTTGATAGAGCCCCTAGGATTCTTGCTTGACTACCAGCAGTATGATGGCGATCATATACGTGGGAGCTGGTAGTCTATAAGCACATCCTTAAAAGGTCCCTAGTCGTAGGAGTTTCGAGACAGGGCATCGATACTCCATTAGTAGACTAGTGTATACAGTCGAGACCCCGACGAGGGGCGGTGGCCGGTCTCACAAGCCACTGGTGTAAGTTGGTTCACCTAAGATGTATACAGGTGCTCATTGGGTTATGAGTACACCGGACAGGACTCGCCGGGAACCTGCTAGTTGGTCTTATACTAGACGTCAGATAGCAGTTCCCTGGTGACATGTGTACAGGTTAGTTCATCGACCTGAGGATCGTCATTTGTCTCGTGTGAGTTCCCACTGTGCTTTGATTACTACCCTACCACGGCTCAAAGGAGTCGTGCAAACAGGTTTTAGTTGGGCACAGTCCCGAGCCACATGGAGGCAGTGAGCGGATCTTCAGGGGTTCGTCTCTCCCGGTATTGGGGGTGAGGTCGCGCTGTGTCTAGGAGAGCCATTACGCAAAGCCCTCGGCCGAGGCAGGAGATTTACTGGTAGGTATTCCAGTAGTATCTCAGGGCGTTCTGGGCTACGCTCCGACACGACTTGTACCGCTTTTGGGGGTCTGACTTTTACCAACCCCCTAGGCCCGCCATGCGATACTCATAGACGAACGGACCGGACTGTACGGATATTGTCACTGACAGGCTCAGTAGGGTGTCAGGATGAGTTCGCTCATCGACGTCCCTTTTGGTCAATAGCTGGTGGCCCGTCACGTATTGGCTTATACCTCTGACGTGCTAGTGGTTAAATCCACAGCCATAGTATTGACGAGTCTTTAGAGTCCACCACACTTACAGTTACTCAAGCTTTCGGGCGAAACGCTGTAGAGGCCGTATGGAGATATGGCAGGGTCCGATCAGATACGTGCGGTATTGCACGGATCAGGATTGGACAGTTTTGTACTAGTTGCCGTATAGTTATATGGCAAGGGTTCGATCTGATACGTGCGGTATTGCACGGATCAGGATCGAACGGATTTTACTAGCCGGCTTTGGCTTAAGCCGGTCCTAGTCTAGTACAGTGTAGATTTTGTCTCATTGCATTTGTATCCGGTCGGAATACAGATGCGGGTGTGTATGCACAGTATAGGGGTTTTCCTGTAATTTATTACGGGATCAGTTTTCTGGAGTTGCCAGTTTGCATTCCGTTCCGGCCGGTTTTCCTTTGTTCTTTCCCGGCCGGACTTTTCTGATGGAGGGGGTTATTTGCAGTTTTGCAAATAACACTTTGTGGAGGACTTCTTTGCATAATGATTAATTATGATAGCATCTTTTTTATTCCATTCTTTTCTATCATCTTTTCATGATTTATTGTGAAAAGATTGGATTTGAGGTTGATGTAAGTTTGATGATGATTATGTCTTGGATGTGGTCACCTCTTTTCACTTCCTACACTAACCTCCCTTCATGCTTCATATTATCTCCTCCACCCTTCTCATTTAGAAGATAAGTTTTTTATAAGAAAAAGAAAGAGAGAAGAAGAAAAAGAAAGAGAGGAAGAAGAAGAGAGAGCTTCATTCTTGAGAGTTTCTTTCTTGATCTCTTTTTCATGCTAGAAAAATGCAAGCACCATTTTTCTAATCCTTGTTTCCTCCATCATCTTCAAATGGCAACAAACCCAAGTGAGACAATCTACTACACATTCTACAGCACATCTTGAGCATGTCGAGTTGCCGGCTTCATGCGCGAGTTGCCTCGGTATTGAGGCGGGAGCCCGTAAAAGAAGAAGGCGATGTGGTGCCCTTTCCGGTGAGGAGGCGACGATGTGGAGGCAACACTTTCCGCGGGAGATCGGGACGATGACGAGAAGACCGGAGGACTCGGATCACTCGGTATACTTCTCACCCCCTCTCTAGTTAGCTAGCATTAGGTTAATGGTAAACGATCCGGGTTTTCTTTGTCCGCGGTAGCGCCGGTTTCCGAGTAAGAAAAAAAATTTGATTCCGCAATTTGGCCTCGAGTAAGACGGCCGGGGCGCTGCCGTGGCGCAACAAGTACAACACAGAACATCAACGCGAATGTTACGTTCGCAAACCCGTCTAAAAGAACTATAGCAATTAGACACGATTTACCGCTCGAATGACATTCATGGTCGGAGATACAATATAAGTACTGTAAACTAAGATATTTAAAAATCCGATCGACAAAATTTCCCGAAGTGGGCCCCAAGTACTACTCCAGTAAACAAACAAAATCTAGGCCCAAACAAAATATTCCAGAAACCAAAATTCCACATGAAAAACACCAGAAGAAAAATAGTATACTGTTGCTCCAAAATGGTGGCGGAACCGCGGCCAATACATGGCTTATGCGGCGGTTCCGCGGCGTTCTGGAAGCTTCAGCCAACCAAATTTCTTCAAGAGTCTTAAAAAAGCCTGCTCTATTTTCTGAGATACTCAAAATGATTTTTAGACCAGTTTAAAAATTCAACAGAAACTTTGACATGAAAAATGCTGTTTAGGAAATTTCGTTCGATCGATATTTTAAACACGTTAGAACAAGTCAGTAAAGATTAATGGCGTGGCTTTGATACCATGTAAGTCTACGGTAGCACCCCGGCCATCATTATGACGCCAAACGCGGAAAAAAAAACTTTTATAACTGGCGCTATCGCATACTATAACCCGGATCTTGCCATTAATGCTAAACTAACACACTGTAAAGAGGTAAAAAGGCTATACCGATCGATCCGAGTCCTTCGGTCTTTAGCCATCATCCCACGCTCCTCGCGGCAACTCCGATCTCCTGTCTCCTCGTCGAGGTGGCACCACGTCAACGGATCTTTAAACGGGCTCCCGCCTCTATACCGAGGCAGCTCGAACATGAAGTATGCTAACCGACATGTCCCAGATGAAATAGAGAATGAGTAGAATACATTGTCTCAAACACCCTAGGGTTCTCATCACATGAGAGGGATATGGTGGAGGTTGAAGAAGATGCAAAGAGATGGAAATTGTGAACTCAAGAAAAATCTAGTGGGCAAAATAAGCAAGCACCAAAAAATCACTTGGCTGCCCAAAATAATGGTGATGATATATATAAGGTTTTGTGATGAAATATAAAGGAAAATATCCTGCTAAAATATCTCCAACTCAACCCTAAAATATCACACCCAAAACAAAAGTCATTAATTCTTCATGACTCACTACATGACTCATTAACATGAGTCATTAGTGAACATGCTAGAATCAATGACTCATTAACATGAGTCACACTTTCCAAAACATTAATCATTTAAACCAAAATGGTTAACCCAATAAAGAAATGCATCTTCTAAAGTATTCTCGTAATGGATTACGAGAATACCCCTCACCTGTATATACATACCTGTATTCGTATTCCGACCCAATATGAATACGATGAGACTAAAATATTCCGACTCAATATAATACTTGGATCCAGCTTAAACCAAAGCCCACCAGTATTATCTGTCCGAAATATGACACGTGCACAAATGCACGTGCATGTTCGAATCCTTCAATAAAACCATACGGCCTCTACAACGTTTCGCCCGAACTTAAGAAACTATCTGTGCGGGACTCTAAAGGATCATCAGTACCCTAGCAGTGGGTTTAACCATAAGCACGTCAACGGCACTAACTGTGCGTAACGACTGCCTATGTACTGACTGAAAGGGAAGCCGATGAGCGAACTCATCCTGGAACCCTACTGAGCCCATCAGTGACAAGATACGTAGAGTCCGGTCCGTTCATCTATGAGTATCGCGTATCCGGCCTAGGGGGCTGGTAACGTCAGACCCCCAATAGCGGTATAAGTCGTGTCGAAGAGTAGCCCAGAACACCCTGAGAAACTACTGGAATGTCTACCGGTAATTCTCACCTGCCTTGGCCAAGGACTTGGTGTAATGGCTCTCCAAGACACAACGTGATCTCACCCCCAATACCGGGAGAGACGAATTCCCTGTCGATCCGCTCACTTGCCTCCATGTGGCTCGGGACTGTACCCAACTAAAACTTGTTTGCACGACTCCTTTGAGCTGTGGTAGGGTAGTAATCAAAGCACAGTAGAAACTCACACGAGACAAATGACAACCTCAGGTCGATGAACTAACCTGTACACATGTCACCATGGAACTGCTATCTGACGCTAGGTACAAAACCAACTAGCAGGTTCCCGGTGAGTCCTGTCCGGTGTACTCATAACCCAATGAGCACCTGTATAATCTTAGTTGATCCAACTGACACCAGTGGCTTGTGAGACCGGCCACATCCCCTCGTCAGGGTCTCGACTGTATACAATTGTAACGTTTTGAAAATCGTTTCGGTGAAATTTCGAAAAAACGGTAAAATAAGGGGGTTTTCTGTAAAAAATCAAAATACAAATATCTTTATTATAAAATTATATATACATGTTCTAGCTATGTAATTGCTAGTATTTGGTGTTTATTGACCCACTGGTGAAATTTCAAATTTTCTGAAAATTATTCCGAAATTAATTATTTTAATATTATTTTAAGCTGTCACTAATATATTTAATTAGGGTAAATTACAAATTGAAATGAGTTGAAACAAATTCTGTGCATCATAAAACTTTAAATAAAATTTTATCTTGTGGTTTTTGAAACGAAATCGTTTGCCAAAACGGTTTAGAAAATATCGAAGAAAAAGGGCTTAAATGGTGAAATATAGCTAAATAGAAATTGGGGTATAATATTTATCATTTCTTTACTCACCCACCCACACACACACACACGCCATCATGTGCTAGCCGAAACCTTAACAGCCCCCTCTCCCTCCAATTCTTTTCTTTACCTCATCAAAAAAAATCAAATAAAGTGAAGGAATAAAGAAAGAAGGGTTAAAGTCAAATGAGGCATGGTTTCCTTTGACTTGGCCACCACTTTCAACACCCCACTCTCTCTCCAATCCCTTTCCCAAATCAGCCGAGCCCTTCCCTAAATTTCAGCAACAGCCCCCCCCACCCATTTCACCTCTCTTTCTCTTGAGAAAAATTGATCAAAATTGCCTCAAAATCCATCAAAAAAATCCCAAAATTCCAAATTCAAGCCCTACCCATTTTACCTTAGCCTTTCAAGCATGGATTTTGGTGAAAAGAGAGCAATTTGGGAAGCTTAGATTTCATGCTAGAACTCAATTGGGAGGTATAAATTTTAACCCTTTAGTGAATTTGTTGTTTAATTGCTTTATGTTAGCTTATTAAGTGTTTAATTAGGTTTTAGATTGGTTCTCATTGCATGATTGAAAAAAATTCAAGAATGAGGTTGATTTCAAGTTAGGGTTTTGAGTAATGGGATTATGGTTGTGTGATGTATTTAACCTCTTAAGACATGTTAAAACCTAATCTAGTTGCTAGTTGCAAATTGTTAACTTAAAATTATAATAATTAAGCTATATTGCAAACTAGGTTTTAAAATTAAATCAAATTGTAAGATTAAAATTCTAATTAGGTTCTTCATGACATCATTAAATTTATAAGTTGTAGTTTACCACCTTAGTTCATGCAAAACCTAGTCAAGTTGATGATTTCTGAATTGTCATTTTGAAAATTGTTAAAATTGGAAATTTTGGCAAACTAGGATTTTGGGGTTAATGAAAATTTAATGGGATTAAATTATGGAAATTGTTTTTATGACTTATTTAAGATATTTAATAAGTATTATGGCCACTTGATTTGTTTAAATGTAGAGTTTTGTACAAAAACGGCGAATTGTGCTTGCTAGATTTTCGGAAAAATGACTTTTTAAGTGAAATTGGGGTTTTTGTGAGTTTTAACCTATTTTATATTAAAATTAGTGTTTGTGAATATGCAAATGAGTGTATTTTGGTTTTTCTCGATGGTCTGGCGTTTGTACACCGACGTCGAGGGTTTTTGGGTTGATTTGTGAAAACAACCATAGGTTTTGACCTATGTGGGATTCGTGCGTCGTTTTGGTCATGAGTCGGATTTTAATGCGATATGGTGCGTTATGATATGTAGGTACCCCAAGTGGACTTCGAGACGACAAGCAAGCGCATGGCGACGTCGGCACTGGCGAGCGAGGACGAGGTGAGTAGATTTATTTCTATGGGGAGAAGTCGGGTGGATGGCGTATAGCACCCCCGCAGTTCGTGGTGATGTATACGAATACGTATACATACATTTATTGATTATATTTTGTTTGAGTTTATTGATGATAAATATGGATGGTTTAGTATCGCGAAACCTTAGAGTAGTGGTCGCACCATACATGCACACACCCACCCATACTTGCATACATTCTTCTTCCATTTGTCTTTACAGGATTATATATAGTTATGTGTTCACATGGGTATGGGACTATGTGTTCACATACGGATTTGAGGATGATACTTGGGTTTGAGATGAGTCGTTGAGATTTGTATTGAGGTTGTGAATTCGGTGATATGGCAGGATTCGTATTTGAGATACGACATGACGTTGTAGCGGGTCCTTGACGTAGTGTTTCATACACGTCCATACATTCTTAGGCGGTATCAGTATTGTACTAGAAGTAGATCAGTACCACGATTATGATATTTGATAAAGAGGATACCGGGTGAATAGTATGATGAATGTGATATTAACTCGTACCCAGATTTGGGGATGCCGTGCGACGGATTTACGTACGAGCTATATTTTGATGATTGATCCGCACTCTTGACTTAGGATGTCTGATTATAGATATGGTATCGGATATGATATTATTGAGGCGGGATCACCGACTAATATATATACAGGTATGTATATGTATCGACTGAGATATTAGGCGGTTTCCTTACCTGTAGTCCAGCTTGTTAGCTTAGCCCTTTAGTTTAGTTTAGTTGTTAGATTAGATTCGATTCTTACCGATTTCAAAAACTAACGAATCGTGGGTATTTTAAAAGACAGCCCAAGGGATCTTACGGATATTTCAAACGACGTATCTTTTCATAAAAACACCGTAGCCCCTATTTTCAAAACCCCATGATTCGTGTTATTTCAAAAGGCTCCATTTGTAAGACTTATATTAGATTAATGCAGATTAGTTATAGTTGCGTCTAGTATTCAGCTCCCGCTCATTATTGTGGTTCGCTTCGCATCGCATGCTTATATTATGTTTCTTACTCCATTATTGATATCATGCCGTTAGGACACCAGCACTATTACCGATGATGCGTATGTACCACGTACACTTACTTGCCGGCTCACACACATCTTCATCAGTAATTGCCATGTCACGTACACTTTAGAAAATATTATTGCTTGACATAGCCTGTTAGCTAATAGTTTACACATGATATTAGCGTACTTACCGTATATGTTAGTTTAGACATTGTAGTTATTACCTGCTACTTCATGCATACTGTTATTCATTGTTATGCCGCATTCATGGATTCTCATGCATATATTCACTATTTTACATGTTATTGAGGTTTTGGATTCGGATTTCCATGAGATTTTCTGGATTTTGAGGAAAACCGCAAAAACATAAATAAACCTTTTCTCTCTTTTAAAATAAAAAGTGCGGTTTTCCCATGATGTATGAGTCATCCACCATGAGTTTGCTGATGGATTTCGAGACCCGATTCGAGGAGTGGAGGAACCGTTTCGGGTACATGGTGGGCCCGGTGCGGTACCCCAGGGCAAGAGGATCTTGTTGTTGACGTTGAGCCTGGAAGGGGAGCACTACCGACCGGTGATATTACCCGACGCATCGAATATCCGGAGGATACCGTCGTGGTCTTGAGATAGATGGTAGGGGCCAGTCTGGATTGACGGCGCCCTAGATATTGTGATTGAGATATTGAGATTTTGAGATATTGAGGTACAGAGATTGTGATATAGAGATATCGAGATATTTGGACACTTGTTTTGTGTCGATGCTGGGCACTGTTTTATGCTGATTTCATTTATGGTATCTCACTTTTAAATTACAGAAATCTCACTGATTTATGAAAACAGTTTTCTTCAGTACATGCATTCTGTTTCATGCATTCATACATTGCTACCTGAGGCACTGACACGGCACATGGATTTACACTTGGGTTAGATATTTGCCCTAACCATTATTATGGGTTGCTGGTTATTTATTTGAGGATATATTATGATCATTGACCTAGGATTGCGTTATTTATGCGATTTCTGTGCGTAGATGTTTTTCTACTCACGAGTTGGCAACTCACCCCCGTTGTGCCACAGTTCTTGCAGGTTTCGCCGTACAGGTTTCATTACGGCTTTGCTGGCACTATTTCCATTTCCGGGTGACTTGCTAGTAGGTGGGTTTATTTGTATCGTACCCATCATTGTATCTTGTATATCATTATTCTGTTGTATCTAGAAGTTCCATCAACCAAACATGTATTTATTTTTGAGATAGAGACCAGTGATGTTATTCTTTCGACCTTAGAGTCGCGCGTTGTATTTCTTTGGATTTCTTGTTGTTTTGAGTTTCCTTTTGAGTTTTGATCCTCGCCGTTGGCGTTGTATATTATATTGCTTGTGTGGTTGTGACCGTCGATTGACGAAGAGCTAGCTCCCGCTTGGGGATGCCTTTTTATTGATTTCGTATACTATTCATGTTGTATCCCGTTTGGGGGCCAGTATTTACAAAGGAGACTCTGCCGAAATTTTCGGGAAATATTTGATGTTTTTTTTTAAAAACCGCATAATTCGGCTTATGCTATTAAAACTACTTGTTTTAAATTGGTTTTCCTTCACTCTACTACTTTTCTTGGTTTGGATTTCTGGGTTTTCGGCTCACTTAGATTACGTACGTCTCGAGACGTTCGTAGTTTAAGTGCAGGTCATGTTCCGTACTTTCGGGGCATGACAAAGTTGGTATCAGAGCGTTAGGTTTTACCTTCGGAGCGTAGGATGACCCTTGGTTGATGGTATAGGTGACTAAAGTAGAGTGACGTACCGTGGGTATGTTGCGCGGCATACTTACGACACGCCACTCCACTTATGGAGCCTTAGGATGTACATTTCTTTGCTCAGTATTATATTTATTCCTGATCTAGCCTCATCAGTACCAGTTATGGTTTTGCTGCCACGATTACGGGCAGAGAGAGCTACGGCTAGAGTTGCGGTCAGCACGAGCTCGTCATGATCGAGGACTGACCAGGGCGTAATTCCGGCGACACACGATTGCGGAGATGTGTCTTTTTACTGTGTTTTCGCGCCGCGAGCGTTTGATGGATCGCTGTATGAGGTTACTCGGATGTGCTGATCGGCACTAGAGGATCGAGCCAACGATAGAGGTCAACCAGATTTTTTGACCGTTGCTGTATGGCTTATACATGATGTTTGAGGCACTGTTCAGCGTGCAGACGAGTGGGCCAGTTATTGCTGCGAACGACGAGATATCACCCTAGATGTTAGAGCTATTATAGTACGAGTTGTACTAAGACATGATAGAAGGTCGCTATTCACCGAGGATGAATGACTAGGACATGTGGTTCGTTCGCTGCCCCGATGCGAGGTCATCAGATAGATTGATTGCAGCTAGAGACAACTTCACGCGGAGACGTTGAGAGTCGACAGAGACGATTGAATGTCAGAAACCTATTATTCCAAGTTTAAAGTAGTCGGAAAGACATGCAGGCAATTCTATGGTCCCTCTAGAAGAATGAAACCCTAACTCGACTTAATGACCGTGTGAAAGCCTTGGAACCTTCGGGTTTGCGGCAGTTCTGCGGCGCTATTAGTGAGGCTTGGGTTTTCCCTTCTACGGCTGGACCACCGATGCTGTGGTACGTGTTCGATACTATTAAACTGTGCCCATGATGTTGAGCTCTTGGGGGATTATGAGGTTTTGATGAATCGATCGAATGGTTCGACTTCATTCGGATGCTAGGTGGTGAGATGCATTCTTGGGAGACTCCAGATATGAGGATAGTCGTTGGAGCTCAGTCCATGCAGCCACGACGAGACGAGTCCAGTGCAGTCGACATTAGAAAAGTGGAGTAAGAGGTTCATACGAGATCTTGATGAAATGACGTTCCACTCCGCCGACATCAGAGATGCGATGCGCAAGCCGAGGCATGGTACTTGGATTTACCTTCCAGAAAGTGTCGCGATCAGTTTGCAGTCGTTCCAGAGCAAGATGCAGATATAGGAAAGGACGATGACTTCCGGACAGTTGGCAGAGACGAGACATGGAAGAGACCGTGAGCAGGATTCCTTCCAGGACACTGCTGCAATGATACTTGCACCCAGGATCAGATGTGCCACGTACATTCAGAGAGCCAGAGCCCGACGCCAGTGATATGCTGTCTTACGAGTGGTCGCGATGATTGACCGGGAGATGACAAGAGACGTGCCAGAACGGGATCATCCCCGTTAGCACAACTGATAGGGCCGATGAGCCGATGGACCGAGAGATTGGTAATTCACAGTGAAGTCCTTGACCCAGGAATGGTCATTGTTACGCACACCAGCAGGCCAGAGTTCATGATCATCGACGAGACGTCCCACTAGTGACTGCGACAGTTGGCCCGAGATTCTTAGAGGATGCGCTTGAGCGGTACTATTCCGCCATTATTGATTTCGATGTTTTGGGTGATTTATTCGCATGATTTGATTTTGATTGAGGATTTACGATCTTTGCACAGTGTTGCACTTGATATCGTTTTCTTGCTTTGGTTTCACATGTTTGTGATTTTACGGTTTTAGACATTTGAGTTGATTTTGTGCGTATGCACGTACACGATTTGGTTCCTACACTATGTATAGTTTATATATGCTTGCAGTGCAGTGATACGCCTTTTGTGCACTTAGATGTACTGGACTTCGATTTCGATTGTGATACTCGATATTTGTCTTGTACACCTTGTGCACCTGATTTAATTTTGCGCATGTTCGGCGCTTGATATTGGATTTCATGATTTCGTGCATGATGGATGCCCCTGGTTTTGGGTTTTGGCGCATGTTGAGCGCATGTCTTGAGATGCGATTTTGGTGCACACCAGATGCACTAAATCGAGATTTTTTTCGTGCATGTCAGATGCACTTGATTTTGCTGTCAGGCACACATGTTGCCTACGACAGATGCTTTGTGCACTCCCGATGCACTTAGATCTTGTTTTTGTGCACTTGTATAGCACGTATATGGATTTTGATTGTCGTGCGCACCAGACGCACGTAGTATTCATACGCGTATTTTAGGATTGATTTCTTATAGAGCAGTACCTTTTTTATGATAATTGCGATGTGTTTTCGTACTAAGCAGGACTAGTCAGAGGTCAGTACCTGAATTTATTTTGCATGCATTGATAGCTATTGAAGGGAATTCCAAAAAGCGAGCTATAGTCTCAGTATTTACCTACGTGTCTGATATGACGCGAAACGTTTAAAACAAGGAAAACCCTTCTAAATTGTTTCCCAAAAAGGCGGAACGTACATTTCAAACAAAGGTATATATGTCTATAGTTATTTTCTTATGATAGATGTCCGCCACTGTGCAGTGTTATGTGCATTGCACAGCAACTTAAAGGATTTGGCATGCATTTCCTCCTGATATTTACATGTATAGTTCCGATTTATAGCATATCGGTCTTGCTTGAGATTTGGCATTCGTGACTTCACCTTGACTCCGATGATTGCGGGATGCTTGACGGAGTTTTGATTTCGAGTTATCTACTCATTACTCATGCGCATGCATTGCGCTATGATGCGTTTATGTATTTATGATTTCGGAGCCCCGGCGATTTGATTCTTTTGGCTGAAATATTTTAGTATTTGGGGGAAGTTTTAATTTAAATTCGGGGACCGAATTTCTTTATGGGGGAAAGATTGTAACGTTTTGAAAATCGTTTCGGTGAAATTTCGAAAAAACGGTAAAATAAGGGGGTTTTCTGTAAAAAGTCAAAATACAAATATCTTTATTATAAAATTATATATACATATTCTAGCTATGTAATTGCTAGTATTTGGTGTTTATTGACCCACTGGTGAAATTTCAAATTTTCTGAAAATTTTTCCGAAATTAATTATTTTAATATTATTTTAAGCCGTCACTAATATATTTAATTAGGGAAAATTACAAATTGGAATGAGTTGAAACAAATTTTGTGCATCATAAAACTTTAAATATAATTTTATCATGTGGTTTTTGAAACGAAATCGTTTGCCAAAACGGTTTAGAAAATATCGAAGAAAAAGGGCTTAAATGGTGAAATATAGCTAAATAGAAATTGGGGTATAATATTTATCATTTCTTTCCTCACCCACCCACACACACACACACACCATCATGTGCTGGCCGAAACCACAACAGCCCCCTCTCCCTCCAATTCTTTTCTTTACCTCATCAAAAAAATCAAATAAAGTGAAGGAATAAAGAAAGAAGGGTTAAAGTCAAATGAGGCATGGTTTCCTTTGACTTGGCCACCACTTTCAACACCCCACTCTCTCTCCAATCCCCCTCCCAAATCAGCCGAGCCCTTCCCAAAATTTCAGCAACAGCCCCCACATTTCACCTCTCTTTCTCTTGAGAAAAATTGATCAAAATTGCCTCAAAATCCATCAAAAAAATCCCAAAACTCCAAATTCAAGCCCTACCCATTTTTCCTTAGCCTTTCAAGAATGGATTTTGGTGAAAAGAGAGCAATTTGGGAAGCTTAGATTTCATGCTAGAACTCAATTGGGAGGTATAAATTTTAACCCTTTAGTGAATTTGTTGTTTAATTGCTTTATGTTAGCTTATTAAGTGTTTAATTAGGTTTTAGATTGGTTCTCATTGCATGATTGAAAAAAATTCAAGAATGAGGTTGATTTCAAGATAGGGTTTTGAGTAATGGGATTATGGTTGTGTGATGCATTTAACCTCTTAAGACATGTTAAAACCTAATCTAGTTGCTAGTTCCAAATTTTTAACTTAAAATTGTAATAATTAAGCTATATTGCAAACTAGGTTTTAAAATTAAATCAAATTGTAATATTAAAAATCTAATTAGGTTCTTCATGACATCATTAAATTTATAAATTGTAGTTTACCAACTTAGTTCATGCAAAACCTAGTCAAGTTGATGATTTGTGAATTATTATTTTGAAAATTGTTAAAATTGGATATTTTGGCAAACTAGGATTTTGGGGTTAATGAAAATTTAATGGGATTAAATTATGGAAATTGTTTTTATGACTTATTTAAGATATTTAATAAGTATTATGGCCACTAGATTTGTTTAAACGTCGAGTTTTGTACAAAAACGGCGAATTGTGCTTGCTTGATTTTCGGAAAAATGACTTTTTAAGTGAAATTGGGGTTTTTGTGAGTTTTAACCTATTTTATATTAAAATTAGTGTTCGTGAATGTGCAAATGAGTGTATTTTGGTTTTTCTCGATGGTCTGGTGTTTGTACACCGACGTCGAGGGTTTTTGGTTTGATTTGTGAAAGCAACCATGGGTTTTGACCTATGTGGGATTCGTGCGTCGTTTTGGTCATGAGTCGGATTTTAATGCGATATGGTGCGTTATGATATGTAGGTACCCCATGTGGACTTCGAGATGACAAGCAAGCGCGTGGTGACGTCGGCACCGGCGAGCGAGGACCAGGTGAGTAGATTTATATCTACGGGGAGAAGTCGGGTGGATGGCGTATAGCACCCCCGCAGTTCGTGGTGATATATACGAATACGTATACACACATTTATTGATTATATTTTGTTTGAGTTTATTGATGATAAATATGGATGGTTTAGTATCGCAAAACCCTGGAGTAGTGGTCGCACCATACATGCACACACCCACCCATACTTGCATACATTCTTCTTCCATTTTTGTTTACGGGATTATATATAGTTATGTGTTCACATGGCTATGGGACTATGTGTTCACAGACGGATTTAAGGTTGATACTTGGGTTTGAGATGAGTCGTTGAGATTTGTATTGAGGTTGTGAATTCGGTGATATGGCAGGATTCATATTTGAGATACGACATGACGTTGTAGCGGGTCCTTGACGTAATGTTTCACATACGTCCATACATACTTAGGCGGTATCAGTATTGTACTAGAAGTAGATCAGTACCCCGATCATGATATTTGATAAAGAGGATACCGGGTGAATAGTATGATGAATGTGATATTAACACGTACCCAGATTTGGGGATGCCGTACGACGGATTTACGTACGAGCTATATTTTGATGATTGATCCGCACTCTTGACTTAGGATGTCTGATTATAGCTATGGTATCGGATATGATATTATTGAGGCGGGATCACCGACTAATATATATACAGGTATGTATATGTATCGACTCAGATGTTAAGCGGTTTCCTTACCTGTAGTCCAGCTTGTTAGCTTAGCCCTTTAGTTTAGTTTAGTTGTTAGATTAGATTCGATTCTTACCGATTTCAAAAACTAACGAATCGTGGGTATTTTAAAAGCCAGCCCAAGGGATCCTACGGATATTTCAAAAGACGTATCTTTTCATAAAAACACCGTAGCCCCTATTTTCAAAACCCCATGATTCGTGTTATTTCAAAAGGCTCCATTTGTAGGACTTATATTAGATTAATGCAGATTAGTTATAGTTTCGTCTAGTATTCAGCTCCCGCTCATTATTGTGGTTCGCTTCGCATCGCATACTTATATTATGTTTCTTACTCCATTATTGATATCATGCTGTTAGGACACCAGCACTATTACCGATGATGCGTATGTACCACGTACACTTACTTGCCGGCTTACACACATCTTCATCGGTAATTGCCATGTCACAGACACTTTAGAAAATATTATTGCTTGACATAGCCTGTTAGCTAATAGTTTACACATGATATTAGTGTACCTACCGTATATGTTAGTTTAGACATTGTAGTTATTACCTGCTACTTCATGCATACTGTTATTCATTGTTATGCCGCATTCATGGATTCTCATGCATATATTCATTATTTTACATGTTATTGAGGTTTTGGATTCGGATTTCCATGAGATTTTCTGGATTTGGAGGAAAACCGCAAAAACATAAATAAACCTTTTCTCTCTTTTAAAATAAAAAGTGCGGTTTTCCCATGATGTATGAGTCGTCCACCATGAGTTTGCTGATGGATTTCGAGACCCGATTCGAGGAGTGGAGGAACCATTTCGGGTACATGGTGGGCCCGGCGCGGTACCCCGGGACAAGAGGATCGTGTTGTTGACGTTGAGCCTGGAAGGGGAGCACTACCGACCGGTGATATTACCCGACGCATCGGATATCCGGAGGATACCGTCGTGGTCTTGAGATAGATGGTAGGGGCCGGTCTGGATTGACGGCGCCCTAGATATTGTGATTGAGATATTGAGATTTTGAGATATTGAGGTACAGAGATTGTGATACAGATATATCGAGATATTTGGACACTTGTTTTGTGTCGATGCTGGGCACTGTTTTATGCTGATTTCATTTATGGTACCTCACTTTTAAATTACAGAAATCTCACTGATTTATGAAAGCAGTTTTCTTCAGTACATGCATTCTGTTTCATGCATTCATACATTGCTACCTGAGGCACTGACACGGCACATGGATTTACACTTAGGTTAGATATTTGCCCTAACCATTGTTATTGGTTGCTGGTTATTTCTTTGAGGATATATTATGATCATTGACCTAGGATTGCGTTATTTATGCGATTTCTGTGCGTAGATGTTTTTCTACTCACGAGTTGGCAACTCACCCCCGTTGTGCCACAGTTCTTGTAGGTTTCGCCATACAGGTTTCATTACGGCTTTGGTGGCACTATTTCCATTTCCAGGTGACTTGCTAGTAGGTGGGTTTATTTGTATGGTACCCATCATTGTATCTTGTATATCATTATTCTGTTGTATCTAGAAGTTCCATCAACCAAACATGTATTTATTTTTGAGATAGAGACCAGTGATGTTATTCTTTCGACCTTAGAGTCGCGCGTTGTATTTCTTTGGATTTCTTGTTGTTTTGAGTTTCCATTTGAGTTTTGATCCTCGCCGTTGGCGTTGTATATTATATTGCTTGTGTGGTTGTGACCGTCGATTGACAAAGAGCTAACTCCCGCTTGGGGATGCCTTTTTATTGATTTCGTATACTATTCATGTTGTATCCCGTTTGGGGGCCAGTATTTACAAAGGAGACTCTGCCGAAATTTTCAGGATATATTTGATGTTTTTTTAAAACCGCATAATTCGGCTTATGCTATTAAAACTACTTGTTTTAAATTGGTTTTCCTTCACTCTACTTCTTTTCTTGGTTTGGATTTCTGGGTTTTCGGCTCACTTAGATTACGTACGCCTCGAGACGTTCGTAGTTTAAGTGCCGGTCATGTTCTGTACTTTCGGGGTGTGACAACACTAGTCTACTCTGGAGTATCGATGCCCTGTCTCGAAACTCCTACGACTAGGGACCACTTTTAAGGATGTGCTTATAGACTACCAAACTCTCACGTATATGATCGCCATCATACCGTTGGTAGTCAAGCAGGATCCTAAGGGCTCTATCAACGTGTAATAGTGTACTTTCAGCTAAAGCTGTACACGACTGAAAAAGGCAAACCAGATAGCATACTTTCATCTTGAGTAAGACTGTCTTACCCGTATAGGTTCTCCCTCAATCATTGCAATCACGTACCTGCGATCCAATAATTGACTTTGAGGGCACTATATCCAACATATCAGTGGCCCAATCCTCTGGTGCTGATCTGCACGTCCGAGAAATCTCATAAAAGAGATCCATCAAACGCTCATGGCACGAAAAATACAATAAAACGACGCATCTATGCAAATCGTATGTCCCTGGAATAACTCCCTAGTCAGTCCTCATCCGTGACGAGCTCGTACTGATGCAACTCTAGCCGTAGCTCTCTCTGCCCGTGTAATCGTGGCAGCAAAACCATAAACCGATATCCATGAGAATATATCATGAATGAATATAATGCTGTGCAGGGAAATGTACATTCTAAGGTTTCTTAAGTGGAGTAGCGTATCGTAAGTATACCACGGAACATACACACGGTACATCACACTCCTTAAGTCTCCTACTCCATCAACCAAGGTTAACCTATGCGATAAAAGTTCGGGTCTAATACCTCTTCGACCAAGTCTCTGTTTCGTAAGGTCAGGCCTAGGTTCCAAATATATACAAACGCCCTAGACTCCGTATAGTCAAACATAGACTCGAACCAAGGTTAACCTAGCGCTCTGATACCAACCTTGTCACGGCCCGAAATGGCACGTGACTGGCACTTGAATCATATGAAGTCTAAAGGACCCCATCTAATTCAAGTAAGCTAAAAATCCCAGAAATCTAAACCATTTTAAACAGAAGTGAAGAAAACTATTTTAAAGTAAGTGGTTTTAATAACAAAAGATGAATGTGCATATTTAAAATCTCAAGTCTTTTCTGAAAATTTCGGCATAGTTTCATTCGTAAATACTGGCCCCAAAAGGGTACAAAATGCATAATATGTATAAAGGCATCCCCAAGTGGGAGCTAGCTCTTCGTCGATTGACGGTCACAACCACGCAAGCAATATAATATACAACGCCGAAGGGCGAAGATCAAAACTCAAAAGGAAACTCAAAATCAACATGAAAACGATAATAATACAACGCGCGACTCTAAGGTCGAAAGAATATACAACTGGACTTCTAAGTCTAATAAATAATACAAGTCTGGTTGATAGAGTTTACTAGATACAATAGAATATAAATAAAAGGTACAATGATGGTCACGATGTAAGTGAACCCACCTAACAAAGCAATCACCCGTAATGAAAGCAGTGTGCCAGCAAAGACGCAAAAAAACCTGTACGACAAAACCTGCAAGAACTGTGGCACAATGGGGGTGAGTTGCCAACTCGTGAGTAGAAAACATCACAGAGCAGAAATCGTATGTATGACTCAATCCAAGGTTAATAAGATCATAATATATATATTCTCAATATGATAAAGTCTGAAGCATGATAAGGTGGCAAGGGTAAACATCAAAACATAAGTGTAATACTAAGTGCTTGTTGTTGAAGTCAAAATTTGCACCTCGATTGA
This sequence comes from Agapanthus africanus, assembly GCA_030015575.1. Lineage (NCBI taxonomy): Eukaryota > Viridiplantae > Streptophyta > Magnoliopsida > Asparagales > Amaryllidaceae > Agapanthus > Agapanthus africanus. The sequence continues at coordinate 244,094,175 of CM057347.1, read as the reverse complement.
CCAAGTCAAAGTCAAGGTCAACCCCAAGCCAAGTGGGCCCAAACCCAAGCAAGTGGGCCAATGCCCAGGTCGAGCCCGAACACGAAGCGTCCGGCCTTCTGCCATACCAAAATAAAAAAATCATGAAACAAATAATTTTGATGTAATTTTTGTGCATGAATGTATGCAAAATGGGCATAAAGCCAATTTTTTGTAAGCCCATGGCTTATGTGGAAAAAGAAATGGCACATAAGCCATACGATGGGCAAAATGCCATTTTGTAAAAGCCAAGGGGCTATATGTCAATGTGTAAGCCTATAAGAGGCAACATGACGAAAATATCTAATATACTTTTCATTCCCCTCAAAAAGTCTAGGGTTTTTCCTTCTTTCCCCTTTCTGAAGGTTCCAAACCTTCTTCTTTCTTTTGAATTAAATCAAGAGTTTTACTCTTCCATTCCCAAAAATAAATAGTTTTCACCACAAAACCCACAAAGCGGAGCTTAGATCTCCCATCAGATCTCAAAAAGAAGAGATTTTTAAAATCTCACATCTCTTGATCTTCAAGATCCTGCCAACAGATGAGGAAGAAAGAGACCCATCTCTAAAACCCCCACTTTAGGGAAGAACTAGGGCTCAAGAGGAGAACCCTTCATCAACTCCAAAACATCCTAGGAGTTTAACTCCTCATATATATATATATATATATATAGACACACACACACACACACACAAAATAATAAGTGCTCCTTTCTAGGAGTACAACTCCCATTGCAGGGACCAAGATCCTTTTACGCCCGAGCGCCCACGTGTTGACACGTGGGGCGCTCGCGCCTAAAGCGCCAGCGCCCTTGCGCTCACAGCGCCAGCGCCCAAAGCACTCCCGCCCGAGCGCCCACGTGCTAACACGTGGGGCGCTAGCGTCCTTGCGCTCAGAGCACCAGCGCCCAAAGCGCTCGTGCCCGAGCGCCCACGTGCTGATACGTGGGGCGCTAGCGCCCAAAGCGCTAGTGCCCGAGCGCCAACGTGCTGACACGTGGGGCGCTAGCGCACTTGCACTTAGAGCGCTAGCGCCCAAAGCGCTAGTACCCGAGCGCCCACATGCCTGGCACGTGCGGCGCGAGTGCTCAAAGCGCTAGCGCTCTTGCGGTCAAAGCGCCAGCACCCAAAGCGCTGGCGCTTTTTCCCACGCATCCTTTTGATGCCCTTTCCCTTTATATATATATACATATACACACAAACACATACTCCACGACACTGTCCCTGATAGCGGGACCTCCGTAAAAACTCTGCAGGGCCCCCGATATATCCAAAACCTCTTCGAAACACAACACTGCACATTGAGTTCGCATGACAAGTTTAACCCGTTAATCGAAGGTTCCCTCGTTCCAAAGGCGAGGGGTAATTAACCGCAGCTTAGTCCGCGGCCGCCGGAGATTCGGATTCCCACAATACATAAACCCTAGCCTACCCTAGGCAGGGGGAATCTGTAATGCGCCTGACAAGCGCACCGTATTCCCATCTTAATGGGGAGACGAAAAACACCTTACAGATTTTGGCACACCCGGTGGGACCATTCTCTCCTCCCATATTTCGGGTAAAACGTTCATACGAAATCAATCGATATACATATCGACTGCTTGTACTGAAATATTACTTCTTTGTGCAGGTTAACAAATTTCAAATTGCAATCTCCGGTCACAGCAAAAATGTCTTCAAGGACAAGCTCAGCTCTCGATACAGCTTCCATCTACTACACGATGAAGATGGACGCCAGGACGGTCCTTCCGGCCAGTCTCGGGCGACAATGGGAAGAGCCGCCGCTACCATTCAGCTCTATCCTGTTCGTGTCAGCTAACGCCATCCCCGCTCATCAAGCCCCGGTGGCAGACAAACCGGCCTCAAAAGGCAAGAGGCCAAATGTGGTGGTCTCGAAGGCGCCCCAACTCAAACGCAAGTCGGTGTTTGAACGGCTCTCCTTGGCCCCAGCTGGGGGCAAGGCCATCAACACCAACAAAGCAACAGAGCGTCTCGAGCAAGCTCCACCGATGCCCCTGACAACTGCTCAATTAGGTATCTTCTCTAAGCTCCCCATCACTCAGCCTATGGCGGCTTTCCGAATGGGCAGAATCCTGCCAAGCGCTCAAGGCAGAGAAGCTGAGGCAGAAGCGGCTCAGATACAGAGCCAACAAAAGGGCTAGGGCTCTGGCCATGTTAAAATTTATGAATTTCCAAAGCCCGGACCGCTCCGCGAAATCAGCCGCCAAAGATAAAGAGATGGCTGGGTACGTGGTCCACACTGTCTACATGGTCGGACATAAAGAAACGAATCCTCCTCTTCTTCATAGCCATGGTGATGATATGATTGACGCTTCCCAGCATCGGCTCGATCTAAGTGATGAAGAGCTCGCTCAGGCCGATAAGCAAGAAGAGCCCGTGGTTCCTGCAGAATTGAGCTCAGGCAATAAAGATGACCCAGTTGTCATAGCCGGAACTACAGAACAAGCGTTATTCTGATGGCTTCAGAAACAGCTTCAAGATAGGGATGAAAAATTAGCCAAGGTACAGTCCAAGGTCGACGAATCGGCAAACGTCGCGGCAGATCTCGCGACCCAAGTCGCCCGATTGCAATTACAGCAAAATCAAATTTTGGTTAATGAGCCAGGGATTGATACCCAGAGGCAGCCAACAGATACCCCCTTCAACCTAAGATCAGAACGCCTTCGCGAAAAACGGCCGCGATCAGCCTTCAGTCCCTCCGATGCATACACCGAAGGGGAATCACCTCTGAAAGATGTAGGTTTCCTAGGCACTCTCAAGAGGTCTCAAAAGGCATCAACCATGCCAATTTCAAATTTTACGGTTGCCGAGAAACCCTAATACGGATCGTTGACTAGAAATTTAGGCGAAACAGTAAACAAGTTAACATCTTAACTAAAGGAGAGAGGCTACAACCTTTGTAGATCCGGTTCTCCACTTCCTTAGCTCCACGTAGGTGTCCTCTCGCTGTCCATCTCGAATCCCGGACTCAATCGTCGGCTTGATCGGAGAAATGGGCGGACTAGGTCGTCGGCTTCGTGCCGAAGATGATCTACGTCGAGGCATCACAAGTTCAAGCTCCGACTTCACAAATTTGTGAAACTTGTGAAAAAAACACCCAAAACAACTTGGCAAGAGGTAGAGGGTGAAGAAATAGGAGGTGAGTTCACTTTAGAATTGGATTTCTCACTTTAGAACTCAAGTTGCCATTGATGGCATCAAGCATTCTTTCTTGAAGAAGATGAAGAAGAAGAAAGAATATGATAAGTTTCTTATTTAAAAATTAAACTAATATGAATACTTATCATATACTAACCATGGTTAAGTGTAGAGATTAAACTAAGGTTAGTTGGAATGGTTAGGGTTAAGGATGAGATAAGAATGGTGGACTTTGTCAAAGCTTCAAGAAGCTTCAACATAGAAACAAAATAAGCCACCATTCTCAATAATATCCAAAATGAATAAATAAATAAATAACTAAGTAAATAATCAAAACCCTAACCATTCATATAACCATGGTTTAATCTTTACACAAACCTAAGTGAGCAAGTATCATCAAACATGATACAAACAAGTGCACAAAAAATATATCACATATACAATGTGCATCAAGTGAGAAAATCCTTTTAAAATGAACCAATACTAGTTAATACAAAGCAATATATCAAATATATAATTATACATTAAATCATTAAATCAACACTTGATTTAACGATCCGGTCATATCGCATATAACCGACTAGTATCCTATGTATCGGCTTATCGAATCAATCCTTGATTCGATATCTAGGTTATATCGCATATAACCAATCGATACATTCATCGCGAGAATGAAATACGGTATCACATACACGCATTATTCTCGATCCCACACATATCTCATATGCGCTCCTATTTCGTTTCGCTTGAGCCAGGAAACCTCTGTGTAGGACTCTAAAGACTCGTCAATACGCCGGTAGCAGATGATGATCATATCAAGCACCCACAAGCCGCAAGCGGTCTGCTAAACGTAACGGCCACCCGGGTATTGAGCGATCAGAAGATCGACGAGCAAGCCCGCTCATACTCCTGTGAATCCAACCAGTAACACTTACCGTACAGTCCGGTCTGTTCGTCTGATATGTCGCATATCAAGTCTAGGGGTGGTAAACGTCAGACCCCAATAACCGATAAGTCGTGCCGATGTGAGGCTCATAACGGGTCGAGAAACTACTGGTAACACTTACCAGCAAATCTCTAATCAGCCCTGGCCAGGGACTTCCCTGTTACGGCCAATCGAGCACAGCGCAACATCAACCCCCAATACCGGGAGAGACGAAACCCCTCCTATCGCTCATTGCCTCCATGTGACTCGGGACTGTACCCAAAGACCACCGTTTTGCATGCCCTCATGGACGTGGTAAGGTGGAGATCAAAGCACAGTGGGAATCACACAAGACTCTATGACGATCTCGGGTCTACAGACTAACCTGCACAAGTGTCACCTGAGAACTGCCATCTGACGTGAGGTATAATACCATCTGGGAGTTCTCGGCGAGTCCGTCCAGTGTACCCAGTCTCTGCTGAGCACCCGTACACCATCTCTGATGTCAAACACCAATGGATATGGGATCATCCATCGCCCATCTCATGGGTCGAGATGCGTATACGCTAGTTACACTGGTATATCGATGCCCTGTCTCGATACACCCACGACTAGGGACCTTGAAGGATGTACCTATAGACTACCATGTCCCCACTAGTATGATCTGCATCATAGTCCAGGTAGTCAAGTACACATCCTAAGGGCTTTACCAACATGTAACTATAAGACAGTATAAAGAGACAAGTGTACATGTTAAGATAAAGAGTAACCAGATAGCATACTATCATATCGAGCAAGAAAGTCATCTCTATATATGTCCAAGCATCCAATATAATATACATCATCTGTACAATACTGGCCTCTAGGGCATACATACAACTAACAATCTCCCACTTGCGCTAGGGCCAGCTGCTGTAGTATCGCATACCAAGCATCCCGAAGAGTCTCTCAAACTGTATCTGGGGAATGGCCTTCGTGAGTGGATCCGCCGTGTTGTTCTTCGTGTCAACTCTCCTGACCTCGATCTCCCGGCGATCAACTATCTCCCGGATCAGGTGATACCACCTCAGAATATGCCTGGATCGCTGATGGGACCTGGGTTCCTTGGCCAAAACCACCGCTCCATTGTTATCGCAATACAAAGGTATTGGATGCTCAATGGATGGAACCACTCCAAGTTCAGTAATGAACTTCTTGATCCAGACAGCCTCTTTGGCAGCATCGTTGGCAGCGATGTATTCAGCCTCCATCGTCGAGTCTGCCACGGTTTCCTGCTTGGAACTCTTCCAGCTAACCGCCCCTCCGTAAAGGGTAAAGACAAAGCCCGACTGCGACTTAGAGTCGTCCTTATCACTCTGGATGCTTGAATCGGTAAAGGACTCCACTTGGAGTTCTCCGTTACCATACACCAAGAGCATCTCTTTAGTCCTTCGCAAGTACTTGAGAATGCTCTTCACAGCTGTCCAGTGATTCTCTCCAGGATCGGCTTGATACCTGCTCACTACACTTAGTGAGTATGCTACATCGGGTCTGGTACATAGCATCGCGTACATGATAGAGCCTACTGCCGAAGCAGAGGGTATCCCTTGCATGCGAGCTCTCTCCAAATCAGTCTTGGGAGACATCTCTTTGGAGAGAGTGACTCCAGAGATCGTGGGCAAGTTCCCACGCTCGGACTCTTCCATACTAAACCTCTTTAGTATGGTGTCAATGTACCTGGATTGGAACAATCCCAGTATCCGTTTGGATCTATCTCTATAGATCCTGATCCCCAATATGCAGGAGGCATCACCAAGATCTTTCATTGAGAATCTTTGTGATAAGAAGAGCTTGACCGATTGCAGCATAGGAATATAATTTCCTATCAAGAGTATGTCGTCCACATACAATACGAGGAAGACAACCTTACTCTCTGCCACCTTCTTGTAAATACAAGGTTCATCTGGGTTTTTGACGAAATCAAACTCTTTGATAACGACGTCAAAGCAGATGTTCCAACTCCGCGATGCTTGCTTTAATCCATAAATGGATTTAAGCAGCTTGCACACCTTCCCACTGCTCCCACTGTCTATGAAGCCCTCTGGCTGAGTCATGTACACGCACTCTTCTAAATCACCATTTAGAAAGGCGGTCTTAACATCCATTTGCCAGATTTCGTAATCATGATATGCAGCGATGGCAAGCATGATCCGGATGGATTTAAGCATAGCCACTGGAGAAAAGGTTTCGTCATAGTCCACACCTGGTCTTTGGCGAAAACCTTTTGCAACAAGTCTAGCTTTGAAAGTCTCCACTTTCCTATCTACACCAAGTTTCTTCTTGAAGATCCACTTGCTCCCAATGGGTTTTACCCCTTCAGGAGCAACTTCCAAAGTCCATACTTTGTTGGTGTACATGGATTCCATCTCGGACCGCATAGCATCCAGCCATTTCATTGAGTCCCTACTCGTGATGGCCTGCATGAAGCTAGTTAGGTCATCATCATCTATGATGCAATCCTCGCTCCCTCCATCCATGAGAAAACCGTAGTATCTCTCAGGTTGGCGAGGAACCCTACTAGATCGGCGGAGTGGCTGGGGTTCATCGGGAACTACGGAATCCTCTGGTTCCACCAGATCTTCTGTTGTAACTTCTGCAGCTGGAACCTCTTCCAGTTCTACCTGATGACCACTAATCTCTTTTTCAAGAAATTCCTTTTCTAAAAAGGTGGCATGCCGAGAAACAAACACTCTTTGTTCCTCAGGGTGGTAGAAGATATACCCTTAAGAATTCTTGGGATATCCTACAAATTTGCATAGAACAGACCGTGCCTCGAGTTTGTCCGGATTTTGTCGTTTGACATAGGCTGGACAACCCCATATCTTAACATAGTTAAGACTTGGTCTCTTTCCTTTCCATATCTCATATGGAGTGATAGGCGCAGATTTGGTTGGGACCATATTCAATAGATGTATGGCTGTCTCAAGCGCATACCCCCAGAAGGAAATAGGTAACTCAGCTGTGCTCATCATAGAGCGCACCATATCTAGTTCCTCCGTTCTGATACACCGTTGTGTTGTGGTGTATATGGAGGAGTCAGCTGAGAGAGAATCTCATTCCCTTTTAGGAAGTCCAGGAATTCATTGCTCAAGTATTCACCTCCTCGATCAGATCGAAAGATTTTAATACTTTTTCCGGTTTGGTTCTCGACTTCTTGTTTATATTCTCTAAATTTCTCAAAAGCTTCAGACTTGTGTCTTATTAAGTACACATGTCCGTATCTTGAGAGATCGTCAGTGAATGTAATGAAGTACGAAGAACCATCCCTGGCATGTGTAGACATTGGACCGCATACATCACTATGTACTAGTCCTAAGAGTTCAGTAACTCTTTCTCCGTGTCCCGTAAACGGAGTTTTGGTCATCTTGCCTTTGAGACATGACTGGCAAGTGTCATAAGATGAAAATTCGAATGGTTTCAAATATCCATCCTTATGCAACTTTGCCAGTCGTGTCGCATTGATGTGACCCAGTCTATAATGCCACAAGAAGGATTCGTTCAGTTCTGAACTCTTCCTCTTGTGTGTGTTTGTTATGCTCAGAACTGTTGATTGATTTAGAACATAAATGCCATTGCACAACGTGCCTGATCCAACCAACTTTTGGTTACGGAAATTGTTCATAACATTGTCCTCTAATACAAAATTATATCCCTTTTTACTTAATAAAGAAACTGATATAATGTTGCATATCAGGTTCGGCATGTAATAGCATTCGTTCAGAACCAATGTATTACCAGTTGGTAACACAAGGTGATATTCCCCGACAGTCTTAGCTGCAACAATTGCACCATTTCCAACTCTAATGTCTTTATCTCCTTCTCCAAGTTCTCTACCTTTTCTAAGCCCATATAACTGATTACATATATGGGATCCTGACCCGGTATCTAATACCCAGGACATAGAGCAAATGGAGAAATAGTTCTCTGTAACGAACACACCCGAAGAAAATGCATCATCATGTACTTTCTTCATTCGGGTGGCATGGGAATCCTGGTATTCCCCTATATCCTGTTCATTCCTATAACTCTTATAGGAAAGAACGGAACCAACGTTTCCCAGCACAGTATAACATGCGGGTTTGGTCAATACATCCATATTATTATCTTTGTTAGGGCATGAAATGGTCGCTACCTGGAGAGAGAGAGAAGAAAACACTTTAGCGTATGCTCTTGCAAGATCAGATTGGTTATTATCTTATCTAATCAGGATGGCTCCCACTGGTTTTTATCAAATCTTCCTTCAAACCCTAAAAGGAAAGACTAGCCGGGATTAATTACACCCTACAACTTCGTCGATCTATCAGCCAGGCCAGTGTCGGTACTTTGAGGGAGGTTCCCCGTGCTTTCGCACGGACCTAATTAATGTAAACCTCGTTTTCCCAGAGACGTAACCCCGTTGACACCTTTCTAGACACCTACTTGATCGGCTAATTGTAGTGTGTAAAACTCTCCCAGGAGTAACCTTTACTCGCAGTGGGTATCGGGATCCAACTATCTCATAGAAGGTATGCAATCTCATTGCAAATTTCAACACTTGAAATTCCCGATAATGCTTTTGCCCCTAGCGTGCTATGACCTTGACGAAAGCCAACAAACCACAGCCCGCTAGTCAAGTTCAACCCGTACATTTCTTGACTGAATTAAACCCACCCGCACGACTCTTGACGAAAGCCAACAAAGCCGTACGACTACCCTAATCCAGTCGCATCATATGCAGCAGATAAACAGCACATAGCTACCGCACACTGCACCTTGACGAAAGCCAACAAATGTAGCACGAATACTATATGTAACTTATCTGAAATGACGGAGGGCTACGACAGGTTTTTCTGAAAACCTATTGCGTAATGAACTTGATATCGTTGTAGAATCAAATGAAGTTTTGAAATAGAGTGATTTCGAGGCTTTTCTAGTTTTGCTAAAGGGGTCACTCCCGGTGAAGGGATCGTCGGCCCTTTCCTCGTCGAATGAGGTGCAGGATATATCATATATATCACTATGCAAAGCAGAAACTATAGAAGCAGTCAAAAGCAAACCGAGTGTGTAGCATCTGCCAGTTATTGCTAAAGGAGTCACTCCCGATGAAGGGATCTCGGTCCTTTCCTCATCGAATAAGGTGCAGGATATATCACATATACCGCTATGCAAAGCAAGAACTGTAGCTACCTGTTTTGTTAAAAATTTGATTCTACAACATCTTAGGTTTCTTTTCTTTCATTAATCACATTAATGAAGTCCCATCATTTAAATACCTAAACATCACAGATAAATACGACGTACACTTATGCCATCCGCATTCGCCTCGATGTCCCCTCGTGCACCGTTAGGTTAGGTAACTAACGACAGAGCAGGGCAGGGCTAGTGCGGGTGCAAAACATAAGTAACGTCTATATATAATATATCATATATACTATATAAAGTATCTATCACAGAACATCACATGATCACATCACAGATATCGCAGCAGAAGAACCATATGAAACATTGGATATACTAGGACGTCCGTGTTTTTAATACGAGCCAGTATAAAACACGGATTCCACGGTCGTGATGAATAGCCAATCCCACACCCCTAGACCCCTACGAGAGCGGCAAGCAACCCTACCAATTCTAGGGTTAGAAGACCCGGACTCGACTCCTCGAGTTGGTCTCCCACTGAACCCTAAAACCCGGTTACTTGTGCTCACCTCCTTGGGTCTATCCTAGTGCAAAAAAGTAAATAATATACAAAGGGTGACAGCTTCCGCAACCTGGAAGTGCCCCAAATAAAAGAATATTACATACAAGTTTTTACAGGAATGAAAATGAAAAACACCCATCTCACATAAAAACCCCCGGCTATTCGAACACGACAATCCAATATAACATATCCAGCAACACATAACATCACATGTCATCAAAGTAAGTAAATATGCGCATCCCAATTGTCGTTGACATATAGCAACGAAACCGGCGATATCACATATTACACTTACGGTGACAGAAAAGAAAGTGTAAAACTACAACAGTTGGAATCCGCAACCTCTTTAGACATCACATGCCTAATCAAATGAAATACTTAGACATCACATGCCTAACAGTTATAAACCCCTCATTTTAGTCCCATTATCGAAAACTCTTTTCAATATCAAATGAAACTAAACCACTAGATTTGTATCATTCATTCGGTTATCTCATAACTGTTTGTGAATTCCAATTATTGTATCCCATTCCGGATAAATAGAAAATATTAAACTTTCCGATCGAACATTCGAACACCCAAGTTTTCCCGAAACCGTCCAACACATGAAATAGGTTCAAAGACATTCACTTCATGCCTCAGTACCAACGGTCCAGCCGTAGAAGGGTCAAGCCAACGCCTTACATGTGGCACGCCGTACTGCCCCAAACCCGAAGGTTCAAAGGGCAGTTCAAGACGGTCACATAATCGAGTTAAGGTTTGTTGTCTTATAGAGGGACCATCGCGTTACTTGCACTACTCAGAACGTCCTTAAACCACACAAAAATCCAACACTTGGATATTTTCCGGCAGGGGAAAAGTTGGGTATTTATATCCGGTCGAACTTTTTAACATATTCTAAAGTCATCCGAAAATACACAAAGACGAAATTTGATAATCCGATCGAAACATCGAAGCTCTAAAACACCCCAGAAAATTCAACTCTTGAATAAATATTAAAAATACCCATAAAACTCAGCTGCTGAAATGATGAATTACCGTGCAAAGGAGGAGAGATGACGTCATCATTAGGCCGCGGAACCGCCGCAGAAGCCTTGCTTCTGTCGCGGTTCCACCGCACACTATACTGTTCATTGGAAAAAATTTGCACCGTAATTCTTAGAATTCCCTGCTGAATTTTTTAAGCATTTTTAATCTAGAAAAATCCCAGTTTTTAGAAAAAGTCCAGAGAGCAAGATGTGTTAGGGTTTCGATGTGTATTCGGGTTTCAAACGTCGTCTAGACTTCGCCTAAGGCTCTAGCTAGGCTCTGATACCAATGTAGGTCAGGCAGCCACCCCATCCAATGGGGTCGCCGTAGCACCAACGGGTCCCTCAGCCGCTACTTTTTACGCAAGCCCCCTCACGAGGACTACAACCCGCCGGAACACCTTCAGGTCTCGGGACACCCTTGGGGTAAGAGCCTATGCTTCGCCACACTGTCACACAGTGAGAACCCCCCATAGGTCGACATCCAATGCCTAGTAGCTCTGATACCACTGTAGGTTTCCTAGGCACTCTCAAGAGGTCTCACAAGGCATCAACCATGCCAATTTCAAATTTTACGGGTGGCGAGAAACCCTAATACGGATCGTTGACTAGAAATTTAGGCGAAACAGTAAACTAGTTAACATCTTAACTAAAGGAGAGAGGCTACAATCTTTGTAGATCCGGTTCACCACTTCCTTAGCTCCACGTAGGCGTCCTCTCGCTGTCCATCTCGAATCCCGGACCCAATCGTCGGCTTGATCGGAGAAATGGGCGGACTAGGTCGTCGGCTTCGTGCCGAAGATGATCTACGTCGAGGCATCACAAGTTCAAGCTCCGACTTCAAAAATTTGTGAAACTTGTGAAGAAAACACCCAAAACAACTTGGCAAGAGGTAAAGGGTGAAGGAATAAGAGGTAGGTTCACTTTAGAATTGGATTTCTCACTTTAGAACTCAAGTTGCCATTGATGGCATCAAGCTTTCTTTCTTGAAGAAGATGAAGAAGAAGAAAGAATATGATAAGTTTCTTATTTAAAAATGAAAGTAATATGAATACTTATCATATACTAACCATGGCCAAGTGTAGAGATTAAACTAAGGTTAGTTGGAATGGTTAGGGTTAAGGATGAGATAAGAATGGTGGACTTTGTCAAAGCTTCAAGAAGCTTCAACATAGAAACAAAATAAGCCACCATTCTCAATAATATCCAAAATGAATAAATAAATAAATAAATAATTAAATAATCAAAACCCTAACCATTCATATAACCATGGTTTAATCTTTACACAAACCCAAGCGAGCAAGTATCATCAAACATGATACAAACAAGTGCACAAAAAATATATAACATATACAATGTGCATCAAGTGAGAAAATCCTTTTAAAATGAACCTATACTAGTTAATGCAAAGCAATATATATCAAATATATAATTATACATTAAATCATTAAATCAACACTTGATTTAACGATCCGGTCATATCGCATATAACCGACTAGTATCCTATGTATTGGCTTATCGAATCAATCCTTGATTCGATATCTAGGTTATATCGCATATAACCAATCGATACATTCATCGCGAGAATGAAATACGGTATCACATACACGCATTATTCTCGGTCCCGCACATATCTCATATGCGCTCCTATTTCTTTTCGCTTGAGCCAGGAAACCTCTGTGTAGGACTCTAAAGACTCGTCAATACGCCGGTAGCAGATGATGATCATATCAAGCACCCACAAGCCGCAAGCGGTCTGCTAAACGTAACGGCCACCCGGGTATTGAGTGATCAGAAGATCGACGAGCAAGCCCGCTCACACTCCTGTGAATCCAACCAGTAACATTTACCGTACAGTCCGGTCTGTTCGTCTGATATGTCGCATATCAAGTCTAGGGGTGGTAAACGTCAGAACCCAATAACCGATAAGTCGTGCCGATGTGAGGCTCATAACGGGTCGAGAAACTACTGGTAACACTTACTAGCAAAGCTCTGATCAGCCCTGGCCAGGGACTTCCCTGTTACGGCCAATCGAGCACAGCGCAACATCAACCCCCAATACCGGGAGAGACGAAACCCCTCCTATCGCTCATTGCCTCCATGTGACTCGGGACTGTACCCAAAGACCACCGTTTTGCACGCCCTCGTGGACGTGGTAAGGTGGAGATCAAAGCACAGTGGGAATCACACAAGACTCTATGACGATCTCGGGTCTACAGACTAACCTGCACAAGTGTCACCTGAGAACTGCCATCTGACGTGAGGTATAATACCATCTGGGAGTTCTCGGCGAGTCCGTCCAGTGTACCCAGTCTCTACTGAGCACCCGTACACCATCTCTGATGTCAAGCACCAATGGATATGGGATCATCCATCTCCCATCTCATGGGTCGAGAAGCGTATACGCTAGTCTACACTGGTATATCGATGCCCCGTCTCGATACACCCACGACTAGGGACCTTGAAGGATGTACCTATGGACCACCATGTCCCCACTAGTATGATCTGCATCATAGTCCAGGTAGTCAAGTACACATCCTAAGGGCTTTACCAACATGTAACTATAAGACAGTATAAAGAGACAAGTGTACATGTTAAGATAAAGAGTAACCAGACAGCATACTATCATATCGAGCAAGAAAGTAATCTCTATATATTTCCAAGCATCCAATATAATATACATCATCTGTACAATACTGGCCTCTAGGGCATACATACAACTAACAAAAGAGAAGCTGGAAAAATTCTATTCCTTCGAAAAGGACAAAGTCCACAAGATATTCAGGGACGCCCAAAGAAACGGTCTACAATTGCCAGAGTCAAAAAGACCGCAAGAAGCGAATATGACCGACGACCCAAAATATTGCCCCTATCACAGAGTGATAAGTCATGCCATTGAGAACTGCTTCGTCTTCAATGATTGGGTTGAAAGGCAATACAAGACGGGAGAGATAGAACTGTCTAAAGGTGTGTTAGCAAACAGTCAAGCTACGACTGCTGATTTTATACAAATGGAGACCGAAGCCTCTCGGGAAACTAATCCTCCCAGACATGTGCCATTATCGGAAAAGGGTGAACCAAAGACTGATCGGCCTCGAGGACCAGCATCAGTAAAGGCACCTACTCCAATGGAGAGAAAGAAGAAGGTATACTCCTTCAGGAGGGATGCAGTTCGCAAAATATTCGTGGACGCCTTGAACAACGGTCTGCAACTGCCTGTTCCAAAGAGGCAACATGAAATGAACATGACCGGCAATCCCATATATTACCCATATCAAAGAATGGTGAGACATACCATCGAAGACTGCCATATTTTCAAAGATTGGGTGGAGAACCAATACAAACTTGGGAAAGCCCCACAATCGTCAGATGTACCGACAAGCCACAGAGCCACGGTCATCAACACAACTCCGCCAAGATCAAAGTTCAAGGAGCGGAGATAAGCAAGCTGACCACTATGCCGTTAAACTGAGGATGACAGACCACCATGTCTTTAAATTGGGAGTAAACGACCACCACGTCGTTAAACTGGGAACAATTGACCTCTAAGTCGTTAAACTGGGGATATAAAAATGTGTAAATAAACCAAATAATAATAATAATAAAAAAGCTGAAATGATGCGACAACTCGTAATAAAAATCAACGAGTAAAAATAAAGATGAGAATAAAGCCGAAATGATGGGGCAACTCGCAATAAAAATCAGCGAGTAAAAATAAAGATGAGAATAAAGCCGAAATGATGGGGTAACCGCGAATAAATAGCCGAAATGATAGGGCAATCGCGACCTTCATGATAAGAAAAGCTGAAATGATAGATCAATCGCGGTAAAACAAAAAAAACAAAAAAAAATTGGTGAATGAGGAGTCGCTCCTGGTACCATATTCCAGTGCAGCGATGCAGACGCCAACCAAAATCCAATCTCCCAAAACTCTCCCAGCCCTACGGTTAGTCCCCAAATTGACTATCGTATACAATCCACGGGCTCAAATAATTCTCATCATACCCAGGCCCCACCGCAATCACCAGTCCAGCGACCGGTCTCCGCCCTTGGAATTATGATCCATTAGGAATGACCAACTCATGTGTCCTCACGATACATGATGAGAACAAACTTACAGGATCCTCACGACTCGTAAGAAAACACCTTCGTGGGATCCTTACGACTCACGAAGGAAAATCACACTTGGGAGTCTCCACGACGCCTAAGGAGAAAGTACACCAACGTGATCCTTTCGACTCGTAGAGAGAAAATGCTTTTATGGGACCCTTACGTCTTATAAAATTGAAAAGTCTTAGGTGATAGGGACCTAAATCTGTCTCCTAAGCCATCGCTTCCTAACAGGAAAAAGGCAAATGATGAATTGCTCCTGGCACATGTGCTTCAGTGTTAGCAACGCTGATACCTACCCTAACCCCAAAATTCCAAACTCTAATACATAGACCCCATGTGTAACATTTTAAAAATAATTAAATAAATTAAAAAAAATTTAAGTGAATTTTAGGATTTTCGGTAAAGTAAAATATATTTTTCGTAAAACTAAACCGTAATTATTTTTTACTATAAATTTAAAAATATCTATTTTAATTATGTTATTACTAGTAAATGGTGTTTATTTAGCCAATTATAAATTTTTAGTTCAATTAAATATTTTTCCAAAATTAAATATTTTAAATATTAACATAAGCTTTATTTTTTATTTAAATTAGTGTAAATTACAAATTTGAATGGTTTTAATTTGTAAAAATAAGCCATGGTATAAGAATCAAGTGTCTAATATGCAAAATCTTTTCCAAAATCTCTCCATGGTTCTAGAAATTTCTAGGAAAAGGGTTAAATTGAAAAAGTTAGATAATAAAGGATTTAAGAGAAAAAATGCATTATTTATGAACTTTCTACACAATACCACACATTTTTTCTCTCTCCACCCTCCTCCCTCTCCATGGCCGGCCTCCCCTCCATGGGTAGCCCCAAAATTTTTCCCTCATCATTTTTTGCATTAAAAATCATCAAAATTCATCAAAAAATCCAAAAATAAATCTCAAAAATCAACATTCAACCTCTACCATTTTCCTTTGACCTATTTAGCATGGATTTTGGAGATGGAAAGCATGCATTTTGGAGGCTTATTTCATGTTTGGGTTTTATATTTTGGAGGTATAAATTTCCTTCTTTTGATTTATTGTTATTAGATGTTCATTTAAGCATAATTAGATTTAGTATATTAATTCTATTTGCTACTTTTAAAATTCAAGTTAGGATTTGAAAAATCATGTTGTGATTTTTATTAATTAAATAAGATTAAAATAGCTAGTTTAACATTTTTAGAGTGGAAAAATCTTGCATGGTTGTTGTATAATAATTTGTTTATCCAAAATTGATTTAATTAAGCTATTTAGCTAACTAGGATTTTATAAAATGTGTTTGTGGGTAAAATAAAATTCTAATTGAGGTTGCTATCATTAGATTGTAGTTTTAGTGAGAATATTAGCATGTTATTGGAAAGAAAAAACTTAGTTTGATCACTAGTTTCCTTTGATAATTGGAAATTACTAATAAAATGCTATTTTTGTAAACTACATTTTGGAAATTTCTAAATAAATGAGATTAAAAATATAATTTATGGTTTCATTATATCATTATCATCATGAATTATAGTTTAAAACATTAATCCATGTAAAATCAAGTTTTGTTGTGGAATTGTGGTATTTTGCTTGAAAGATGTTAAAAATTACTAAAGGTTGCAAACTAGAAATTTCAAATTAATACAAATTTGTGTAATAAAATATAGTAATGGTTTGTATAGTCTAGTTATGCTATTTAATGAGTTTTATGACCATTGGTTTCATTTAAATGTCAAGTTTTGAAGAAAAACGGTAAATTGGCATTTTCGGGTTTTACGAAATCGGGCGATTTGATGGATTTTAGGGTTTCGATGGATTTAATCATGTTTTATAATATAAGTAATGAGTTTTAAAACTACGAGTTATTTGTTGATGTTTATCTCGATCCATCGGAGTCTGTACGCCGATATCGAGCGATATTTGGTTCTTTTGCATGGACGGGACATAGGTTTTAACCTATGCTTGCGTCGTTTTAGCTTTTGTATGTGATTCAGTTTATGATACTATTTATATGTTTGCGTTTAGGTACCCCTCACATGGACTGTGGGCGATGAAGAGGATGATGGCGACACCGTCTTCGGCAGACATGGACCAGGTGAGTAGATGCATATCTACGGGGGGAAGTCGGGTGGATGGCGTTTAGCACCCCCGCAACGTAGAATAGGAATAGTACTTATTGACATTAGGAAACCAGATGTGACCCTAGATTCTTAATGAGTAGGACCCTAGTAATGACCCTAGGCCGGACCAGACTGATTTAGGAAGACCATACCAGAGGATGAATACCCTGGAAGAGATTCGTAGGTTTCAGGAAGAAACACACACACGCACACACTGAAACTCGACATGGTGTATACGGGTATGTGTATATATATATAGGACTAGGTATAGGTATATATATATAGATATATACAACACGTATGTGGTATACATTGATACACGGGAATGAAACAGGATAATTGGGCTTGATGCCGTGATTCTTGACTATACAGTCGTATTAAAGTGTTAGCGGATCATTAGAGAATGAGATAATGAACAGATATACATAAATTATAATGGGTGGTGATGATATTGAGGTACATGGGACTCTAAAATAGTACCCGGACTGTAACTTGTGACTGATCATGATATGATATATACATGACTTGATTACGACATCATATAGGTGTGACCAGATGTCGATATCATATAAGTGTGACTTGTTGACGATATGATATCAGTATGACTTAATCACAATATGATACATATGACATGATATTTCTGAGGATAAACTAATGATGCATATTATGATGGCAATGATATATGATTGATGTAGGTGGTTACAGTTTAGCACCTTGATCATGAGATGTGTTGATGATGACATTATACGAATGATGAGACACCTAGGAGATACTTGACCCGTAACCCGATATTGGGATGCCGTACGATGGATTTTACCGTACGAGGCATAGACGTGATGATTGATCCGCACTCCTGATTTGAGGAAGTCGTACTATGTACGTGACGCTATTGAGGCAGGATCGCCGACTATTAGAGATATGGACTCAGGCGTTAGGTGTACTTCTATCGACCAGTTCTTAGGTTTAGTTTTCCTTAGGAGGGTTAGATGAACACTAGGTTAGGTTTGAGCCATATAGTGGTAGTGGTATTTGTATATCAAATGAGTGGACAACACACATCCGTCTTTACTTTTTTTCACTGTAATCATAATGTTGCATGTTCATACATATGTTGCTATAATCAGTATAAACTTTACCTGTTAGGACACCGGCACCATTACCGATGATGTGCATATTCCACGCACACTCATTTGCCGGCTCACACACATCATCATCGGTAATTGCTATGTCATGTACACTTTAGATCATATTGTCTTTTATTGATAAAATCAGTTAACAACTAGACCGATATAATATCGTGATTACTCTCTGATGTTAGTATAGACATGATATTTATTACTTGACATTCATGCATTCATATTTTCATGTTATCATGCAGTATCATGGGCATATGCCGACACTTATCATATACTTACTCATGATTTTAAGATTTGGATTTCTATGAGATTTCTGGATTTTTGGTGAAAATCGCAAGAAATTATAACAACTTCTCTCTCTCTCCTCCTCTCTTTTTAAAATAAGATGCGGTTTTCTCGTGATGTATGTGTTGTCCACCATGAGATTTCATGTTTTCTGTTGGATTTCGAGACCCAATTCGACGAGTGGATGAACCGTCTCGGGTACATGGTGGGCCCGGTATGGTACCCCGGGGCAAGAAGATCGAGTTGTAGACGATGAGCCTGGCAGGGGAAGGCTACCTACCGGTGATGTCTGGCGCGGCGGATATCCGGAGGATACCGACCGTTGTCGTGAGATTTGATGATATGGGCCGATCCGGACTGACGGAGCCCGAGGTATTGAGACTATGAGACTTGAGATTTACATGTTTGTGTCGATGCTTGATACGGATTTCCATGGATTTCATTGTTGAGATTTCAGATTCCTATACATATTTTACTATGATAACAGCTAAAGATTTCTTATACGGATATTTCAGGATTTCAGGATTGATTATTTTATATTCATGATGCATGCATATCCATTCATATGACATAGTATGATATGAGGCACTGACCTGAGCACGGAGTATCTATATTTACACGTAGTTTTTACCCTGCTATTACTAGATGATTAGGATATAATAGTGTATTATTATGACCTAGGATAGCGTCGTGCATTCGATTTCTTTTCGTAGATGTCTTCTACTCACGAGTTGGCAACTCACCCCGTTGTGCCAAATTTTATTACAGGTTCGATGTACAGGTTTCCCTTGGCAGTTGCTGGCACATCATTTTCATTTCGGCTGATTTGCACGGTAGGTTGGTTCACTTGTATCTGAACCACCATTGTATTTTTTATTCTTTCATTTGTATCTAGTAAGCTCCATCAACCATACTTGTATTACTTGATAAGTTTATTGGACCAGTCTTTTATTTCGACCTTAGAGTCGCGCATGTATTATTCTGATCTGGTGGTTTTGTTTTTCTTTTGAGTTTTGAGCCTCGCCCTTTGGCGTTGTATATTATTGTGTTTGTTGTGGTTGTTTTCGCCTGTTGGCGTTGAGCTAGCACCCGTTTGGGGATGCTTTTTATTGTTTATGTATATTATACTTGTTGTACCCATTTGGGGGCCAGTTTTTACAGAGGAGACTCTGCCGAAATTTTTGGGAAATTTGCTGATTCTTTTAAACTTGTTTTCTTTTTCTTCTTCTTCTTCTTCTATGGTTTAGATTTCTGGACTTCGGCTTACTTAGGTTACGTGGCGCCTCTAGACGCTTCGTAATCTAAGTGCCGGTCACGTTCCGTACTTTCGGGTCGTGACAAAGTTGGTATCAGAGCGCTGGGTTTAACCTTGTATAAGTCTAGGTGACCCTTGGTTGATGGAGTAGGCGATTTAGGTAGAGTAACGTACCGTGGGTATGGTCCGCGGCATACTTACGATACGCTACTCTTCTTAAGGAGCCTTAGGATGTACAATTGTTTGCACCGTATTCCATTCGTTCTTTTGATCTATCTTCGTCAATGTTGGAGGGTGGTTTCTGTTACCACGGGCACACTGGCAGAGGGAGCTGCGGCTCGAATGCGATAACCATTAGAGTATTGGTTATTCTTGAGGATTGAAGTATTGCTTAGCGTGCGGATGAAGGGTATTCACATGCCGTCCGGATGAAGTTAAAGGGTTCGAACGATTATCAGAAAACCATTTTCCCAAGTTTAAAGTATTCGGAAGAACATGCAGGTATTTCGATGGACCCTCTAGAAGAATGAAACCCTAACTCGACATAATGACCACGAGAACGCCCTTGAACCTTAGGGTTTACGGCAGTTCCGCGGTGTCATTAGTGAGGCTTGGGTTTGCCCTTCTACGGCTGGATCATCGATGCTGGGGTATGTACCGGATATTTTTAAGCTGTACTTGAGTGTTGGGCTCTCGGGGAATTATGGGATTTTGATGGATCGATCGAAAAGTTAATGTAGTCCGGATATCAGGTGAAGGGATCGATTACGTGGGAGACTCTAGATATGAGTATTGCCGTGGGTAGCACAGTCAGCACAGCTACGAAGAGACGAGTTCGAAGCGATCGACATCAGAGGAAAGATGCGTACATTGACGATAGTGTTTACGATTGTGATTTAGTGATTTGAATTTCATATTTTCGTTGATTGGATTTTGGTATTTGGAGGACTTTGTTCTACGATTGGTATTTCATGTGTGTACCTTCATTACATTCTATTTGTGTTTCATATATCAGTTGTATTGATGTTGTTTAGTACACACCCAGTACACTTGATTTGGTTTTATATATTTCGAGATTTTTGATTTGATTTCGTGCATAGGGGTTACACATGATTTTGACATATGTTTCGACCTAGTTTTCATGCATTTTTGTACTGTGATTTCGATTTTGATATTCGATGTATGTTTTCTTGCACCATGTGCACCTGATTAGGATTCTTGCGCACACTTGGCGCACTTGATGCGATTTTGTGCACACCAGATGCACGAAATCGGGGTTTTGTGCAGATTAGATGCACCTGATAGTGAGTCGTGCACGCCCGTTGCACTTGACAGATGTTTTGGTGCACACCTGTTGCACTTATTTTGTTTTTGTGTGTATTCATGGTATCTGTATTTGGTTTCGATTTCAGTGCGCACCGGACGCACATGATATTTTATTGATGTGATTGGGATTGATTTCAGTTTGAGTAGTATGTTTCATAATCATTATTATTTGATTTAGTAACCAGGCGGGACGTGTATGTTAAATAAAAGATATATATATATAGCTATTTTTTAAAAAAATAAACGTCCGCTACTTATGCCGTGACACGTGCATCACACGGCGATTTTCAAAAGGGGTTTTTGCATATTTCCTTATCCAGATATTGGGATGGTTTTACTATGATGCGCACTATATATAAGTTATAGATTGATGTATATTAAGATGGTTTTCATATTGGGTTTTAATATTTTATTCTCGCCATAACTCCGATGATTGCGTAATGCTTGACGGAGTTGATTTTTGTTATGTATTGATGATTTCGGAGCCCCGACGATTTGAGTGTTTGCTAAATGTTTTAATATTTGGAGGGGGAGTTTTAATTTAAATTCGGAGACCGAATTTCTTAAAGGGGGGAAGACTGTAACATTTTAAAAATAATTAAATAAATAAATAAAAAATTTAAGTGAATTTTAGGATTTTCGGTAAAGTAAAATATATTTTTCGTAAAACTAAACCGTAATTATTTTTCACTATAAATTTAAAAATATCTATTTTAATTATGTTATTACTAGTAAATGGTGTTTATTTAGCCACTTATAAATTTTTAGTTCAATTAAATATTTTTCCTAAATTAAATATTTTAAATATTAACATAAGCTTTATTTTTTATTTAAATTAGTGTAAATTATAAATTTGAATGGTTTTAATTTGTAAAAATGAGCCATGGTATATTAGAATCAAGTGTCTAATATGCAAAATCTTTTCCAAAATCTCTCCATGGTTCTAGAAATTTCTAGGAAAAGGGTTAAATTGAAAAAGTTAGATAATAAAGGGTTTAAGAGAAAAAATGCATTATTTATGAACTTTCTACACAATACCACACATTTTTTCTCTCTCTCCACCCTCCTCCCTCTCCATGGCCGGCCTCCCCTCCATGGGTAGCCCCAAAATTTTTCCCCCATCATTTTTTTGCATTAAAAATCATCAAAATTCATCAAAAAATCCAAAAATAAATCTCAAAAATCAACATTCAACCTCTACCATTTTCCTTTGACCTATTTAGCATGGATTTTGGAGATGGAAAGCATGCATTTTGGAGGCTTATTTCATGTTTGGGTTTCATATTTTGGAGGTATAAATTTCCTTCTTTTGATTTATTGTTATTAGATGTTCATTTAAGCATAATTAGATTTAATATATTAATTCTATTTGCTACTTTTAAAATTCAAGTTAGGATTTGAAAAATCATGTTGTGATTTTTATTAATTAAATAAGATTAAAATAACTAGTTTAACATTTTTAGAGTGGAAAAATCTTGCGTGGTTGTTGTATAATAATTTGTTTATCCAAAATTGATTTAATTAAGCTATTTAGCTAACTAGGATTTTATAAAATGTGTTTGTGGGTAAAATAAAATTCTAATTGAGGTTGCTATCATTAGATTGTAGTTTTAGTGAGAATATTAGCATGTTATTGGAAAGAAAAAACTTAGTTTGATCACTAGTTTCCTTTGATAATTGGAAATTACTAATAAAATGCTATTTTTGTAAACTAGATTTTGGAAATTCCTAAATAAATGAGATTAAAAATATAATTTATGGTTTCATTATATCATTATCATCATGAATTGTAGTTTAAAACATTAATCGATGTAAAATCAAGTTTTGTTATGGAATTGTGGTATTTTGCTTGAAAGATGTTAAAAATTACTAAAGGTTGCAAACTAGAAATTTTAAATTAATACAAATTTGTGTAATAAAAATATAGTAATGGTTTGTATAGTCTAGTTATGCTATTTAATGAGTTTTATGACCATTGGTTTCATTTAAATGTCAAGTTTTGAAGAAAAACGGTAAATTGGCATTTTCGGGTTTTACGAAATCGGGCGATTTGATGGATTTTAGGGTTTCGATGGATTTAATCATGTTTTATAATATAAGTAATGAGTTTTAAAACTACGAGTTATTTGTTGATGTTTATCTCGATCCATCGGAGTCTGTACGCCGATATCGAGCGATATTTGGTTCTTTTGCATGGACGGGACATAGGTTTTAACCTATGCTTGTTCCTTGCGTCGTTTTGGCTTTTGTATGTGATTCAGTTTACGATACTATTTATATGTTTGCGTTTAGGTACCCCTCACATGGACTGCGAGCGATGAAGAGGATGATGGCGACACCGTCTTCGGCAGACATGGACCAGGTGAGTAGATGCATACCTACGGGGGGAAGTCGGGTGGATGGCGTTTAGCACCCCCGCAACGTAGAATAGGAATAGTACTTATTGAAATTAGGAAACCAGATGTGACCCTAGATTCTTAATGAGTAGGACCCTAGTAATGACCCTAGGCTGGACCAGACTGATTTAGGAAGACCATACCAGAGGATGAATACCCTGGAAGAGGTTCGTATGTTTCAGGTAGAAACACACACACGCACACACTGAAACTCGACATGGTGTATACGGGTATGTGTATATATATAGGACTAGGTATAGGTATATATATAGATATATACAACACGTATGTGGGATACATTGATACACGGGAATGAAACAGGATAATTGGGCTTGATGCCGTGATTCTTGACTATACAGTCGTATTAAAGTGTTAGCGGATCATTAGAGAATGAGATAATGAACAGGTATACATAAATTATAATGGGTGGTGATGATATTGAGGTACATGGGACTCTAAAATAGTACCCGGACTGTAACTTGTGACTGATCATGATATGATATATACATGACTTGATTACGACATCATATAGGTGTGACCAGATGTCGATATCATATAAGTATGAGTTGATGACGATATGATATCAGTATGACTTAATCACAATATGATACATATGACATGATATTTCTGAGGATAAACTAATGATGCATATTATGATGGCAATGATATATGATTGATGTAGGTGGTTACAGTTTAGCACCTTGATCATGAGATGTGTTGACGATGACATTATACGAATGATGAGACACCTAGGAGATACTTGACCCGTAACCCGATATTGGGATGCCGTACGATGGACTTTACCGTACGAGGCATAGATGTGATGATTGATCCGCACTCCTGATTTGAGGAAGTCGTACTATGTACGTGACGCTATTGAGGCAGGATCACCGACTATTAGAGATATGGACTCAGGCGTTAGGTGTACTTCTATCGACCAGTTCTTAGGTTTAGTTCTCCTTAGGAGGATTAGATGAACACTAGGTTAGGTTTGAGCCATATAGTGGTAGTGGTATTTGTATATCAAATGAGTGGACAACACACATCCGTCTTTACTTTTTTTTCACTGTAATCATAATGTTGCATGTTCATACATATGTTGCTATAATCAGTATAAACTTTACCTGTTAGGACACCGGCACCATTACCGATGATGTGCATATTCCACGCACACTCATTTGCCGGCTCACACACATCATCATCGGTAATTGCTATGTCACGTACACTTTAGATCATATTGTCTTTTATTGATAAAATCAGTTAACAACTAGACCGATATAATATCGTGATTACTCTCTGATGTTAGTATAGACATGATATTTATTACTTGACATTCATGCATTCATATTTTCATGTTATCATGCAGTATCATGGGCATATGCCGACACTTATCATATACTTACTCATGATTTTAAGATTTGGATTTCTATGAGATTTCTGGATTTTTGGGGAAAACCGCAAGAAATTATAACAACTTCTCTCTCTCTCCTCCTATCTTTTTAAAATAAGATGCGGTTTTCTCGTGATGTATGTGTCGTCCACCATGAGATTTCATGTTTTCTGTTGGATTTCGAGACCCGATTCGAGGAGTGGATGAACCGTCTCGGGTACATGTTGGGCCCGGTATGGTACCCCGGGGCAAGAAGATCGAGTTGTAGACGATGAGCCTGGCAGGGGAAGGCTACCTACCGGTGATGCCTGGCGCGGCGGATACCCGGAGGATACCGACCGTTGTCGTGAGATTTGATGATATGGGCCGATCCGGACTGACGGAGCCTGAGGTATTGAGACTATGAGACTTGAGATTTACATGTTTGTGTCGATACTTGACACGGATTTCCATGGATTTCATTGTTGAGATTTCAGATTCCTATACATATTTTACTATGATAACAGCTAAAGATTTCTTATACAGATATTTCAGGATTTCAGGATTGATTATTTTATATTCATGATGCATGCATATCCATTCATATGACATAGTATGATATGAGGCACTGACCTGAGCACGGAGTATCTATATTTAGACGTGGTTTTTACCCTGCTATTACTAGATGATTAGGATATAATAGTGTATTATTATGACCTAGGATAGCGTCGTGCATTCGATTTCTTTTCGTAGATGTCTTCTACTCACGAGTTGGCAACTCACCCCGTTGTGCCAAATTTTATTACAGGTTCGATGTACAGGTTTCCCTTGGCAGTTGCTGGCACATCATTTTCATTTCGGCTGATTTGCACGGTAGGTTGGTTCACTTGTATCTGAACCACCATTGTATTTTTTATTCTTTCATTTGTATCTAGTA
Source organism: Agapanthus africanus (assembly GCA_030015575.1). NCBI lineage: Eukaryota > Viridiplantae > Streptophyta > Magnoliopsida > Asparagales > Amaryllidaceae > Agapanthus > Agapanthus africanus. The sequence goes on along the minus strand of CM057347.1, from coordinate 244,068,379 downwards.
AGCTCCATCAACCATACTTGTATTACTTGATAAGTTTATTGGACCAGTCTTTTATTTCGACCTTAGAGTCGCGCATGTATTATTCTGATCTGGTGGTTTTGTTTTTCTTTTGAGTTTTGAGCCTCGCCCTTTGGCGTTGTATATTATTGTGTTTGTTGTGGTTGTTTCCCCCTGTTGGCGTTGAGCTAGCACCCGTTTGGGGATGCTTTTTATTGTTTATGTATATTATACTTGTTGTACCCATTTGGAGGCCAGTTTTTACAGAGGAGACTCTGCCGAAATTTTTGGGAAATTTGCTGATTCTTTTAAACTTGTTTTCTTTTTCTTTTTCTTCTTCTTCTTCTTCTATGGTTTAGATTTCTGGGCTTCGGCTTACTTAGGTTACGTGGCGCCTCTAGACGCTTCGTAATCTAAGTGCCGGTCACGTTCCGTACTTTCGGGTCGTGACACCATGAGTCTTTAAACTAGGCACAGATGACCTCTAAGTCGTTAAAATGGAAAAAAATGACCCCTAAGTCTTTAAACTGGAATAGATGAGCTCTAAGTCGTTAAACTGGAAGCAGTAGACCTCTATGTCTTTAAACTGGAAACCGATGACCTCTAAGTCGTTAAACTGGAAACCTTAGACCTTTAAGTCTTTAAACTGGAAACAGATGACCACTAAGTCGTTAAACTGGAAACCAATGACCTCTATGTCTTTAAACAGAAAACAGATGACCTCTAAGTCGTTAAACTGGAAGAAGTAGACCTCTAAGTATTAAACTGGAAACAGATGAGCTCTAAGTCGTTAAACTGGAAGCAGTAGACCTCTAAGTCTTTAAACTGGAAACATATGACCTCTAAGTCGTTAAACTGGAAACAATAGACTTCTAAGTGTTTAAACTGGAAAAAGATGACCTCTAAGTCGTTAAACTAGAAGCAGTAGACCTCTAAATCTTTAAACTGGAAACAGATGACCTCTAATTCGCTAAAATGGAAGCAGTAGACCTCTAAGTCTTTAAACTAGAAACAGATGACCTCTAAGTCGTTAAACTGGAAGCAGTAGTTCTCGAAGTCTTTAAACTGTAAACAGACGACCACTAAGTCATTACAGTAGAAACAGATGACTTCTAAGTCTTTAAACTGGAGACAATAAACCCCCTAAGTGTTGGATATAGTGCCCTCAAAGTCAATTATTGGATCGCAGGTACGTGATTGCAATGATTGAGGGATGACTTATACCGGTAGGACAGTCTTCCTCAAGATGATAGTATGCTATCTGGTTTGCCTTTATCAGTCATGTATAGGTTCAGGTGACTGATCGCTATTACACGTTGATAGAGCCTTTAGGATCTTGCTTGACTACCAACAGTATGATGGCGATCAGATACGTGAGAGTTGGATAATCTATAAGCACATCCTTAAAAGTGGTCCATAGTCGTGGGAGTTTCGAGACTGGGCATCGATACTCCGGAGTAGACTAGTGTATACAGTCGAGACCCCGACAAGGGGCGGTGGCCGATCTCACAAGCCACTGGTGTCAGTTGGATCACCAAAGATGTATACAGGTGCTCATTGGGTTATGAGTACACCGGAAAGGACTCCCCGGGAACATGCTAGTTTGTATTTATACCTATCGTCAAATAGCAGTTCCCTGGTGACATGTGTACAGGTTAGTTCATCGACCTGAGGTCGTCATTTGTCTCGTGTGAGTTCCCACTGTGCTTTGATTTCTACCCTACCACGGCTCAAAGGAGTCGTGCAAACATGTCTTTTTTGGGTACAGTCCCGAGCCACATGGAGGCAAGTGAGCGGATCGGCATGGGATTCGTCTCTCCCGGTATTGGGGATGAGATCGCGCTGTGTCTAAGAAAGCCATTACACCTAGTCCTTAGCCATGGCAGGTGAGAATTACTAGTAAGTGTTTGATTGATCGTTTTTCCCGTTGTGTAGTATATAGAGAAATTTGTAAAGAACTTCACAACCAAAAACTATTTTTTACCGCAATCAAACTACGGTGTCGGATGTAGTTTGTAGTGAGTGCGGATCGTCCACAGGGATTGCACGATTCACTTGTATTTCGATACGTTTGAAATGAAAAGTTAAGCAACAATAAAAGAAAACATGATTCAAGAATGATTTGTATTCGAGTGTCACTATTCTTTATGCAAGAATCAAGAAACTATAAACAATCAAGAATCGGTTGTTTTGATAATATTTCCAATCAACAATCAAGAATATAAGAGAGGCTCGTAGGAATCGATAGGATCAATAGACGTGATGTAATCTAAAGATATCGTGTTCTTGTCCTTCGAAGGATTGATACTAGATTGATGATGATCGACGAGAGTTAGGGCTTTCTCGTGAAACTAGGGTTTCATCCTATAACCCTTGTTCTTTCGTCGATATCATTCCTTTTCTAGCCTCTACCAAATTCAAGAAACGATCGTAACTCCCCAATTTCGATCGATGTCAATCAAGAAAGCATCGAAACGAAATGGGTCGTCGTTTCTTGAACTAGCTAGGGTTTACAAAACTCGTGGGAATCAAGAATCGATTAAAGCTATGTTACATCATCATTCTATTATCCGTCTCGACTCCTCGACGAGCGGAGTTTTATTCACACATCACCACAAAGACAATATTAAAGATTTGTAAAGATAACATGATGCGGAATTTAAAGAAAACAAGATAAAAGAATATCACCTTTATTGATCTCAACAATTTTGATTACATTTGCTTCAAGAACTACAAGAAGAAGAATCTAGATTGTTGATCGGGCGTCGCTCGGCTTCGTGAGTCGTGGATCGGCTTCGGATCGCTTGCTCCGTTGAAATCGGCTCCGCTCCTAAAGGTTGTAGGGCTTCTTGCTTAATGGGTACTCGGGATTCTTGATGTTGGCTTGGAATTAGGGTTAGGGTTTCCTACAAGCTCTCTCACTAAACTTGAGGAAGAGGGGATGAAGAAAGAGATTGATTTTTCTAAGCTTTCCCAAGGTTTTATCCTTTTTTTACAATGAGCCTAGGGTCTTATTTATAGAACTCCCAAACCCTAGGTTTAGGTTTGAATTAGAACTTTCCCTCCCAAAGTTTGTTGAAGAGTTTCTAGAAGGAGTTTGTTAGGAGTTAGCTTAGGGTTTAAGCTAGGGTTTAGGGAAAGTTCTAGAATGATTAGGCTAGTTTAATGAAACTCAAGTGGTTGCTGATCTGGTAGAAATATCTGGAGTCTTCTGGAAGTTGAAGTGCATTTCTGAGCAGTGGGCCCTGAGTCAGGAGTTTTGCAATAAAAATGAGGAGCTAACACCCTGTAGCCGCCGCGGATCCACCGCATGTACCCCATATATGCCGCGCATCCGCGCTCTGTTGGTGAGCTTGGACCTTGGGCTTTCTGCTGTGTACTTAGACTGCTGTTTAGGGCTTTGTCTGATATGCTGAATTGCAGTTTCCCTTCTGTGTTGATACCAGATTTGATTTTAGTGAGTTTACGAGCAATTGTAATGGTCGAGCAATGTAATGATCGAGCAAGCTTCTCTTTTCCTGCACAGACTTCGAAACACGGGTTGCAAGATATAGAAAATATGCTATGTAATGCAATGCAGTCAATTTCCCTAGAAATGCCGGTTTTAAGGTCTAGTACATGTAATTTGATAATCTGTGATAGATTTGCTAATATGTAGAATACTGATGCCGAACACTTCTATATGTATGCAGATGATAAGGAAATTGCCGGTTAAAATATGCAATATTTTCGACTGATCAGTGTTCCAGTAGTTTCTCAGGGTGTTAATGGCTTGTCTCCAACACGACTTATACCGCTATTGGGGGTCTGACGTTACCAGCCCCCTAGGCCCAATATGTGATACTCATAGACGAACAGACTGGACTGTATGTATATTGTCACTGTTAGGCTCAGTAAGGTTCCAGGATGAGTTCGCTCATCGGCTTCCCTTGAGGTCAGTACATGGGCAGCCATTACGCACTGCTAGTGCCGCTGACGTGCTTGTGGTTAAACCCATTGGCAGGGTACTGATGAGTCTTTAGAGTCCCCCACAGAAAGATTTCCAAGTTCGGGCGAAACGTTGTAGAGGCCGTATGGTTTTATGGCAGGGTTCGGAAAATGCACGTGCATTTATGCACGTGTCATATTTCGGACAGATAATACTGGTGGGCTTTGATTTAAGCCGGATCCATGTATTATATTGAGTAGATATAATATCTTTGTCTCAGTTGCATTTGTATTCGGTCATAATACAAATGCGGGTATGTTTATACAGTTACGGGGTTATCCTGAAATTCGTTTCAGGATCGCTTTTCGAAATTGCCAGTTTTCTATCACCAGTCTTAAATATTCGGTTTAATGCGGAATTATCTTTTTCTTGAGGGTGAGTCATGAGGGTGAGCCATGAGTGGAAGCTTTTAGATTGGTGACTAGGTTTAGTGATTCATTCATTGCATTAATGGTTGATGAGGTGTTTTAAGTGAGTCACCCTTTTCCATTAATTCCTTTTGTTCTTGCTAAGATATTTCTTCTTGATCTTTTACCTTATGGTCACCCACCTTGCTCCTAAACTCACCCCTACCTCTTCATATGTGGCCGGCCATTCTTTTGGAAGCCCCATGGTTTGAAAAAAATAGATGATGGAATTTGGTTCATGGTAATTTCATAGCTCATATCTTATTACTCCATTAAAAGGAAACTTCATTAACCGTTCATCCATGGTTTTGAATGAAACGAGACAAAGTATTCTACATCATTCTCTACTTCATCTTGGTCATCTCTTTTAGCAGACTTGATGACCGAGTTGCCTCGGTATAGTGGAGGGAGCCCGTTTAAAGATCCGTTGACGTGGTACCACCTGGACGAGGAGACCGGAGATCGAGCGAGATCGCAGATACCGCAAAGGAGTGTTGGATGATGGCTAAAGACCGAAGGACTCGGATCGTTCTGTATGGCCTTTCTACCTCTTTACAGTTAGTTAGTTTAGCGTTAATGGTAAGATCCATGATATAGTATGCGATAGCGCCAGTTATAAAAGTTTCTGTTCCGCATTTGGCTTCAGATTGACGGCTGGGGTGCTACCGTAGACTTACATGGTATCAGAGCCACGCTATTAAGCATTACTAAGTTGTTCTAACGCGTTTAAAATATCGATCAAACGAAATTTCTGAAACCGCATTTTTCTGTTTAAAGTTTCTGTCGAATTTTATTTTAGGTCTAAAAATCATTTTAAGCATCTCAGAAAATCGTGCAGGCTTTTTTAAGAGCCTAGAAGAAATTTGGCCCACTGAGTCGACCGTACGGCCGCGGAACCGCGGCACATGCCACGGTTTTGCCACGGTTCCTCCGCAGTCTTGGTGCCTCAGTGAACCGTACATCTTCTGTGTGTTCTGCATAGAAAATTGTGGTTTCTTGAATATTTCTTTTGGGCCCAAATTTTGTTTGTGTATTGCAGATGTACGTGGGGCCCACTTCGGGAAGTTTTGTTGATCGAAATTTTAAACTTGTTAGTTTACAGTACTTACATTATATCTCTGACCGTGAATGTCATTCGAGCGGTAAATTGCGTCTAATTGGTATAGTCCTTTTAGACGGGTTTGCGAACGTGACATTCACGTTGATGTTCTGTATTGTGCTGTGATGTTGCGGATATGTCGTGGTGGATCGCAGTGTGCAATGGTAGTGCAGTTTGAATTTATTTATACATTTGATATTGCGGGGCGAGCATCCAACATGTGGACTGCCGTCACTGCCTGTTTGTATAATATTCTTTCGGGGCACGACCGGGCTGAGGTTGATGTACCCGTTGTACATATTTTTCATTTCTATACTAGCTTTACCCCGCGACTGTAGGGTTCCTAGGCGCACCCATGAGGTTCTACAACTGATCAACCATGCCAAAATAAAAAAATTTCATGTGCTAAGATACCCTAATTGAGATCGTTAACTAGAGATTAGGCGAAAAGCAAGCATGCAAACAACTTTGCTAATAAGTGAAAGGGATTACAACCTTTGTAGATCGGGTCCTCAACTTCTAAAGCTCCGTGATGACGTCCCTCCGCTGCGATCATCGGAATCCCGGACTCTGGTGATAGTTTCGTCGGAGAAATGATCTGGCTAGGTCGTTGACTTCGATGCCTAAGATGATCTACGTCGAGACGACTCAAACTCAAGCTCCATCTTCACTTGGTCATGAACCTTGTGAAGAAAACACCCTATACAACATGGCAAGTGGTAGAGGATGAAGAAATAAATAGTGGGTTCACTTTGGATTTGGATTTCTCACTTGATTTCATCACTTAAAATTTTTCTAGAAAACTTTTCTTTTCTTCATGAAGAAGAAGAAGAAGAAAAGAATGGAAATAAGAATTAATTTAAAAAGAAAACTCAAGTGATGTCTATCATGTTGCAACCATGGGTGAGATGAACTCATGTAGAGAGTAAACTAGGGTTTAGGCAATGGTTAGGTTTTAGAACAAAACAAAAAATGGTAAGACTTTTCAAAGATGCCTGAAGCAACATGAAACTTCTAGAAAAGATGAAGAAAAGCCACCATTTAGTTTAACAAAATAAATAAATAAAACAAAACCCTAACCATTAACTAAACAAAGGTGTAAGTCACACACCCACCCATGTTTGCATGTATCATCAAACATGATACAAACTAGTGCACAAAAATATATCACATATACAACTTGTTCAATCAAGTGAGAAAATCAATCTTAAGTGAACAAATACTAGTTAATGTAAAGTAATATATCAAATATATAATTATACATTAAATCATTAAATCAACACTTGATTTAATGATCCGGTCATATTGCATATAACCGACTAATATCTAGTGTATCAATGTATCGAATCAACACTTGATTCGGTAACCCGGCTATATCATATATAACCGTCCGATGATACAAATCGCGAGAATAGAATTCAATATCACATACTGGTATTATTCACGGTCCCGCACATATCCCATATGCGCTCCTATTTCGTTTCGCTTGAGCCAGGAAACCTCTGTGTAGGACTCTAAAGACTCGTCAATACGCCGGCAGCAGGTGATGATCATATCAAACACCCACAAGCCGCAAGCAGTCTGCTAAACGTAACGGCCACCCGGGTATTGAGCGATCAGAAGATCAACGAGCAAGCTCGCTCACACTCCTGTGAATCCAACCAGCAACACTTACCATACAGTCCGGTCTGTTCATCTGATATGTCGCATATCTCGCCTAGGGGTGGTAAACGTCAGACCTTAGTAGCTCGATAAGTCGTGTCGATATGAGGTCTATAACAGTTCGAGAAACTACTAGTAACACTTACCAGTAAATCTCAGCAAACCTGGCCAAGGATTTCCGGTTATAGCCAATCGAACACAGCACAGCATCAACTCCCTATACCGGGAGAGACGAATCCCCTCCTATCGCTCATTACCTCCATGTGATTCTGGACTGTACCCAAAAACCACCGTTTTGCACGCCCTCTTGGACGTGGTAAGGTGGAAATCAAAGCACAGTGGGAATCACACAAGACTCTATGACGATCTCGGGTCTACAGACTAACCTGTACCAGTGTCACCAGAGAACTGCCATCTGATGTAAGGTATAATACCATCTGGGAGTTCTCGGCGAGTCCGTCCAGTGTGCCCAGTCTCCACTGAGCACCCGTATTATCATCTCTGATGTCAAACACCAATGGATATGGGATCATCTATCGCCCATCTTTATGGGTCGAGAAGGTATACACTAGTCTACTCTAGTATATCGATATCCCGTCTCGATACACCCACGACTAGGGACCTTGAAGGATGTACTTATGGACTACCATGTCCCCACTAGTATGATCCGCATCATAGTCCAGGTACTCAAGTACACATCCTAAGGGCTTTACCAACATGTAACAGAGAGACAATCAGTGTACGTGTTAAGGTAAAGAGCAACCAGATAGCATATTATCATGTCGAGCAAGAAAGTCCTCCCTATATATGTCCAAGCATCCACTACAATATATATCCTATGTATAGTAATGGCCTCTAGGGCATACATATAACTAACAATCTCCCACTTGCACTAGGGCCATCTGATAGCAGTAGTTGTAGTATCTCATACTCAACCATCCCATAAAAGTCTCTCTCTGGGAAAAGACCTATGTGAGTGGATCCGCCGTGTTGTCTTCTGAGTCTACTCTCCTGACCTCGATCCCTTGGAGATCAACCATCTCCATGATCAGGTGTCACTGCCTCAGAATATGTCTGGATCACTGATGGGACGGGCGTTCCTAGGCATAAGCCACAACTCCATTGTCTCACAATGGTAGGGACGAAGTTCATCTCATGAACTAATATACACCCAGACTTCCTCTTTGGTAGAATCTTAAGTAGTGATGTATCCAGCCTTTATCGTCTAGTATGCTACGGTATCTAGCTTGGAACTCTTCTAACATACCGTCCCTTTACTGAGGGTAAAGACAATGCCTGTGACTGACATTCAGTCGCCTTTATCACTCTGGAACCTGTCCAGTGATTCTCCCTAGGATCGATTGATACCATCTCACTACAACCAGTTAACATCCAATTAGATCTATCTCATAGATCCAAAACCCAGGATTTGTGAGGTATCTCTTCGATCCTATTTAGAGAATCCTTGTGATAAGTGGAGATTGACTGAGCGTAGCGTAGGAAACTCCTTTCCTATCAAGAGTATGTCATCCACGTACTCTACGAGGATCACTACCATACTCTCTACTTCCTTTTTGTATATACAAGGTTCATCTACCATTTTGATGAAGTCAAACTCTTTTACTACCACATCAAAACAGACGTTCCAACTCCGCGATGCCTGCTTTATCACATAAAACATCTTGCACACGTTTCCGCAGCTCCCACTGTCTATGAAGCCCTCTAACTGTGTACTTATAGACTCTCTCTTCTAAAATATCATTTAGAAGAGCAGTCATGACACCCAACCGCCAGATATTGTAGTCATGGTATGTAGCCATAGCAAGTAGGATCTGGATGGACTTAAGCATAGCTACTTAGAAAAGGTTTCAACAAAATCCATACCTGGTCAATGATGCAAACCTTTAACAAGTCTAGCTTTGAAAGTCACAACTTTTCCAGGTACACCAAGTAATCTTCTCAAGATATACTTGCTCCTGATGGGGATTTAACCCTTCAAATAAACCAACCAAAGTCCATACTTTGTTGGTGTATATGGATTCCATCTCAGATTGCTAAGCATCCAGCCATTCTTACAGAGTCCCACTCCTGATGGCCAGCTCGAAACTAGTTGGGTCATCATCTCATGACGCAATCCTCGCTCCCACTGTCAAAGAGAAACCAAAGTATCTCTTAGGTGGGTGAGGAACTAGATCGGCGGAGAGGCTGAGGTTCGTTGGAAATTATTGAATCCTTTGGTTCTACCAAATCATCAGCTGCAGTTTGTATAGCTGGAACATTTCCAGTTCTACATAACAGACCTTGCCTCGAGTTTGTCCGGATTTTGCTTTTAGACATAGGCCGGACAACCCCAAATCTTAACTGACTTAAGAGATGGGCTCTTCCCTTACCATATCTCATATGCAGTGGTAGGCACCTGATTTGGTTGGAACGCCATTCAATAGGTATGCAGCTTCACAAGTGCATAACTCCCAAAAGGAAACAGGAAACTCAGTAGTACTCATCATAGAGCACACCTTATCATATAGGGTGTGATTGCTCCGTCCCGATATACCAACGTGCTGTGGTGTATACGGAGGAGTAATGCTGAGTGAGAAACTCATTCTCCTTTAGAATAATCCAGGAATTCCGTGCTCAAGTATTCTCCTCCCTGATCACATCAAAGGACATAATACTTAACCCGTTTTGGTTCTCTACTTCAAACTTATATTCTGTGAATATCTCAAATGCTTCAGACTTATGTTTCAACAGGAACATATGTCTGAATCTTGAGAGATCATCAGAGAATGTAATGAAGTAGAAAGAACCGGTCTTGGTATGTGTAGACAAGGGACCTCTATGCATCAACATGTATTATCCCAAAAGTTCACTAACTCATTCTCTATTTCCATTAAACAGAGCTATGGTCATCTTATCTCTGTGACATGACCAGCAAGTTTCACAAGATGTAAATTCAAACTAATTTAAATATGCATCTATATGTAACTTCAACTAGTCGGGTCGCATTGATATGACCTAGTCTACAATACCTCAAGAAGGATTCATTCATTTCTAAACTCTTCCTCTTATGTGTGTTCTGTATACTAAGAACTGTAGTTTGATTTAGAACATCTATGCTTTTAGATAACGTGCCTGAACCGATCAACTTTTGATATAGGAAATGTTCAAAACATTATCCAACAATACAAAATTATATCCTTTCTTTACTAATAAAGAGACTGATATGATTTTGTATATCAGATTCGGTATCTAATAACATTCGTTCAGAATCAATGTATTCTGGTAATACAACATGACAGTGAACAATAGACTTGGCTGCAACACTTCCACCGTTTTCTGTCTCATGAAACTTATCACCCGTTCTTAGTTCTCTACCTTTCTATAGCCCATATAACAAATTATATATGCGGGATCCTGATCCGGTATCACATACCCAGGACGTAAAGGATACTGAGAAACAGTTCTCTGTAATGAACACACCCGAAGATGATGCATCAGTATGCACTTTCTTCGTTTGGGCGGCACGGGAAATCTGATATTCCCCAAATTTCCTGCTCGGTCTTATAACATTTATAAGTTGGAGCGGGACCAACGTTCCCCAGCTCAGTATAACAAGCGGGTTCGGTCAATACATCCATATTATTATCTTGATTAAGGCGTGATATGGTTGCTACCTAGAGAGAGAGAGAAGAAAACACTCTGCGTGCGCTCTTGCAAGATCAAATTGGTTATTATTTTATCTAATCAAGATGGCTCCCACTGTTTTTATCAAATCTTCCTTCAAACCCTAAAAGGAAAGACTAGCCGGGATTAATTACACCCTACAACTTCGCCAATCTTTCAGCAAGCCCAGTGTCGGTACATTGAGGGAGGTTCCCCGTGCTTTCGCACGGACCTAATTAAAGTAAACCTCGTTTTCCCAGAGGCGTAAACTCGTTAACACCTTTCTAGAACCTACTCGATCGGCTAATTGTAATGTGTAAAACTCTCCCAGGAGTAACAATTACTCGCAGTGGGTATCGCGATCCAACTATCTCATAGAAGGTATGCAATCTCATTGCAAATTTCTACACTTGAAATTCCCGATAATATTTTACCCCTAGCGTCATATGACCTTGACGCAGGCCAACAAACCATAGTCCGCCAGTCAAGTTCAACCCGTCATTTCTTGATTGAATTAAACCCATCCGCACGACCCTTGACGCAGGCCAACAAAGTCACACGACTACCCTAATCCAATCTGCATCATATGCATAAACAGATAAATACTAGTTAGCTACCGTACACTACGCCTTGACATAGGCCAACAAACGTAGCACGAATACTAAGTAGGACTTATCTGAAATGACGGAGGGCTATGACAGGTTTTTCTGAAAACCTATTGCGTAATGAACTTGATATCGTTGTAGAATCAAATGATTTTGAAATGGAGTGTTTTTTAGGCTTTTCTAGTTTTGCTAAAGGGGTCACTCCCGGTGAAGGGATCGTCGGCCCTTTCCTCGTCGAATGAGGTGCGGGATATATCATATATATCACTATGCAAAGCAAGAACTATAGAAGCAATCAAAATACAAACCGAGGGTTGTAGCATCTGCCAGTTATTGCTAAAGGGGTCACTCCCGGTGAAGGGATCTCGGCCCTTTCCTCATCGAATAAGGTGCAGGATGTTCTATAAGGAATACCGAGATGCAAAGCAAGAACTGAAGCTATATGTTTTTGAAAATTCGATTCCACAACATCTTTTAGGTTTCTTTTTCTTTCATTAATCATATTAATGAAGTCCATCATTTAATTCCACCTAAACATCACAGATAAATATAACGTACGCTTATGCCATCCGCATTCGCCTCGATGTCCCGTCTGCACCGTTAGGTTAGGCAACTAACGGCAGAGCGAGGCAGGGCTAGTGCGGTTGTAAAACATAAGCAACGTCTATATAATATATCATATATACTATATACAATATCTATCTGAACAAATCACATGATCACGTAACAGATAACGGAGTAGAAGAATCATATATGAAATATTGGATATACTAGGACGTCTGTGTTTTCAATACGAGCCTGTATAAAACACGGATTCCACGGTCGTGATGAATAGCCAAACCCACACCCCTAGACCCCTACGAGAGCGACAATCAACCCTACCAATTCTAGAGTTAGGAGACCCGGACTCGACTCCTCGAGATGGTCTCCCACTGGACCCTAGAACCCGGTTACTTGTGCTCCCCTCCTTGGGTCTATACTAATGCGGAAAAGTAAATAATATACATCAATGGTGACATCTTCCGCAACCTGGAAGTTCCCCAATAAAAGAATATTACATACAATTTTTTACATGAATGAAAATGAAAAACACTCATCTCACATAAAAACCCGCTGCTATTCAAACACGAAGATCCAATATAACATATCCAGCAACACATAACATCACATGTCATCAACGTAAGTAAATATGCCCATCCCAATTGTCGTTGACATATAGCAACGAAACCGGCGATATCACATATTGCACTTACAGTCACAGAAAAGAAAGTGTAAAACTACAACAGTTGGAATCCGCAACACCTTTAGACATCGCATGCCTAATAAAATGAATTCCTTAGACATCGCATGCCTAACAATTATAAACCCCGCATTTTAGTCTCATTATCGAAAACTCTTTTCAATATCAAGTCGGACAATTCAACAAGATTCCCGACGTTCAGAACGAATGCTCGTCGCAAACTTCAACAGACAGCCGCACCCCCGATACCGTCGACGAAGTGCACCAAGGCGGAACACCGCTGCCACGAGCATCCGAACAGATGCTTTCGGCGACGGGGTTCTCCTACAGTCACTTGGTCGGGGCTATGGGGTGTAGCTGTCTATTAAGTTTACCCGGCGAGTATCCACGTACGGTACATGATTGCGACGGACTTTTGATCACATCAAAATTCTGTGGCAATCGATCAAGTGAGACTAGACTGCTAGATTTATAATATTCAAATCAGTTATCTCATAACTACTTGTGGATTCCAAATATTGTATCACATTCCAGATAAAGATAAAATGTTAAACTCTCCGATCGAACAATCAAACACCCATGTTTTCCCGAAACAGCTCAACACATGAAATAAGTCTAAAAACATCCATTTCATGCCACAGTACCAACAGTCCAGCCGTAGAAGGGTCAAGCCAACGCCTCACATGTGGCACGCCGTACTGCACTAAACCCTAAGGTTCAAAGGGCAGTTCAAGACGGTCACATAATCGAGTTAAGGTTTGTTGTCTTCTAGAGGGTCCATCGCGTTACTTGCACTACTTAGAACGTCTTTAAACTACGGAAAGATCCAACACTTGGAAATTTCCCGACAATGGAAAAAGTGGGTATTTATATCCGGTCGAACTTTTTAACATGTACTAAAATACCCGGAAAATCACACAGACGAACTTAAACTTCCCGATCGAAACATCGAGTCCCCAATACAACCCAGAAAACTGAACTCTTGACCAAACTTTAAAAATTCCCAGAAAATACAGCACTTACACAGAGAGATTACTGTGCAAACAGAAAAAGATGAAGTAACAGAACGGCCGCGGAACCGCCGCACGAGCCATGCTCATGCCGCGGTTCCGCTGTGCTATAGTCGACTTAGACGCACGTGAAGCACAGTAACCCCTCAAAAACCCTACTGAATTTTTTGGATATTTTTAATTAGGAAAATGCACAGTTTCAGAAAATGTACAGAAAGGGGTGAAATTTAGGGTTTCGGGGTTCGATCGGGTTTCTAACATCGTCTACACATCGCCTAAAGCTCTAGCTAGGCTCTGATACCACTGTAGGGTTCTTAGGCACACCCCTGAGGTTCTACAACTGATCAACCATGCCAAAATCAAAAAAATTTATGTGCTAAGAAACCCTAATTGAGATCGTTAACTAGAGATTAGGCGAAAAAAGAGCAAGCAAACAACTTTGCTAATAAGTGAATGGGATTACAGCCTTTGTAGATCCGGTCCTCCACTTCTAGAGCTCCGTGATGACATCCCTCCGCTGCGATCATCGGAATCCCGGACTCTAGCGATGGTTTCGTCGGAGAAATGATCGGGCTAGGTCGTTGACTTCGATGCCGAAGATGATCTACGTCGAGGCGACTCAAACACAAGCTCCATCTTCACTTGGTCATGAACCTTGTGAAGAAAACACCCTATACAACATGGCAAGTGGTAGAGGATGAAGAAATAGGAAGTGGGTTCACTTTGGATTTGGATTTCTCACTTGATTTCATCACTTGAAATTTTTCTAGAAAACTTTTCTTTTCTTCATGAAGAAGAAGAAGAAGAAAAGAATGGAAATAAGAATTAACTTAAAAAGAAAACTCAAGTGATGTCTATCATGTTGCAACCATGGGTGAGATAAACTCATGTAGAGAGTAAACTAAGGTTTAGGCAATGGTTAGGTTTTAGAACAAAACAAAAAATGGTAAGACTTTTCAAAGATGCTTGAAGCAACATGAAACTTCTAGCAAAGATGGAGAAAAGCCACCATTTAGTTTAACAAAATAAATAAAGAAAACAAAACCCTAACCATTAACTAAACTAAGGTGTAAGTCACCCACCCACCCATGTTTGCATGTATCATCAAGCATGATACAAACTAGTGCACAAAAATATATCACATATACAACATGTGCACATCATGTGAGAAAATCAATCTTAAGTGAACAAATACTAGTTAATGTAAAGTAATATATCGAATATATAATTATACAATAAATCATTAAATCAACACTTGATTTAATGATCTGGTCATATTGGATATAACCGACTAATATCTAGTGTATCAATGTATCGAATCAACCTTTGATTCGGTAACCCGGCTATATCTTATATAACCGTCCGATGATACAAATCACGAGAATAGAATTCAGTATCACATATTGGTATTATTCCCGGTCCCGCACATATCTCATATGCGTCCCTATTTCGTTTCGCTTGAGCCAGGAAACCTCTGTGTAGGACTCTAAAGACTCGTCAATACGCCGGCAGCAGGTGATGATCATATAAAACACCCACAAGCCGCAAGCGGTCTGCTAAACGTAACGGCCACCCCGCTATTGAACGATCAGAAGATCAACAAGTAAGCCCGCTCATACTCCTGTGAATCCAACCAGTAACACAAACCGTACAGTCAGGTCTGTTCGTCTGATATGTCGCATATCTCGCCTAGGATGGTAAACGTCAGACCCCAGTAGCTCGATAAGTCGTGTCGATATGAGGTCTATAACAGTTCGAGAAACTACTAGTAACACTTACTAGTAAATCGCAGCAACCCTGGCCAGGGATTTCCGGTTGTAGCCAATCGAACACAGCACAACATTAACTCCTTGTACCGGGAGAGACGAATCCCCTCCTATCGCTCATTGCCTCCATGTGATTTGGGACTGTACCCAAAAACCACCGTTTTGCACGCCCTCTTGGACGTGGTAAGGTGGAAATCAAAGCACGGTGGGAATCACACAAGACTCTATGACGATCTCGGGTCTACAGACTAACCTGTACCAGTGTCACCAGAGAACTGCCATCTGACGTAAGGTATAATACCATCTGGGAGTTCTCGGCGAGTCCTTCCAGTGTACTCAGTCTCTACTGAGCACCCGTATATCATCTCTGATGTCAAACACCAATGGATATGGGATCATCCATCGCCCATCTTTATGGGTCGAGAAGGTATACGCTAGTCTATTCTGGTATATCGATGCCCCGTCTCGATACACCCACGACTAGGGACCTTGAAGGATGTACTTATGGACTACCATTTCCCTACTAGTATGATCTGCATCATAGTCCAGGTAGTCAAGTACACATCCTAAGGGCTTTACCAACATGTAACAGAGAGACAATCAATGTACACGTTAAGGTAAAGAGCAACCGGATAGCATACTATCATGTCGAGCAAGAAAGTCCTCCCTATATATGTCCAAGCATCCACTACAATATACATCCTATGTATAGTAATGGCCTCTAGGGCATACATATAACTAACAGCGACGGAGTGCACGGATAGCCGAGTTCTGGAGGGCAACGGGTCCGCATCTCATGGCTTTGAGAGGCAGAGGGGCCTCACTCAAGAATTGGCAGACTGTTCACCGCACTCGTATGGGGTACTGGTTGACCCAAGGATGGGTGCTCAAGTTACCGAATTTCGTGAAGTGGAGGGTGGTCCATTCACTTTGCTGTAGGGGGCTTCCTCACTTCAGGTTTTGGCGGGTAACTTGCCGCACCCGTGGGGGTCTAGGTTTCATTGCACAGGCTATCTACACGACCAAGGGAACGTCGGGTTTCAGTAGCGGCTCTGTGAAACCCGGGGATCCTAGATTATCTGTATTGTTCTATTATTCTTATTACTTTTCTGTACTGTTGCATTTTATCATGCCTGGAGCGATTATTGTATATTGGTATATATACTAGTAGATATTGTATATGTTTTACACCCGTGCTAGTCCAGTCCCCGCTCTGTCGTTAGTTAAGTAACCTAACGGGTGATGACGGGACCCAGTGACGAATGCGGATGGCATATACGTACATTTTATTTTCGTTCTTTTCTGGTGTGATTAATTGATGGGACTGCGTTGATTTTGATCAATGCAAAGGAAAACAAACCTGTTTGGATATTGTTGGAACTGTTTTAAAAGTGATATTACAAAGACGTTTTCTTTTGTTTTGCACAGTAGTATTCAGTTGGAATATCCTGTAGGATTCTTAGGCACACTAATGAGGTCTCACAAGGCATCAACCATGCCAATTTCAAATTTTACAAGTGCCGAGAAATCCTAATACGGATCGTTAACTAGATTTTAGGCGAAAACGATAACTAGTTAACAACTTAACTAAGAGTAAACGGAAAATACAACCTTTGTAGATCCGGTCCTCCACCTCCATAGCTCCGTGATGATGTCTCCTCGCTGCGATCATCAGATCCCGGGCTCAAGCGTCGGCATCATTGGAGAAATGTGCGGGCTAGGTCATCGACTTCGATGCCGAAGATGATCTACGTCGAGGCAACACAAGATCAAGCTCCAACTTCACCAAGTCATAAAACTTGTGAAGAAAACAACCTATACTACTTGGCAAGTGGTAGAGGATGAAGAAATAGGAAGTGGGTTCACTTTAGAATTGGATTTCTCACTCTTTTTCTCATGTTGCCATTGATGGAGGCAAGGTTTCTTCTTTGTTGAAGATGAAAAAGAAGAAGAAAGAATACGATGAGTCTTTTTTCAAAATAGAAAATAATATGATACTTATCATATTGGCAACCATGATTAAGTGTAGAGAGTAAACTATAGTTAGGTGAATGGTTAGGTTTAGGAAAGGAACAAAAATGGTCAAAGCTTCTTGAAGCTTCAACAAAAGAACAAAAGAAGCAACCATTTTTGTTTCTTTCCCTAAAGTAAATAAATAAATAAATAAATAAGAATAGATAACAAAACCCTAACCATTCACTTAAATATGGTTTAAAGGAAACATACACACAAGTTTGCTTGTATCATCAAACATGATACAATCAAGTGCACAAAAATATATCACATATACAATGTGCACATCAAGTGAGAAAATCCATTTAAAGTGAACCAATACTAGTTAATGCAAAGTAATATATCAAATATATAATTATGCATTAAATCATTAAATCAATACTTGATTTAACGATCCGGTCATATCGCATATAACCGACTAATATCCAATGTATCGGCTTATCGAATCAATCCTTGATTCGATAACTAGGTTATATCGCATACAACCAATCGATACATTCATCGCGAGAATAGAATACGATATCACATACACGCATTATTCTCGGTCCCGTACATATCTCATATGCGCTCCTATTTCGTTTCGCTTGAGCCAGGAAACCTCTGTGTAGGACTCTAAAGACTCGTCAATACGCCGGCAGCAGGTGATGATCATATCAAACACCCACAAGCCGCAAGCGGTCTGCTAAACGTAACAGCCACCCGGGTATTGAGCGATCAGAAGATCGATGAGCAAGCCCGCTCACAATGCTGTGAATCCAACCAGTAACACTTACCGTACAGTCTGGTCTCGTCGTCTGATATGTCGCATATCTCGCCTAGTGGTGGTAAACGTCAGACCCCAATAGCTCGATAAGTCGTGTCGATATGAGGTCTATAACAGTTTGAGAAACTACTGGTAACACTTACCAGTAAATCTCAGCAACCCTGGCCAGGGATTTCCGGTTATAGCCAATCGAACACAGTGCAACATCAACTCCCTATACCGGGAGAGACGAATCCCCTCCTATCGCTCATTGCCTCCATGTGATTCGGGACTGTACCCAAAAGCCACCGTTTTGCACGCCCTCTTGGACGTGGTAAGGTGGAAATCAAAGCATAGTAGGAATCACACAAGACTCTATGACGATCTCGGGTCTACAGACTAACCTGTACCAGTGTCACCAGAGAACTGCCATCTGACGTAAGGTATAATACCATCTGGGAGTTCTCGGCGAGTCCGTCCAGTGTACCCAGTCTCCACTGAGCACCCGTATATCATCTCTGATGTCAAACACTAATGGATATGGGATCATCCATCGCCCATCTGTA
This sequence comes from Agapanthus africanus, assembly GCA_030015575.1. Lineage (NCBI taxonomy): Eukaryota > Viridiplantae > Streptophyta > Magnoliopsida > Asparagales > Amaryllidaceae > Agapanthus > Agapanthus africanus. Next base: position 244,049,621 of record CM057347.1, on the reverse strand, counting down.
TGGGTCGAGAAGGTATACGCTAGTCTACTCTGGTATATCGATGCCCCGTCTCGATACACCCACGACTAGGGACCTTGAAGGATGTACTTATGGACTACCATGTCCCCACTAGTATGATCCTCATCATAGTCCAGGTAGTCAAGTACACATCCTAAGGGCTTTACCAACATGTAGCAGAGAGACAATCAGTGTACACGTTAAGGTAAAGAGCAACCAGATAGCATACTATCATGTCGAGTAAGAAAGTCCTCCCTATATATGTCCAAGCATCCACTACAATATACATCCTATGTATAGTAATGGCCTCTAAGGCATACATATAACTAACAATCTCCCACTTGCACTAGGGCCATCTGATAGCAGTGGTTGCAGTATCTCATACTCAACCATCCAATAAAAGTCTATCTTTGGGAAAAGGCCTTTGTGAGTGGATCCGCCGTGTTGTCCTCTGAGTCTACTCTCCTAACCTCGATCATTCTAGAGATCAACCATCCCCATGATCAGGTGAAACAGCCTTAGAGTATGTCTGGGTCACTGATGGGACCGGGGTTCCCGGGCCAAAGCCACAACTCCATTGTCACATAATGGGAGGAACCTAGTTCATCTCATGAACCAATAGACACCCAAACAGCCTCTTTGGTAGCATCTTAAGTAGCAATGTATCCTGCCTTTATCGTCTAGTAAGCCACGGTATTTAGCTTGGAACTCTTCCAACATACCGTCCCTCCACTGAGGGTAAAGACAATGCCTGTGACTGACATTCAGTCGTTCTTATCACCCTGGAACACTTCCAGTGATTCTCCCAAGGATCAATTGATACCATCTTACTTCAACTAGTGAGAATCCTAACATCCATTTAGATCTATCTCATAGATCCAAAACCCAGGATTTAGTAGGTATCACTTTGATCCTATGTAGAGAATCATTGTGATAAGCGGAGATTGATCGAGTGTAGTATAGGAAACTCCTTCCCTATCAAGAGTATGTCATCCACTTACTCTACGAGGATCGTCACCAAACGCCCTACTACCTTTTTGTTTATACAAGGTTCATCTACCATTTTGATAATGTCAAACTCTTTGACTACTTCATCAAAACAGACGTTCCAACTCCGCGATGCCTGCTTTATCATATAAAGCATCTTGTACACGTTTCCGCTGCTCCCACTGTCTACGAAGCCCTCTGGCTGTGTACTTACAGACACTCTCTTCTAAAACACCATTTTAGAAAAGCAGTCATGACACCCAACCGCCAGATATCGTAGTCATGGTATATAGCCGTGGCAAGTAGGATCCGGATGGACTTAAGCATAGCCACTGGAAAAGGATTCATCATTATGCACGCCTGGTCGATGATGAAAACCTTTAACAAGTCTAGCTTTGAAAGTCTCAACTTTTCCATCTACACCAAGTAATCTTCTCAAGATATACTTGCTCCTGATGGGGATTTAACCCTTCAGATATAGCAACCAAAGTCCATACTTTGTTGGTGTACGTGGATTCCATCTCAGATCGCTAAGCAACCAGCCATTCTTACAGAGTCCCTACTCTCGATGGCCTGCTCGAAACTAGTTGGGTCATCATCTCATGATGCAATTCTCGCTCCCACTGTCATCGAGAAATCGAAGTATCTCTCAGGCGGATGAGGAACCCTACTAGTTCGGCGGAGAGGCTGAGGTTTGTTGGAATCTACTGAATCCTTTGGTTCTACTAAATCATCTGCTGTAGTTTGTATAGCTGGAACCTTTCCAATTCTACATAACAGACATTGCCTCGATCTTGTCCGGATTTTTGCTTTTAGACATAGGCCGGTCAACCCAAAATCTTAACTAACTTAAGAGATGGGCTCTTCCCTTATCATATCAAATATGAAGTGGTAGGAAACTGATTTGATTTGAACCCTATTCAATAGGTATGCAGTTTCTCAAGTGTATAACTCCCAAAAGGAAATAGGTAACTCAGTAGTACTCATCATAGAGCGCACCATATCGAATAGGGTGCAATTGCTCCGCCCCGATATACCATCATGCTATGGTGTATACGGAGGAGTAATGCTGAGAGAGAATCTCATTCTCCTTTAGAATAGTCCAGGAATTCCGTGCTCAAGTATTCTCCTCCCTGATCGCATCAAAGGACATAGTACTTATACCGGTATTTTGGTTCTCTACTTCTAATTTATATTCTGTGAATATCTCAAAAGTTTCGGACTTGTGTTTCAACAGGAACATATGTCTGAATCTAAAGAGATCATTAGAGAATGCAATGAAGTACAAAGAACCGGTCTTGGCATGTGTAGACAGTGGACCTTTATACATCAACATGTATCATCCCAAGAGTTCACTAACTCTTTCTCTGTTTCCAATAAACAGAGCTGGTGTCATTATATCTTTGTGACATTGTTCACCTCCGAACGGCGGCCGGGATGTCGGGACGTCTGAGGCGTTAGGTTCGGGGCAGATGCTAATTGGTGCTATCCGTCCACCTCTCCGAAGATGCCAAGTTGATTTATGGCACCATATATCGAAGGTTTAAACGGATGCGACCGATGTAGCAGACTTCGTCAGATTCCCCCTCGTTTGAGGGGTTTTTTGATTGTGGGGACGCTCTTCCCTGCAGGCGCAAGCCCCTGCAGTTAATTACGCTACCGCATTGTGGTAACAACTTTCTCCTTCTCCAGATGGTCACTTCGTGTCGTGGGTGTTTGTTTTATTGCCCGTGGATTGTTTACGGAGACTGAGTTATGTCGTCGCCCGTAGGGCGTGGACTAGTCCAAATCCGCATTATCTTAAATTTGGGTTTGGGGGGGTTTGGTTTGAGGATACGTCAGCCCTACTCGAGGCTAAGATCAACTCAAACGTTTGTTAAGGATACGTTAGTCTAACTTTGTGACTAAGATCAACTTAACGGGATCGTTTAGATCCGACAAAAGAGTGTTTGGACTCTAATGTTCCAGTTTAGGGACATAGTGGTCCATCGTCTGTATGGCTGTCGGAACCCATCACCTCTCTGACGACGTTGAAGGATTACAACGACAGATGCCAGAGGAGTTCAGAGATGTACCCTTGAGCCGGAGTTAATTCGGGGGATTCGTAGTCCAGTATGTTTGAGGGTCTAAGGACGCGTTAACCATCTCCAAGGCTAAGATCAACTTAGACGGGGCCGTTTAGGTCCAACAAAAGAGCATAAGAAAGGGCTCTATTGTTCTAGTTTTAGGGACATCGCGGTCCGTGGGTAGTTTAAGGACATTGCGGTCCGTGGGTAGTTTAAGGACATTGCGGTCCGTGGGTAGTTTAAGGACATTGCGGTCCGTTGTTAGTTTTAATACATCTCGGTCAAGGTTAAGGACGTCATAGTCCATGGGTTTAAGGACCCCACAGTCCGGTATGTGCTCTGGATGCTTCACACGGGTTCACTGCCGTGCTTAGCGAGGACCAGGCTCCGCTCTGGATGCTTCACACGGGTTCACTGCCGTGCTCTGCGAGGACCAGGATCCGCTCTGGACGTTTCCCACGGGGTCAAAGAGTGACATTATCCGTATTCCACGTGACCAGGAATTTGTATGAGTTTAAGGACCCCACAGTCCATATCATGGGTGGTCGTCGGGACCCGTCACCTCTTTGAAGACATTGAGGGATTACAATGCCAAGTATCAAAGGAGTGAAGAGATGTACCCTAGAACCGGAGTGGCTTGAGCAGCCCCTGGCCCAATTTGAGGTCAGGACTGATTAATCATGTTATGAGCCCATTGGCCCAATTAGTCACGAATTGAGGACTTATGGCCAGCTTGGGCTAAGTCCCATCATGTCTGGAATATTGATTCCTTGTGAGTCCATCGAGGGAGAAGCTTTGCCTCCATCCCTCTAGCCAATTGGGCTATAGACTAGTGTTAAACACTTCAAAGCAATCAGTGTTGAACACTGGGAATGAGTTTGACAAGTTAGTGTTTAACACTAGAAGAATAATTGGTGTTAAACACCAGCAACAAGGCCTTGAAATGATCATAAGCACTAAAACAGCTCAGTGTTAAACACTGGCAATGGCGATCTTAAATTAGTGCCGAATATTAAAACAATTAATATTGAACACTACGAACAAAATTCTTTAATTAGTGTTGAACACTAAGGCCCGATAGCACTTCAATACTGGATTCGAGAGTTTTAACTTAGTGTCAAACACTACAGCAAGAACGGTCACGTGGCCCCACGTGAGAGTGCCTTCCCTTCAATGATTCTGCCGAAATTACTGTGTCTTTGATAGCGTCACGTGTTAGCACGTGACGGGCATTCAAATGCCTATGTGTTAAGGCTCCTGCTGAAAGTCACGTGTGTCACGTGGGGTGCTGCCTCAAAGGGGCTTTCTGTAGGGCTTTTAGGGGGGGTCACGTGGTGACACGTGACCCTGCCTCAATGCTGTTTTTTGGAGGATCTGTTGCTCCTCTTTCAGGAATTAAATTCCTCGAACTTTTAATTTCAGAGGAATTAAATTCCTATTTCCTTTTGAAGGCTTATATTCTGGAACAGAGTTTAAATCTGAGTTTTCTGTGGGAATTAAATTCCTTGTTTATGCGAAGAACCGAATAGGGTTAAACCCTAAAAGCTTTTAAGGAATTAAACTCCCCTTTTCTGAGGATTATGATTAAAGGAATTAAATTCCCACTGTTTCGACAAAACTATGTTCTTGATTAGGGTTCAACCCTGTTTCTTTTTGTTTTGAAGGAATTAAATTCCCATAATACAGGGTCGAACCCTAACTTTACTTAGGAGGAATTAAATTCCTATAGTTCTGTGAGAATTAAATTCTCATACTTGCATTCCTTCTCTATGTTTTGGATCTGCATGGCAGGATCTCGACCCATTGAGAATTAAATTCTCAACCTTAAGGGGAGATGTGCACTTTGCAGATCCTCTATCAAAGAGGGAGGAGATATGCTCTCTCGTTTTATGCCTCAGAGTTAAACTCTGTTGAGAATTAAATTCTTTTTCTTTCCAAAAGGCTTTCCCTTTCTTACCTAGGGTTTTTTGCAGAAGATCTGAGTCTTTTTCAAGTATCAAAGCTCTTCTCCTTTTCTCTTTTCTTCTCTCCGTATGTATATTTCTCTGTGTCTTTTGGCTCCTATTTATAGGAGAAGCAGCCGAATCAATCAGTTTTTGACGAATCTTCATTGATATTTGATTTGCATTCATCATTCATTTTGGGCCGTTGGATGATTAGGTGAATTTTATTCACCATTGGATTTTAAATCCAGAGATTCTCCCTTGCTATTTTGGTTAGATTTAAAGGAGAAATCTTTCTAAACCCGAGATTTTCCATAGATAGATGATATTTAATCATCTCTGAATCTTTAATTTGATTGGTCCCAAATAATTACTTTCCTTTGGAAAGATTCGAATTTCCTTCAGAATTTAATTCTGTCGTTAAAAAAATATGGGCTTTGAAAGCCGGTCACGTGTGACCACGTGATCCATGGTCACGTGTAGACACGTGACCCCCCTTTGGAATGAGCCTTCTGCGCTGCGTCTTCTGATTGCTGCTTAAACATCACGTGCTACCACGTGACCCCCTGGTCACGTATGAGCACGTGACCCTTGTTTGAACTCTCTTTCTTTGGTTCAACGGGAGAACGGGTCTGCTGTCTTGAACGTTACGTGTCAACACATGACTCTGGTCACGTGAGAGCACGTGACCTTTTCTGAAGCTCTTTTCCTTGACTTGATCAGGGAACCAATGTGCGCCTTTGCTGCTTGAATTTAAATGTCACGTGCCGACACGTGACCTTGATCACGTGGGAGCACGTGACCCTTCCTGAAGCCCCCTTTTCTTCGACTTAGTCAGGAGACTGAACTTGCTTGAATGATGCGTTCAGGTGTCACGTGCGAACACGTGACCGCTAGTCACGTGTAAGCACGTGACCCTCTTCTGAAGCTTTTCACAGAAGCTTCCTGATTTTAAATCAGGAAACAAATGCCCCACAGCGTTGTTCTCACGTGTCTGCACGTGAGTGCAACGCTGTCATCTCTTGTGACCGTTGGATTCCTCTAGGGATCTGGGGAGACGAAGCGTTTTCATTGTCTTCTATAAATACCGCTGTCTCTTCATAGGAGCCTTCACTTTGTTCATCTTCTTCTTCTGAGAACTTTTTCGTTGAGAATTTAATTCTCGCTTTCAGAGCTTAGTTCTCTGTCTCAGACATTTCCCAGAGTTTAACTCTGTTGACGGATCCCTTTTCCTCAGGTAATAATGTTGAACGGCCAAAGCGCCTTCGTCTTTAAAAGAACTCTTTGGATTTTAAATCCGTATTAAGGGTTTCATAAAGAACCCATTTTTCCTCAAGTTTTTCCATAAGAACAGGAAACCACCTAACTTTCGAACTGTAGATCTTTTAAGGGTTTAGGTGATCTCTCAAGGTATCGTAGTTTAAAGACGTCGCGGTCAAGGTTAAGGACCTCATAGTCCGTGGATTTAAGGACTCCACAGTCCGCTGTTAGTTTTAAGACATCGCGGTCAAGGTTAAGGACCTCATAGTCCGTGGATTTAAGGACTCCACAGTCCGGTGTTTGGTTGCAGGGACCCGTCACCTCTTTGAAAACGTTGAGGAATTACAACGCCAGGTATCAAAGGAGTGAAGAGATGTACCCTTAAACCAAGGCGAAATCCGTAGGGAATCGGGGGGGTTGATCGTTAGTTTTAAGACATCACGGTCGAGGTTAAGGACGTCATAGTCCGTGGATTTTAAGGACTCCACAGTCCGGTGTTTGCTCTGGATGCTTCACACGGGTTCACTGCCGTGCTTGGCGAGGACCAGGCTCCGCTCTGGACGTTTTCCACGGGGTCAAAGAATGACGTTATCCGCGTTCCACGTGACCAGGAAGTTCGCACTAGATGCTTCACACGGGTTCACTGCCGCGTTAGGCGAGGACTAGGCTCCGCTCTGGATGCTTCGCACGGGTTCACTGCCATGCTCTGCGAGGACCAGGATCCGCTCTGGACGTTTTCCACGGGGTCAAAGAGTGACGTTATCCGCGTTCCACGTAACCAGGAAGTTTGCACTAGATGCTTCACACGGGTTCACTGCCGCGTTAGGCGAGGACTAGGCTCCGCTCTGGATGCTTCGCACGGGTTCACTGCCATGCTCTGCGAGGACCAGGATCCGCTCTGGACGTTTTCCACGGGGTCAAAGAGTGACGTTATCCGCGTTCCACGTAACCAGGAAGTTTGCACTAGATGCTTCACACGGGTTCACTGCCGCGTTAGGCGAGGACTAGGCTCCGCTCTGGATGCTTCGCACGGGTTCACTGCCATGCTCTGCGAGGACCAGGATCCGCTCTGGACGTTTTCCACGGGGTCAAAGAGTGACGTTATCCGCATTCCACGTAACCAGGAAGTTTGCACTAGATGCTTCACACGGGTTCACTGCCGCGTTAGGCGAGGACTAGGCTCCGCTCTGGATGCTTCGCACGGGTTCACTGCCATGCTCTGCGAGGACCAGGATCCGCTCTGGACGTTTTCCACGGGGTCAAAGAGTGACGTTATCCGCGTTCCACGTAACCAGGAAGTTTGCACTAGATGCTTCACACGGGTTCACTGCCGCGTTAGGCGAGGACTAGGCTCCGCTCTGGATGCTTCGCACGGGTTCACTGCCATGCTCTGCGAGGACCAGGATCCGCTCTGGACGTTTTCCACGGGGTCAAAGAGTGACGTTATCCGCGTTCCACGTAACCAGGAAGTTTGCACTAGATGCTTCACACGGGTTCACTGCCGCGTTAGGCGAGGACTAGGCTCCGCTCTGGATGCTTCGCACGGGTTCACTGCCATGCTCTGCGAGGACCAGGATCCGCTCTGGACGTTTTCCACGCGGTCAAAGAGTGACGTTATCCGCGTTCCACGTAACCAGGAAGTTTGCACTAGATGCTTCACACGGGTTCACTGCCGCGTTAGGCGAGGACTAGGCTCCGCTCTGGATGCTTCGCACGGGTTCACTGCCATGCTCTGCGAGGACCAGGATCCGCTCTGGACGTTTTCTACGGGGTCAAAGAGTGACGTTATCCGCGTTCCACGTAACCAGGAAGTTTGCACTAGATGCTTCACACGGGTTCACTGCCGCGTTAGGCGAGGACTAGGCTCCGCTCTGGATGCTTCGCACGGGTTCACTGCCATGCTCTTCGAGGACCAGGATCCGCTCTGGACGTTTTCCACGGGGTCAAAGAGTGACGTTATCCGCGTTCCACGTAACCAGGAAGTTTGCACTAGATGCTTCACACGGGTTCACTGCCGCGTTAGGCGAGGACTAGGCTCCGCTCTGGATGCTTCGCACGGGTTCACTGCCATGCTCTGCGAGGACCAGGATCCGCTCTGGACGTTTTCCACGGGGTCAAAGAGTGACGTTATCCGCGTTCCACGTGACCAGGAAGTTTGTACTGATTGTATCCGCATTTCGCGGGATGGAGGCTTGACTGTTGGCGATATGTATACCACCGAGCCATGGAACTGGGAGCTGCCGCTGCTCTGTTTTGTTTGAAGTCATGTCCGTTGTTATGAGACGAGTGTTGAGACGATCTCCAAGTCTCCTTTGGCCCGTCGAGATTTGGCTTCTTCTTCTTTGGTGAAACCTGGGGGAAGGAGTACGACTCCATCTTTGTTTGCGCCCCTGGATTGTGTACAGGGATTGTTGTAGTACCACCTGTAGGGCAAAAAGGTTTCATTTTTCCATCATTTCTTTTATTCTTTCCGCGATGCTCTATCATTTCAGCTTTTTATATCGCGAAGGTCGCGATTGCCCAATCATTTCGGCTATTTTTCGCGGTGCCCAATCATTTCGGCTATTTGTTTTATTTTTACTCGCTGCTTTTTTTATTGCGAGTTGCCCCATCATTTCGGCTATTTTTCATGCATACATTTTTACTTGCTGCTTTTTATTGCAAGTTGCCCCATCATTTCGGCTATTTCGTAGGCATGTGTGGCTTGCTAGCTTTTTCGCCGCAAGCTCGGATTTTGGACACCGATTTCGGCATCAGCATCGCTGCAACTGGGATGTTGCCAGGAGCGAATCATCATTTGCCTCTATCGATGTTGAACAAAGGTGGCTTAGCAAACAGGGTTAAGGTCCTGTCGACTAAGGCTTTTGACTTCATGAGCCGTAAGGGTCTCACAAAGGTATTTCTCCCTACAAGTCGTGAGGATCTTGCAGGTGTATTTTCTCCTTAGGGATCGTGAGGATTCCTAAGTGTATGTTCCTCTGTAAGTCGTAAGGATCCTACAAGAGGGTTTTCTCCTTATGGGTCGAGAGGACCTACAAGGGTTGGACTTTGCTGGGGAAATGTTTATTCGCGCCCGTGGATTGTATACAAGGGTCAGTATTGAGCCTCTTGTAGGGCAATATCGGAGGTTGTGGGGGATTTGCTTAAGAACAGGTTCAGGTTTCTGTAACTTGAGACTTTCAAATCTCATGAGCCGTGAGGGTCCCATAAGAGAATTCTCCTTACGAGTCGTGAGGATCTCGTAAGTGTATTTTCTCCTCAGGAATCGTGAGGATCCCTAAGTGTGCTGCTCCTTTGTGAGTCGTAAGGATCTCACGCAGGTGGTTTCTCCTTACAGGGTCGAGAGGACTCTGTAAGTGTCCTTTAACGAGGTTGCGCCCTTTCGGGTTTTCACAAACACTCGCCGGTAGTCCTGCTGTTTTTACTCACGGAGCCCTTTCGGGTTTTCATCCGTGCCCATTTTGCTTATGGACATACCGTTTTTTTTTATTTATATCATTTTTACTCTTCTCTTTTTTTTTACAAGGTCGCGCCCTTTCGGGTTTTCACGAACACTTGCCGGCAGCCCTGCTGTTTTTACTCACGGAGCCCTTTTCGGGTTTTCATCCGTGCCCATTTTGCTTATGGACATACCTTTTTTTTTTTTTTTATCATTTTTTTTTATTTATCCATCTCGTCAACCTAAGGACGTTGCGGTGGTAGTTTAGGGACGTTTCGGTCCGTCGATAGTTTAAGGACGTTTCGGTCCGCTGTTAGTTTAAGGACGTTTCGGTCCGACGATAGTTTAAGGACGTTTCGGTCCGACGATAGTTTAAGGACGTTTCGGTCCGTCGATATAGGAAGGCCGGCTGCTGCTTGTAAAGTCTGAGCTTAGGAAGATAGCGAGCGGACATAGTCGTCGTCATCCATCATTGACCTAGGCTGCAGCTTATTAAGCATGGTATTTCTTCAAGAAGCGGCCGTTTACTGGCCTGAAAGGCCTTTCACCGTGCATGTCCATGAGTAGGTAGGCTCCACCCTGGTAGACCTTGTCTATGATGTACGGGCCTTCATAGTTTGGCTCAAATTTTCCCCGCTTGGCGCGATTGGGGATCATAGGTCTTTTGACCACTAGTACGAGTTCGCCTGGGCGGAATGTCCTCGGCCTGGTCAATCTTTCGTAAGAGCGCGTCATCTTTGCTTTGTAGGCTTCTAGATGTTGTTGCGCTATGAGCCGGGTTTCATCGAGGGCGTCAAGCTCCTCAAGCCGAAGGTGAGCATTTTCTTCGTTCGTCAGCTCGTGGTGGACTGCTACTCGTAGAGAGGGTAACTCTATCTCAAAGAGGAGAACTGCTTCCGTCCCAAATACCAACGCGTACGGTGTTGTGTTCGTGGCCGTCTTGAATGTAGTTCGATAAGCCCAAAGGGCTTCTTGCAGCCTTTCGTGCCAGTCCCTCTTATTCCTGGAGACGGTCTTTTTTATGATCTTCGTCAAGGTCTTATTGAAAGCCTCGGCTAGACCGTTAGCTCGTGGGTTGTAAACTGAAGAATATCTCCAGTCTATATTGTGCTGCTGTGCGAAGCGGCTAATCTTATGGCTTCGGTAGGCCGGCCCATTATCGGAGATAATCCGTCGTGGAGTTCCGAACCGATAGATGACTTGCGTCCTGAAGAAATGGAGGATATTCTCCGTCTTCACTTCCTTCAGTGGTACTGCTTCTGCCCATTTGGAGAAGTAATCAGTTGTCGCCAGGATAAAGCGGTGTCCCCAGGATGATGCTGGCTCAATGGGGCCGACTATGTCAGTCCCCCACATTTCGAATGGCCAGCTGGCCACCGTTGGGTGTAGTGGATTCGGATGTTGGTGGATGAAGTCTCCATGGATCTGGCATGAGTGGCATTGCTTCGCATACTCGAGGCAGTCCTGGATCATCGTGGGCCAGTAGTAACCCATCCGTTTAATTTTTAACTTCATCTTTGGGCCCGCTTGATGAGAACCGCAAAGCCCGTCGTGAACTTCTTGAACGACTCTTTCTGCTTCGTCAGGTCCCAAGCATCTCAGCCATAGAAAATCAAACGATCTCTTGTACAGGGTATCGTTGACGAAAGCGAAGGATAGAGCTCGTTTCATAAGCTGATGTCTTGAGGACGCTTCTTCGGGCATTCGGTGGGACTTAAAGTAGTCTATGAAGACTTCCCTCCAGTCCTCAGCCTTCTCACGGTCTTTTATTTGTAGGGTCGCTTGCTCAGTCGCTCCCTTTTCTTTATACAATTCCGGAGGTATTTCTGCCGGGGCGAGCACTCGACGGCTTTGTACTATGATTCTGACGTCATCGAGGTTCTCGTCGGCCAGTTCTTTAGCGAGTTTGGCCAATGCGTCTGCTTTGCTGTTCTCTGCGCGCGGTATGTTCTCTAGAATATAGAAGGGGATCTGGGCCAACAGTTGTTGCACCTTTTCGCCGTACTTCACCAATTCTGGTTTGTACGTTTGGTAGTCACCATTTACTTGGCTAATGACCAGCTGAGAATCTCCGTATATGAGGAGGTCTTCAATTCCCATGTTGATGGCGATTTCGAGGCCTGCTATCAGAGCTTCGTATTCGGCTTCATTGTTTGTCCTTGACTCCGTTAAGGAGAAGGCGAAGCGCATTATTCCTCCTTGTGGACTTGCAAAGATAAGGCCTATCCCCGATTTGATGATCGGGCTACCCTGTTTCTGTTTCTTTATGGAGGACGCTCCATCAAAATAGAGTTCCCATCGTGTGCTTCCACCGCCAATTGCATCAAATGCATGCTCATCCGGCAAATCACAGTTCAGAGGAGAGTTGGTCGGTATCGGGTGCTCGGCGAGGAAGTCGGCAATGGCCTGGCCCTTCACTGCCTTGAGGGGTTGATATGTTATCGAGAACTCCATCAAGAGCAAGGCCCATTTAGCGAGTCTTCCCGTCAATATAGCCTTTGACATCAGGTATTTAAGGGGGTCCACCTTCGAAATGAGGCGGACTTCATGTGCCAACGCATAGTGCCTGAGCTTCGTTATTGCAAAGATTAATGCCAAGCAATGTTTTTCGATGGGCGAGTAATTGCTTTCTGCCCCCAGCAGCACTCGACTTAAGTAGTAAAGTGCTCTTTCTTTCCCCTGATCGTTCTCCTGTGCCCATAATGCGCCCAAAGAACCTTCAAGGGCGGCCGTGTAAAGAATGAGAGGCTTTCCTTTCACTGGGGCAGCCAACACCGGCGGATTTTGCAAGTATTGTTTGATCTCGTCTAGTGCACCTTGACATTTGTGATTCCAAACGAACGGGGTTCCCTTTTTCATCAGGTGGCTGTAAGGACGGCATTTGCCCGAAAGATTAGCGATAAACCGCCGGATGTATGCGAGCTTCCCTTGGAGAGACCGCAACTGCTTGAGGGTTTTTGGCGGAGGCATTTCCATGATCGCTTTAATCTTTGACGGATCTATTTCAATACCTCTGTGTCGAACGATGAATCCCAGAAATTTGCCCGAGGAGACTCCAAACGCGCATTTGAGGGGATTCATTTTTAAATTATATTGCAGAAGGCGTTGAAATACGGTTTCGAGATGCTTTAAATGCTCTTCGTATGACATGCTCTTCACTACGAGGTCATCGATATAGCATTCGACGATGTCGTGTATGAGATCGTCGAAGATTTTTGTCATGGCCCTTTGATAGGTGGCGCCAGCGTTCTTTAGGCCAAAGGGCATAACCCTGTAGCAGAATATGCCCAAAGGAGTCCGGAAAGCGGTGTGCTTCTGGTCTTCGGGATGCATCTTTATCTGATTGTATCCTGATGAACCATCCATAAAGGAGAAGACCTCGTGAGTGGATGTGTTATCTATCATTAGCTCGGTTACCGGCACCGGGAAATCGTCCTTTGGGCATGCTTTATTGAGATCCCTGAAATCCACGCATATGCGCACCGTTCCATTCTTCTTCATTACCGGGACGATGTTGGCAATCCAGTCGGGATATTGGACTTCCTGGATAAATCCGGAATCGATCAACTTCTTGACTTCGGCGTTGATGCTCATCTCCAGCTCAAGTCGCATCCTCCTTGGCGCCTGCTTGACTGGCTTGATATCCGGGGATATTGCTAATCTATGCACCGCAATCTCCGGATCCAATCCTGGCATCTCGGAGTAGTTCCACGCGAAGCAGTCTTTATGCCGTAGGAGCACGTTCTTTAACGCGGCCACCTTTTCCTCGGATAACAGCTCGCTGACAAATGTCGGCCGCGGGTCGTCTGCCGATCCCAGCTCGATCTTCTTGAGGTTATCTGCGGTAGTATGTATACCGTCTTCCAGTTCTTTCGGAGCGGGCGGGAATTCTGAGATCAACTCATCATCGCTGTTCTCGAAGCACCGGGGAAGGTCATCTTCGTTCTCGGGCTCTTCTTTTAATATCGTAATCATATAACAGGTGCGAACTCGCTCCCAAGACTGAGGCGGATCCGGTTCTGCTCTTGTGGTTTTGGGCTCGTGCTTTTGCGGCGGCGTCACTTTCCAACCGTCGGATAAAGCGAATCTGCCCCGTCGGTACTGGTCCTCGACCCAGTTCTTAAAGGTGAAGCAGTCTTCGGTAGGATGTCCTATGGCTCGGTGATAAGAGCAATAACTCGGATGAGAGACCTTGCTAGCTTGCTCAGGATGTCTAGACTCTGGAAGCGTGATCATTTGATGTTTTATAGCGAGGTTGAGCAGCCTCTCCGTCTTGTCTCGGGGGAAGGAGTACGCTCGACTCATCTTCTTCATGAGGGACAAGCCCGAGCCGCTTCTTGATTTATTTTCGTCTCTGCGTCGGGCCTTTCGTACAACGGATTGACGAGGATAAGCGTGTTTGTCTTTTGTAGCACGTTGAGATAGACGTTGCGTCCTGGCCTTCTCGTAGATGGCCATTTCGCGGTCGTGGTCTTCCCGAGCTTTCTGACCCACCTTCCTGATAGGCTTGCCCATTCGCTCTTCAAACGACGGACTTGGCGCTTCGATCGCGGGGTCTAGTTTTGATGAGGGGTCGGCCTCTCCTGACAGGGCGTCCTCTTCTTCATCAAAGGTAAATATAGCGTAGCTGCTGTGGGTTCGCCCTCGTTTTTCGGTTCTCGCGTACCCAAGCCCAAGTGTTTCCATTTTCCCATTGGGCAATTTGCGCTGAGTCCCGGGGACATCCCAAATCCTGTTATAGAACCGAGCCTGCCGCACCGTCTATCTTAAAGGTACTCCTTGGCGCTTCAATAACTTCTTCAATCCATTTGTATAGTATCTAGGCAGACGGATGGGTTGGAGCCTGTCAAGTATAACATCCGCGCCGTGCCAGATCTCTTTCTCCACCTTCGACTCTGAGGATTGGTAGAATAGGATCACCTTCTCACCCCTTCGCCTGGGAGGGACGTAAAATGTTTGCAGGTCTTGCACGCTGTGAGCTTGAAGCGCGTCGAGATCCTTATAGTGCTCTTGCGGTACCATGGTGATTTGCAGACTATGGTCCTCGCAAAGGGGTGCCTGTATTGATAGCCGACTGGAGAATACGGCGTTAACCTCGTCCTCTGAATCACTCCCGAAGACCGGTATGGGGGTGGGCGCCCCCAGGTTGTTGCGTTGGGATGGCCCTGTATACACTATTTCTTCCTCTTCTTCAGTATCGCTCCCAAAAACGGGAATGGTGGCGGCGGCTTTGTCCTCTGGGTCGCGACACCTTTCTGTATCTTCGAAATCTGGCAAAAAGTATTTCGCGTCTTCGTATTTGCGAACTTCGTTTACAGAAAACGGGTTCAACTCGCCTGTTACGGTGTACTCGAAACCATCCTTGAAGTACTTCATACACTGATGTTGCGTAGAAGGGATGATGTTGTACTCGTGTAGCCAAGGACGACCGAGCAAGGCGTTGTAGCAGGTCTTGGCGTCAATGACATGGAATTTGATGTCTGTGACGAGAAGTCCGAAGCGTAACGTCAGTATTACAGATCCGAGAGTCCGTGACGATTGAGAGTCGAAACCGGAGATAGTAATTTTGTCACGAGCGAGGTGTTGCACACTCATGTAGATTTCCTTCAACACCCGAACATTAAGGAGGTTAACGGAGGATCCATTATCCACCAGGATCTTGCCTATCTTGATGTCATGGCAGTATCCAGAGACATATAGGGGGCGGTTGTGGTCGCACGTCCCGAGAAGGAGGTCTTCATCACCGAAAGTGACATCGGCCGTATGCACTTCCTCCAGTTCATCCTTCATCCTTTCAGTGGCGAGGAAGGCTTGGAATTGCTCGGGTTCTTGTAACGCCTTAATTAGTGAGTCTCGCGCTTCTTTCGATAATAGGAGGGCATCAAGAATGCTAAGCTGAGAAGGTAGCTTCCTTAGGTGCGCGAGGATGTTATAGTCTACCTTACCCTTTTTGGGAGGGTTTTTGGTAGTTAGCTCTTTTATGACCTGGTCATCTAGAGTGATATCTTCAATGACCTTTTCCTTTCCCTTATCTTTTCGGCCGACGGGCCCGAGATTCTTTTCTGGGAGCGTGCGATTGCGCAGCTGGATGTTCTCGCAGATCTCCGATTCCTCCTCCTTTCCCGAGAAAGATTCTTTAAAGAGAGGGCCCAGAGCCATTTCTTCATCAGAGTCGCTCCCAAAGGTGAGAACTTGTGACTCCCTGGCGTTAACCATGCAACAGTTGCCAGTCGTTATGTTGTGCCCATCGACAGTGCTTCTTCGCTCCCGACGGATCTTGCGTTTCATGCGCTTAAAATGTTGCTAACGAACAACATATCCTTTCCACCATATCTTAAAGGCGTCGCACTCCTCCGTGGGATTAAGCGAGATGCCAATTCTCAGTACCTTGAAACCCGAGGGCAACTATTAGCGAACCGCGTTTGGTTCGCGAATCACGACACACGAAGTGTGGAGTGGAAAGAGGAAAAGGTCCCACCGGGCGTGCCAGAATCTGTTCCCCTTCGAACGGCGGCCGGGACGTCGGGACGTCTGAGGCGTTAGGTTCGGGGCAGATGCTAATTGGTGCTATCCGTCCACCTCTCCGAAGATGCCAAGTTGATTTATGGCACCATATATCGAAGGTTTAAACGGATGCGACCGATGTAGCAGACTTCGTCAGATTCCCCCTCGTTTGAGGGGTTTTTTGATTGTGGGGACGCTCTTCCCTGCAGGCGCAAGCCCCTGCAGTTAATTACGCTACCGCATTGCAGTAACAACTTTCTCCTTCTCCAGATGGTCACTTCGTGTCGTGGGTGTTTGTTTTATTGCCCGTGGATTGTTTACGGAGACTGAGTTATGTCGTCGCCCGTAAGGCGTGGACTAGTCCAAATCCGCATTATCTTAAATTTGGGTTTGGGGGGGTTTGGTTTGAGGATACGTCAGCCCTACTCGAGGCTAAGATCAACTCAAACGTTTGTTAAGGATACGTTAGTCTAACTTTGTGACTAAGATCAACTTAACGGGATCGTTTAGATCCGACAAAAGAGTGTTTGGACTCTAATGTTCCAGTTTAGGGACATAGTGGTCCATCGTCTGTATGGCTGTCGGGACCCATCACCTCTCTGACGACGTTGAAGGATTACAACGACAGATGCCAGAGGAGTTCAGAGATGTACCCTTGAGCCGGAGTTAATTCGGGGGATTCGTAGTCCAGTATGTTTGAGGGTCTAAGGACGCGTTAACCATCTCCAAGGCTAAGATCAACTTAGACGGGGCCGTTTAGGTCCAACAAAAGAGCATAAGAAAGGGCTCTATTGTTCTAGTTTTAGGGACATCGCGGTCCGTGGGTAGTTTAAGGACATTGCGGTCCGTGGGTAGTTTAAGGACATTGCGGTCCGTGGGTAGTTTAAGGACATTGCGGTCCGTTGTTAGTTTTAAGACATCTCGGTCAAGGTTAAGGACGTCGTAGTCCATGGGTTTAAGGACCCCACAGTCCGGTATGTGCTCTGGATGCTTCACACGGGTTCACTGCCGTGCTTAGCGAGGACCAGGCTCCGCTCTGGATGCTTCACACGGGTTCACTGCCGTGCTCTGCGAGGACCAGGATCCGCTCTGGACGTTTCCCACGGGGTCAAAGAGTGACATTATCCGTATTCCACGTGACCAGGAATTTGTATGAGTTTAAGGACCCCACAGTCCATATCATGGGTGGTCGTCGGGACCCGTCACTTCTTTGAAGACATTGAGGGATTACAATGCCAAGTATCAAAGGAGTGAAGAGATGTACCCTAGAACCGGAGTGGCTTGAGCAGCCCCTGGCCCAATTTGAGGTCAGGACTGATTAATCATGTTATGAGCCCATTGGCCCAATTAGTCACGAATTGAGGACTTATGGCCAGCTTGGGCTAAGTCCCATCATGTCTGGAATATTGATTCCTTGTGAGTCCATCGAGGGAGAAGCTTTGCCTCCATCCCTCTAGCCAATTGGGCTATAGACTAGTGTTAAACACTTCAAAGCAATCAGTGTTGAACACTGGGAATGAGTTTGACAAGTTAGTGTTTAACACTAGAAGAATAATTGGTGTTAAACACCAGCAACAAGGCCTTGAAATGATCATAAGCACTAAAACAGCTCAGTGTTAAACACTGGCAATGGGGATCTTAAATTAGTGCCGAATATTAAAACAATTAATATTGAACACTACGAACAAAATTCTTTAATTAGTGTTGAACACTAAGGCCCGATAGCACTTCAATACTGGATTCGAGAGTTTTAACTTAGTGTCAAACACTACAGCAAGAACGGTCACGTGGCCCCACGTAAGAGTGCCTTCCCTTCAATGATTCTGCCGAAATTACTGTGTCTTTGATAGCGTTACGTGTTAGCACGTGACGGGCATTCAAATGCCTATGTGTTAAGGCTCCTGCTGAAAGTCACGTGTGTCACGTGGGGTGCTGCCTCAAAGGGGCTTTCTGTAGGGCTTTTGGGGGGGGTCACATGGTGACACGTGACCCTGCCTCAATGCTGTTTTTTGGAGGATCTGTTGCTCCTCTTTCAGGAATTAAATTCCTCGAACTTTTAATTTCAGAGGAATTAAATTCCTATTTCCTTTTGAAGGCTTATATTCTGGAACAGAGTTTAAATCTGAGTTTTCTGTGGGAATTAAATTCCTTGTTTATGCGAAGAACCGAATAGGGTTAAACCCTAAAAGCTTTTAAGGAATTAAACTCCCCTTTTCTGAGGATTATGATTAAAGGAATTAAATTCCCACTGTTTCGACAAAACTATGTTCTTGATTAGGGTTCAACCCTGTTTCTTTTTGTTTTGAAGGAATTAAATTCCCATAATACAGGGTCGAACCCTAACTTTACTTAGGAGGAATTAAATTCCTATAGTTCTGTGAGAATTAAATTCTCATACTTGCATTCCTTCTCTATGTTTTGGATCTGCATGGCAGGATCTCGACCCATTGAGAATTAAATTCTCAACCTTAAGGGGAGATGTGCACTTTGCATATCCTCTATCAAAGAGGGAGGAGATATGCTCTCTCGTTTTATGCCTCAGAGTTAAACTCTGTTGAGAATTAAATTCTTTTTCTTTCCAAAAGGCTTTCCCTTTCTTACCTAGGGTTTTTTGCAGAAGATCTGAGTCTTTTTCAAGTATCAAAGCTCTTCTCCTTTTCTCTTTTCTTCTCTCCGTATGTATATTTCTCTGTGTCTTTTGGCTCCTATTTATAGGAGAAGCAGCCGAATCAATCAGTTTTTGACGAATCTTCATTGATATTTGATTTGCATTCATCATTCATTTTGGGCCGTTGGATGATTAGGTGAATTTTATTCACCATTGGATTTTAAATCCAGAGATTCTCCCTTGCTATTTTGGTTAGATTTAAAGGGGAAATCTTTCTAAACCCGAGATTTTCCATAGATAGATGATATTTAATCATCTCTGAATCTTTAATTTGATTGGTCCCAAATAATTACTTTCCTTTGGAAAGATTCGAATTTCCTTCAGAATTTAATTCTGTCGTCAAAAAAATATGGGCTTTGAAAGCCGGTCACGTGTGACCACGTGATCCATGGTCACGTGTAGACACGTGACCCCCCTTTGGAATGAGCCTTCTGCGCTGCGTCTTCTGATTGCTGCTTAAACATCACGTGCTACCACGTGACCCCCTGGTCACGTGTGAGCACGTGACCCTTGTTTGAACTCTCTTTCTTTGGTTCAACGGGAGAACGGGTCTGCTGTCTTGAACGTTACGTGTCAACACATGACTCTGGTCACGTGAGAGCACGTGACCTTTTCTGAAGCTCTTTTCCTTGACTTGATCAGGGAACCAATGTGCGCCTTTGCTGCTTGAATTTAAATGTCACGTGCCGACACGTGACCTTGATCACGTGGGAGCACGTGACCCTTCCTGAAGCCCCCTTTTCTTCGACTTAGTCAGGAGACTGAACTTGCTTGAATGATGCGTTCAGGTGTCACGTGCGAACACGTGACCGCTAGTCACGTGTAAGCACGTGACCCTCTTCTGAAGCTTTTCACAGAAGCTTCCTGATTTTAAATCAGGAAACAGACATGACTGGCAAGTTTCACAAGATGTAAATTCAAACTGATTTAAATATGCATCTACATGTAACTTCAGCTAGTCGGGTCGCATTGATATGACCTAGTCTACAATGCCTCAAGAAGGATTCGTTCATTTCTGAACTCTTCCTCTTGTGTGTGTTCTGTATACTAAAAACTGTAGTTTGATTTAGAACATCAATGCTTTTAGATAACGTGCCTGAACCGATCAACTTTTGATATAGGAAATGTTCAAAACATTATCCAACTATACAAAATTTTATCATTTCTTTACTAATAAAGAGAGTGATATGATTTTGTATATCAGGTTCGGTATCTAATAACATTCGTTCAGAATCAATGTATTGGTAATACAGGGTAACAGTGACCAACAGACTTGGCTGCAACACTTGCCCCGTTTTCTGTCTCATGAAACTTATCACCCATTCTCTGTTCTTTACCTATCTGTAGCCCATGAAACAAATTACATATGCGGGATCCTGATCCGGTATCAGATACCTAGGACGTAGAGAATAGAGAAACAGTTCTGTATAAAGAACACACCCGAAGATGATGCATCAGCATGCACTTTCTTTGTTTGGGCGGCACGGAAATTCTAGTAATCCCCTATTTCCTGCTCTGTCTTATAACAATTATAAGTTGGAGCGGGACCAACGTTCCCCTGCTCAGTATAACAAGCGGGTTCGGTCAATATTCCGTATTATTATCTTGATTAAGGCGTGATATGGTCGCTACCTGGAGAGAGAGAGAAGAAAATACTCAGCGTGCGCTCTAGCAAGAATAGATTGGTTATTATTTTATCTAATCAGGATGGCTCCCACTGTTTTTTATCAAATCTACCTTCAAACCCTAAAAGGAAAGACTAGCCGGGATTAATTACACACTACAAGTTCGCCAATCTTTCAGCCAGGCCAGTGTCGGTACTTTGAGGGAGGTCCCCCGTGCTTTCGCACGAACCTAATTAATGTAAACCTCATTTTCGCAGAGGCGTAAACTCGTTAACACCTTTCTAGACACCTACTTGATCGACTAATTGTAATGTGTAAAACTCTCCCAGGAGTAACTCTTACTCGCAGCGGGTATCGGGATCCAACTATCTCATAGAAGGTATGCAATCTCATTGCAAATTTCAACACTTGAAATTCCCGATAATTTTGCCCCTAGCGTCCTATGACCTTGACTCAGGCCAACAAACCATAGTGCGCTAGTCAAGTTCAACCCGTCATTTCCTGATTGAATTAAACCCACCCGCACGACCCTTGACGCAGGCCAACAAAGTCGGACGACTACCCTAATCCAATCTGCATCATATGCATAAGCAGATAAATACTAGTTAGCTAACGCACAGTACGCCTTGACACATGCCAACAAACGTAGCACGAATACTAACTACTGCTTATCTGAAATGACGGAGGGCTACGGCAGGTTTTTCTGAAAACCTATTGCGTAATGAACTTGATATCGTTGTAGAATCAAATGATTTTTAAAATGGAGTGTTTTTTAGGCTTTTCTAGTTTTGCTAAAGGGGTCACACCAGGTGAAGGGATCGTCGGCCCTTTCCTCGTCGAATGAGGTGCGGGATATATCATATATATCACTGTGCAAAGTAGAAACTAAAGAAGCTATAAAAAGACAAACCGAAGGGTGTAGCATCTGCCAGTTATTGCTAAAGGGGTCACTCCCGGTGAAAGAATCGTCGGCCCTTTCCTCATCGAATAAGGTGCAGGATACATCATATATACCGCTGTGCAAAGCAAGAACTGTAGCTACCTGTTTTATTTTTGAAATTCGATTCCACAACATCTTAGGTTTCTTTTATTTCATTAATTTCATTAATGAAGTCCCATCATTTAAGTACCTAAACATCACAGATAAATACGACGTACACTTATGCCTTCCGCATTCGCCTCGATGTCCCCTCGTGCACCGTTAGGTTAGGTAACTAACGGCAGAGCGGGGCAGGGCTAGCGCGGGTGTAAAACATAAGTAACGTCTATATAATATATCATATATACTATATACAGTATTTATCACAGAACATATCAAATGATCACATCACAGATATCGCAGCAGAAGAATCATATGAAATATTGGATATGCTAGGACGTCCGTGTTTTCAATACGAGCCAGTATAAAACACGGATTCCACGGTCGCGATGAATAGCCAAACCCACACCCCTAGACCCCTACGAGAGCGGCAAGCAACCCTACCAATTCTAGAATTAGGAGACCCGGACTCGACTCCTCGAGTTTGTCTCCCACTGGACTCCAGAACCTGGTTACTTGTGCCCTCCTTCTTGGGTCTATCCTAGTGCGGAAAAGTAAATAATATACAAAAGGTGACATCTTCCGCAACCTGGAAGTGCTCCAATAAAAGAATATTACATACAAGTTTTTACATGAATGAAAATGAAAAACACTCATCGCACATAAAAACCTCCCGGCTATTCAAACACGACGATCCAATATAACATATCCAGCAACACATAACATCACATGTCATCAACGTAAGTAAATATGCGCATCCCAATTGTCGTTGACATATAGCAACGAAACCGGCGATATCACATATTACACTTACGGTCACAGAAAAGAAAGTGTAAAAGTACAACAGTTGGAATCCGCAACTTCTTTAGACATCGCATGCCTAATCAAATGAATTACTTAGACATTGCATGCCTAACAATTATAAACCCCGCATTTTAGTCTCATTATCGAAAACTCTTTTCAATACCAAGTCGGGCAATTCAACAAGATTCCCGACATTCTGATCGAATGCTCATCGCAAACTTCAGTAGATGGCCGCACCCCCGATGCCATCGACGAAGTGCACTAAGGCGGAACACCGCTGCCGAGAGCACCCGGACGGATGCTTTCGGCGATGGGGTTCTCCTACAGTCACTTGGTCGGGGCAATGGGGTGTAGCTGCCTATTAAGTTTACCAGGCGAGTATCCGCGTACGCTACGTGATTGCGACGGACTTCTGATCGCATCAAAATTTCATGGCAACCAATCAAGTGAGACTAAAGTGCTATGTTTATAACATTCAAATCAGTTATCTCATAACTGCTTGTGGATTCCAAGTATTGTATCCCATTCCAGATAAATAGAAAATGTTAAACTTTCCGATCGAACAATCAAACACCCAAGTTTTCCCGAAACAGATCAACACATGAAACAAGTTTAAAAAAATATCCAGTTCATGCTTCAGTACCAACGGTCCAGCCGTAGAAGGGTCAAGCCAACGCCTCACATGTGGCACGCCGTACTGCCCCAAACCCGAAGGTTCAATGGGCAGTTCAAGACGGTCACATAATCGAGTTAAGCTTTGTTGTCTTCTAGAGGGACCATCGTGTTACTTGCACTACTTAGAACGTCGTTAAACCACGGAAAGATCCAACACTTGGAAATTTCCCGACAGGGGAAAAGGTGGGTATTTATATCCGGTCGAACTTTTTAACATATTCTAAAATTACCCGGAAAGCCAAATAGACAAAGTCTGATAATCCGATCGAATCATCGAAGCTCCAAAACACCCCAGAAAACTCAACTCTTGAGTGCAAATTAAAAATTCCCAGAAAACTCAGCACCTGAATAAACAAATTACTGTGCAAAAATTACAGGCTAATCTCATAATTTGGCCGCGGAACCGCCGCAGAAGCCAGGTTTCTGCCGCGGTTCCGCCGCGCTTTAGACACATCATTAGGTAATTTTTGCACCGTAATTCTTAGAATTCCCTGCTGAATTTTTTAAGCATTTTTAATCTGGAAAAAACCGCGAATTCAAAAAATGTACAGAGAGCATTTTGGAGTCAGGGTTTCGGTTCGATCGGACTTCTAACTCCGTCTACGCATCGCCTAAGGTGCTAGCTAGGCTCTGATACCACTGTAGGGTTCCTAGGCAAACTAATGAGGTCTCACTAGGCATCAACCATGCCAATTTCAAATTTTATAAGTGCTGAGAAACCCTAATACGGATCGTTAACTAGATTTTAGGCGAAAACGATAACTAGTTAACAACTTAACTAAGAGTAAACGGAAAATACAACCTTTGTAGATCCGGTCCTCCACCTCTATAGCTCCATGATGTTGTCTCCTCGCTGCGATCATCGGATCCCGGGCTCAAGCGTCGGCTTCATCGGAGAAATGTGCGGGCTAGGTCATCGACTTCGATGCCGAAGATGATCTACGTCGAGGCAACACAAGATCAAGCTCCAACTTCACCAAGTCATAAAACTTGTGAAGAAAACACCTTATACTACTTGGAAAGTGGTAGAGGATGAAGAAATAGGAAGTGGGTTCACTTTAGAATTGGATTTCTCGCTCTTTTTCTCATGTTGCCATTGATGGAGGCAAGGTTTCTTCTTTGTTGATGAAGAAAAAGAAGAAGAAAGAATATGATGAGTCTTTATTAAAAATAGAAAATAATATGATACTTATCATATTGGCAACCATGATTAAGTGTAGAGAGTAAACTATAGTTAGGTGAATGGTTAGGTTTAGGAAAGGAACAAAAATGGTCAAAGCTTCTTGAAGCTTCAACAAAAGAAAAAAAGAAGCAACCATTTTTGTTTCTTGCCCTAAAGTAAATAAATAAATAAATAAATAAGAATAGATAACAAAACCCTAACCATTCACATAAATATGGTTTAAAGGAAACATACACACAAGTTTACTTGTATCATCAAACATGATACAATCAAGTGCACAAAAATATATCACATATACAATGTGCACATCAAGTGAGAAAATCCATTTAAAGTGAACCAATACTAGTTAATGCAAAGTAATATATCAAATATATAATTATGCATTAAATCATTAAATCAATACTTGATTTAACGATCCGGTCATATCGCATATAACCGACTAATATCCAATGTATCGGCTTATCGAATCAATCCTTGATTCGATAACTAGGTTATATCGCATACAACCAATCGATACATTCATCGCGAGAATAGAATACGGTATCACATAAACGCATTATTCTCGGTCCCGCGCATATCTCATATGCGCTCCTATTTCGTTTCGCTTGAGCCAGGAAACCTCTGTGTAGGACTCTAAAGACTCGTTAATACGCCGGCAGCAGGTGATGATCATATCAAACACCCACAAGACGCAAGCGGTCTGCTAAACGTAACGGCCACCCGGGTATTGAGCGATCAGAAGATCGACGAGCAAGCCCGTTCACACTCCTGTGAATCCAACCAGTAACACTTACCGTACAGTCCGGTCTCGTCGTCTGATATGTCGCATATCTCGCCTAGGGGTGGTAAACGTCAGACCCCAATAGCTCGATAAGTCGTGTCGATATGAGGTCTATAACAGTTCGAGAAACTACTGGTAACACTTACCAGTAAATCTCAGCAAACCTAGCCAGGGATTTCCGGTTATAGCCAATCGAACACAGCACAACATCAACTCCCTACACCGGGAGAGACGAATCCCCTCCTATCGCTCATTGCCTCCATGTGATTCGGGACTGTACCCAAAAGCCACCGTTTTGCACGCCCTCTTGGACGTGGTAAGGTGGAAATCAAAGCACAGTGGGAATCACAGAAGACTCTATGACGATCTCGGGTCTACAGACTAACCTGTACCAGTGTCACCAGAGAACTGCCATCTGACGTAAGGTATAATACCATCTGGGAGTTCTTGGCGAGTCCGTCCAGTGTACCCAGTCTCCACTGAGCACCCGTATATCATCTCTGATGTCAAACACCAATGGATATGGGATCATCCATCACCCATCTGTATAGGTCGAGAAGGTATATGCTAGTCTACTCTGGTTTATTGATGCCCCGTCTCGATACACCCATGACTAGGGACCTTGATGGATGTACTTATGGACTACCATGTCCCCACTAGTATGATCCTTATCATAGTCCAGGTAGTCAAGTACACATCCTAAGGGCTTTACCAACATGTAGCTGAGAGACAATCAGTGTACACGTTAAGGTAAAGAGCAACCAGATAGCATACTATCATGTCGAGTAAGAAAGTTCTCCCTATATATGTCCAAGCATCCACTACAATATACATCCTATGTATAATAATGGCCTCTAGGGCATACATATAACTAACATATCCTGCACCTCATTCGACGAGGCAAGGGCCGAGATCCCTTCACCGACAGTGACCCCTTGGGCAGAAGTTTGCGTCAGGGTAATAACTTCACTATAGTCGATTACATGTTGCTTTGCATCGCGGTATTCAGTTGGAATATCCTGCACCTCATTCCACGAGGAAAGTGCTGAGATCCCTTCACCGGGAGTGACCTCTTTAGCAAAGGTTTTCGCCACTATATTTTTATAAAATGTTATCAGGTTCATTCAACGAGATCAAGTTCATTACGTTAAAGGTTTTTTCGCCAAAAACCAGCCGTAGCCCTCCGTCATTTCATATGAATGGTCAGTAGTATTCAAGCTATGTTGGTTTGTCCCTTAGCCAAGACATAGTGATTGGTAGCTGCTGGGGTGTTCACATGTTGCATAGATAGATGCGTTGGTTTGGGACAGCCATACTGCCTTGTTGGCCCTTAGTCAAAGGCGAGTACGGGTGGGTTCAAATTAACAAGATAATGATGGAAGAACTTGACATGTGACTTATGATTGGTTTGGCCCTTAGCCAAGATCATAAGAGCTTGGGGCGAAAATCCACATCGGGAGTTTCTAAAGAAACTGAAACTTGCCAGGCATGCGAATACCTTCTGGAGTGTGATAACATGAGTGCATTCCGTCATGTTATGATGCAATGAGAGTTGGATCCCGATTCCCACTGATGAGTTAGTTTACTCCTCGGGTGATCCCGATTGATTCTTCTTTCAGGTTTGGAGGAGAATTTGACAGTACAGTAGGAGGTTTCCTGATTAGATAAAGTGATAACCATTCTGATCTAGGTTAGAGTGCACGCAGAGTGTTTCTTTTCTCTCTCTCTCTTTGGCAGCGACCTTTGACCGACCCTAGACTATGACTAGTGAACAAGTTGACCGAACCTTCTTAAAATACTGGCTTTTGGATTGTCTAAGTTGCATAAGTCATTGCCGCTCCTTCTTTTACCCTTTGCATTTCTCAGAACACCCCGTATTACTATGGACATCCACTTCAATTGGATAGAATCATCGTATGGTTATATACGAACTCGAAGGGACTTCTTTGAGGATGGATCTAGGATCAGGAGAAAAAGAATTAGTTTATTCAGTTGTCTTTTATCATCACCTTCTCTCAAGTTGCGAGGGCTCCTTGGTTTAGGAGAGTATACCTATTACGCTTATTGGATAGTCTTCTTCCAAACCATAGGCTGGTGCCGAAAGGTAGGGAATGAAGAAAACCAATTAGCCTAAGTAGGGTGTACAGAAGGTTATAAGTAAAGACAAAATAAAGAGATTAGAAAGAGGGCAAAGTAAATTGCGACTGCTCTCATTCACGACCAAATCGCGTACTTCACCGCCACTCCTATTTCACCTTTGCTTTTTTCCCCAGTTCGGGAGAAATAGAATAAGGTATTATTCAGTTGTCTTTTATCATCACCTTCTCTCAAGTTGCGAGTACTCCTTGGTTTAGGAGGGTACACCTATTATGCTTACTGGACAGTCTTCTTCCAAACCATAGGCTGCTGCCGAACGGTATGGAATGAAGAAAACCACTTAGCCTAAAATGGAGTACAGAAGGTAACGACTAAAGACAAATAAATGGATTTGGAGAGATGACAAATAAATATACGGTTATAGTCATGAATTGGATTATTGAAGAGGCATTACTAGGAATACTACGATACCCCTACGAAACATTTTTATGTTTCAGTTTCACTGTGCATTGTTAAAGGAAAACTAATTTCCCGATTAGATACTTACTCCAGGGTATGTATTTACCAGGTATGATTATCACATCTATATGGTTTTACAGATGGTGAGTGGGAGTAAGTTATTGGGAATATGGTGATCATCCTCATTATATCGGAATTCGTTGTAATTGGTGATATTTGAGGAAATCGCCTGGGTTTTTGCCGGACGGCATGTATTTGGTTTTGAGTATCCGTTGTTGTGCACTAATTTCAAAATGATATATCTGTACGTTTATTTTTATAAAGTAAGATATAACTTTTTGAAATTATGTCCATGACATTTACCTATATCAGTTGACGATTGGGTAAGGAGTATTGAACAGCGGAGTAGTTCTTAACCATAAGTAAAGTTTTTAACCTATGATACACAAGTTTTGAGTTATTCAACTCAGGGGACTCATACAGAGTGTTGTATGCTGTCCAGTGTCCATCAGGACAAAGGGGTTGGTCCTCGTACTATATTCCGTTTACTTATGACTTCTCTAGTTTTTAGACAAGTGCTTCGTAGAAACACAAGGTTTAAGTTTTGAGAAGTTGTAGGTATAGGAATAAAGTAGAGAACAAGATTTCGCAAGTATCGGGATTCTTCAAAGAGATCGAAGATGTAGATACTAGTGATTGGTATTCAGTTGATAGTAATGGTTTTGAGAAACATGTTTCTCTTTCAGGTTACTCATAATTAGATGGACACCTAAGTTGAGTAATGCTGATTAGCCTCTTTCCATTAAGTTGATATGCACTGGAGACAGCTGCATGATTAGAATCTGGTTCCAATTAAATAAGTGCCAAAGTTTCTATATTGGATATAGAATGGTTCATATCTTAACGATATTAAGGTACGGAGAGTTGTCCAGCTTATGCTCAAAACCAGACTCTGGATAACTTAAGGCACGTTTCTGTAATGGCAGTTTGTGGGTTGGCCCAGGCTATGACGAGGGTTGACTTTCTACCATCTGGAAGATCAATGGTGATATTGTTCTTGACTCGCCACAGTTTTAGTAAAATGGATTTTTTCAAAAAACAGCAGTGGGAGTATGGTAGAACTGGAAGTGATTCCAGAACCGCAAACGATTATGGAAAGTCTAATATGACCTAAAGATTCAATAAGGTTTGACATTCCAATAGCCACTCCGCAGATATGGTGGGTAACCTTAGACACCCGAGAGGTACTCCGGTAGCCTCAAGGACGGTGACAGGGAGGTTCTTGTTTATCCTGACTTGACACTACTGTTGTTCCAGGCTATGAGACCCGGCAGGAGGTTAAGTATAGCGTCGTTCTAAACTAGCTTTAGAAGTGCACGTATATATTATTCTGCCAGAGGGTTGTTGTGGTCAGTGGGAGCGGAAGCATAGTGGGCAAGATGCTTATGTCTATCTATAGACTAAAGCAGATATAGCGGAGAAAGATTATCTAATTTTGATGTGACAGTCATGGCTTTGACTTCATCAGAATAGGGGATGGATCTATTAAGAAGGTAGTAGGGTGTGATGTCCTGGTATTTGGATGACATACACAGAGTAGGAAGTGAAATTCCTATACTACGATCGGTTATATTGTGGTCGTCACACAGTTGTTTCTCCATAAAGGATATGGATATAATATCTGAAATTCTGGTTACTAAATCTATGGTTTTAGATCTACATTTGGGTAGTTTCCTAATGTAGGTACTTTGACAGTATTCTAATAGTATTCAGAATTGATGACTCCTGGCATGGTGGTGTACCTGCAGGTGGTGTAGTTACCCACTCTAAAGGTGTCTTACAGACTAAAGGGGAGAGGGATGTGCATGATTGGCAGATCACTTGCTTAGGCAATTGAGTCAATTGTGAGATGTCAAGTACCACACCAGATGTTGTTTTTGCACTAGATGAGATAAGTTTATATTAATCCAATCCTGAAGAAACATAAGGAAGCAGTTTTCGAACATAAGTGGATGTTCTAGGGATTTGATGACGACAGCCTCCTTCGGAGACGGTTATCATTCCAGGCTTCAAAGGTGACATGGATGACAGAGTGATTGTCAGAGTTATAGTTTTCCCACTAACGAGGGACAGTATTATGGACAGTTGGTCCAAGAGGATACTGTGGGAGACATGATGCAGGATACTGATTAGGTTAAGTTGACGATACAGTCTAAGAAGTTTGGATTTGGAGTTCATTTATGAACTAGGTCCCATCAGATATCCAGACATATTCTAAGACAGGTATTACTCAATTCGGGAGATGGCTTTCTCCGCGAACTTGAGATTAAGAGAGACATAGAAAGGAACATCAGGGCGGATCCACTCGCTGAGGCTATTTCTCGAACACGAGAGTTTTACAAACGAGCTTTGTGAAACTGATTAGTAGAGGAGTTGGGTGTTCGGTATCACACGGGCTGTGAGTATGCGACATCGCAATAATTAGCCTTAAGTGCAATTGGGATATTGTTGGATATAGTGCTCTCAAAGTCAATTATTGGATCGCAGGTACGTGATTGCAATGATTGAGGGAGGACCTATACCGGTAAGACAGTCTTACTCAAGATGATAGTATGCTATCTAGTTTGCCTTTATCAGTCGTGTATAGGTTCAGGTTGTTGGAGATAGTTCCTTCAGAGTCAATTATTGGATCACAGGCACGTGATTGCAATGATTGAGGGAGGACCTATTCCGGTAGGACAGTCTTACTTAAGACGATAGTATGCTATTTGGTTTATCTTTATCATCGTGTACTGCTTTAGGTGACCTTACAGGTTGCTATTACACATTGATAGAGCCCCTAAGATTCTTGCTTGACTGCAACCAGTATGAGGGCGATCATATACGTAGGAGCTGGTGGTCTATAAGCACATCCTTAATAGGTCCCTAGTCGTGGGAGTTTCGAGACAGGGCATCGATACTCCAGAGTAGACTAGTGTATACAGTCGAGACCCCGACGAGGGGCGGTGGCCGGTCTCACAAGCCACTGGTGTCAGTTGGTTCACCTAAGATGTATACAAGTGCTCATTGGGTTATGAGTACACTGGACAAGACTCACCGGGAACATGCTTGTTGGTCTTATACCAGACGTCAGATAGCAGTTTCCTGGTGACATGTGTACAGGTTAGTTCATCGACCTGAGGATCGTCATTTGTCTCGTGTGAGTTCCCACTGTACTTTGATTACTACCCTACCAAGCTCAAAGGAGACGTGCAAACAGGTTTTAGTTGGGTACAGTCCCGAGCCACATGGAGGCAGTGAGCGGATCTTCACGGGTTCGTCTCTCCCGGTATTGGGGGTGAGGTCGCGCTGTGTCTAGGAGAGCCATTACACAAAGCCCTCGGCCGAGGCAGGAGATTTACTGGTAGGCATTCCAGTAGTATCTTAGGGTGTTCTGGGCTACACTCCGATACGACTTGTACCGCTTTTGGGGGTCTGACTTTTTACCAACCCCCTAGGCCCGCCATGCGATGCTCATAGACGAACGGACCGGACTGTACGGATATTGTCACTGACAGGCTCAGTAGGGTGTCAGGATGAGTTCGCTCACAGACATCCCTTTTAGTCAATAACTGGTAGCCCGTTACGTATGGCTAATACCTTTGACGTGCTAGTGGTTAAATCCACAACCAAGGTGTTGACGAGTCTTTAGAGTCCCCCACAGACAGTTACTCATGTTTCAGGCGAAACGCTGTAGAGGCCGTATGGAGATATGGCAGGGTTCGATCAGATACGTGCGGTATTGCATGGATCATGATCGGACGAAAAATACTAGCGGGCTTTGGTTTAAGCCGGATCCTAGTATTGCACAGTGTAGACTTTGTCTCATTGGATTTGTATTCGGTCGGAATACAAATGCGGGTTTGTATATACAGTAGCGGGGTTTTCCTGAAATTTATTACGGGAACAGTTTTTTTAAGTTGCCAGTTTGCATTCTGTTTCGGCCATTTTACTTTGTATCTTTCATTGGCTGAAGATTGGTGGAGGAGGGCTTATTTGCATTTGTGCAAATAAAGCATTTTGGAGGGTGGTCATTGCATATTGTTGTCATGATGGTTGCACCATCATTTGACTTCCTCACCTCATGATTGCTTGACTTTTTCTTGATTGGATTGGTTATGATGAGGGGGTGTGGCTTGCTTTCTGCTTCATGATTATGATATTCTCTCTTCTATTATTGAACACACCCCATTGGACTTTCTCCTCTCCCTCTCTCTGATTCTCCTTTGGCTCATGAGGAGGCCGGCCACTTGGATGGAGGGCTGTCCAAAATTTGAGTGAGGAATTTTTGTTCTTTTCATGCTATAAAAATCCCCTAGTTCATTGCAAAAGATTCATGGTTCATTCCTCCACTTATATGGCAATTTCCCTTACCCCCAAATGAGACATGAGTTCTACAGTTATTCTACAGCAAATCTTAGGCACGTCGACTCGCCAACTTCATGCCCGAGTTGCCTCGGTCAAGAGGTGGGAGCCCGTAAAAGAAGCCGGCGACGTGGTGTCTTTCCGGCGAGGAGGTGAAGACCGGAGATTCCGCGGGGAGATCGGGACGACGACGAGAAGATCGAAGGACATGGATCGCTCGGTATATCTCTCTACCGCTTCTCTTGTTAGCTAGAATTAGTTTAATGGCCCGATCCGGGATTTTTGTGCGCGGTGGTGCCGGTTCAAAAGTTAAAGAAAATCATCGCTTCCGCATTTTGGCCTCGGAAAGACGGCCGGGGCACCGCCGTGCATTTACACAGGTGACTGATCGCTATTACACATTGATAGAGCCCTTAGGATCTTGCTTGACTACCAACAGTATGATGGCGATTATATACGTGAAAGTTGGGTAGTCTATAAGCACATCCTTAAAAGTGGTCCCTAGTCGTGGGTGTTTCGAGATAGGGCATCGATACCCCAGAGTAGACTAGTGTATATAGTTGAGGCCCCGGTGAGGGGCGGTGGCCGGTCTCACAAGCCAATGGTGTCTGTTGGATCACCTAAGATGTATACAGGTGCTCATTGGGTTATGAGTACACCGGACAGGACTCGCCGGGAACCTGCTAGTTGGTATTTATACCTATCGTCGATAGCAGTTCCCTGGTGACATGTGTACAGGTTAGTTCATCGACCTGAGGTCGTCATTTGTCTCGTGTGAGTTCCCACTGTGCTTTGATTTCTACCCTACCATGGCTCAAAGGAGTCGTGCAAACAGGTCTTTTTTGGGTACAGTCCCGAGCCACAAGGAGTTAAGTGAGCGGATCGGTAGGGGATTCGTCTCTCCCGGTATTGGGGGTGAGATCGCGCTGTGTCTAGGAAAGCCATTACACCAAGTCCTTGGCCAAGGCAGGTGAGAATTACTGGTAAGTGTTCCAGTAGTTTCTCAGGGTGTTCAGGGCTTGTCTCCGACACGACTTATACCGCTATTAGGGGTCTGATGTTACCAGCCCCCTAGGCCCGATATGCGATACTCATAGATGAACGGACCGGACTGTATGTATATTGTCACTGTTAGGCTCAGTAGGGTTCCAGGATGAGTTCGCTCATCGGCTTCCCTTGAGGTCAGAACATGGGCAGCCGTTACGCACTGCTAGTGCCGCTGACGTGCTTGTGGTTAAACCCACTGCCAGGGTACTGATGAGTCATTACAGTTCCCCACAGAAAGTTTCCCAAGTTCGGGCGAAACGTTGTAGAGGCTGTATGGTTTTATGGCAGGGTTCGGAAAATGCACGTGCATTTATGCACGTGTCATATTTAGGACAGATAATACTGGTAGGCTTTGGTTAAGCCGGATCCATGTATTATATTGAGTAGATATAATATCTTTGTCTCAGTTGCATTTGTATTCGGTCGTAATACAAAGCGGGTATGTTTATACAGTTACGGGGTTATCCTGAAATTCATTTCAGGATCGCTTTTCGAAGTTGCCAGTTTTCTATCACCCATCTTAAACATTCAGTATAATGCGGAATTATCTTTTTCCTGAGGGTGAGTCATGAGGGTGAGTCATGAGTGGAAGCTTCTAGATTGGTGACTAGGTTTAGTGATTCATTCATTGCCTTAATGGTTGATGAGGAGTTTTAAGTGAGTCACCCTTTTTCCTTTAATTCCTTTTGTTCTTGCTAAGTTATTTCTTCTTGATCTTTTACCTTATGGTCACCCCCTTGCTCCTACACTCACCCCCACCTCTTCATATGTGGCCAGCCATTCTTTTGGAAGCCCCATGGGTGGAAAAAAATAGATGATGGAATTTGGTTCATGGAAATTTCATAGCTCATATCTCATTACTCCATTAAAAGGCAACTTCATTAACCGTTCATCCATGGTTTTGGATGAAACGAGACAAAGTATTCTACATCATTCTCTACTTCATCTTGGTAATCTCTTTTAGCAGACTTGATGACCGAGTTGCCTCGGTATAGAGGAGGGAGCCCATTTAAAGATCCGTTGACGTGGTGCCACCAGGACGAGGAGACCGGAGATCAAGCGAGATCGCAGATGCCACAAAGGAGCGTGGGATGATGGCTAAAGACCGAAGGACTCAGATCGTTCGGTATAGCCTTTCTACCTCTTTACAGTTAGTTAGTTTAGCGTTAATGGCAAGATCCGGGATATAGTATGCGATAGCGCCAGTTATAAATGTTTTTGTTCCGCATTTGTCGTCAGATTGACGGCCGAGGCGCTACCGTAGACTTACACTAAGTCTCTAAACTGGGCACAGGTGACCTTTAAGTCATTTAAACTGGAAACATGTGACCCCTAAGTCTTTAAACTGGGAATAGATGACCTCTAAGTCGTTAAACTGGAAGCAGTAGACCTCTAAGTCTTTAAACTGGAAACAGATGACCTCTAAGTCGTTAAACTGGAAACGTTAGACCTCTAAGTCTTTAAACTGGAAACAGATGACTACTAAGTCGTTAAACTGGAAACCAATGACCTATAATTCTTTAAACTGGAAACAGATGACTTCTGAGTCGTTAAACTGGAAGTAGTAGACCTCTATATCCTTAAACTGGAAACAGATGTCTTTTAAGTCGTTAAACTGGAAGCAGTAGACCTCTAAGTTTTAAAACTGGAAACAGATGACCTCTAAGTCGTTAAACTGGAAACAATAGACCTCTATGTCTTTAAACTGGAAAAAGATGACCTCTAAGTCTTTAAACTAGAATTAGATGACCTCTAAGTCGCTAAACTGGAAGCTGTAGACCTCTAAGTCTTTAAACTGGAAACAGATGACCTCTAAGTCGTTAAACTGGAAACAGTAGATCTCTAAGTCTTTAAACTAGAAACAGACGACCTCTGAGTCATTAAACTAGAAACAGATGACCTCTAAGTCTTTAAACTGGAGACAATAAACCCCTAAGTCTTTAAACTGGAAACAGATGATCTCTAAGTCGTTAAACTGGAAACAGATGACCCCTAAGTCATTAAACTGTGGACGAAGGGAAATCCACTCATGTGTCCTCACGATGCATGAGGAGAACAAAACTCATGGGATCCTCATGACTCGTATGAAAACACCTTTGTGGGATCCATACGACTCACGAAGGAAAAACACACTTAGGAGTCCTCACGACTCTTAAGAAGAAAGTACACCTACGAGATCCATACGACTCGTTGGGAGAAAATGCTTTTATGGGACCCTTACGGCCCATAAAATTGAAAAGCCTTAGGTGATAGGGATCTAAACTTGTCTCCTAAGCCATCGCTTCTTAATAGGCAATGGCGAATGATGAGTCACTCCTTGTACCATATTCCAGTGCAGCGATGCAGACGACGGCCAAAATCCAAATCCTCAAGTGGCGAATGATGAGTCGCTCATAGTACCATATTCTAGTTCAGCGATGCAGACGCCAACCAAATTCCAAATCCCATACCCCGACGGTGAATGATGAGTCGCTCCTGGTACCATATTCCTGTGCAGCGATGCAGACGCGAACAAAGTCCTAAAATTTTTTCCGGCCCTACGGTTTGGATCATACAACCTGCAAAACCGTATACAATCCATGGGCGTAAAACAATGCTAATCTCTCCCAGGTCCTACCGGTGAGACCACATTCAAAGTCTCACAAAAAAAAAATGGTATGTCCACAAGCAAAATGGGTACGGATGAAAACTCGAAAGGGCTCCGTGGGTAAAAACAGCGAGACTGCCGGCGAGTTTATGAAGACCCGAAAGGGCGCAAATTTGTAAAAAAAGAGAGATGAAATGCACTGGCAAAGTCCTCTCGAATTTGTGAGGAGAAATTTCCTGCGTGATATCCTTACGACTCACAAAGGAGCTACACACTTAGGAGTCCCCACGACTCCTAAGGAGAAAATACACCTACGGGATCCTTTCGACTTGTATGGAGAAAATGCTTTTATTCGACCCTTACGGCCTATAAAATTGAAAAGCCTTAGGTGATAGGGATCTAAACCTGTCTCCTAAGCCACCAATTCACAAATCCTCCCTGGGAAAATGATGAGTTGCTCCTGGCATTATTCCAGTGCAGCAATGCAAATGCCAAACAAAAACCAAAATCCTCAAATCCACTCATGGAAAATGATGATTCGCTCCTGGTACCATATTCCAGTGTAGCAATGCTGATGTCAACCCAAATCAAATCAAACCAACAACCTCTGCGGCGGAATCATGCTTCGTCCCATAATTTACCCCGTGTCGAAATCATGTTTCGCCTCGGGATATCTACCTTCCCTATCGGAGTTATGCTTCGGCTCGGAATCAACCAGCAACCTCCCTGTCGGAATCATGCCCCGCCTTGGAATCAGGTCAACCAGCGACACTACGTGCCGGGGACAAGTCGATCAGCGACACTCCATGCCAGGGACAAGTCAACCAGCGACACTCCGTGCCGGGGAAAAGTCGACCAACCAGCGACACTCCATGCTGGAGATAAGTCGACCAGCGACACTCTATGCCGTGGACAAGTCGAACAACCAACGACACTCTGTGCTGGGGATAAGTCAAACAACCAGCGACACTCCGTGCCAGGGACATGTCGATCAGCGACACTCCGTGCCGGGGACAAGTCATCAGCGACACTCCGTGCCGGGGACAAATCGAACAACCAGCGACACTCCGTGCCGGTGAAAAGTCGAACATCAGTGATTTGTATGTCAAAAACTATCTATAACCACAATCAAGAACGGCGTCGCATGAAGCTAGCCGGTGAGTACGGGTCGGTCCACAAGGATGTTGTAAATCTCCTAATCGCGCTAACGAGTTAATTCCGAAGGGCGTTCGGATTGATTATTAAATCTAAAAACCTAATTATTCTATACTACAATTATCCAGATCTATGTCTTGCTAGGGTTAGGTTTAGGAATGGTTTGGAAATGCAAGTAAATCTCAACGCTTTTTGTTCCCAAATGAAGATTTATGAGGAGTTATGGTAATTATCAATAAAGGGGATTAGATCCATTCGGGAAGGTGTTCCTTCCTGAAGGTTCTTGTCCTTCCTTTAGAGATCCTTATCCTAACCTCCATGGAAAATGCACGCAACCGGGCCTTTATACTACGGTATCACCGCTACCTCGAGGGATAGGGTGCCGTAGGGCGCGGTGTGTGCGTGTATGCATGGAGTCCTATTGCAAATATATAATGGGTAAGAAAGGGATGAGAGATCTCATCTCTCAAAAGCCTTCCCTAAATCTAACTCTAAACAATTATCTACGGCAAGGAATTAAATCTGCCTAGGGAAAAGAATTAAAATCTAAACTAGAGCAATTAAATACAACTACTTATAGATGCCTCTCTCCAATCATCAACGCAGGTTGTCAGATCTGAATTCATGAATTGAAAAGAGGCACCGATGCTCTCCATAAAGAGATCTGTATTTTATTATTAAAAGGAGGCATAGGGTTTACAATGATTTGGGGTACCTATTTATAGAAGATAGAAACCTTAGGTTTACACTTGTTTCGCACGTCTGCAATTACAAAAATAACCCTAGGAAATCTTTTCAGCGCCGCATCAACACTTTGGTGAAATTTGATGAACCCCGGGAACATGATGGCCGCGGAACCGTGTCATGGGTGGGCTTGGGCCACGGTTCCGCGGCCCTTTTGGTCATCTCATATTCTGGTCTTTTGGTGTCTTGTTCAGGGCTGTTTGGGCTTTAATATTCTATGGTTCTTTTATCAATTGGGCTTCTACGTTGGTTCCAGATCTCCAGTGAACAATTTGCCATGGATTTTTAACCGTTCGCTTTGTAATTTTGGACCTTGCGTTGCCTTGTTAATTGTGAACTGTCCTTCGATGTAGGCTTGATCAAGAGTCTTCTGTTTGTTGGTCAAAGTCCACTTTTGCATCGTCTTTTCATCATTTTCACTTTTTCTGTCCAAGAACCTGTAACCTGTAACATGTAGCAGACATGCGTCAAAAGTACCTGTTTATTTGTAAAACTAATAAGAA
The DNA here is from genome assembly GCA_030015575.1 of Agapanthus africanus. Lineage (NCBI taxonomy): Eukaryota > Viridiplantae > Streptophyta > Magnoliopsida > Asparagales > Amaryllidaceae > Agapanthus > Agapanthus africanus. The sequence continues at coordinate 244,011,654 of CM057347.1, read as the reverse complement.
TAGGGAATATAATAATACAATATTATGGTGTGAACAAATACCCCCAAACTTATCTTTTACTCGTCCTCGAGCAAACTTATTTTTTATTCTCTACCAAAACCTAACCGCACTTTCGCAGGGAAACGCGATTGCACTGAGCTCGTGCAACAAGCCGTTAAACCTCTAGGTGTCCCTAGTAGGAGGAGTGTTGTCTCCTGAGGGTTTTCAGCGGATACTACCCACAAAATCATATCAATTTGGCTTTTCGACTTTTGTTCTCCAATTAGGTTTTCTAACAAGGAATTCTATTATCCTCGACTCGTAAATTATCCACCCATATTCTTCACACTTCCTCATCATTTAACTTAAGATTATATATATCCTTGTGAATTTACTTAGCTTTTGGCATCTCCTAAGTTTTCCTTCTAGGGTTCTATCTCCACTTAGGAATTTTTATCAATTCTATTAAAGATACAAGTTCTATTCTTCATTCCTTTCTCTTATCTAAATCCCAATCACATACCCCCACGTGTGTGTATAAATCACCCCTACACTTGGAAATTCAAATCAAGCAATCGTACTCTTGTCCGTTGTCCAAAGCACTTCTTAACTGGTGAATTTTTAAATGAATTTTGCTTACACATCCTTCATGCGACCGTTAATACTTCTTGAGATATCAACAACCGATTACAAGATGCGTTTGCACTTTAAAGCGTACTTCCTAGTCTTGTAACACCCAAGGCTTTAGCAGTGACTCCCAAACCAGTTGGTCTAAGGCACTAGGTGATGAAGCACCCTCGCTAAATATTTTTCTATTTTTTTGCAGCCTTAAGTAATCACAAAAACCAGTGTTCATTTTTTTTTCCTTTATTCACTTTTTTTTCTTTTATTTTCATTGTACTAAGGACTTTAGACAAGACCATTTCAAGGTCTCTTCTACTATTCCAACTTTCAAGGTGCGTGATTGTGCAAATTGTAGGGTATACATTTTCAGAATCTAGACTTAAGCTAGGAATTATTTTTCAAACTTATACTTTAATAAGAACATCAATACTTTTCCTTTATTTCAACTTAGCCCAAAAAGTGAACTCAAAATTTGCCTATTTCTAAATAAACTAAAAAGACATATACTTTCTACCGTTAATCTTTAAAGAATGTTATTTTTAGGGTTTTCAATTTACTCAGTCTAAGATCTAGTTGTTCGAAGCCAGTTAACCTATTTGTCAAACTCAAGTTAAATATGGTCAAAATTGAATACATGTATTTTTTTAATTTTTGAAATTTTCAATTTTTTATGGGTTTTCAAAATAAGTATGCCAATGCAAACTGTACATATGAATGCGAAGGAAGAAAACGTACCGAGCAAACCCCCAAACTTAAACTGGACAGTGTCCTCACTGTCATGCTACACCAAGTGGGTCGATAATGTCGGCACTCCCCTGTTTATTAACATATTTACAAATGATACACACCCCCAAACTTATTTGAAATAAAGTTTTGGAAAAATTGAATGGTAATTCGGGGGTGAAAGTGGAGGAAGATCAATCAGTGTAAATCGGCTCCTGCAACAACAGGAGCTCCTCCGATGGGTCCGCTGTGAAGAACGGTTTCAATCGATGCCCATTCACTTTGAATAAAGTACCGTCTTCTGGATTTTCAAGATCAACCGCACCGTGCGGATAAACGGTGCGGACTATAAAAGGTCCTCTCCATCTAGAACGGAGCTTGCCGGGGTGATAATGTAACCGTGTATCATAGAGTAAAACCTGTTGACCAGGTTCAAAAGTTTTTCGCAAAAGGTGTTTATCGTGGAACACCATAGTTCGGTTTTTCACAATTACGGCATTATCATATGCCTCATCCCGCAGCTCTTCTAGTTCATTCAACTGCAGCTTTCGGTTGCTGCCCGCATCTTCTAAAGATAAATTAAGTTCTTTGATAGCCCAAAATGCCTTGTGCTTAATCTCTACTGGGAGGTGGCAAGCCTTCCCGTAAACAAGACGGTATGGAGACATACCAAGATCGGTCTTGTATCAAGTACGGAAAGCCTATAGTGCATCGATCAGTTTAAAGGACCAATCCTTACGGTTCTTTGAAACCGTTTTCTCCAAGATTTGCTTTATTTGACGATTTGAAACCTCGGCCTGCCCACATGTTTGGGGATGGTATAGCGTTGACAGCTTGTGGGTTATAGAATATTTGCGCATTAAGGACTCAAAAGTCCTATTGCAAAAGTGAGAACCATTATCACTTATGATCGCTCAAGGGTGCCCAAATCGAGAAAAGATGTGTTCTTTAAGAAATCGAACGACAACCTTATTGTCATTCGTTCGGCTTGGCACAGCCTCGACCCACTTTGAAACATAGTCAACAGCCAACAGAATATAAACATTCCCAAAAGAATTGGGAAATGGTCCCATGAAATCTATACCCCAAACATCAAAAACATCGACAACCAAAATTGGTTGGAGCGGCATTTCGTTTCTCCGCGATATCCGGCCCAAGTGTTGGCACCGGGAGCAAGTCTTGCAGTATTCATAAGCATCTTTGAAGAGTCGTGGCCAATAGAAACCACACCGCAAGACTTTTTCGGCTGTCTACTTTGGGCCAAAGTGCCCGCCACATGCTTGATCGTGGCAAAAAGACATCACACTCTTAACCTCATTTTTCGGTACACACCGACGAATGATTTGGTCGGAACAGTATTTAAAAAGATAAGGTTCATCCCAGTAAAAATGCTTTACTTGGGACAAGAATCGAAGTTTATCCTGTTTCGACCAATCATTAGGTATCAAGCCGGTGGCTAAGTAGTTTACTATATCAGGGAACCATGGTTCGCAAGAAACGGTCAAGAGTTGCTCATCGGGAAAAGCATCAGTGATAGGAAGTTCAAGTGTGGGCGAAGAAGGAAGTCGTGAAAGGTGATCGGCCACTACGTTTGCACATCCTTTTTTGTCCCTTATGACAAGGTCAAACTCTTGTAGCAGGAGGATCCAATGTATTAGCCTCGACTTAGCATCCTTCTTCACAAAAAGGTGGCGAAGAGCTGAATGATCTGTATATACAATGACTGGAGAGCCGATTAAATAAGGCTGAAAATTTTCAAGTGCAAACACAACTGCTAAAAACTCTTTTTCTGTTGTTTTGTAGTTTAGTTGGGCCTCATTTAATGTACGGCTCGCGTAATAAATCACGTGCGGCATCTTGTTAATGTGCTATCCAAGTACAGCACCTATGGCAAAATCTAATGCGTCGCACATAATTTCGAAAGGATGCGTCCAGTCTGGAGATGAAAGAATGGGCGCAGAAATGAGAGAGTGTTTCAAAGACTCGAATGCTTCCATGCAAGTTGAGTCGAAATCAAATGTTGTGTCCTTGGCCAATAAGAAAGTCAAGGGTCTAACAATCTTGCTAAAATTCTTGATGAACCGTCTATAAAATCCAGCATGGCCAAGGAAAGCTCGGATGTCTTTGACGCATTTAGGAGGAGGACGATTAGAGATGACTTCAAGTTTGGCTCTATCAACCTCTATGCCGTTTTGCGAGATGACATGTCCTAAGACAATGCCCTCTCGTACCATAAAATGGCACTTCTCCCAATTCAAAGTTAGGTTCTTATCCCTACAGCGGGTAAGAACATCGTCAAGATGTCGTAAACACTCGTCGAAGGAGTCACCAAAAATGGAGAAATCATCCATAAAGATCTCCAAGAAATTTTCAACCATGTCTGAAAAGATCCCCATCATACACCGCTGAAATGTAGCGGGTGCATTGCATAACCCAAAGGGCATGCGACGATAAGCAAAGGTGCCAAAGGGACAAGTAAATATGGTCTTGTCTTGATCCTCTTTGGCTATGGGGACTTGGTTATAACCGGAATAGCCATCTAAAAAGCAGTAAAACTCATGCCCCGCCAATCGTTCAAGCATTTGTTCAAGGAAAGGTAAAGGAAAGTGGTCTTTCCATGTCGCGGCATTGAGTTTTCTATAGTCGATGCAAACTCGCCTCCCAGTTTGGGTGCGAGTAGGAATTAACTCATTTGCCTCGTTGGTAATGACCGTGATGCCTGATTTCTTTGGCACAACATGAATTGGGCTAACCCATTGGCTATCCGAGATTGGGTAAATGATACCACTATCAAGACATTTAACAATCTCCTTCTTAACAGCCTCTTTCATAATGGGGTTGAGGCATCTTTGTGGATCCCTTGCTGGCTTGGCATCATCCATCAAGTGTATATGATGTTCAACTATGAGGGGACTAATCCCCTTGATGTCCGCCATAGACCAGCCAAAAGCTTGCCGATTATTTTCTAAGACCATTAAAAGGGCCTTCTCTTGCTCAAGAGCTAGAGAGGTCGATATGATAACGTGTAAGGTCTCATTATCATCTAGATAAGCATATTTTAGGTGCGACGGCAAAAACTTTAATTCGAGTTTAGGAGGTGAAACAATAGATGGTAACAATGGAGTAACTGTTTCAAACTCGAAGGATCCATCAAAGGTTCAAATCGAGTGTACGTAACCAAGTCGGATGGTTCAACTAACTCATCCGGAAAAGCAAAAGACTCCAACTCAGGTGATGAGTCTTCAAAATCGTCAACAGAGGTAAAACACTCATAATCGTTGTCTGCCGTGAAAGCTGTGCCGGATTCTAGGAGGAACGCACTATTGGCCTTAACATTGCTGTAATCGAACAAAAAATTTTCGAACTCACAGTCCTCCTCCGCGATCTCATTGATCGAGCAAACATCAAGTACGTTAGCATTAGGCTCGGCAGGCTGACTCCCCGACTTGAAAATATTGAGCTCAATTGTCATATTGCCAAAAGATAGATTCATTGAACCATTACGACAATTGATCACTGCGTTGGAGGTCGCAAGGAATGGTCGACCAAGTATCACCGGAATTTGATTCAGGGGGTTAGCGACAGGTTGTGTATCCATAACAATAAAGTCAACGGGGAAAATGAAATCCCCTACTTTAATTAACACATCCTCCAACTCTCCCCTAGGGTGGGTAATTGATCGGTCGGGCATTTGGAGAGTACAGTGAGTGGGCTTAAGCTCTCCAATGCCTAATTGCTCGTACACAGAATAAGGTAGCAAATTGACACTAGCACCAAGATCTAATAGTGCTCTATTGATGTTCTTGTCCCCAATTGTTATCGAAATGGTAGGACAACCGGGGTCCTTTAGCTTTTGGGGTAAAGAATTGACAAGAGCATCGCTAATAATACTAGCCACAAAAACTTTCTTTGGTACTTGTGACTTCCTCTTTTTGGTGCATAAGTCCTTTAAGATTTTTGCATATGAAGGAACTTATTGGATTGCATCCAAAAGAGGGATATTTATGCTAACCTGTTTGAACAGTTCAACAATCTTCTCCATTTGTGAAGTTGGTTTATTGGATCTCAATCGATTTGGAAAATGAACATTTTGAAAGGTTGTTGAGTCCAATTTTTGCGGATCAGATTGTTGAGTTGGAACGGAACCCCGTGTAGATGTGTTCGTGTTGTGAGAAGTGGGTCCGTTCAAGCTAGAAGAAGTAGAGCCGTGTGAAGGATGGAGAATAGGCTCTAACGAAGAAGAAGTAGAAGAAGAAGGTGAAGAAGATGAAGAAGGGCCACCGGCAGGGGTGTCATTGTGAATACCTACATTGTTTTTCAACACTTTTCCCGATCTCAACGTGGTCACAACATTTACGTTATGATTCTGCTGTTGATATGCAGCATGTGCGTGACCGGGATTGGGCAGTGGTTGAGATGGGAGCTTTCCTTTTTCACGCTCGCTCAAAACTGCATTGAGTTGTGCAATTTGTGCCTCAATAGATTTGATGCTTTGATCGTGTGAGGCACTGTTTTGCACCAAAGATTGAATAGAAGTCTCTAATCTTGCTGTAGATTGTGTAGATTGCTTTAGGAATGCTTCTAGACTTCTTTCGAGCGAGCTAACCTTGTCATTATTAGGTTGAACAAAATTGTTTGGCGGGTAGGTAGTGTTAGGCACAAAATTGTTCACTTGATTAGGGTAAGGTTGCTGTTGGAAAGGCTGTTGAAATTGAGTTTGTGGAGGTGCTTGTTGTTGTTGTGGAGGAGGAGGCCTTTGAAAATTTTTATTTCCTTGGAATTGTTGATTTTGGTTCCAAGCGAAATTTGGGTGACTCCTCCATCCCGGATTGTATGTCGAAGAGTATGGATCGTTTCTCTGTCGTTGCTGAAATGCAGCATTGACTTGATCCTGTCCTTGAGTAGAAGCATTGTAAGGACACTCTTCGGTAAGATGTGATGGATCCGCACAACAGGCACAAACAGTTCGTGGAGGCATAACAGGGGCAGGAGAAGGCGACGAGATTTTGGTCTCAATCGCTTCTAGTTTTTTCGTAAGAGCAGCCATCTCGGCCTTCATAGCAATCGACATCTCTACTTGATGTATGCCTGCCCTAGATTGACCACTAGAAGAAGATGATGTGGTCTTGGAGCTCTCCTACTGAATTGTTTATTCACTAAGATCCTCAAGAAACTGCCACGCTTCCTCACTAGATTTGGAGAGAAAGTGACCTTGACAGATAGTTTCTAGCAACTGCTTCGTTGCCGAGTTCAATCCCTCATATAATGTTTGTCAAAGTTGCCAACTTTCGATCCCATGATGTGGGCATTGAACGAGTAGGTCTTTAAATCTCTCAAAACAATTCCAAAATGGTTCGGAAGGAAGCTGTGAAAATTGTATAATTTCATTACGGATTCTAGCAGTTTTGTGATGAGGATAGAACTTTTTAAGAAAAGCCTTCACAAACTCGTCCCAATTTCTAATGGAAAGTGATGTTGTGCTGTATAGCCACTTCTCGGCTAAGTCACATAAGGTTAAAGGAATGACCCTTAGCCTTATAGCGTCATCACTTAATTGGGTCGTTTTCATCATAGCACAAACGTTTTGGAATTTATTAATAAAAATATACGCATCTTCTGATTCCAAACCGTGAAATTTTGGCAACATATTGTTGAAATGTGGTTTTATTTCAAAATTGTCCCCATTTGCCGATGGGGGTGAAAGACAGGTAGGTAAAGAGGTGCGGACAGGGTAGAATAGATCCTGGAGCGTGACTCGTGCGGGCGCTTCAACAGGCGGTTGATTCGGGTTATTCGCACCTAACGGAGGTGGAATCATTCCCGTCGGTAAGGTATTGTTGGGGTTGAATCCCGACATGCCTTCGGAAGAAGAATTTGAAGGTGTAGGTAAGAAAGTGGGTGGAATTTCGACTTCGGTGTCGAAGGGTTCGTCAGTCGGTACCAACGAAATACGGATTAATCGGGCGCTAGGGTCCTTAGTCCAAAATGACATACACTAAAGGGGTAGTGTAGTCAGAAAAAAATGATAGACAGAATGTGGAGGTAAGATAACGTTAATGAAAGGGAGTGGTGTAAGTGAGTTGCAAGATTTCTTTAGCGACAAGTTGCAAGTTTTGAAAAGATTTTCTCTTTTTTCTTTTTTATGTGAGATTTTTGCAAAAAGATTTTTGAACAGAGACTTTTGACACAAATGCACTCAACCACACATGCACAATCAGGCCTAGATCTAGGGTCACCTAGGTCAGCTAGACAGCTCCTAACTGTTCCAAAAGGCTAGATAGGACCTCAAACCGCCTCTTCACCGCCAATTGCGGCCAGGTAAGTGCCAGGTAAGTGGGAAGGAACCACAGTAGTGGGCCTAATTAAAAACCACTAGCCTTTGACACACTTGCCTAGGCACCGCAAAGTCAGGTTAGGATAAACGGCTGATGCTTATACTAGTCCTCTGTCCTAATGAGCGCGACGTCCTTAGGGCTGAGTCTAATATTTTTTAATTTAAGAGTGGTCAATGAAAATGCTTTAAAGTGATTTCTGGGGTCCTGGGAAGGGTAATGAAATCCCCACCCAATCTGAGTTTGGTCAATATCCCCTTAAAGTCCAATTAATATATGCAAAACATTAAATTCACTTGCAATCAATCTTTTAGAGCGGCGCAAAGAAACCTGCAGAAAATCTGTTATTTAGAAGGGGAAAGAAGATTTTTTAGCGCAAAGAAATCCTGCAGAAAATTTGACAGAACATATATGGGGATTTGCAGAGGGGAGAATGAGGAAACAAACCGAGCAATTTTTGCGCAGAGAAGACAACAGAGAGCCGCGGAACCGCGGTTTTGATGGGGTAATTGCGGCGGAAACGCGGTCTCGTGGAGGGTTCAGGTGTCTAAAAAATTTCTACTGTACTGTACTCGCAATCCCTCTCTGTTTAGATGTATCCTTTTCTGTTTCGCACTCTGGAATTTTCAAGATCCGAGATTCTTTGTTGTTCCTGCAAAATTCAAAAGATAAACCCTTGAAACAGATAAAGATTGATAAAAAAAATTTGTACTTTTTATATTTTCAGATTTTTATGATTTTTAAAATTTATATCAACCCGAAATTACAAATAGGAAATTTTTACGCCATCCCCGGCAACGGCGCCATTTGATTTGTATGTCAAAAACTATCTATAACCGCAATCAAGAACGGCGTCGCATGATGCTAGCCGGTGAGTACGGGTCGGTCCACACGGATGTTGTAAATCTCCTAATCGCGCTAACGAGTTAATTCCGAAGGGTGTTCGGATTGATTATTAAATCTAAAAACCTAATTATTCTATACTTCAATTATCTAGATCTAAGTCTTGCTAGGGTTAGGTTTAGGAATGGTTTGGAAATGCAAGTAAATCTCAACGCTTTTTGTTCCCAAATGAAGATTTATGAGGAGTTATGGTAATTATCAATAAAGGGGATTAGATCCATTCGGGAAGGTGTTCCTTCCTGAAGGTTCTTGGCCTTCCTTTAGAGATCCTTACCCTAACCTCCATGGAAAACGTGCGCAACCGGGCCTTTATACTACGGTATCACCGCTACCTCGAGGGATAGGGTGCCGTAGCGCGTGGTGTGTGTGTGTATGCATGGAGTCCTATTGCAAATATATAATGGGTAAGAAAGGGATGAGAGATCTCATCTCTCAAAAGCCTTCCCCAAAGCTAACTCTAAACAATTATCTACGGCAAGGAATTAAATCTACCTAGGGTAAAGAATTAAAATCTAAACTAGAGCATTTAAATACAACTACTTACAGATGGCTCTCTCCAATCATCAACGCAGGTTGTCAGATCTGAATTCATGAATTGAAAAGAGGCACCGATGCTCTCCAAAAAGAGATCTGTATTTTATTATTAAAAGGAGGCATAGGGTTTACAATGATTTGGGGTCCCTATTTATAGAAGATAGAAACTCTAGGTTTACAATTGATTCGCACGTCTACAATTACAAAAATACCCCTAGGAAATCTTTTCAGCGCCGCATCAACACTTTGGTGAAATTTGACGAACCCCAGGCACATGATGGCCGCGGAACCACGGCATGGGTGGGCTTGGGCCGTGGTTCCTTGGCCCTTTGGTCATCTCATCTTCTGGTCTTTTGGTGTCTTGTTAAGGGCTGTTTGGGCTTTAATATTCTGTGGTTCTTTTATCAATTGGGCTTCTACGTTGGTTCCAGATCTCCAGTGAACAATTTGCCATGGATTTTTAACCGTTCGCTTTGTAATTTTGGACCTTGCGTTGCCTTGTTAATTGTGAACTGTCCTTCGATGTAGGCTTGATCAAGAGTCTTCTGTTTATTGGTCAAAGTCCACTTTTGCATCGTCTTTTCATTATTTTCACTGTTTTCTGTCCAAGAACCTGTAACCTGTAATATGTAGCAGACATGCGTCAAAAGTACCTGTTTATTTGTAAAACTAATAATAATGGGGAATATAATAATACAATATTATGGTGTGAACAATCAGCGACACTCAGTGCTGGGGATAAGTCGAACAGCGACACTCCGTGCCGGGGAAAAGTTGATCAGCGACACTCCGTGCTGAGGACAAGTCGAACATCAGCAACACTCCGTGCCGGGGACAAGTCGAACAGCGACACTCCATGCCGGGGACAAGTCGAACATCAGCGACACTCCGTGCCGTGGACATGTTGAACAGCAACACTCCGTGTCGGGGACAAGTCGAACATCAGCGACACTCCGTGCCGGGGAAAAGTCGATCAGCGACACTCCGTACCGGGGACAAGTCGAACATTAGCGACACTCCGTGCCGGGGACAAGTTGAACAGTGACACTCCGTGCCAGGGACAAGTCTACCAGCGACACTCCGTACCAGGGAAAAGTCGATCAGCGACACTCCGTGCAGGGGACAAGTCGAACATCAGCGACACTCCTTGCCGAGGACAAGTCGAACAGCGACACTCCGTGCCGGGGACAAGTCGAACAGCGACACACCGTACCGGGGACAAGTCGACCATCGACACTCCGTGCCGGGGACATGTTGATCTGCGACACTACGTGCCGAGGACAAGTCGAACATCAACGACACTCCGTCCCGGGGATAAGTCAAACAGCGACACTCCGTGCCGGGGACAAGTCGACCTGCGACACTCCGTGCCGGTGAAAAGTCGATCAGCGACACTCCGTGCCGGGGACAAGTCGAACATCAGCGACACTCCGTGCCGGGGACAAGTCAGACAGCGCACTCCATGCCGGGGACAAGTTGACCAGCGACACTCTGTGTCGGGGAAAATTCGATCACCGACACTCCGCCTCGGGGAAACGTCAAGCAGACACTCAGTGCCGGGGGCACGTCGATTACAGACACTCCTTGCTGGGGACACGTCAACCAACAGACACTCCGCCTCGGGGAAACGTCGACCAAAAACACTCCATGCCCGGGGAACGTCTACCAAATCACTCTGGGCCAGAGAAACATCTACCACAGACACTCCATCATGGAGACGCGTCAAGCGTCGACCGTCCATGTCGTAAAAAGGGCATTGCATCCCAAAAAGTGGGAACCAAAGCAAGTCGCCTCTACGCGAAAGAAGATCCATCAATTTCATGCACCCGACTCACATGTGTGGTGTGCATTTATTGATGGGGGGCACTTTGTTGAAGTCAAAATTTTCACCCCGGTTGACCAAGTCAAAGTCAAGGTCAACCCCAAGCCAGGTGGGCCCAAGCCCAAGCAAGTGAGCCAATGCCCAAGTCGAGCCCGAACACGAAGCATCCGGCCTTCCGCCATACCAAAATAAAAAAATCATGTAACAAATAATTTTGATGTAATTTTTGTGCATGAATGTATGCAAAATGGCCATAAAGCCAATTTTTTGTAAGCCCATGGCTTATGTGCAAAAAGAAATAGCACATGAGCCATAGGATGGGCAGAATGCCATTTTGTAAAGCCCTAGGGGCTATATGTCAATGTGTAAGCCTATAAGAGGAAACATGATGAAGATATCTAATATACTTTTCATTCCCCTAAAAAAGACTAGGGTTTGTGCCTCTTTCCCCTTTCTGAAGGTTCCAAACCTTATTCTTTCTTTTGAAGTAAATCAAGAGTTTTGCTCTTCCTTTCCCAAAACAAAATAGTTTTTCACCACAAAACCCACAAAGGGGAGCTTAGATCTCCCATCAGATCTCAAAAAGAAGAGATTTTTAAAATCTCACATCTCTTGATCTTCAAGATCCTGCCAACAGAGGAGGAAGAAGGAGACCCATCTCTAGAACCCCCACTTTGGGGAAGAACTAGGGCTCAAGGAGAGAAGCCCTTCATCAACTTCAAAACATCCTAGGAGTTTAACTCCCCATACACATACACACACACACACACACACACACACACACACACAAAATAATAAGCGCACCTTCCTGGGAGTACAACTCCCATTGCAGGGACCAAGTCCCTTTTGCGCCCGAGCGCCCACGTGCTGACACATGGGGAGCTAGCGCCCAAAGTGCTAGCGCCCTTGCGCTCAGAGTGTCAGCGCCCAAAGCGCTCGCGCCCGAGTGCCCACGTGCTGACACGAGGGGTGCTAGCGTCCTTGCGCTTAAAGCGCCAGGGCCTAAAGCGTTAGCGCCCGAGCGCCCACGTGCTGAAACATGGGGCGCTAGATCTCAAAATGCTAGCGCGCTTGCTATCAGAGCGCTAGCGCCCGAGCGCCCACATGCTGACACGTCGGGCGCGAGCGCTCTTGCGCTTAGAGCGCTGGCGCCCAAACCGCTAGCGCCTGAGCGCCCATGTGCCTGGCATGTGGGGCGCAAGCGCTCTTGCGCTCAAAGCGCGAGCACCCAAAGCGCTGGCATTTTTTCCCACTCATCCTTTGGATGCCCTTTCCCATATATATATATATATTTATATGTATATATGTATGTATGTATGTATGTATACATACTCCACACACAAACACATACTCCACGACACTGTCCCTGATAGCGGGATCCCCGTAAAAACTCTGTGGGGCCTCCGATATATCCAAAACCCCTTCGAAACACAACACTACACATTGAGTTCGCATGACAAGTTTAACCCGTTAATCGGAGGTTCCCTCTTTCCAAAGGCGAGGGGTAATTTACGGCAGCTTAGTTCGCGGCTGCCGGAGATTCAGATCCCCACAATCAATAAAGCCCAGCTTACCCTAGGCAGGGGGAATCTGTAATGCGCCTGACAAGCACGCGCGTATTCCCATCTCAATGGGGTGATGAAAAACACCCTACACTCGTGTCAGTGCCTCAGGTAACAACATATCATAAATATGAGGAATGAATGCGGTATAATGAAAACAGAATACATCATGAATGAGAAAACAGTTTTCTTAATATAGTAAGATTTATGTATAAACATTTAAGTATCATCAATGAAATCATCAGAAAATCAGTGTCAAGCATCGACACAATTCTCAATATCCAAATATCTCGATATCTCAGACTCCGGCTATCCGGACTGCCCTGTATCATCAAATCTCAATATCTTAGGTTTTGGCTTTCCAGACTGGCCATTATCATAAATCTCAATAGAATCACCGGTCAGCAATGCTCCCCTGTCACAGGCTCAAACGCTATCCTCTGCGATCTTCTCGACCCGGGTTACCACACCGGGTCCACCATGCACCCACAGACGGTTCATCTCCTCCTCGAATCGGGTGTATGATATCGCTCAAGAGCAGAAAAAACTCATGGTGGACATATTACAATCATAACATGAGAAAACTGCACTTTTCTCCAAATCCAGAAATCTCATGGAAAATCCGAAATCCAAAATGAAAAGTCAATAATAATGAATACTGGCCTCCGGCAATCCGGACTGGCCCTTAATATATTGCATGACTAATGAATATAAAAATATGCATGAAATATCAAGCAATGAATGTGTTGGGTTACCCTTGCACCTAGTCTAGGGTTTGGTAGTATCACACATGCCATTTTAAAAATTAAAAAGATGCAAATCTAACTAACCATGAATCTTGCTAGAATTTCTAGGGTAACAAAAATGTATCACATACAAAGAAGTAAAGAGATAGGGATTACAACCTTTGTAGTCCGTTCCTTCGCTTCATAAGCTTCGTCTTGAGGTCCCTTCGGTGTGATCAACATGAACTCCGACTCTCGAGTGGCTCCATGAGGTAAATGAGACACCTTGCTTGTAGTCGTCAGGATCTAAGATAATCTACCTTGAAGAATCACAAACCCAAGCTAACATTTCACTAATCAACTTATTAGAGAAGTGAACACCCTAATTTAAATGGCTAGAATAGATGAGGATGATGAAGAAGGAATTTAGCTCTCTTTTGTTTTCAATTTCACACACTAATTCATCACACACAAAAACCTAGCAAGCTTTTCAAGGAGGAAGAAGAAGAAGAAAGCTTTTGTGATGAATAATGAATTATTGTTGTGGTTACATATTCAACCATGAGTTAAGCATGAAGGGTTTTAACTCATGTAGAGAATAAACTAGAGTTAATGGTTTGGATTGGGTTAACAAATATCAACACAAAATATCAAGCTAAAGACAAAAGAGAAAGCTTCCTGAAGCTTCATGAAAGCTTCATCCAAAAGCTAACCCAAATGCTAACCCTAATCCAAACCCTAACTTGGTTTAAACTCAATAAAGCATGTTGCATATGTAACCCTAACATGTTACAATATTATATATCACAAATATAATATATAATGTAACAAAAGAAAAAATACAATTAACATATATCGCATATACATCAATGTATGATCCGGTGAGAAAATGAATCAATAAAGCGAGCTTATATTAGTTAACGTAATGTAATATATCACATATATAATTATACATTAAATTATCGAATCAACACTAAATCCGATAATCCGTCTACATTACATATAACCGACTGATATAACATGTACCAATTCATCGAATCAACACTTGATCCGATGACCCGGCTATATCACATATACCGGGCCGATATCACATATCATGAGAATATAATAAGGTATCTCATATCATATTATTCTCGGTCCAGCGCATATCATATATGTGCTCCTACTCCGTTTTGCCTGAGCCAGGAAACCTCTGTGTAAGACTTTAAAGAATCGTCAATACGCCGCCAGTAGGTGATGATCATATCAAACACCCATAAGCTGCAAGCGGTCAGCTAAACGTAACAGCCACCCAGGCTTTGAGCGATCAGAAGATCAACAAGCAAGACTGTACATTCTCCTGTGAATCCAATCAGTAACACTACCTACAGTCCGGTCTCTTCGTCTGATATGTAGCATATCCGGTCTAGGGGTGGTAAATGTCAGACCCCAGTATCTGATAAGTCGTGTCGATGTGAGGCTCATAACGGGTCGAGAAACTACTGATAAATCTTACCAGCAGCACTCCATATCAGCCATGGCTAGGGACTTCCAGTTATAGCCAATCGAACACAGCACAACATCAACTCCCTATACCGGGTGAGTCGAAACCCCTCCTATCGCTCATTGCCTCCAAGTGATTCGGGACTGTAACCAAAAGCCACCGTTTTGCACGCCCTCTTGGACATGGTAAGGTGGAAATCAAAGCACAGTGGGAATCACACAAGACTCTATGACGATCTCGGGTCTACAGACTAACCAGTACCAGTGTCACCGGAGAACTGCTATCTGACAATAGGTATAATACAATCTAGGAGTTCTCGGCGAGTCCGTTCAGTGTACCCAGTCTCCACTGAGCACCCGTACACCATCTTTGATTTCAAACACCGATGGATATGGGATCATCCACCGCCAATCATATAGGTCAAGATGCGTATACGCTAGTCTACTCTGGTTTATCTATGCCCTGTCTCGATACACCCTCGACTAGGAACAGTTATAGGATGTACTCGTTGACTACCCTGGCACCACTAGTATGATCTGCATCATAGTCCTAGTAGTCGAGTACATATCCTAAGGCTTTATCAACATGTGAGAGCAAGACAGTAAACCAATATAAGTCAACATGTTAAGATAAAGTGAAACCAAATAGCATACTATCATGTCGAGCAAGAAAGTCCTCTTTCTATATATATCCAAGCATCCACTATAATATACATCATATGTACGACAATGGCCTCTAGGGCATATATATAACTAACAATCTCCCACTTGTACTAAGGCCAGCTGTTGTAGTAGCTCATACCTAACTTCCTGAAGAGTCTCTCAAATTGTATCTAGGGAATGGGCTTCGTAAGTGGATCCACAGTGTTGTCCTTCGTGTCAACTCTCCTGAGCTCGATCTCACGGCGATCAACTATCTCCCGGATCAGATGATACCGCCTCAGAATATGTCTGGGCTTCTGATGGGACCTGGGTTCCTTGTCCAAAGCCACAGCTCCATTGTTATCACAATATAAAGGTATTGGATGCTCAATGGATGGAACCACACCAAGTTTAGTGATGAAATTCTTAATCGAGACAGCCTCTTTGGCAGCATCGTTGGTAGCGATGTATTCAGCCACCATCGTCGAGTCTGCCACGGTTTCTTGCTTGGAACTCTTCCAACAAACCGCCCCTCCATTTAGGGTAAAGACAAATCCCGAGTGCGACTTAGAGTCGTCCTTATCACTTTGGAAGCTCGAATCGGTAAAGCACACCACCTGGAGTTCTCCGTTACCATACACCAAGAACATCACTTTAGTCCTTCTTAAGTACTTGAGAATGTTCTTACAGCTGTCTAGTGATTCTCTCCTAGATCTGCTTGATACCTACACACTACACATAGTGAGTATGCTACATCGGGTCTGGTACATAGCATCGCATACATGATTGAGCCTACTGCCGAAGCATAGGGTATGCCTTGCATGCGAGCTCTCTCCAAATCAGTCTTAGGAGACATCTCTTTGGAGAAAGTGAGTCCAGAGATCGTGAGTTGGTTCCCACGCTTGAATTCTTCCATACTAAACCTCTTTAGTATGGTGTCAATGTACCTGGATTGGGACAATCCCAGTATCCGTTTAGATCTATCTCTATAGATCTTAATTCCCAAAATGCAGGAGGCATCACCTAGATCTTTCATTGAGAATCTATGTGATAAGAAGAGCTTGACCGAGTGCAGCATAAGAACATCATTTTCTATCAAGAGTATGTCATCCATGCACAATACGAGGAAGACAACCTTACTCTCTACAACCTTCTTATATATACAAGGTTCATCTACGTTTTTGATGAAGTCAAACTCTTTGACTATAACATCAAAACAGATGTTCCAACTCTGCGATACCTGCTTTAACCCGTAGATGGATTTAAGCAGCTTGCATACCTTTCCGCTGCTCCCACTATCTACGAAGCCCTCTGGCCGAGTCATGTACATGCACTTCTCTAAATCAGCATTTAGAAAGGCGGTCTTAACATCCATCTGCCAGATTTCGTAGTCATGGTATGCAGCAATGGCAAGTAAGATCCGGATGGACTTAAGCATAGCCACTGGAGAAAAGGTTTCATCATAATCCACACCCGGTCATTGACGAAAACCCTTTGCAACAAGTCTAGCTTTGAAAGTCTCCACCTTTCCATCTACACCAAGTTTCTTCTTAAAGATCCATTTGCTCCCAATGGGTTTTACCCCTTCAGGAGCAACTTCCAAAGTCCATACTTTGTTGGTGTACATGGATTCTATCTCAGATCTCATTGCATCCAGCTATTTCACAAAGTCACCACTCGTGATGGCCTGCTCGAAGCTAGTCGGGTCATCATCTTCCATGATGCAATCCGCGCTTCCACCATCTATGAGAAAACCGCAGTATCTCTCAGGTGGATGAGGAACCCTGCTGGATCGGCGGAGAGGCTGGGGTTCGTCGGGGACTACTGAATCCTCAGTTTCCACTAAATCTTTTGCCTAATTTTGTGTTGCTAGAACTTCTTCCAGTTCTACCTCCTCGCCACTAATTTCTTTTGCAAGAAATTCCTTTTCTATAAATGTGGCATGTCGAGAAACAAACACCTTTTATTCCTCAGTGTGGTAGAAGATATACCCTTGTGAGTTCTTAGGATATCCTACAAACTTGCACAGGACAGAACATGCCTCTAGTTTTTCCGGATTGTGCCTTTTGATATAGGCCGGACAACCCCATATCTTAACATACTTAAAAGATGGTCTCTTCCCCTTCCTTATCTCATATGGAGTTGTAGGCACTGATTTGGTAGGAACCATATTCAATAGATGTATGGATGTCTCAAGCGCATACCCCCAGAAAGAAATTGGTAACTCATCGTTGCTCATCATAGAGCGCACCTTATCTAATAGGGTGCGATTCTTCCGCTCCGATACACCATTATGCTGTGGTGTATAGAGAGGAGTAAGCCGAGAGAGAATCCCATTCTCTTTTAGATAATCTAGGAACTCATTGCTCAAGTATTCTCCTCCTCGATTTGATCGAAGGATCTTAATAGTTTTGCCCGTTGTGTTCTCTACTTCGTGCTTATATTCTCTGAATTTCTCAAAAGCTTCAGACTTGTGTTTCAACAAGAACACATGTCCGTATCTTGAGAGATCGTCAGTGAATGTAATGAAGTAGGAAGAACCGTTCCTGGCATGTGGAGACATGGGATCACATACATCACAATGTATCAGTCCCAAGAGTTCTGTAACTCTTTCTCCGTGTCCACTAAATGGAGCTTTGGTCATTTTGCCTTTGAGACATGACTGGAAAGTATCATAAGATGGAAATTCAAACGGATTCAAATATCCATCCTTATGTAACTTAGCAAGCCATGTCGCATTGATATGACCTAGTCTACAATGCCATAAGAAGGATTCGTTCATTTCTGAACTCTTTCTCTTGTGTGTGTTTTGGATATTAAGTACTGTAGTTTGGTTGAGAACGTATTTGCCATTATTTAACGATCCTAATCCAATCAACTTTTGATTCAGGAATATGTTCATAACATTATCCTGTAATACAAAATTATATCCTTTTTTACTCAATAAAGAAACTGATTTAAGATTGCATATCAGGGTTGGAATGTAATAACATTTGTTCAGAACCAATGTATTACCATTTGGTAACACAAGGTGATATTCACCAACTGCTTTGGCTGCAACATTTGCACCATTCCCAACTCTTACGGAATGATCACCCTCTCCCAGTTCCCTACCTTTACGTGGCCCATGTAACATATTACATATATGGGATCCCGATCCGATATCTAATACCCATTACGTAGAGTGAACTGAGAAATAGTTTTCGATAACTAACACACCCGAAGAAGATGCATTAGCATGCTTATTCTTCGTTCGTGCGGCGTGAGAATCCGGATATTCTCCTAATTCCTGCTCTGTTTTATAACAATTATAAGTTGGAGTGGGACCAACGTTCCCCTGCTCAGTAAAATAAGCGGGTTCGGTCAATACATCCATATTATTATCTTGATTAAGGCCTGATATGGTCGCTACCTGGAGAGAGAGAGAGAGAAGAAAACACTTTAGCGTATGCTCTTGCAAGATTAGATTGGTTATTATCTTATCAAATCAGGATAGCTCCTGCTGCTTTTTATCAAATTTTCCTTAAAACCCTAAAAGGTAAGACTAGCCGGGATTTATTACACTTTACAAGTTCGCCAATCTTTCAGCCAGGCCAGTGTTGGTAATTTGAGGGAGGTTCCCCGTGCTTTCACACAAACATAATTAGAATAAACCTCGTTTTCCCAGAGGCAAAACCCCATTAACACCTTTCTAGTCACCTACTTGATCGGCTAATTTTCCTGTGTAAAACTCTCCCAGGAGTAACACTTACTCGTAGAGGGTATCAGGATCCATCTATCTTATATAAGGTATGCAATCTCATTGCAAATTTCAACACATGAAATTCCCAATAATGCTTTTACCCCTAACGTGCTATGACCTTGATGAATGCCAACAAACCATAGTGCGCTAGTCAAGTTCAACCCGTACATTTCTTGATTGAATTAAACCCACCCACACGACCCTTGACGAAAGCCAACAAAGCCGTATGACTATCCTAACCCAATCGCATCATATGCTGCAGATAAGCGATAGTTAGCTACCGCACACTACGCCTTGACGAAAGCCAACAAACGCAGCACGAATACTAAATATTACTTATCTGAATTGTCGGAGGGCTACTCAGGTTTTTCAGAAAACCATGAGCATAATAAACTTGATATCGTTGTAGAAACAAGTGATTTTGAAAAGGGGTGTTTTTGAGGCTTTTCAAGTTTCGCTAAAGAGGTCACTCCCGGTGAAGGGATCTCGGCTCTTTCCTATCGAATAAGGTGCGGGGCATATCGCATATACCGCGGTGCAAAGAAAGAACTATAGAAGCAGTCAAAAACTAAACCGTGGGTTTGTAGCATCTGCCAGTTTTGCTAAAGAGGTCACTCCTGGTGAAGAGATCTCGGCTCATTCCTCATCGAATAAGGTGCAAGGTATATCACATATACCGCTGTGCAAAGCAAAAACTTAGCTACTGTCACGACCCGAAATAGCACGTGACTGGCACTTGAATCATATGAAGTCTATAGGACCCCATCTAATTCAAGTAAGCCAAAAGCCTAGAAATCTAAAACCATTTTAAGGAGTAGATAAAGAAAACTAGTTTTTTTGAAGTAAGGAAAATATGTTTTAAAAACAAGGTTTTTAAAATAAAAGAGCCGAATATGCATTTTAAAAATCTGTAGTCTTTTTCTGAAAATTTCGGCAGAGTTTCCTTTGTAAATACTGGTCTCGAACGGGGTACAACAAGAATAATATATACACAATGATAAAAGGCATCCCCAAGTGGGAGCTAGCTCTTCGTCAATCGACAGTCACAACCACACAAGCAGTATAATATACAACGCCGAATGGCGAGGATCAAAACTCAAAGGAAAACTAAAAATCAGCATGAAAACCATAATACTACAACGCGCGACTCTAAGGTCGAAATAATACAACTGGTTTTCTAAGTCTGAAACAATATACATGTTTGGTTGATGGAATTACTAGATACAACTAAATATAATAAATACAAGGGTGGTCACGTTGCGAGTGAACCCACCTACCAATGCAATCACCCAAAAAGGAAGCAGTGTATCAGAAAAGCCGCAATGAAACCTGTTCAGCAAAACCTGCAAGAAACTGTGGCACAACGGGGGTGAGTTGCCAACTCGTGAATAGAAAACATCATAGAGTAGAAATCGTATTTATGACTCAATCCTAGGTTAATACGATCAGACTTATATATAAACCTCAAATGGATAGGTCTGAAGCATGATAAGGTAGCAATGTAACATCTATACATGAGTGTAGTGCCAAGTGCTCGTGCCAGTGCCTCAGGTAATAGCATATCATAAATATGAGGTATGATCAATGTCGACTATATCATGAAGTCTATGAGTATGTGGATATCATCCAACTATGTGATCAATGTCAACTATATGTATGTGGATATCGTCCATGTGTCACCCAATGACAATAAGCATCATGCATGTAAATATCGTAAACATATGCATGGAAGTATGAGGATGTAAATCAACATGTATCGCTCGCGACATATCAAAATCATGGAAACCTGAGTGTCAAGCATCGACACTCGAAAACATCATGAAACCTGTGCCTAGCATCGGCACGTAAATCCTCATTATACATAAGGCTCCGTCAGTCCGGATCAGCCCGTATCATCTCTCAACTCTTGTCGGTATCCCCCAGATGTCCGCTGAGCTCAAAATAATCACCGGTAGGTAGTACTCCCCTACCAGGCTCACCGTCTAACATATACGAGTCTTTTTGCCCCCGGGGTACCTCACCGGGTCCACCATGTACCCGCAATCGGTGCCTACCACTCCTCGAATCGGGTATACTCACACAAGCTCTCAGGAACCGAGAAAACTCATGGTGGACGCACTGAAATATCATATCAAGTGAAACCGGGTTTTTAAAACAGTACATATTTATAATGTTTTAGAAATCGTTATGCAAATTTTTCCGTTTTAGGGTTAAATTGTCGGTATTTTCCGTTTTAAACCGACTGTGTTCAAACGACCATATAGACTTGCCAGCACCTAGTTTAGCTAAAATAAAGCTAGTGCGCAAGCTTTGGGGGTATATGGAATGTTTTGGTTCAATTTGAATTTTTCCCAATTTTAATATTATTTTAATGCGGTATTCACATTTTGGGAAATTTCTCTTTGGTGATCTTTTCTTCAATTATTCTTGAGTAAACCAAACCCACATAATATCTAGATTCATTGTGTGGACTGGGATTAAGAGTTAAAGAAAAGAAAAGAAAAAGAAAAGAAATTCAAGAGGTGCATGCATGTGTGTGTGTGAATGCATTTATGTGCATTTTTTGATGAAATGAGCTAGAACACTCCACACAACTCCATTCTTCTCCCTTGGCCGAAATCCTTCCTCCCCCTACTGCCCTTGATCATTCCCTTTCCAATTTGCATCAATCCAAACTCTAAATTCTCCAAATATATCACAAAAATTCTTAAAGTCTTTATTCTTGCTCTTGGATCACTTGGAACTAGTAAACATTGGATCTTGTGAGCTAAAGTTGATAGGTATAATCCCTGCACCGATAAATTAGAGTTTTTATGATGTGTACCTCATTGAATATGGTTTAGAACATAAGATGTATCGATTTGTGCAATATCGGGTTTTAGTGTCTTTTTAGAACCTTTGTATCTGCTGTGACCTGGAAAATTTAGTGTTTGACCAAACAAAATTTTAGTGATGTACTAGTGAACCAGAGACACCACCGGAGACACGAGGACCACCCCACTGGCCGTGGCCGGCGACCCCTTTAGCGAACTCCGGCGACGCCGGCTTGGTAGGAAGGTGTTGGGGTTTGGGTTCTGTGGGTAGTTGTCTGCTGTTGGTTAGGGGTGTTTGGTACTGTTTACTTTTTTTGTAATTGCAGTACACAAAATATGGGATCGTTTACCTATAGTCTATTGTTGTGAGTCTGCGTGTTACGTGTTGCGACACGAAACGTGATCTTGTGCTGCTACGGTACTTGGGTGGGTTTGGTGGTATCATTAAGCACGTTAGCCACTAGACGTACACTCGCGAGTTAGTTACGTTATTTTGGTCGATTTCTGAGATGTTTGCACTATTTCTTGTGTTTTTGGAAATATAGCGTCGCAAGCGGGGACTTCGGACGCTGCGAACAAGGGGAAGCAGGTGGTTAGATTTTCATAGCTGGAGACCATTAGTGAGTAGATTTAACATCTACGGTGAAATCGCCCGTATGGCGTTATGCGTCGGGGCGGATATGATATGATAGTTGCATGTATTTGCATTTTAGTTAATTATATATGAATGTCATTGCATAGCATTATCTATTGTACCTGTTCATCACAGAATACTGCATTTTATACCGCCCATTCTTACGCTCGGTTGTTTATAGGTAGTTGCTTTTAATCCGTGTTTGTTATATATTTGCAGGATACAGGTTCTCGGTTCTAAAACGGTAAATTCATGGAAAACACGACAAAATCCGGGTTCCTGCCAACCACTGAGAAAACACGGTCTCCGCTCGTCATCCGTATGTTGCCAGATACCAGTTTAGGAAGACAAAATGTCAAATCAATGTCACCTTCATGCACAAGGCTCAATGGCAACAACAAGTTCCAAGAAATCTACGCGGAGCTCGAGGCAATCATGACAAAACATCCACAAAAAGTCCACCTTTCCTCAACAGAAATTCTGGAATAATTGTGAAAGAATTATCAGAAAATATGTGTACCAGACAACAGGGGACAGCAGATCAGGGCCGTACAGGAAACCCCACACCCTAAACCTACTGTAGGGGCGCGGATCCGCGGCCAATAGGGGGTATTGGCGGCGGATCAGCGGCTAGGTGGGGCCCTCTCTGCGTCAACTTTTGGGGGTATTTTGGGTATTTCCCATGTGGTCTGGTGGTTGCCCTAGAACTCCATTCTCCTGCCTATAAATACAGCAGTTTTGAGCACAACCAAGGGTCATTCTTTGTTCTCCATTCTTTTGTAGGATTTAGTTCTTTTTCTTCTTCTTCTTCATTCCTCTTCCATGAAATTGTAAGTGAGAAGCTTTTTTGTGGATGTGAATAAAGATGAAGGTTTTTTGTATTATTCTTTTTGTTTAAGCTTCCCCCTTGAGCTCTCTACCTTAACTTGATCTTGCAACCTCTTAAGTGAGCTTGCAAGTTTAAGTTTTGGTCATTGGTCTCAAGGAGTTGTATCATTTCGTTCTCGCCTTAGCGCTTCAATTCACATGCGTTCTCTACCCTTCCCTTGATCTTGCAACCTCTTCATTGAGATTGCAAGTTTAAGGGTTGGCTATTGATCCCATGCTTGTTTTGAGTTCTATGGTTCTTGTAATTACTTTCTTGCATTTTTCATTCTTGTCTTTAATTACTTGCAATTTATTTCGTGCTTTTATTACTTGCAATTTTATTCATGCACTTTAATACTTGTATCTTTTCTTTTCTTTGTTCTTTTCTTTTTGTTCTCTTTTGTTTATTTTGTGAATGTTGTAATTATCGTCGTTGTTAAGAATTAATACGGTATTGTAAGTTAACGTTTCTTTGCCAATTCCTTTTCCCGTTATTTTCCATTTGAACTTCGTCCAAACCATACGCAAGCGCTCCGTTAAGCACCGTACCCTGACAAGGTAACGGTGATTCCTAACCGCGGCCGGTTACGTTCGGTTTGGCCGGAGGCGAAAGCAAGAGACAAGAACGGAAGGACAAGGGTAAATAAGCCGGATTCCACGAATACCGCGCTTAAATCCCCTAATCCACGTTGTTGCTGATTGCTTAGCTTCAATTGGTCAAGACTCGGCTCAAAGGTTTTGAGTACGGATTTCTTAGCTTACAATCTCGTATCTTTTCTTAGCAACTTTATACTTGCAGATAAACACATAGGTTAGATCAAACAAACATACAGATTCTTTATTGACTCGTCTAAGACAAGAAGGTAAGATAACACCATCTCCCTGTGGACCGACCCGTGCTCACCGGCTAGCTGCAAAGCGACACCGTCTTGATTGCGGTTAACTTTAATTCTTCCAATCAAATGGCGCCGTTGCCGGGGAGACGGTAGCGTATTTTCTTTCTTGTTATTCGGGTTAATATTCTTTTTGTATATATATAAAAAAAAAAATCTATTTGTTGTTTTTGATCATTTTTGTGGGCAAGAGTGCATATTTTTGCAGATTTGCAAACTGCGATTGTGGGGAGCAAAGTGTACATTCAAGGCTAAGGTGATTGCAAAGTACAGTGCCAAAGATCCGGGTAGTTTGACCCGCGCAAGCGAACCTTTCAAGCTTACCGGATTTGATTCAACGGGGGTTTCCTAACCCAAAACTTAACGGTACGTACTTTACTAACACCTTCTTCTCAAATCCGACGCTTCCAATATACTATTCTTTGCAGGATTCTTTGCAAGTTCGCTAGCAAACGCTAAAAAAAAAATTTGACTGACCCGTATTTGTTGCAGCGCCGCGCTTAAACTAAAAAACGATTGTTTGATTCTTTATAGAATTTTTGAATTGCGCATTGCATACATTAATACGGACTTAAGGGCAAGTGAACCCCACAACATACGGTAAAGGATTTCATCACCTTTTCCGTGGCCCACAAATCACGAACTTGAGCATAACGTCTACCCGCACAAAATTTAAAAGAATTAGACTTCAAGCCTTAAGGACTTCGCGCTCACTAGGAGAAGTTAACTGTGTTTAGAAGCTCGCTTAACGGTATATTGTTTACGGGGTGTCTAGGAAAGTGTTAACGGCGAAACCGCCAAAAGAGAAAGGGTTATTTAATTAAGGAACTTCGCGAAAGCGTTGGAAAACCTCCCTTTATCTCTGCACTTACCTGGCCTCGTGATCAGTGTATCTTGAGCTTGTTTCTCAACACAGTTTTACTTCGACAATCAAGTTCTGGAGCAGGTCTAGTCGACCTAGGTTAACCCTAGAACGATTAGGTGTGTGGTATTTTTTGTGTCGTGATTATTTTTGTCCATATATATTTTTTTTTTTGTGTATACTTCATTCTTTTGTTAATATTTAAAAAAAAATAAAAAATATCACATTCTTTTTCCCTCCTTCTCTCTACCTTTTTCTCTCTCTCTTCATATCATGGGTACTCCACCTCGCAAAACTCTTGCCGAACTTTGGTACCCACAACCAGACATTACATCTTACGGTTCTTGTTTTGGCCGAACTTCGAACGATCCATCCATGCCAAAAATTTTATTGAGAGATCGGATAGAGGCGTCTAGGACAAACAATTTGACTCCGCAGTCCACTTCGTATCAACCATTTCATACATTCACCCCTTCTTACGTTGATACCCCTTCTTCGAGTCATGTTCCAAGACCTATGTCTCTAGCTGAACGTATTGAACAATCCCGTAGCCGATCTTTCACTCCTGTCACCACTTCAAATTCTTGGGATCAACAATTCCATTCACCTTCTTATCCCAATGTTGATCCCACTCCTGTCCAGCCATTCAATTCCTACCAATCCAACCCTATTTTTGCACCTTCCCTAGACATTGCTTCAGAACCGCCATTTGGGAGTTTTCAGTATCCAAACAACTTTGAATCTTTTACTGAAACCCCTTCACAACCTATGTCTAGTCTAGAACAATCGTTGGAAGATTTTAGGGTAGCGTCAAGCCAACAGATGATGGATTTGAATGCGTCCATGGCCGCCCTCATACAACCTAGTGACCCGGTAGCTAGTTTTCAACTAGCTCCAACTTTTTCAATGTATGATGAGGCGGCAGGACAGGCTGTGAATTTGAGTGGAGAGAGTGAGATGTACCCCCTTCCAAATCAAACCTACCCGTCCCAAATTGAATCCCACAACTCCTATTTTGAAGGTCTATCGAGTATCCCACATGATTTATCAGTTGAAGATAGAATGATGAATGAGTTGTGCGACTTCGTAGTGTTTGATTTGCCCGATTGTGAAGGGTCCCTTCCAAGTGAAACCATACCTAATCCTTTTGACCTCTACACCTATATCTTAGAACCAGAATCGATTAATATCCATGCTTTTGATGAGGTGTCAGAGAATTTTGATTTTCACTTGATTGAGGATATTGACGCTGGGGATATTTTGGATGATGAACCCGTAGATTTGGCTGAGTTTGTCTCTTCAAATCATCATCCCGAGTCATTAGATGTTTTTCCCGAACCCCATATGCGTCTGGACTTTGAAGAGAAGAGCATGGATGTGCTAAATTTTGAGGAGAATATTGAGGATAGTTTTGAGGATGAACCAGTTTTGCTTGATGAGTCGGATTTTCCAATTCATCCTATTCCTTCCACTGACTGTGTACACCCTCCTGAACCCTTAACCGATACCCTTCCTCCACCACTTCCCTCCATCCTTTCCATCGTTCCGACCTTGCAAGAACCCGTACCATTTTTACTCCCTGTGTCTGGTTTACCAAGTTCGGCGTACCCATGGCTTCTTACGAATCTTGAGGGATTTGATCCAATTTATCGCCATATTGATAGATTAGTACAATCCATCTTTTCACATCGATCATTACAAGTTGTACTAATTTATTCAATCCATTTCCACCCTCAAGTTCGTATTCCATTTCTTTCTCCCTTCCACCATTCTTCTTCCGATAGACCGAGACCGTATTCCTTACGGTCTCGCGTAGTCTCCATTTCTTACCTCTCCGCATTCTTTCACCAGCCACTGCTTTATCATGATAAAATCTTTGAATGGTTGGTACTCACTTTTGGCCTGTGTAAGGCCTTGTATAGCTTGATACTGTTCTCCTTCCCCCCTAATCCTGAATTTCAACGCTTAACAGTGGAAACACTGTTTTACTTAAGTTTGGCGGGGACACCTTTTTTGTATATATTTTTTGTTTTCTTTGTTGTATATAATTTGTTTTTAAGGGAGCGCCGGCAATTTTGACCCTCTTGGTATAGCCTGACAGTGAGGGCACTGTCAAGTTTAAGTTTGGGGGTGTGCTCGATAAGCTTTCTTCCTTCGCATTCATATGTATATTTTGCATCTGCATATTAAATCCATAAAATCCATAAAAATCTGAAAATTTTCTAAAAATATAAAAACTTTTTTGTCAAGTTAGCTTGTGGAAGAACTCTGATTCAACATTCGATGGTTTTTGTTTGATAAGATAAGAATAACTAAATCTTATTTTTAGATTTTGAAAACCTGAAAGATAACTCTCCTTTGAAGTTAACTATTGCTGATATACGTCTTTACATCACACCACACGTGTCGTGTGTTTTGGAAATTAGATGACAAGTATGTTATGTTTAAAAAACTTTTAAATAAATAAATGATTTTCTGAGGATCAAATAGGTTTGTTCTGAAATAAGTAATATATCAAGAATAGTTTATGAAGTGAGTGAATATGAAGGAATGTTATTGATGCCTTAATTGGAACTAAGTCTGAAAAATAACCCATCTGAAACTTGATTGGAATGATTACACACCAAACCCACTAAACACGTCTTTTATCCAAAAAAATAATGGAACTGCCGGTTATATCTCCGTTCGTATTAAATCATCTGATTTTCACGCCATCTGTCTTTTGTTTTTGGACCTAGGTAACTTGAGTAATTAAGTCCGCTGGGGTGTTTCTACACCTAATGCCCTAAAACCAACTGGTTTGGGTGCATTGGCCCAAAGCTCGCTAAGAAGCCTAGAAAGTCCAGATAAAAACAAAGTCAAGCAAGTGTTCTCTCCGAGTTAAAATTCCTAACGGTTCTTTGTGTGAGAATAATCTTGATAAAAGACAAGCTTTTATAAAAAAAAATTAACGGAGATATGAAGGTTTTACTCTATGATAAAGACTATTGCACGTTCACAGAGGTGTGTATGAAATGAAAACAAGAAAAAGGTGGAGTGAAGAATAAGACCTAGTTTCCTGTTAGGGAAGATAGAAATTCTGAAGTTGAAACTTTACTGGAAAACGAAACTTGAAAAATGCTTAACTCGTTATAGAACTTATGTGATCCTTTTAAAATTGTTACCTGGGCTTTATTGTGCGACATGATGACTTTATTCGACCTTTCGGGAACTTAACGACACTATTTGCACTGCACGTAAAGACATATAAAATCTGTAGTTAAATAAGATGCGAGGTGTAAAAAATAAAGGTTCGATAGTCTAGACTTAGGATAATAGAATTGTTATTTTCTGAAACAAAACTTTAGGGTTTGAATCTTAGTTATTTTACAAAACCAACTTGACCGGATTTTGTGGGTAGTATCCGCTGAAAACCCTCAGGAGACAACACTCCTCCTACTAGGGACACCTAGAGGTTTAACGGCTTGTTGCACGTGCTCAGTGCAATCGCGTTCCCTGCGAAAGTGCGGTTATCATTTTATTTTTGTGAATAATTGGTTTTGCTCGGGACGAGCAAAAGTTAAGTTTGGGGGTATTTGTTCATCACAGAATACTGCATTTTATACCGCCCATTCTTACGCTCGGTTGTTTATAGGTAGGTGCTTTTAATCCGTGTTTGTTATATATTTGCAGGATACAGGTTCTCGGTTCTAAAACGGTAAATTCATGGAAAACACGACAAAATCCGGGTTCCTGCCAACCACTGAGAAAACACGGTCTCCGCTCGTCATCTGTATGTTGCCAGATACCAGTTTAGAAAGACAAAATGTCAAATCAATGTCACCTTCATGCACAAGGCTCAATGGCAACAACAAGTTCCAAGAAATCTACGCGGAGCTCGAGGCAATCATGACAAAACATCCACAAAAAGTCCACCTTTCCTCAACAGAAATTCTGGAATAATTGTGAAAGAATTATCAGAAAATATGTGTACCAGACAACAGGGGACAGCAGATCAGGGCCGTACAGGAAACCCCACCCCCTAAACCTACTGTAGGGGCGCGGATCCGCGGCCAATAGGGGGTATTGGCGGCGGATCCGCGGCTAGGTGGGGCCCTCTCTGCGTCAACTTTTGGGGGTATTTTGGGTATTTCCCATGTGGTCTGGTGGTTGCCCTAGAACTCCATTCTCCTGCCTATAAATACAGCAGTTTTGAGCACAACCAAGGGTCATTCTTTGTTCTCCATTCTTTTGTAGGATTTAGTTCTTTTTCTTCTTCTTCTTCATTCCTCTTCCATGAAATTGTAAGTGAGAAGCTTTTTTGTGGATGTGAATAAAGATGAAGGTTTTTTGTATTATTCTTTTTGTTTAAGCTTCCCCCTTGAGCTCTCTACCTTAACTTGATCTTGCAACCTCTTAAGTGAGCTTGCAAGTTTAAGTTTTGGTCATTGGTCTCAAGGGGTTGAATCATTTCGTTCTCGCCTTAGCGCTTCAATTCACATGCGTTCTCTACCCTTCCCTTGATCTTGCAACCTCTTCATTGAGATTGCAAGTTTAAGGGTTGGCTATTGATCCCATGCTTGTTTTGAGTTCTATGGTTCTTGTAATTACTTTCTTGCATTTTTCATTCTTGTCTTTAATTACTTGCAGTTTATTTCTTGCTTTTATTACTTGCAATTTTATTCATGCACTTTAATACTTGTATCTTTTCTTTTCTTTGTTCTTTTCTTTTTGTTCTCTTTTGTTTATTTTGTGAATGTTGTAATTATCGTCGTTGTTAAGAATTAATACGGTATTGTAAGTTAACGTTTCTTTGCCAATTCCTTTTCCCGTTATTTTCCATTTGAACTTCGCCCAAACCATACGCAAGCGCTCCGTTAGGCACCGTACCCTGACAAGGTAACGGTGATTCCTAACCGCAGCCGGTTGCGTTCGGTTTGGCCGGAGGCGAAAGCAAGAGACAAGAACGGAAGGACAAGGGTAAATAAGCCGGATTCCACGAATACCGCGCTTAAATCCCCTAATCCACGTTGTTGCCGATTGCTTAGCTTCAATTGGTCAAGACTCGGCTCAAAGGTTTTGAGTACGGATTTCTTAGCTTACAATCTCGTATCTTTTCTTAACAACTTTATACTTGCAGATAAACACATAGGTTAGATCAAACAAACATACAGATTCTTTATTGACTCGTCTAAGACAAGAAGGTAAGATAACACCATCTCCCTGTGGACCGACCCGTGCTCACCGGCTAGCTGCAAAGCGACACCGTCCTGATCGCGGTTACACTTAAATTCTTTGAACATCCAACACGCCAAAAGCGTGCGATCAGTACCTGACTCGTACCTTTAGATATAACACATTACTGACGGTTCATGTTGCACGAGCACCAAATTGTATGCTACACCCACATCGTCA
The DNA here is from genome assembly GCA_030015575.1 of Agapanthus africanus. Classification (NCBI taxonomy): domain Eukaryota; kingdom Viridiplantae; phylum Streptophyta; class Magnoliopsida; order Asparagales; family Amaryllidaceae; genus Agapanthus; species Agapanthus africanus. Next base: position 243,981,121 of record CM057347.1, on the reverse strand, counting down.
GTAATTGCCATGACACGCACAAACCACCTACATACGTGATATGGTAGTGGATAGGGATAGTTGAGGTAGTAGCCCTTATCCCATTGTGCATATGAGATATTGTTGACATCTACATATGTGATGTTGTATTGGACATGGATAGTTAAGATAGTGACTCTTAATCCATTTCACGTATACCTTATTATAGCTACTTGTACATCATGCATACATATTGACATATACACCAACATAGTCTGTTACAGCTACATGTATATCATGCACACATATTGACATGTACACCCACATAGTCTATTACAGCTACATGTATATCATGCATACATATTGACATGTACACCCGCATATTTTCGCTATAGTTGTATGAACCCTAAGTGGTATTGTTTTGATATGTGATATTGAGTTATTGATCATTGCGCTTATGAAATGCATCATACATACTTGCTTACATGTAGATACTTAAACCTTGCTACACTTACATGTACACCTCATATGATGCTGCATTTGTTTTCGGAGGATTTTGGGAACCGCAAGATATATTTTAAAGATGGATTCATTTAAAAGTGCGGTTTTCCTTTTATATACTCATATTGATGTTTTATGTTCATATATCAGTTTTATATGGATTTTTCACATTGAGATATGGATTTCATATGATTTATGGATTTGAGAACCGTGGGGACATTTTCAAGAAACTATGTATTGTTTGGAAATCCGGTTTCTCTTAATTTGATATTTGATTCGTCCACTATGAGATTTCTCGGTTCTGAGATTTATGATATATACCCGATGCGAGGAGTGAGTGGGCCGTGTGCAGGTATATGGTGGGGCCCAGTACGGTTCCCCTCGGCAAGATGTTCGTGGTACAGACAATGAGCCTGGAAGGTGGGCAAGTACCTACCGGTGATAGTATTTGGACTCAGCGGTTATCGTGGGGATACCGACCGGAGTGATGTACGACATATCGTCAGGGCCAGTCAAGGTGACAGCGCCTGAGTTATGAGGATTTACGTGTCGATGCTAGACACGGATTTCATGATGTTTCGAGTGTCGGTGTTAGACACTCAGGTTTTCATGACATTTATGTATCGTCGGTGGACATACGGGGTTGATATCCTCATACTTATATACATATGTATATATACACAGGAATATGTTTTCATGATGTTTCGGGTGTCGATGTTTGACACTCAGGTTCCATGAGACTTACAGGATGTGAGGGCCGATCTGTGGATGCGGTGCCTGAAGATTTGGGATTTGATGTGTCAGTGAGGGACACTGGTGTTTTTCCATGCTGATGACTTTGCATGAGATTTTATTATATCATCCCACACACTCAAGATAATTGTTGTTATGCATTGTTTCATGTAGTTGTAGTACCCTGATGATGTACCTTTACATGATTGTTGCATATTCACTTATCATACTTATGCTATCGGATTACATGTGATAGATAGATCGTTGTTCGTGCATACTCACGATTACAATATGATGTTAATTACTATTCACGAGTTGGCTACTCACCCCCGTTGTGCCACAGTGTTTTGCAGGACTTGCCCTCAGAGTAGTCGCGGCAGGGCGACTTATCATATCTACTTTTGCGGATACCGCTACGTTAGGCAGTGAGTCCTTTTCTTTTAAGTGGGTTTGCGGTAATCTTCCTGTACATTGTATATCTTTTTGTTGGATCTAGTATTCTCCATCTACCACTGTTTGTATATGACTTAGAGACGACTTGTGAGGATTCAGTGTTGTATTATTTTTGGTGACTTTGGGTGCCGTGCTCGTGGGAGCCGGTTATGTTGGAAAGTTTACTTCTTATTGCAGTCATTCCTTTGTTATTTCTTCGCTTCGGCGTCGTATACTTGTTGTGGTGTTTGTCTCCGCCGTTGGGCGTGATTTTGCTCCCATTTGGGATGCTTTATAAATTATCTATGCTGTACCCATTTTCGGGGCTAGTTTTTACGAAAGAGGTGCTGCCCAAATTTTAAGAAGGAAAACTAGAGTTAGAGATTTTACTTGTGATTTTCTAAATGTTAAAACTATATTTTCTCCGTTGATATAGATTTGGGAGGTTTAGATTTCTGGGTTTCGGCTTACTTGAGTTGCATACGCCTGTAGACGTTACGTAGTTTAAGTGCCGGTTGCGGGCCAAATTTTAGGGTCGTGACAAAGTTGGTATCAGAGCGCTAGGTTTTACCTTTCGGAGTGTAGGATGACCTTGGCATGATGGAGTAGGTAGCTTAAGCAGAGTGACATAGCTTGTGTATGTTCCTCGGCACACTTACGACACGGTACTCCGCCTAAGTAACCTTAGGATTTATTGATTGATATCCTTCCGTGATGATATACATCTTTGTGATTCGATTCCTGTTTCCTTATCGAATCTTGTTTCAATTTCTAGCCTATATGGCGCCAAAGACTACGAGGGCACAGAGAGCGGCCACGAGGGCCGAGGTCAGAGTTGACTCGTCAGAGGCGAGGACTGATCAGGGCAGTACGCCTGTTGTACCGGAGCACATTGCTATGATTGGAGCTGGTATGCAGGATCTGCGCCAGATAGTGGGGACTTTAGTAGAGACCATTCGAGCGCAGGGGCAGGCAGTTGTTCCACCCGTTGCAGGGACCACGATGGTACCTACAGTTCCTGCAATCGCAGTTACAGCTCCAGAGGTTATTACTGTGTCACTGACAGATTTTATGAGGCTGAGGCCTCCGGTGTTTACTGGCACAGATGTTACTAAGGAACCGTAGTCGTTCATCGACCGGATGGCCAGGATTTGTCGTTCACTTCGATGCTCCGATGAGAGATGGGTGGAGTTTGCCAGTTTTCGTCTGGAGGGTCTGGCACAGAAGTGGGGTAAGTCGTTGGAGAGGGGTAGAGCCGCTGGTCTTGCTCCTATGACCTGGGTTGAGTTTGTGATGGTGTTTCTCACCCGTTTTCTTCCACCGAGCGTCAGGGATGCGCGAGCGTGCAAATTTGAGTCGTTACATCAGAATCCGGGGATGACGGTACCTGAGTATAATGTGCTGTTTACAGAGCTATCGGTGTATGCTCCGTACCTGGTGGCGACTGAGGAGATGAGGGTGAAGAGGTTTTTTCGAGGCCTACTTATCCAGTTGTTCCTAGCCATCAGCATTCAACATTGCGACACATATGCGGCAGCTGTGGATGTAGCCCTATTGGTGGAGGAGCGTCTATCTGGGTCATCGGTTGTTCCGGAACCGAAGAGGGCTAGTACTGGTATAGCAGCCAAGAGGCAGAGATTTAGATTCCGCGACAGAGTTCGATCAGACACTAGGGGTAGCAGAGACGTGGGACGTTGCCAGTTGTTCATTATTTTTTTATAGGTGGGTCAGCCGTCGACACATGGGTGTTTTGGATGTGGTAGTTTATAGCACCTAGTGAGAGATTGTACCGTGGTGCATCAGAGAGGGCTAGCAGTACCCCAGGTTACCTTACCACCTTCTCCGCCTCAGAGATCGTTGCCTCTTATTCCTGTTGTTGCGCTATGTCAGACTCCTGTTCAGAGAGGTCGTGTTCGCGGGGGTTTTGTACTGAGAGGTCTAGGTGGCGGAGGCAGAGGACAGCTAGTAGCCGGTAGAGGGCAGGCACGGGTTTTGCCTTGACTCTCCAGGACTCTCAGGCGTCAAATGCTGTGGTTTCAGGTATCCTTTCTGTATGTTCTTTTGATGCACATGTTCTTTTTGATTCGGGATCTACGCATTCGTATGTTTCTACGCACTTCGTGCCGAGGTTAGGCCGAGAGTCGTGTTTGCTTGATCAGCCTCTTGTCGTGACCACTCCTATTGGAGAGTCGTTTATTGTGTGACACGTGTACTGATCGTGTGCTGTCCGTTTAGGAGACAGAGAGTTGTCTGCCTACTTGATCCATCTTGAGTTGTTGGACTTCGACGTTCTGTTGGGCATGGACTGGCTAGGTACTTGCTATGCTTCCGTGGACTGCTGCGAGAAGGCAGTTAGATTTTGTTTTCCCGGCGAGTCAGCGTTTGTTGTGCAGGGGGACCGTGGTGCCGTCCCTCACAGTTTGATTTCTGTTCTGTGCGCTAGTCGGCTTTTGAGGAGGGGATGTCGGGGATTCTTGGCTTTCATTCATGATACTGGAGCCACAGTGGAGTCATTGGACCAGGTTTCTGCCGTGCGAGAGTTTCCTGATGTCTTTCCAGATAAGTTACCTGGGTTGCCGCCAGAGCGCGATATTGATTTTTGCATTGATTTGATTCCTGGCACGGAGCCTATTTCTATACCGCCTTATCGGATGGCTCCGGCAGAGCTTAGAGAGCATAAAGATCAATTGCAAGAGTTGCTTGATTTGGGACTTGTGCGTCTGAGTGTTTCACCATGGGGAGCTCCTGTTCTGTTTGTCAAGAAGAAGGACGACAGTTTGAGGCTGTGTGTGGATTATCGTCAATTGAACCGAATTACGGTGCGGAAAAGGTATCCTCTACCCCGCACTGACGATTTATTTGATCAGCTCCAGGGTGCGAGACATTTTTCTAAGATTGATTTACGTTCAAGTTATCATCAGTTCCGGGTTCGGAATGATGACATTCCGAAGACTGCTTTCCGTACGCACAATGGGCATTATGAGTTTTTGGTGATGTCGTTTAGGCTCACCAATGCGCCAGCAGCGTTCATGGATCTGATGAACCGGATTTTCAGGCCGTTCCTCGACCAGTTTATTATAGTATTTATTGATGACATACTGGTCTAGTCTAGGAGTCGTGAGGAGCATGAGCAGCACTTGAGGATTACTATGTAGATTTTGAGAGAGTACCAGCTGTATGCTAAATTCTCAAAGTGCGCGTTTTGGCTTGATAGAGTTGACTTCCTGGGTCCTGTGGTGACTGGTGATGGTATTCATGTGGACCCGAGGAAGATCGAGGCTGTACATCTTTGGCCCAGACCTGTATCGGTGACTGAGGTCCACAGCTTTTTGGGCTTAGCTGGTTATTATCGCCGTTTTGTGCAGGATTTCTCGAGTATCGCTGCACCGCTGACTGGACTGACCCGAAAGGGATTTCCTTTTCTTTGGACTGATGCGTGCGAGCAGAGTTTTCAGCAGTTGAAGACTCGGTTAACGACAGCACCAGTTCTTTCATTGGGCGGCTATGTTGTTTATTGTGATGCTTCTAGAGTGGGGCTCGGCTGTGTTTTGATGCAGCATGATAGAGTGATTGCGTATGCTTCTAGGCAGCTGAAGAAGCATGAGCAGAATTACCCCACTCACGATCTTGAGATGGCCGCGGTGGTCGTCGCATTAAAGATTTGGAGACACTATTGGTACGGGGAGTCGTGTCAGATCATCACGGATGATAAGAGCTTGAAGTATATCTTCCAGCAGCGGGATCTGGACCTCAGACAGCGCCAATGGATGGAGCTAGTGAAGGATTATGATTGTGAGATCCTTTATCATTCGGGCAAGGCGAATGTGGTGGCTGATGCTTTGAGTCGTAGGCCCGGAGGTAGCTTGTCCCAGTTGAGCGCAGTTCAGCATCAGTCGTCTGCTGATTGGCAGCTGTTGTGTGATGGTAGAGTGTAGTTCGAGTTTTCTTCCACTGGGGGACAGTTTGCTCATGTTCGCGCCCGTCCACTACTATTTGATCATATCCGTGAGGCGCAACCCAGTGATGCCCGTTTGTCCGAGATTCAAGAGCTTGTTCGACAGGGTACAGTTTCGGAGTTCATGATTGATGACCATGGTGTGCTATGATGCGGGACTCGCTTATGTGTACTAGATGCTGATGGGTTGAGACGCGAGATCCTAGAGCAGGCACATCAGTCAGCCTTTAGCGTTCATCCAGGTTCCACCAAGATGTACCGTGATTTGAGAGACTTTTACTGGTGGGATGGGATGAAACGCGATATTTCGGACTTCGTTTCGAGGTGCCTGACTTGTCAGCAAGTCAAGGCTGAGCATCAGAGACCGGCTGGAGAGTTGCAGCCTTTACCCATTCCGGACTGGAAATGGGAGCAGATTTCCATGGACTTCATTGTGGGTCTAACCAGAACCAGTAGGGGGTATGACTCCATTTGGGTGATTGTTGACCGGTTCACGAAAGCGGCTCATTTCCTTCCAGTGAAGGCCACTTTCGGTTATGCTCAGTATGCGCAGCTTTATATAGATGAGATAGTGCGTTTGCACGGTGTTCCCACATGCATTGTATCCGACAGAGGCAGCCAGTTTACTAGCCGTCTTTGGCAGAAGCTTCAGGAAGCTTTGGGTACCCGGTTGAGTTTTAGCACCGCTTTTCATCCGCAGACCGATGGTCAGTCGGAGCGGACTATTCAGACTCTAGAGGATATGCTCCGTGTATGTGTGCTTTATTTTGGTGGCAGTTGAGATCGTCACTTGTCTTTGATTGAGTTCTCTTACAATAACAGCTTTGAGGAGACTATTCAGATGGCACCGTTTGAGGCTCTATATAGTAGGAAGTGTCGATCGCCAGTGTGCTGGACCGAACTCAGCGAGAGTGGAGTTTTGAGACCTCAGCTAGTTCAGGAGACCACGGAGAAGATCCAGCTGATTCAGGATAGGATGAAAGCAGTCCAGTGCAGGCAAAAGTTGTATGCCGACCGTCGTCGTCACAGATTTGAGTTCGCAGTGGAGGATCATGTATTCCTGAGGATTTCTCTGATGAAGGGCGTTATGCGATTTGGGAAGAGGGGGAAACTCAGTCCCAGATTTATAGGTCCTTTCGAGATCCTTAAGCGAGTGGGTTCTGTTGCTTATCGTTAGGCGCTCCAGCCCAGTTTTCCGGATGTTCACCCTGTGTTCCATGTGTCGATGCTTCGTAGATACCTTCATGATCCTTCTCACATGATTCAGCACGAGACTGTGCAGCTTGAGCGCGATCTTTCATTCACCGAGCAGCCGGTAGTTATTTTGGATAGGCAGTTGAAGAAACATCGGTCAAGGGTTTTCCCGTCTGTAAAGGTTCTTTGGCGTAGCCCGACTAGTGATGAGATCACTTGGGAGACCGAGAGCAAGATGCGGAAGAAATTCCCTCATCTCTTTGAAGGTACGCTTAGTATGAAATTTTAATTCGGGGACCGAATTTCTATAAGGGGGGAGATTGTAACGTTTTAGAAATCGTTATACGAATTTTTCCGTTTTATGGTTAAATTGTCGGCATTTTCCGTTTTAAACCGACTGTGTTCAAACGACCATATAGACTTGGCAGCACCTAGTTTAGCTAAAATAAAGCTAGTGCGCAAGCTTTGGGGGTATATGGAACGTTTTAGTTCAATTTGAATTTTTCCTAATTTTAATATTATTTTAATATGGTATTCACATTTTAAAAAAATTCACTTTAGTGATCTTTTCTTCAATTATTCTTGATTAAACCAAACCCACATAATATCTAGATTCATTGTGTTGACTAGGATTAAGAGTTAAAGAAAAGAAAAGAAAAAGAAATGAAATTCAAGAGGTGCATGCATGTGTGTGTGTGAATGCATTTATGTGCATTTATTGATGAAATGAGCTAGAACACTCCACACAACTCCTTTCTTCTCCCTTGGCCGAAATCCTTCCTCCCCCTACTGCCCTTGATTATTTCCATCCCAATTTGCATCAATCCGAACTCAAAATTCTCTAAATATATCACAAAAATTCTTAAAGTCTTAATTTTTTCTCTTGAATCACTTGGAACTAGGAAAGCTTGGATCTTGTGAGCTAAAGTTGATAGGTATAATCCCTACACTGCTAAATTAGAGTTTTTATGATGTGTAGCTCGTTGAATATGGTGTAGAACACTTGATGTATCGATTTGTGCAATATCGGGGTTTTAGTGTCTTTTCAGAGCCTTTCTATTTGCTGTGACATGGAAAATTTAGTGTTTGACCAAACAAAATTTTAGTGATGTACTAGTGAACCTGAGACACCACCGGAGACACGAGGACTACCCCACCGGCCGAGGTCGGCGACCCTTTTAGCGAACTCTGGCGACGCCGGCTTGGTAGGAAGGTGTTGGGGTTTGGGTTCTGTGGGTAGTTTTCTGCTGTTGGTTAGGGGTGTTTGGTACTGTTTACTTTTTTTGTAATTGCAGTATACAAAATCTGGGATCGTTTACCTATAATCTATTGTTTTGAGTCCGCGTGTTACGTATTGCGACACGAATCGTGATCTTGTGCTGATACGGTACTTGGGTAGGTTTGGTGGTATCGTTACGCATGTTAGCCACTAGACGTACACTCGCAAGTTAGTTAGTGTTGGTGCGTTATTTAATACGTAGTTTTACGTTATTTTGGTCTATTTCTGAGATGTTTGCACTATTTCTTGTGTTTGTGGAAATATAACGTCGCAAGCGGGGACTTTGGACGCTGCGAACAAGGGGAAGCAGGTGGTCGGATTTTCATAGCTGGAGACCATTGGTGAGTAAATTTAACATCTACGGAGAAATCTCCTGTATGGCGTTATGCGTCGGGGCGGAGATGATATGATAGTTGCATGTATTTGCATATTAGTTAATTATATATGAATGTCATTGCATACCATTATCTGTTGTACTTGACTCGTACCTTTAGATATAACACATTACTGACGGTACATGTTGCACGAGCACCAAATTGTATGGTACACCCACATCGTCAGTAATTGCCATGACACGCACAAACCACCTACGTACGTGATATGGTAGTGGATAGGGATAGTTGAGGTAGTAGACTTTATCCCATTGTGCATATGAGATATTATTGACACCTACATATGTGATGTTGTGTTGGACATGGATAGTTAAGATAGTGACTCTTAATCCATTTCATGTATACCTTACTATAGCTACTTGTACATCTTGCATACATATTGACATGTACACCCACATAGTCTATTACAGCTACATGTATATGTCACGACCCAAATGTGGTACGTGACCGGCACTTAAATCACGTGACATCTAAAGACATCGATGCGGTTCAAGTAAGCCAAAACCAGGAATCCAAACCCTTTTTTGAAAATAGTTGAGGTGAGGTTTAATTAATCATCCTACAAAATCCATTTAAAATAAGGTCTATATTTATATAAGTATATAAAAAAAATTATGACGTTTTGAAACTTAACATCACTCCCTTTGTATTTTTATAAAACCCCGATACAACATAATAATAAAATGGCATTCCATCGGAAGCCAGCTTTCACGTCAAGAAGATGGAACAGCCAAACAATATATATCAGAAGTCGACTCTAAAGAGTGCGACATCCCCACACATAATCTCTAAGTCTCGATTCTAAATCCACAGTATATCATTTCTAAGTTGATGGAGTTTCTGCTAGATACAAGAATAAAAGAATAATCTAGAGTGAGTATGATACAATAATAACTCACTTACCCATCAATCCCCAAAATAAGGTGTGCCCCCAAACTGCTGATAATCCAAGCGGTAAAACTTGCAATAAACTGTGGCACAACGGGGATAAGTTGGCAACTCAGTGAATAAAAGTACATCTAAAGATAGAAATCGAAATGCATGACGATACCTAGGTCATAAGTATAGTACTATCATAATCTGTACTGATGTGCTATATGACATGTATATGTGCAATACTAACTATCATGCAATCCCAAGTATAATATCCCAATGTCATATGTGTCAAAATCATGAATCTATAGTTCGTACTTGAATCCTTTTATTTGTATACTAGCCCTTTGCACGTGCGTTGCATGTATCATCTTCATAACCATCAGACCCTTAATTCTAAAAGTGGGTGAAATTAATGCATTTTTAAATTTAATGATATTAACGTGCAAAGTGGAGAAGTTAATATCATATTTCTGTCAAGGAAAATTTTGAAATAATTGATACATAAGTCATAAAAGAACATAACATTAGCTATTAAAATAAACAACTAAATTTCTAAAACTTTAAGAGTAATATGCCCAAAAAATATGACTGAAAATATAAATCATGTGATAAATTTAACATTGACACTATTATGACAATAACCAAGTTGTTAAAACAATCATGTCAAAGTAAATTTTGATTAAAACAATTTGAATTAAACATATGCCATGTGACAATGTTTATATCAAATTTATACAACATGTATGAGTCACATTGTTCAGGTATAAAAATCATTTGGGTAAAATGAGAAATGTAATAATCATCTTTAAAACCATAAAACATGAAAGCTTTCTTTTTTATCACAATATACTTTACCGCTTAAAACGTCCAAGCTTGCGTGGTGATTCTTCTTTACTATTACGGTCATTACTTGCTCTAATGTATTGCTGCAGATTTTTCTTCGTCTCATTGTAAGCATTTACTCTTTTTCTTTCCCTTCGAGTAGGTTTATGTGGGGATTCACCGATACTGCAATACACTGGCAGATCTTTCCCTGCCTCATTGTTATCAATTGCTCCTTTTCTCTTCAATACTCGAATCATTTTTCTCTCCCTTCGAGCACATTTATGTGGGGATTCATCGATACTGCAATACACTGGTTCATTCATACTTGCATTGTCTGACATGCATATCTACAAAAACAACAAAATACGATCTTTTAAATTCATTGTTTTTCAAAATATGATATCGTATGGCATATGACAATGCAGCACTCATTATTTTTTAAAATATCATATGGTTAACACTTAATATCAAATTTTGAAGCCATTAAAGAAAAAATACTGACATGTAGTCATAATCTTACATTTAATATTAAAAATTTACCTCATTTAGCTTTATTTTCTTCTTCCCTTGCATGCTGTTGTTTGTACTCGAGCAATGCCAAAAAAAAATACTAAATGACCTAACAACAAAGTATCTAATTCAAAATGAGTATGTATTAGTAAAGTTAGCTAAATAGAAGCTACAGGAAAGAAAAAGAATCTAAAATGCTTAGAAATGAGAATATATAAGTTATTTATACAGTTCATGACAAAATGATTTTAAATTATTAGGGAAAATCATCAAACATTTTGTGAACAGTAAACTAAGATTAAATGAATAAGAAAATACCATTTTCGTTGATTTGAACACCAGATCTTCCTCTTAGGATCTTTACCAGAGTTGCGGTACTTGCTCTAATGTATTGCTGCAGATTTTTCTCCGTCTCATTGTAAGCATTTACCCTTTTTCTCTCCCTTCGAGTAGGTTTATGTGCGGATTCATCGATACTGCAATACACTGGCAGATTTTTCTCTGCCTCATTGTAATCATTTGCTCTTTTTCTCTTCAATACTCAAATCATTTTTCTCTCCCTTCGAGCATGTTTATGTGGGGATCCATCGATACTGTAATACACTAGTTCATTCGTACTTGCATTGTCTGACATGCATCTCTACAAAAACAACAACAAAAAACGATTTTTTAAATTCATTGTTTTTTAAAATATGATATCATATGGCATATGACAATGCAGCATTCATTGTTTTTTAAAATATCATATGGTTAAGGTTAACACTTAATATTAAAATTAGAAGCCATTAGAGAAAAAATACTGACATGTACTTATAATCATACATTTAATATTAAAAATTTACCTCATTTAGCTTTATTTTCTTCTTCCCTTGCATGACCGTGTTTGTACTCGAGCAATGTCAAAAAAATACTAAATGACCTAACAACAAAGTATCTAATTCAAAATGAGTAGGTATTAGTAAAGTTTGCTAAATAGAAGCTACAGGAAAGAAAAGGAATCTAAAATGCTTAAAATTGAGAATATATAAGCTATTTATACAGTTCATGACAAAATGATTTTAAATTTTTAGGGAAAATCATCAAACATTTTGTGAACAGTAAATTAAGATTAAATGGATAAGAAAATACCCTTTTTGTTTATTTGAACACCAGATCTTCCTCTTAGGATCTTTGCCAGAGTTGCGGTACCTGCTTTAATGTATTGCTGCAGATTTTTCTCCGTCTCATTGTAAGCATTTACTCTTTTTCTCTCCCTTCGAGCAGGTTTATGTGGGGATTCATCGATACTGCAATACACTGGCAGATTTTTCTCTGCCTCATTGTAATCATTTGCTCTTTTTCTCTTCAATACTCGAATCATTTTTCTCTCCATTCGAGCACGTTTATGTGTAGATTCATCGATACTGCAATACACTATACACTGGTTCATTCGTACTTGCATTGTCTGACATGCATCTCTACAAAAAGAACAACAAAATACGATCTTTTAAATTCATTGTTTTTTAAAATATTATATCATATGGCATATGACAATGCAGCACTCATTGTTTTTTAAGATATCATATGGTTAACACTTAATATCAAAGTTAAAAGGCATTAGAGAAAAAATACTGACATGTACTCATAATCTTACATTTAATATTAAAAATTTACCTCATTTAGCTTTCTTTTCTTCTTCCCTTGAATGCTATTGTTTGTACTTGAGCAATGCCAAAAAAAAAATACTAAATGACCTAACAACAAAGTATCTAATTCAAAATGAGTAGGTATTACTAAAGTTAGCTAAATAGAAGCTACAGGCAAGAAAAAGAATCTAAAATGCTTAGAAATGAGAATATATAAATCATTTATACAGTTCACGACAAAATGATTTTAAATTTTTAGGGAAAATCATCAAACATTTTGTGAACAGTAAATTAAGATTAAATGGATAAGAAAATACCCTTTTCGTTGATTTGAACACCAGATCTTTCTCTTATGATCTTTGCCAGAGTTGCGGATGGAAAATCATCAAACATTTTGTGTAGAGTATAGATATATGTTTTCAAAAAGTTTCTCATAGAAGAGAGAAGATCTGAAATATCAAAATTTGGAAATAAATTATTAAGATTGCAAAAATTGCAAAATAGGACCAAAAATAATGTTTTGAGCTAAAAATGTATCAAATTTACCTGTGCCGCAATATTGCCTCTGAAACAATTGATTGTGCAAGCTCTATCAACAAAGGATCCATGAACCTGAAAGTTCCATTCCCTGTATATTTGTTAAGGCCCCCGGGCTCAATACAAACTCCAGTCACACCATTTCCTGATATGCTTATCCTTAGCTCTTATTCAGGGTGAAAACCAACTTGTTCGGTCCTTCGTCCATAATGTACCCTTTCCATTGGCTGCGGCTGCTCATAACTTGGACTGCGCCACCTTAAATTTGTGCAAATATAGACTTAGTAAACACTAAACGCGTTGCATGAATGTTATCAGATCAGGCTAGATAAAGGCTATGATATCGTTAATTGATTCATGACTTTCAGCATTCTCAAATTAATATACAGCATATCCTAGGTAAGTTGCAAATAAATATCATAAACTTCGATGCAGTTGATGTGGTGTTCAGAGTTGAGGATATGGCAGTCTCACAGAATATAGTGAAGCACTAAGCAATCCGACTCTCTTTTATTTCACACTATCTTACGGTTGTTAGAATTTTGGCATTTGTAAATTGATGTGTACATATTACCTGTATGATGACAAAACCAAGCATTTATATCAAACTTCTGGAATCGGCTATATGAATCCTGTTTTTTATTAAGCTCGCCATTAACTCTGCGAAATCAACAACTAACATATCTTCTCTGATTGGCTCCGCCAATGTTCCAATAAAGCGCTGCATTTATCTGCCTATTCAATTGGTTCTTTTACACATTAACTATCAATATACCACTCCTATAAACTGCTGCACTTAGAATTCTTTGTTCACATGTCCAAACCATGTTATGGTTTTGCCTCATTCTATATCCTCGAAGGGTACTACTTACCTTTAACACCCTTAGGATGCATTCATTTCTTATATTATCTACTGGAGTTCTACCATTCTCCATGTCACCATTCTAATTATTCTAAATTTCTGATAGTTTTATTTATTTTCTAGGACTTATTTCTGAATTTTGTTCTCATAGAACAATATCTATCTTATTAACTTACATAAATTTTCTACAATTTCATAGTTATTTAACAATCACATAATACTTAGCATTTCTCCATTTTAACCATCCCGCTAATGCACATTATTCTCAATCTCACCATCATACTCTAAGTAACTAAAATGATCACTCCTAGTCGTTTCTTGCCTATCAATCTCAAATGCACATTCATTCCTTCTCCCGTCGTTCTAAACTTACCCTTAATCTATTATGCTTATTTTTTTGTGAAAAGGAAGGGATACAACATAAATATTTTCCATATGTTTATGCAGGGGCGACGATTCCGATTCCGCTGATCCAAAGCCCAAGAAACCATCATCAAGAGGTATAAAATCCGTAAATAGAAAGCAAAGGTAAGATACGAAGAGAAAATACTGTCAGATCAAAATAACACTGCAACACAATTGCGCAAGATGGATCGACTTAAGAAAAGGTCATACATGTATAGTTTTAAGATTTTAAATGTTCATATTAGTTCTGATTTTGATATTTTCCATGAGCAGAGTGAGGGTCATACTACATTTCCGAATTTTAAAGGCCATACATCATATAGTAAATGTAAAAATAGAATTGATTTCCCTTTGCAACATTTCTATACAATTGTTGAATGTGGAAGTACTAATGAGATACCTTAACTAAATAGTCTAAATTATATGATAGCGATTAAATCAAAATACTATGTGCATTGAACGCAATAAACATACTGTAGAAATATACGCCTATCGTTATTACGATCTTTACATACAGAACTGAATTACAGTACCCAATAAGCAATTGAACAAAATTCTCTGCAATTTTTATACTGAGTATTTTAACTTAATAAACATGAAAGTAAAAATATAGATGTACATAATGATAAACTCTTACCATTACTGCAATCTCGATGCGCAACTCATGAGAACATCTTTATAGACTATATTTCTTGTATGTGTTCCATGTTTTTTGGACAATTTTCCATCTCTCACTAACACCTTTGTTGTCTTCATAGAAATTCCTCTTGATAAAGTAACATACAATTGTCCATGAGAAAATACATTGTCAGGAAGAAAGACACCAACATGTGGTATAGTTTGTCCTTGAGACTTATTAATTGTCAATGCAAAACTCAATCTGACAGGAAATTGTTTTCTTTCAAATTTAAATAGCAAGCTAATATCCTCAGAAGGCTCTAGAGGAATGCGAGGAATAAAACATCTTGTACCAGAGAAACTTCCCGTAGCAATCTCTGCGTCTATAATATTCTTTTGAAAAGCTTTGCATATTAACCTTATGCCATTACACAAACCTATTATAGGATCTATGTTCCTTAAAAGCATAATTGGTGCACCAACTTTCAATACCAACTTATATGATCGAAGACCACTTGGTGCAATTGAATTGAGAAACTCTTGTTGGTAAAGGTTCCTTGTGTCATCTGTCACTTTATCATATGAATAATAAGTTACTCCATCTCCAGGAAACATTTCGATGAAGCGGTCATTAAGTTTATCAACATATTCATTAACAGGAGTTACAATTGCTCGTTCCATAATATACTTTGTGTCATACGCATTACAATGCATCGTAGGAAAGATAGCTGTTGGAGATAGTGCCCTCAGAGTCAATTATTGGATCACAGGTACGTGATTGCAATGATTGAGGGAGGACCTATCCCGGTGGGACAGTCTTACTCAAGATGATAGTATGCTATCTGGTTTATCTTTATCATCGTGTACTGCTTTAGGTGACCTTACAGGTCGCTATTACACGTGGATAGAGCCCCTAGGATTCTTGCTTGACTGCAAGCAATATGAGGGCGATCATATACGTGGGAGCTGGTAGTCTATAAGCACATCCTTAAAAGGTCCCTAGTCGTGGGAGTTTCGAGACAGGGCATCAATTCTCCCGAGTAGACTAGTATATACAGTCGAGACCCCGACGAGGGGCGGTGGCCGGTATCACAAGCCACTGGTGTCAGTTGGTTCACCTAAGATGTATACAGGTGCCCATTGGGTTATGAGTACACCGGACAGGACTCGCCGGGAACATGCTAGTTGGTCTTATACCAGATGTCAGATAACAGTTCCCTGGTGACATGTGTACAGGTTAGTTCATCGACCTGAGGATCGTTATTTGTCTCGTGTGAGTTCCCACTGTACTTTGATTACTACCCTACCCCGCTCAAAGGAGACGTGCAAACAGGTTTTAGTTGGGTACAGTCCCGAGCCACATGGAGGCAGTGAGCGGATCTTCAGGGGTTCGTCTTTCCCGGTATTGGTGGTGAGGTCGCGCTGTGTCTAGGAGAGCCATTACACAAAGCCCTCGGCCGAGGCAGGAGATTTACTGGTAGGTATTCCAGTAGTATCTCAGGTAGTTCTGGGCTACACTCCGACACGACTTGTACCACTTTTGGGGGTCTGACTTTTACCAACCCCCTAGGCCCGCCATGCGATGCTCATAGAAGAACGGACCGGACTGTATGGATATTGTCACTGACAGGCTCAGTAGGGTGTCAGGATGAGTTCGCTCATCGATGTCCATTTTGGTCAATAGCTGGTAGCCCATTACGTATGGCTAATACCTCTGATGTGCTAGTTGTTAAATCCACAGCCATAGTATTGACGAGTCTTTAGAGTCCCCCATAAAACAGTTTCTCCAGTTTCGGGCGAAACGCTGTAGAGGCCGTATGGAGATATGGTAGGGTTCGATTAGATATGTGCGGTATTGCACGGATCATGATCGGACGGTTAATACTAGCGGGCTTTGGTTTAAGCCGGATCCTAGTATTGTACAGTGTAGATTTTGTCTCATTGCATTTATATTCGGTCGGAATACAAATGCGGGTATGTATATACAGTAGCGGGGTTTTCCTGTAATTTATTACAGGATCGGTTTTTTGGAGTTGCCAGTTCGTTTTCCGTTTCGGCCAATTTTCTTTGTAACTTTCATTGGCCGAAGATTGGTGGAGGAGGGCTTATTTGCATTTGTGCAAATAAGCATTTGTGGATGGTGGTATTTGCATATTATTGTATCATGATAGTTCCACCATCACTTTGACTTCTTAGTTCATGATAGTTCATGATGGCTTGACCTTTTGGAGTTATGATTGGTTGGTTGAGTGTTGGACTTTCTTTGTGATGATTTCTTCTCCTGATCTCATTTGACTCTCCCTTGCATTATTGTTCTCTTCTCTCATTTTTTTCATTCTTCCTACACCATGAGCATGGCCGGCCAAGCAAGGGGAGGGCGGTCCAAAATTTGCATGTAGGAATTTTGTTCTTTTGATGCTACAAAATTCCTATGTTCCTCTACAAAAGTTCATATATCATTTCCTCCACCAAAAAGGCAAATCCATACAAACCCCGAATGAGACATGAGTTCTACTGTCAACCTATAGCAACCTTGGGCACGTCGGCTCGCCAACTTCGTGCCCGAGTTGCCTCGGTCTAGAGGTGGGAGCCCGTAAAAGAAGCCGGCGACATGGTGCCCTTCCGGCTAGGAGGTGAAGACCGGAGATTCCGCGGGGAGATCGGGACGACGACGAGAAGACCGGAGGACATGGATCGCTCGGTATATCTCTCTTCCCGTTCTTTAGTTAGCTAGGACTAGATTAATAGCCCGGTCCGGGATTTTTGTGCGCGGTGGTGCCGGTTTAAAAGTTAAAGTAATTTATCGCTTCCGCATTTTGGCCTCGGAAAGACGGCCGGGACGCCGCCGTGCACTTACATTGGTATCAGAGCCACGCCATTAACCTAGTCTAGCTTTGTCTAATGTGTTTACATTTCCGATCGAACAAAATTCCAAAAACCGCGTTTTCATGTGCATCAGTTTCTGTCGAATTTTTTTGGCTCCAAAATTTTTTCAGGTAGTTGCAGAATGATGTGCAGGGAAGTGTAAGAACTCTGGTAAAATTTGGTCACCTGAACCCATTAACCAACCGCGGAACCGCGGCCAAACCCATGCTTGGGCCGCGGTTCCGCCGCCATTTTCACTGTTCAGCGTATCAAAATTTTACCGAGGCTCTTGGACTTGAAAATAGGGGTTTTGGAATATTCTTTTTGGGCCCAGATTTTCTTTAAGTGCTACAGTAGTACTTGGGGGCCCACTTAGGTAATTTTGATCGATCGAAAATTTTAAACTCATTAGTTCACAGTATTTACATTATATCTGCGACCGTGAATGTCACTTGATCGGTAAATCCTGTCTAACTGCTATAGCCCGGTTAGACGGATTTGCGAACGTGACTTTCACGTTGATGTTCTGTGTATTGCTGTGATGTTGCGGATTGGTCGTGGGGGATAGCCTGGATGCAATGCTAGTACAGTTTTGGTTGTATTATGTACATTTGATATTGCGGGGCGAGCGTCCGACATGTGGACTGCCGTCACTGCCTGTTTGTATTATTCTTTTGGGGCACGACCGGGTCGAGGTCGATGTACCCGTTGTATGTATATTTTACTTTCTGTACTAGGATTACCCCACAGAGGGGTGCACGGATAGCCGGGTTCTAGAGGGCAACGAGCCCGCATCTCATGGCATTGAGATGGAGGGGGCCTCACTCTAGAATTGGCGGGTTATTCGCTGCACTCGTAGGGGGTACAGGTTGACCCAGGAGGGGTGCCCAAGTTACCGGATTCCATGAAGTGCTGGGTGGTCCATTTGATTTGTCCAAAAATTTGTGTTTACCATAATCAGAAACGGCGTCGCTTTGCAGCTAGCCGGTGAGTACGGGTCGATCCGCAGAGATGTGTAATTTCTTGTTTTTGTTATAACGAGTTGATTCAGATTGTTGTTTGGTTTTTGTCGATTGATTTAAAAACTAATTTATGTGATATGAAAGAACTCGTTAGGGTTAGGTCAAAGGTAGGGTTGATGAGATCAATATTTTCACCCCTTTCAATGCCGTTTGATTAAAGCTTTTTGGAAAATCACAACAATTATTAACAAAGGGGATTAGGATGATCGGGAAGAAACAAAGTTTCTTCCTCTAGATCCTTGTCCGTCCTTTCCTATTAATTGCTGCAATCTTCATGGACGTCATGTATGTCCGGCCTTTTAGACTACGGTTCACCATTACCTCGTAGGTAGGGTGCCGTAGGGGGCGGATCATACATGCGTGCATGAAGGTTTCGTTTTGAAAATATGTTGGCATTGAAGGAGGTGAGAGATATCCATCTCTCACTCCTTCCCTTGTTCCTAACCCTAACGAGCGAGGATTTTACTCGCTCATTAGGGAATTATTAAAAAGTGACATTTTTGTTGTTTATGTTTTAAAGTGTTACTCTTACGACAGATTAAAATTAGCTGAACTAGTGAACTACAGCAAACAAATGGATAACTAGGGCAAGTAATGATATTAATCTAATGCAGGAATTAAATAAATTAAAAACTTACAAGAAAAGTTGATGCTCTAAATCTCCCAACAAGTCTGAACTTTTATTGATTGAAAAGAGGCATACATTTTACAGATTTTGAGTACAATTTATAAGCAACCAGTGAAGCTAAGGTTACAGACTCTCGTAGACATGCAATTACATATTTGCCCCCTAAAAATCCCAACACCCGCACCGTCGCACCGACACAAGAAGTCGGTGCCGACACGGGCACCATAAGGCCGCGGAACCACGGCAATGATAGGCCTTTGGCCGCGGTTCCGCGGCCCTTTGGTGGCTTCATGCCACCATCTTCTGTGGTCTTCATTCTGGGTTCTTGGGCTTATTTGTTCTTCACTATTTTTCTCTGTTTGACTTCTTGGTCTTTTCCAGATCTTCAATGAAAACTTGTAAGGAGCTTTTTGACCGTTCACTTTCGTCTTTTGGATCTTGCACTGATCTTCATCTCGGCTTGAGTAAGATCTGTCTGCTTGTTGGTCAAAAGTCTCTTTTCTGTAGCATCTTTCGTCTTTTTCACTGTATCTGTTTCAAGAGCCTGTATCCTGTGTCATGCAACAAACGAGCGTCAAAAGTACCTGTTTACTTATAAAATGCATAAAAGTGGGGCGTATGAATTGCAATATTATGATGTGAACAAATACCCCTAAACTTTTCTTTTGCTCGTCCTCGAGCAAACTTATTATTTTATTCTAACCTAGCCGCACTTTCGCAGGGAAACGCGATTGCACTGAGCACGTGCAACAAGCCGTTCAACCTCTAGTTGTCCCTAGTAGGAGGAGTGTTGTCTCCTGAAGGTTTTCAGCGGATTACACCCACAAAATCCTATCAACTTGGTTTTTCGACTTTTGTTTTCCAATTAGGTTTTCTAACAAGGAATTCTATTATCGTCGCCCCGCAAATTATCCACCCATATTCTTCACACTTCCTTATTATGTAACTTAAGATCGTACATGTTCTATAGAATTACTTAGAATTCAGCATTTCTTAAGTTTTTCTTCTAGAGTTTCATCTCCACTTAGGAATTTCTATCAACTCTATTAAAGATACAAGTTTTATTTTTCATTCCTTTCTCTTATCTAAACTCTAATCATATATCCCCACGTGTGTGTAATTTTCACCCCTACACTTGGAAATTCAAATCAAGCAATCATACTCTCGTCCATTGTCCAAAGCACTTAACTTTCGCTTACACATCCTTCATGCGACCGTTAATACTTCTTGAGGTACCAACAGCCGATTACAAGATGCGTTAGCCCTTTAAAGCGTATTTCCTAGTTTTGCAACACCCAAGGCTTTTAGCAGTGACTCCTAAACCAGTTGATCTAAGGCACTAGGTGATGAAGCACCCTCGCTAATTAATTTTCTAGCCCTAAGTAATCACAAAAACCAGTGTCCATTTTTTAATTCACTTTTTTTTTCTTTTTATTTTCATTGTGCTAAGGACTTTAGACAAGAGTAATTCAAGGTCTCTTCTACTAATCCAAGTTTCAAGGTGCGTGATTGTGCATTTTGTAGGGTACATGTTTTCAGAATCTAAACTCAAGCTAGGAACTATCTTTTGAACTTATACTTTAATAAGAACATTAATACTCTTCCCTCGTTTTGGCTTAACCAACGAAGTGAACCCAAAATTTGCCTATTCCTAAATAACCTACAAAGACATACACTTTCTACCGTTAAACTTTAAGCAAGCTTATTTTTAGGGTTTTTAATTTACTAAGTCTAAGATCTAGTTTTTCCTAGCTAGTTAACCTTTTTATCAACTCAAGTCAATTAACCAAAATTGAATACAATAATTTTTGAAATTTTAATAATTTTTATGGGTTTTTTAGTTTTCTAATTTTTTTTATTTTTTAAATTTGCAAATTTTTATGAATTTTTTATATAAAGATGCAATGCAGAAATTAAATAATGCAATGCAGAAATTAAATATGCAAAAGGGAAAGAAAATATATACAATATGCCATGCAAAAGATAACTATATACATTACCCTCTCCCCCAAACTTGAGCAAAGCAGTGCCCTCACTGCCCGGCCCCACGTCGCGCTCGTGAGCGTGAACATGATCGTTCCCCTCTAGCCAAAAGTGTTTGGATCCTCCTCTCAATTTCCGTCAACCGACGGTCGTGCTCTCGTGCAGTTGCCCGAAACTCATCCCTCAAAGAGTCTATTCTTCTCACTGTTCTTCGCATCAAACGCGCATGCTCCTGGGGAGTTAGTTCTTCCCCGCTCGAAGTCGAGCTCGAGCTAGGGGTGTGTGCAGGTACATTTTCTGCCGGTTCAGTTCGTATCCAAATATCCGTGAGTCTAGAGTAGGACGACGAGACGCCCTCTAAAAGTGGTCGAACCGGGACACCGTCAATCATATATGAGTCAAATTCCTCGGCTGGGAGGAAATAACGGCAGAGTTGGGTAACGAGCATGGGACATGGGTATACGGTACCTCGTTTCCCCGTACCTATGGATTGGAGCAAAACCGTGCACATGTCGAACCTAGGATTTTTCGTCATTAGAGTGTGGACGACATGTAACGAAGGGGTGAAAAAGGTAGTGTTGTGAGAACTTCCAAAAATATTGTTTTGTGCCCACCGGCACACAGTTAAAACGTTTGCGAAAAGGTTCCGTGCTTGGATGCCCTTACGCGGTTCTCGTGCACAGTCATTACCCATTAATGGCATATAATCTTCAAAGCGCATTGGGTGTTCATGTGCAGGTACACGGGGTATGAGTGTAACCTCGTGTATCAAGTCCCTATCGATGTGAATTTCACGATTTCCCCAATTCAGTTTAATGTAACCTAAGTTGTCAAGGCTATTATCTTCGATGGATTCGTAAAATAGGGCAAGTAGGTTAGGTAGAGCAAACGCAGATGCATGATTATAGAGGAGGAAATTCCAGCCCCTTTGTGCGATTTTGTGTGGGAAATATCTACCGTAAATCTCGTGTGCGAAAACAGGGGAAAAATCCCTTTCATACTGCATTTTATGTGCCATTTAATTAATCCAAAAATTTGTGTTTACCGTAATCAGAAACGGCGTCGCTTTGCAGCTAGTCGGTGAGTACGGGTCGATCCGCAGAGATGTGTAATTTCTTGTTTTTGTGTTATAACGAGTTGATTCAGATTGTTGTTTGGTTTTTGTCGATTGATTTAAAAACTAATTTATGTGATATGAAAGAACTCGTTAGGGTTAGGTCAAAGGTAGGGTTGATGAGATCAATATTTTCACGCCTTTCAATGCCGTTTGATTAAAGCTTTTTGGAAAATCACAACAATTATTAGCAAAGGGGATTAGGATGATCGGGAAGAAACAAAGTTTCTTCCTCTAGATCCTTGTCCGTCCTTTCCTAT
The DNA here is from genome assembly GCA_030015575.1 of Agapanthus africanus. Classification (NCBI taxonomy): domain Eukaryota; kingdom Viridiplantae; phylum Streptophyta; class Magnoliopsida; order Asparagales; family Amaryllidaceae; genus Agapanthus; species Agapanthus africanus. The sequence goes on along the minus strand of CM057347.1, from coordinate 243,958,548 downwards.
TAATTGCTGCAATCTTCATGGACGTCATGTATGTCCGGCCTTTTAGACTACGGTTCACCATTATCTCGTAGGTAGAGTGCCGTAGGGGGCGGATCATACATGCGTGCATGAAGGTTTCGTTTTGAAAATATGTTGGCATTGAAGGAGGTGAGAGATATCCATCTCTCACTCCCTCCCTTGTTCCTAACCCTAACGAGCGAGGATTTTACTCGCTCATTAGGGAATTATTAAAATGTGACATTTTTGTTGTTTATGTTTTAAAGTGTTACTCTTACGACAGATTAAAATTAGCTGAACTAGTGAACTACAGCAAACAAATGGATAACTAGGGCAAGTAATGATATTAAACTAAGGCAGGAATTAAATAAATTAAAAACTTACAAGAAAAGTTGATGCTCTAAATCTCCCAACAAGTCTGAACTTTTATTGATTGAAAAGAGGCATACATTTTACAGATTTTGAGTACAATTTATAAGCAACCAGTGAAGCTAGGGTTACAGACTCTCGTAGACATGCAATTACATATTTGCCCCCTAAAAATCCTAACACCCGCACCGTCGCACCGACACAAGAAGTCGGTGCCGACACGGACAACATAAGGCCGCGGAACCGTGGCAATGATAGGCCTTTGGCCGCGGTTCCGCGGCCCTTTGGTGGCTTCATGCCACCATCTTCTGTGGTCTTCATTCTGGGTTCTTGGGCTTATTTGTTCTTCACTATTTTTCTCTGTTTGACTTCTCGGTCATTTCCAGATCTTCAATGAAAACTTGTAAGGAGCTTTTTGACCGTTCACTTTCGTCTTTTGGATCTTGCACTGATCTTCATCTCGGCTTGAGTAAGATCTGTCTGCTTGTTGGTCAAAAGTCTCTTTTCTGTAGCATCTTTCGTCTTTTTCGCTGTATCTGTTTCAAGAGCCTGTATCCTGTGTCATGCAACAAACGAGCGTCAAAAGTACTTGTTTACTTATAAAATGCATAAAAGTGGGGCGTATGAATTGCAATATTATGATGTGAACAAATACCCCCAAACTTATCTTTTGCTCGTCATCGAGCAAACTTATTATTTTATTCTAACCTAGCCGCACTTTCGCAGGGAAACGCGATTGCACTGAGCACGTGCAACAAGCCGTTAAACCTCTAGGTGTCCCTAGTAGGAGGAGTGTTGTCTCCTGAGGGTTTTCAGCGGATTACACCCACAAAATCCTATCAACTAGGTTTTTCGACTTTTGTTTTCCAATTAGGTTTTCTAACAAGGAATTCTATTATCGTCGCCCCGCAAATTATCCACCCATATTCTTCACACTTCCTTATTATGTAACTTAAGATCGTACATGTTCTATAGAATTACTTAGAATTCAGCATTTCTTAAGTTTTTCTTCTAGAGTTTCATCTCCACTTAGGAATTTCTATCAACTCTATTAAAGATACAAGTTTTATTTTTCATTCCTTTCTCTTATCTAAACTCTAATCACATATCCCCACGTGTGTGTAATTTTCACCCCTACACTTGGAAATTCAAATTAAGCAATCGTACTCTCGTCCATTATCCAACGCACTTAACTTTCGCTTACACATCCTTCATGCGAACGTTAATACTTCTTGAGGTACCAACAGCCGATTACAAGATGCGTTAGCCCTTTAAAGTGTATTCTAGTTTTGCAACACCCAATGCTTTTAGCAGTGACTCCCAAACCAGTTGGTCTAAGGCACTAGGTGATGAAGCACCCTCGCTAATTAATTTTCTAGCCCTAAGTAATCACAAAAACCAGTGTCCATTTTTTTATTCACTTTTTTTTTCTTTTTATTTTCATTGTGCTAAGGACTTTAGACAAGAGTAATTCAAGGTCTCTTCTACTAATCCAAGTTTCAAGGTACGTGATTGTGCATTTTGTAGGGTACATGTTTTCAGAATATAAACTCAAGCTAGGAACTATCTTTTGAACTTATACTTTAATAAGAACATTAATACTCTTCCCTCGTTTTGGCTTAACCCACGAAGTGAACCTAAAATTTGCCTATTTCTAAATAACCTACAAAGACATACACTTTCTACCGTTAAACTTTAAGCAAGGTTATTTTTAGGGTTTTTAATTTACTAAATCTAAGATCTAGTTTTTCCTAGCTAGTTAACCTTTTTATCAACTCAAGTCAATTAACCAAAATTGAATACAATAATTTTTATAATTTTTGAAATTTTCTCAATTTTTATGGGTTTTTCAGTTTTCTAATTTTTTTTATTTTTCAAATTTACAAATTTTTATGAATTTTTTATATAAAGATGCAATGCAGAAATTAAATAATGCAATGCAGAAATTAAATATGCAAATGGGAAAGAAAATATATACAATATGCAATGCAAAAGATAACTATATACATTACCCTCTCCCCCAAACTTGAGCAAAGCAGTGCCCTCACTGCCCGGCCCCACGTCGCGCTCGTGAGCATGAACGTGATCGTTCCCCTCTAGCCAAAAGTGTTTGGATCCCCCTCTCAATTTTCGTCAGCCGACGGTCGTGCTCTCGTGCAGTTGCCCGAAACTCATCCCTCAAAGAGTCTATTCTTCTCACTGTTCTTCGCATCAAACGCGCATGCTCCTGGGGAGTTAGTTCTTCCCCGCTCGAAGTCGAGCTCGAGCTAGGGGTGTGTGCAGGTACATTTTCTGCCGGTTCAGTTCGTGTCCAAATATCTGTGAGTCTAGAGTAGGACGACGAGACGACCTCTAAAAGTGGTCGAACCGGGACACCGTCTATCATATATGAGTCAAATTCCTCGGCTGGGAGGAAATAACGGCAGAGTTGGGTAACGAGCATGGGACATGGGTATACGGTACCTCGTTTCCCCGTACCTATGGATTGGAGCAAAACCGTGCACAAGTCGAACCTAGGATTTTTCGTCATTAGAGTGTGGACGACATGTAACGAAGGGGTGAAAAATGTCATGTTGTGAGAACTTCCAAAAATATTGTTTTGTGCCCACCGGCACACAGTTAAAACGTTCGCGAAAAGGGTCCGTGCTTGGATGCCCTTACGCGGTTCTCGTGCACAGTCATTACCCATTAACGGCATATAATATTCAAAGCCCAGTGGGTGTTCATGTGCAGGTACACGGGGTATGAGTGTAACCTCGTGTATCAAGTCCCTATCGATGTGAATTTCACGATTTCCCCAATTCAGTTTAATGTAACCTAAGTTTTCAAGGCTATTATCTTCCATGGATTCGTAAAATAGGGCAAGTAGGTTAGGTAGAGCAAACGCAGATGCATGATTATAGAGGAGGAAATTCCGGCCCCTTTGTGCGATTTCGTGTGGGAATTATCTACCGTAAATCTCGTGTGCGAAAACAGGGGAAAAATCCCTTTCATACTGCATTTTATGTGCCATTTAGATGCTTACAGTAAAAGTATATGCAGTAACAGAGACTAAAGGCTCAGATTTACCTCCCCTAAAAAATTCAAGGGGTGAAGACACAAGGAGGAGGCGGTTGCGCGGCGGGAGACGACGGCGGCGGCGGAAGCGCGGCGCTCTGGTGGAGTTGCGTCGATATTCTTCTGCAGAGGATAGGGGGCGGCGGCTAGGGTTTGATGAGATGAAAAGTTTTTAGGGTAAACACACAGGGGGCTCGGGTTCCTTTAAATAGGGGGTGGGAGGGTGATTTGCATAAAACACCCTCTAAAACGAGGGTGTTATTTGTAAAATCAGCTCTTAATCTGCAGATTTGCAATAAGGTCCAAAATTTTTTTTTTTTATAATTTTTTTTAACGGTATTTTAGAAATATATATACAAATAATCTACATACCCCCAAACTTATTTGAAATAGTGTCTTTGGGAAACGAAATTTGGGGGTGAAAGCGGAGGAATATCACTCAGTGTAGATCGGCTCCTGCAAGAGCAGGAGCTCCTTCGAAGGGTCTGCTGTGAAGAACGGTTTCAGTCGATGCCCATTCACCTTGAATAAGGTACCGTCTTCAGGGTTTTCAAGATCAACCGCACCGTGCGAATAAACGGTGCGGACTACAAAAGGTCCTCTCCATCTGGACCGGAGCTTACCGGGATGAAAATGCAACCGAGTGTCATAAAGTAGAACCTGTTGACCAGGTTCAAAAGTTTTTCGCAAAAGGTGTTTATCATGGAACACCTTAGCTCGGTTTTTAGCAGTTATGGCATTATCATATGCCTCATCCCTTAGCTCCTCCAGTTCATTCAATTGCAGCTCTCTGTTGCTGCCCGCATCTCCTAAAGACAAATTCAGCTCTTTGATAGCCCAAAATGCTTTATGCTCGATCTCCACTGGGAGGTGGCAAGCCTTCCCGTACACAAGCCGGTATGGAGACATACCAAGATCGGTCTTATATGCCGTACGGAAAGCCCATAGTGCATCTATCAGTTTAAGTGACCAATCCTTACAGTTTTTGGAAACCGTTTTCTCCAAGATTTGCCTTATTTGCCGATTTGAAACCTCGGCTTGCCCACATGTTTGAGGGTGATATGGTGTTGACAATTTGTGGGTGATAGAGTATTTCCGTATTAAGGACTCGAAAGTCCTATTGTAGAAGTGAGAACCATTATCACTTATTATTGCCCGAGGGTGCCTAAATCGAGAAAATATGTGTTCTTTAAGGAATCGAACGACAACTTTATTATCGTTCATTCGGCTGGGCACAGCCTCGACCCACTTAGAAACATAGTCAACCGCCAACAGAATATACACATTTTCAAAAGAGTTAGGAAATGGTCCCATGAAATCTATACCCCAAACATCAAAAATTTCCACTACCAAAATAGGTTGGAGTGGCATTTCATTTCTCCGCGAAATCCGGCCCAAGTGTTGGCACCGGGAGCAAGTTTTACAGTATTCAAATGCATGCTTGAAGAGTCGTGGCCAATAGAAACCATACTGCAAAACTTTTTCGGCTGTCTTCTTTAGGCCAAAGTGCCCGCCACATGCTTGATCGTGGCAGAAAGACAGCATGCTCTTGACCTCACTCTCGGGTACACACCGACGAATGATTTGGTCGGAACAGTATTTAAAAAGATAGGGCTCATCCCAGTAAAAATGCTTTACTTGGGACAAAAATCGAAGCTTATCCTGTTTCGACCAATCATTAGGTATCAGGCTGGTGGCTAAGTAGTTCATAATATCGGCGAACCATGGTTCGGACGAAACGGTCAAGAGTTGCTCGTCGGGAAAAACGTCAGTGATTGGAAGATCGAGCGTGGGCGAAGACGGAAGTCGTGATAGGTGATCAGCTACTACGTTTTCACATCCCTTTTTGTCCTTAATGACAAGGTCAAACTCTTGCAATAAAAGGATCCAACGTATTAGCCTTGACTTAGCATCCTTCTTCGCAAAAAGGTGGCGAAGAGCCGAATGATCAGTATAAACAACGACTGGAGAGCCGATTAAATAAGGCCGAAATTTTTCGAGAGCAAACACAACAGCTAAAAACTCTTTCTCTATTGTTGTGTAGTTGAGTTGGGCCTCATTTAGGGTTCGGCTCGCATAATAAATCACATGCGGCATCTTATTAATGTGCTGTCCAAGAACAGCGCCAATAGCAAAGTCTGATGCGTCCCACATGATTTCAAAAGGGTGCGTCCTGTCGGGAGATGAGAGGATGGGCGCAGTGATGAGTGAATGTTTCAAAGACTCAAATGCTTCAATGCAAGTGGAGTCGAAAGCAAAAGTTGTGTCCTTGGCCAGTAAGAGAGTCAAGGGTCTAGCAATCTTGCTAAAGTCCTTGATAAACCGTCTGTAGAAACTGGCGTGGCCAAGGAAGGCTCTAATATCTTTGACGCATTTTGGGGGAGGGAGGTTAGAAATCACTTCAATTTTTGCTCTGTCTACCTCGATGCCGTTTTGCGAGATGACATGTCCTAAGACAATGCCCTCTCGCACCATGAAATGGCACTTCTTCCAATTCAATGTTAGGTTCTTATCCCTGCAGCGGGTAAGAACAGCGTCAAGATGGCGTAAACGCTCGTCGAAGGAGTCGCCAAAGATGGAGAAATCATCCATAAAGATCTCCAAGAACTTTTCAACTATGTCTGAAAAGATCCCCATCATACACCGCTGAAATGTTGCGGGTGCGTTGCATAACCCAAAGGGCATGCGACGATAGGCAAACGTGCCAAAGGGACAAGTGAATGTTGTCTTGTCTTGGTCCTCTTTGGCGATGGGGACTTGATTGTAACCGGAATAGCCATCGAGAAAGCAATAGAACTCGTGCCCTGCCAATCGCTCGAGCATTTGGTCAATGAAAGGTAAAGGAAAGTGGTCTTTCCTTGTTGCGGCATTGAGTTTTCTATAGTCTATGCAGACTCGCCACCCAGTTTGGGTACGAGTGGGAATCAACTCATTTGCCTCATTTGTAATGACCGTAATGCCCGATTTCTTTGGCACGACGTGGACTGGGCTAAGCCATTGGCTATCCGAGATAAGGTAAATGATACCGCTATCCAGACACTTGACAATTTCCTTCTTAACAGCCTCTTTCATGATGGGGTTGAGGCGCCTTTGTGGATCCCGTGCTGGCTTGGCATCATCCATTAAGTGTATATGATGTACGACTATGAGGGGACTAATCCCCTTAATGTCCGCCATAGACCAGCCGAAAGCTTGCCGATTATTATGTAAGACCATCAAATGAGCCTTCTCTTGCTCAAGAACTAGAGAGGTTGATATAATAACAGGTAAGGTCTCATTATCACCTAGATAAGCATATTTTAGGTGTGTCGGCAAAAGCTTTAATTCGAGTTTAGGAGGTGAAACAATAGATGGTAACAATGGGGTAGTTGTTTCAAACTCGAATGATTCCATCAAAGGTTCGAACCGAGTGTACGCAACAGTGTCGGATGGTTCAACTAACTCATCCGAAAAAGCAAAAGACTCCAATTCAGGTGATGAGTCTTCAAAGTCATCAACAAAGGTAAAGCACTCAAAATCATTATCCGTTGTGAAAGCTGCGTCGGATTCTAGGAGGAACGTACTAGTGGCATTAACATTGCTGTGATCGAACAAAAAATTCTCGAATTCACAGTCCTCCTCCGCGATCTCATTGATCGAGCAAACATCGAGTACGCTAGCATTAGGCTCAGCCGGCTGACTTCCCAACTTGAAAATATTGAGCTCAATTGTCATATTGCCGAAAGATAGGTTCATTGAACCGTTACGACAATTGATCACTGCATTGGAAGTAGCCAGAAATGGTCAACCATGTATTACCGGAATTTGGTTCCGGGGGTAAGCAACAGGTTGTGTATCCATCACAATAAAGTCAACGGGGAAAATGAAATCCCCTACTCTAATTAACACATCCTCCAGCTCTCCCCTAGGATGGGTTATTGACCGGTCGGCCATTTGGAGAGTACAGTGAGTGGGCTTAAGCTCTCCAACGCCCAATTGCTCGTACACAGAATAGGGTAGCAAATTGACACTCGCACCAAGATCTAATAGTGCTCTATTGATGTTCTTGTCCCCAATTATTATCGAAATGGTAGGACACCCGGGGTCCTTTTGCTTTGGGGGAAGGGAATTTACAAGAGCATCACTAATAGCACTAGCCACAAAAACTTTCTTTGGCACTTGCGACTTCCTCTTTTTGGTGCATAAGTCCTTTAAAATTTTTGCATATGAAGGAACTTGCTGGATGGCATCCAAAAGAGGGATATTTATGCTAACCTGTTTGAACAACTCAACAATCTTTTCCATCTGCGGAGTTGGTTTATTGGATCTCAACCGATTAGGAAAAGGAACATTTTGAAAGGTGGTTGAGTCCAATTTTTGCGGATCAGACTGTCGAGTTGGAACGGCGCCCCGTGTAGATGTGTTCGTGTTGTGAGAAATGGGTCCGTTCGAGCTAGAAGGGGTAGAGCCATGTAAAGGGTGGAGAATAGGCTCTAAGGAAGAAGAAGATGAAGGTGAAGAAGATGAAGAAGCCCCACCGGCAGGGGTGTCATTGTTCATGCCCACATTTTTCTGCAACACTTTTCTCGATCTCAATGTGGTCACGGCATTTACGTTATGATTTTGCTGTTGAAATGCAGCATGTGCGTGACCGGGGTTGGGCAGTGGTTGAGACAGGAGTTTTCCTTTTTCGTGCTCGCTCAAAGCTGCATTGAGTTGTGCAATTTGTGCCTCAATAGATTTGATGCTTTGATCGTGTGAGGCACTATTTTGCACTAAAGATTGAATAGAAGTCTCAAGTCTTGCTGTAGACTGTGTAGATTGCTTAAGGAACGCATCTAGACTTCTTTCGAGCGAGCTAACCTTATCATTATTAGGTTGAACATAATTATTTGGCTGATAAGCATTGTTAGGCACAAAATTGTTCACCTGATTAGGGTAAGGTTGTTGTTGAAATTGTTGCGGTTGAAATTGAGTTTGTGAGGGTGCTTGTTGTTGTTGTTGTGGAGGAGAAGGTCTTTGAAAATTAATATTTCCTTGGAATTGTTGATTTTGGTTCTAAACAAAATTTGGGTGACTCCTCCACCCCGGATTATACGTCGAAGAGTACGGATCGTTTCTTTGTCGTTGCTGAAATGCAGCATTGACTTGATCCTGTCCTTGTGTAGATGCATTATAAGGACACTCTTCGGTCAGGTGCGATGGATCCGCACAACAAGCACAGACAGTTCGTGGAGGCATAACAGGGGCAGGAGAAGACGATGAGATTTTGGTCTCGATCGCTTCTAGCTTTTTCGTAAGAGCGGCCATCTCGGCCTTCATAGCAATCGACATCTCTACTTGATGTATGCCTGCCCTAGATTGACCACTAGAAGATGATGTGGTCTTGGTACTCTCCCACTGTATTGTCTGCTCACTAAGATCCTCGAGAAACTGCCATGCTTCATCACTAGACTTAGAGAGAAAATGACCTTGACAGATGGTTTCGAGCAACTGCTTCGTTGCCGAGTTCAATCCCTCGTATAATGTTTGGCAAAGTTGCCAACTTTCTATCCCATGATGTGGGCATTGAACTAGTAGGTCCTTGAATCTCTCGAAGCACTTCCAAAATGGTTCGGACGGAAGTTGTGAGAATTGAATTATTTCATTGCGGATTCTGGCAGTTTTATGGTGAGGATAGAACTTTTTTAGAAAAGCTTTCACAAACTCATCCCAATTTCTAATAGAATGTGATGCGGTGCTATATAGCCACTTCTCGGCTAGGTCACATAAGGTGAAAGGAATGACCCTTAGCCTTATAGCGTCATCACTCAATTGGGTCGTTTTCATCATAGCGCACACATTTTGGAATTTATTAATAAAGATATATGCGTCTTCAGTTTCCAAACCATGAAATTTCGGCAGCATATTGATGAAATGTGGTTTAATCTCAAAATTGTCCCCATTTGCCGGTGGGGGTGAAAGACAGGTTGGTAAAGAAGTGCGGATGGGGTAAAAGAGGTCCTAGAGCGCAACTCGTGCGGGCGCTTCAACAGGCGGCTGGTTCGGGTCATTCGCACCTAACGGAGGTGGAATCCTTCCCGTCGGTAAGGTATTGTTGGGGTTGAATCCCGACAAACCTTCGGTGAAAGAAATTGAAGTTGAAGGTAAGGAAGTGGACGGAGTGTCGACTTTAGTGTCGAAATGTTCGTCGGTCGGTACCAACGAAACACGGACTAATCGGGCGTCAGTATCCCTAGTCCAAAGTGACATACAGTAAAGGGTAGTGCAGTCAGAAAAAAGAAAAGACAGAATGTGGGGGTAAGATAATGTTAGTGAGGGAAAGTGGTGGAAGTGGTGGGAGTGAGTTGCAAGTTTTCTTAGCGACAAGTTGCAAGTTTTTTTGAAAAGATTTTTTTTTTCTTTTTTTTTATGTGAGAGTTTTGCAAAAAAAATTTTCAAAAGGGACTCGTGACACAAATCAACCACACATGCACAATCAGGCCTAGATCTAGGGTCGCCTAGGTCTGCTAGACAGCTCCTAACTAGGGCTAGAAATAGGACCTCAAACCGCCTCTTCACGGACAAATACGGCCAGGTAAGTGGGAAGGAACCACCACTACAGTGGACCTAATTAATAACCACTAGCCTAGACACCGCAATGTCGATTAGGATAAACAGCCGATGCCTACCCTAGTCCTTTTCCTATTGAGCTCGATGTCCTTAGGTCTGAGTCTAGTCTTTTTTTAATTAATTGTGGTCAATGCACATGCTTTAGGTGTTTTCTGGGGTCCTGGGAAGGGTGATGCAATCCCCACCCAATCTGAGTTTGGTCAATTAGCCCCTTAAGTCCAATTAAATTATGCAAAACAAAAATTCACTTGCATTCAATTTTAGCGCGGTGCAAAGAAACCTGCAGCAGATCTGTTATTTAGAAGGCGGAAGAAGATTTTTTAGCGCAAAGAAACCTGCAGAAAATTTTTACAGTGGAGATATGAAGGTTGCAGAGGGGAAAAGAGAAAGCAAACCTTGCAATTTTCACACAGTGAAGAGCCCAAACCGTCGCGGTTCCGCGGTCAGGGGTGCTCCTTGGCCGCGGTTCCGCGGTCTGATGATGAGATCAGGCTCTGAATTTTTTTTTTTAGCTCTGTACTTGTGATTCCTCTCTGTTCTTATGCTCCCTTTTCTGTTTTGACCTTCTGTAAAATTCCAGATCCAAAAGTCTTTGCTGTTCCTGCAAGATTCCAACGAGAAACCTTCAAACAGATAAAAATAATAAAAAGACAATTTTTTGTATTTTGTATTTTCTGATTTTTATAATTTTTCAAAATTTATATCATCCCGAAATCATACAAAACGAGAAAATTACGCCATCCCCGGCAACGGCGCCATTTGATTAATCCAAAAATTTATGTTTACCGTAATCAGAAACGGCGTCGCTTTGCAGCTAGCCGGTGAGTACGGGTCGATCCGCAGAGATGTGCAATTTCTTGTTTTTGTGTTATAACGAGTTGATTCAGATTGTTGTTTGGTTTTTGTCAATTGATTTAAAAACTAATTTATGTGATATGAAAGAACTCGTTAGGGTTAGCTCAAAGGTAGGGTTGATGAGATCAATATTTTCACCCCTTTCAATACCGTTTGATTAAAACTTTTTGGAAAATCACAACAATTATTAGCAAAGGGGATTAGGATGATCGGGAAGAAACAAAGTTTCTTCCTCTAGATCCTTGTCCGTCCTTTCCTATTAATTGCTGCAATCTTCATGGACGTCATGTATGTCCGGCCTTTTAGACTACGGTTCACCATTACCTCGTAGATAGGGTGCCGTAGGGGGCGGATCATACATGCGTGCATGAAGGTTTCGTTTTGAAAATATGTTGGCATTGAAGGAGGTGAGAGATATCCATCTCTCACTCCCTCCCTTGTTCCTAACCCTAACGAGCGAGGATTTTACTCGCTCATTAGGGAATTATTAAAAAGTGACATTTTTGTTGTTTATGTTTTAAAGTGTTACTCTTACGACAGATTAAAATTAGCTGAACTAGTGAACTACAGCAAACAAATGGATAACTAGGGCAAGTAATGATATTAAACTAAGGCAGGAATTAAATAAATTAAAAACTTACAAGAAAAGTTGATGCTCTAAATCTCCCAACAAGTCTGAACTTTTATTGATTGAAAAGAGGAATACATTTTACAGATTTTGAGTACAATTTATAAGCAACCAGTGAAGCTAGGGTTACAGACTCTCGTAGACATGCAATTACATATTTGCCCCCTAAAAATCCCAACATCCGCACCGTCGCACCGACACAAGAAGTCGGTGCCGACACGGGCACCATAAGGCCGCGGAACCGCGGCAATGATAGGCCTTTGGCCGCGGTTCCGCGGCCCTTTGGTGGCTTCATGCCACCATCTTCTGTGGTCTTCATTCTGGGTTCTTGGGCTTATTTGTTCTTCACTATTTTTCTCTGTTTGACTTCTCGGTCTTTTCCAGATCTTCAATGAAAACTTGTAAGGAGCTTTTAGACCGTTCACTTTCGTCTTTTGGATCTTGCACTGATCTTCATCTCGGCTTGAGTAAGATCTGTCTGCTTGTTGGTCAAAAGTCTCTTTTCTGTAGCATCTTTCGTCTTTTTCACTGTATCTGTTTCAAGAGCCTGTATCCTGTGTCATGCAACAAACGAGCGTCAAAAGTACCTGTTTACTTATAAAATGCATAAAAGTGGGGCGTATGAATTGCAATATTATGATGTGAACACCATTCACGTTGCTGAATGGGGCTGCCTCGCTTCAGGTTTTAGTGGGTAACTTGCCGCGCCCGTAGGGGTCTAGGATTTCATTGCACATGCTATCCACACGACCAGGGGAACGTCGGGTTTCAGTAGCGGCTCTGTGAAACCCGGGGATCCCAGATATCTGTATTGTTCTGTGATGCTGTACATTTCTGTGATGTTTCATTTTATCACGCCTTGAGCGAAATATTATATATTGATATATATACTAGTAGATGTTGTATATGTTTTGCATCCGCGCTAGTCCAATCCCCGCTCTGTCGTTAGTTAACTAACCTAACGGGTAATGACAGGACCCAGTGGCGAATGCAGATGGCATATACGTACGTCATTATTTTCGTTCTTTATTGGTGTGATCAATTGATGGGACTGCATTGATTCAGATCAATGCAAGTTAAAAACAAACCTAATCTGATGTTGTTGGAACATTTTTCAAAAAGCTTTTATTGCAAGGACGTTCACTTTTGTTTTGCACAGTGGTATTCGGTTATGAATATCCAGCACCTCAGTCGACGAGGCAACGGCCGAGATCCCTTCACCGGGAGTGGCCCCTTGGACAGAAGTTTGCGTCAGGACAATAACTTCACTATAGCCGATTACTTTTGCTTTGCATCGTGGTATTCAGTTGGAATATCCTGCACCTCATTCTATGGGGAAAGAGCCGAGATCCCTTCACCGGGAGTGACCTCTTTAGCAAAGGTTTTCGTCACTATATTTTTCTAAAAAGCCATCCGTTCCTTCAACGATATCAAGTTCATTACGTTAAAGGTTTTTCGCCAGAAACCATTCGTAGCCCTCCGTCGTTTCATATGGATAGTCAATAGTATTCAAGCTGTGTTTGTTGGCCAAAGTCAAGGCACAGTGTTTGGTAGCTATTGGTTATTCATATGCAGCATAGATAGATGCGTTGGTTTGGGACAGTCGTATAGCCTTGTTGGCCAAAGTCAAGGGCTTTAACGGGTGGGTTCAAATTAACCTGGAGAATGACGGGTAGAACTTGACATATGACTTATGATTTGTTGGCCAAAGTCAAGGTCATAAGAGCATGGGGCAAAAATCACATCGGGAGTTTCTAAAGAAACTGAAACTTGCCAGATATGCGCATACCTTCTGGAGTGTGATAACGTGAGCGAAGTCCATCACGTTATCATGCGATGATAGTTGGATCAAAATTCCCACTGATGAGTTGGTATACTCCTCGGGTGATCCCGACTAATTCTTCTTTCAGGTTTGGAGGAGAATTTGACGGTACAGTGGGAGGTTTCCTGATTAGATAAATTGGTAACCATTCTGATCTAGGTTAGAGTGCACTCTGAGTGTTTCTTCTCTCTCTCTCTCTGGCAGCGACCATTGACCCAACCCTTGACTATGACTCGGATACCAAAATTATCCGAACCTTCTTATAAGACTGTCTTTTGGATTGTCCGAGTTGCATACCTCATTGCCACTGCTACTTTTACCCTTTTCTCCAGGACACCCCGTATTACTACAAACGTCCACTTCTATTGGACAAAACCATCGTATGGTTATATACGAACTCGAAGGAATTTATTCAAGGATGGTTTCCGGTTCTGGAGAAAACGAATAGGACTATTCAGTTGTCTTTTCCTTTTACCTTCTCTCAGGTTGCGAGTACTCCCTGGTTTAGGAGATAGTGTAAGGTTAGTATAGCACCCTATGAAGAGTTTTGAAGCATCACATGACCCAAAGTTTTAATTTTTAAGGTGCTAAACTAACAAGCAAGGGAATCGATCCTAGAAAGATTAGGGTTACTAAACTTTAAGCTAACAAAAGTTAGGGTTTGAAGACTGCAACCTTTGTAGCTCCCGTTTTTGCTTCGCTCCTTAGGCTCTTTGGGTGTTGGATGAAGGTCCGCTTGTACTCCTCCCACGTCCACGACGATCCACCCGGAGTTATCCCGTCCAAGCTTGCAACTTTGAAAAACAAAGAGAACACTCTAATCAAGTTGGCTAGACTTGATTAGAATGAAGTTGTGGCTATGGATCTCACTTCAAAATCTTATTTTTATGAGTGATTCACTCTCTTATATGAACTAGAGAGCTTAAGCATGGAGGTTGATGAAGATGATGGACTTTGTGAAGAAGAGAATGAATTATCTTTTCAAAGAGAAAAAGGAAAATAGCTATATATATTTATTTTTCTCTAAACCAACCATGGTTAGATATATAGATATCATTTTATTTTAAATTAAAAGCATGATAAGAAAATAAACTATGGGTTAAATGTTAGGTGAGCATGGTTGAGTTAGAAGAGTGTAGAAAATCTTAAGTGATTTAACCCATTTTTCATTTTCTTTAGCTTTAATTTAAATCCAATAATTATCCAAATACAACCATGGTGTAATTCTTATACATCCACCATTCCCATTGTATAAACAACCATGATACAAGTGATGTATGTATGCATGTGTGCTTGCACATCAACATGTGTATGAACAAGGATGAATGCATACATGCATGCATACATCCAAAATAAGCAAGATAGGATTTGTAGTGAGAAACTAATGATGAATCAACACTTGATTCACTAATCCGGTCATATCACATATGTCCCGACCATTAGCAAGCCGCCCAATTAATATACGGTATCCCATACACGTATTTTAATCGGGTCCAAGCGCATATCGCATACGCGCACCACAACGTTTCGCCTGGACTAGGTAACTCCTATGTGGGACTCTAAGACTCGTCAATACGCCGGCAGTGGGTGATGATCATATCAAGCACCCCCAAGCCGCAAGCGGTCAGCCAAACGTAACGGTCACCCGGGTATTGAGCGATTAGAAGAAGACAAGCGAACCTGTTACAACTCCCGTCGAGCCATCCGGCAACACTACCGTACAGTCCGGTCTCTTCGTCAGATATACTGCATATTGAGCCTAGGGATGGTCACGTCGACCCCAATAACTCAATAAGTCGTGTCGGTGAATGGTCTATAACAGATCAAGAAACTACTGATAACACTTATCAGCAAATCTCAGCAGCCCTGGCCAGGGACTTGCTGTTATAACCAGTCGAGCACAGCACAGCATCAACTCCCAATACCGGGAGAGACGAAACCCCTCCTATCGCTCATTGCCTTCGTGTGTCTCGGGACTGTACCCAACGGCCACCTGTTTGCACGGCTCAGTAGAGCCGTGGTAGGGTGGCAATCAAAGTACAGTGGGAGAACACACAAGACTCCATGACGATCTCGGGTCTACAGACTAACCTGTACCAGTGTCACCTGAGAACTGCTATCCGACGATAGATATAATTCCATATAAGAGTTCTCGGTGAGTCCGTCCAGTGTACCCAGTCAGCACTGAGCACCCGTATATGATCTTGATGTCAAACATCGATGAATGTAGGAACATCCATCGCCCATCACATGGGTCTAGTATCATATACGCTAGTCTACTCTGGTATATCGATGCCCCGTCTCGATACACCTCCGACTAGGGACATTTCAGGATATGCTTATAGACTACAAACGTCCCACTAGTATGATCTCTATCATAATCAGAGTAGTCAAGCAGATATCCTTGGGGCTTTATCAGCATGTATAAATGAATAAAAGCATGATCAAATCAACATGTCAGTTAAAGAATAACCAGATAGCATACTATCATGTCGAGTAAGAATGCAAACTGAATATATATACATGTATAGATACATCCACTATCACATAATGGCCTCTAGGGCATACATATATCCAACAATCTCCCACTTGCACTAAGGCCAGTTATTGGCGTATCTCATACCCAACATCTCAAAAAGTCGCTCATGCTGCGGCTGAGGGAGGGCCTTGGTGAATGGATCCGCGGCGTTGTTCTTTGTGTCAACTCTCTTAATCTCGATCTCGCGGCGATCTACAATCTCCCGGATCAAATGAAAGCGCCTCAGGATGTGTCTGGACCGCTGATGGGATCTGGTCTCCTTGGCTAACGCCATCGCCCCATTATTGTCACAATACAGAGGTATTGGATCAATAATGGTTGGAACTACTCCTAGCTCCGAGACGAACTTCTTCATCCAGACGGCTTCCTTGGCGGCATCATTTGCAGCAATGTACTCAGCTTCCATCGTAGAGTCTGCAATGGTATCCTGTTTGGAACTCTTCCAACTTACCGCCCCTCCATTGAGGGTAAATACAAACCCTGAGATAGATTTGCTGTCATCCTTATCGCTCTGGAAGCTCGAATCGGTAAAGGCCTCCATTTGGAGATCTTTATTACCATACACCAAGAACAATTCTTTAGTCCTTCGTAAGTACTTAAGAATGTTCTTTACAGCTGTCCAGTGGTTCTCCCCTGGGTTGGATTGATACCTGCTTACAACACTAAGTGCATAAGCTACATCTGGGCGTGTACATAACATCGCATACATTATAGACCCTACTGCCGAAGCATAAGGTATAATGCTCATGCAAGCTCTCTCTTCATCGGTCTTTGGACAAGAATCCTTGGAGAGAGTGACTCCATGGCAAGCGGGTAAGGCACCCCGCTTGGAGTCTTCCATACTAAACCTCTTTTGGATGGTGTTGATGTACCTGGTTTGGGACAATCCCAATAACTTTTTGGATCTATCCCTATAGATCCTTATGCCCAGGATGTATGTGGCATCGCCCAGGTCCTTCATGGAGAACCTCAGTGATAAGAATGATTTGACCGACTGTAGCATAGGAATATCATTTCCTATCAGAAGAATGTCATCCACGTACAATACGAGGAATGTGACAGCTCTTCCTACAGCCTTCCTATAAACACAAGGTTCATCTGGATTTTTGATGAAATCAAACTCTTTGATAACATCATCGAAACAGATGTTCCAACTCCGAGATGCCTGCTTTAACCCATATATGGATTTAAGCAATCTACATGCTTTCTCGCTGCTCCCACTGTCAATGAAGCCCTCTGGCTGATCCATATAAACACATTCTTCTATATCTCCATTTAGAAATGCTGTTTTAACGTCCATCTGCCAGATTACATAGTCGTAGCGAGCAGCAATAGCAAGTAGGATCCGAATAGATTTAAGCATGGCTACGGGCGAAAAAGTTTCGTCATAGTCCAAACCTGGTCTTTGACGAAAACCTTTCGCCACAAGTCTTGCCTTATAGGTCTCTACCTGCCCATCCACACCAATCTTTCTTTTAAAGATCCATTTGCACCCTACAGGTTTTACCCCAGGGGGTACAACGTCCAAAGTCCATACTTTGTTGGTGTACATAGACTCCATTTCGGATCTCATGGCATCCATCCACTTCACAGAGTCACCACTCGTGATAGCTTGCTGAAAACTGGTAGGATCATCATCTTCCATGATATAGTCTTCTCTGTCACCATCAATGAGGAAACCGTAGTACCTCTCCGGTGGGCGAGAAGTCCTACCAGACCTACGGAGTGGCCGAGGTTCTTCAGTTTCTGTTGCAACAGCCGGTTCAACCAAATCGTCATTTGTAGTTTGTGTCTCCAGAACCTCTTCTAGATCTACCACCTTGCCATCATCTCTATCTGTGAAAAACTCTTTTTCCAAGAATGTGGCATACTGAGAAACAAACACTTTTTGTTCCTCTTTGTGGTAGAACAGATACCCATAAGAATTCTTTGGATATCCTACAAAGTTACACATGACTGACCGTGTCTCGAGTTTGTCCGTATTCTGCTTTTTAACATAGGCCGGGCAACCCCAAATCTTAATTCTTTTAAGAGATGGTCTCTTCCCATTCCATATCTCATATGGCGTGGTAGATACGGCTTTGGTTGGAACCCTGTTTAGCAGAAACGCTGCAGTCTCCAATGCATGCCCCCAAAATGAGACTGGTAACTCAGCGTCACTCATCATGGACCGGACCATATCTAATAGGGTCTTATTCCGACGTTCTGACGCACCATTGTGCTGTGGTGTGTAAGGAGGAGTGAGCTGAGAGAGAATCCCATTCTCTTTTAGGAAGCTTGCAAATTCTGTACTGAGATACTCACCACCTCGATCTGATCGAAGCATCTTAATACTCAAGCCGGTTTGTTTTTCTACTTCTTGTTTATATTCAATGAATTTCTCGAAAGCTTCGGATTTGTGCTTTAATAAAAATACATGACCGAATCTTGAGAAATCATCGGTGAATGTAATGAAGTATGAAAAACTGCCTCTAGCCTGTGTAGACATAGGCCCACATACATCACTATGTATGAGGCCCAGGAGCTGAGTAGCTCTTTCTCCGTGTCCGGTAAACGGAGTTTTGGTCATTTTACCCTTGATACAAGACTGGCAAGTCGCATAAGATTTATATTCAAAAGAATTTAAATATCCATCTTTGTGTAACTTGTTTAGTCTTGTTTCGTTAATATGACCAAGTCTACAGTGCCAAAGAAAAGCTTCATTTAATTCTGAAAGTTTTCTTTTATTAGTGTGTTGTATACTGAAAACTGTGTGTTGATTTAGGACATATATTCCGTTATTAAGTGTACCATACCCAACCAACATTTGATTTAGGTGAATGTTCATAACATTGTTCTGCAACACAAAATTATACTCTTCATTGTCCAACAAAGAAACGGATATTATATTACATAGCATAGTTGGTACAAAATAACATGGATTCAAAATCAAAATACATCCAGATGGCAACCCCAAGTGATACTCTCCCACTGCGACTGTATGTACATTGGAACCATTTCCAACGCGGAGAGTATGGTCACCTGTCCTCAAAACCTTGCTATTTCTCAGCCCCTGCATAGAGTTGCAAATGTGAGAACCTGAACCGGTATCCAATACCCAGGAAGCAGAGTTTATAGAAAAACAGTTTTCAGTCACAAACGCACCTGAAGCAGAAGCATCACCATGCTTCTTCTTGAGACTTAGGTACTCCGTGCAATTGCGCTTCCAGTGTCCTGTCTTGTGGCAATGAAAACACTCACCCTTCCCTGGGTCTCTAGCCGTGGATTTTCCCTTTCCTTTCACCTTTTTGACTCCGCCCTTAGGATTAGTGGGTTTCTTCTTTTTCTTTCCCTTGGCCTTAGCTTTTGGGCGAGAAGAAGAAGACTGTCCAATTGTCATAACGGGAGTCTTTGCTGACTTCATGGTGCTCTCTGCACTCCTTAACATATTAAGGAGTTCAGGGAGGTCCTTCTCCATGCCATGCATGTTGAAGTTCACTATGAACTGAGCAAAGGTGGAAGGGAGGGACTGCAGAATAATATCTATATATTGTTCATTTTCCATTGTCCATCCAAGGTCCTCAAGCTCTTCTATAAGAGCTATCATCTTCAACACATGGTCTCCTACTGGTGTGCCAGGGGCCATTCGCATCTGAAACAGTTTCTTTGATGCTTCGTATCGTAATACGCGGGATTGCTCCCCATACAACTCCTTTGTATGGAGCAGTATCCCGTGAATGTCCATGTCCTCGTGCTGCTTTTGATGTGTGTTATCCATCGATGCAAGCGCGAGGCATGTGGCCGTGGCACAGTCAGCGTCCCATGTCTTGCGGACTTCTATGTCCGCAACTGAAGATTTTGGGCCTGGGATGGGCGGGGCTGAAGCCGTGAGGACATATGATACTTTATCATAAGTCAAGGCGATCTTCAGATTCCTTAGCCAGTCTTTATAGTTGGTCCCATTCAGTTTGTTTTTATCTAGTAGAAGCTTAAGTCCAGTCATTGGTATCTGCCATTAAGAGAGAGAAAAGAATACACTCAGCGAAAGCTCTTGCATAGATTAGATTGGTTTATTATCTTGTCTAACCGATGTTTCCCACTGCTTTTTATCAAGTTTTTCTTTCAAACCTTAAAAAGAAAAACTAGCCAGGATTAATTACAGTCTACAACTTCGCTAACCGTTCAGCCAGGCCAGTGTCGGTACTTTGAGGGAGGTTCCCCGTGCTTTCGCACGGACCTAATTAGAGTAAACCTCGTTTTCCCAGAGGCGGAGCCCCGTTAACACCTTTCTAGACACCTAATGAGTTAGCTAATTGTAAACTGTAAAACTCTCCTAGGAGCAACTATTGCCCACAGTGGGATCGGGATCCAACCATCACATGGAAGGTATGCAATCTCATTGCAAATTTCAACACTTGAAATTCCCGATGTAATTTTTTACCCCTAGTACTTATGACCTTAACTATGGTCAACAAATCATAAGTACCAGTTAAGTTCTACCCGTCATTTCTTGATCAATTAGACCCACCCATATGACCCTTAACTATGGTCAACAAAGTCGCATGAATGTCCTAATTAATCTGCATCATATGCAGTGTAGGAAGACATCACTTAGCTACCGTACATTACGCCTTAACTAAAGTCAACAAACGTAGCACGAATACTAAGTACTCTACTTCCTAAAATGACGGAGGGTTGCGAATGATTTTTTTAAGAAAATCTTTAACGCTTTGAACTTGATATCGTTGTAGAATCAAACAGTTTTCAAAAAGGAATGGCTTAAGCTCCGCAGTTTTGAAATGTAGCTTTTTCATAAATAGCCGAGTAGTTTTTAAATCCGATTCTACAACATCTTTTTAGGTTTATTTTCTTTACATTAATCACATTAATGTAATCCCATCATTTAAGTCCTAAAGCCAATCACAGAAAAGAAACGAAAATAACACGTACGCTTATGCCATCCTCATTCGCCGCAATGTTCCGTTATGCACCGTTAGGTTACTTAACTAACGGCATACCGGGACGGGACTAGGGCGGGTGTAAAACATAAGCAATGTCTACTATATATCATATATATAATATGTCATTCGTCTCAGATATCACAGAACACAGGCAGCAGAAATATAGATATAACGTGGGATATACTAGGACGTCCATATTTAGTATTTAGCTAGAATAGAAAATACGGATTCCACAGTCGCGATGAATAGCCAAGCCCACACCCTGGACCCCTACGAGAGCGGCAAGTGACCCTACCAATCCTGGATTTTAGGAGACCCGGTCTCGACTCCTCGAGATGGCCTCCCACTGAACCCCAGAACCCGGTCACCTGTGCTCCCCTCCTTGGGTCCATCCTAATGCGGAAAAGTAAATAATATACAACACTAGTGACACAACCGCAACCCGGAAGTGCCCCAAATAAAAGAATATTACATTACATTTGAATTTACATGAATGAAAATATAAAGCTCTCATCTCACAAAACCCCCCGGCTATTCAATCGCGACAATCCTACACATCATATCTCAGCAACACATAATATCACATATCATCAACGTAAGTAAGTATGCGTACCCCGATTGTCGTTGATGTATAGCAACGAAACCGGCGATATCAAACATACTACACTTACGGTCACAGAAAAGAAAGTGTAAAACTACAATATTTGGAATCCAGATTCTCTTTAGACATCATAAATGCGAAATATCACATATTTCGTATTTCATGCCTACACTATATGAATTCCACATATTGTATCACATTCCAGATAAACAGACAGTATTAAAGTTTTCGAACGAACTATCAAGCACCCAAGATTCACTAAAGCTCAACACTTGAGCAGGGTTCAAAAATCCGGAGTGTGACACAGTAGCGGCGGTCCAGCCGTAGAAGGGTCAAGCCAACGCCTCATATGTGGCACGCCGTACTGCCCCAAACCCTAGGGTTCAAAGGGCAGTTCGAGACGGTCACATAATCGAGTTAAGGTTTGTTCTCTTCTAGAGGGACCACCGCAAAAAGACTTGCACGCATCTCCAAACTATTTAAACCCCGTGAATATTGAGTAAATGATATTCGTTCAAACACTTCAATACTTTCTAGTTTACCCGGAAAAGAAAACGAAATGAAAATTCCGATCGAAACCACGAGTCCAAAAACATCTCCAGAATTTTTCAACAGCAGATTCAGATTAAACATACTCAAAATATACTATAGCAGGTAAAGAAAAACACTGTGCAAACAATGGTCAAAGATCCCCTTGTATGGCCGCGGATGCGCGGCCTAAGCTTGCTTATGCCGCGCTTCCGCGGTCAAAGTTACTGTTCATGGGTACGAATTCTCCAGATTGTCTTATTTTTACCTGCTCTATTTTTTGAGAATTTTTAATTCTGAAAAAGGTCAGTTTTTAAAAAATTTCCAGAGAGCATCCCATAAATCCGTATTTTGGTTCGATCGGACTTTTTACTTCGCAAAAAGGTCGCCTAACGTTCTAGGTCGGCTCTGATACCAATGTAAGGTTAGTATAGCACCCTATGAAGAGTTTTGAAGCATCACATGACCCAAAGTTTTAATTTTTAAGGTGCTAAACTAACAAGCAAGGGAATCGATCCTAGAAAGATTAGGGTTACTAAACTTTAAGCTAACAAAAGTTAGGGTTTGAAGGCTACAACCTTTGTAGTTCCCGTTTTGGCTTCGCTCCTTAGGCTCTTTGGGTGTTGGATGAAGGTCCGCTTGTACTCTTCCCACGTTCACGACGATCCACCCGGAGTTATCCCGTCCAAGCTTGCAACTTTGAAAAACAAAGAGAACACTCTAATCAAGTTGGCTAGACTTGATTAGAATGAAGTTGTGGCTATGGATCTCACTTCAAAATCTTATTTTTATGAGTGATTCACTCTCTTATATGAACTAGAGAGCTTAAACATGGAGGTTGATGAAGATGATGGACTTTGTGAAGAAGAGAATGAATTATCTTTTCAAAGAGAAAAAGGAAAATAGCTATATATATATTTTTTTCTCTAAACCAACCATGGTTAGATATATAGATATCATTTTATTTTAAATTAAAAGCATGATAAGAAAATAAACTATGGGTTAAATGTTAGATGAGCATGGTTGAGTTAGAAGAGTGTAGAAAATCTTAAGTGATTTAACCCATTTTTCATTTTCTTTAGCTTTAATTTAAATCCAATAATTATCCAAATACAACCATGGTGTAATTCTTATACATCCACCATTCCCATTGTATAAACAACCATGATACAAGTGATGTATGTATGCATGTGTGCTTGCACATCAACATGTGCATGAACAAGGATGAATGCATACATGCATGCATACATCCAAAATAAGCAAGATAGGATTTGTAGTGAGAAACTAATGATGAATCAACACTTGATTCACTAATCCGGTCATATCACATATGTACCGACCATTAGCAAGCCGCCCAATTAATATACGGTATCCCATACACGTATTTTAATCGGGTCAAGCGCATATCGCATACGCGCACCACAACGTTTCGCCTGGACTAGGTAACTCCTATGTGGGACTCTAAGACTCGTCAATACGCCGGCAGTGGGTGATGATCATATCAAGCACCCCCAAGCCGCAAGCGGTCAGCCAAACGTAACGGCCACCCGGGTATTGAGCGATTAGAAGAAGACAAGCGAACCTGTTACAACTCCCGTCGAGCCATCCGGCAACACTACCGTACAGTCCGGTCTCTTCGTCAGATATGCTGCATATTGAGCCTAGGGATGGTCACGTCGACCCCAATAACTCAATAAGTCGTGTCGGTGAATGGTCTATAACAGATCGAGAAACTACTGATAACACTTATCAGCAAATCTCAGCAGCCCTGATCAGGGACTTGCTGTTATAACCAGTCGAGCACAGCACAGCATCAACTCCCAATACCGGGAGAGACGAAACCCCTCCTATCGCTCATTGCCTTCGTGTGTCTCGGGACTGTACCCAACGGCCACCTGTTTGCACGACTCAGTAGAGCCGTGGTAGGGTGGCAATCAAAGTACAGTGGGAGAACACACAAGACTCCATGACGATCTCGGGTCTACAGACTAACCTGTACCAGTGTCACCTGAGAACTGCTATCCGACGATAGATATAATTTCATATAGGAGTTCTCGGTGAGTCCGTCCAGTGTACCCAGTCAGCACTAAGCACCCGTATATGATCTTGATGTCAAACATCGATGAATGTGGGAACGTCCATCGCCCATCACATGGGTCTAGTATCATATACGCTAGTCTACTCTGGTATATCGATGCCCCGTCTCGATACACCTCCGACTAGGGACATTTCAGGATATGCTTATAGACTACAAACGTCCCACTAGTATGATCTCTATCATAATCAGAGTAGTCAAGTAGATATCCTTGGGGCTTTATCAGCATGTATAAATGAATAAAAGCATGATCAAATCAACAAGTTAGATAAAGAATAACCAGATAGTATACTATCATGTCGAGCAAGAATGCAAACTGAATATATATACATGTATAGATACATCCACTATCACATAATGGCCTCTAGGGCATACATATATCCAACAGATAGTACACCTATTACGCAAATTGGATAGTCTTCTTCCAAACCTTAGGCTGGTGCCGAACGGTAGGAAATGAAGAAAACAAATTAGCATAATGATGGTGTGCAGAAGGTATTAAGTAAAGACATATCAAGAGATTAGCAAGAGGGCAAAGTAAATTGCGACTGCTATTCACGACCAAACAAGGTATTTCATTACCACTCCCACTTCACCTTTGTATTTCTCCAGGACACTCCGTATCACTACGAAGATCCACAGTTTATTGGATACTCCATCGTATGGTTATATACGAACTCGAAAGGAACTTGTTCCAGTTCGGGGATGGATTCTGGTTCAGAAGAAATAGGAATAAGATTTATTCGGTTGTCTTTTATCTTCACCTTCTCTCGCATTGCGAGTGCTCCTTGTATTAGGACAGTACATCCATTATGCTTATTGGATAGTCTTCTTCCAAACCATAGGCTGGTGCCGAAAGGTAGGGAAGGGAGAAAACCATTTGGCCTAAAGGGATGTGCAGATGGTAATGACTAAAGACATATAAAGGGATTTGGAGAGGTGGCAACGAATTATACTTTTACAGTCGTGAATCTGCAAAATGGAAGAGGCATTACTAGGAATACCCGGATACCCCTACGAAACATTTCAATGTTTCAGTTTCACTGTGTACTGTTAATAGAAAACTGATTTCCCAATTAGACACTTGCTCCAGGGTATGTATTTACCAGGTATGATTCTCATATCTGTATGGTTTTACAAATGATGAGTGGGAGTAAGTTATTGGGAATTAGGTGATCATCCTCATTATATCGGAATTCGTTGTAATTGGTGATATTTGAGGAAGTCACCTGGGTTGTTTGCCGGACAGCGAATATTTGGTTTTGAATATCCGTTATAATGCACCAATTTCAAATTAATATATCTGTACGTCTATTTTTATAGAGTGAGATGTACCTTTTTGAAATTATGTCGATGACATTTACCTATATCAGTGGATGGTTAGGTAAGGAGCATTAAACAACGGTGTAATTCTTCTTAACCATAAATACAGTTTTCAACCTACGACACACAGGGAATGAGTTGTTAGACTCAGAGGACTTATACAGAGGATTGTATGCTGTCCAGTGTCCATTAGGACAGGGGTTGGTCCTCGTACTATATTCTTTTTACTTATGACTTCTCTAGTTCTTAGACAGGTGTTTCGTAGAAACACAGGGTCCAAGTTTTGAGAAGTTATAGGTATAAGAGTAAAGTAGAGAACCAGATGTTGCAAGTATCGGGATTCTTCAAGGCAATCGAAGATGTAGATACTTGCGGATGGTATTCAGGTGATAGTAATGATTAAGAGAACTTGCTTCTCTTTCAGGTTGCTTATAATTGGAAGCACTCCTAAGTTGAGTGACGCTGATCGGCCTCCTTCCATTTAGTTGACATACACTGGAGACAGCTGCATGATTTAAATCTGGTTCAATTAAATCAGTGCCTCTGTTTCTATATTGGATATAGAACAGTTCGTATCTTAACGATGTTAAGGTACGGGGAGTTGTCTGGCTTATGCTTAAAACCAGACTCTGGATAACTCAAGGCACGTTTCTGTAATAGCTGTTTGTGGGTTGACCCAGGCTATGACGAGGGTTGACTTTCTACCATCTGGAAGATCAATAGTGATATTGTTCTTAACTCGCCACAATTTTAAAAGATATGGAATTTTTCAGAAAACAGTAGTGGGAGTATGGTAGAACTGGAAGTGATTCCAGAACCGCAAACGATTACGGAAATTTTGATAAGAACCTAAAGATTCAATCTGATTTGACATTCCATTGGCCACTCCGCAGATATGGTGGGTAACCTCAAGCACCCGAGAGGTACTCCGGTAGCCTCAAGGACGGTGACAAGGAGGTTCTTGTTTACCCAGACTTGCCATTGCTGTTGTTCCAGACTGTGAGACCCGGCAGGAGGATAAGTATGGCGTCGTTCTAAGCTAGCTTTAGAAGTGCACGCTTATATGACTCTGCCAGAGGGTTGTCGTAGTCAGTGGGAGCAGCGGAAGCATTGGTGGATAGGTGGCTTATGTCTATTTATAGACTAAAGCTGATATAGCGGAGATAGATCATCTATTTCTGATGTGACAGTCATAGGTTGGACTTCATCAGAATAAAGGATGGATCTGTTAAGAAGGTAGTAGGGTGTGATGTCCGAGTATTTGGATGACATACACAGAGTAGGAATTGAAATTCCTATTCTACGATCGGTTATACATTGGTTGTCACACAATGGTTTCTCCACATAAGACTTGGATATTATATCTATCATTCTGGTTACTAGATCTATGGTTCTAGATCTAGATTTGGATAGTTTCCCAATCCAAGTACTTAGACAGCATTCTACAGGTGTTTTAGAATGGACGACTCCTGGCACGGTAGTGTACCTGCAGGTGATGGAGTCACCCTCTCTAAAGGTGTCTTACAGACTAAAGGGGAGAGGGATGTGCATGATTGGAAGATCACTTGCTTATGCAATTGAGTCAATCATGAGATGTCAAGTACCTCACCAGATGCTGTTCTTGCAGTAGATACAATAAGTTGATATTGATCCAATCCTGGAGAAACATTCGGAAGAAGTTTTAGAACATAAGTGGATGTTCTAGGGATATGATAACGATAGCCTCATTCAGGAGACAGTTATCATTCCAGGCTTCCAAGGTGACCTGGACGGCAGGGTGACCGTCGGAGTTATAGTTTTCCCTTTGACGAGGGGCAGTATTTTAGACAGGTGATCCAAGCAGATACTGAAAGAGGCATGGTGCAGGATACTGATTAAGTTCTGTTGACGATACAGTCTAAGAAGTTTGGATTTGGTGTTCATTTATGAACTAGGTCCCATCAGACATCCAGACACATTCTATGACAGGTATTGCTCATTTCGGGAGATGGGTTTCTCCGCGAACTTAAGATATAGATAGACATAGAAAGAAACATCAAAGCGGTTCCACTCACTGAGGCTATTCCTCGAACGCAATAGTTTCGCAAACGAGTTTTGTGAAACTGATTAGTAGAGGAGTTGGGTGTTCGGTATCACACGGGCTGTGAGTATGCGACATAGCAATAATTAGCCTTGAGTGCAAATGGGTGATTGTTGGAGATAGTGCCCTCAGAGTCAATTATTGGATCACAGGCACGTGATTGCAATGATTGAGGGAGGACGTATCCCGGTGGGACAGTCTTACTCAAGATGATAGTATGATATCTGGTTTATCTTTATCATCGTATACTGCTTTAGGTGACCTTACAGGTCGCTATTACACGTTGATAGAGCCCCAAGGATTCTTGCTTGACTGCCAGCAGTACGAGGGCGATCATATACGTGGGAGCTGGTAGTCTATAAGCACATCCTTAAAAGGTCCCTAGTCGTGGGAGTTTCGAGACAGGGCATCGATTCTCCAGAGTGGACTAGTGTATACAGTCGAGACCTCGACGAGGGGCGGTGGCCGGTCTCACAAGCCACTGGTGTCAGTTGGTTCACCTAAGATGTATACAGGTGCTCATTGGGTTATGTGTACACCGGACAGGACTCGCCGGGAACATGCTAGTTGGTCTTATACCAGATGTCAGATAGCAGTTCCCTGGTGACATGTGTACAGGTTAGTTTATCGACCTGAGGATCGTCATTTGTCTCGTGTGAGTTCCCACTGTACTTTGATTACTACCCTACCACGCTCAAAGGAGACGTGCAAACAGGTTTTACATGGGTACAGTCCCGAGCCACATGGAGGCAGTGAGCGGATCTTCAGGGGTTCGTCTCTCCCGGTATTGGGGTTGAGGTCGCGCTGTGTCTAGGAAAGCCATTACACAAAGCTTTCGGCCGAGGCAGGAGATGTACTGGTAGGTATTCCAGTAGTATCTCAGGGTGTTCTGGGCTACACTCCGACACGACTTGTACCGCTTTTGGGGGTCTGACTTTTACCAACCCCTTAGGCCCGCCATGCGATGCTCATAGACGAACGGACCGGACTGTACGGATATTGTTACCGACAGGCTCAGTTGGGTGTCAGGATGAGTTCGCTCATCGACGTCCCTTTTGGTCAATAGCTGGTAGTCCGTTACGTATGGCTAATACCTCTGACGTGTTACTGGTTAAATCCACAGCCATAGTATTGACGAGTCTTTAGAGTCCCCCACAAAATAGTTTCTCCAGTTTCGGGCGAAACGCTGTAGAGGCCGTATGGAGATATGGCAGGGTTCGATCAGATACGTGCGGTTTTGCACGGATCATGATCGGACGGTTAATACTAGCGGGCTTTGGTTTAAGCCGGATCCTAATATTATACAGTGTAGATTTTGTCTCATTGCATTTGTATTCGGTCGGAATACAAATGCGGGTATGTATATACAGTAGCGGGGTTTTCCTGTAATTTATTACGTGATCGGTTTTTTGGAGTTGCCAGTTTGTTTTCCGTTTCGGCCAATTTTCGTTGTATCTTTCATTGGCCGAAGATTGGTGGAGGAGGGCTTCTTTGCATTTTTGCAAATAAGCATTTGTGGAGGGTGGTATTTGCATATTATTGTATCATGATAGTTCCACCATCATTTTGACTTCTTAGTTCATGATGGTTCATGATGGCTTGACCTTTTGGAGTTATGATTGGTTGGTTGAGTGTTGGACTTTCCTTGTGATGATTTCTTCTCTTGATCTCATTTGACTCTCCCTTGCATTATTGTTCTCTTCTCTCATTTTTTTCATTCTCCCTACACCATGAGCATGGCCGGCCAAGTAAGGGGAGGGCGGTCCAAAATTTGCATGTAGGAATTTTGTTCTTTTGATGCTACAAAATTCCCAAGTTCCTCTACAAAAGTTCATATATCATTTCCTCCACCAAAAAGGCAACTCCATACAAACCCCGAATGAGACATGAGTTCTACTGTCAACCTACAGCAACCTTGGGCAGGTTGGCTCGCCAACTTCATGCCCGAGTTGCCTCGGTCTAGAGGTGGGAGCCAATAAAAGAAGCAAGCGACGTGGTGCCCTTCCGGCGAGGAGGTGAGGATCGGAGATTCCGCGGGGAGATCAGGACAACGAAAAGAAGACCGGAGGACACGGATCGCTCGGTATATCTCTCTTCCCGTTCTTTAGTTAGCTAGGACTAGATTAATGGCCCGATTCAGGATTTTTGTGCGCGGTGGTGCCGGTTTAAAAGTTAAAGTAATTTATCGCTTCCGCATTTTGGCCTAAGAAAGACGGCCGGGGCGCCGCCGTGCACTTACAATAGCATCAAAAAATTTCGTTAGTGAGTCTTCACCTTCCCAATTGTCACGACCCAAAATTGGCCCGTGACGGCCCTAATACTACACAACGCCTAAAGACGCAACGTAGTAAAAGAAAACCAAACCCAGAAATCTAAACCATGAAAATACGGAAAAAAAGATAATATAAGTTTTGGAAACATTTGAAATCGCAACCCAAATTCTTTAAAAAGGTCTACTTTCTTTCTTTAAAATTTTAGCAACACCCCATTTTTGTAAAGACTAATCAAGATGAATACAACAGAATATACGACGCCGTAGCGAAGAAATAAAGACAATAGAGAAAAGCTGTATATAAAAGACATCAAATCCACGAAGATACACATTAACGTCCTCACCAAGTCTCTAAGTCAACAATACAATAGTAGATGGAGAGTACAAAATACAACGAATGTACAATATGAAATACAGATAATCATCTAACCCACCTAAGCAAAAAGGTACTGTGAGCTGATGCGGTATCTGTAGCAAAAGATGATAGCTGGATAGCTGAATGGAGGAATAGCCTGCCTCGACTACTCTGGGGAACAACCTGAAACACCTGTGGCACAACGGGGGTGAGTTGCCAACTCATGAATAGTAGATAACATATGCAGGTAATCGCAGGAATGCACGTACAGCATGAATCTAAGATATGCGATTACAGTAATAGCATGTCATGCAAATGCTGAAATAAGGAAAGTACAGTAGCCGGTACAAGCAAAATGTGAAGCTATAGTAACATGACAGTAATATGCAGTAACTATGCAAAAAGGATATGAAAATGTAGATATGCAACTATCATAAGGATACACAACGGGTACTACCACTATATGAATCCGTGCATAAGGTAGATAAGGGTGAGATATAGGGGGAATATGTCATTTCCACGGAAACCTGACATCGTGGTAGGATCACAATCCATCAAGACACTCACATCCCAAATCGTCAAATCAGCCCCCAAACTGGGCTCTCACATCACCTCAAAGTACAATATCGAATAGCTCTCCTATATCTCGAATGTACAAATCAACCATCTCTTTCATATCCAATATCCAATCTCAATGAATCACCTACTATCCCAAGTCAAATCTCAAGTAAAACCTAACATCCTACAGGTATATATGTATATGCAGAAATAAATATGATGGGGGCAATACACATATATTAGCGTCCCATTCCACTAATATTGGTGTAAAGGTATATATAACAACGGCTAAATCCCCTGTTATATATACAAAGGTATTAAAAGAAATATCATGAAAACAGTGTGCCAAGCATCGACATAGAAATCCTCGTATATCGGGCTCCGTCAGTCCGGATCGGCCCACGGGGTCCGTCTGCGGTGTCTGCCCTCGGCCCCGGCAGTACAGATCATCCCGCATCCATCTCTCGACTCTGGCCAGTATCCTCCGGACAACTGCCAGGTCCAACCAATCACCGGTAGGTACTCGCCCGCCTCCAGGCTCAATCGGCAAACCCATCGATCTTCTTGCCGAGGGGAACCATACCGGGCCCCACCATGTACCCTCTACGGCCTCGACGCCTCCTCGTAGGGGTATATATAATCAGCACCGATAAAGCTCATGGTGGATGCGCAAATATCATATCAAGGAAACAGGGTTTTTCAATGTATGCATAATTTCATGAACTCCCGCGGTTCCCAAATCCAGAAAACATCATCTAAAATCCAAATAATAATGCGCAATCCAGGAATAAACAAATGCGATATATCTGAAATGCGAGCATATAAATGAGAATATGTATCTGAAACCAGATGTATGCAAAACCAATAAGGTACAGCTAAGTAATCATCGGCAAAGGTAAATATGTAACTGCAACTGAATATGTGTGTAACATACAGGTGTAGCAATGTATAGGTATCTACCTATAAGAACCGATGTCGTATACCCCCTGGGTATAAGAAAATATGAGTAAGATATCCCCCCCGGTATAACTAAAATATGTGCAAGGTATACCTGTAGCTGGATCGCAAGGTGTAAATATACCTATCACTAAAGGTATGATACACTATAGGTATACCGGTAGCTAGATGTCATGTGTGTTAAGCAATAGTAGCTATAAGGGGTAGTGTGAGACATGGCGATTATTGACGGTGTGTGTGTAGCATACAATCCGTGCTCGTGCAACATGAACCGTCAATAATGTGTGCAGTGTCCTACGGCTGCTAGTCACAGTATAACTACATCAAGGAAATAAAGTAAAGGCGCAATTCTACAATGATGTAGAATGTGCGACAGGTATTGAATCCTAGCCCAAACGCATAACGCCATCAGGGCGATTCCCCTGTAGATGTTAAATCTACTCACCTACACTCCACGCTAGGTGAATCATACCATCTGCTCCCCCCTTGTAGCCGTGTCCGTAGTTCCTGCCTGCAAACCTGCAAATACGACATGAAAATCATATATAAGCCAAAATATTCCGCGAAACGCGATAACGAACCAAAACGAGAAACTCGCGTCGCGAACTAAACGCGCGTGTCCACGATACGCTGAATCATGTGTGTACGCGTCTAAAACCATCGCGACACGCCGCGATACGCTGGATCACAGAACCCACTCACGTATCGCGCGTATCGCGCAAACACAACGGACACAAAAACGATATATAGTCCCAGATTTTCCTACAGGTAAGATATCACAAAACTATACATGCCAAAGACCTAGACAACACAGCAGGGAACCCTACACAAAACCTTAACACCCCAGTCCCCTTCTTGGCCGCAATTTGCGGCCAATATGAATTAATTGGTGGCCAGAATTTGGAATTAGGGCTTCGTGCTCTGGTGGTGTGATCTAAACCTAGGTGTCATATCCCAGTTTTCTCAATTTTACTCTGTAAGGTCGGGTCCATAGCAGATTACAAAAGTCACAAATGTCGCTTAAAAACGACAATTTAGCACGAATCACAAACCCTATGGTATTTTAGTGCAATCTGGGGATTTCTCAGTTGAAGTGGCCCTATTAGCACTTAAATAAACTAGGGTAGCTAACACAATCAACAATTTCCCAAAATTCCACTTAAACACCATAATCTAGCACTAAATTAGATAATTTAACACTAATCGAGCTAATTAACACACAAGCTACACAAACAAGAAATGGGGGTCGGAAAATATACCCAAGGAACCCAAAGAAGCAGGAGAAGAAGTGAGAGGAGCTGCTCCAAGTTGCTGTCTGCTGTTGCTGCTGCTGCTGCCTGCTGTCTGCTGCTGTTGCTGATGGTGATGAAGCTGCTGCTGCTATAGTTGTTGTTGTTGTTACTGCTGTTGCTGCTGCTGTCTTCAGGTGCAGGTGAGTGTGTGTGTGTGTTTGAGAGTGAGGGGATGAGAGCAAGGGAGATGAGGTGGTGAAATGGAAACAATAACAAAGCCCCCTTCTCACTCTCTCTCTCCTCATTAAATGAGGCATGGCCAAGGCCATGATGCCCATCATGCACCCTCTCTCTCTCTCACCAAGGTTAACCCAATAATAACAATTTAAAAACCTTTTTCCAAATTCATTTTCATTTTAAAATAACAACCATAACACTTAAACAAATATTAAAACTAGATTAGGGAGAAATGGTTAGGTAACCATGGTTGCTAATCATGGTTTAACCCCAAAAACAACCCTAGTTATCATGCACAAGTATGTGTGTGCCTAACAAAATTCCAATAAAATACACATTAAATAGGATAAAATATTTAAAACTTAATTTGGTAAACTTTTTATTAAAAACCACACATAAAAATATAATTAGCTACAAAACACATTCTAAGGTGTTACACCAATGCATAACCAACTCGTCCGGTAATTTAATAAAATCATCATCAACAAACGTTTCATCTCCATCACCTATTCGCAAAAGATATTGTGAAAATTCTGCATCCTCTCTTGCTCTCATGTTTTCCCTTAAATGTAGTATATCAATATAATTCCAAATATGTGACTTAACAATACAAGCATCGATAATTTCCCCCTTTGTACCATGCTGCACAACAGGTAATACTTGTCGAAAATCACCCCCAAAAACTACAACCTTACCTCCAAATGGCAAATCATTCCCCATTGTTGTTGGAGATAGTGCCCTCAGAGTCAATTATTGGATCACAGGCACGTGATTGCAATGATTGAGGGAGGACCTATCCCGGTAGGACAGTCTTACTCGAGATGATAGTATGCTATCTGGTTTACCTTTATCATCGTGTACTGCTTTAGGTGACCTGACATGTCGCTATTACACGTTGATAGAGCCCCTAGGATTCTTGCTTCACTGCCAGCAGTATGATGGCGATCATATACGTGGGAGCTGGTAGTCTATAAGCACATCCTTAAAAGGTCCCTAGTCGTAGGAGTTTCGAGACAGGGCATCGATACTCCATTAGTAGACTAGTGTATACAGTCGAGACCCCGACGAGGGGCGGTGGCCGGTCTCACAAGCCACTGGTGTCAGTTGGTTCACCTAAGATGTATACAGGTGCTCATTGGGTTATGAGTACACCGGACAGGACTCGCCGGGAACCTGCTAGTTGGGCTTATACCTGACGTCAGATAGCAGTTCCCTGGTGACATGTGTACAGGTTAGTTCATCGACCTGAGGATCGTCATTTGTCTCGTGTGAGTTCCCACTGTGCTTTGATTACTACCCTACCACGGCTCAAAGGAGTCGTGCAAACAGGTTTTAGTTGGGTACAGTCCCGAGCCACATGGAGGCAGTGAGCGGATCTGCAGGGGTTCGTCTCTCCCGGTATTGGGGGTGAGGTCGCGCTGTGTCTAGGAGAGCCATTACGCAAAGCCCTCGGCCGAGGCAGGAGATTTACTGGTAGGTATTCCAGTAGTATCTCAGGGCGTTC
This sequence comes from Agapanthus africanus, assembly GCA_030015575.1. Classification (NCBI taxonomy): domain Eukaryota; kingdom Viridiplantae; phylum Streptophyta; class Magnoliopsida; order Asparagales; family Amaryllidaceae; genus Agapanthus; species Agapanthus africanus. The sequence goes on along the minus strand of CM057347.1, from coordinate 243,924,008 downwards.
TGGGCTACACTCCGACACGACTTGTACCGCTTTTGGGGGTCTGACTTTTACCAACCCCCTAGGCCCGCCATGCGATACTCATAGACGAACGGACCGGACTGTACGGATATGGTCACTGACAGGCTCAGTAGGGTGTCAGGATGAGTTCGCTCATCGACGTCCCTTTTGGTCAATAGCTGGTGGCCCGTCACGTATTGGCTTATACCTCTGACGTGCCAGTGGTTAAATCCACAGCCATAGTATTGACGAGTCTTTAGAGTCCACCACACTTACAGTTACTCAAGCTTTCGGGCGAAACGCTGTAGAGGCCGTATGGAGATATGGCAGGGTCCGATCAGATACGTGCGGTATTGCACGGATCAGGATCGGACAGTTTTGTAATAGTGGCCGTATAGTTATATGGCAGGGTTCGATCAGATACGTGCGGTATTGCACGGATCAGGATCGAACGGTTTTTACTAGCCGGCTTTGGCTTAAGCCGGTCCTAGTTTAGTACAGTGTAGATTTTGTCTCATTGCATTTGTATCCGGACGGAATACAGATGCGGGTGTGTATGCACAGTATTGGGGTTTTCCTGTAATTTATTACGGGACCAGTTTTCTGGAGTTGCCAGTTTGCATTCCGTTCCGACCGGTTTTTCTTTGTTCTTTCCCGGCCGGACTTTTATGATGGAGGGGGTAATTTGCAGTTTTGCAAATTACTTTTAGGGAGGGGGTTTCTTACATTTGTGAGATTATGTTTGACCATCATCATTTTTATTCTCTTTACATCACTTGCTTTATTCATGATGAGAAAGGATTTGATTTGTGATTAGAATTGATAAGAAAGTTTGTAATGATAATGTTTGGATATGGTCACCTCTCTTTCTCTCCTACACTCACCTCCCTTTGCATTATGTTTCATTCCTCCACCATTCTTCTTCTCACTTGAGAAATATGATAAGTTTTTCATGAGAGGAAAAAGAAAGAGAGAAGAAGAAGAAGAGAGCTTCATCTTGAGAGTTTCATTCATGATCTCATTTCCTTGCTAGAAAAATGCAAGCACCATTTTTCTATTCTTGATTCCTCCATCACCATGGCAACAAACCCCAAATGAGACAAGCATCTTCTACACTACATTCTACAGCATATCTTGAGCATGTCGAGTTGCCGGCTTCATGCTCGAGTTGCCTCGGTATTGAGGCGGGAGCCCGTAAAAGAAGAAGGCGATGTGGTGCCCTTTCCGGCGAGGAGGCGACGATGTGGAGGCAACACTTTCCGCGGGAGATCGGGACGATGACGAGAAGACCGGAGGACTCGGATCACTCGGTATACTTCTCACCCTATCTCTTGTTTGCTAGCATTAGGTTAATGGTTACGATCCGGGTTTTCATTGTCCGCGGTAGCGCCGGTTTTCGAGTAAGGAAAATTTTTATTCCGCATTTTGGCCTCGAGCAAGAGGCCGGGGCGCTGCCGTGGCGCAACATGGTATCAGAGCCACGCCATTAACCTTACCTAGCTTCGTTTGATGTGTTTGCATTTCCGATCGACCAAAATTTCCAAAAACCGTATTTTTCCTTCACATCAGTTTCTGTTGAAATTTTTTGAAGTCTAAAAATTTTTCAGGTGATCTCAGAAAGATGAGCAGGGTGTTCTAAGAACACTGAAAAAAAACGATACAGTGAACCCTTACCTTGAGCGCGGAAGCGCGGCACGAACCCACTTTATGCCGCCCTTCCGCCACAATATGGTGGGCCCACTTTGTCGTTTTTCTTCAGTTGTTTTATGGGCTGAAATTAGGGGTTTTGGAATATTAAATTTGGGCCCAGGTTTTCTGTGACTGCTACAGTTTTGATTGGGGGCCCACTTGTTAATTTTTGGTCAATCGGAAAATTTTAAACACATTTTTCACAGTATTTACATTATACCTGCGACCGTGAATGTCACTCGATCGGTAAATCCGGTCTAACTGCTATAGCCCGGTTAGACGGATTTGCGAACGTGACTTTCACGTTGATGTTCTATGTTTATGCTGTGATGTTGCGGATCGGTCGTGGGGATAGCCTGGATGCAATGCTAGTGCAGTGCTGTTGTATTATGTACATTTGATTTTGCGGGGCGAGCGTCCGACATGTGGACTGCCGTCACTGCCTGTTTGTATTATTCTTTTGGGGCACGACCTGGTTGCGGTCGATGTACCCGGTGTATGTATATTTTACTTTCTGTACTAGGGTTACCCCGCGGAGAGGTGCACGGATAGCCGGGTTCTGGAGGGCAACAAGCCCGCATCTCATGGCATTGGGACGGAGGGGGCTTTAGTCTGGAATTGGCGGGCTGTTCGACGCACTCGTAGGGGGTACAGGTTGACCCAGGAGGGGTGCCCAAGTTACCGGATTCCGTGAAGTGCTGGGTGGTCCATTCACGGTGTTGGAGGGGGCTGCCTCGCTTCAGGTTTTGGCGGGTGACTTGCCGCGCCCGTAGGGGTCTAGGATTTCATTGCACAGGCTATCCACACGACCAGGGGAACGTCGGGTTTCAGCAGCGGCTCTGTGAAACCCGGGGCTTCCAGATATCTGTATTGTTCTGTGATGTTGCATTTCTGTGATGTTGCATTTTATTCACGCCTTGAGCGAAATACTATATATTGGTATATATATTAGTAGATGTTGTATATGTTTTTCATCCGCGCTAGTCCAGTCCCCGCTCTGCCGTTAGTTAGCTAACCTAACGGGTGATGATGGGACCCAGTGGCGAATGCGGATGGCATATACGTACGTCAGTATATTTTCGTTCTTTATGGTGTGATCAATTGATGGGACTGCATTGATTCGGATCAATGCAAGATAAACAAACCTATTCTGATGTTGTTGGAACACTTTTCAAAAAGCTGTTATTGCAAGGACGTTCACTTTTGTTTTGCATCGTGGTATTCATTTGGAATATCCTGCTCCTCAGTCGACGAGGCAAGGGCCGAGATCCCTTCACCGGGAGTGACCCCTTGGACAGAAGTTTGCGTCAGGGCATTAACTTCACTATAGCCGATTACTTTTGCTTTGCATCGTGGTATTCAGTTGGAATATCCTGCACCTCATTCTACGGGGAAAGAGCCGAGATCCCTTCACCGGGAGTGACCTCTTTAGTAAAGGTTTTCGTCACTATATTTTATTAAAAGGTTGTGCAGTTCCTTCAACGATATCAAGTTCATTACGTTAAAGGTTTTTCGCCAAAAACCAGTCGTAGCCCTCCGTCATTTCAGATTGGTATTACTTAGTATTCGTGTTGCGTATGTCGTGCTTAGCCGAGGCGTAGTGTTCGGTAGCTATGTAGTGTCTTTCTGTTGCATGGATATGTGATTGGTTAGGACAGTCGTACTGTCATTTTGGCTCAGTCAAGGACTCGTGCGGGTGGGTCTAATGCAATCAAGATAATGACGGGTTGAACTTAACTAGGATCCTTTGATATGTTGGCTCAGTCAAGGTCACTTGGGTCCTAGGGGTAAAAATCACATCGGGAGTTTCAAAAGAACTGAAACTTGCCAGGCATGAGCATACCTTCTGGAGTGTGGTGACGTGAGTGGATTCCGTCACGTTATCATGCGATGAGAGTTGGATCCCGATTCCCATTGATGAGTTGGTTTACTCCTCGGGTGATCCCGACTAATTCTTCTTTCAGGTTTGGAGGAGAATTTGAGGTACAGTGGGAGGTTTCCAGATTAGATAAAGTGATAACCATTCTGATCTAGGCTAGAGTGCACGCTGAGTGTTTCTTTTCTCTCTCTCTGGCAGCGACCATTGACCTGACCCTGGACTATGACTCAGTGACCAAGTTGACCGAACCTTCTTAATACAGGCTTTTGGATTGTCAGAGTTGCAGACCTCATTGCCACTCCTACTTTTACCCTTTTCTCCAGGACACCCCGTATTACTACGAACGTCCACTTCCATTGGACAAAACCATCGTATGGTTAGATACGAACTCGAAGGACTTCGAGGATGGTTTCTGGTTCTGGAGAAAACGAATAGGACTATTCAGTTGTCTTTTCTTTTCACCTTCTCTCAGGTTGCGAGTACTCCTTGGTTTAGGAGTAGTACACCTATTACGCAAATTGGATAGTCTTCTTCCAAACCATAGGCTGGTGCCGACCGGTAGGGAATGAAGAAAACCAGTTAGCCTAAACGGTGTACAGAAGGTATTAAGTTAAGACAAAGCAAAGGATTAGTAAGAAGGCAAAGTAAGTTGCGACTGCTATTCACGACCAAACCAAGTATTTCTTCGCCAATCCTAAATCACCTTTGTATTTCTCCAGGACACTCCGTATCACTACGAAGATCCCATTTTATTGGATAATCCATCGTATGGTTATATACGAACTCGAAAGGAACTTGTTCCAGTTCGGGGATGGATTCTGGTTCAGGAGAAATAAGGAATAAAGTACATTCAGGTGTCTTTTATCTTCACCTTCTGTCGCAATTGCGAGTGTTCCTAGGATTAGGACAGTACACCCTTTATGCCTTTTGGATAGTCTTCTTCCAAACCATAGGCTGGTGCCGAACGGTAGGGAAGGAAGAAAACCATTTGGCCTAAAGGGGTGTACAGAAGGTAATGACTAAAGACATATGAAGGGATTAAGAAAGATGGCAAAGAATTATACGGTTACAGTTGTGAATCTGGATAATGGAAGAGGCATTACTAGGAATACCAGGATACCCCGACGAAACATTTCAATGTTTCAGTTTCGCTGTGTAATGTTAAAAGAAAACTGATTTCCCGATTAGACACTTACTCCAGGGTATGTATTTACCAGGTATGATTCTCACATCTGTATGGTTTTACAGATGATGAGTGGGAGTAAGTTATTGGGAATTGGGTGATCATCCTCACTATATCAGGATTCGTTGTAATCGGTGATATTTGAGGAAGTCACCTGGGTTGTTTGCCGATCGGCAAATATTTGGTTTTGAATATCCGCGGTTATGCACCAATTTCAAATTGATATATCTGTACGTCTATTTTCATAGAGTGAGATATACCTTTTGATATTATGTCGATGACATTTACCTATATCAGTGGATGGTTAGGTAAGGAGCATTAAACAGCGGTGTAATTCTTCTTAACCATAAGTACAGTTTTCAACCTACGACGCACAGTGAAAGAGTTGTTAGACTCAGCGGACTTATACAGAGTATTGTATGTTGTCCAGTGTCCATTCGGACAGAGGGGTTGGTCCTCATACTATATTCTGTTTACTTTTAACTTCTCTAGTTCTTAGACATGTGTTTCGTAGAAACACAGGGTCTAAGTTTTGAGGAGTTATAGGTATTTGAATAGAGTAGAGAACCAGGTGTAGCAAGTATCGGGATTCTTCAAGGTGATCGAAGATGTAGATACTTGTGTATGGTATTCAGTTGATAGTAATGATGAAGACAGATTGCTTCTTTTTCAGGTTACTCATAATTGGAAGCATTCCTAAGTTGAGTAACGCTGATCGACCTCCTTCCATTTAGTTGACATGCACTGGAGATAGATGCATGATTTGAATCTGGTTAAATTAAATCAGTGCCTCTGGTTCTATATTGGATATAGAACAGTTCATATCTTAACGATGTTAAGGTACGGGGAGTTGTCCGGCTTATGCTTAAAACCAGACTCCGGATAACTCAAGGCACGTTTCTGTAATGGCTGTTTGTGGGTTGACCCAGGCTATGACGAGGGTTGACTTTCTACCATCTGGCAGATCAATAGAAATATTGTTCTAGACTCGCCACAGTTTTATTAAAAATGGATTTTTCAAAAACAGCAGTGGGAGTATGGTAGAACTGGAAGTGATTCCAGAACCGCAAACGATTACTGAAGATTTAATAAGGAACCTAAAGATTCAATCTGATTTGACATTCCATTGGCCACTCCGCAGATAAGGTGGGTAACTTCAGGCACCCGAGAGGTACTACGGTAGCCTCAAGGACGGTGACAGGGAAGTTCTCGTTTACCCACACTTGCCATTGTTGTTGTTCCAGGCTGCGAGACCCGGTGGGAGGATGAGTATAACGTCGTTCTAAACTAGCTTTAGAAGTGCACGTCTATATGACTCTGCCAGAGGGTTGTCGTAGTCAGTGGGAGCAGCGGAAGCATTGGTGGACATCAGGCTTATGTCTATTTATAGACTAAAGCAGATGTAGCGGAGATAGATCATCTATTTCTGATGTGACAGTTATAGGTTTGACGTCATCAGAATAGGGGATGGATCTGTTGAGAAGGTAGTAGGAAGTGATATTCCTATACTACGATCGGTTATACTTTGGTCGTCACACAGTGGTTTCTCCACAAGGGACTTGGATATTATATCAGACATACTGGTTACTAGATCTATGGTTTTAGATCCAGATTTGGGTGGTTTCCCAATCTGGGTACCTTGACAGCATTCTATGAGTATTTAGAATGGACGACTCCTGACACGGTAGTGCACCTGCAGTTGATGGAGTCACCCTCTCTAAAGGTGTCTTATAGACTAAAGGGGAGAGGGATACTCATGATTGGCAGATCACTTGCTTAGGCAATTGAGGCAATCATGAGATGTCAAGTACCACACCAGATGTCGTTCTTGCACTAGATGCAATAAGTTGATATTGATCCAATCCTGGAGAAACGGTCGGAAGCAGTTTTAGAACATAAGTTAATGTTCTAGGGATATGATAACGGCAGCCTCCTTTAGGAGACGGTTATCATTCCAGGCTTCCAAGGTGACATGGACGACAAGGAGGTTGTCAGAGTTATAGTTTTCCTTCCAACGAGGGGCAGTATTTTGGACAGGTGGTCCAAGGCAATACTGAGGGAGGCTTGGCGCAGGATACTGATTAAGTTCGGTTGACGATACAGTCTAAGAAGTTTGGATTTGGAGTTCATTTATGAGCTAGGTCCCATCAGATATCCAGACATTCTAAGACAGGTATTGCTCATTTCGGGAGATGGTATTCTCCGCGAACTTGAGAATAAGAGAGACATAGAAAGAAACATCAGAGCGGATCCACTCACGGAGGCTATTCCTCGAACGCAATAGTTTCACAAACGAGCTTTGTGAGACTGACTTGTAAAGGAGTTGGGTGTTCGGTATCACACGGGCTGTGAGTATGCGACATCGCAATAAATAGCCTTGAGTGCAAGTGGGAGATTGTTGGAGATAGTGCCCTCAGAGTCAATTATTGGATCACAGGCACGTGATTGCAATGATTGAGGGAGGACCTATCCCGGTAGGACAATCTTACTCGAGATGATAGTATGCTATCTGGTTTACCTTTATCATCGTGTACTGCTTTAGGTGACCTGACATGTCGCTATTACACGTTGATAGAGCCCCTAGGATTCTTGCTTCACTGCCAGCAGTATGATGGCGATCATATACGTGGGAGCTGGTAGTCTATAAGCACATCCTTAAAAGGTCCCTAGTCGTAGGAGTTTCGAGACAGGGCATCGATACTCCATTAGTAGACTAGTGTATACAGTCGAGACCCCGACGAGGGGCGGTGGCCGGTCTCACAAGCCACTGGTGTCAGTTGGTTCACCTAAGATGTATACAGGTGCTCATTGGGTTATGAGTACACCGGACAGGACTCGCCGGGAACCTGCTAGTTGGGCTTATACCTGACGTCAGATAGCAGTTCCCTGGTGACATGTGTACAGGTTAGTTCATCGACCTGAGGATCGTCATTTGTCTCGTGTGAGTTCCCACTGTGCTTTGATTACTACCCTACCACGGCTCAAAGGAGTCGTGCAAACAGGTTTTAGTTGGGTACAGTCCCGAGCCACATGGAGGCAGTGAGCGGATCTGCAGGGGTTCGTCTCTCCCGGTATTGGGGGTGAGGTCGCGCTGTGTCTAGGAGAGCCATTACGCAAAGCCCTCGGCCGAGGCAGGAGATTTACTGGTAGGTATTCCAGTAGTATCTCAGGGCGTTCTGGGCTACACTCCGACACGACTTGTACCGCTTTTGGGGGTCTGACTTTTACCAACCCCCTAGGCCCGCCATGCGATACTCATAGACGAACGGACCGGACTGTACGGATATTGTCACTGACAGGCTCAGTAGGGTGTCAGGATGAGTTCGCTCATCGACGTCCCTTTTGGTCAATAGCTGGTGGCCCGTCACGTATTGTCTTATACCTCTGACGTGCCAGTGGTTAAATCCACAGCCATAGTATTGACGAGTCTTTAGAGTCCACCACACTTACAGTTACTCAAGCTTTCGGGCGAAACGCTGTAGAGGCCGTATGGAGATATGGCAGGGTCCGATCAGATACATGCGGTATTGCACGGATCAGGATCGGACAGTTTTGTACTAGTGGCCGTATAGTTATATGGCAGGGTTCGATCAGATACGTGCGGTATTGCACGGATCAGGATCGAACGGTTTTTACTAGCCGGCTTTGGCTTAAGCCGGTCCTAGTTTAGTACAGTGTAGATTTTGTCTCATTGCATTTGTATCCGGACGGAATACAGATGCGGGTGTGTATGCACAGTATTGGGGTTTTCCTGTAATTTATTACGGGACCAGTTTTCTGGAGTTGCCAGTTTGCATTCCGTTCCGACCGGTTTTTCTTTGTTCTTTCCCGGCCGGACTTTTATGATGGAGGGGGTAATTTGCAGTTTTGCAAATTACTTTTAGGGAGGGGGTTTCTTACATTTGTGAGATTATGTTTGACCATCATCATTTTTATTCTCTTTACATCACTTGCTTTATTCATGATGAGAAAGGATTTGATTTGTGATTAGAATTGATAAGAAAGTTTGTAATGATAATGTTTGGATATGGTCACCTCTCTTTCTCTCCTACACTCACCTCCCTTTGCATTATGTTTCATTCCTCCACCATTCTTCTTCTCACTTGAGAAATATGATAAGTTTTTCATGAGAGGAAAAAGAAAGAGAGAAGAAGAAGAAGAGAGCTTCATCTTGAGAGTTTCATTCATGATCTCATTTTCTTGCTAGAAAAATGCAAGCACCATTTTTCTATTCTTGATTCCTCCATCACCATGGCAACAAACCCCAAATGAGACAAGCATCTTCTACACTACATTCTACAGCATATCTTGAGCATGTCGAGTTGCCGGCTTCATGCTCGAGTTGCCTCGGTATTGAGGCGGGAGCCCGTAAAAGAAGAAGGCGATGTGGTGCCCTTTCCGGCGAGGAGGCGACGATGTGGAGGCAACACTTTCCGCGGGAGATCGGGACGATGACGAGAAGACCGGAGGACTCGGATCACTCGGTATACTTCTCACCCTATCTCTTGTTTGCTAGCATTAGGTTAATGGTTACGATCCGGGTTTTCATTGTCCGCGGTAGCGCCGGTTTCCGAGTAAGGAAAATTTTTATTCCGCATTTTGGCCTCGAGCAAGAGGCCGGGGCGCGGCCGTGGCGCAACAATTGTATCTTTTAATGTCCTATCAAGTGCTTCAAAGGCATAACGATGAGACATAGTTGCTTCATCCCATACAATTGCATCAACCCTTCATAACAGTTCTCCATGTGCAGATTGTTTACTAATCATGCATGTTGAAGTAGATTCCAAGCGGATAGGAAGTTTGAACTTAGAATGTGCGGTGCGCCCACCCGGTATCATAGTGGAAGCTATGCTTGATGATGCAAATGCCAATATCATGTAACCTTTTTGTCGAAGGTGAGCTAATATAGCATGATATAAAAAAGTTTTCCCAGTTCCACCAAGACCATCAATAAAAAAAAGTTTGCTCTTGCGTTCAATCACCGCATAAGTTATGACTGTAAATGCATGTAATTGATCCTTATTAAGTTTTTGAGAAAATGTTAAATCTTCAATTGGAGTAGTTAATAACAATTCCTCTTGAACTAATCGTGGCATTCCAAGTGCTTCAACATTGTCATTGTTTGGTAAATCATAATCACCTGCACTTTTTCCAAATTGTGCTAAGAGTCGATTAAGATCATGAAGTAGCCGATTTGTAGTAACAATGTCGCTATTGGAACTTGAGGATGGATAATCTTCAGACATGTATGTTTGGAATTCATTCCATAGATGACGAACATTAACAGGTTCACAATGAACCAAAACCGTTACAAATAATCTTCTTAGAGCTGATGGCATATGAGAAAATGATGCTTTATGAAGGCATTCTCGAACACTATTATCACTCTCAAGCAACCCCAATATTTCAGTAGCTTACTTGAAAGATGGATACTGAACACCATTCACCGTTAGTAAATGATCGAATGAAGTTGGTCCTCTTACATGATTTAATAGTAATCTCAAATAATAGCGTTCTCCCTCTTGAGGTGAAACTGCAATTATCCGCCCTATTACACGGTGTGAGCTTCTTCTTTTCACCCATATTTTCTCTGATTTAACCCACACATAATGCTCAGGGAATTCACGAAATAAATATTTTCGAGCATCAGGATCTTCAGCATTGGTTTTGAAGAATTCAGTTAGCATGGTCCTTTGGGAACGATAATCTCCTATGACATCCATAACAGTCTTATGTGAATAATAATAAACCTGATGTTTGTTTAGCAAGTGTACTTGTAACGTGACAATAGAAGGATAAATTTGATTTTGAGTAAAATCCTAAATTTTCCAGAATGCCTCTTGCGGACACACCCAGCAAGCATCAACAAAACGTGATATCTCATCATTATCTTCGCCAATTCGAACTTCAACACATACATGGTCCGGAACTTTGTACACGTATTTATAAAGGTATTTAACTAAAATAATGCTTGAACATATTTCAACATTGATAAGACAATTATATTTTTTTAGCAACCACGGATTATAGGGAACCACCCATCTATTATCAACATTCCCATCATCATCTTCATGAAGATAAATTTATCTCCCATCATCTCGTCTTCGGTAGATTGGATATGAATTTTCATCTTGGACGGTTACTGGTGAAAACTGTTTAGGATAATTTTTCTTACATCTACCTTCTTTCATACATCGAACATTTTGATTATATTTCCACATGGACCATGTATTATATGCCGTAAGACAATATCATGCAGTTCTGACTCCACTTCACGCATTGGAATTTCTGCTCTAACAACTTGATCAAAATCATCTGGAGAGTATACCTTGTCGCTCTCATCAAGAATAACTAAGACATGTGCATGCGGCAATCCACGTTTTTGAAACTCTATGACATGTACATGGGCAACAACCTTTCCTAGAACACCAATTTCAAATATATCTTTTTTAAGTTCTTCCAATTTTGCATGGAATATTCTTGTGGTTAAATCTGGTCGCTCTTGAGGTAATTGCCCCGGCAAAAGTTCATCAGTAATCTCCTCCCACGATGGATTACATGTCATAGAAATAAATAGATCCAGCTTTCCATATTTTTGTACAAAAGCCATTGCACCTTGGTATCTTTTATACATATCTCGAGGACTACCAACATAAGATGCAGGTAAAATTATTCTCCTACCAACATTATCTACAATAAAAAAGAAATTAAATGTTAGATAGCATAATCTTTTTTTGACTAAACTGTGTGAAAAGATTATCATTGACACAATCTACCATGCTATCACCAAGTGTTTTATTAAATACCTCCATTCATCTCTCCTGCATTTAATGCATCGTACAACCCCTGATACATCTCTGCCCTTATATCACTTTGGTGTTCTCGAATCCAGCATAATCTTTGACTTGCAATTTTTACATAATTGTCAACCGTATATTGTTGCAGCAGTCGACCTCCAAGAAGGAGTAAAGACGTCCCATTATTTCGTATCTAAATAACATGTTTGACTATTAGTATGATAATAGTGCAAGTTAACATATTTATCAATAGTTAGAAGGCAATGGAGGGTAAACTTCAGAAGTAAATATGTATACTCTAGTACACAATAAAACATTTTTCTGTTAAAGGAAATTATTATGTAGCATTAATTAAAAAAACTATGTATCAATAGTTAGATGGTTGTGAAGGGTAAAATTCAGATGTAAATATGTACACTCTAGTATCCAGTAAAACATATTTTGGTTAAACGAAATTATTATGTACAGCTAATAAAAAAAATATGTATCTTTTTGATTTGTGGAAGCAATGATCAACTCACCTGAAGCATATATGAGTAATATTCGCGGCAAGAAATCCTTTTTCCTTGATTATTGCATCTTTCAAGGTTCCATCCATGAGTGCCATAAGGTAGTATAAGAGGATATTGCAATGGATCGTAGTAACCGGTGGTGTTTGGCACATTAATGAGACGATTGGATTTTGTTTCTACTACTATCTCTCTTTCATTAATTTCATAAGGATCATCACATTCTACCCATATAGCTGCAACTTGAGAAGCAGATGGCAAATTGTATTGATGCTCATTTAATCCTCTTTCTTTTATAATTAACTTGCACTTTTTAATATCTGGTTGACGTGAAAACTGCCTTAGTACAAGGACAAATGGATTATACTCGTCAAGAATTTTTTCAGCTTCTCCAATAATTCTATACTCAGTGAATCATTCTCAAGCATTCTATTTTCAGTCTCATGATCTGTATCATAAATATACATTTGCATGTATCTTGGTCTGCCTTGTTTTGGAATTAGGCTGCCAATTTTATGATAAATGGCACCTTGAGCACGAAATGTATAAACTCTCATTGTCCCATTAACGAACTCTTCATCTAATGTTACACCAATTGAGGTAAATGCAAATGCATGATTATATGAACGAATATGATGCCTAAAATGAATATCAAGCCCAGTTTGATCTTTAAAAATATCCATTAGCTCTCCAGGTGATGACATTAAAGCAAGAGAAATTTTTCCTTTCCGACAACAGAAGTCATTAGTTTCTCGATAGAATAATTTTGCACCGCAGTGGTTGCACAACCTTGGTCTTGGCAATTGGCAACACTTAAAGTTTGGATGATCAATGAAATTCCGAGCAACATTGTACTTTGCACCGCATTTATATCCCATATCCTCTCCCATTTCACCTACAACAACACAGTGTTGAATATCTTCTCCATATTGGATGGAACATTTGGTCAAATGGTTTTGATGTACCAATTGATCAAATGAATAGGTAGTTCTAACATAACCAGAATGACGAAGAATTTCTTCTAGCTCATTAATGCCTCCAATTTCTGTCATAGCAACGAAGAAAGAAAGGTCAGCCTACTAAATTGGTAAATCAAATTAGATAATATATATATATATATATATATATATATATACCTTCAACTGCTGGAACTTTTATAGGAATTTTTTGTGTTATATTACTCACTCCAGAAGAACTATTGTTGTTCCAATGAATGATATCTGGCACCTGTGGTTGTTGAACATCATTTTTTCCAAGCTTTGATATTTCTTTGCGAGATTTCATTCGTTCTGCCAAACAGTTATACTTTATTAGGTATCTTTTCTAAATAGACAAATAATAATCATCTATATATTCACTAATTCTTTAAAATTATTGGCACAGATTAAAACACATGGGCAGTTCTTAAGGTTAGGCTTCTCTGACCTGATTGTTGTTGTTTATACAACCATCTGCGATGATCATTTGAAACTGGTTTTTCTTCGGCGGACATTCTATGTAAACGCTCTCTTTGATATTGTCTTTGACATGTTCTAAGACAATTTAATTGCTCCTGAGTCATATGAGCTCTTCTATTTTGTCGACGACATTGTCGGTCAACCATAACTCCACAATGATCCAATTGACTTGCATGATCACATGACTTATCTTCAGTCTTTTGATTAGATTTTTTTCCTTCAGAGCGTCTATGACACTTTGCATTCAAGATTTCTTTTCTTCTTCTTCGCTTCTTAGATGGAGACTCTTCTACCATCGATGTCCCTTCATCATTATGAAAACAAGAAAGCTTTCTTTTTGATCTCAAGATACTTTTCCGCTTTAAACGTGCAAGCTTGCGTGGTGATTCTTCTTTACTAGTACGGTCATTACTTGCTCTAATGTATTGCTGCAGATTTTTCTACGTCTCATTGTAAGCATTTACTCTTTTTCTCTTCAATACTAAAATCATTTTTCTCTCCCTTCGAGCACGTTTATGTGGGGATTCTTCGATACTTCAATACACTGGCAGATTTTTCTCTGCCTCATAGTAATCATTTGCTCTTTTTCTCTTCAATACAAAAATCATTTTTCTCTCCCTTCGACCACGTTTATGTGGGGATTCATTGATACTGCAATACACTGGTTCATTCGTACTTGAATTGTCTGACATGCATCTCTACAAAAACAACAACAAAATACGATCTTTTAAATTCATTGTTTTTTAAAATATAATATCATATGGCATATGACAATGCAGCACTCATTGTTTTTAAAATATCATATGGTTAACACTTAATATCAGAGTTAGAAGCCATTAGAGAAAAAATACTGACATGTACTCATAATCTTACATTTAATATTAAAAATTTACCTCATTTAGCTTTATTTTCTTCTTCCCTTGCATGCTGTTATTTGTACTCGAGCAATGCCAAAAAAATATTAAATGACCTAACAACAAAGTATCTAATTCAAAATGAGTAGGTATTAGTAAAGTTAGCTAAATAGAAGCTACAGGAAAGAAAAGGAATCTAAAATGTTTATAAATGAGAATATATAAGTTATTTATACAGTTCATTACAAAATGATTTTAAATTATTAGGAAAAATCATCAAACATTTTGTGAAATGTAAATTAAGATTAAATGGATAAGAAAATACCCTTTTCATTGATTTGATCACCATATTTTCCTCTTAGGATCTCTGCCAGAGTTGCGGAACCGTCGGCGGTGGACAGCCGAAAATTTGAAATCGGTAACTGGTTGATTTAGGAGTAATTTTTTTTTCTGAAAGAAGTAAATTGAGATAGAAATTTTTATAGTAAGAAGACATCGGTAGAAGAGAGCACCTAGGGTTTGAGGGCAGACCTTGTAGGTGTGATGGTGGAGATTTCCGCGCCAAAAGAGATCTGCACCGGAGAGGTGAGGGTGGCGGTGATGGAGTCGCCGGCGGTAAGAGATGTCAGCTTCGGAGAGCCGACCGTGGTGATGGTGGTGGTAGTAGATCTGCGCTTGGGAGAGGGGAAGGAGGTGGGTTTCACCTTTGAAGGTAGCGAGATGATCCACATAGGGGATGGCCGCGGGTTTCGCCTTGGAGATGATCCACAGAGGAGATGGCGGTAGGGAGATCAGCCTCCGCCAGAGAATTTTAAAGGGAGTTAGAAATTTTGGTTGGGGACCGCGAATTTTTCTTTTAGAGGTAAAAGAGCGCTCGCGATGGTTCTAGATCTGAGGAGAGATGTGGCACTCGCGACCGCTTAAGATGATCTATTTTCTTTTATTGATGACGTGGCGCTCTATCCATTCATAATTTTCCTCCTTTTTTCCTGCTTTTTTAAAAATTTAAGAGATATGGACCTCTAAATAAGGTATTTGCATTATAAAAGAATGTAGATGAATGTCTATACCAGTATATGCAGGTACTGTCCTCCGGATCAGTCCTGGTTGGATCCACTACTAATCACTAAATGTGTACCTAATGATAATGATCATATCAATATATATAGATACCTAGCATCGACATCGAAATCCAAAATCTCTCGTGTCCATCATCGACACATAAATACAGATATCGTCGACACCACCTCAATAGATAATCGCCATCCGATATCCTGGCTACGATAAGTATCCCCTGGATATATGTCGCACCAAGTCGAACCCCGGTCAGTATCTCCTGGATATCTGCCGTGCTCGTTTTTATCTCCGGAATCGAGTATCCTCGTTAGGCTCCCCCGCCTCAATGCGGCATCCTGCCCCTCGGTCTCGATCCGAGTCCACCATGTATCCAACTGTTTCCCCACCGACTCAATCTGGATAAAACTGTAAATCCGTAACCGTATACCCACAGACTCGGTCCGGATAATAAAATAAGAAAACACAAATCTCATGGTGGACGTTTATTCATCATATAAAAATATCAAGTGAGGAATAAGAAACTTGCATAGATTGTATTGATGATATACTGTATTTGTATATATATAACAGTGTCCCATACCACCGATATATATATCATCAGAAGTAAAATACTCAGAAAATCCATAAGAATCAAATACAGCATTTATAGTATTAATATTCGTAACTTACAACAGGAATACATAAGAATACATAATTACATCACATAATTATAGATTTCAATTCTCCTGTGTCATGGTACTACTAATGATGTATAGTGTAACATACGCATCTGTGCTCGTGCAACATGGCAATCATTAGTATTTGTGCAAGTGTTCTTCGGTGTAACATCGTATTTATTTTAATACATATATAACAGCACGGTTATATAGTGACATGGCAGTACCAATGAGGTGTATTGTAACATATATTCAAGTGCTTGTGCAGCATAGTACTCATTGGTATTTGTGCGGTGTTCTATCAGAGTGTGCGTAATTGCAGAAACATATAATATGAGTAATACAATGCAAACATGTAAATTAATCTAAACGTAACTATTGTAATTACTTGCTATGAGCTATACCATTATCTTTAGAAATGATCGAAGCGTTAAGTTTAAAATAAGGAAGCTGCCCTAAATATAAAATAGGTATTCGTTTTAGAACCGGCACGCATCCGCCCATTTTATTTAGAAGACAATGAATCATAGTTTTTCAAAGAATAAGGATCACACAAGTATTACATCCTAAAACAGAATATAATCAAACTCTACGAGTCAAAAGATCAATTAGCCATATTCGGCACACAAAGTTCATCATTTCCAATTCGCATAAATCCTTGTATTATCTTAAGTATGGCATGATTTCTCGTACAAACTCATCAAATCATATCCGTGTCGTACGGATCTAATCATTATGCACATGTCTCACTTAAAACTAGATATGAACTTTATGCAATGAAGGACATATAAGATACGATACTATATCAATGTCTAGAAAAACTATTATACTAACTAGCAATCATAATAATATTTATAAGGTTGCGGGGGTGCTATACGCCATCCACTCGACTTCCCCAGTAGATATAAATCTACTCACCAACTTGAGAACTCGCTGAATCCACGCTGCTACATCGCCCACTCCGTCTCGGAATCCTCGAATCGTACCTATAGTCGTATTTAAATCGTATAGATGTAAATATCATACCGGAAATCAAAACAACAAGTTAAACAACTGTAGGTTAGAACCAACAACATACTTAACTCAAAAACGACCATATAATTCTGTCGTTAACGTATAAACGTTAACGGTTCAACTGAATATCAAAATACGAAAACTTCGTATCATTATTATCTGAATTTTGAGAAACACATTTTAAAACATTCCCAGATTTCTCTGTATAAATAATTAGGTAAAATAAACAATACAGAGACTTATAAAATACCAAAACAAAGTTACAGAAAAGAAACCAACACCAAACTCTCGAGGGGGGCCGGCGTCGCCAGAATTTGAAGGTTGGTCGCCGGATTTTTGTAGTGAGTTTGGGCTCTAGTTTTAAGTGTAGTCTTCTAGTTTGCTCATTATACTTTTGATTTTGCTAGTTTTTCTAGTAACTATACTTATTAGTTCCAAATTCGCATTAAGTTTTTAAATTATCACAAACACTAAATAGGCTATGAGTCGTATATATAGTTTCATTCCTAAACTAATATTAACATACAGATTTAACACACTGAAAAAACTAACCTATCTAAACAATACGAAACACAATAATTCATACTCACAGACCTACCCTAAAAACCACAAAAACCAACTCTTCAAGAAATCCGGCGAGATCGGATTTTCCCTGTTGGTCGCCGGCCAAAATCCGAGGGGATAGGTCCGTCTTCGTATGGGTTAGTCTAGGTCTAAATTATAAGGTCCAGGTACTATTTGATAAATCTATTTATCAATTAAAATAGAGCAGACTCAAACAGAGGCTAAGCTTGTAAAAATACGATATTACGATATTAGATTTCAAATGTAAAACAGTTTCAGAACTAAAATCATACAGGGTTCAAGGATTATACCTACAGTACGATCATTGGAAAAACTTCCTCTAGGATGCCCAAGCTCAAGGTCCTAGCTAAAGGGTGATGATGAATAGTTAGCACTTAGCTCTTCCTCACTCATTCTTGTTTTCTTTTGTAAGCTCTAATTGTTTTCTTTCTCTCCCCTTTTTTCTTAAACTTCAGATTTTATGAACTGAACCAGAGATAAGATAAGGAAAGGAGTGAGATTTTTGTTGTAGAGAAAGGAGGAGGTGGCATGGAGGGAGGAGGGTGTGGCACTTGGTGAAGCATGGATGAATCATGCAAGGAGGAGGTGTTAGATTAGAAGAATGAGGTGTGAAGCTAGGAAGAAGGTGGTGTAAGGTTATAAGAAAGGGTAAAATGAGGTGTTTTGTGTGATGGTTTGCATAGAATGCTATATGTCAACCATGATAAATCATAACAATAATTAAAAAAAACCTTCATAACATAAATCAATTTCTTATAACATAAAAGATATAAATGATAAATCTATCACTTAATTATCATTAGTTCAATGACAAATAAGATGTCACGATAAAATAATTAAATTATCATTTTCTTGATATCTCCCACTTATTCATAATTATCAAAATAATTTCATTTTTCGGATATGATTCCGATATCTCATTTCATAGGCGATAACATTTTTGTAAACTTATCAATTTTATTATTTTTATAATAAAATTTTATAATTAAATATTCTAAATTTTGCAAAATGTTACAGTATATCATGCACACATATTGACATGTACACCCACATAGTCTATTACATCTACATATATATCATGCACACATATTGACATGTACACCCGCATATTTTCGCTATAGTTGTATGTACCCCAAGTTGTATTGTTTTGATATGTGATAATGAGTTGTTGATCATTGCGCTTATGAAATGTATCATACAAACTTTCTTACATGTAGATACTTAAACCTTGCTACACTTAAATGTACACCTCATATGATGCTGCATTGTTTTCGGAGGATTTTGGGAACCGCAAGATATATTTTAAAGATGGATTCATTTAAAAGAGCAGTTTTCCCTTTATATGCTCATTTTGATGTTTTATGTTGCATATATCAGTTTTATATGGATTTTACGCATTGAGATATGGATTACATATGATTTATGGATTTGAGAACCGTGGGGTCATTTTCAAGAAACTATGTATTGTTTGAAAACCCGGTTTCTCTTGATATGATTATAGGCTGCAGATTATATATTTGAGAATATATTATGATTGTATGACTTAGGATTGCGTTGTTCATGCGATTTTTGTTCGTAGATGTTTTCTACTCACGAGTTGGCAACTCACCCCCGTTGTGCCACAGTTTCTTGCAGGTCTTGCCGTACATGTTTATTACGGCTATGCTGGTACTGCTTCTTTTTTGGGTGACTTGCTAGTAGGTTGGTTTACTTGTATCGTACCCATCATTATACCTTGTATATTATTATTTTATTGTATCTAGAAGTTCCATCAACCAAACATGTATTTATTTCAGAGATAGAGACCAGTGATGCTTATTCTTTCGACCTTAGAGTCGCGCGTTGTATTTCTATAGATTTCTTGCTGTTTTGAGTTTCCTTTTGAGTTTTGATCCTCTCCCTTGGCGTTGTATATTATATTGCTTGCGTGGTTGTGACCGTCGATTGACGAAGAGCTAGCTCTCGCTTGGGGATGCCTTTTTATTGATTTCGTATACTATTTATGTTGTATCCCGTTTGGGGGCCAGTATTTACAAAGAAGACTCTGCCGAAATTTTCAGGAAATATTTGATGTTTTAAAAAACGCATAATTCGGCTTATGCCATTAAAACTACTTGTTTTAAGTTGGTTTTTCCTTCACTCTACTGCTTCCTTGGTTTTGATTTCTGGGTTTTGGCTTACTTAGATTACGTACGCCTCGAGACGTCCGTAATTTAAGTACCGGTCACGTTCCGTACTTTCGGGTCGTGACAAAGTTGGTATCAGAGTGTTAGGTTTTACCTTCGGAGTGTAGGATGACCCTTGGTTGATGGAGTAGGTGACTAAAGTAGAGTGATGTACCATGGGTATATTCCGCGGCATACTTACGATACGCTACTCCGCTTAAGGAGCCTTAGGATGTACATTTCCTTACACAGTATTATATTCCTTCCTATGATCTAGCCTCATCGATACCAGTTATAGTTTTGTTACCACGGTTACACGGGCGTGGAGAGGTATGACTAGAGTTGCGGTCAGCACGAGCTCGTCACGAACGAGGACTGACCAGGGCTTAATTCCAGGGACATACGATTAGATAAAGAGGCGTCGTTTTATTGTGTTTTCGCGCCACGAGGGTTTGATGGATTTCTTTTACGAGATTTCTTGGACGTGCAGATATTAACCAGAGGATTGAACCACTGATAGAGGCCAACCAGATCGTGATGACTGTCAGAGCACAAAATATTTGATGATTGAGGCACTGTTCAGCATGCGGAAAAATGAGCCGGTGACTTTGGCGAATGAAAAGATTTCGCCCCAGATGTTTGATGTTAATGCCGCATGAGTTATACTTCGAGATATGATAGAAGGTCGCTAGTCACCCGAGGATGAAAGACTAAGACGTGTGGTCTGTTCGCTTACCCGATGCGAGGTCATCAGATAGATTGATTCCAGCTAGAGACGACTTCAAGCGGATATGTTGAGAGTCGATAGAGGTGGTCGAATGTTAGAAACCCATATTCCAAGTTTAAAGTATTCGGAAAAACATGCAGGCAATTCTATGGACCCTCTAGAAGAATAAAACCCTAACTCGACATAATGACCGTGCGAAAGCCTTTGAACCTTAGGGTTTGCGGCAGTTCCGCGGCGCCATTAGTGAGGCTTGGGTTTGCCCTTCTACGGCTGGTCCACCGATGATGTGGTATGTACTCGATACTACCCAAGAAGATTAAGCTCTTAGGGGATTATGAGGTTTTGACGAATCGGTCGAATGGTTCGACTTCATTCGGATGCCATGCGATGGGATGCATTGCTTGGGAGACTCCAGATACGAGTATAGTCGTTGGAGCACAGTCCATGCAGCCACGACGAGGCGAGTCCGAAGCAGTCGACATTAGAGAAAAGTGGAGTATGAGATTCGTACGAGATCTTGATGAGGTGACGTTCCACTCCGCCGGCATCAGAGATGTGATACGCAAGCAGGAGCGTTGACTATGGATATATATTCCAGGAGGAGTCGTGATGAGTATGCAGCCGTTCTGGAACAAGAAATAGATATAGTAAAAGGATGATAACTTCCGGGCAGTTCGGCAGAAACGAGACTTGGGAGAGATTTCGAAAGGACCTTTCTAGAAATACTGAACTGGACCCAGGAGCGGTCATATGACGCACACCCAGTAGGCAAGAGTTTGACATCGTCGATGAGACATGTTATGAGTAAACATGATGGTTTTCCAGAGATTTTAGAGGATGTGTCAAAGCAGACCATTTCCATTATCGTTTCTATATTGGACCGTTGAGCCGAGGAGCTATGTACTTAGCAATCTGCAGTGAGAGACGAGAGCCTAAGGGCACTAGGAGACATGCCATGATCTAAAGGCAACTAGATATCTTGCTCCGCTAGCATTGGATGTACCGACACCTTCCCGACTTTAAGGACGGACATATCGACGACAACATTTAGGATTTGTGATTTTGTGATTGACTGTCACGTATCCGTCATATTGGATTTCAGTATTTGTGGGTGTATTTCATGATTGAGTTTCATGATATTTGATTTCATGCCTAGGGCATGCATATGATTTGACTTATACTTTCGGCATAGTTTTCATACACTTTTAGTATTGGATTTGCTTTTGTGCACGCCGATGCACAGGATGGTGAGACTTTATACCACGGTATACCTGATTTGGAATTCGATTGAAATGTATCGTATACCGTTGATTTCTAGTGTGATGCTCGATATTTGTTTTGTGCACCTTGTGCGCCTGATTTGGATTTTTGTGCATGTTGAGCGCATATTTTGAGATGCGATTTAGGTGCACACCGGATGCACTAAATCGAGATTTTTCGTGCATATCAGATGCACCTGGTTTTGCTGTCAGGCACCATGTTGCCCTTGACAGGTGTTTTCGTGCACACCCGTTGCACTTAGATTTGGTTTTTGGTGCACATGTATGGCACATTCACGGATTTCGATTTCCGTGCGCACCAGACGCGCGTGGCATTCATATATTATGGGATTGATTTCTTTTCGACCAGTATATTTTATGATACATGCTATTTGGTTTAGTACCAAGCAGGACTAGTAAGAGGATAGTACCTGAGTATATTTGGCATGCATTGCTTCCAGATGTTATAATGATGTTTACCTATATAGTTTTGACGTTTACAGGTATAGTTTTGATGTATATCATATTGATTTTTTTTTGATCTTGACAATGGTGTCTTCAACATAACTCCGATTATTGCGAGATGCTTGACGGAGTTTTGATTTTTGGTTTATATATCTATTTTTCGTGCGCATTCATTGCGCTACGATGTGTTTTATGTATTTATGATTTCGGAGCCTCGGCGATTTGATAGTTTTGGCTAAAATATTTTAGTATTTGGGGGGAGTTTTAATTTAAATTCGAGGACCGAATTTCTTTAAGGTGGAAGATTGTAACGTTTTGAAAAAAAATTCATTTCGGTGAAATTTTGGAAAATCGGTAAAATAAGGGTGTTTTCTATAAAAAGTCAAAATATAAATATCTTTATTATGAAATTAAATATACATATTCTAGCTATGTAATTGCTAGTATTTGGTGTTTATTGAGCCACTGGTAAAATTTCTAATTTTCTGAGAATTTTTCCGAAATTAATTATTTTAATATTATTTTAAGCCGTCACTAATACATTTAATTAGGGAAAATTACAAATTTGAATGGGTTAATACAAATTTTGTGCATCATTACATACTAATCTAACATGTTAAATATTGTTTCTGAAATAAAATGAAGTTGTTAAACAGTTTTGAAAATATCGAAGAAAAGGGGGGTCAAATAGTGAAATTAGTGTAAATTGATATGGGGCATTATATTTATCATTTTTTAACCTCATCCCACACACACACCCACACTCACCCACCCCCACTTGCATGCTGGCCGAGCCCCTTGCTGCCCCAAGTCCCCACTTAAGGAAATTTTAAAAGAAAAGTCAAGGAAAGCAAAGGAAATATAGAATTATTAAAGAATGGGTATAAGCTTTGACCCTGGGTTGAATAGATAACATTTTCCCCACCTCATTCTCTCTCCTCAGATTGTGGCCGACCCCTCCCCTTCCTCCAACAGTAGCAGCCACCTTCCCCTAAAAATCCCACCCTTTTTACCATAAAAAATTCATCAAATTCCATCCAAAATCAAAGCAAAATCAAAATCAAATCCCTACCCATTTTTACTTGACCATTCTAGTATGGATCTAGGGAACAAGATAGAAATTTGAGAGGCTAGATTTCAAGTTGGATCAATGGGTTGTGAGGTATAAAAATCTTGACCTTTTTGTTAAATTGTTTGTTATTACCTTAATTCAACTAAATTAGATGTTAAATATGGTTTTTATTGCAAGGTTTAACCTTCTAGAGAAGGGTTTCTAAAATTCTAGTTAGGGTTTTACTACATCATTAGGGTTTGATCATTGGATTATGGTTGTGATGGGTAGATTAACTTGTTGTGGCATGCTAAAATCTAAGCTAGTTGCTATATTACAATTGTTATTTTTAAAATTGTCCAATTTGCATAATATTGCAAACTAGGCTATTGTAAACCATGAATTTGATTAAGAGAAAAATGTAATGAGGTTTTTCATGACTTCATTAACATTTTAAAGTGTAGTTTAATGCTTTAGATCATGCAAATCCAAGCTATATTATTGTATGTGCATTTTTGCTATAAAATGGTCGAAATTGGATAAAATTGCAAACTAGGTTTTTGAAATTGAATTAAATTGGGGGTTTAAAATTTACGTAATGGTTTCAATGACATAATTAAGATATTAAGTTATCATCATGGTCACTAGAATTGTTAAAACATCATGTTTTGTTCAAAAACGGCAAACCTTGCTTGCTAGGTTTTCGGAAAAATAGCTTTTAAAGTGAATTTGGTTTTTTTTTGAATTTTAACCTATTTCATATTATAATTAGTGTTTGTGAATGTGCAAATAAGTGTGTTTGGGTTTTTCTCGATGGTTTGACATTTGTACATCGACATCAAGGGTTGGTTTAGCTATTCTTGCATGTGTAGACGATAGGTTTTGACTTATGCGTGATACGCGTGCCGAATTGGTTTTCGTATACCATTTCGATTTCGGATTTGGTTTTTATGCGTTAAGATACGTGGAGATATGTAGGTATCCCAGGTGGACTTTGAGACGACAAGCAAGCGCGTGACGACGTCGGCACCAGCGAGCTCAGATCAGGTGAGTAGATTTATATCTACGGGGAGAAGTCGGGTGGATGGCGTATAGCACCCCCGCAGTTCGTGGTGATGTATACGAATACGTATACACACATATATTTAGTAAATGTTGAATTGAGATTATTGATGATAAAGATGGACTTTTGGTGTTCTGTGATTGGTTTAGTGTAGTTGCGAAACCCTAGAGTAGGGGTTGCACCTATACACAAACACATACATACTTGCATACATCCTTTCTTTTACATGTGCGTATATGGGATTATATATTTATGTGTTCACATGGGTATTGGACTATGTGTTCATATACTGGATTTGAGGATAGTACTTGGGATTCGAGATGAGTCGATGGGATTTGATTTGAGGCCGTGAGATCGGTGATTTGGTAGGGTTCGTATTTGAGATACGACATGACGTTCTAGCGGGTCCATTGACGTAGTGTTTCACACACGTGCATGAATACGTAGGTGGTATCAGTATTGTACTAGACATAGATCAGTACTCGGATTATGATCTTTGATAAAGGGGATACCAGATGAATAGTGTGATGAATGTGATATTGACCCGTACCCAGACTTGGGATGCCGTACGACAGATTTACGTATGAGCTATATATTGATGCCAGATCCGCACTCTTGACTTGGGAATGTCTGATTATAGATATGGTATCGGATGTGATATTATTGAGGCGGGATAACCGACTAATATATATATATATATATATATGTATGCATATATATATATATATGTATCGACTCAGATGTTAGGCGGTTTCCTTACCTTCAGTTAGCTGGTTAGTTCAGCCGTATAGTTTAGTGTAGTTGTTAGACTAGGTTAGATTCCTACATATTTCAAAACTAACGGATCGTGGGTATTTTAAAAGACAGGTCATGGGATTCTACGGATATTTCAAAAGACGTATCTTTTCTTAAAAACAACGTAGCCCTTATTTTCAAAACCCCACGTTTCGTGTTATTTCAAATGGCACCACTGTGGAACTCATATTTTATTAAATGCAGATTAGTTATCATTGTGTTTAGTATTCAGCTCCCGCACATTATTGCTGTTCGCTCCGCATCGCATACTTATTTTGTGATTCATATAGCGTTATTGATATCATGCTGCTAGGACACCAGCACCATTACCGATGACGCGTATGTACGACGTACACTTACTTGCCGGCTCACACACATCTTCATCGGTAATTGCCATGTCACGAACACTTTAGAAATTACTATTCCATTGACATAGTTTGTTAGCTAATTGTTTAGACATTGTAGTTATTACTTGATACTTCATGCATGTTATTATTCACTGTTATGCCGCATTCATGGATTTTTATGCCTATATTCACTGTTTACATGCTATTGAGGATTTGGATTCGGATTTTCATGATATTTCCTAGATTTGGGGGAAAACCGCAAAAAAATTTATAAACTTCTTTTCTCTCTCTTTCTAAATGAAAAGTGCGGTTTTCCCATGATGTATGAGTCGTCCACCGTGAGTATGCTGATGGATTTCGAGACCCGATTCGAGAAGTTGGATGAACCGTTTCGGGTACATGGTGGGCCCGGTAAGGTACCCCGGGGCAAGAAGTTCGAGCAGTAGACGATGAGCCTGGCAGGGGAGGACTACCTACCGGTGATTTTACCCGACGCGTCGGATATCCGGAGGATACCGTCATGGTCTTGAGATTGATGGTAGGGGCCTGTCCGGACTGACGGCGCCCTAGATAGTGAGATTTAGACATTGAAATTTTGAGACATCGAGGTACTTAGATTGATGATCCAGGCCAGTCCGGATAGCCGGAGCCTGAGATATTGAGATATTGGGATTTATGTTTTGTGTCGATGCTAGACATTGTTTATGCTGATTTCATTTGTGATGCCTCGCTTTGAAACAACAGAAATCTCACTAAATAATGAAAGAAGTTTCTTCATTTACATGTATTCTGTTTTCAAGCATTCATACCTCATCCATATGATTTATTGCTACCTGAGGCACTGACACGAGCACTTGGTATTACCGTTGTGTAGAGATATACCCTAGCCATTGTTATACGCTGTAGATTATATATTTGAGGATATATTATGATCGTATAACTTAGGATTGCGTTGTTCATGCGATTTTTGTTCGTAGATGTTTTCTACTCACGAGTTGGCAACTCACCCCCGTTGTGCCACAGTTTCATGCAGGTTTTGCCGTACAGATTTCATTACGGCTATGCTGGCACTGCTTCTTTTTCGGGTGACTTGCTAGTAGGTTGGTTTGTTTGTATCGTACCCATCATTATACCTTGTATATTATTATTCTATTGTATCTAGAAGTTCCATCAACCAAACATGTATTTATTTCAGAGATAGAGACCAGTGATGCTTATTCTTTCGACCTTAGAGTCGCGCGTTGTATTTCTATGGATTTCTTGTTGTTTTGAGTTTCCTTTTGAGTTTTGATCCTCGCCCTTGGCGTTGTATATTATATTGCTTGCATGGTTGTGACCGTTGATTGACGAAGAGCTAGCTCCCGCTTGGGGATGCCTTTTTATTGATTTCGTATACTATTCATGTTGTATCCCGTTTGGGGCCCAGTATTTACAAAGGAGACTCTGCCGAAATTTTCAGGAAATATTTGATGTTTTTAAAAACGCATAATTCGGCTTATGCTATTAAAACTACTTGCTTTAAGTTGTTTTTTCCTTCACTCTACTGCTTCCTTGGTTTTGATTTCTGGGTTTTGGCTTACTTAGATTACGTACGCCTCGAGACGTCCGTAATTTAAGTACCGGTCACGTTCCGTACTTTCGGGTCATGACACTTACCCTCAGAGTAGTCGCGGCATGGCGTCATATCATCTTTACTTTTGCGGATTGATTTGTGTGTCAAAAACTATCTCTATTACCGCAATCAAGAACGGCGTCGCATGAAGCTAGCCGGTGAGTACGGGTCGGTCCACAGGGATGTTGTTGTAGGGTTCCTAGGCACGCTAGTGAGGTCTCACAAGGCATCGAACATGCCAATTTCAAAAATTATGGTGCCGAGAAACCCTAGTGTACGGATCGTTTGCTAGAAATCTAGGCGAAAAGTAAACTAGTTAACACTTAACTAAGAGATATGGAAATACAACCTTTGTAGATCCGGTTCTCCACCTCCATAGCTCCGCAATGAAGTCTCCTCGCTGTCCATAACAAGTCCCGGGCTCTAGCGTCGGCTTCATCGGAGAATGGACGGGCTAGGTCATCGATGTCCATGCCGAAGATGATCTACGTCGAGGCATCGCTAAATCAAGCTCCGACTTCACCAAGTCAAAAAACTTGTGAAGAAAACACACTCTACTACTTGGCAAGAGGTAGAGGATGAAGAAATAGGAAGTGGGTAGACTTTAGAAATGGATTTCTTACTCTTTATCATCAATCACCATTGATGACCTCAAGGTTTTCTTCTTGAGTTCAAGGAAGAAGAAGAAGAAATGATATGATAAGAATTAATTAAAAAAGAATAGAAAAACAATACTTATCATATCATTAACTATAGTCAAGTGTAGAGAATTAACCAAGGTTAGTTAAATGGTTAGGGTTAGGAGAAGAAGACAAGAATGGTAGCTTTGGTCAAACCTTCATGAAGTTTCAACTAGAAACAAAGAAAGCCACCATTCTTCTCTTTAATCTTTTCCTTAATAAATAAATAAATAAATAAGATAAGGAAAACCCTAATCATTAACTTAACTATGGTTTAAACTTTACACTTAACCAAGTTCACATGCATCATCAAACATGATACAATCAAGTGCACAAAAATATATCGCATATACAATGCGCACACCCGAGTGAGAAAATCTATCTTAAGTGAACCGATACTAGTTAATGCAAAGTAATATATCAAATATATAATTATGCATTAAATCATTAAATCAACACTTGATTTAACGATCCGGTCATATCGCATACAACCGACTAATATCCAATGTATCGGTTTATCGAATCAATCCTTGATTCGATAATTAGGTTATATCGCATACAACCATTCGACACATTGATCGCGAGAATGAAATACGGTATCACATACACGCATTACTCTCGGTCCCGCACATATCTCATATGCGCTCCTATTTCGTTTCGCTTGAGCCAGGAAACCTCTGTGTAGGACTTTAAAGACTCGTCAATACGCCGGCAGCAGATGATGATCATATCAAGCATCCACAAGCCGCAAGCGGTCTGCTAAACGTAACGGCCACCCGGGTATTGAGCGATCTGAAGATCCACGAGCAACCCCGCTCACACTCCAGTGAATCCAACCAGTAACACTACCATACAGTTCGGTCTGATCGTCTGATATGTCGCATATCTCGCCTAGGGGTGGTAAACGTCAGACCCCAATAGCTCGATAAGTCGTGTCGATACAAGGTCTATAACAATTCGAGAAACTACTGGTAACACTTACCAGTAAATCTCAGCAACCCTGGCCAGGGATTTCCTGTTATAGCCAATCGAACACAGCACAACATCAACCCCCTATACCGGGAGAGACGAATCCCCTCCTATCGCTCATTGCCTCCATGTGACTCGGGACTGTACCTAAAAACCACCGTTTTGCATGCCCTCTTGGACGTAGTAAGATGGAAATCAAAGCACAGTGGGAACCACACGAGACTCTATGACGATCTCGGGTCAACAGACTACTCTGTACCAGTGTCATCAGAGAACTGCCATCTGACGTGAGGTATAATACCATCTGGGAGTTCTCGGTGAGTCCGTCCAGTGTACCCAGTCTCTACTGAGCACCCGTATATCATCTCCGATATCAAACACCAATGGATATGGGATCATCCATCGCCCATCTGTATGGGTCGAGAAGGTATACGCTAGTCTACTCTGGTATATCGATGCCCCGTCTCGATACACCCACGACTAGGGACTTTGAAGGATGTACTTATGGACTACCATGTCCCCACTAGTATGATCCGCATTATAGTCCAGGTAGTCAAGCACACATCCTAAGGGCTTTACCAACATGTAACAGAGAGACAATCAGTATACACGTTAAGGTAAAGTTCAACCAGATAGCATACTATCATGTCGAGCAAGAAAGTCCTCCCTATATATGTCCCAGCATCCACTACAATATACATCCTATGTACAGTAATGGCCTCTAGGGCATACATATAACTAACAATCTCCCGGCCATCTGTAGTAGTGGTTGTAGTATCTCATACTCAACCATCCCATAAAAGTCTCTCTCTGGGAACAGGCCTTTGTGAGTGGATCCGCTGTGTTGTTCTCTGAGTCTACTCTCCTAACCTCGATCTCCCTGGAGATCAACCATCTCCATGATCAGGTGATACTGCCTTAGAATATGTCTGGATCACTGATGGGACCTGCGTTCCTTGGCATAAGCCACAACTCCATTGTCACACAATGGGAGGAACGTAGTTCATCTCATGAACCAATATACACCCAGACTGCCTATTTGGTAGCATCTTAAGTAGCGATGTATCCTGCCTTCATCGTCTAGTATGTCACGGTATCTAGCTTGGAATTCTTCCAACATACCGTCCCTTTACTGAGGGTAAAGACAATGCCTGCGACTGACATTCAGTCGTCATTATCACCCTTGAACCCTTCCAGTGATTCTCCCCAGGATCGATTGATACCATCTCACTACAACTAGTAAGAATCCTAACATCCAATTAGATCTATCTCATAGATCCAAAATCCAGGATTTAGGAGGTATCATCTTGATCCTATGTGGAGAATCATTGTGATAAGCGGAGATTGATCGAACGTAGCATAGGAAACATCTTCCCTATCTTGAGTATGTCATCCACGTACTCTACGAAGATCGTCACCATACTCCCTACTACCTTTTTGTTTATACAAGGTTCATCTACCATTTTGATGATATCAAACTGTTTGACTAACTCATCAAAACAGATGTTCCAACTCCGCGATGCCTGCTTTATCACATAAAACATCTTGTTCACGTTTCCGCTGCTCCCACTGTTTACGAAGCCCTCTGGCTGTGTACTTACAGACGTTCTTTTCTAAATCATCATTTTAGAAGAGCTGTCATGACACCCAACCACCAGATATCGTAGTCATGGTATGTAGCCATGGCAAGTAGTATCTGGATGGACTTAAGCATAGGTACTGGAAAAGGTTTGATCATTATCCACGCCTGGTCAATGACGAAAACCTTTAACAAGTCTAGCTTTGAAAGTCTCAACTTTTCCATCTACACCAAGTAATCTTCTCAAGATATACTTGCTCCTGACGGGGATTTAACCCTTCAGATATAGCAGCCAAAGTCCATACTTTGCTGGTGTACATGGATTCCATCTCAGATCGCTAAACATCCAGCCATTCTTACAGAGTCTCACTCCTGATGGCCAGCTCGAAACTAGTTGGGTCATCATCCCATGATGCAATCCTCGCTCCCACTGTCATAGAGAAACCAGAGTATCTCTCAGGTGGGTGAGGAACCCTACTAGATCGGCGGAGAGGCTGAGGTTCGTTGGTTTTTACTGAATCCTTTGGTTCTATCAAATCATCAGCTGCAGTTTGTATAGCTGGAACCTTTCCAGTTCTACATTACAGACTTTGCCTCGAGCTTGTCCGGATTTTGCTTTTAGACATAGGCCGGACAACCCCAAATCTTAACTAACTTAAGAAATGGGCTCTTCCCTTTCCATATCACATATGAAGTGGTAGGCAACTGATTTGATTTGAACCCTATTCAATAGGTATGCAGCTTCATAAGTGCATAACCCCCAAAAAAGGAAATAGGTAACTCAGTAATACTCATCATAGAGCACACCTTATCATATAGGGTGTGATTGCTCCTCCCCGATATACCATCGTGCTATGGTGTACACAGAGGAGTAATGCTGAGAGAGAATTTCATTCTCCTTTAGAATAGTCCAGGATTTCTGTGCTCAAGTTTTCTCCTACTCGATCACATCAAAGGACGTAATACTTATACCCGTATTTTGGTTCTCTACTTCTAACTTATATTCCGCGAATATCTCAAAAGGTTCGGACTTGTGTTTCAACAGGAACATAGGTCTGAATCTCGAAAGATTATCAGAGAATGTAATGAAGTACAAAGAACCGGTCTTGGCATGTGTAGACAGGGGACCCACATACATCAACATGTATCATCCCAAGAGTTCACTAACTCTTTCTCTGTTTCCAATAAACAGAGCTATGGTCATCTTATCTTTGTGACATGACTGGCGAGTTTCACAAGATGTAAATTCAAACTGATTTAAATATACATCTAAATGTAACTTCAGCTAGTCGGGTCACATTGATCTGACCTAGTCTACAATACCTCAAGAAGGATTCGTTCATTTCTGAACTCTTCCTCTTGTGTGTGTTCCGTATACTAAGAACTGTGGTTTGATTTAGAACATTAATGCTTTTAGATAACGTGCCTGAACCGATCAACTTTTGATATAGGAAATGTTCAAAACATTATCCAACAATACAAAATTTTATCATTTCTTTACTAATAAAGAGACTGATATGATTTTGTATATCAGGTTCGGTATCTAATAACATTCGTTCAGAATCAATGTATCGTAATACAGGGTGACAGTGACCGACAGACCTGGCTGCAACTCTTGCCCCGTTTTCTGTCTCATGAAACTTATCACCCGTTCTCAGTTCTTCTACCTTTCTGTAGCCCTATGTAACAGATTACATATCTGGGATCCTGATCTGGTATCACATACCCAGGACGTAAAGGATACTGAGAAACAGTTCTTTGTAATGAAGACACTCGAAGATGATGCATCAGTATGCACTCTCTTCGTTTGGGCGACACGGGAATTCTGGTAATCCCCAATTTCCTGCTTTGTCTTATAAAAATTATAAGTTGGAGCGGGACCAACGTTCTCCAGCTCAGTATAACAAGCGGGTTCGTTCAATATTCCGTATTATTATCTTGATTAAGGCGTGATATGGTCGCTACCAGGAGAGAGAGAAGAAAACACTCAGCGTGCACTCTGTCAAGAATAGATTGGTTATTATTTTATCTAATCAGGATGGCTCCCACTGCTTTTTATCAAATCTTCCTTCAAACCCTAAAAGGAAAGACTAGCCGGGATTAATTACACACTACAAGTTCGCCAATCTTTCAGCCAGGCCAGTGTCGGTACTTTGAGGGAGGTCCCCCGTGCTTTCGCACGAACCTAATTAATGTAAACCTCGTTTTCCCAGAAGCGTAACCCCGTTGACACCTTTCTAGACACCTACTTGATCAGCTAATTGTAATGTATAAACTCTCCCAGGAGTAACACTTACTCGCAGCGGGTATCGGGATCCAACTATCTCATAGAAGGTATGCAATCTCATTGCAAATTTCAACACTTGAAATTCCCGATAATATTTTGCCCCTAACGTGCTATGACCTTGACGAAAGCCAACAAACCATAGCCCGCTAGTCAAGTTCAACCCGTGCATTTCTTGATTGAATTAAACCCACCCGCACGACCCTTGACGAAAGCCAACAAAGCCGCACGACTACCCTAATCCAATCGCATCGTATGCTAGCAGATAAGCAGCATATAGCTACCGCACACTGCACCTTGACGAAAGCCAACAAATGCAGCACGAATACTATATACAACTTATCTGAAATGACGGAGGGCTACGACGGGTTTTTCTGAAAACCTATTGCGTAATGAACTTGATATCGTTGTAGGATCGAATGAATTTTGAAATGGAGTGTTTTTGAGGCTTTTCTAGTTTTGCTAAAGGAGTCACTCCCGGTGAAGGGATCGTCGGTCCTTTCCTCGTTGAATGAGGTGCGGGATATATCATATATATCACTGTGCAAAGCAAAAACACTTAAAAGCAATCAAAAAGACAAACCGAGTGTGTAGCATCTGCCAGTTATTGCTAAAGGAGTCAGTCCCGGTGAAGGGATCTCGGTCCTTTCCTTATCGAATAAGGTGCAGGATATATCATATACACCGCTGTGCAAAGCAAGAACTGTAGCTACCTTTTTTATTTTGAAATTCGATTCTACAACATCTTAGGTTTCTTTTATTTCATTAATCATATTAATGAAGTCCCATCATTTAAGTACCTAAACATCACAGATAAATACGACGTACACTTATGCCATCCGCATTCGCCTCGATGTCCCCTCGTGCACCGTTAGGTTAGGTAACTAATGGCAGAGCGGGGCAGGGCTAGTGCGGGTGTAAAACATAAGTAACGCCTATATAATATATCATATATACTATATACTGTATCTATCATAGAACATCACATGATCACATCACAGATATCGCAGCAGAAGAATCATATGAAATATTGGATATACTAGGACGTCCGTGTTTTCAATACGAGCCAGTATAAAACACGGATTCCACGGTCGTGATGAATAGCCAAACCCACACCCCAAGACCCCTACGAGAGCGGCAAGCAACCCTACCAATTCTAGAGTTAGGAGACCCGGACTCGACTCCTCGAGTTGGTCTCCCACTGGACTCTAGAACCCGGTTACTTGTGCTCCCCTCCTTGGGTCTATCCTAGTGCGGAAAAGTAAATAATATACAACAGGTGACAACTTCCGCAACCTGGAAGCGCCCCAATAAAAGAATATTACATACAAGTTTTTACATGAATGAAAAAGAAAAACACTCATCTCACATAAAAACCCCCGGCTATTCAAACACGACGATCCAATATAACATATCCAGCAATACATAACATCACATGTCATCAACGTAAGTAAATATGCGCATCCCAATTGTCGTTGACATATAGCAACGAAACCGGCGATATCACATATTACACTTACGGTCACAGAAAAGAAAGTGTAAAACTACAACAGTTGGAATCCGCAACCTGCATAGACATCGCATGCCTAATCAAATGAATTACTTAGACATCGCATGCCTAACAATTATAAACCCCGCATTTTAGTCTCATTATCGAAAACTCTTTTCAATATCAAGTCGGGCAATTCAACAAGATTCCCGACAACCTGATCGAATGCTCGTCGCAAACTTTAGTAGGCGGCCAAACCCCCGATGCCGTCGACGAAGTGCACCGAGGCGGAACACCGTTGCCGCGAGCACCCGAACGGATGCTTTCGGCGACGGGGTTCTCCTACAGTCACTTGGTCGGGGCAATGGAGCGAGGCTGTCTATTAAGTTTACCCGGCGAGTATCCGCGTACGCTACGTGATCGCGACGGACTTTTGATCACATCAAAATTCCGTGGTAACCGATCAAGTGAGACTAAACTGCTACGTTTATAACATTCATTCAGTTATCTCATAACTTCTTGTGAATTCCAATTTTTGTATCCCATTCCGGATAAATAGAAAATGTCAAACTTTCCGATCGAACAATCGAACACCCAAGTTTTCCCGATACAGATCAACACATGAAACAAGTCTAAAAACATTCAGTTCGTGCCTCAGTACCAACGGTCCAGCCGTAGAAGGGTCAAGCCAACGCCTCACATGTGGCACGCCGTACTGCCCCAAACCCGAAGGTTCAAAGAGTAGTTCAAGACGGTCACGTAATCGAGTTAAGGTTTGTTGTCTTCTAGAGGGACCATCGTGTTACTTGCACTACTTAGAACGTGATTAAACTACAGAAATATCCAACACTTGGAAATTTCCCGACAGGGGAAAATTTGGGTATTTATATCCGGTCGAACTTTTTAACATATTCAAAAAAAATTATCCGGAACGACACATAGACAAAGTTTGACAATCCGATCGAATGTATGAACTCCCAATACAACCCAAAATACTCAACTCTTGATTTCAGATTAAAATTCCCAGGAAAAGCAGCACTGAAAAATAGGAGTTACTGTGCAAAATTCAATGGCAGATAAGACAAAAGGGCCGCGGAAGGGCCGCATTAGCACGCTAATGCCGCGGTTCCGCCGCACTTTAGAAAGATCATTAGGTAATTTTTGCATCGTAATTCTTAGATTTACCTGCTGATTTTTCTGCATATTTTTAATTTGCAAAAATCCACATTTTACAAAAATGTCCAGAGAGCATTTTAAAGTCGGGGTTTCGGGTCGATCGGACTTCTAACTCCGTCTACGCATCGCCTAAGGCTCTAGCTAGGCTCTGATACCACTGTAGGTCAGGCAGCCACCCCATCCAATAGGGTCGCCGTGGCACCAACGGGTCCCTCAGCCGCTGCTTTTTACGCATGCCCCCTCGCGAGGACTACAACCCACCGGAACACCTTCCGGTCTCGGGACACCCTGGGGGTAAGAGCCTATGCTTCGCCACACTGTCACATAGTGAGAACCCCCCATAGGTCGACATCCAATGCCTAGTAGCTCTGATACCACTGTAGGGTTCCTAGGCACCCTAGTGAGGTCTCACAAGGTATCGAACATGCCAATTTCAAAAATTATGGTGCCGAGAAACCCTAGTGTACGGATCGTTTGCTAGAAATCTAGGCGAAAAGTAAACTAGTTAACACTTAACTAAGAGATACGGAAATACAACCTTTGTAGATCCGGTTCTCCACCTCCATAGCTCCGCAATGAAGTCTCCTCGCTGTCCATAACAAGTCCCGGGCTCTAGCGTCGGCTTCATCGGAGAATGGACGGGCTAGGTCATCGATGTCCATGCCGAAGATGATCTACGTCGAGGCATCGCTAAATCAAGCTCCGACTTCACCAAGTCAAAAAACTTGTGAAGAAAACACACTCTACTACTTGGCAAGAGGTAGAGGATGAAGAAATAGGAAGTGGGTAGACTTTAGAAATGGATTTCTCACTCTTTATCATCAATCACCATTGATGACCTCAAGGTTTTCTTCTTGAGTTCAAGGAAGAAGAAGAAGAAATGATATGATAAGAATTAATTAAAAAAGAATAGAAAAACAATACTTATCATATCATTAACTATAGTCAAGTGTAGAGAATTAACCAAGGTTAGTTAAATGGTTAGGGTTAGAAGAAGAAGACAAGAATGGTAGCTTTGGTCAAACCTTCATGAAGTTTCAACTAGAAACAAAGAAAGCCACCATTCTTCTCTTTAATCTTTTCCTTAATAAATAAATAAATAAATAAGATAAGGAAAACCCTAATCATTAACTTAACTATGGTTTAAACTTTACACTTAACCAAGTTCACATGCATCATCAAACATGATACAATCAAGTGCACAAAAATATATCGCATATACAATGCGCACACCCGAGTGAGAAAATCTATCTTAAGTGAACCGATACTAGTTAATGAAAAGTAATATATCAAATATATAATTATGCATTAAATCATTAAATCAACACTTGATTTAACGATCCGGTCATATCGCATACAACCGACTAATATCCAATGTATCGGTTTATCGAATCAATCCTTGATTCGATAATTAGGTTATATCGCATACAACCATTCGACACATTGATCGCGAGAATGAAATACGGTATCACATACACGCATTACTCTCGGTCCCGCACATATCTCATATGCGCTCCTATTTCGTTTCGCTTGAGCCAGGAAACCTCTGTGTAGGACTCTAAAGACTCGTCAATACGCCGGCAGCAGATGATGATCATATCAAGCATCCACAAGCCGCAAGCGGTCTGCTAAACGTAACGGCCACCCGGGTATTGAGCAATCTGAAGATCGACGAGCAAGCCCGCTCACACTCCAGTGAATCCAACCAGTAACACTACCGTACAGTCCGGTCTGATCGTCTGATATGTCGCATATCTCGCCTAGGGGTGGTAAACGTCAGACCCCAATAGCTCGATAAGTCGTGTCGATACAAGGTCTATAACAATTCGAGAAACTACTGGTAACACTTACCAGTAAATCTCAGCAACCCTGGCCAGGGATTTCCTGTTATAGCCAATCGAACACAGCACAACATCAACCCCCTATACTGGGAGAGACGAATCCCCTCCTATCGCTCATTGCCTCCATGTGACTCGGGACTGTACCCAAAAACCACCGTTTTGCATGCCCACTTGGACGTGGTAAGATGGAAATCAAAGCACAGTGGGAACCACACGAGACTCTATGACGATCTCGGGTCAACAGACTACTCTGTACCAGTGTCACCAGAGAACTGCCATCTGACGTGAGGTATAATACCATCTGGGAGTTCTCGGCGAGTCCGTCCAGTGTACCCAGTCTCTACTGAGCACCCGTATATCATCTCCGATGTCAAACACCAATGGATATGGGATCATCCATCGCCCATCTGTATGGGTCGAGAAGGTATACGCTAGTCTACTCTGGTATATCGATGCCCCGTCTCGATACACCCACGACTAGGGACTTTGAAGGATGTACTTATGGACTACCATGTCCCCACTAGTATGATCCGCATCATAGTCCAGGTAGTCAAGCACACATCCTAAGGGCTTTACCAACATGTAACAGAGAGACAATCAGTATACACGTTAAGGTAAAGTTCAACCAGATAGCATACTATCATGTCGAGCAAGAAAGTCCCCCCTATATATGTCCCAGCATCCACTACAATATACATCCTATGTACAGTAATGGCCTCTAGGGCATACATATAACTAACAGTTGTGAATCTCCTAATCGGGCTTACGAGTTAATTCCGAAGGATGTTCGGATTGATTATTAAATCTAAAATCTAAATCTATCTAGATCTAGTCTTGCTAGGGTTAGGTTTAGGGATGGTTTGGAAATGCAAGTAAATCTCAACGCTTTCTCTACCTGAATGAAGATCTATGAGGAGTTATGGTAATTATCAATAAAGGGGATTAGATCCATTCGGGAAGGTGTTCCTTCTTCTAGATTCTTTTCCTTCCTTTAGAGATCCTTACCCTAACCTCCTTGGAAAACGCGCGCAACCGGGCCTTTATACTACGGTATCACCGCTACCTCGAGGGATAGGGTGCCGTAGGGCGCGGTGTGTGCATGTATGCATGGAGTCCTATTGTAAATATATGATGGGTAAGAAAGGGATGAGTCTCAAAGTCCTTCCCCAAAGCTAACTCTAAACAAGTTCCTAGGGCATGAAATTAAATCTACCTAGGGCAAAGAATTGAAATCTAAACTAGAGCAAGGAATTAAATCTACTTACAGATGCATCTATCCAATCATCAATGCAGGGTTGTTAGATCTGAATTTCTGAATTGGAAAGAAACACCGATGCTCTCTATAAAGAGATCTGAATTTTATTTCATTAAAAGGAGGTATAAGAAATTACAATGATTTAGAGTTCCTATTTATAGAAAATAGAAACCCTAGGTTACATTTTGATCCGCATGTCTAAATTTACAAAAATAGCCCTTGGTCAACTTCTCAGCGCCGCTAAACATTTTGGTAAAAAAAATATCCGCGTACGGGCACAATATGGCCGCGGAACCGCTGCAATAGCAGGCTTGGGCCAGAACCGCGGCCCTTTTGAAAGATTGGGTGCTGAAAATTTAGGGTTTTGTTCTTGGTCTTATTTGACTTCTGGTTCTTTGGTTCTTTTATCAGTTGAGCTTCTACATTGGTTCCAGATCTTCAGTGAACAATTTGAAATGGATTTTAACCGTTCGCTTTGTAATTTTGGACCTTGCATTGCCTTGTTGATTGTGAACTGTTCTTCGTTGTAGGCTTGATCAAGAGTCTTCTGTTTGTTGGTCAAAGTCCACTTTTTCATCGTCTTTACATCGTTTTCACTGTTTTCTGTCCAAGAACCTGTAACCTGTAACATGTAGCAGACATGCGTCAAAAGCACCTGTTTATTTATAAAAAGAATAAGAATAGGGAATATAATAATGCAATATTCTGGTGTGAACAAATACCCCCAAACTTATCTTTTGCTCGTCCTCGAGCAAACTTATTTTTTATTCACTAAAATCCTAACCACATTTTCGCAGGGAAACGCGATTGCACTGAGCACGTGCAACAAGCCGTTAAACCTTTAGGTGTCCTTAGTAGGAAGAGTGTTGTCTCCTGAGGGTTTTCAGCGGATACTACCCACAAAATCCTATCAACTCGGCCCATTGACTTTTGTTCCCCAATTAAGTTTTCCAACAAGGAATTCTATTATCATCGACTCATAAATTCTCCACCCATATTCTTCACACTTCCTCATCATCTAACTTAAGATTATATATGTTTTGCAGACTTACTTAGCTTTCGGCATTTCTTAAGTTTTCCTTCTAGGGTTCCATTTCCACTTAGGAATTTTTATCAATTCTACTAAAGATACAAGTTCTATTCTTCATTCCTTTCTCTCATCTAAACTCCAATCACATATCCCCACGTGTGTGTATAAGTCACCTCTACACTTGGAAATTCAAATCAAGCAATCATACCCTTGTCCGTTGTCCAAAGTACTAATTAGTTGGTGAATTTAAATGAATTTTGCTTACACATCCTTCATGCGACCGTTAAGACTTCTTGAGGTACCAATGATCGATTACAAAATGCGTTTGCACATTAAAGCATAATTCCTAGTCTTGCAACACCCAAGGCTTTAGCAGTGACTCCCAAACCAGTTGGCCTAAGGCACTAGGTGATGAAGCACCCTGGCTAAATATTTTTCTATTTTTGCAGCCTTAAGTAATCACAAAAACCAGTGTTCATTTTTTTTATTCTTTATTCACACTTTTTTTTCTTTTATTTTCTTCGTACTAAGGACTTTAGACAAGAACATTTCAAGGTCACTTCTACTATTCCACGTTTCAAGGTGCGTGATTGTGCAAATTGTAGGGTATACGTTTTCATAATCTAGACTTAAGCTAGGAACTATTTTTCAAACTTATACTCTAATAAGAACATCAATACTCTTCCCTTGTTTCGACTTAGCCCAAGAAGTGAACCCAAAATTTGCCTATTTCTAAATAAACTACAACGCATATACTTTCTACCGTTAAACTTTAAGGAAGGTTATTTTTAGGGTTTTAAATTTACTAAGTCTAAGATCTAGTTGTTCCTAACCAGTTAACCTATTTGTCAAACTCAAGTCAATTAGACCAAAATTGAATAATTTTTTTTTTATAATTTTCAAATTTTTATGGGTTTTCAAATAAGTTTGCAAATGCCAAAATATGTACAAATGAATGCGAAGGAAGAAGTCGTACCGATCATACCCCCAAACTTGAACTTGACAGTGTTCTCACTGTCATGCTAAATCAAGAGGGTCAAAATTGTCGGCACTCCCCTGTTTATTTATTTACAATTTTTTTTAAATTTTAAATGTTTTGAATTTTTTTTAATTTTTTATAGAAAAAGAAAACAAAAATATATACATATATACAAAGGTTCCCCCCCAAACTTAAGCTTGGCCTTACATAAGCCAAAGGTTAGCACCAACCATTCAAAAATCTTATCGTGGTAATGGCCAAGTTGGTGAAATAATGGGGTGTAGAGGAAAGAAATGAGAAACACACGAGACCGTGTGGGAAGAAATGTAGAATATGGTCTCGGTAGGGGAGAAGAATGGCGGAAAGGAGATAGAAGGGTAACACGATCTTGAGGGTGTAAATCGAGTGAATAAATTAGCGCAATATATGATGACCGAAGTGTGAAAACTGATTTTGCTAATCTATCAACTCGTCGTGAAATGGGATCAAATCCCTCAAGATTCGCAAGAAAATATGGGTACGCCGAACTTGGTATTGAAGATGAAAGCGTCACGGTCTCTTGTACGGTCGGAACAATGGGAAAGACGAAAGGAAGTGAACTAGGGATAGTATCATTCTCACAGTAGTAAACTGTCTCGAACTTGAAAGATTCCATTAATGGTTCAAAACTACTGTAATCAACCGAGTCTGATAGTTCAACTAACCCATCTGAAAATGAAAAGGACTCAAACTCGGGCGGTGAGTCAACAACATCGTCCGAAAAAGTGAAACACTTGTAAGTGTTAACGTCTGTGAGAAGTGTGTCAGATTCAAAAGAAAATTTTTCAAGCTCACAGTCTTCATGTGTGATCATGGTCGGAATGATGGAAAGGAGGGAGGGTGATTTAGTTAAAGGTTCAAGAGGATGGATTGGAAAATCAGACACATCAAACAAAAATGGTTCAACCTCAATATGATCCTCAAAACTCTCCTCAATACTATCCTTATAATTCTCCTCAAAATTCAACTCATCCATGCCATTATCATCAAAATCCAGACGAATATGAGATTCGGGAGAAACATTTAATAACTCGGGATGATGATTTGAACATAAATTCTCAATTAAATCGACAGGTTCATCATCCGATATATTCCCGGCGTCTGTATCCTCAATCAAGTGAAAATCAATTTTCTTAGACACCTCATCAAAAGCATGGATATCTATTGATTTAGGTTCTAGATGGGAGGTGTAAAGATCGAAAGGATTAGGTGCGGTTTCACTCGAAAGGGGTTCCTTATAATTTGGCAAATCAAGCACTACAAAGTCGCACAACTCATCATTTTGGACACATGTTTGAAAATTGGAGTTGTTGGATTCAATTGGGTATGGGTAGGTCTGATTTGGAAATCCTCTCTTATTCTCACTCTGTCCAACCGCCTCTTTATACATTGAAAAATTTGGAGCTAGCGGGAAACTAGCTACCGGTTCAGCAGGTTGCATAAGGGCGGCCAAGGACGCTTCTACATTCCTAGTCATTTTATTTGTTGCAGCAATATAAGCTTCCAACGACTCTTCCAAACAAGACTTAGGTGGTGAGGGGGTTTCGGTAAAAGATTCAAAATGGTGTGGATATGCAAAACTCCCAACAGGCTGTGTAGAAACAGTGTCTAGTGAAGGTAGGAAGGTCGGGTAGGACTGGTAGGAAGTGGGTGATTGGGCAGGGGTAGGGTCAACATGTGGATAAAAAGGTGAATAATCTTGTTGATCCCTAGAACTAGATGAGTGGAGAGGGGTGAAAGATCGGCTGCGAGATTGAGCAATATGCTCAGCAATGGACATCGGCTTAGAAGTTACAGCAGGACTTGGAAAAGTGGTGTCAACATATGGGGGTGGTAAAGGATGACTTTGTTGACACAAAGTGGGTTGAAAAGTCAAACTGTTTCTCCTAGACGCCTCTATGTGATCTTTCAAAGATATTTTAGGCAAGGAAGGATCGTTTTTAAATTGACCGAACAAATTGACGTACGACGCAAGATCAGGTTCGGGATACCAAAGTTCGGCTAATGATTTATTATGTGGGGTACCCATGTTAGAAGAAAGGGGGAAAGAAGGAAAGTTCGTTGGTGCATTGATCTATTTGTGGCCCAAAATTTTGAAAGTTTCTATAAAAGATTTGTCCTTTTTTCCTTTTTCTTTTTATTTGGAAATGGTTGCAAAAAGATTTTGATAAAAGATATGCAACAGCAAAATATTACTTGCAATCAGTTATTATTGTAATCATATCACAAAGAATCTTTATTTGGGAAAAATTGTTGCAAAAAGATATTCGAGAAAAGATATGCAACAAAAAAGATTACTTGCAATCACTTTCTATTTTAAACGAGGCGCACAAATCCGGTACAAGATTGTTATTTGGAAAGAGAAAGATTTTTAAAGCGAAAGGAATCCTGCAGAAGATTTGACAAAAGATATATGGGAATTTGCATAGGAGAGAAATAGGAAACAAACCGTGCAAAAATTTCGCGATGATGATGCAAGAGGGCCACGGAAAGGCGGCGGGAGCGCGCTTAGGCTGCGGTTTAGCGGTGGGATGGAGGCTTTAGGTCTCCAAAAAATTTCTGTTGTTCTGTCCTTGCAATACCTCTCTGTTTTGATGATCTTTTTCTTTTTAGAACTCTGAATTTTTTTAGATCCGTCAATCCTGCAAAGATTCACAAAAAAAAAGTACCGTTTCAAAAAAATAATTTTTTGGATTTTTTTTAGATTTTTATGATTTTTTAAATTTAGATTAACCCGAAATTGCAAAAAGGAAAATTCTATGCCATCCCCGGCAACGGCGCCTTTTAATTTGTGTGTCAAAAACTATCTCTATTAGCGCAATCAAGAACGGTGTCGCATGAAGCTAGCCGGTGAGTACGGGTCGGTCCACAGGGATGTTGTGAATCTCCTGATTGTGCTTACGAGTTAATTCCGAAGGGTGTTCGGATTGATTATTAAATCTAAAATCTAAATCTATCTAGATCTAGTCTTGCTAGGGTTAGGTTTAGGGATGGTTTGGAAATGCAAGTAAATCTCAACGCTTTCTCTACCCGAATGAAGATCTATGAGGAGTTATGGTAATTATCAATAAAGAGGATTAGATCCATTCGGGAAGGTGTTCCTTCTTCTAGGTTCTTGTCCTTCCTTTACAGATCCTTACCCTAACCTCCTTGGAAAACGCGTGCAACCGGGC
Source organism: Agapanthus africanus (assembly GCA_030015575.1). Classification (NCBI taxonomy): domain Eukaryota; kingdom Viridiplantae; phylum Streptophyta; class Magnoliopsida; order Asparagales; family Amaryllidaceae; genus Agapanthus; species Agapanthus africanus. The sequence goes on along the minus strand of CM057347.1, from coordinate 243,880,333 downwards.
CTTTATACTACGGTATCACCGCTACCTCGAGGGATAGGATGCCGTAGGGCGCGGTGTGTGCGTGTATGCATAGAGTCCTATTGTAAATATATGATGGGTAAGAAAGGGATGAGAGATCTCATCTCTCAAAATCCTTCCCCAAAGCTAACTCTAAACAAGTTCCTAGGGCATGAAATTAAATCTACCTATGGCAAAGAATTGAAATCTAAACTAGAGTAATGAATTAAATCTACTTACAGATGCATCCCTCCAATCATCAATGCAGGGTTGTCAGATCTGAATTTCTGAATTGGAAAGAAACACCGATGCTCTCCATAAAGAGATCTGAATTTTATTTCATTAAAAGGAGGCATAAGAAATTACAATGATTTAGAGTTCCTATTTATAGGAAATAGAAACCCTAGGTTACATTTTGATCCGCATATCTAAATTTACAAAAATAGCCCTAGGTCAACTTCTCAGCGCCGCTAAACATTTTGGTAAAAAAAATATCCGCGTACGGGCACAATATGGCCGCGGAACCGCGGCAATAACAGGCTTGGGCCGCGGTTCCGCGGCCCTTTAGAAAGATTGGGTGCTGAAAATTTTGGGTTTTGTTCTTGGTCTTATTTGGCTTCTGGTTCTTTGGTTCTTTTATAAGTTGAGCTTCTACATTAGTTCCAGATCTTCAGTGAACAATTTGAAATGGATTTTTAACCGTTCGCTTTGTAATTTTGGACCTTGCATTGCCTTGTTGATTGTGAATTGTTCTTCGTTGTAGGCTTGATCAAGAGTCTTCTGTTTGTTGGTCCAATTCCACTTTTTCATCGTCTTTACATCGTTTTCACTGTTTTCTGTCCAAGAACCTGTAACCTGTAATATGTAGCAGACATGCGTCAAAAGCACCTATTTATTTATAAAAAGAATATGAATAGGGAATATAATAATGCAATATTCTAGTGTGAACACGGATACCGCTACGTTAGGCAGTGAGGCCTTTGCTTTTAGGTGGGTTTGCGGTTATCTGCCTGTACATTGTATATCTTTTTGTTGGATCTAGTATTCTCCATCAACCACTGTTTGTATATGACTTAGAGATGACTTATGAGGATTCGGTGTTGTATTATTTTTGGCGACTTTGGGTGCCGTGCTCATGGGAGCCGATTATATTGGAAAGTTAACTTCTTATTGCGGTCTTTCCTTTGTTATTTCTTCGCTTCGCCGTCGTATAGTTGTTGTGGTGTTTGTTTCCGCCGTTGGTCGTGATTTTGCTCCCATTTGGGTTGCTTTATATATTATCTATGATGTACCCGTTTTCGGGGCTAGTTTTTACAAAGGAGGTGTTGCCGAAATTTTTAAGAAGGAAAACTAGAGTTAGAGATTTTACTTGTGATTTTCCAAATGTTAAAACTAAGTTTTTCTCCGTTGATCCAGATTTGGGTGGTTTAGATTTCTGGGTTTTGGCTTGCTTGAGTTGCATACGCCTGTAGACGTTACGTAGTTTAAGTGCCGGTTGTGAGCCAAATTTTAGGGTCGTGATAGTATTTTCATAAAATAATACCACGGTTCTAAAATCCAGAAATCCCATAAATCCAACTCAATGTGTAAATCCATGCAATGTGTCGTATGACACTAAGTGTAAAAAGGGAAAACCGCTCTTTTAAAAGAATCCAGTTTTGAAAATATCTCATGCGGTCCCTATTTTCTTGAAATCAAGTCAATATCATCCATTTATGTAACATGTGTATGTATGTAGGTATGGATGTGCAAATGGATATATACGCGAATATGAGTGTAGTGTTGGATATAGTGCCCTCAAAGTCAATTATTGGATCGCAGGTACGTGATTGCAATGATTGAGGCAGGATCTATACCGATATAACAGTCTTGCTCGAGATGATAATATGCTATCTGGTTTGTCTTTATCATGGTTTACAAGGTTTAGTTCACTATTGAATATTGATAGAGCCCATAGGATTCTTGTTTGACTTCCAGCAGTATGATGGCGATCATATACGTGGGAGCTGGGGTCTATAAGCACATCCTTAAAGTGTCTCTAGTCGTGGGAGTTTCGAGACTGGGCATCGATACTCCAGAGTAGACTAGTGTATACGGTCGAGACCCCGACGAGGGGCGGTGGCCGGTCTCATAAGCCACTGGTGTCAGTTGGTTCACCTAAGACGTATAAAGGTGCTCATTGGGTTATGAGTACACCGGACAGGACTCGCCGGGAACCTGCTAGTTGGTAGTATACCTAGCGTCAGATAGTAGTTCCCTGATGACATGTGTACAGGTTACTTCATCGACCTGAAGTCATCATTTGTCTCGTGTGAGTTCCCACTGTGCCTTGATTTCTACCCTACCACGGCTCAAAGGAGTCATGCAAACAGGTATTTTTTGGGTACAGTCCCGAGCCACATGGAGGCAAGTGAGCGGATCGGCAGGGGATTCGTCTCTCCCGGTATTAGGGGTGAGATCGCGCTGTGTCTAGGAGAGCCATTACACAAAGCCCTAAGCCGAGATAGGAGATTTACTGGTAGGTACTCCAGTAATATCTCAGGGTGTTCTGGGCTACTCTCTGACACGACTTATACCGCTATTGGGGGTCTGACGTTACCAGCCCCCTAGGCCGATATGCGATACTCATAGATGAACGGACCAGACTGTATGTATATTGTCACTGTTAGGCTCAGTAGGGTTTCTGGATGAGTTCGCTCGTCAGCTTCCCTTCCAATCAATACATAGGCAACCGTTACGTACAGCTTGTACCTCTGACGTGCTAGTGGTTATACCCAGTGCCAGTGTCTTGATGAGTCATTAGAGTCCCCCACAGACAGTTTCCCAAGTTCGGGCGAAACGCTGTAGAGGCCGTATGGTTTTATGGCAGGGTTCGGAAAATGCACGTGCGTTTACGCACGTGTCATATTTCGGGCAGATAATACTGGTGGGCTTTGGTTTAAGCCGGATCCGAGTATTATACTGTATACATATAATATCTTGGTCTCAGTTGCATTTGTATTCCGTCGTAATACAAATGCGGGTATGTTTATACTGTTTCGGGGTTATCCTGAAATTCGTTTCGGGATCACTTTTGGAAGTTGCCAGTTTGCAGTTTTCTATCACCCATCTTTAACATTCGGTTAAAGACGGATTTATCTTTTCTTGATGAGTGTGGAAGGTTCTAGAAGATTCTAGAAATAGTGACTAGGATGATGAGGTGTTATGTGACTCATTAGTGCATTTAATGTTCATTTAATGTTTATGGTGACTAGGTTAATGTATCTTCATTTGCATTAATTGTTTCATTAAATGTGTTATGCACGGTGTATATTAATCATTCATTCTCTTTTATCTTATGGTCACTCTCCTAAGCTCCTGCACTGACCTCCCTCCTCCATATAAGTGGCTGGCCATTCATTCTAGGGAATGATGGTTGCCTGAAAAAGATTATGATAGTTTTGGTGCATACAAATTAGATGTGATCAATTTCTAATTTACCCGATTCAAAAAGGAAACTTCATTAACCGTTCGTCCATGGCTTTGGATGAAGTGAGACAAAGTGTTCTACTCATTCTCTACATCAATCTTAGTCATCTCTTTTAGAAAACTTGATGATCGAATTGCCTCGGTTCAGAGGCGGGAGCCCGTTTAAAGATCCGTTGACGTGGTGCCACCTGGATGAGGAGACTGGAGATTCAGGAGATCGGAGCAGCCGCAACAAAGCGTGGGATGATGGTTGAAGATCGAAGGACTCAGATCGTTCGGTATAACTTTTCTACCCACTTTGTAGTTTGTTAGTTTAGCTTTAATGGCAGATCCGGATTATAGTTTACGATAGCGCCAGTTGTAAAAGTTTTTGCTCCACATTTGGCGTCTGTTAGACGGCCGGGACGCTACCGTGTACTTACTGTGGTATCCGAGCCTCACCATTAAGCTTTACTAACTTGTGCTAATGCGTTTAAAATATCGATCGAACGGATTTTCGAAATTTACAATTTTTTTTGTTCAATGTTTCTGTCGATTTTTAAAAGGGTCTAAAAATTATTTTGCACATCACAAAAAATTGAGCAGGGTTTTTGAAAATTTCTGGTGAAATTTGAACACGTGTTCCCACAGTTCCACCGCGGATCTACGGTCAAATCTAGGGTTTGACCGCGGAACCGCGGCCAGTGTGTGGGAACAGTGCTCCAATTTTTTCCAGAGAGCTTCGCATGGGAAATTATGGTTTTTGGTATATTTCTTTTAGGCCCAGATTTTATTACGGTACACCAGATGTACGTGGGGCCCACTTTGGGAAGTTTTGCCAATCGAAATTTTAAACTTGTTAGTATGCAGTATTTACATTATATCTCCGACCGCGAGTGTCATTCGAGCGGTAAATTGTGTCTAATTGCTATAGTCCTTTTAGACGGATTTACGAACGTGACATTCGCGTTGATGTTATGTGTTGTGCTGTGATGTTGTGGATATGTCGTGGTGGATAGCAACTGCAATGGTAGTGCAGTTGGAATTTATTTGTACATTTGATATTGCGGGGCGAGCGTCCAACATGTGGACTACCGTTACTGCCTGTTTGTATATTATTCTTTTGGGGCACGACCGGGCTGAAGTCGATGTACCCGTTGTATATATTTTTTTCTCTGTACTAGGATTACCCCACGACGGAGTGCATGAATAGCCGGGTTCTGGAGGGCAACGGGCCCGTATCTCATGGCTTTGAGAGGCAGAGGGGCCTCACTCTAGAATTGGCAGACTATTCGCCGCACTCGTTGGGGGTACAGGTTGACCCAAGGAGAGGTGCTCAAGTTACCGGATTCCTTAAAGTGCCGATTGGTCCATTCATTATGCTGTAGGGGGCTGCCTCACTTCAGGTTTTGGCGGGTAACTTGCCGCACCCGTAGGGGTATAGGTTTCATTGCACAGGCTATCCACATGACCAGGGGAACGTCGGGTTTCAGTAGCGGCTCTGTGAAACCCATGGATCCCAGATTATCTGAATTGTTCTGTGATGCTTATCACTTTTCTGTAATGTTGCATGTTATCACGCCTGGAGCGATTATTGTATATTGTTTTATATACTATTAGATGTTGTAAATGTTTTACACACGCGCTAGTCCAGTCCCCGCTCTGTCGTTAGTTAAGTAACCTAACGGGTGATGACGGGACGAAGTGGCGAATGCGGATGGCATATACATACATTTTATTTTTCGTTCTTTTCTGGTGTGATTAATTGATGGGACTGCATTGATTCTTATCAATACAAGGATAAAACAAACCTATATTTGATGTTATTGGAACAATATTAAAAAGTGTTATTACAAAGACGTTTCCTTTTGTTTTGCATAGTGGTATTCGGTTATGAATATCCAGCACCTCATTCGACGAGGCAAAGGCCGAGATCCCTTCACCGGGAGTGACCCCTTGGGCAGAAGTTTGCGTCAGGGTAATAAATTCATTATAGGCGATTACAAGTTCCTCTGCATAGTGATATTCAGTTGGAATATCCTGCACCTCATTCCACGAGGAAAGAGCCGAGATCCCTTCACCGGGAGTGACCTCTTTAGCAAAGATTTTCACCACTATATTTTTATAAAAGGCTATCAGATTCCTTCAGTGAGATCAAGTTCATTACGTTAAAGGTTTTTCGCCAAAAACCAGCCGTAGCCCTCCATTGTATCTTATGGATGGTCGGTAGTATTCAAGCTATGTTTGTTGGCTTTCGTCAAGGCATAGTATTTGGTAGCTGCTGGGGTATTCATTTGTAGTGTAGATAGATGTGTTGGTTTGGGATAGTTGTATTACATTGTTGGCTTTCGTCAAGGGTATGTACGGGTGGGTTCAAATTAACCTGGATAATGACGGGTAGAACTTGACATGTGACTTATGATTTGTTGGCTTTCGTCAAGGTCATAAGAGCATGGGGCAAAAAAATCATATCGGGAGTTTCTAAAGAAACTGAAACTTGCCAAGTATACGCATACCTTCTGATGTGTTATAACATGAGTGGATTCCGTCATGCGATGAGAGTTGGATCCCGATTCCCACAGATGAGTTAGTATACTCTTCGGGTGATCCCGACTAATTCTTCTTTCAGGTTTGGAGGAGAATTTGAGATTACAGTGGGAGGTTTCCTGATTAGATAAAGTGATAACCATTCTGATCTAGGTTAGAGTGCACGCAGAGTGTTTCTTTACTCTCTCTCTCTTTGGCAGCGAGTATTGACCGACCCTAGACTATGACTCAGTGACCTAGTTGACCGAACCTTCTCAAAATACTGGCTTTTGGATTGTCTAAAGTTGCATAAGTCATTACCACTCCTTCTTTTACCGTTTGTATTTCTCAGAACACCCCGTATTACTACGGACATCCACTTCCATTGGATAGATCCATCGTATGGTTATATACGAACTCGAAGGGACTTCTTTGAGGATGGATCCAGGTTCAGGAGAAATAGAATTGGTTTATTTAGTAGTCTTTTATTATCAGCTTCTCTCAGGAAGTGGGGGCTCCTTGGTTTAGGAGAGTACACTTATTACGCTTATTGGATAGTCTTATTCCAAACCATAGGCAGGTGCCGAAAGGTAGGGAATGAAGAAAACCAATTAGCCTAAGTAGGGTGTACAGAAAGTAATAACTATAGACAAAATAAAAGGATTAGAAAGAGGGCAAAGTAAATTTCCACTGCTATCATTCACGACCAAACCGGCACTTCATCGCCACTCCTATTTCAGCTTTCCTTTTTTCCCCAGTTCGGGAGAAATAGAATAAGGTATTATTCAGTTGTCTTTTATCATCACCTTCTCTCAATTTGCGAGTACTCCTTGGTTTAGGAGGGTACACCTATTATGCTTACTGGATAGTCTTCTTCCAAACCATAGGCTGGTGCCGAACGGTAGGGAAGGAAGAAAACCACTTAGCCTAACGATGGTGTACAGAAGGTAATGAATAAAGACAAATAAAGGGATTTGGAGAGATGGCAAAGAAATATACGGCTATAGTCATGAATTGGATTATGGAAGAGGCATTACTAGGAATACCAGGATACCCCTACGAAATATATTCATGTTTCAGTGCATTGTTAAAGGAAAACCGATTTCCCGATTAGATACTTACTCCAGGGTATGTATTTACCAGGTATGATTCTCACATCTGTATGGTTTTTACAGATGATGACTGGGAGTAAGTTATTGGGAATTAGGTGATTATCTTCATTATATCGGAATTCGTTGTAACTGGTGATATTTGAGGAAATCGCCTGGGTACAGTTTTCAACCTACGACGCACAGGTTTTGAGTTATTCAACTCAGCGGACTTATACAGAGTATTGTATGTTATCCAGTGTCCATCAAGACAAAGGGGTTGGTCCTCGTACTCTGTTCTGTTTACTTGTAACTTCTCAAGTTTTTAGACAAGTGTTTCGTAGAAATACAATGTTTCAGTTTTGAGAAGTTGTGGGTATAGGAATAAAGTAGTGAACCAGGTGTCGCGAGTATCTGGATCCTTCCAAGAAATCGAAGATGTAGATTCTTGTGATTGGTATTTAGTTGATGGTAACGGTTTTTAAAAACTTGTTTCTCTTTCAGGTTACTCATAATTGGATGGATTCCTAAGTTGGGTAATACTGATTAGCCTCTCTCCATTAAGTTGATATGCACTGGAGGCAGCTACATGATTTGAATCTAGTTCCAATTAAATTAGTGCCTCTATTTCTATATTGTATATAGAATGGTTCATATCCTAACGATGTTAATATACGGGGAGTTGTCCGGCTTATGCTTAAAACCAGACACTGGATAACTCAAGGCACATTTCCGTAATGGCAGTTTGTGGGTTGACCCGAGCTATGTCGAGGGTTGATTTTCTACCATCTGGAAGATCAATAGTGATATTGTTCTTGACTCGCCCTAGTTTTAGTAAAATGGATTTTTTCAGAAAACTGTAGTGGGAGTATGGTAGAACTGGAAGTGATTCCAGAACCGCAAACGATTACGGAAAATTTAATAGGTCCTATATATTCAATTAGGTTTGACATTCCAATAGCCACTCCGCAGATATGGTAGGTAACCTCAGACACCCGAGAAGTACTACGGTAGCCTCAAGGACGGTAACAGGGAGGTTCTTGTTTACCCAGACTTGACACTACTGTTGTTCCAGACTATGAGACCCGGCAGGAGGATAAGTATAGCGTCGTTCTAAACTAGCTTTAGAAGTACACGTATATATTATTCTGCCAGAGTGTTGTTGTGGTCAGTGGGAGCAGCAGAAGCATAGTGGACAAGTAGCTTATGTCTATTTATAGGCTTGAGCAGATATAGCGGAGATAAGATCATCTAATTTTGATGTAACAGTCATGGTTTTGACTTCATCAGAATAGGGGATGGATCTGTTAAGAAGGTAGTAGGGTATGATGTCCTGGCATTTGGATAACATACATAGAGTAGGAAGTAAAATTCCTATACTACGATCGGTTATATTGTGGTTGTGACACAGTTGTTTCTTCACACAGGATATGGATATAATATCAGACATTCTGGTTACTAGATCTATGGTTTTAGATCTAGAATTGGGTCGTTTCCCAATCTGGGTACTTTGACAGTATTCTAATAGTATTTTAGAATAGATGACTCCTTGCATGGTTGTGTACCTGCAGGTGATAGAGTCACCCTCTCTAAATGAGTCTTACAGACTAAAGGGGAGAGGGATATGCATGATTGGCAGATCACTTGCTTAGGCAATTGAGTCAATCGTGAGATGTCAAGTACCACACCAGATGTTGTTTTTGCACTAGATGCGATAATTTTATATTAATCCAATCCTGAAGAAGCATAAGGAAGCAGTTTTAGAACATAAGTGCATGTTCTACGGATTTGATGACGACAGCCTCTTTCGGAGACGGTTATCATTCCAGGCTTCAAAGGTGACATGGATCACAGAGTGATTGTCAGAGTTATAGTTTTTCCTCTGACGAGGGACAGTAATATGGACAGGTGGTCGAAGAGGACACTGTGGGAGGCATGGTGCTAGATACTGAATAGGTTCAGTTATCAATACTGTCTAAGAAGTTTGGATTTAAAGTTCATTTATGAACTAGGTCCCATCAGTTATCCAGACATATTCTAAGACACCTATTACTCGATTCGGGAGATGGCTTTCTCCGTGAACTTGAGATTAAGAGAGATAAAGAAAGAAACATCAGGGCGGATCCACTCACTAAGGCTATTTCTCGAACACAATAGTTTTACAAACGGGATTTGTGAAACTGATTAGTAAAGGAGTTGGATGTTCGGTATCACACGGGCTGTGTGTATGCGACATCGCAATAATTAGCCTTAAGTGCAAGTGGGAGATTGTTGGATATAGTGCCCTCAAAGTCAATTATTGGATCGCAGGTACGTGATTCCAATGATTGAGGCAGGACCTATACCGATATAACGGTCTTGCTCAAGATGATAGTATGCTATCTGGCTTGTCTTTATCATAGTTTACATGCTTCAGTTAACTATTGCATGTTGATAGAGCCCATAGGATTCTTGCTTGACTGCCAGCAGTATGATGGCGATCATAAACGTGGGAGCTGGGGTCTATAAGCACATCCTTAAAGTGTCCCTAGTCGTGGGAGTTTCGAGACTGGGAATCGATACTCCAGAGTAGACTAGTGTATACAGTCGAGACCCCGACGAGGGGCGGTAGCCGGTCTCACAAGCCACTGGTGTCAGTTGGTTCACCTAAGATGTATACAGGTGCTCAGTGGGTTATGAGTACACCGGACAGGACTCGCCGGGAACCTGCTAGTTGGTATTATACCTAGCGTCAGATAGCAGTTCCCTGGTGACATGTGTACAGGTTAGTTCATCGACCTAAGGTCGTCATTTGTCTCGTGCGAGTTCCAACTGTGCTTTGATTTCTACCTACCACGGCTCAAAGGAGTCGTGCAAACAGCAATTTTTTGGGTACAGTCCCGAGCCACATGGAAGCAAGTGAGCGGATCGGCAGGGGATTCGTCTCTCCCGGTATCGGGGGTGAGATCACGCTGTGTCTAGGAGAGCCATTACATAAAACCCTCAGCCGAGGCAGGAGATTTACTGGTAGGTACTCCAGTAATATCTCAGGGTGTTCTGGGCTACTCTCTGATATGACTTATACCGCTATTGGTGGTCTGACGTTACCAGTCCCCTAGGCCGATATGCGATACTCATAGACGAACGTACCGGGCTGTATGTATATTGTCACTGTTAGGCTCAGCAAGGTTTCTGGACGAGTTCGCTCATCAGCTTTCCTTCCAATCAATACATAGGCAACCGTTACGTACAGCTTGTACTTCTGACGTGCTTGTGGTTATACCCAGTGCCAGTTTGTTGATGAGTCATTAGAGTCCCCCACAGACAGTTTCCTAAGTTCGGGCGAAACGTTGTAGAGCCCGTATGGTTTTATGGCAAGGTTCGGAAAATGCACGTGCGTTTACGCACGTGTCATATTTCGGGCAGATAATACTGGTGGGCTTTGGTTTAAGCCGGATCCGAGTATTATACTGTGTAGATATAATATCTTTGTCTCCGTTGCATTTGTATTCGGTCCTAATACAAATGCGGGTATATTTATACTGTTACGGGGTTATCCTGAAATTCGTTTCGGGATCACTTTTGGAAGTTTCCAGTTTCCAGTTTTCTATCACCCATCTTAAACATTTGGTTAAAGACGGATTTATCTTTTCTTGATGAGTGTGGAAGGTTCTAGAAGATTTTAGAAATAGTGACTAGGATGATGAGGTGTTATGTGACTCATTAGCGCATTTAATGTTCTTTTAATATTATGGTGTCTAGGTTAATGCATCTTCATTTGCATTAATTGGTTCATTAAATGTGTTATGCAAGGTGTACATTAATCATTCATTCTCTTTTATCTTATGGTCACTCTCCTAAGCTCTTACACTCACCTCCCTCCTCCATATAAGTGGCCGGCCATTCATTCTAGGGAATGATGGTTGCTTGAAAAAGATTATGATAGTTTTGGTGCCTACAAATTAGATGTGATCAATTTCTAATTTACCCGATTAATAAAGGCAACATCATTAACCGTTCGACCATGGCTTTGGACGAAGTGAGACAAAGTGTTCTACTCATTCTCTACATCAGTCTTGGTCATCTCTTTTAGCAAACTTGATGATCGAGTTGCCTCGGTTCAGAGGTGGGAGCTCGTTTAAAGATCCGTTGATATGGTGCCACCTGGACGAGGAAACTGGAGATTCAGGAGATCGGAGTAGCCGCAACAAAGCGTGGGATGATGGTTGAAGGCCGAAGGACACGGATCGTTCGGTATAACATTTCTACCCACTTTGTAGTTTGTTAGTTTAGCTTTAATAGCAGATCCGGGTTATAGTATACGATAGCGCCAGTTGTAAAAGTTTTTGTTCCGCATTTGGCGTCTGTTAGACGGCCGGGGCGCTACCGTGTACTTACATGTAGCACTACTATGAAAATACAGTGTGCATGTGCGCAAGTAGGGATATATCAATATATATGCACTGGTATGAATATACAGTGTGCATGTGCGCAAGTATGAAGATATCAATATATGTGTGCACTGGTATGAATATACAGTGTGCATGTGCGCAAGTATGAAGATATCAATATATGTGTGCACTGGTATGAATATACAGTTTGCATGTGCGCAAGTATGAAGATATCAATATATGTGTACACTGGTATGCCATGCAAGGGATCATATCCTGAATGCAACAGTAAGAATATGCGGCAAATGAATAATAACACAATAGTGTAGAATTTACATCAGTGTATCCATGTCATACTGTTTTGCCATTTGGAAGAAGACGAATCGGGGTTTTTCGGAAAATAAGGACTACGGTGTTTTTAAGAAAAGCTGCCCCTTTTGAAAATATCCGTAGAATCCCTTTGCATGTCTTTAAAATACTCCCGATTCATTTGTTTTTGAAATAGGTATGACATCGGCCTAGCCTAACATCTACTAGCAAAACTACAGCTTTGACTAACAAGTCAATCGGGAAGGGTATGGAAACCATCTAAATCAGAGTCGATATATAAATAAATAAATAAGTATAATAGTCGGTGATCCTGCCTCAAAGGTACCATGTACGATACAATATCATATGACATCCTCAAGTCACAAGTGCATATCTGTCATCAATATAAAGCTCGTACGGTAAATCATCGTACGGCATCCCAAAGCTGGGTACGGGTCAATATCACATTTATCTCATCAATTATCTGGTATCCTTATCATCATATCACATGATCTAGGGTACTGATCTAAGTCTAGTACAAATCGATACCATCTATATGAATATAAATGTGTGTGTGGAACACACGCCTAAAGGCCCGCTAAAATCTCATGTCGTATCCTAAATACTAATCACATCATGTCACCGATCTCATGGCACTATGCCCAAAGTCATCGACTCATCTCCAAATATCATCCCCTATCCTCATCATCCAGGTATAGGTATAACAAGCAAGCATGTGTGTGTGGCGGGGGGGGTGTAAACCTATTCTAGGGTTTGCAACTAGGAAAGTATACTAGTTTACTTCTAAACCCTAATCTATCCATAATACACCTAATCACATCTAGAATATCCATATCACACAATAAGCTATCATATATAGTATACCCGATATCTAACTGCAGGGGTGATATACGCCATCTACTCGACTTCCCCCGTAGATATAATCTACTCACCTTTCTTGCTTGCCGATGTCGATGTCGTCACAATCTTCTTTATCGTCTTGAATCACCGTGGGGGGTACCTATATGTCACACGTATTGCATCGCATTAAAACCAAATCGAAACGAAAATGACACACGAAAACCAAAACGAAACGCTTAAAAGACTATAGGTTAGAACCTATGGTTAGCTCTCGCAAATCAACCCGATATCACTCTATATAGACATACAAACGTCACGTGATCAAGATAAAGTACAAATACAAAAATTGAGAATTTAAAATACGCAAAACCATAACTCGAATAAAAATAGCAACACATGTACTCTGTCCCAGATTTTGATTAGGGTGCAACCAATGTTCCAAAGCAATAGTGGAGTGATGTATAAAGTGTAACTGAGCTATGGAAGCAACCAAGACTCCTAACTCTACAAGGTGGCCGGCCCCGTACCCTAAAATTCCGGCGATACCAACCCTGGTAGGGAGTTAGGGTGTCATGCTTGTAGGGTAGTCTCCTGGTAGTCAATATAGGGTAATTGTCTTTCTAGTTTTTCCCACTAAGTGTCTAGGGTCACTCTAGATCCCTATAGGCTACCAATCTTACACAAAATGAAGATTTCGTATGTAAAGTTTAAGTCGTGGCAATGTCATAATACTACACTGTAGGAAATTAGTCCCATATTTGTATGAGGATGAAAACCATGTGAGCAAACAATACAAGGGTGATATATAGGGTATATGTGACCTACAGAAGAAACCTGGACACTACCCCAAACCAACTGGCCGAGCCCTCTCCCATGCAAATCCGGTCTCGCCGGCCCTGGGGGCTCCATTGTGGTTCGTCTTGCTAGAGTGGGTTCCTATGGCCAAAAATGGGTCTCTGGAGTTGTTTATTTCTCCAGTAAAAATCCCAGTTCATTCCAGATTTGCCTGCACACTAAAAGTTCACAAACCGACATCAAAAGTTTCTGTTTTTCAATATTTTGGGTTTTAAGTTTGGTTAAGTCTGGTTTTTTGATAATTGGGGAGTTTAAGGTCACTACTAAAGTCCAATTATACAACCACAACTCAAAATAACCTTAACCCTCTCTAGGGTTTTCAAACTTCGCCAAACTTCGCCAAATCGATACCAAACTTGAAAAGAGGATTAAACAACCGAAACACTACATTATTTGTGAAAGGATATACCTCATTTAGCACCCATGAATCCTCCATAGCGCCAAAATGAAAACTTTCTTGGTCCATAGTATAGCTTGTGAGCACATGCATCTTTTTAATGAAATGGGTGATGGGTTTTGAGGTGTTTCTGATATAGTTTTGGGGGTTGTAATAGAGGAGGAAGAGGGGGGGGGGAGATAGCAGCAGCAACAAGGAAGGGGGAGGAGAAATGATGGAGGTGTTGAATGGTTCAAAGGTCCATGCCCAAGGTTGACCCTTCCCTCACTCTCTCTTTATCTATCTCACCCATACCTCACACTATTCCATTCTTTATTCAATTTATTTTTTTTCTTTTCTATATTCTTCTCTCCTCAATAGTAACCCCAAAACAAAAGCCATACACCCAAAACAAACCATGGATGAAAATACACAAGGGTGAAAAAGACTTTGTGCATATTATGTGCACAAAACACACTTAAAGCGCGATTAGCGATTTTTAATCGCGATAAGCACTAAATTAGCATAAAATAAATCATAAAAACGTAAAAATTGAATAATTCACATAAAACTCCTTCTTTTAAGTAATTTCTATAATTTTCCAAAAATTTCCCCAATTTATCGGTATTTAATTATACCGCCTTATTCAAATATTCAATATTTTATTATTAAATTATAAAAATTCCTAAAAATAATATTTTATTTTTTCGAAATGTTACAATCTTCCCCCTTAAAGAAATTCGGTCCCCGAATTTAAATTTAAAACCGCTTAAATACTAAAACATTTCAATAAAAGTCCAAGTCGTCGGGGCTCCGAAATCATCAATACATCAAACGCATCATAGCGCAATGCATGCGCATAATCAATGGGCAGATAACTCAAAATCAAAATTCCGTCAAGCATCCCGCAATCATCGGAGTCAAGGTAAGGACACAAATGTCAAATCCAAAGTAAAACCAATATGATATAAATCAGAACTATACATGTAAACATCAAATCTATACATGAAAATATCTGAAGGAAACGCATGCCAAACCATTGTAAGTTGCTGTGCGATGCGCATAACACTGCATAGTGGCGGACGTCTATTGTATGAAAATAACTATATCTGTATATATCTTTTGTTTTATATATACGCTCCGCCGTTTTTTTTAAAACAATTTAGAAGGGTTTTCTTGTTTTAAACGTTTCGTGTCATATCAGACACGTAGGTATATACTGAGACTATAGCTCGCTTTTTGGAAATCCCCTCGATAACTATCAATGCATGCAAAATATATCCAGGTACTGTCCTCTGACTAGTCCTGCTCAGTACGAAAACATATAGCAAATATCATAAAAACATACTGCTCCATAAGGAATCAATCCCAAAATGTATATAGGAATACCCTGTGCGTCTGGTGCGCACGGAAATCAAAATCTATATATGTGCCATACATGTGCACAGAAGCAACATCTAGGTGCAACGGGTGTGCATGAAACATCTGTCATAGGCAACGTGTGTGCCTGATAGCAAAATCAGGTGCATCTGATACGCACGAAGAATCCAGATTTAGTGCATCTGGTGTGCAACAAAATTGCATCCCAAAACATGAGCTCAATACGCGCGAAAATCCAAATCAGGTGCATCCATCATGCACGAATAAAATCTAAATCATGTGCATCCAACATGCATGAAATCACGAAATCCAATATCAAGCGTCGATCATGCGCAAGAATCCAAAAGTGTAAGTGCACGGCGGCGCCCCGGCCGTCAATCCGACGCCGGAATGCGGAAGCGGTGATAAACTTTAATTTTGCGGACTTTGCAAACCGGCACCACCGCGCACTAAACTCCGGATCGTAACCATTAACAAGTCTAAGCTACTAACAAGAAAGGGAAGAGATGTACCGACTGATCCGAGTCCTCCGGTCTTCATCTCCACTCCGATCTCCTCGCGGGATCTCCGTCCGTCTCCTCCTCGTCGGAAAGGGTACCACATCGCCTGTAACTTTTACGGGCTCCCACCTCAATACCGAGGCAACTCAGGCGCGAAGCTGGCGAATCGACGCGTCCAAGATTTGCTGTAGGAAGTGTAGTGTAGAGTGCATGTCTCACTTTGGGGTATTGGAGTTGCCTTTGGATGGAGGAAACATGAATGGACTTTGGAATGAAGTGAAGAATTTTGCAAGCATGAAAATGATATGTGAATTAATCCCTCATACCAAAAATTGAACTCCTCTCTCTCTCCCTCCAAGATGTGGCCGGCCCAACAATGAGATGAGAATGGTGGTGGAAAAATGAAATCAACCATACAAAAACCATGAAGGAGAGTGAGTGTAGGAAAAGGTGGAGAGTGACCATATCCCAAACATCAACCATGCTTATATTTATTCACACCTTAACCTCATTAATGCAAAAGTATGGATGAAAGATTCTAATCCTATCATAATCAAGACAAGTGCAAGAAACCCCCCCTCAAATGTTATTTGCACAATTGCAAATAACCCCCTCCATCGGAAAAGTCCGGCCGGGAAAGAACAAAGGAAAACCGGCCGGAACGGAATGCAAACTGGCAACTCCAGAAAACTGGTCCCGTAATAAATTACAGGAAAACCCCGATACTGTGCATACACACCCGCATTTGTATTCCGTCCAGATACAAATGCAAAGAGACAAAATCTACACTGTACTAAACTAGGATCCGGCTTAAACCAAAGCCGGCTAGTAATATCCGTCCGATCCTGATCCGTGCAATACCGCACGTATCTGATCGAACCCTGCCATATCTCCATACGGCCTCTACAGCGTTTCGCCCGAAAGCTGAGTAACTGAAAGTGTGGTGGACTCTAAAGACTCGTCAATACTATGGCTGTGGATTTAACCACTAGCACGTCAGAGGTATAAGCCAATACGTAACGGGCCACCAGCTATTGACTAAAAGGGACGTCGATGAGCGAACTCATCCTGAAACCCTACTGAGCCTGTCAGTGACAATATCCGTACAGTCCGGTCCGTTCGTCTATGAGCATCGCATGTCGGGCCTAGGGGGTGGGTAAAAGTCAGACCCCCAAAAGCGGTACAAGTCGTGTCGGAGTGTAGCCCAGAACACCCTGAGATACTACTGGAATACCTACCAGTAAATCTCCTGCCTTGGCCAAGGACTTCGTGTAATGGCTCTCCTAGACACAGCGCGACCTCACCCCCAATACCGGGAGAGACGAAACCCCCGAAGATCCGCTCACTGCCTCCATGTGGCTCGGGACTGTACCCAACTAAAACCTATTTGCACGACTCCTTTGAGCCGTGGTAGGGTAGTAATCAAAGCACAGTGGGAACTCACACGAGACAAATGACGATCCCCAGGTCGATGAACTAACCTGTACACATGTCACCTGGGAACTGCTATCTGACGTCAGGTATAAGACCAACTAGCATGTTCTCGGCGAGTCCTGTCCGGTGTACTCATAACCCAATGAGCACCTGTATACATCTTAGGTGAACCAACAGACACCAGTGGCTTGTGAGACCGGCTACCGCCCCTCGTCGGGGTCTCGACTGTATACACTAGTCTACTCTGGAGAATCGATGCCCTTTCTCGAAACTCCCACGACTAGGGACCTTTTAAGAATATGCTTGTAGACCCCAGCTCTCACGTATATGATCGCCCTCATACTGCCGGTAGTCAAGCAAGAATCCTAGGGGCTCTATCAACGTGGAATAGCGACCTGTCAGGTCACCTAAAGCAGTACACGATGATAAAGGTAAACCAGATAGCAAACTATCATCTCGAGTAAGACTGTCGTACCGGGATAGGTCCTCCCTCAATCATTGCAATCACGTGCCTGTGATCCAATAATTGACTCTGAGGGCACTATCTCCAACAATCTCCCACTTGCACTCAAGGCTAATTATTGCGATGTCGCATACTTACAGCCCGTGTGATACCAAACACCCAACTCCTCTACTAGTCAGTCTCACAAAGCCTGTTTGGAAGACTATTGAGTTCGAGGAATAGCCTCAGTGAGTGGATCCGCTCTGAAGTTTCTTTCTATGTCTCTCTATATCTCAAGTTCGCGGAGAAAGCCATCTCCCGAAATGAGCAATACATGTCTTAGAATGTCTGGATGTCTGATGGGACCGAGCTCATAAATGAACTCCAAATCCAAACTTCTTAGACTGTATCGTCAACTGAGCTTAATCAGTATCCTGCGCCATGCCACCCTCAGTATTGCCTTGGACCACCTGTCCAAAATACTGTCCCTCGTCAGAAGGAAAACTATAGCTCTGACAACTTCCTTGTCGTCCATGTCACCTTGGAAGCCTGGAGTGATAACCGTCTCCTAAAGGAGGCAGTCGTTATCATATCCCTAGAACATCCACTTATGTTCTAAAACTGCTTCCGACTGTTTCTCCAGGATTGGATCAGTGTCAACTTATTGCATCTAGTGCAAGAACAACATCTGGTGTGGTACTTGACATCTCATGATTGACTCAATTGCCTAAGCAAGTGATCTGCCAATCATGCACATCCCTCTCTACTTTAGTCTGTAAGACACCTTTAGAGAGGGTGACTCCATCACCTGCAGGTACACTACCGTGCCAGGAGTCGTCCATTCTAAATAGTCTTAGAATGCTTTCAAAGTACCCTGATTGGGAAACCACCCAAATCTAGATCTAAAACCATAGATCTAGTAACCAGTATGTCTGATATAATGTCCAAGTCCTTTGTGGAGAAACCACTGTGTGACGACCAAAGTATAACCGATCGTAGTATAGAAATATCACTTCCTACTACCTTCTCAACAGATCCATCCCCTATTCTGATGACGTCAAACCTATGACTGTCATATCAGAAACAGATGATCTATCTCCGCTATATCTGCTTTAGTCTATAAATAGACATAAGCCTGATGTCCACCAATGCTTCCGCTGCTCCCACTGACTACGACAACCCTCTGGCAGAGTCATATAGACGTGCACTTCTAAAGCTAGTTTAGAACGACGCTATACTCATCCTCCTGCCGGGTCTCGCAGCCTGGAACAACAACAATGGCAAATGTGGGTAAACAAGAACTTCCCTGTCACCGTCGTTGAGGCTACCGGATTACCTCTCGGGTGCCTGAAGTTACCCACCTTATCTGCGGAGTGGCCAATGGAATGTCAAATCAGATTGAATCTTTAGGTTCCTTATCAAATCTTCAGTAATCGTTTGCGGTTCTGGAATCACTTCCAGTTCTACCATACTCCCACTACTGTTTTCTGAAAAAATCCATTTTTAATAAAACTGTGGCGAGTCTAGAACAATATCGCTATTGTTCATCCAGATGGTAGAAAATCAACCCTCGTCATAGCCTGGGTCAACCCACAAACAGCCATTACAGAAGCGTGCCTTGAGTTATCCAGAGTCTGGTTTTAATCATAAGCCGGACAACTCCCCGTACCTTAACAATGTTAAGATATGAACTGTACTATATCCAATATGGAACCAGAGGCACTGATTTAATTGAACCATATTCAAATCATGCAGCTATCTCCAGTGCATGTCAACTAAATGGAAGGAGGCTGATCAACGTTACTCAACTTAGGAACACTTCCAATTATGAGTAACCTGAAAGAGAAGCAATTTCTCTTTATCATTACTGAATACCATACGCAAGTATCTACATCTTCGATCACTTTGAAGAATCCCGATACTTGCTACACCTGGTTCTCTACTCTATTCAAATACCTATAACTCCTCAAAACT
Source organism: Agapanthus africanus (assembly GCA_030015575.1). Classification (NCBI taxonomy): domain Eukaryota; kingdom Viridiplantae; phylum Streptophyta; class Magnoliopsida; order Asparagales; family Amaryllidaceae; genus Agapanthus; species Agapanthus africanus. The sequence goes on along the minus strand of CM057347.1, from coordinate 243,860,774 downwards.
TAGACCCTGTGTTTCTACAAAACACATGTCTAAGAACTAGAGAAGTTAAAAGTAAACAGAATATAGTATGAGGACCAACCCCTCTGTCCTTATGGACACTGGACAACATACAATACTCTGTATATGTCCGCTGAGTCTAACAACTCTTTCACTGTGTGTCGTAGGTTGAAAACTGTACTTATGGTTAAGAAGAATTACACCGCTGTTTAATACTCCTTACCTAACCATCCACTGATATAGGTAAATGTCATCGACATAATATCAAAAGGTATATCTCACTCTATGAAAATAGACGTACAGATATATCAATTTGAAATTGGTGCACAACAGCGGATATTCAAAACCAAATATTTGCCGACCGGCAAACCGCCCAGATGATCTCCTCAAATATCACCGATTACAACGAATCCCGATATAATGAGGATGATCATCCAATTCCCAATAACTTACTCCCACTCATCATCTGTAAAACCATACAGATGTGAGAATCAAACCTGGTAAATACATACCCTGGAGCAAGTGTCCAATCGGGAAATCAGTTTTCTTTTAACAGTACACAGTTGAACTAAAACATTGAAATGTTTCGATGGGGTATCCTGGTATTCTTAGTAATGCCTCTACCGTTATCCAGATTCACAACTACAACCGTATAATTCTTTACCACCTCTCCAAATCCCTTTATATGTCTTTAGTCATTACCTTCTGCACACCCCTTTAGGCCAATTGGTTTTCTTCCTTCCCTACCGTTCGGCACCAGCCTATGGTTTGGAAGAAGACTATCCAATAAGCATAATGGGTGTACTGTCCTAATCCTAGGAGCACTCGCAGTGCGAGAGAAGGTGAAGATAAAAGACAACCGAATAAACCTTATTCCTATTTCTCCTGGACCAGAATCCATCCCCGAACTGGAACAAGTTCCTTTCGAGTTCGTATATAACCATACGATGGAGTATCCAATAAACTGTGGATCTTCGTAGTGATACGGAGTGTCCTGGAGAAATTCAAAGGTGATTTAGGATTGGCGAAGAAATACTTGGTTTGGTCGTGAATATCAGTCGCAATTTACTTTGCCCTCTTACTAATCCCTTGCTTTTTCTGAACTTAACACCTTCTGCACACCATCGTTATGCTAATTGGTTTTCTTCATTCCCTACCGGTCGGCTCCAGCCTAAGGTTTGGAAGAAGACTATCCAATTTGCGTAATAGGTGTACTATCCCCTAAACCAAGGAGTACTCGCAACCTGAGAGAAGGTAAAAGGAAAAGACAACTGAATAATCCCATCCGTTTTCTCCAGAACCAGAAACCATCCTCAAATAAATTCCTTCGAGTTCGTATCTAACCATACGATGGTTTTGTCCAATGGAAGTGGACGTTCGCAGTAATGCGGGGTGTCCTGGAGAAAAGGGTAAAAGTAGGAGTGGCAATGAGGTCTGCAACTCTGACAATCCAAAAGCCAGTGTAAAGAAGGTTCGGTCAACTTGGTCACTGAGTCATAGTCTTTGGGTCGGGTCAATGGTCGCTGCCAGAGAGAGAGAGAAAAGAAACACTCAGCGTGCACTCTAACCAAGATCAGAATGGTTACCAATTTATCTAATCTGGAAACCTCCCACTGTACCTCAAATTCTCCTCCAAACCTGAAAGAAGAATTAGTCGGGGTCACCCGAGGAGTAAACCAACTCATCAGTGGGAATCGGGATCCAACTATCACCGCATGATAACGTGACGGAATCCGCTCACGGTATAACACTCCAGAAGGTATGCGCATATCTGGCAAGTTTCAGTTCTTTTGAAACTCCCGATGTGAATTTCTACCCCATGCTCTTATGACCTTGACGAAGGTCAACAAATCATAAGTCACATGTCAAGTTCCACCCGTCATTGTCCAGGTTAATTTGAACCCACCCGTACAAGCCCTTGACGAAGGTCAACAAGGCTATACGACTGTCCCAAACCAACACATCTATCTATGCAGCAGAAAGGCAACAAGCAGCTACCATGCACTATGCCTTGACGAAGGTCAACAAACATAGCATGAATACTACGTGCTACCCGTCTGAAACGACGGAGGACTACGAATGGTTTCTGGCGAAAACCTTTAACGTAAAGAACTTGATATCGTTGAAGGAACGGATAGCTTTTTAGAAAATATAGTGACGAAAAACCATTGCTAAAGAGGTCACTCCCGGTGAAGGGATCTCGGCTCTTTCCCCGTAGAATGAGGTGCAGGATATTCCAACTGAATACCACGGTGCAAAGCAAAAGTAATCGGCTATAGTGAAGTTAATGCCCTGACGCAAACTTCTGTCCAAGGGGTCACTCCCGGTGAAGGGATCTCGGCCCTTGCCTCGTCGACTGAGGAGCAGGATATTCTAAATGAATACCACGATGCAAAACAAAAGTGAATGTCCTTGCAATAACAGCTTTTTGAAAAGTGTTCCAACAACATCAGATTAGGTTTGTTTAACTTGCATTGATCCGAATCAATGCAGTCCCATCAATTGATCACACCACAAAGAACGAAAATATACTGACGTATGTATATGCCATCCGCATTCGCCACTGGGTCCCGTCATCACCCGTTAGGTTAGCTAACTAACGGCAGAGCGGGGACTGGACTAGCGCGGATGAAAAACATATACAACATCTACTAATATATATACCAATATATAGTATTTCGCTCAAGGCGTGAATAAAAATGCAACATCACAGAAAAGTACAGCATCACAGAACAATACAGATATCTGGGATCCCCGGGTTTCACAGAGCCACTACTGAAACCCGACGTTCCCCTGGTCGTGTGGATAGCCTGTGCAATGAAAACCTAGACCCCTACGGGCGCGGCAAGTCACCCGCCAAAACCTGAAGCGAGGCAGCCCCCTTCAGTGCCGTGAATGGACCACCCAGCACTTCACGGAATCCGGCAACTTGGGCACCCCTCCTGGGTCAACCTGTACCCCCTACGAGTGCGGCGAATAGCCCGCCAATTCCAGACTGAAGCCCCTCCGTCTCAATGCCCTGAGATGCGGGCCCGTTGCCCTCTAGAACCCGGCTATCCGTGCACCCCTCCACGGGGTAACCCTAGTACAGAAAGTAAAATATACATACACCGGGTACATCGACCGCAACCAGGTCGTGCCCCAAAAGAATAATACAAACAGGCAGTGACGGCAGTCCACATGTCGGACGCTCGCCCCGCAATTTCAAATGTACATAATACAACAGCACTGTACTAGCATTGCATCCAGGCTATCCCCACGACCGATCCGCAACATCACAGCAAAAACAGAACATCAACGTGAAAGTCACGTTCGCAAATCCGTCTAACCGGGCTATAGCAGTTAGACCGGATTTACCGATCATGTGACATTCACGGTCGCAGATATAATGTAAATACTGTGAAAAATGTGTTTAAAATTTTCCGATTGATCAAACAATTAACAAGTGGGCCCCAAAGAAAACTGTAGCACTCACAGAAATAATTGGCCCAACTTTAATATTCCAAAACCCCTAAAATTAACCCAGAAAGAAACTGGAAAAATATGATAACATGATGAAGCTACAGTGCGGCGGAACCGCGGCCAACTGGGGGTTTGCGCCGCGGTTCCGCGCTCTTGCAGATGAATCACTATATCGTATTTTTTCAGAATTCTTATATCTTTTGGTAGATCACTTTTCTGTCACCTGAAAAAATTTTGGACACCAAAAAATCTTAACAGAAAACTGATGTGAACACAAATTGGGTTTTCGGAATTTTGGTCGATCGGAACTGAAAAACACATCAAACGAAGCTAGACGAAGTTAATGGCGAGGCTCTGATACCACTGTAAGTGCACGGCGGCGCCCCGGCCGTCAATCCGACGCCGGAATGCGGAAGCGGTGATAAACTTTAATTTTGCGGACTTTGCAAACCGGTACCACCGCGCACTAAACTCCGGATCGTAACCATTAACAAGTCTAAGCTACTAACAAGAAAGGGAAGAGATGTACCGACTGATCCGAGTCCTCCGGTCTTCATCTCCACTCCGATCTCCTCGCGGGATCTCCGTCCGTCTCCTCCTCGTCGGAAAGGGTACCACATCGCCTGTAACTTTTACGGGCTCCCACCTCAATACCGAGGCAACTCGGGCGCGAAGCTGGCGAATCGACGCGTCCAAGATTTGCTGTAGGAAGTGTAGTGTAGAGTGCATGTCTCACTTTGGGGTATTGGAGTTGCCTTTGGATGGAGGAAACATGAATGGACTTTGGAATGAAGTGAAGAATTTTGCAAGCATGAAAATGATATGTGAATTAATCCCTCATACCAAAAATTGAACTCCTCTCTCTCTCCCTCCAAGATGTGGCCGGCCCAACAATGAGATGAGAATGGTGGTGGAAAAATGAAATCAACCATACTAAAACCATGAAGGAGAGTGAGTGTAGGAAAAGGTGGAGAGTGACCATATCCAAAACATCAACCATGCTTATATCTATTCACACCTTAACCTCATTAATGCAAAAGTATGGATGAAAGATTCTAATCCTATCATAATCAAGACAAGTGCAAGAAACCCCCTCCTCAAATGTTATTTGCACAATTGCAAATAATCCCCTCCATCGGAAAAGTCCGGCCGGGAAAGAACAAAGGAAAACCGGCCGGAACGGAATGCAAACTGGCAACTTCAGAAAACTGGTCCCGTAATAAATTACAGGAAAACCCCGATACTGTGCATACACACCCGCATTTGTATTCCGTCCGGATACAAATGCAAAGAGACAAAATCTACACTGTACTAAACTAGGATCCGGCTTAAACCAAAGCCGGCTAGTAATATCCGTCCGATCCTGATCCGTGCAATACCGCACGTATCTGATCGAACCCTGCCATATCTCCATACGGCCTCTACAGCGTTTCGCCCGAAAGCTGAGTAACTGAAAGTGTGGTGGACTCTAAAGACTCGTCAATACTATGGCTGTGGATTTAACCACTAGCACGTCAGAGGTATAAGCCAATACGTAACGGGCCACCAGCTATTGACTAAAAGGGACGTCGATGAGCGAACTCATCCTGACACCCTACTGAGCCTGTCAGTGACAATATCCGTACAGTCCGGTCCGTTCGTCTATGAGCATCGCATGTCGGGCCTAGGGGGTGGGTAAAAGTCAGACCCCCAAAAGCGGTACAAGTCGTGTCGGAGTGTAGCCCAGAACACCCTGAGATACTACTGGAATACCTACCAGTAAATCTCCTGCCTTGGCCAAGGACTTCGTGTAATGGCTCTCCTAGACACAGCGCGACCTCACCCCCAATACCGGGAGAGACGAAACCCCCGAAGATCCGCTCACTGCCTCCATGTGGCTCGGGACTGTACCCAACTAAAACCTGTTTGCATGACTCCTTTGAGCCGTGGTAGGGTAGTAATCAAAGCACAGTGGGAACTCACACGAGACAAATAACGATCCCCAGGTCGATGAACTAACCTGTACACATGTCACCTGGGAACTGCTATCTGACGTCAGGTATAAGACCAACTAGCATGTTCCCGGCGAGTCCTGTTCGGTGTACTCATAACCCAATGAGCACCTGTATACATCTTAGGTGAACCAACAGACACCAGTGGCTTGTGAGACCGGCCACCGCCCCTCGTCGGGGTCTCGACTGTATACACTAGTCTACTCTGGAGAATCGATGCCCTGTCTCGAAACTCCCACGACTAGGGACCTTTTAAGAATATGCTTGTAGACCCCAGCTCTCACGTATATGATCGCCCTCATACTGCCGGTAGTCAAGCAAGAATCCTAGGGGCTCTATCAACGTGCAATAGCGACCTGTCAGGTCACCTAAAGCAGTACACGATGATAAAGGTAAACCAGATAGCAAACTATCATCTCGAGTAAGACTGTCGTACCGGGATAGGTCCTCCCTCAATCATTGCAATCACGTGCCTGTGATCCAATAATTGACTCTGAGGGCACTATCTCCAACAAAAAGAAATGCACAGAGTGCACGAAATCAACATCAATATCAAAATCAAAATCGATGGTATACCATACGGCTCAATCTAAATCAGGTATACCACGGCATATAAGCTTAGAACCATGTGCATCAGCGTGCACAAATCAAATCCAAACACTAAAAGTGCATGTAAACGATGCCGAGGGCATATGACAAATCGCATGCATAACATAAGCATGAAATCAAAATCAACATATCGAATGACATCAAATCGAAGTCAGGTGCAACCGTAGTGCACAAAATATAAATCCGGTGCAACAAAGGAATGAAATATAAATCTAGTGCGAAAAATGCACGAAACATAAAACTGGAGCGACAACGCACGAAGTATAAAACTGGAGCATCCTGGGCAAGAAATACAAATACGGTGCATCCTGTGCACAAATACCAAACAATAACTCAAATGCGTAAGGAGCAACACCGAGTGTACCCAGGTGTAAAGAAAATCATAACGTGTGCAACTGCATGCACAAAACACATATCAATGCACTACAAGCACATATAAACTATACCGAGTGCAAAAATCAAATCGTGTGCGCATCATATGCACAAAATGAACTCAACTGTATGAAATCCATGAATTCATAAACTTGTGCAGCCAAGGCACGAAAACGATATCAGGTGTGCACAAATCATAAATCAACACAACGGTGTATAAAGCACATCTCAAGTATAATAACTATGCGCAAGATATAAATGCCCAGTAGGTGCTGTTAGTTATATGTATGCCCTAGAGGCCATTACTGTATATAGGATGTATATTGTAGTGGATGCTTGGACATATATAGGGAGGACTTTCTTGCTCGACATGATAGTATGCTATCTGGTTGATCTTTACCTTAACGTGTACACTAATAGTCTCTCTGTTACATGTTGGTAAAGCCCTTAGGATGTGTACTTGACTACCTGGACTATGATGCGGATCATACTAGTGGGGACATGGTAGTCCATAAGTACATCCTTCAAAGTCCCTAGTCGTGGGTATATCGAGACGGGGCATCGATATACCAGAGTAGACTAGCGTATACCTTCTCGACCCATACAGATGGGCGATGGATCATCCCATATCCATTGGTGTTTGACATCAGAGATGATATACGGGTGCTCAGTGGAGACTGGGTACACTGGACGGACTCGCCGAGAACTCCCAGATGGTATTATACCTTACGTCAGATGGCAGTTCTCTGGTGACACTGGTACAGAGTTGTCTGTTGACCCGAGATCGTCATAGAGTCTTGTGTGGTTCCCACTGTGCTTTGATTTCCATCTTACCACGTCCAAGAGGGCGTGCAAAACGGTGTTTTTTGGGTACAGTCCCGAATCACATGGAGGCAATGAGTGATAGGAGGGGATTCGTCTCTCCCGGTATAGGGAGTTGATGTTGCGCTGTGCTCGATTGGCTATAAACGGAAATCCCTGGCCAGGGTTGCTGAGATTCACTGGTAAGTGTTACCTGTAGTTTCTCGAATTGTTATAGACCTCATATCGACACGACTTATCGAGCTATTGGGGTCTGACGTTTACCACCCCTAGGCGAGATATGCGACATATCAGACGATCAGACCGGACTGTACGGTAAGTGTTACTGGTTGGATTCACAGGAGTGTGAGTGGGCTTGCTCGTCAATCTTCTGATCGCTCAATACCCGGGTGGCCGTTACGTTTAGCAGACCGCTTGCGGCTTGTGGGTGTTTGATATGATTATCACCTGCTGCCGGCGTATTGACGAGTCTTTAGAGTCCTACACAGAGGTTTCCTGGCTCAAGCGAAACGAAATAGGAGCGCATATGAGATTTGTGCGGGACCGAGAATAATGCGTGTATGTGATACCGTATTCTATTCTCGCGATGAATGTATCGAATGGTTATATGCGATATAACCTATTTATCGAATCAAGGATTGATTCGATAAGACGATACATAGGATACTAGTCGGTTATATGCTGTATGACCGGATCGTTAAATCAAGTGTTGATTTAATGATTTAATGTATAATTATATATATTTGATATATCACTTTGCATTAACTAGTATCGGTTCACTTAAGATGGATTTTCTCACTCGGATGTGCGCATTGTGTTTGCGATATATTTTTGTGCACTTGATTGTATCATGTTTGATGATACATGTTTGCTAGGGTTTTTGTGTAAAGAATTAAACCATGGTTATTTAAATGGTTAGGGTTTTGATTATCTTAACTAATTATTTAGGTTATTTCCTTTTTTGGCATGTAAAGAGAAAATGGTTTCTTTTCATTCATGAAGCTTGATGAAGCTTCATGAAGACTTTGACCAAGTGACCATTTTTGTCTCATGCTTAACCCTAACCATTCCATTTAACCATGATTAACTCTCTACACATTACCATGGTTAATATTATGATAAGAATGATTTTATTATTCTTTTTCAAAACAACTTATGATAATATTCTTTCTTCTTCTTCTTCTTCTTCAAAGAAGAAAAAGCTTGACCATCAATGGTGATTGATGAAAAAGAGTGAGAAATCCAATTCTAAAGTGAACCCACCTCCTATTTCTTCATCCTTTACCTCTTTCCAAGTAGTATAGGGTGTTCTCTTCATAAGTTTCATGACTTGGTGAAGTGGGAGCTTGATCTAGCGATGCCTCGACGTAGATCATCTTCGGCATCGTAGTCGATGACCTAGCCCGCCCATTTCTCCGATGAAGCCGACGCTAGAGCCCGGGATTTGATTTGGACAGCGAGGAAACTTCATCGCGGAGCTATGGAGGTGGATGACCGGATCTACAAAGGTTGTATTTCCGTTCTTTTAGTTAAGTTGTTAACTATTCGCATTTGTTTCGCCTAAAGATCTAGTTAACGATCTAGTCTTGGTTTTCTCGGCACCGTAAAATATCAAATTGGCATGGTTGATGCCTTGTGAGACCTCATTTGTGTGCCTAGGAACCCTACAGTGGTATCAGAGCCTAGCTAGAGCCTTAGGCGATGCGTAGACGATGTTAGAAACCCGATCGAACCCCGAAACCCTAACTTTTAACCCTCTCTGGACTTTTTCTGAAAAAGTGGTTTTTTCCAAATTAAAAATGCTTAAAAAATTCAGCAGGAAATTCTAAGAATTACGGTGCAAAAATTACCTAATGATCTTTCTAAAGCGCGGCGGATCCGCGGCATTAGCCGTCTATTGCGGCGGTTCCGCGCCCATTTAGTCTCTTCAGTCAACCATTTTTGCACAGTAACTTCTTTATTTAAATGCTGAGTTTTATGGGAATTTTTAAAATTCACTCATGAGTTGAGTTTTCTGGGTTGTATTAGGGACTCGGTATTTCGATCGGATTGTCTAACTTTGTCTATGTGGCTTTCCGGATAATTTTAGAATATGTTAAAAAGTTCGATCGGATATAAATGCCCACCTTTTCCCCTGTCGGGAAATTTCCAAGTGTTGGATCTTTCCATGGTTTAAAGACGTTCTAAGTAGTGCAAGTAACGCGATGGACCCTCTAGAAGACAACAAACCTTAACTCGATTATTTGACCATCTTGAACTGCCCTTTGAACCTTAGGGTTTGGGGCAGTACGGTGTGCCACATGTGAGGCGTTGGCTTGACCCTTCTACGGCTGGACCGTCGGTACTGAGGCATGAACTGGATGTTTTTAAACTTGTTTCATGTGTTGATCTCTTTCGGGAAAACTTGGGTATTTGATTGCTCGATCGGAAAATTTAACATTTTCTATTTATCTGGAATGTGATACAATAATTGGAATTCACAATAAGTTATGAGATAACTGAATGAATGTTATAAACATAGCAGTTTAGTCTCACTTGATCGGTTGCTACGGAATTTTGATGCGATCAAAAGTCCGTCGCAATCACGTAGCGTACGCGGATACTCGCCGGGTAAACTTAATAGACTGCTACACTCCATAGCCCCGACCAAGTGACAGTAGGAGAACCCCGTCGCCGAAAGCATCCGTTCGGGTACTCGCGGCAGCGGTGTTCCGCCTTGGTGCACTTCGTCGACGGTATCGGGGGTGCGGCCGCCTACTAAAGTTTGCGACGAGCATTCGTTCAGTATGTCGGGAATCCTGTTGCATTGCCCGACTTGATATTGAAAAGTGTTTTCAATGATGAGACTAAAATGCTGGGTTTATAATCGTTAGGCATGCGATGTCTAAGGAATTCATTTGATTAGGCATGTGATGTCTAAAGAGATTGCGGATTCCAACTGTTGTAGTTTTACACTTTCTTTTCTGTGACCGTAAGTGTAATATGTGATATCGCCAGTTTCGTTGCTATATGTCAACGACAATTGGGATGCGCATATTTACTTACGTTGATGACATGAGATGTTATGTGCTGCTGGATATGTTATATTGGATCGTCGTGTTTGAATAGCCGGGTTTTTTTTATGTGAGATGAGTGTTTTTCATTTTCATTCATGTAAAAACTTGTTTGTAATATTCTTTTATTGGGGCACGTCCAGGTTGCGGAAGATGTCACCCTTTGTATATTATTTACTTTTCCGCACTAGGATAGACCCAAGGAGGAGAGCACAAGTAACCGGATTCTGGAGTCCAGTGGGAGACCAACTCGAGGAGTCGAGTCCGGGTCTCCTAACTCTAGAATTGGTAGGGTTGCTTGCCGCTCTCGTTGGGGTCTAGGGGTGTGGGTTTGGCTATTCATCGCGACCGTGGAATCCGTGTTTTATACTGGCTCATATTGAAAACACGGACGTCCTAGTATATCCAATATTTCATATGTTTCTTCTGCTGCGATATCTGTGATGTGATCATGTGATGTTCTCTGATAGATACTGTTTATAGTATATATGATATATTATATAGATGTTACTTATGTTTTACACCCGCGCTAGCCCTGCCCTGCTCTGCCGTTAGTTACCTAACCTAACGGTGCATGAGGGGACATCGAGGCGAATGCGGATGGCATAAGTGTACGTCGTATTTATCTGTGATGTTTAGGTAAATTAAATGATGGGACTTCATTAATATGATTAATGAAATAAAAGAAACCTAAGATGTTGTAGAATCGAATTTCAAAAATAAAACAAGTAGCTACAATTCTTGCTTTGCACAGCGGTATATGTGATATATCCCGCACCTTATTCGATGAGGAAAGGACCGAGATCCCTTCACCGGGAGTGACTCCTTTAGCAATAACTGGCAGATGCTACACACTCGGTTTATCTTTTGATTGCTTTTAAGAGTTTTTGCTTTGCACAGTGATATATATGATATATCCTACACCTTATTCGATGAGGAAAGGACCGACGATCCCTTCACCGGCAGTGACTCCTTTAGCAAAACTAGAAAAGCCTCAAAAGCACTCCATTTTAAAATCATTTGATTCTACAACGATATCAAGTTCATTACGCAATAGGTTTTCAGAAAAACCTGTCGTAGCCCTCCGTCATTTCAGATATGTACTAGTTAGTATTCGTGCTGCGGTAGTTTGGCATTCGTCAAGACGTAGTGTACGGTAGCTAACTAGTATTTATCTGCTTGAGCATATGATGCGATTAGATTAGGGTATTCGTACGGCGTTGTTTGGCATTCGTCAAGGGTCGTGCGGGTGGGTTTAATTCAATCAAGAAATGTACGGGTTGAACTTGACTAGTGGACTATGGGTTGTTTGGCATTCGTCAAGGTCATAGAACACTAGGGGCAAAATATTATCGGGAATTTCAAGTGTTGAAATTTGCAATGAGATTGCATACCTTCTATAAGATAGTTGGATCCCGATACCCGCTGCGAGTAATTGTTACTCCTGGGAGAGTTTTACACATTACAATTAGCCGATCAAGTAGGTGTCTAGAAAGGTTTTAACGAGGTTACGCCTCTGGGAAAACGAGGTTTACATTAATTAGGTTCGTGCGAAAGCACGGGGGACCTCCCTCAAAGTACCGACACTGGCCTGGCTGAAAGATTGGCGAACTTGTAGTGTGTAATTAATCCCGGCTAGTCTTTCCTTTTAGGGTTTGAAGGAAGATTTGATAAAAAGCAGTGGGAGCTATCCTGATTAGATAAAATAATAACCAATCTATTCTTGCAAGAGAGCACGCTGAGTGTTTTCTTCTCTCTCTCTCCAGGTAGCGACCATATCACGCCTTAATCAAGATAATAATACGGAATATTGATCGAACCCGCTTGTTATACTGAGCTGGGGAACGTTGGTCCCGCTCCAACTTATAATTGTTATAAGACAGAGCAGGAAATTGGGGAATACCAGATTTCCCATGACGCCCAATCGAAGAGAGTGCATGCTGATGCATCATCTTCGGGTGTGTTCATTACAAAGAACTGTTTCTCAGTATCCTCCGCATCCTGGGTATATGTTACCGGATCAGGATCCCAGATATGTAATCTGTTACATAGGGCTGCAAAAGGGTAGAAGAACTGAGAACGGGTGATAAGTTTCATGAGACAGAAAATGAGGCAAGTGTTGCAGCCAAGTCTGTTAGTCACTGTCACCCTGTATTACCAATACATTGATTCTGAACGAATGTTATTAGATACCGAACCTGATACACAAAATCATATCTATCTCTTTATTAGTAAAGAAATGATAAAATTTTGTATAGTTGGATAATGTTTTGAACATTTCCTATATCAAAAGTTAATCAGTTCAGGCACGTTATCTAAAAGCATTGATGTTCTAAATCAAAATACAGTTCTTAGTATACGGAACACACATAAAAGGAAGAGTTCAGGAATGAACGAATCCTTCTTGAGGCATTGTAGACTAGGTCATATCAATGCGACCCGACTAGCTGAAGTTACATGTAGATGCATATTTAAATCAGTTTGAATTTACATCTTGTGAAACTTTCCAGTCATGTCACAGAGATAATATGACCATAGCTCTGTTTACTGGAAACAGAGAAAGAGTTAGTGAACTCTTGGGATGATACATGTTGATGTATGTAGGTCCCCAGTCTACACTTGCCAAGACCGGTTCTTTATACTTCATTACATTCTCTGATAATCTCTTTAGATTCAGACATATGTTCCTGTTGAAACACAAGTCCGAACCTTTTGAGATATTCACAGAATATGATTTAGAAGTAGAGAACCAAAATACGGGTATAAGTATTATGTCCTTGATATGATCGAGGAGGAGAATACTTGAGCACGGAATTCCTGGACTATTCTAAAGGAGAATGAGATTCTCTCTCAGCATTACTCCTCCGTATACACCATAGCACGATGGTATATCGGGGCGGAGCAATCTCACCCTATATGATAAGGTGTGCTCTATGATGAGTACTACTGAGTTACCTATTTCCTTTTTTGGGAGTTATGCACTTGAGAAGCTGCATACCTATTGAATAGGGTTCAAATCAAATCAGTTGCCTACCACTTCATATTTGATATGATAAGGGAAAAGCCCATCTCTTAAGTTAGTTAAGATTTGGGGTTGTCCAGCCTATGTCTGAAAGGCAAAATCCGGACAAGCTCGAGGCAAGGTCGGTTATGTAGAACTGGAAATGTTCCAGCTATACAAACTGCAGCTGATGATTTGAAAGAACCAAAGGATTCAATAGTTACCAACGAACCTCAGCCTCTCCGCCGATCTAGTAGGGTTTCTCACCCACTTGAGAGATACTTCTGTTTCTCAATGACAGTGGGAGCGAGGATTGCATCATGAGATGGTGACCCAACTAGTTTCGAGCTGGCCATCTGGAGTGTGACTCTGTAAGAATGGCTGGATGCTTAGCGATCTGAGATGGAATCCATGTACACCAACAAAGTATGGACTTTGGTTGCTATATCTGAAGGGTTAAATCCCCATCAGGAGCAAGTATATCTTGAGAAGATTACTTGGTGTACATGGAAAGGTTGAGATTTTCAAAGCTAGACATGTTAAAGCTTTTCGTCATCGACCAGGCGTGGATAATGATGAAACCTTTTCAAGTGGCTATGCTTAAGTCCATCCAGATCCTACTTGCCATGGCTACATACCATGACTACGATATCTGGCAATTGGGTGCCATGACTGCTTTTCTAAATGATGTTTTAGAAGAGAACGTCTATAAGTACACAGCCAGAGGGCTTCGTAGACAGTGGGAGCAGCGGAAACGTGTATAAGATGCTTTATAGGATAAAGCAGGTATCGCGGAGTTGGAACATCTGTTTTGATGTGATTAGTCAAAGAGTTTGACATCATCAAAATGGTAGATGAACCTTGTATAAACAAAAAGGTAGTAGGGAGTATGGTGTTGATCCTCGTAGAGTACGTGGATGACATACTCTTGATAAGAAAGGAGTTTCCTATGCTACGCCCGGTCAATCTCCGCTTATCACAAGGATTCTCCATATAGGATCAAAGTGATACCTCCTAAATCCTGGGTTTTAGATCTATGAGATAGATCTAATTGGATGTTAGAATTCTCACTAGTTGTAGTGAGATGGTATCAACCGATCCTGGGGAGAATCACTGGAAGGGTTCCAGGGTGATAAGGACGACTGAAAGTCAGTCACAGGCATTGTCTTTACCCTCAGTAAAGGGACGGTATGTTGGAAGAGTTCCAAGCTAGATACCGTGGCTAACTAGACGATAAAGGCAGGATACATCGCTACTTGAGATGCTACCAAAGAGGCAGTCTGGATGTATATTTGTTCATGAGATGAACTTAGTTCCTCCCATTGTGTGACAATGGAGTTGTGGCTTATGCCAAGGAACGTCCGTCCCATCAGTGATCCAGACATATTCTAAGGCAGTATCACCTGATCATGGAGATAGTTGATCTCCAGGGTGATCGAGGTTAGGAGAGTAGACTCAGAGGACAACACGGCGGATCCACTCACAAAGGCCATTTCCCAGAGAGAGATTTTTATGGGATGGTTAAGTATGAGATACTGCAACCACTGCTACAGATGGCCCTAGTGCAAGTGGGAGATTGTTAGTTATATGTATGCCCTAGAGGCCATTACTGTACATAGGATGTATATTATAGTGGATGCTTGGACATATATAGGGAGGACTTTCTTACTCGACATGATAGTATGCTATCTGGTTGATCTTTACCTTAACGTGTACACTAATAGTCTCTCTATTACATGTTGGTAAAGCCCTTAGGATGTGTACTTGACTACCTGGACTATGATGCGGATCATACTAGTGGGGACATGGTAGTCCATAAGTACATCCTTCAAAGTCCCTAGTCGTGGGTATAACGAGACGGGGCATCGATATACCAGAGTAGATTAGCATATACCTTCTCGACCCATACAGATGGGCGATGGATGATCCCATATCCATTGGTGTTTGACATCAGAGATGATATACGGGTGCTCAGTGGAGACTGGGTACACTGGACGGACTCGCCGAGAACTCCCAGATGGTATTATACCTTACGTCAGATGGCAGTTCTCTGGTGACACTGGTACAGAGTAGTCTGTTGACCCGAGATCGTCATAGAGTCTTGTGTGGTTCCCACTGTGCTTTGATTTCCATCTTACCACGTCCAAGAAGGCTTGCAAAACGGTGGTTTTTAGGTACAGTCCCGAATCACATGGAGGCAATGAGCGATAGGATGGGATTCGTCTCTCCCGGTATAGGGAGTTGATGTTGCGCTGTGCTCGATTGGCTATAACTGGAAATCCCTGGCCAGGGTTGCTGAGATTTACTGGTAAGTGTTACCTGTAGTTTCTCGAATTGTTATAGACCTCATATCGACACGACTTATCGAGCTATTGGGGTCTGACGTTTACCACCCCTAGGCGAGATATGCGACATATCAGACGATCAGACCGGACTGTACGGTAAGTGTTACTGGTTGGATTCACAGGAGTGTGAGCGGGCTTGCTCGTCGATCTTCTGATCGCTCAATACCCAGGTGACCGTTAAGTTTAGCAGACCGCTTGCGTCTTATGGGTGTTTGATATGATCATCACCTGCTGACGGCGTATTGACGAGTCTTTAGAGTCCTACACAGAGGTTTCCTGGCTCAAGCGAAACGAAATAGGAGCGCATATGAGATATGTGCGGGACCGAGAATAATGCGTGTATGTGATACCGTATTCTATTCTCGCGATGAATGTATCGAATGGTTATATGCGATATAACCTAGTTATCGAATCAAGGATTGATTCGATAAGACGGTACATAGGATACTAGTCGGTTATATGCTGCATGACTTGATCATTAAATCAAGTGTTGATTTAATGATTTAATGTATAATTATATATATTTGATATATCACTTTGCATTAACTAGTATCGGTTCACTTAAGATGGATTTTCTCACTCGGATGTGCGTATTGTATATGCCATATATTTTTGTGCACTTGATTATATCATGTTTGATGATACATGTTTGCTAGGGTTTTTGTGTAAAGAATTAAACCATGGTTATTTAAATGGTTATGGTTTTGATTATCTTAACTAATTATTTAGGTTATTTCCTTTTTTGGCATGTAAAGAGGAAATGGTTTCTTTTCATTCATGAAGCTTGATGAAGCTTCATGAAGACTTTGACCAAGTGACCATTTTTGTCTCATGCTTAACCCTAACCAATCCATTTAACCATGATTAACTCTCTACACATTACCATGGTTAATATTATGATAAGAATGATTTTAGTATTCTTTTTCAAAACAACTTATGATAATATTCTTTCTTCTTCTTCTTCTTCTTCAAAGAAGAAAAAGCTTGACCATCAATGGTGATTGATGAAAAAGAGTGAGAAATCCAATTCTAAAGTGAACCCACCTCCTATTTCTTCATCCTCTACCTCTTGCCATGTAGTATAGGGTGTTCTCTTCACAAGTTTCATGACTTGGTGAAGTAGGAGCTTGATGTAGCGATGCCTCGACGTAGATCATCTTCGGCATCGTAGTCGATGACCTAGCCCGCCCATTTCTCCGATGAAGCCGACGCTAGAGCCCGGGATTTGATTTGGACAGCGAGGAGACTTCATCGCGGAGCTATGGAGGTGGATGACCGGATCTACAAAGGTTGTATTTCCGTTCTTTTAGTTAAGTTGTTAACTATTCGCATTTGTTTCGCCTAAAGATCTAGTTAACGATCTAGTCTTGGTTTTCTCGGCACCGTAAAATATCAAATTGGCATGGTTGATGCCTTGTGAGACCTCATTTGTGTGCCTAGGAACCCTACAGGCGCAACCATGGTACACGAAAACAAATATCATGGAACTCAGCCATCAAGACTAAATCATGCGAATAAATCGCCCAAAATACCGAAATCCAAGGTGACGGATACGTGATAATGGAATCACAAAATCATAAATCATAAATACCGCCGTCGATATTTCCTCCTTCTCCGTCGAGAAGGTGTCGGTGCATCTGTTGCTAGCAGAGCAAGGTATCTACTTTCCTCCTGCTCATGGTCTGGCGTCCTCTGTCTCTGGGCCCTTATCTTCTCTGTGGATTGCCAATCTCGCGATCCATCGGCTCATCGTCCCTGTCAGGTGTGCTAACGGGGACGATTCCGTTCTGACACTTCTCTGGTCATCTCTCGGTCAATCCTCACGACCACTCGTAAAGCAGCACGTCACTAGCGCCGACCTCTGGTCCTCTGAATATACATTAAACATCTAATCCCAAGTGCAAATCTTATCGCAGCTGTGCCCTGGATGGAATCATGCTCAAGGTCTCTTCCGACCTCGCCTATGCCGAACTGTACGGATGCTGGTACTCTTGCATAATCTCTTCTCACTCTATAGACATCTGCGTCCTTAGCACAGCATTTTCTCGGAAACTGGTCGCGTCCCAACGCCTCTGTAGACATATCTGACCTTTAATTCTAACGGGGAATAACAACAGCTCGTCAGCATCTCGCACGAACCTCTTGTCCTACCTGTCTGTATCGTCGTCTACATCGACGTCACGTCCCTATCTGCGCACTTCAATTGTTCTCGGCTACGGTCAATCCGAAGTCTCTCACACGGACTCGAAATCACGAACTCGGTATCTTCATCACTCTGTCGAAGATATCTAGCCGAACACATCCTCAGGAACTCGTCCCAATCTGCGGAGGTATACTCTATACTCGTCCATTCTTGATCAACTCACAACGCATCTGCTTGAGGTCCTTTATCCGAACCTGGTCGACTATCTCGTCGACGATGCCGAATTCTGGCCAGCTGGGTCTGCGCAATATGACCACTCCGGGGTCCAAGTCTTCTCGTATAGTATTCCAGAAAGGTCCTGTCAAAGTCTTTCTCAAATCTCGTTTCCGCCGAATTGCCCGAAAGTTACCACCCTTACTATATCTGTTTCTTATTCCGGAATGGCTGTATACTCATCGCGACTCCTTCTGGAAGGTATATCAATAATCAACGCCTCTGCATGCGTATCGCATCTCTGATGTCAGTGGAGTGGAACGTCATTTCGTCATAATCTCGTGCGAACTCTTAACTCCACTCTGTTCCAATGCCGACTGATTCGGACTCATCTTCTCGTGGCCGCATGGACTGCGCTCCAACGGATATACTCATATTTGGAGTCTCCCTAGCAATGTATCCCATCACATGATATCCGAAAGATGTCGAACCATCCAATCGATTTGCCAAAACCTCATAATCCCGCAAGAGCTTAACATCTTGGGCACAGTTTAATAGTATTCTGGAACATACCACAGCACCTGTGGACCAACCGTAGAAGGGCAAACCCAAGCCTCACAAATGGCACCGTTAAACTGCCGAAAACCCTAAGTTTCGAAGGCGTTCCATGGTCATTACGTCGAGTTAGGGTTTCATTCTTCTAGAAGGTCCATAGCATTACTTGCATTGTTTTACGAATACTTTAAACATGGAATCGAGTTCCTGATATTCGATCGTCTCTATCGACTCTCAACGAATCTGCATGAAGTCGTCTCTAGCTAGAATCAATCTATCTGATGACCTCACATTGGGGTAAGCGAACGAACCACACATCCTAGTCATTCCACCTTGGGTGACTAGCGACCTTCCATTATATCTGTAAGTTTATGCTCATGCTGCAGTAGCTCTAACATTTGGGCGATATCTCGTCATTTGCAGCAACAACTGGCTCATTCGTCTGTACGCTGAACAACGCCTCAACCATCATGAATAAGCGATATATCAATGGTCATCACATCCTGGCTTACCTCTAGCAGTAGCCTGATCCTTTGGTGCCGATCAGCACGACCGGGAAATCTCGTAAAAGCGATCTGTTAAACGCTCGTGGCGCGAAAACGCAATAAAACAAAGCCTCTATGCAATCGTACGTCTCTGGGATCATGCCCTGGTCAGTCCTCGTCCGTGACGAGCTCGTGCTTACGCAACTCTAGCCGTAGCTCTGTCTCTGCCCGTGTAATCGTGGCAGCAAAATCATAACCAACAACGATGATGATAGATCATAGGAATGAATGTAACACTGTGCAAGGAAATGTACATCCTAAGGTTTCTTAAGCGGAGTGGCATGTCATAAGTATGCCGCGGAACATACACACGGCACGTCACTCTAGTGAAGTCAGCTATTCCATTAACCAGGATCAACCTATGCGACGATAGTTCGAGTATAATACCCCTTCGACTAAGTCTAAGTTCCGTAAGGTCAAGCCTAAGTTCCGTATATATATAAATGCTCTAAGCTCCACATAGCCAAACTTAGACTCGAACCAAGGTTAACCTAGCGCTCTGATACTAACTTTGTCATGACCCAAAATAGTACGCGACTGGCACTTGAATCATATGAAGTTTATAGGACCCCATCTAATTCAAGTAAGCCAAATGCCCAGAAATCTAAAACCATTTTAAGGAGTAAATAAAGAAAACTAGTTTTTTTGAAGTAAGGAAAACATGTTTTAAAAACAAGGTTTTTAAAATAAGAGAGCCGAATATGCATTTTTAAAATCTGTAGTCTTTCTCTGAAAATTTCGGCAGAGTTTCCTTTATAAATATTGGCCCCGAACGGGGTACAACAAGAATAATATATACA
Source organism: Agapanthus africanus (assembly GCA_030015575.1). Lineage (NCBI taxonomy): Eukaryota > Viridiplantae > Streptophyta > Magnoliopsida > Asparagales > Amaryllidaceae > Agapanthus > Agapanthus africanus. The sequence continues at coordinate 243,840,866 of CM057347.1, read as the reverse complement.
CAATGATAAAAGTGTTAGGTCCACGTTACCTCTCCCGGTACTTTCAGGGTTGCGGAAACGGTAAAACAAAAAATTTTGTAGACTTGGTAACATGGACCGTAAAAGCCGGATCTTTGCTAAACAACACAATAGCATCCTAACTAGAGATTTATCTACTCGGTTAGGGGTTATACCTCAACTTGAACTCCTTCTCTTCTTGTTGTTCTTCTCCTTGCTTGCTCCGAGGGTTGATCCGGACTTTGGTCACCTCCTCGGCCTCCTTGAGTCGAAGACGATCCACCCGAGAGATGTACACCGAGCTCCACCTCAAGCCGAGGCAACTAGGGCAAAGTGATTGCTAGTCAAGAAGCCCTAGGAGATGTATGGATGTGTTTGTCTTTGTGGGATCTTTTTCTCTCAACACATGAGATCAAAAGATGAGATCAAGAGGAGGAAGAAGAAGGAGAAACTTAGCAACCATGGAGCTTTTCTTTTTCTTCTCACTTCAAGAGAGAGAATGAGAAGAGAATAATGAAAAGATTAAGCCAAATGAAATGAACCATTGTTGCAATAATACACAAAATCATCATTACTAATCCTATCATGATAAAAGTTGATGGGACATTGAATTGACCATTATCATAACACAAGAAATAAAAAGAAAATGAAAGAAGAGTGTGGATCACTCTTGAAGGTCAATGGTCAACACGGTCAGTTGGTCAACAAAGTCAAGAGAGATCTAAGTGGTCAAATAGTCAATGCAATTAGCCATCACAAATCTATCACTAAAAGGATTAGTAAACAATGTCTCCGGCTCATAACGGTTTTGACCAAACGAACTGTCAAAACCCTAATGAGTGTGCCACATTACGGTTTTGGCCGAACCAACTACTAAAACCCTAATGGGGCACCTCCTCCTTCATCTCTCCTCAAAACTGTGCATACATACCCGCATCCGCATTCCGTAGAATGCAAATGCACAGAAGACAAATCAAATCCATCTGTGCAATACTAGGATCTGGCTTAAACCAAAACCCGCTAGTATTGCCTGCCCGAACAGCATACGCACACAAGTGCACGTAAGTGATCGTAGCCCTGCCGTAAAACCATACGGCCTCTACACGTTTCGCTCAATGCAGGGAAATTCTCTGTGTTGGACTCTAAAGACTCGACACCACGCTGGCAGTGGGTTTAACCACAGACCGCCAGCGGCACTAGCTGTACGTAACGGTCCCCAGGTAGATGTCGATAAGAAGGCCGATGAGGTAAACCCATCCGAACTCCTACTGAGCCTGTATGTGACAATCTCCGTACAGTCCGGTCTATTCGTCTGATACATCGCATGGCGGGCCTAGGGGGTGGTGAACGTCAGTCCCCTAATAGTGGTACAAGTCATGTCGAAGTGTAGCCCAGAACACCCTGAAAACATCAATGGAAACCTACCAGTATATCTCACTTGCCCTGGCCAGGGACTACATGTGTAATGGCTCTCCTAGACACAACGCGATGTCAACCCCTAATACCGGGAGAGACGAATCCTGTCTAACCGTCACTGCCTCCAAGTGCTTCGGGACTGCACCCAACTACTACCTGTTTGCAAGACTCAGTAGAGCCGTGGTAGGGTAGTAATCAAAGAACAGTGGGAACACACTCGAGGTGAAGTGACAGTGTCAAGTCAGTGGACTAAGCTGTACTCATGTCACCTGGGAACTTATAACTGACTATTGGTATAATACCAACCATCAGTCCCCGACGAGTCCTGTCCAGTGTACTCGTAACCTAACGAGCACCCGTATACTATCTCAAGTACGATGTACTGACTGCTGTGGGACAGACCGTCTCCCGTGCTGGGATGAGAAGCGCATACGCTAGTGTACTCCGATGTATCGATGCCCTGTCTCGATAATCCCAGGACTACGGACGTGTATAAGGATATGCTTGTGGATTACCCAGCCCCCACGAGTGTGATCGCCATCACAACGCCGGTAATCAAGCAAAGATCCTAAGGGCTCTACTAATGCGTATATGTGATATAATAAAGAAACACATGTACACATTAAAGCAGAGACAAACCAAGTAGCATACTACTATTTCGAGCAAGATTGTCTATACAACTGTGAATATCCCAAGCTTCCATCAAGTAATATACATACTAGTATGATACAGTAATGGACTCTAGGGCATATACACTAACAATCTCCCACTTGCACTAAGGCCATGTACTAGCGTATCAAAGACCTATCATCTCGATCAGCCGCTCAAAATGAGTCTGGGGCAAGGCCTTCGTGAATGGGTCCGCTGTGTTGTCCTTTTTGTCCACTCTCCGTACCTCGATCTCCTGGCGATCAATGATCTCCCTGATCAGGTGATACCGCCTTAAGATGTGCCTGGATTTCTGATAGGACCTTGGTTCCTTCGCTAAAGCTATAGCCCCATTGTTATCGCAATACAAAGGTATTGGGTCAACAATGGATGGAACCACCTGAAGTTCACTAATGAACTTCTTCATCCAGACCGCCTCTTTTGCTGCATTGCTTGCAGCAATGTATTCAGCCTCCATCGTCGAGTCTGCGGCGGTATCCTGTTTGGAACTCCTCCAACATACCGCCCCTCCATTGAGGGTAAACACAAAACCCGAGACAGACTTGCTGTCATCTTTATCACTCTGGAAGCTTGAATCGGTAAAGGACTCGACCCTAAGGTCTCCATTACCGTAAACCAGGAACATCTCCTTAGTCCTTCTCAGGTACTTGAGTATATTCTTCACTGCTGTCCAGTGGTCCTCACCTGGGTCTGACTGATACCGGCTTACCGTGCTCAGCGCATAAGATATATCTGGTCTTGTACATAGCATCGCATACATTATAGATCCTACCGCCGAAGCGTAGGGTATAGTGCTGATGCGAACCCTCACCTCGTCAGTCTTAGGAGACATCTTCTTGGAGAGGGTAATTCCGTGCAATGCGGGTATGTTACCGCGCCTGGAATCCTCCATACTAAATCTCTTTAGTACGGTCTCTATGTACCTGGACTGCGAAAGTCCCAGTAGTCTCTTGGATCTATCTCTATAGATCTTGATCCACAGAATGTACGGGGCATCACCCAGGTCCTTCATGGAGAACCGTTGTGACAAAAATAGCTTGACCGATTGTAGCATAGGAATGTCTTTTCCTATCAAAAGAATTTCGTCCACGTACAAGACTAGGAATACGACAGTTCGTCCTACAATCTTCTTATAGACACAGGGTTCATCTTCGTTCTTGATGAAATCAAATTCCTTGATTGCCTCATCAAAACAGATGTTCCAGCTCCACGATGCCTGCTTTAATCCATAAATGGATTTAAGCAACTTGCATACCTTCCCGCTGCTCCCACTGTCTACGAAACCTTCTAGCTGATCCATGTAAACGCACTCTTCCAAATAGCCGTTTAGAAAAGCCGTTTTAACATCCATCTGCCAGATTTCATAGTCATGGAAGGCAGCAATGGCAAGTAGGATCCGAATGGATTTCAGCATAGCCACTGGAGAAAAGGTTTCGTCATAGTCCAAACAAGGTCTTTGACGAAAACCTTTCGCAACGAGTCTAGCCTTATAGGTTTCCACCTGCCCATCCACACCAAGTTTCCTTTTGTAGATCCATTTGCATCCAACGGGTTTTACCCCAGGTGGAGCAATATCTAAGGACCATACTTTATTGGTGTACATGGACTCCATTTCGGATTGCATTGCTTCCTGCCACTTATCAGAGTCCCTACTGATAATGGCCTGCCTGAAACTGGTAGGGTCATCTTCTTCCAAGATGCAATCCTCTCGATCCCTGTCTATGAGAAAACCGTAGTATCTCTCGGGCGGATGAGAAATCCTACCAGATCTGCGGAGTGGCTGAGGTTCGTTGGGTGTAACTGAATCTAGCGGTTCCTCCAAGTCTTTAGTTAAAGTTCGTGTTTTTGGAATTTCATCCAGTTCTACCGTGCTGCCACTAATATTTTTAACAAGAAATTCTTTTTCCAAAATTGTGGCATTCCTGGAAACAATTATCTTCTGTTCCTCTGCATGGTAGAATAGATACCCACTTGAATATTTTGGGTATCCCACAAACTTACATAAAACTGCCCGTGCCTTAAGTTTGTCTGGGTTCTGCTTTTTGACATAAGCTAGGCAACCCCAAATCTTAATACGTTTAAGATAAAAACTCTTACCACTCCATATTTCATACGGAGTATTAGGCACGGATTTGGATGGAACTTGATTCAATAGATGTGCTGCAGTTTGAAGTGCATATCCCCAGAATGAAAGATGTAACTCAGCATTACTCATCATGGAGCGAACCATATCCAATAGGGTACGATTCCTCCGCTCCGAAACACCGTTTTGCTGTGGTGTATAAGGAGGAGTAAGCTGAGAGAGAATACCATTCTCTTTTAAGTAATCTAGGAATTCCGTGCTTAAGTACTCCCCTCCTCTATCAGACCGGAGGATCTTGATACTTTTGCCAGTGTGGTTCTCTACTTCGTTTCTGAATTCCTTGAATTTCTCAAAAACTTCAGATTTGTGTTTCATAAGATACATATATCCGAATCTAGAGAGATCGTCTGTGAATGTGATGGAGTAGGAGAACCCACCCCTTGCATGTATAGACATCGGACCACATACATCACTGTGTATGAGTCCCAAGAGCTTTGTTGCTCTTTCTCCACGTCCGGTGAACGGAGATTTGGTCATCTTCCCTTTGAGACAAGACTGACAAGTTTCATAAGATGAAAACTCGAACACATCCAAGAGTCCATCTTTATGCAACTTACTCAGTCTTTTCTCTCCGATATGACCAAGTCTACAATGCCACAAGTAGGATTCATTCGTATCTGAATTCTTCCTCTTGCGTGTGTTTTGTACATTGAGAACTGTATTCTGATTTAGAACGTAGATACCATTACACAGTGTACCTTCTGCAACCAGTACCTTGTGAAGGTAAATGTTCATGATATTTCTATCAAGAACAAAGTTATATCCATCTTTATCGAGTAAAGAAACTGATATGATGTTGCAAACCATGGAAGGTACATAGTAGCAATCGTTCAAAATCATAGTCTTGCCATTTGGTAATACTAGGTGATATTCACCGACGGCTGCCGCAGTAACTTGTGCTCCGTTCGCTACTTTGAGCGACATATCAGCCGGTGCAACTTTCCTACTTTTTCTCTGTCCCTGCAATAAATTACAGATATGAGATCCTGATCCGGTATAAAGTACCCAGGAGATAGGGCTGACCGTAAAACAGTTCTCAATTACAAGAACACCTGAAGTAGATGCAAAACCATGCTTCTTCTTCAACTGGGTATCCTGGGAATCCATACAATCCCCTTTCCTTTGCTCATACTTATGACTTTTGTCATAAGTTAGAGTCGAACCAACGTTCCCCAGCTCCAAATAAGAATTCGTATCGGTCAAGCGATATATTTTATTATCTTGATTAGGGCGTGAAATGGTTGCAACCTGGAGAGAGAGAAAAGAAACACTTAGCGTGCGCTATTGCAAGTTTATATTGGTTTTGTAAGTGCACGGCGCCGCCCCGGCCGTCAATCTGACGCCGGAATGCGGAAGCGATACTTAATTTTAACTTTTCAAACCGGCACCACCGCGCACTATAAACCCGGATTGTGCCATTAAACTAGTCCTAGCAACTACATGATGGGAAGAGAGATATACCGAGCGACTCGTGTCCTCCGGTCTTCTCGTCGTCGTCCCGATCTCCCGCGGAATGTCCGGTCTCCACCTACTCGCCGGAAGGGCACCACGTCGCCTGGTTCTTTTACGGGCTCCCACCTCTATACCGAGGCATCTCGGGCATGAAGTTGGCGAGTCGACGTGCCCAAAATTTGCTGTAGAATGTGTAGTGCTCATATCTCATTTCGGGGTTCATGGAGGTAGCCTTTGGTGGAGGGATGAACTATGGAGTTTTTCTTGGGAATTTTGGTGACGGAAAATGATATGAGATCAACAAAGAACCACACTCAAAAATGGGACAGCCCTCATCTCATGTGGCCGGCCAAGTCTTGGTGGGAGTGTGTATCAATCAAAGAAAAATAAGCCCACCATCATCCAAGAGAGAGAGAGAAGGTTACAATGATAAACAATGATCACAAAAAGAGAACCTCACTCCATCAACCTCATCATTTCCAAAAGTCAAGTAATCATGAAGAAAGAAGTCAAGCAATGATGGAGCAAACAAGTCAAATGATGGTGCAACCATCATGACACATCAATATGCAAAGACCCCCTTCCAAAATTGCTTATTTGTACAAATGCAAATAAGCCCTTCTCCATCAAACTTCGGCCAATGAAAGATACAAAGAAATATGGCCGAAACGGAAAACAAACTGGCAACTCCAGAAAACTGGTCCCGTAATAAATTACAGGAAAACCCCGATACTGTGTATACACACCGGCATCTGTATTCCAACCGAATACAAATGCAATAAGACAAAATCTACACTGTACAGTACTAGGATCCGGCTTAAACCAAAACCGGCAAGTATTAACCGTCCGATCCTGATCCGTGCAATACCGCACGTATTTGATCGAACCCTGCCATATCTCCATACGGCCTCTACAGTTTTTCGCCCGAAAACTTGAGCAACTGAATATGGGGGACTCTAAAGACTCGTCAATACTATGGCTGTGGATTTAACCACTAGCACGTCAGAGGTATTAGCCATACGTGACGGGCCACCAGCTATTGCCCGAAAGGGACGTCGATGAGCGAACTCATCCTGACACCCTACTGAGCCTGTCAGTGACAATATCCGTACAGTCCGGTCCGTTCGTCTATGAGCATCGCATGGCGGGCCTAGGGGGTTGGTAAAAGTCAGACCCCCAAAAGCGTTACAAGCCGTGTCAGAGATCAGCCCAGAACACCCTGAGATACTACTGGAATACCTACCAGTAAATCTCCTGGCTTGGCCAAGGACTTTTCATGTTTTGGCTCTCCTAGACACAGCGCGACCACACCCCCAATACCGGGAGGGACGAACCCCCGAAGATCCGCTCACTTCCTCCATGTGGCTCGGGACTGTACCCAACTAAAATATGTTTGCACGTCTCGTTTGAGAATGGTAGGGTAGTAATCAAAGTATAGTAGGAACTCACACGAGACAAATGACGATCCTCAGGTCGATGAACTAACTTGTACATATGTCACCAGGGAACTGCTATCTGACGTCAGGTATAAGACCAACTAACATGTTCCCGGCGAGTCCTGTCCGGTGTACTCATAACCCAATGAGCACCTATATACATCTTAGGTGAACCAACTGACACCAGTGGCTTGTGAGACCGGCCACCGACCCTCGTCGGGGTCTCGACTGTATACACTAGTCTACTCTGGAGTATCGATGCCATGTCTCGAAACTCCCATGACTAGGGACCATTTAAGGATGTGCTTATAGACCACCAGCTCCCACGTATATGATTGCCCTCATACTGCTGGCAGTCAAGAAAGAATCCTAGGGGCTCTATCAACGTGTAATAGCGACATGTTAGGTCACCTAGAGTAGTACACGATGATAAAGATAAACCAGATAGCATACTATCATCTCGAGTAAGACTGTCCTACCGGGATAGGTCCACCCTCAATCATTGCAATCACATGCCAGTGATCCAATAATTGACTCTGAGCGCACTATCTCCAACAATCTCCCACTTGCACTCAAGGCTAATTATTGCGATGTCGCATACTCACAGCCCGTGTGATACCGAACACTCAACTGCTCTACTAGTCAGTCTCACAAAACCTGTTTGTGAAACTATTGCGTTCGAGGAATAGCCTCAGTGAGTGGATCCGCTTTGTTGTTTCTTTCTATGTCCTTCTATATCTCAAGTTCGCGGAGAAAGCCATCTCCCGAAATAAGCAATACCTGTCTTAGAATGTGTCTGGATGTCTGATGGGACCTAGCTCATAAATGAACTCCCAATCCAAACTTCTTAGACTGTATCATCAACTGAACTTAATCAGTATCCTGCGCCATGCCTCCCTCAGTATTTCCTTGGACCACCTGTCCAAAATACTGCCCCTCGTTAGAAGGAAAACTATAACTCTGACAACCTCCCTGTCGTCCAAGTCACCTTGGAAGCCTGGAATGATAACTGTCACCCGAATGAGGCTGTTGTTATCATATCCCTAGAACATCCACTTATGTTCTAGAACTGCTTCCGATTGTTTCTCCAGGATTAGATTAATGTCAATTTCTTGCACCTACTGCAAGAACAATATCTGGTGTGGTACTGTAAGTGCACGGCGGCGCCCCGGCCTCCATCCCGAGGCCAAATGCGGAAGCGATGGTTAACTTTAATTTTTCAAACCGGCACCACCGCGTACTAAAACCCGGATCGTACCATTAACTAGTCCTAGCTAACTACAAGATGGGAAGAGAGATATACCGAGTGATCCGTGTCCTCCGGTCTTCTCGTCGTCGTCCTGATCTCCCGCGGAAACTCCGGTATCCACCTCGTCACCGGAAGGGCACCACGTCGCCTGCTTCTTTTACGGGCTCCCACCTCTATACCGAGGCAACTCGGGCACGAAGTTGGCGAGCCGACATGCCCAAGGTTTGCTGTAGAATGGTGTGGAACCATGTTTCATTTTGGGGTGGTGGAGGTTGCCATTTGGTGGAGGAAAATGATATGTGGAATTTTGTAGATGAACTTGGGGATTTTTAACCATCAATAGAACCAAAAATTCCCCACTACAAAATTGGGCAGCCCCCTCTCAAGTGGCCGGCCTTGGCTCAAGGTGGAAATAAGAGTGAGAGAGAGGTGAATGGAAGATTGAACCACAACCATAATGCAAGGGAATAAAGATAATCATGAAGGGAAATGATCACAAACAAACCCACACTCCAAAACAACCATCATCAACAACCATGATTGCTCACAAAGTCAAGCAATCATGAACCATGGAAAGTCAAGGGATGGTCCTCCATCATGATCCAACAATGCAAAGACCCCCTTTCCAAATTGCTTATTTGCACAAATGCAAATAAGCCCTCCTCCACCAATCTTCGGCCAATGAAAAATACAAATGAAAATGGCCGAAACTAAAAGCAAACTGGCAACTCCAGAAAACTGGTCCCGTAATAAATTACAGGAAAACCCCGATACTGTGTATACACACCCGCATTTGTATTCCGACCGAAATACAAATGCAATGAGACAAAATCTACACCGTACTATACTAGGATCCGGCTTAAACCAAAGCCCGCTAGTATAAACCCGTCCGATCATGATCCGTGCAATACCGCACGTAACTGATCGAAACCTGCCATATCTCCATACGGCCTCTACAGCGTTTCGCCCGAAAATTTGAGCAACTGAATGTGGGGGACTCTGAATGTGGGGGATTTAACCACTATCACATCAGAGGTATATGCCAATACGTAACGGGCTACCAGGTATTGACCAAAAGGGACGTCGATGAGCGAACTCATCCTGACACCCTACTGAGCCTATCAGTGACAATATCCGTACAGTCCGGTCCGTTCGTCTATGAGCATCGCATGGCGGGCCTAGGGGGTTGGTAAAACTCAGACCCCCAAAAGCGGTACAAGTCATGTCGGAGTGTAACCCAGAACACCCTGAGATACTACTGGAATACCTACCAGTAAATCTCCTGCCTCGGCCGAGGGCTTTGTGTAATGGCTCTCCTAGACACAGCGCGACCTCACCCCCAATACCGGGAGAGAAGAACCCCTGAAGATCCGCTCACTGCCTCCATGTGGCTCGGGACTGTACATAACTAAAACCTGTTTGCACGTCTCCTTTGAGCGTGGTAGGGTAGTAATCAAAGTACAGTGGGAACTCACACGAGACAAATGACGATCCTCAGGTCGATGAATTAACCTGTACACATGTCACCAGGGAACTGCTATCTGACGTCTGGTATAAATCCAACTAGCAGGTTCCCGGCGAGTCCTGTCCGTTGTACTCATAACCCAATGAGCACCTGTATACATCTTAGGTGAACCAACTGACACCAGTGGCTTATGAGACCGGCCACCGCCCCTCGTCGGGGTCTCGACTGTATACACTAGTCTACTCTGGAGTATCGATGCCCTGTCTCGAAACTCCCATGACTAGGGTCCTATTAAGGATGTGCTTATAGACTACCAGCTCTCACGTATATGATCGCCCTCATACTGCTGGTGGTCAAGCAAGAATCCTAGGGGCTCTATCAACGTGTAATAGCGACATGTCAGGTCACTTGAAGAAGTACACGATGATAAAGATAAACCAGATAGCATACTATCATCTTGAGTAAGACTGTCCTATAAGGATAGGTCCTCCCTCAATCATTGCAATCATGTGCCTGTGATCCAATAATTGACTCTGAGGGCACTATCTCCAACAATCTCCCACTTGCGCTCAAGGCTAATTATTGCGATGTCGCATACTCACAGCCCGTGTGATACCGAAACCCAACTCCTCTACTAGTCAGTCTCACAAATATCGTTTGCGAAACTATTGCGTTCAAGTAATAGCCTCAGTGAGTGGATCCGCTTTGTTGTTTCTTTCTATGTCCCTCTATATCTCAAGTTCGCGGAGAAAGCCATCTCCCGAAATGAGCAACACCTATCTTAGAATATGACTGGATGTCTGATGGGACCTAGCTCATAAATGAACTCCAAATCCAAACTTCTTAGACTGTATCATCAACTGAACTTAATCAGTATCCTGCGCCATCCTTCCCTAAGTATCCACCTGGACCTCCTATCCAAAATAATGCCCCTCGTCAGAGGGAAAACTATAACTCTGACAGCTACTCTGTTATCCAAGTCACCTTGGAAGCCTGGAATGATAACTGTCTCCCGAATGAGGTTGTCGTTATCATATCCCTAGAACATCCACTTATGTTCTAAAACTGCTTAATGCATCTAGTGCAAGAACAACATCTGGTGTGGTACTTGACATCTCATGATTGACACAATTGCCTAAGCAAGTGATCTGCCAATCGTGCACATCCATCTCCCCTTTAGTCTGTAAGACACCTTTAGAGAGGGTTACTCCATCATCTGCAGGTACACTACCGTGCCAGGAGTCGTCCATTCTAAATACTCTTAGAATGCTGTCTAAGTACCCTTAATTGGGAAACCACCCAAATCTAGATATAAAACCATAGATCTAGTAACCAGTATGTCTGATATAATGTCCAAGTCCCATGTGGAGAAACTACTGTGTGACGACCAAAGTATAACCGATCGTAGTATAGGAATATCACTTCCTACTCTGTGTATGTCATCCAAATACCATGACATCAAACCCTACTACCTTCTTAACAGATCCATCCCCTATTCTGATGAAGTCAAACCTATGACTATCACATCAGAAATTGATGATCTATCTCCGCTACATCTGCTTTAGTCTATAAAATAGACATAAGCCACTTATCCACCAATGCTTCCGCTGCTCCCACTGACTACGACAACCCTCTGGCAGAGTCATATAGACGTACACTTCTAAAGCTAGTTTAGAACGACGCTTTACTCATCCTCCTGCTGGGTCTCACGGTCTGGAACAACAGCAATGGCAAGTCTAGGTAAACAAGAACTTCCCTGTCACTGTCCTTGAGGCTACCGAAGTACCTCTCGGGTGCCTGAAGTTACCCACCTTATCTGCGAAGTGGCCAAGGGAATGTCAAACAAGATTGAATCTTTAGGTTCTTATCAAATTTTCAGTAATCGTTTGCGGTTCTGGAATTACTTCCAGTTCTACCATACTCCCACTACTGTTTTCTGAAAAAAATCCATTTTTATCAAAACTGTGGCGAGTCAAGAACAATATCACTATTGAACTTCCAGATGGTAGAAAATCAACCCTCGTCATAGCCTGGGTCAACCCACAAACAGCCATTACAGAAACGTGCCTTGAGTTATCCAGAGTCTGGTTTTTAAGCATAAGTCGGACAACTCCCCGTACCTTAAAATCGTCAAGATACGAACTGTTCTATATCCAATATAGAGCCAGAGGCACTGATTTAATTGAACCAGATTCAAATCATGCAACTGTCTCCAGCGCATGTCTACTAAATGGAAGGAGGCCGATCAACGTTACTCAACGTAGGAATGCTTCCAATTATGAGTAGCCTGAAAAAAAAAAGCAAGTTCTCTTAATCATTACTATCAACTGAATACCATACACAAGTATCTACATCTTCGATCACTTCGAAGAATCCCGATACTTGCTACACCTGGTTCTCTACTCTATTCAAATACCTATAACTTCTCAAAATTCGGACCCTGTGTTTCCACGAAACACCTGTCTAAAAACTAGAGAAGTCATAAGTAAACCGAATATAGTACGAGGACCAACCTCTCTATCCTGATGGACGCTAGACAACATACAATACTCTGTATAAGTCTCTTGAGTCTGATAATTCAATCTCTGTGTGTCGTAGGTTGAAAACTGTACTTTTGGTTATGAAGATTTACACCGCTGTTTAATGCTCCTTACTTAACCATCCACTGATATAGGTAAATGTCATAGACATAATTTCAAAAAGGTATATCTCACTCTATGAAAATAGACGTACGGATATATCAATTTGAAACTGGTGCATAACAACGGATATTCAAAACCAAAAATTTGCCGTCCGGCAAACAATCCAGGTGACTTCCTCAAATATCACCGATTACAACGAATCCCGATATAATGAGGATGATCACCCAATTCCCAATAACTTACTCCCACCCATCATCTGGAAAACCATACAGATGTGAGAATCAAACTTGGTAAATACATACCATTGAGTAAGTATCTAATCGGGAAATCAGTTTTCCTTTAACAGTACACAGCGAAACTGAAACATTGAAATGTTTCGATGGGGTATCCTGGTATTCCTAGTAATGCCTCTTCCAGATTCACAACTGTAACCGTATAAATCTTTGCCACCTCTCCAAATCCCTTCATATGTCTTTAGTCATTACCTTCTGTACACCCTTTAAGGCCAAATGGTTTTCTTCCTTCCCTACCGTTCGGCACCAGCCTATGGTTTGGAAGAAGACTATCCAATTAGCATAATGGGTGTACTGTCCTAATCCTACGAGCACTCGCAACCCGAGAGAAGGTGAAGATAAAAGACAACCGAATAAACCTTATTCCTATTTCTCCTGAACCAGCATCCATACCCGAACTGGAACAAGTTCCTTTTGAGTTCGTATATAACCATACGATGGAGTATCCAATAAACTGTGGATCTTCGTAGTGATACGGAGTGTCCTGGAGAAATACAAAGGTGATTTAGGATTGGCGAAGGAATGTTTGGTTTGGTCGTGAATAGCAGTCGCATTTTACTTTGCCCTCTTACTAATCTCTTTCTTTGTCTTTACATAATACCTTCTGAACACCACCGTTAGGCTAATTGGTTTTCTTCATTCCCTACCGGTCGGCACTTGCCTATGGTTTGGAAGAAGACTATCCAATTTGCGTAATAGGTGTACTATCTCCTAAACCAAGGAGTACTCGCAACCTGAGAGAAGGTAAAAGGAAAAGACAACTGAATAGTCCTCTCCGTTTTTTCCAGAACCGGAAACCATCCTCGAATAAATCCCTTCGAGTTCGTATATAACCATACGATGGTTTTTTCCAATGGAAGTGGACGTTCGTAGTAATACGGGGTGTCCTGGAGAAAAGGGTAAAAGTAGGAGTGGCAATGAGGTTTGCAACTCAGACAATCCAAAAGCCAGTGTTAAGAAGGTTCGGTCAACTTGGTCACTGAGTCATAGTCTAGGGTCGGGTCAATGGTCGCTGCCAAGGAGAGAGAGAAAAGAAACACTCAGCGTGCACTCTAACCTAGATCAGAATGGTTACCAATTTATCTAATCTGGAAACCTCCCACTGTAACCTCAAATTCTTCTCCAAACCTGAAAGAAGAATTAGTCGGGGTCACCCGAAGAGTAAACTAACTCATCAGTGGGAATCGGGATCCAACTATCATCGCATGACAACGTGACGGAATCCGCTCACGTTATCACACTCCAGAAGGTATGCGCATATCTGGCATGTTTCAGTTTCTTTAGAAACTCCCGATGTGATTTCTGCCCCATGCTCTTATGACCTTGACTTTGGCCAACATATCATAAGTCACATATCAAGTTCTACCCGTCATTCTCCAGGTTAATTTGAGCACACCCGTACATACCCTTGACTTTGGCCAAAATAGTAGTACGACTGCCCTAAACCAACGCATCTATCAATGCTGCATATGAATACCCAATAGCTACCAATCACTGTGCCTTGACTTTGGCCAACATACACAGCTTGAATACTATTGACCACCCATATGAAACGACGGAGGGCTATGAATGGTTTCTGGCGAAAATCTTCAACGTAATGAACTTGATATCGTTGAAGGAACGGATAGCTTTTAAAAAATATAGTGACGAAAACCGTTGCTAAAGAGGTCACTCCCGGTGAAGGGATCTCGGCTCTTTCCCCGTAGAATGAGGTGCAGGATATTCCAACTGAATACAACGGTGCAAAGAAAAAGTAATCGGCTATAGTGAAGTTATTGCCCTGACGCAAACTTTTGTCCAAGAGGTCACTCCCGGTGAAGGGATCTCGGCCCTTGCCTCGTCGACTGAGGAGCAGGATATTCCAACTGAATACCACGATGCAAAACAAAAGTGAACGTCCTTGCAATAACATCTTTTTGAAAAGTGTTCCAACAACATCAGATTAGGTTTGTTTTTAACTTGCATTGATCCGAATCAACGCAGTCTCATCAATTGATCACACCACAAAGAACAAAAATATACTGACGTACGTATATGCCATCCGCATTCGCCACTGGGTCCCGTCATTACCCATTAGGTTAGCTAACTAACGACAGAGCGGGGACTGGACTAGCGCGAATGCAAAACATATACAACATCTACTAGTATATATATATCAATATATAATATTTCGCTCAAGGCGTGAAAAAAAATTGCAACATCACAGAAATGTACAGCATCACAAAACAATACAGATATCTGGGATCCCTGGGTTTCACAGAGCCACTTCTGAAACCCGAAGTTCCCCTGGTCGTATGGATATCCTGTGCAATGAAATCCTAGACCCCTACGGGCGCGGCAAGTTACCCGCCAAAACCTGAAGCGAGGCAGCCCCCTTCAGCAACGTGAATGGACCACCCGGCACTTTGCGGAATTCGGTAACTTGGGCACCCCTCCTGGGTCAACCTGTACCCCTACGAGTGCGGCGAATAGCCCGCCAATCCTAAAGTGAAGCCCCCTCCGTCTCAATGCCATGAGATGCGGGTTTGTTTCCCTCTAGAACCCGGCTATCCGTGCATCCCTCCGCTGCGTAATCCTAGTAAAGAAAGTAAAATATACATACAACGGGTACATCGACCGCAACTTGGTCGTGCCCCAAAATAATAATACAATCAGGCAGTGACGGCAGTCCACATGTCGGACGCTCGCCCCGCAATATCAAATGTACATAATACAACCAAAAACTGTACTAGCATTGCATCCAGGCTATCCCCCACGACCAATCCGCAACATCACAGCAATACACAGAACATCAACGTGAAAGTCACGTTCGCAAATCCGTCTAACCGGGCTATAGCAGTTAGACAGGATTTACCGATCAAGTGACATTCATGGTCGCAGATATAATGTAAATACTGTGAAATAATGTGTTTAAAATATCCGATCGATCAAATTTACCCAAGTGGGCCCCAAGCAATACTGTAGCAGTTAAAGAAATTCTGGGCCCAAACAAAGTATACCAAAACCCCTATTTTCATCCCACAAGCCCACTGCAAAAAATTGGTGATGTGAATCCAAATTCCTGCAGTGGAACCGCGGCCAAAGAGGGGTTATGGCCGCGGTTCCGCGGTTGTACGGAAGGATCAGGTGACCAAAATTCTACAGTGTTCTTAGGATTCCCTGCACATCATTCTGCAACATACTGAAAAATTTTTGGACTCCAAAAAATTTCGACAGAAACTGATGTGAAGAAAAATACGGTTTTTGGAAAATTGTTCGATCGGAAATGTAAAACACATTAGACAAAGCTAGACTATGTTAATGGCGAGGCTCTGATACCACTGTAAGTGCACGGCGGCGCCCCGGCCTCCATCCCGAGGCCAAATACGGAAGCGATGGTTAACTTCAATTTTTCAAACCGGCACCACCGCGCACTAAAACCCGGATCGTACCATTAACTAGTCCTAGCTAACTACAAGATGGGAAGAGAGATATACCGAGTGATCCGTGTCCTCCGGTCTTCTCGTCATCGTCCCGATCTCCCGCGGAAGCTCCGGTCTCCACCTCGTCGCCGGAAGGGCACCGCGTCGCCTGCTTCTTTTACGGGCTCCAACCTCTATACCGAGGCAACTCGGGCACGAAGTTGGCGAGCCGACGTGCCCAAGGTTTGCTGTAGAATGGTGTGTAACCATGTCTCATTTTGGGGTAGTGGAGGTTGCCATTTGGTGGAGGAAAATGATATGTGGAATTTTGTAGATGAACTTGGGAATTTTTAACCATCAAGAGAACCAAAAATTCCCCACTACAAAATTGGGCAGCCCCCTCTCAAGTGGCCGGCCTTGGCTCAAGGTGGGAATAAGAGTAAGAGAGAGGTGAATGGAAGATAGAACCACAACCATAATGTAAGGGAATAAAGATAATCATGAAGGGAAATGATCACAAACGAACCCACACTCCAAAACAACCATCATCAACAACCATGATTGCTTACAAAGTCAAGCAATCATGAACCATGGAAAGTCAAGGGATGGTTGTAACGTTTTGAAAATCGTTTCGGTGAAATTTCGAAAAAAACGGTAAAATAAGGCGGTTTTCTGTAAAAAGACAAAATACAAATATCTTATTATAAAAATTAAATATACATATTCTAGCTATGTAATTGCTAGTATTTGGTGTTTATTGAGCCACTGGTGAAATTTCAAATTTTCTGAAAAAAAAATTATTTTATTATTATTTTAAGACGTCACTAATACATTTAATTAGGGAAAATTACAAATTGGAATGAGTTGAAACAAATTTTGTGCATCATAAAATATTAAATAAAATTTTATCATGTGGCTTTTGAAACGAAATCGTTTGCCAAAACGGTTAATAAATATCGAAAAAAGGCTTTTTTCGGTGAAATTAGTGTTAATGGGAATTGAGGTAATACATTTATCTTTTTCCTAACCGACACACCCACACCTCACCCTCTCTCTCTCTCCCCCATGTGGCCGGCCCCACCATGACAGCCCTCTCTCTCTCTCCCTCCAATCACCTCACATTTCAAAAGAAAAGAAAAGAAAATGAAAGAAAGTCAAAAGGGGGGGTGGACTTTACCTTTTTCTCCCCACTTTCTCTTCCTCACTCTCTCTCCTCCCCCACTCCCCCAACATGGCCGAATTCCTGCTGCAAAACAGCCCCTCTTTTCCCCCATTTTCCCATCTTTTTGCTTCCAAAAATTCAACAAATACCCATCAAAAAAATCCCAAAATCTAAATCTAGTTCTTACCCATTTTAGTGTAGCCTTAGATGAATGAATTGTGGTGAAAGGAGAGCATTTTGAGAGGCTAGATTGCAAGTTTGATCCATGGTTCATGAGGTATAAATCTTGGCTTTTTGTTTAATTTGTTGCTAATATTTTAGTCTAGCTTAATTATAAGTTTAATGGTGGTTTAATTGTGTGTTTCAAAGTTCAAGAAAAAAACATGAATGCAAGTGAGGGTTTGTGAAATTCAAGAGAAGAATTTGAATCATGTTAGGGTTTTATGTTATGAGATTATGCTTGTGTGATGTTTTGACATATGAGGTTATGCTAAATCCAATTTAAGTTGCTAGTTGCATATTTGTTGATTTAAATTGTGATAAGTATATAAATGGTAAACTAGGTTTTGAAAAATAATTATATTCTTGTGAGATAAAATTCAAATTTAGGTTTCATGTCATTATAAAGATTATATTGAGTGGTTTAATGCTTTTAGTTCATGAAAATCCAAGCTAGATTGTAGTTTGTACATTTTTGCTATAAAATTGTTAAAATTTAGGTATTTTGTGAACTAGAATTTTATGGTTTATGGAAATTAATGAGATTAAATTATGGGAATTATTTTTATGACTTAATTAAGATATTTAGTGAATATTGTGGCCGCTAGATTCGTTTATACATCGAGTTTTGTACTAAAACGTTTAATTTTGCTTGCTAGATTTTCGGAAAAATAGCTTTTAAAGCGAGTTTGAGGTTTTTGTGAGTTTTAAGCTATTTTATATTATTATTAGTACTTGTAATTGTACAAATGAGTGTGTTTGGGTTTTTCTCGATGGTTTGGCGTTTGTACGCCGACTTCGAGGGTTTTTTGGTTGATTTGTGAAAGCAACCATAGGTTTTGACCTATGTGGGATTCACGTGTCGTTTTGGGTCCTGAGTCGGATTTTAATACGACACGGTACGTTATGATATGTAGGTAACCCATGTGGACTTCGAGACGACAAGCAAGCGCTTGGCGACGTCGGCACCGGCTAGCGAGGACCAGGTGAGTAGATCTATATCTACGGGGAGAAGTCGGGTGGATGGCGTATAGCACCCCCGCAGTCCGTAGTATAGCTCATATATATATGTTTATATAGTTGTTTTATGATACGAGAATGTTTACTCATGTTATGATTTTGTGTTCATGGATTAGCTTTGGGTTAGTTGCGAAACCCTAGAGTAGTTGTTATACCCACATACGCACACACAGACTTGCATACATTACTTTCTTGTGCGCCGATTGGGATGTGTATATATGTATATATGCGTGGGTATGGGACTATGCATATGTACATTCATATACACATGCATGGATAATGAGGATAGTACTTGGGATTTAAGATGAGTCGATGAGATTTGATTTGAGGCCGTGGGATCGGTGATATAGCAGGGTTCGTATTTGAGATACGACATGACGTTGTAACGGGTCTTAACGTAGTGTTTCACACACGTGCATGCATACTTAGGCGGTATCAGTATTGTACTAGACGTAGATCAGTACCCCGATCATGATATTTGATAAAGAGGATACCAGGTGAATAGTATGATGAATGTGACATTGACCCGTACCCAGATTTGGGATCCCGTACGACGGATTTACGTACGAGCTATATTGATGATTGATCCGCACTCTTAACTTGGGATGCCTGCTTATAGATATGGTATCGGATATGGTATTATTGAGGCGGGATCACCGACTGTATATATACAGGTATGTATATGTATCGACTCAGATGATAGGCGGTTTCCTTACCTGTAGTTCAACTTGTTAGTTCAGCCGTATAGTTTAGTGTAGTTGTTAGATTAGATTAGACTCCTACCTATTTCAAAACTAGCGGATCGTGGGTATTTTAAAAGACAGGTCAAGGGATCTACGGATATTTCAAAAGACGTATCCTTTCTTAAAAACCACCGTAGCCCCTATTTTCAAAACCCCACGATTCGTGTTATTTCAAATGGAACCATTGTTTAATATTTAGCTCCCGTTCTTTTTGGTTGCTCGCTCCGCATTGCATATTTACATTGTTATTTCATATTGCATTGTTGACATTATGCTGTTAGGACACCAGCACCATTACCGATGACGCGTATGTACCACATACACTTACTTGCCGGCTCACACACATCTTCATCGGTAATTTCCATGTCACGTACACCTTAGAAAATATTATTGCTTAACTTAGCTTGATAGCCAGTAGTTTGACATAATATTAGTGTACATACCTTATATGCCAGCTTAGATATTGTAGTTATTACTTGTCACTTCATACATACTGTTATTCATTATCAGGCTTATATTCATGGTTTTACATGCTATTGATGATTCAGATTTCCATGATATTTTCTGGATTTGGAGGAAAACCGCAAAACATATATAAACTGCTTTTTCTCTTTTTAAATAAAAATGCGGTTTTCCCATGATGTATAAGTCGTCCACCATGAGTTTGCTGATGGATTTCGAGACCCGATTCGAGGAGTTGGATGAACCGTTTTGGGTACATGGTGGAACCGGTGCGGTACCCCGGGGCGAGAAGGCCGTGTTGTTGACGTTGAGCCTGACAGGGGAGCACTACCGACCGGTGATATTACCCGACGCGTCGGATATCCAGAGGATACCGTCGTGGTCTTGAGATGGATGGTAGGGGCCGGTCTGGACTGACGGCGCCCTTGATATTGAGAGTGAGACATTGAGATTTCGAGATATTGAGGTACCGAGATTTGATGATACAGGCCAGTCCGGATAGCCGGAGCCTGAGGTTTCGAGACTTTGAGATTTATGTTTTGTGTCGATGCTAGACACTATTGATGCTGATTTCATTTATGATACCTCATTTTAAAAATACAAAGAAAATCTCACTAAATTATGAAAACAGTTTCTTCATTTACATGTAATCTGTTTTCATGCATTCATACCTCATTCATGATATATTGCTACCTGAGGCACTGACACGGGCACATGAGATTATACTCGGGTTAGATATTTATCCTAGTCATTGTTATAGACTGCTGGTTTTATTTGAGGATTATATATATTGATCGTATGACCTAGGATTGCGTCATACATTCGATTTCTATTCGTAGATGTTTTTCTATTCACGAGTTGGCAACTCACCCCTGTTGTGCCCCAGTTTCTTGCAGGTTTTGCCGTACTGGTTTCCTTACGGCTTTGCGGGTACAGTTTCGTTCGGGTGACTTGCTAGTAGGTGGGTTTATTGTATCATACCCATCAGTATACTTTGTATATATTATTATTCAGTTGTATCTAGAAGTTCCATCAACCAAACATGTATTTATTTTGAGATAGAGACCAGTGATGTTATTCTTTCGACCTTAGAGTAACGCGTTGTATTTCTGTGGATTTCTTGTTATTTTGAGTTTCCTTTTGAGTTCTGATCCTCGCCCTTGGCGTTGTATATTATATTGCTTGTGTGGTTGTGACCGTCGATTGACGAAGAGCTAGCTCCCGCTTGGGGATGCCTTTTATTGATTTCGTATACTATTCATGTTGTATCCCGTTTGGGGCCCAGTATTTACAAAGGAGACTCGGCCGAAATTTTCAGGAAATATTTGATGTTTTTCAAAAACGCATAATTCGGCTTATGCTATTAAAACTACTTGATTTAAATTGGTTTTACTTCACTCTACTACTTTTCTTGGTTTGGATTTCTGGGTTTCGGCTTACTTAGATTACGTACGCCTCTAGACGTTCGTAGTTTAAGTGCCGGTCATGTTCCGTATGTTCGGGACGTGACAATGGTCCTCCATCATGATCCAACAATGCAAAGACCCCCATTCCAAATTGCTTAATTGCACAAATGCAAATAAGCCCTCCTCCACCAATCTTCGGCCAATGAAAAATACAAATGAAAATGGCCGAAACGGAAAGCAAACTGGAAACTCCAGAAAACTGGTCCCGTAATAAATTACAGGAAAACCCCGATACTGTGTATACACAGCCGCATTTGTATTCCGACCGAAATACAAATGCAATGAGACAAAATCTATACTGTACTATACTAGGATCCGTCTTAAACCAAAGCCCGCTAGTATAAACCCGTCCGATCATGATCCATGCAATACCGCACGTATCTGATCGAACCCTGCCATATCTCCATACGGCCTCTACAGCGTTTCGCCTGAAAATTTGAGCAACTGAATGTGGGGGACTCTAAAGACTCGTCAACAACTTGGTTGTGGATTTAACCACTAGCACGTCAGAGGTATAAGCCAATACGTAACGGGCTACCAGGTATTGACCAAATGGAACGTCGATAAGGGAACTCATCCTGACACCCTACTGAGCCTATCAGTGACAATATCCATACAGTCCGGTCCGTTCGTCTATGAGCATCGCATGGCGGGCCTAGGGGGTTGGTAAAACTCAGACCCCTAAAAGCGGTACAAGTCGTGTCGGAGTGTAGCCCAGAACACCCTGAGATACTACTGGAATACCTACCAGTAAATCTCCGCCGAGGGCTTTGTGTAATGGCTCTCCTAGACACAGCGCGACCTCACCCCCAATACCCGGAGAGACGAACCCCTGAAGATCCGCTCACTGCCTCCATGTGGCTCGGGACTGTACCGAACTAAAACCTGTTTGCACGTCTCCTTTGAGCATGGTAGGGTAGTAATCAAAGTACAGTGGGAACTCATACGAGACAAATGACGATCCTCAGGTCGATGAATTAACCTGTACACATGTCACCAGGGAACTGCTATCTGACGTCTGGTATAATCCCAACTAGCAGGTTCCCGGCGAGTCCTGTCCGGTGTACTCATAACCCAATGAGCACCTGTATACATCTTAGGTGAACCAACTGACACCAGTGGCTTGTGAGACCGGCCACCGCCCCTCGTCGGGGTCTCGACTGTATACACTAGTCTACTCTGGAGTATCGATGCCCTGTCTCGAAACTCCCATGACTAGGGGCCTATTAAGGATGTGCTTATAGACTACTAGCTCTCACGTATATGATCGCCCTCAGACTACTGGTGGTCAAGCAAGAATCCTAGGGGCTCTATCAACGTGTAATAGCGACATGTCAGGTCACTTAAAGCAGTACACGATGATAAAGATAAACCAGATAGCATACTATCATCTTGAGTAAGACTGTCCTACAGGGATAGGTCCTCCCTCAATCATTGTAATCACGTGCCTGTGATCCAATAATTGACTCTGAAGGCACTATCTCCAACACTTGACATCTCATGATTGACTCAATTGACTAAGCAAGTGATCTGCCAATCATGCACACCCTCTCCCCTTTAGTCTGTAAGACACCTTTAGAGAGGGTGACTCCATCACCTGCAGGTACACTACCGTGTCAGGAGTCGTCCATTCTAAATACTCTTAGAATGCTGTCTAAGTACCCATAATTGGGAAACCGCCCAAATCTAGATCTAAACCCATAGATCTAGTAACCAGTATGTCTGATATAATGTCCAAGACCCATGTGGAGAAACCACTGTGTGACGACCAAAGTATAACCGATCGTACTATAGGAATATCACTTCTTACTCTGTGTATGTTATCCAAATACCATGACATCACACCCTACTACCTTCTCAATAGATCCATTCCTTATTCTGATGAAGTCAAACCTATGACTGTCACGTCAGAAATAGATGATCAATCTCCGCTATATCTGCTTTAGTCTATAAATAGACATAAGCTACCTGTCCACCAATGCTTCCGCTGCTCCCACTTACTACGACAACCCTTTGACAGAGTCATATAGACGTACACTTCTAAAGCTAGTTTAGAACGATGCTCTACTCATCCTCCTGCCGGGTCTCATAGTCTGGAACAACAGCAATAGCAAGTCTGGGTAAACAAGAACTTCCCAGTCACCGTCCTTGAGGCTACCGGAGTACCTCTCGGGCGCCTGAAGTTACCCACCTTATTTGCGGAGTGGCCAATGGACTGTCAAACCAGATTGAATCTTTAGGTTTTTATCAAATCTTCAGTAATCGTTTGCGGTTCTGGAATCACTTCCAGTTCTACCATACTCCCACTACTGTTTTCTGAAAAAATCCATTTTTGTTAAAACTGTGGCGAGTCAAGAACAATATCACTATTGATCTTCCAGATGGTAGAAAGTCAACCCTCGTCATAGCCTAGGTCAACCCACAAACAGCCATAACAGAAACATGCATAGAGTTATCCAGAGTCTAGTTTTAAGCATAAGCCAGACAACTCCCCGTACCTTAACATCGTTAAGATATGAACTGTTCTATATCCAATATAGAACCAGAGGAACTGATTTAATTGAACCAGATTCAAATCAGGCAGATGTCTCCAGTGCTTGTTAAGTAAATGGAAGGAGGCCGATCAGCGTTACTCAACTTAGAAATCTTCCAATTATGAGTAACCTGAAAGAGAAGCAAGTTCTGTTAATCATTACTATCAACTGAATACCATACACAAGTATCCACATCTTCGATCACTTTGAAGAATCCCGATACTTGCAATACCTGGTTCTCTACTTTATTCATATACCTATAACTTCTCAAAATTCGGACCCTGTGTTTCCACGAAACACCTGTCTAAAAACTAGAGAAGTCATAAGTAAACTGAATATAGTATGAGGACCATCCCCTCTGTCCTAATGGACACTGGACAACATACAATACTCGGTATAAGTCCCTTGAGTCTAATAACTCATTCCCTGTGTGTCGTAGGTTGAAAACCGTACTTTATGGTTAAGAAGAATTACACCGCTGTTTAATGGTCCTTACCTAACCATCCACTGATATAGGTAAATGTCACCGACATAATTTCAAAAAGGTATATCTCACTCTATAAAAATTGACGTACAGATATATCAACTTGAAATTGGTGCATGACAGCGGATATTCAAAACCAAATATTTGCCGACCAGCAAACAGCCCAGGCGATTTCCTCACATATCACCAATTACAACGAATTCCGATATAATGAGGATGATCACCTAATTCCCAATAACTTACTCCTACTCATCATCTGTAAGACCATACAGATGTGAGAATCATACCTAGTAAATACATACCCTGGAGCAAGTGTCTAATTGGGAAATCAGTTTTTTTTAACAGTACAGGGTGAAACTGAAACATTGAAATGTTTCGTTGGGGTATCCTGGTATTCCTAGTAATGCCTCTTCCATTATCAGATTCACAACTGTAACCGTATATCTCTTTGCCACCTCTCCAAATCCCTTTATATGTCTTTAGTCATAACCTTTTGCACACTCCTTTAGGCCAAATAGTTTTCTTCCTTCCATACCGTTCGGCACCAGCCTATGGTTTGGAAGAAGACTATCCAATAAGCATAATGGGTGTACTGTCCTAATCCTAGGAGCACTCGCAATGTGAGAGAAGGTGAAGATAAAAGACAACCGAATAAACCTTATTTCTATTTCTCCTGAACCAGAATCCATCCCCGAACTGGAACAAGTTCCTTTCGAGTTCGTATATAACCATACGATGGAGTATCCAATAAACTGTGGATCTTCGTAGTGATACGGAGTGTACTGGAGAAATACAAAGGTGAAGTGGGAGTGGTAATGAAATACCTGGTTTGGTCGTGAATATCAGTCGCAATTTACTTTGCCCTCCTTCTAATCCCTTTCTTTGTCTTTACATAATACCCTCTGTACACCATCGTTAGGCTAATTGGTTTTCTTCATTCCCTACCGGTCGACACCTGCCTACGGTTTGGAAGAAGACAATCCAATTTGCGTAATAGGTGTACTATCCCCTAATCTAAGGGGTACTCGCAACCTGAGAGAAGGTAAAATGAAAAGACAACTGAATAGTTCTATCGTTTTCTCCAGAATCGGAAACCATCCTCGAATAAATCCCTTCGAGTTCATATATAACCATACGATGGTTTTGTCCAATGGAAGTGGGCGTTCGTAGTAATACAGGGTGTCCTGGAGAAAAGGGTAAAAGTAGGAGTGGCAATGAGGTCTTCAACTCTGACAATCCAAAAGCCAGTGTTTAGGAAGGTTCGGTCAACTTGGTCACTGAGTCATAGTCTAGGGTCGGGTCAATGGTCGCTGCCAAAGAGAGAGAGAAAAGAAACACTCAGCGTGCACTCTAACCTAGATCAGAATGGTTACCAATTTATCTAATCTGGAAACCTCCCACTGTAACCACAAATTCTTCTCCATACCCGAAAGAAGAATTAGTCGGGATCACCCGACGAGTAAGCCAACTCATTAGTGGGAATCAGGATCCAACTATCACCGCATGATAACGTGACGGAATCTGCTCACGCTATCATACTCTAGAAGGTATGCGCATATCTGGCAAGTTTCAGTTTCTTTTGAAACTCCCGATGTGATTTTTGCCCCATGCTCTTATGACCTTGACTATGACCAACAAATCATAAGTCACATGTCAAGTTCTACCCGTCATTGTCCAGGTTGATTTGAACCCACCCGTAGAAGCCCTTGACTAGGGCCAACAAGGCTACACGACTGTCCCAAACCAACGCATTTATCTATGCTACATAAGAACACCCAATAGCTACCAAACACTGCGCCTTGACTATGGCCAACAAACACAGCTTGAATACTATTGACTATCCATATGAAACGACGGAGGGCTAAGGATGGTTTCTGGAGAAAACCTTTAACGTAATGAACTTGATATCGTTGAAGGAACGGATAGCATTTTAGAAAATATAGTGACGAAAACCTTTGCTAAAGAGGTCACTCCCGGTGAAGGGATCTCGGCTCTTTCCCCATAGAATGAGGTGCAGGATATTCCAACTGAATACCACGATGCAAAGCAAAAGTAATCGGCTATAGTGAAGTTATTTCCCTGACGCAAACTTCTGTCCAAGGGGTCACTCCCGGTGAAGGGATCTCGGCCCTTGCCTCGTCGACTGAGGAGCAGGATATTCCAACTGAATACCTCGATGCAAAACAAAAGTGAACGTCCTTGCAATAACAGCTTTTTGAAAAAGTTCCAACAACATCAGAATAGGTTTGTTTAACTTGCATTGATCCGAATCAATTGATCACACCATAAAGAACGAAAATATACTGATGTACGTATATGCCATCCGCATTCGCCACTGGATCCCTGTTGGAGATAGTGCCCTCAGAGTCAATTATTAGGTCACAGGTACGTGATTGTAATGATTGAGGGAGGACCTATCCCGGTAGGACAGTCTTACTCGAGATGATAGTATGCTATCTGGTTTACCTTTATCATCGTGTACTGCTTTAGGTGACCTGACACGTCGCTATTACACGTTGATAGAGCCCCTAGGATTCTTGCTTGACCACCAGCAGTATGAGGGCGATCATATAAGTGGGAGCTGGGGGTCTATAAGTTTATCCTTAAAAGGTCCCTAGTCATGGGAGTTTCGAGACTGGGCATCGATACTCCATTAGTAGACTAGTGTAT
This sequence comes from Agapanthus africanus, assembly GCA_030015575.1. NCBI lineage: Eukaryota > Viridiplantae > Streptophyta > Magnoliopsida > Asparagales > Amaryllidaceae > Agapanthus > Agapanthus africanus. The sequence continues at coordinate 243,813,943 of CM057347.1, read as the reverse complement.
ACAGTCGAGACCCCGACGAGGGGCGGTGGCCGGTCTCACAAGCCACTGGTGTCAGTTGGATCACCTAAGATGTATACAGGTGCTCATTGGGTTATGAGTACACCGGACAGGACTCGCCGGGAACATGCTAGTTGGTCATATACCAGATGTCAGATGGCAGTTCCCTGGTGACATGTGTGCAGGTTAGTTCATCGACCTGGGGATCGTCATTTGTCTCGTGTGAGTTCCCACCGTACTTTGATTACTACCCTACCACGGCTCAAAGGAGTCGTGCAAACAGGTTTTAGTTGGGTACAGTCCCGAGCCACATGGAGGCAGTGAGCGTATCTTCAGGGGTTCGTCTCTCCCGGTATTGGGGGTGAGGTCGTGCTGTGTCTAGGAGAGCCATTACACAAAGCCCTCGGCCGAGGCAAGGAGATTTACTGGTAGGTATTCCAGTAGTATCTCAGGGTGTTCTGGGCTACACTCCGACACGACTTGTACCGCTTTTGGGGGTCTGACTTTTACCAACCCCCTAGGCCCGCCATGCGATGCTCATAGACGAACGGACCGGACTGCACGGATATTGTCACTACAGGCTCAGTAGGGTGTCAGGCTGAGTTCGCTCACAGACGTCCCTTTTGGTCAATACCTGGTGGCCCGTTATGTATTGGCTTATACCTCTAACGTGCTAGTGGTTAGATCCACAACCAAGGTGTTGACGAGTCTTTAGAGTCCCCCACATTTAGTTACTCAGCTTTCGGGCGAAAGGTGGTAGAGGCCGTATGGAGATATGGCAAGGTCCGATCAGATACGTGCGGTATTGCACGGATCAGGATCGGACGGTTTGTACTATAGGCTGTATTGGTATATAGCAGGGTTCGATCAGATACGTGCGGTATTGCACGGATCAGGATCGAACAGATATTACTAGCCGGTTTTGGTATAAGCCGGATTCTAGTATAGTACAGTGGAGATTTTGTCTCATTGCATTTGTATTTCGGTCGAAATACAGATGCGGGTGTGTATGCACAGTATTGGGGTTTTCCTGTAATTTATTACGGGACCAGTTTTCTGGAGTTGCCAGTTTGCTTTCCGTTTCGGCCAATTTCCATTGTTCCGTTCATTGGCCGAAGATTGGTGGAGGAGGGTTTATTTGCATTGTTGCAAATAGACATTAGTGAAGGGGTTCTTTGCTTTTTGTAGCATCATGATAGTCTTCATGATGGTGCACCATCCATTGACTTGCTTGACTTTCCTTTTCATGATAGCTTGACTTTGGTGTCATCATGCATGAGATGATGGTTGTGTAGGAGTGTGGTTGTGTTTGTAATCATGTTCTTTCATGATTCCTTTGGATTCCTTTTGCATTCCACCCACCCCCTTGACCTTTCTTTTTCTCTCTCCAATCACACAAAAGAAAATGGGGGCCGGCCACTTTTGTGGTATGGTTGTTTGATTCATTTGGTAGTGTGGTATTTTTCTTCTCATGTTTTGCTAGAAAAGTTCTCTAGCTCCTTTCCAAAAGGTTGCTCTTTTTTCCTTCACCAATGGCAATTCCACAAACCCCAAAAATGAGACTTGCTCACTACATATTCTACCACGAACCTTGGGCACGTCGAGTAGCCGTCTTCGTGCCCGAGTTGCCTCGGCATTGAGGTGGGAGCCCATAAACGAAGAAGGCGATGTGGTGCACTTCCGGCGACGAGGAGGAGACGGGACTTTTCCGCAGGAGATCGGGACCATGACGAGAAGACCGGAGGACTTGGATCGTCGGTATATCTCTATTCCCTATCTTTTTAGTAGCTTAGACTAGTTAGTGGTTCGATCCCGGTTATAGTGCGCGGTGGTGCCGGTTTGCTAAGTCCGCAAAATTTAAGTTATTCACCGTTTCCGCATTCCGGCGTCGGATTGACGGCCGGGGCGCCGCCGTGCACTTACAGTGGTATCAGAGCCTCGCCATTAACTTAGTCTAGCTTTGTGTAATGTGTTTGCATTTCCGATTGATCAAAAAAGTTCCAAAACCCGTATTACCTTCGCATCAGTTTCTGTTGAAAATTTTTGGTCTCGAAAATTTTTTCTGTTGGTCTCAGAATGATGTGCAGGGAGCCGTAAGAACACTGAAAAAATTTGGTAACACGATTCCACTTTTCGACCGCGGAAGGGCGGCCAAAACCCACTTATGGCCGCTCTTCCGCCGCAATTTTATCTGTTCGTGTGGAAATGTTTTTGCAGTGGGCTTATGGGCTATAATTAGGGGTTTTGGGATATTAAAATTGGGCCCAGATTTCCTGTGATTGCTACAGTTTTTGTTTGGGGCCCACTTGTTAATTTTTGGTCAATCGGAAAATTTTAAACACATTTTTCACAGTATTTACATTATATCTGCGACCGTGAATGTCACTCGATCGGTAAATCCGGTCTAACTGCTATAGCCCGGTTAGACGGATTTGTGAACGTGACTTTCACGTTGATGTTTTGTTTTTGCTGTGATGTTGCGGATCGGTCGTGGGGGATAGCCTGGATGCAATGCTAGTACAGTGTGCTGTTGTATTATGTACATTTGATTTTGCGGGGCGAGCGTCCGACATGTGGACTGCCGTCACTGCCTGTTTGTATTATTATTTTGGGGCACGGCCAGGTTGCGGTCGATGTACCCGGTGTATGTATATTTTACTTTCTGTACTAGGATTACCCCGCGGAGGGGTGCACGGATAGCCGGGTTCTGGAGGGCAACAAGCCCGCATCTCATGGCATTGAGACAGAGGGGGCTTCACTCTAGAATTGGCGGGCTATTCGCCGCACTCGTAGGGGGTACAGGTTGACCCAGGAGGGGTGCCTAAGTTACCGGATTCCGTGAAGTGCTGGGTGGTCCATTCACGGCGCTGAAGGGGGCTGCCTCGCTTCAGGTTTTGGCGGGTAACTTGCCGCGCCCGTAGGGGTCTAGGATTTCATTGCACAGGCTATCCACACGACCAGGGGAACGTCGGGTTTCAGCAATGGCTCTGTGAAACCCGGGGATCCCAGATATCTGTATTGTTTCTGTGATGCTGTTCATTCTCTGTGATGTTGCATTTTATTCACGCCTTGAGCGAATATAATATATTGGTATATATTAGTAGATGTTGTATATGTTTTACATCCGCGCTAGTCCAGTCCCCGCTCTGTCGTTAGTAACCTAACCTAACGGGTAATGACGGGACCCAGTAGCGAATGCGGATGGCATATACGTACATCAGTATATTTTCGTTCTTTTGGTGTGATCAATTGATGGGACTGCATTGATTCGGATCAATGCAAGTTTAAAAACAAACCTAATCTGATGTTGTTGGAACACTTTTCAAAAAGCTGTTATTGCAAGGACGTTCACTTTTGTTTTGTATCGTGATATTCAGTTGGAATATCCTGCTCCTCAGTCGACGAGGCAAGGGCCGAGATCCCTTCACCGGGAGTGACCCCTTGGACAAAAAGTTTGCGTCAGGGCATTAACTTCACTATAGCCGATTACTTTTGCTTTGCATCGTGGTATTCAGTTGGAATATCCTGCACCCCATTCTACGGGGAAACAGCCGAGATCCCTTCACCGGGAGTGACCTCTTTAGCAACGGTTTTCGTCACTATATTTTCAAAAAGCTATCAGTTCCTTCAACGATATCAAGTTCTTTACGTTAAAGGTTTTCGCCAGAAACCATTCGTAGCCCTCCGTCGTTTCATATGGGTAGGCAATAGTATTCAAGCTGTGTTTGTTGGCCAAAGTCAAGGCACAGTGTTTGGTAGCTGTTGGTTATTCATATGCAGCATAGATAGATGCGTTGGTTTGGGACAGTCGTATAGCCTTGTTGGCCAAAGTCAAGGGCTTGTGCGGGTGGATTCAAATCAACCTGGAGAATGACGGGTAGAACTTGACATGTGACTTATGATTTGTTGGCCAAAGTCAAGGTCATAAGAGCATGGGGCAGAAATCACATCGGGAGTTTCAAAAGAACTGAAACTTGCCAGATATGCGCATACCTTCTGGAGTGTGATAGCGTGAGCGGATTCCGTCACGTTGTCATGCGATGAGAGTTGGATCCCGATTCCCACTGATGAGTTAGTTTACTCCTCGGGTGATCCCGACTAATTCTTCTTTCAGGTTTGGAGGAGAATTTGACGGTACAGTGGGAGGTTTCCAGATTAGATAAATTGGTAACCATTCTGATCTAGGATAGAGTGCACGCTGAGTGTTTCTTTTCTCTCTCTCTCTTTGGCAGCAACCATTGACCCGACCCTAAGACTTTGACTCAGTGACCAAGTTGACCGAACCTTCTAAACACTGGCTTTTGGATTGTCAGAGTTGCAAACCTCATTGCCACTCCTACTTTTACCCTTTTCTCCAGGACACCCCGATTTACTACGAACGTCCACTTCCATTGGACAAAACCATCGTATGGTTGGATACGAACTCGAAAGAATTTATTCGAGGATGGTTTCCGGTTCTGGAGAAAACGGATAGGATTATTCAGTTGTCTTTTCCTTTTACCCTCTCTCAGGTTGCGAGTACTCCTTGGTTTAGGGGTAGTACACCTATTACGCAAATTGGATTGTCTTCTTCCAAACCTTAGGCTGGTGCCGACCGGTAGGGAATGAAGAAAACCAATTAGCATAACGATGGTGTACAGAAGGTATTAAGTTCAGACAAAGCAAGGGATTAGTAAGAGGGCAAAGTAAATTGCAACAGATATTCACGACCAAACCAAATATTTCGTTACCACTCCACATCACCTTTGTATTTCTCCAGGACACTCCGTATCACTACGAAGATCCACAGTTTATATGGATAATCCATCGTATGGTTATATACGAACTCGAAAGGAACTTGTTCCAGTTCGGGGATGGATTCTGGTTCAGGAGAAATAGGAATTAAGTTCATTCGGTTGTCTTTTATCCTCACCTTCTCTCGCATTGCGAGTGCTCCTAGGATTAGGACAGTACACCCATTATGCTTATTGGATAGTCTTCTTCCAAACCATAGGCTGGTGCCGAACGGTAGGGAAGGAAGAAAACCATTTGGCCTAAAGGGGTGTGCAGAAGGTAATGACTAAAGACATATGAAAGGATTTGGAGAGGTGGCAAAGAATTATACGGTTACAGTCGTGAATCTGGAAGAGGCAATACTAGGAATACCAGAATACCCCATCGGAACATTTCAATGTTTCAGGTTCACTGTGTAATGTTAAAAGAAAACTGATTTCCCGATTAGACACTTGCTCCAGGGTATGTATTTACCAGGTATGATTCTCACATCTGTATGGTTTTACAGATGATGAGTGGGAGTAGGTTATTGGAAATTGGGTGATCATCCTCATTATATCAGGATTCGTTGTAATCGGTGATATTTGAGGAAATCACCTGGGCTGTTTGCCGGTCGGCAAATAATTGGTTTTGAATATCCGATGTTATGCACCAATTTCAAATTGATATATCTGTACGTCTATTTTCATAGAGTGAGATATACCTTTTTGAAATTATGTCTACGACATTTACCTATATCAGTGGATGGTTAGGTAAGGAGCATTAAACAGCGGTGTAATTCTTCTTAACCATAAGTACAGTTTTCAACCTACGACACAAAATGAATGAGTTATCAGACTCAAGGGACTTATACAAAGGATTGTATGTTGTCCAGGGTCCATCAGGACAGAGGGGTTGGTCCTCGCACTATATTCGGTTTACTTATGACTTCTCTAGTTTTTGGACAGGTGTTTCGTGGAAACACAGGGTCTGAATTTTGAGAAGTTATAGGTATTTGAATAGAGTAGAGAACCAGGTATAGCAAGTATCGGGATTCTTCAAAGTGATCGAAGATGTAGATACTTGTATATGGTATTCAGTTGATAGTAATGACTAAGAGATCTTGCTTCTCTTTCAAGTTACTCATAATTGGAAGCACTCCTAAGTTGAGTAACGCTGATCGGCCTCCTTCCATTTAGTTGACATGCGCTGGGGACAGCTGCATGATTTGAATCTGGTTCAATTAAATCAGTGCCTCTGTTTCTATATTGGATATAGAACAGTTCATATCTTAACGATGTTGAGGTACGGGGAGTTGTCCGGTTTATGATTAAAACCAGACACTGGATAACTCAAGGCACGTTTCTGTAATGACTGTTTGTGGGTTGACCCAGGCTATGACGCGGGTTGACTTTCTACCATCTGGATGAACAATAGCAATATTGTTCTAGACTCGCCACAGTTTTATTAAAAATGGATTTTTTCAGAAAACAGTAGTGGGAGTATGGTAGAACTGGAAGTAATTCCAGAACCACAAACGATTACTGAAGATTTGATAAGGAACCTAAAGATTCAATCTGGATTGACATTCCATTGGCCACTCCGCAGATAAGGTGGGTAACTTCAGGCACCCGAGAGGTACTACGGTAGCCTCAAGGACGGTGACAGGGAAGTTCTTGTTTACCCACAATTGCCATTGCTGTTGTTCCAGGTTACGAGACCCGGCGGGAGGATGAGTATAGCGTCGTTCTAAACCAGTTTTAGAAGTGTACGTCTATATGACTCTGCCAGAGGGTTGTCGTAGTCAGTGGGAGCAGCGGAAGCATTGGTGGACAGGTTGCTTATGTCTATTTATAGACTAGAGCAGATGTAGCGGAGAGAGATCATCTATTTCTGACATGATAGTCATGGGTTTGACTTCATCAGAATAGGGGATGGATCTGTTGAGAAGGTAGTAGGGTGTGATATCCTGGTATTTGGATGATATACACAGAGTAGGAAAAGAAACTCCTACACTACGATCGGTTATACTTTGGTCGTCACACAGTTGTTTCTCCACAAAGGAAATGGATTTTATATCAGACATACTGGTTACTAGATCTATGATCTAGGTTTGGGTGATTTCCCAATCAGGGTACTTGACAGCATTCTAAGAGTATTTAGGATGGACGACTCCTGGCACGGTAGTGTACCTGCAGGTAATGGAGTCACCCTCTCTAAAGGTGTCTTACAGACTAAAGGGGAGAGGGATGTGCATGATTGGCAGATCACTTGCTTAGGCAATTGAGTCAATCATGAGATGTCAAGTACCACACCAGATGTTGTTCTTGCACTAGATGCAATAAGTTGACATTAATCCAATCCTGGAGAAACAGTAGGAAGCAGTTTTAGAACATAAATGGATGTTCTAGGGATATGATAACGACAGCCTTATTCGGGAGACAGTTATCATTCCAGGCTTCCAAGGTGACATGGACGACAAGGAGGTTGTCAGAGTTATAGTTTTTCCTTCTGATGAGTGGCAGCATTTTGGACAGGTGGTCCAAGGCAATACTGAGGGTGGCATGGCGCAGGATACTGATTAAGTTCAGTTAACGATACAGTCTAAGAAGTTTGGATTTGGAGTTCATTTATGAGCTAGGTCCCATCAGACATCCAGACATATTCTGAGACAGGTATTGCTCTTTTCGGGAGATGGGTTTCTCCGCGAACTTGAGATATAGAGAGACATAGAAAGAAACAGCAATGCGGATCCACTCACTGAGGCTATTCCTCGAACGCAATAGTTCCGCAAACGAGCTTTGTGAGACTGACTAGTAGAGGAGTTGGATGTTCGGTATCACACGGGCTGTGAGTATGCGACATCGCAATAATTAGCCTTGAGTGCAAGTGGGAGATTGTTGGAGATAGTGCCCTCAGAGTCAATTATTAGGTCACAGGTACGTGATTGTAATGATTGAGGGAGGACCTATCCCGGTAGGACAGTCTTACTCGAGATGATAGTATGCTATCTGGTTTACCTTTGTCATCGTGTACTGCTTTAGGTGACCTGACACGTCGCTATTACACGTTGATAGAGCCCCTAGGATTCTTGCTTGACCACCAGCAGTATGAGGGCGATCATATAAGTGGGAGCTGGGGGTCTATAAGCTTATCCTTAAAAGGTCCCTAGTCGTAGGAGTTTCGAGACTGGGCATCGATACTCCATTAGTAGACTAGTGTATACAGTCGAGACCCCGACGAGGGGCGGTGGCCGGTCTCACAAGCCACTGGTGTCAGTTGGATCACCTAAGATGTATACAGGTGCTCATTGGGTTATGAGTACACAGGACAGGACTCGCCGGGAACATGCTAGTTGGTCATATACCAGACGTCAGATGGCAGTTCCCTGGTGACATGTGTGCAGGTTAGTTCATCGACCTGGGGATCGTCATTTGTCTCGTGTGAGTTCCCACTGTACTTTGATTACTACCCTACCACGGCTCAAAGGAGTCGTGCAAACAGGTTTTAGTTGGGTACAGTCCCGAGCCACATGGAGGCAGTGAGCGTATCTTCAGGGGTTCGTCTCTCCCGGTATTGGGGGTGAGGTCGTGCTGTGTCTAGGAGAGCCATTACACAAAGCCCTAGGCCGAGGCAAGGAGATTTACTGGTAGGTATTCCAGTAGTATCTCAGGGTGTTCTGGGCTACACTCGGACACGACTTGTACCGCTTTTGGGGGTCTGACTTTTACCAACCCCCTAGGCCCGCCATGCGATGCTCATAGACGAACGGACCGGACTGCACGGATATTGTCACTGACAGGCTCAGTAGGGTGTCAGGCTGAGTTCGGTCACAGACGTCCCTTTTGGTCAATACCTGGTGGCCCGTTATGTATTGGCTTATACCTCTAACGTGCTAGTGGTTAGATCCACAACCAAGGTGTTGACGAGTCTTTAGAGTCCCCCACATTCAGTTACTCAGCTTTCGGGCGAAAGGTGGTAGAGGCCGTATGGAGATATGGCAAGGTCCGATCAGATACGTGCGGTATTGCACGGATCAGGATCGGACGGTTTGTACTATAGGCTGTATTGGTATATAGCAGGGTTCGATCAGATACGTGCGGTATTGCACGGATCAGGATCGAACAGATATTACTAGCCGGTTTTGGTATAAGCCGGATTCTAGTATAGTACAGTGGAGATTTTGTCTCATTGCATTTGTATTTCGGTCGAAATACAGATGCGGGTGTGTATGCACAGTATTGGGGTTTTCCTGTAATTTATTACGGGACCAGTTTTCTGGAGTTGCCAGTTTGCTTTCCGTTTCGGCCAATTTCCATTGTTCCGTTCATTGGCCGAAGATTGGTGGAGGAGGGTTTATTTGCATTGTTGCAAATAGACATTAGTGAAGGGGTTCTTTGCTTTTTGTAGCATCATGATAGTCTTCATGATGGTGCACCATCCATTGACTTGCTTGACTTTCCTTTTCATGATAGCTTGACTTTGGTGTCATCATGCATGAGATGATGGTTGTGTAGGAGTGTGGTTGTGTTTGTAATCATGTTCTTTCATGATTCCTTTGGATTCCTTTTGCATTCCACCCACCCCCTTGACCTTTCTTTTTCTCTCTCCAATCACACAAAAGAAAATGGGGGCCGGCCACTTTTATGGTATGGTTGTTTGATTCATTTGGTAGTGTGGTATTTTTCTTCTCATGTTTTGCTAGAAAAGTTCTCTAGCTCCTTTCCAAAAGGTTGCTCTTTTTTCCTTCACCAATGGCAATTCCACAAACCCCAAAAATGAGACTTGCTCACTACATATTCTACCACGAACCTTGGGCACGTCGAGTAGCCGGCTTCGTGCCCGAGTTGCCTCGGCATTGAGGTGGGAGCCCGTAAACGAAGAAGGCGATGTGGTGCACTTCCGGCGACGAGGAGGAGACGGGACTTTTCCGCAGGAGATCGGGACCATGACGAGAAGACCGGAGGACTTGGATCGTCGGTATATCTCTATTCCCTATCTTGTTAGTAGCTTAGACTAGTTAGTGGTTCGATCCCGGTTATAGTACGCGGTGGTGCCGGTTTGCTAAGTCCGCAAAATTTAAGTTATTCACCGTTTCCGCATTCCGGCATCGGATTGACGGCCGGGGCGCCGCCGTGCACTTACAATCCCGTCATTACCCGTTAGGTTAGCTAACTAACGACAGAGCGGGGACTGGACTAGCGCGGATGCAAAACATATACAACATCTACTAATATATATACCAATATATAATATTCGCTCAAGGTGTGATAAAATGCAACATCACAGAAATGTATAGCATCACAGAACAATACAGATATCTGGGATCCCCGGGTTTCACAGAGCCGCTGAAACCCGATGTTCCCCTGGTCGTGTGGATAGCCTGTGCAATGAAAACCTAGACCCCCAACGGGCGCGGCAAGTCACCCGCCAAAACCTGAAGCGAGGCAGCCCCCTTCAGCAACGTGAATGGACCACCTAGCACTTTACGGAATTCGGTAACTTGGGCACCCCTCCTGGGTCAACCTCTACCCCCTATGAGTGCGGGGAACAGCCCGCCAATTCTAGAGTAAAGCCCCCCCCGTCTCAATGCCATGAGATGCGGGCTTGTTGCCCTCTAGAATCCGGCTATCCGTGCACCCCTCCGCGGGGTAATCCTAGTACCGAAAGTAAAATATACATACAACGGGTACATCGACCGCAACCTGGTCGTGCCCCAAAAGAATAATACAAACAGGCAGTGACGGCAGTCCACATGTCGGACGCTCGCCCCACAATATCAAATGTACATAATACAACAAAAAACTGTACTGGCATTGAATCCAGGCTATCCCCCATGACCAATCCGCAACATCACAGCATAACACAGAACATCAACGTGAAAGTCACGTTCGCAAATCCGTCTAACTGGGCTATAGCAGTTAGACAGGATTTACCGATCGAGTGACATTCACGGTCGCAGATATAATGTAAATACTGTGAAATAATGTGTTTAAAATATCCGATCGATCAAATTTACCAAGTGGGCCCCAAAGCACTACTGTAGCACATAAAGAAATTCTGGGCCCAAAAATAATATTCCAAAACCCCTATTTTCAGCCCAAAAGCCCAGTACAAAAAATTGGTGAAACGAAGCTAACATACTGCGGCGGAACCGCGGCCAAAGAGGGGTTATGGCCGCGGTTCCGCGGTCTTATGGAAAGATCAGATCACCAAATTTTTACAGTGTTCTTAGGATTCTCTGCACATCATTCTGCAACATACTGAAAAATTTTTGGAGCCAAAACAATTTCGACAGAAAACTGATGTGTTTAAAAACGCGGTTTTGGGATTTTTGTTCGATCGGAAATGTAAAACACATTAGACAAAGCTAGACTATGTTAATGGCGAGGCTCTGATACCACTGTAAGTGCACGGCGGCGCCCCGGCCGTCAATCTGACGCCGGAATGCGGAAGCGATGCTTAACTTTAACTTTTCAAACCGGCACCACCGCGCACTATAAACCTGGATCGTACCAATAAACTAGTCCTAGCTAACTACAAGATGGGAAGAGAGATATACCGAGCGATCCGTGTCCTCCGGTCTTCTCGTCGTCGTCCCGATCTCCCGCGGAATGTCCGGTCTCCACCTCCTCGCCGGAAGGGAACCACGTCGCCTGCTTCTTTTACGGGCTCCCACCTCTATACTGAGGCAACTTAGGCACGAAGTTGGCGAGTCGACGTGCCCAAGATTTGCTGTAGAATGTATAGTGCTCATGTTTCATTTCGGGGTTCATGGAGGTTGCCTTTGGTGGAAGGATGAACTATGGAGTTTTTCTTGGGAATTTTGGTGAAGGAAAATGATATGAGATCAACCAAGAACTACACTCAAAAATGGGACAGCCCTCATCTCATGTGGCCGGCCAAGTCTTGGTGGGAGTGTGTATCAATCAAAGAAAAATAAGGCCACCATCATCCAAGAAAGAGAAAGAAGGTTACAATGATAAACAATGATCACAAAAGGAGAACCTCACTCCATCAACCTCATCATTTCCAAAAGTCAAGTAATCATGAAGAAAGAAGTCAAGCAATGATGTAGCAAACAAGTCAAATGATGGTGCAACCATCATGACACATCAATATGCAAAGACCCCCTTCCAAAATTGCTTATTTGCACAAATGCAAATAAGCCCTCCTCCACCAAACTTCGGCCAATGAAAGATACAAAGAAATATGGCCGAAACGGAAAACAAACTGGCAACTCCAGAAAACTGGTCCCGTAATAAATTACAGGAAAACCCCGATACTGTGTATACACACCCGCATCTGTATTCCAACCGAATACAAATGCAATGAGACAAAATCTACACTGTACAATACTAGGATCCGGCTTAAACCAAAACCGGCTAGTATTAACCGTCCGATCCTGATCCGTGCAATACCGCACGTATCTGATCGAACCCTGCCATATCTCCATACGGCCTCTACAGCTTTTCGCCCGAAAACTTGAGCAACTGAATGTGGGGGACTCTAAAGACTCGTCAATACTATGGCTGTGGATTTAACCACTAGCACGTCAGAGGTATTAGCCATACGTGACGGGCCACCAGCTATTGACCGAAAGGGACGTCGATGAGCGAACTCATCCTGACACCCTACTGAGCCTGTCAGTGACAATATCCGTACTGTCCGGTCCGTTCGTCTATGAGCATCGCATGGCGGGCTTAGGGGGTTGGTAAAAGTCAGTCCCCTAAAAGCGGTACAAGTCGTGTCAGAGATCAGCCCAGAACACCCTGAGATACTACTGGAATACCTACCTGTAAATCTCCTGCCTTGGCCAAGGACTTTTCATGTTCTGGCTCTCCTAGACACAGCGCGACCTCACCCCCAATACCGGAAGAGACGAACCCCCGAAGATTCGCTCGCTGCCTCCATGTGGCTCGGTACTGTACCCAACTAAAACCTGTTTGCACGTCTCCTTTGAGCTTGGTAGGGTAGTAATCAAAGTACAGTGGGAACTCACACGAGACAAATGACGATCCTCAGGTCGATGAACTAACCTGTACACATGTCACCAGGGAACTGCTATCTGACGTCAGATATAAGACCAACTAACATGTTCCCGGCGAGTCCTGTCCGGTATACTCATAACCCAATGAGCACCTATATACATCTTAGGTGAACCAACTGACACCAGTGGCTTGTAAGACCGTCCACAGCCCCTCGTCGGGGTCTCGACTGTATACACTAGTCTACTCTGGAGTATCGATGCCCTGTCTCGAAACTCCCACGACTAGGGACCATTTAAGGATGTGCTTATAGACCACCAGCTCCCACGTATATGATTGGCCTCATACTGCTGGCAGTCAAGCAAGAATCCTAGGGGCTCTATCAACGTGTAATAGCGACATGTCAGGTCACCTAGAGCAGTACACGATGATAAAGATAAACCAGATAGCATACTATCATCTCGAGTAAAACTGTCCTACCGGGATAGGTCCTCCCTCAATCATTGCAATCACGTACCTGTGATCCAATAATTGACTCTGAGGGCACTATCTCCAACAGGTTTTTAATTTATCTAAACAGGATGGCTCCCACTGTATCTCGAATCCCTCCTCAAACAATAAAGGAAGAATTAGTCGGGATCAATCTCACCGTATAATACTTGCTTAACCGTTCATCCAGGCCAGTGTCGGTACTTCGAGGGAGGTTTTCCAACGCTTTCGCGAAGTTCCTTAATTAAGTAACCTCTTTTCCTTGTGGACGTAGCCCCGCTAACACCTTTCTAGACACCTACTTGGTTTATAGCATTGATCGTTAAGCGAGAAAATTCCTGAGGAGTAGCATATACTCACAGTAGGATCGGGATCCAAATATCATCGCGTGACAAAACTGAAGGAATCCTACCAGAATCATCACACTCCAAATGGTATGCAACACTAGCAAGTTTCAGTACTTTTGAAACTCTCGATGTCGTTTTTGCCCCTAGGACCCAAGTGATCTTGACACAGTCAACAAATCAAAGGGTCCTACTCAAGTTCAACCGGTCATTATCTTGATTGCATTAAACCCACCCGCATAACCCTTGACACATTCAACAAGGTTACATGACTGTCCTAACCAATCACATTGTATCCAGCAGATAAGCAATACTCAGCTACCGTTCAGTGCTCCTTGACACAGTCAACAAACGCAGCACGAATACTAAGTATAACTTATAAGAAATGACGGAGGGCTACGGCTGGGTTTTGGCGAAAACCCGTTAACGTAATGAACTTGATATTGTTGAAGGAACGTGATACACTTTTTGAAAATATAGTGGCGAAAAACATTTGCTGAAGAGGTCACTCCCTGTGAAGGGATCTCGGCACTTTCCTCGTCGAATGAGGTGCAGGATATTCCAAACTGAATACCTCGATGCAGAGCAAGAATTAATCGACTATAGTGAAGTTATTACCCTGACGCAAACTTTCTCCAAGGGGTCACTCCCGATGAGGGGATTTCGGCCCTTGCCTCGTCGAATGAGGTGCTGGGCATTCATAACCGAATACCTCGATGCAAAACAAAAGTGAACGTCCTTGCAATAACAGGTTTTTTTTGGAAAAATTGTACCAACAACGTCTTTTAGGTTTATTTTCTTGCATTAGTTCTTTTAATGCGTCCCATCATTTAAATCCTACCATTGCAGAAAACAACCAAAATATGACATACGCTTATGCCATTCGCATTCGCCACGGGGCCCCGTCATCACCCGTTAGGTTACTTAACTAACGACGGAGCGGGGGCTAGGCTAGCACGGCTGAAAAACATAAGCAACGCCTAAATAGTTATTTTATATAGTTATATAGCAATGATAGCCAATCCAGATCACAGATGAACACTTTGGATATACTAGGAACCCGCGATTCGTTCGAGCCTGCAATGAAAAACGGATTACATGGTCGCGATGAATAGTCAATACCCCACCCAAGACCCCTACGGGTGCGGCAAACTACCCGACAAGTACCCGAAGCGAAGCAACCTCCCTCAACACCGTGAGTAGGCCACTCGGCACTTCGAGATACCCGGTAGTTTGTGCACCCCCTCCATGGGTCTATCCTAGGAGCAAAAACAGTAAAAAGAATTATACAATGACGGCTACAACCCCGACCTGGTTGTGCGGCCATACAAATAATATTACATCAATTTACAAATTTATTACATGAATGAAAGAAAAAGAAACTCTCATCTCACATCCACCCCGGCTATTCATCCGCGACAATCCAATGAGTTCATATACACAAACCATCAACAACACAGATCACAGATATGTATAACCCTCACTAATCGACATATAGCGATTAATAGACGTTCAATACACATATAACATTACAGATATAACCATTAGCCAAAGTCTACAGAACATCGACCAAAAAATACGGATTTTTAGGCCCCAAAAACAAATTTTTCTTTCTGGAAAATCTGGACAGAAAAATAATATTTCAAAAATCCCAAAATACCCATATAAGAACACTGCAGCAAACAGGATCCCCAACCGAGCTAACTCGGCCGCGGTTCCGCGGCTCTTTAACCGAGTTGGGGGATCATTTTTCTGCAGTGGTCTATAAAAAGCCTGAGCCGATTTTTAGTGTATGATTTATTAATTTTTGAACAGATCTAAAAATTGGCAGAAACTTGAAGTTCCGGGGTGTTTTGCGGTTTTTTCGTTCGGTCGATATTCTAAATACTATGCTAACATGCTAGGGTGTGTTTAGTTAGGCTCTGATACCACTGTTAGGTCCACGTTACCTCTCCCGATACTTTTGGGGTTGCGGAAACGGTAAAACAAAAATTTTTCTAGACTTGGTAACATGGACCGTAAAAGCCGGATCTTTGCTAAACAACACACTAGCATCCTAACTAGAGATTTATCTACTCGGTTAGGGGTTATACCTCAACTTGAACTCCTTCTCTTCTTGTTGTTCTTCTCCTTGCTTGCTCCGAGGGTTGATCCGGACTTTGATCACCTCCGCGGCCTCCTTGAGTCGAAAACGATCCACCCGAGAGATGTACACCGAGCTCCACCTCGAGCCGAGGCAACTAGGGCAAAGTGATTGCTAGTGAAGAAGCCCTAGGATGTGTAGAGGAGATGTATGGATGTGTTTGTCTTTGTGGGATCTTTTTCTCTCAACACATGAGATCAAAAGATGAGATCAAGAGGAGGAAGAAGAAGGAGAAACTTAGCAACCATGGAGCTTTTCTTTTTCTTCTCAGTTCAAGAGAGAGAATGCGAAGAGAATAATGAAAAGATTAAGCCAAATGAAATGAACCATGGTTGCAATAATACACAAAATCATCATTACTAATCCTATCATGATAAAAGTTGATGGCACATTGAATTGACCATTATCACAACACAAGAAATAAAAAGAAAATGAAAGAAGTGTGTAGATCTCTCTTGAAGGTCAACGGGTCAACAAAGTCAAGAGAGATCTAAGTGGTCAAATGGTCAATGCAATTAGCCATCACAAATCTATCACTAAAAGGATTAGTAAACAATGTCTCCGGCTCATAACGGTTTTGACCAAACGAACTGTCAAAACCCTAATGAGTCTGCCACATTACGGTTTTGGCAGAACCAACAGCCAAAACCCTAATGGGGCACCTCCTCCTTCATCGCTCCTCAAAACTGTGCATACACACCCGCATCCGCATTCCGTAGAATGCGAATGCACAGAAGACAAATCAAATCCATCTGTGAAATACTAGGATCTGGTTTAAAAAAAAGACCACTAGTATTGCCTGCCCGAACAGCATATGCACACAAGTGCACGTAAGTGATCGTAGCCCTGCCGTAAAACCATACGGCCTCTACACGTTTCGCTCAATGCAGGGAAACTCTCTGTGTGGGACTCTAAAGACTCGACACCACGCTGGCAGTGGCTTTAACTACAGACTGCCAGCGGCACTAGCTGTACGTAACGGTCCCCAGGTAGATGTCGATAAGAAGGCCGATGAAGTAAACCCATCCGAACTCCTACTGAGCCTGTATGTGACAATCTCCGTACAGTCCGGTCTGTTCGTCTGATACATCGCATGGTGGGCCTAAGGGGGTGGTGAACGTCAGTCCCCTAATAGCGGTACAAGTTGTGTCGGAGTGTAGCCCAGAACATCTTGAAAACATCACTGGAAACCTACCAGTATATCTCGCTGGCCCTGGCCAGGGACTACATGTGTAATGGCTCTCCTAGACACAACACGATGTCAACCCCCAATACCGGGAGAGACGAATCCTGTCTAACCGTTACTTCCTCCAAGTGCTTCGGGACTGCACCCAACTACTACCTGTTTGCACGACTCAGTAGAGCCGTGTTAGGGTAGTAATCAAAGAATAGTGGGAACACACTCGAGGCGAAGTGACAGTGTTAAGTCAGCGGACTAAGTTGTACTCATGTCACCTGGGAACTGATAACTGACGATAGGTATAATACCAACCATCAGTCCCCGACGAGTCTTGTCCAGTGTACTCGTAACCTAATGAGCACCCGCATACTATCTCAAGTACGACGTACTGACGGCTGTGGGACAGTCCGTCTCCCGTGCTGGGATGAGAAGCGCATACGCTAGTCTACTCCTAAGTATCGATGCCCTGTCTCGATAATCCCACGACAAGGGACGTGTATAAGGATGTGCTTGTGGATTACCCAGCCCCCACGAGTGTGATCGCCATCACAACGCCGGTAATCAAGCAAAGATCCTAAGGGCTCTATTAATGCGTATAGGTGATATAATAAAGAAACACATGTACACATTAAAGCAGAGACAAACCAAGTAGCATACTACTATTTCGAGAAAGATTATCTATACAACTGTGAATATCCCAAGCTTCCATCAAGTAATATACATACTAGTATGATACAGTAATGGCCTCTAGGGCATATACACTAACAAAAAGGCATCCCCAAGTGGGAGCTAGCTCTTTGTCAATCGACGGTCAGAACCACGCAAGCAGTATAATATACAACGCCGAATGGCGAGGATCAAAACTCAAAGGAAAACTCAAAATCAGCATGAAAACCATAATACTACAACGCGCGACTCTATGGTCGAAATAATACAACTGGTTTTCTATGTCTGAAACAATATACATGTTTAGTTGATGGGATACAACTGAATATAATAAATACAAAGGTGGTCACGATGCGAGTGAACCCACCTACCAATGCAATCACCTAAAAAGAAGCAGTGTGCCAGAAAAGCCACAATGAAACCTGTACGACAAAACCTGCAAGAAACTGTGGCACAACGGGGGTGAGTTGCCAGCTCATGAATAGAAAACATCACAGAGCAGAAATCGTATGTATGACTCAATCCTAGGTCAATACGATCAGACATATATATAAACCTCAAATGGATATGTCAGAAGCATGATAAGGTGGCAATGTAACATGTATACATGAGTGTAGTGCCAAGTGCTCGTGCCAGTGCCTCAGGTAATAGCATATCATAAATATGAGGTAATAGCATATCATACCTGACTGTACGGGAGTGTTACTGATTAGATTCACAGGAGAATGTACATGCTTGCTTGTTGATCTTCTGATCATTCAATACCTGGGTGGCTGTTACGTTTAGCTGACCGCTTGCAGCTTGTGGGTGTTTGATATGATCATCACCTACTGCCGGCGTATTGACGATTCTTTAGAGTCCTACACAGAGGTTTCCTGGCTCAGGCAAAACGAAGTAGGAGCACATATATGATATGTGCGGGACCGAGGATAATACGATATGAGATACCGTATTCTATTCTTGCGATATAAGATATCGGCCGGGTATATGTAATATAACCGGGTCATCGGATCATGTGTTGATTCGATGAAATAGTACACGTTATATTAGTCGGTTATATATTTTATAGCCGGGTAATCGGATCAAGTGTAGATTCGATAATTTAATGCATAAATATATATGTGATATATTGTATTACGTTAACTAATATAAGTTCGGTTTAATGATGTAAGTCCATGTCACGCACCACACGAACTTGCGGGGAGGCGGGATTTATGAAAAACGATTATCAAAGCTTTGTAACATGGACTTGAGCGCATGAATCGTATCTAAACCGTTGCTAACAATCTACTAGTGGTTTAACTACTCGGTTTCGAACTTATACCTCACGTTACATGTCCTTCGGGTCTTCATCGCTGTCCTCCACTCCTCGTAGGCTCCTTAGAACATTGGCACCTCAACGGTCTCCTCGAGTCAAAGACGATCCACCCGAGAGCTCCTACGCCAAGCTTAATCTCTAAATTGAGATAACTAGGTTGCTTAAAGTGCTAATCTAAGCTACCTAAGGGATATAGAGTGAGATTATGGATGTATGAGTCTAGTTAACCCTTGATCTCAGCTCATGAGAGGCTAGGGTTAGGGTTTGAAGAATGAGAGAGCTTGAGGAGAGAGAAGGTGAAGATGAGAATTAAATGAGATAATGATATATCATAATATATATGAAGCATTATTTATTTATCCAAAAATGAAATAATAGAATTAACAACCATGCTTCATAAATATCTATGAGTGATTCATCTCCATGAGTCATTAAGCATTTATGATGCATTAATGACATGAATGAATCACACAAATAAGTCACTAATCTCATTTAACGCAATGCCACCTTACCCCCCAAGTCACCATGCTTCTAGAAGCTTCCCGACAAATTACGAGAACGCCACTCCAATCTGTGAAAACACGAAAAAACTTTAGACTGTATAAATCCAATAACCCGATACTAGAATCTGGCTTAAACCAAAGCCGGCTAGTAAAAACGGTCCGAAAAGTCGTACGTGCGTAAACACACGTACGCGTCCGAACCCTTGTCGTAAAAACCATACGACCTCTATATCGTTTAGCCTGGAGCAAGGAAGCTCTCTGTGTGGGACTCTAAAGACTCGACACAACGCTGGCAGTAGGTTTAACCACAGACCGCATGCGGCACTAGCTGTACGTAACGGTCCCCAAGTAGATGTCGATAAGAAGGACGATGAGGAAACCCATCCAAACTCCCACTGAGCCTGATGTGACAATCTCCGTACAGTCCGGTCTGTTCGTCTAAGACTATCGCATATCGAGCAAAGGGGCGGCAAGCGTCAGTCCCCTAATAGCGGTATAAGTCGTGTCGGAGCGAAGCCCATTACACCCAGAGAAGCTACTGGAACCTACCGGTATATCTCGCTTGTCCTGGCCAGGGACTTTGCGTAATGGCTCTCTGACACAGCGCGATATCATCTCTAAATACCGGGAGAGACGAATCCTGTTTAACCACTACTGCCTCCAAGTGCTCGGGACTGCACCCAACTGCTACCTGTTTGCACGACACCTTTGAGCCGTGGTAGTGTAGCAATCTAAGAACAGTGGGACACACTCGAGGCGAAGTAGCAGTGTCAAGTCTGCGGAATATGCTGTACTCATGTCACCTGGGAAAAGTTAACTGACGACGGGTATAATACCATTTAACAGTTCCTCTACGTGTCATGTCCGGTGTATCCGTAACCTAACGAGCACCTGTATACTATCTCCAGTACGACGTACCGATGGCTATGAGACAGACTATCTCCCTAACTGGGATGAGAAGCGTACACACTAGTTTACTCTAGAGTATCGATGCCCTGTCTCGATAATCCTACGACTAGGGACCTGTATAGGATGTTGCTTATAGACTACCCAGCCCCCAATAGTGTTACTGCCATCACAACGCTGGTAATCAAGCAAAGAACCTATGGGCTCTATTAATGTGATACGTTACAAGAAACATATGCACATATTAAAGTAGACACAAACCAAATAGTATACTACCATTTTTAGCAAAACTGTATATATAACTGTGAATATCCCAAGCTTCCATTAAGTAATATACAATCTAGTATGATACAATAATGGCCCCGAGGGCATATACAGACCGCCCCTCCAGACATATACAATCTGAAGTTCCGTGAGGTACTTCTTCATCCAGACAGCTTCTTTTACGGCATCGCAAGCAGCTATGTACTCCGCTTCTATTGTTGAGTCAGCAACGGTCTCCTGCTTGGAACCCTTCCAACAGACCGTCCCTCCATTGAGGGTAAAGACATAACCCGACATGGACTTGGAGTCATCTTTGTCACTCTGGAACCCTGAGTCGGCAAATGCCTCCATCTGGAGGTCTTTTCCGTCATACACCAAGAACATCTCCTTAGTCCTCCTCAGGTACTTGAGAATGTTTTTTTACTGCTATCCAGTGATTCTCTCCTGGGTTTGCTTGATAGACACGAAAGAGTGTGTTTGTAGTAGTTTAACCGCAATCAGAACGGTGTCGCGTGTAGCTAGACCGAGGTGAGTACGGGTCGTCCTCTGGGAAACGTGGAACCTTTTATTTTTACTTTAGATGTATTGAGAAAGAGAGGAGGAATAAAGAATTTTGTGAAAAGTTTCTAGATCTACTTTAAACAAGAATGTAAAATACAGATCTAGATTATTTTAGAGATTTAAATAATATAATAATAGGGCTTGTAGGGTTCGTTAGGATTTAGTAGTTATGGACGATTAATTAAAGTTACCCTTTTTATCCATTAATAGATTTAGAACTAGAACGACGGTGATGCGTGTAGATTAGGGTTTCCGGAGGGAAAAGGAATCCCACTCTTAACCCTTATCTCGATACGGAACTCCGTTCATATCTAGCCTTTACCAAAACAATCATTAATCTAATCTCTAATCGCGGTCGGAACTAGCAAAGAATTGCTAGCGCGCCCGATTATGATGTTAATGATTCTTTTGATAAACTTCCTAAACTTATAGGACTTAAAAAGGGTTTAATTATTTTCATCGTCCATTAGCCTACCCTAATCCTACGAACCCTAACAAGCGGAGAATTACTCGCGCATGTTGGGAAAAGAAGATGAAAAGAAAGAGAGGGAAAACATAATGTAAAAAAAACAAACAATTAAATAAAAACTACCTTTATTAATCAACTCCTTCAAGCTACACTTTTAATCCATAGAAAATGATTACAAAACTTGATTTGCTTCTCGATCTTTCCTAAGGAGGTAGTCGAACAGTCGATGATCAGCCTGGATGCGTGAGCGTCGGGAGCTTCGTGATCTCTTCGGCTTGATGACTTTTCCAAGAGGCTCTCGGTACCTTTTTATAGTGCAAAGCCAGAATCTTTTTGTTGAGAAGTTGGTAAAATATAGCAGAGGTTGATCTCCAAAAATCTTGCCTTCCAACTCCCTATTATAGCGGTGGATCCGCGGCCCCAGGGGGTGTTTGGCCGCGGATCCGCGCTCAAGGGTAGGGATCATTTGATTCTTTTTCTGGGGCTTTCATCTGATGACATGTGGCAATCCAAGGAATCCTCAGAATCTGAAAATCGTTTCTCGGTTGCTTCCAGACATGGTCTCCAAGTTTGATTCTTAATTTGGCAAGATTTCTTCAACAACTTGATTTGCTTGATTCTAGCCTTGGAAAATTCTGCACAACTTGGAAATATTCTGCACAACAACTTAAATAAGATTTTAGTAGACTTTGTTCTACTAGGATTAGGTCAATAATATTATTTGCATACATTTTCCTACCAAAAGATAATAAAAATATATTAACACATGGAAAATAATGTTTTTACACATAAACCCTCATATGTATAATATATTATAATAAAGTCCTTTTTTAATATAAAAATGGTAGGAAAAATGTACTACAAATGTGCAGTTTTATCGACTGAACAAATACCCCCAAACTTATCTTTGATCGTCCCGAGAAAACTAGTTTATTTAAGAGGAGAAAAAGAAAGGAGAAAACTAAGCACACTTTCGTAGGCAGACACGATTGCACTGAGCACGTGCAACAAGCCGTAAAACCTCTAGGTGTCCCTAGTAGGGGGAGTGTTGTCTCCTGAGGGTTTTCAGCGGATTACACCCACAAAATCCTATAACAAAAGAAAGATGGTGAAATTTACATATAAAGATAAGAACCATAAAAGAAAGGCCTTGAAAAGAAGAGTTTCCAACTATACTAGCTTTTCAGTTGTCATGAGCCCTATCTTAATTGTCATGAAAAAATGTTAGAAATCACATCATCCCTCAATAAAACATCGTCTTTATTCTTTATTCCTACCTTTCATCCAAACATTGATCATATAACCCCACGTGTATGTAAAGAACATCCCTACACTCGGAGAATTCAATTCAAGCTATCATACTCTTGTCCATCTACCTCAGTACTTTTTAATTTTATGAATACTTAGGTTTGCTCAGATATTTTCATGCGACCGTTAATACTTCTTGAGGTGCTAACCGACCGATTACTCAAGTGCTTGCTGATTCGGTGATAGTATTTTCCTCGTCTTGCACCACCTAAGGCTTAGCAGTGACTCCCAGACCAGTTGGCCTTAGGGCACTTGGTGAAGAGGCACCCTCGCTATATTTTTTTATTGCTGCCTTGGCGATAACAAAACCAGTGTTCATTTTTTTCTTTTCACCATTTTTATATTTTCTTCATTTTTTTTTTCATTTCCTTCATACTTTGGCTTTTAGACAAGAGCATTTCAAGGTATCCTCTACCATCCCGAGTTTCAAGACGTGTGTAAGCGCATATAGTAGGGTATCAACATTCAAATGTTCGGCTTCCAGAATAGAAACTATTTTTCAGACTTATTTTTATCCTCAGATTAGTGACTTCCTTCATCTTACTAACCCTTGGGACAACAGCTCATAACTACTTATTACTAGTTCGTGTAAGAAAACTTCTAATTTTCTTGGTTTTCTTAAATTATTCCTATCTTTTGGATGTAATTTTTCACTTTCTACTCTTTTGTTATAAAAGAAATTTCTTTTATTTTTTTTATTTTAAAAATGTTGTGCTTATGCAAAGTATGATGCAAATTGATATTTAAATAAGCACAAACCTCCCCCAAACCTGTTTACAGCAGTGTCCTCACTGATGTCATCCGTTAAGCTCAAAAAACATGTAGACTTGGGAGGAAATTATTAATGGGGGCAAAAATATATGAAAGTGAAAATCCTCCCCCAAACTTATTTTAGGCTCACAATTTTGTAAAAATCATTTTCTTTCAAGAGCCAAAATATACCACCCCTCCCCCAAACTTGAGTTAAACAATTTTAATCTTTTAAAATCATACGAGGGGGTCAAGGTTATTGGTCAATGCCAAGCTTTGCAAAGACCGAAGGTCAACACCAACCATTCAAAAATTTTATCAATGAAGTACCAAGGTTGGTGGAAGAACATGTCACCTATTGACGTGAAGAAGTGGGGAGGTGATAAGAGGTGTAATGGAAAAAGATTGCGTCTCAATTTGGAGAGACGACACAGTGATAGTAATGATGGACTACTCGCATTATCATGATTGTCCAAAAGAGGGGGTGGAGGTCCAATTTCTTCATCTTGGAGTTGATTTATCTCAACACCCGTATCTTTTAAAAATGCGAGTTCATCAGCGAAAATTTCCTCAAAGCTTTCATCGATACCCCGAAGAATAGTGTCATCAGAAAAAATGGGGTGATCGTCCGACTCTATAAAAAGTTCCTCATCAGTGTTAGATATTGACCTGGACAACTCGGTGGAAGAGTCCGTGTCGAACAACGACATATGAAAAGAGTCAGAATTATGAGGTTGATCAAATTCGCTGCTGTCGACATCCATTAATTCGACAGAACACACATGAGCATAGGGTTCGGAGGGTTCACTTCCCAACTTGTAAATGTTAAGCTCAATTGACTTCTTTCCAAAGGATAGGGTCATAGAGCCATTTCTACAATTGATTACAGCGTTGGAAGTGGCCAAAAAGGGTCGACCGAGTATCACCGGAATTTGATTGCGTGGATTTGCTACAGGTTGTGTATCTATAACGATAAAGTCCACAGTGAATATGAATTCCCCGACTTTGATTAACACATCCTCTAGCTCACCCCTTGGTTGGGTGATAGATCGATCGGCCATCTGAAGAGTGCAATGCGCAGGTTTTAACTCTCCGAATCCTAATTGCTCATAGACCGAATACGGAAGCAAGTTAACACTAGCACCTAGATCGAGTAGAGCACGATTAATATTTTTATCCCCAATGGAAATTGAAATTGTAGGACTTCCGGGGTCCTTTCGTTTCTTGGGGAGTTGTTGTGTAAAAGCAGTGCTCACATTACTCGCAAGGAAAACTTTTTTAGGTACTTGAACTTTTCTCTTCCTAGTGCACAAGTCCTTTAAGATTTTTGCATATGACGGAACTTGTTGAATAGCATCTAGGAGAGGAATGTTTATGTTAACTTGCTTAAAAATTTCCACAATCTTCTCCATTTGTGGACTTGGTCTGTTGCCCCTTAACCTGTTTGGATAAGGTGCTTGATCAATAAGTTTTGGGTCCAACGTTGGAGAGGATTGTGGGGACGGATTCGATCCTAAAACTGGAGTGGGAATCGACTTAGATAGATTTGGTGAAATGGGCGAAGGGTTTGAGCCTTGGGGAAAACGGAGAACAGGCTCGGGTGAAGGTGGGAGACTAGACGAATTAGGGGAAGAAGAAGAAGAAGAAGGGGTATCATTGGTGTCACTATCATCACACTGCTCACCCACTCGGTTATTCAGCACTTTTCCCGATCTCAACGTGGTAACAGCACTCACATTATAACTTTATGAGTGGCCAGGATTAGGAATGGGTTGAGATGGGAGTTTCCCTTTCTCTCTCGCACTCATTGCGGCGTTTAACTGTGCGATTTGGTTTTCTATTGATTTAATACTCTCACCATGGGAGGAGGAGTTTTTCGTTAGGGTATCAATGGAAGACCTTATCTCAGCCGAATTTTACATGGATTGTTTCATGAACATATCCAAAGTTTGTACGAGTGAGTTGTCAGTACCGGCCACTTGTGGTGTAGAAATGTTGGCCGGATTTTGGAAATTTTGTGACTGAAAGGGGGGCTGATTCTGTGGTTGTGGCTGCTGTAGAGGAGGTCTTTGATAATTACTTTGTTGGTTTTGATTCCAAGCAAAGTTAGAATGATTCCTCCATCCTTGATTATATGTGGAAGAATAAGGATCGTTTCTAGGTCGCTGCTGAAAAGCAGCATTAGCTTGAAACGATGCATTCATAGGACACTCTTCCGTTAAGTGTGAAGGATCCGAACAGCAACCACAGACGGTCTTAGGAAGCGTGACCTGATTTAGGGAGAAAGATGAGAACTTGTTTTCAATAGCGTCGAGTTTCTTTTGTATCGCTGCCATTTCGGCTTTCACTGCGATGGAAATGTCGAGCTGGTGAATACCTCCCTTAGTTGTAGGTGGTCTTACGCTTTCCCACTGCAACGTGTGTTCAGCGAGATCTTCCAGATATTTCCATGCTTCACCATCATCTTTAGACATGAAATTGCATTGACACATTGTTTCAAGCATCTGCTTTGTCGCTGGATTAATGCCCTCATATATAATCCGACATAAATCCCATCTTTGTATTCCGTGATGGGGGCATTGGACAAGCAGATCTTTGAAACATTCAAAGCACTTCCAAAATGGTTCATTGGGAAGCTGGGTGAACTGGTTGATCTCGCTCCTAATATGTGCAGTCTTATGATTTGGGTAAAACTTCTTAAGAAATGCTACGACGAATTCATCCCAATTAGTGATAGAGTGTGCGGCAGTATTATAAAGCCATTTTTCTGCCAAGTCGCACAGTGTGAATGGGAGAAGACGTAAGCGCATAGCATCTAAAGTCAATTGTGAAGTACCCATCATTGCGCATACGTTTCCGAATTTGGTGATGAAAACATACGTGTCTTCCGACTCAAGCCCGTGAAATTTAGGCAGCAGATTGATGTAGTGGGGTTTAATTTCGAAAGTATCCCCGTTAGGTAGTGGAAGAGATAAACAAGTAGGAAGGGGACCACGAATAGGATAGCATCTCTCTTGGAGAGAGATGCGCGATGGATTCTGCGCACCTGCGGGCGGTGGCAGCGTGGTGTTATAATTAGATGGAGTGTCGTCCATCACGATCGATGTGGTGTGTGGTGGGGGAAAATAAGATGAAGAAGTACCGACTTCGGTGTCGATAGCAGGAACGCGGACAAGACGGGCACTAGGATCCCGTGTCCAGCCGAACATGCACTAAGCGGGTTTAGTGCAAGTGGCAGCGTGTGTGTGATTTAAAATTGGCTTGTTTTGAAAAATGTGGGACTCAAGACAAATCTCCCTAAGATGCACAAGCAACCCTAGATCTAAGGTCACCTAGGTCCAGTCTCTAGACCGCTCCTAGACTTCCAAAGGACAAGCCGCAGGATAAATCCTTTACCGCCTCCGTACTACCCTTGTAGCGAGGTAAGTGCCAGGTAAGTGGGAAGGAACCACCACAACAGTGGGCTTAATTAAAAACCACTAGCCTTTGTCACACTTGCCTAGGCACTACAAAAGTAATGCGGATAAACGATAGATTACCCACGACCTTCCTCTGTCCTTATTGAGCGCGACAGTCCTTAGAGTCTGGTCTAGATATTTTTTTAAATTAATGAAGGGTTGATCTATAATCTCGGTTTGTGATTTGTGGGGCTTAGGAAGGGTGATGAAATCCCCACCTAATCTTGATTTGGTCTTTGCCCCTTAAAGTCCGTATTAAAATATGCAAAACAAAACCAATCACAAAACTTTTGCAAAAAGATTTTTTTTTAGCGGCGCAATTTTGCAAAGAATCCTGCAGAAAATAGATTCTATTGGATTTGAGAGGAGAGAGAAGGAGTTAAGAAAGATACCAGAGAAATGTAAAACCCTAGATCTCCTGTTTCCTCAAGTCCGTGACTCTAGATTTCCTCGCAAAAATTCACGCATAAATCGTTAAATATGCAATTTGCAGTTTTGTGTTAATAATGATATGACTCGTCTAAGAAATCAACACAAATAGTAAAAATAAAAAATTACGCACGTATCCCCGGCAACGGCGCCATTTGATTGATGTGAAAGAGTGTGTTTGTAGTAGTTTAACCGCAATCAGAACGGTGTTGCGTGTAGCTAGACCGAGATGAGTACGGGTCGTCCTCTGGGAAACGTGGAACCTTTTATTTTTACTTTAGATGTGTTGAGAAACAGAGGAGGAATAAAGAATTTCGTGAAAAGTTTCTAGATCTACTTTAAACAAGAATGTAAAATATAGATCTAGATTATTTTAGAGATTTAAATAATATAATAATAGGGCTTGTAGGGTTCGTTAGGATTTAGTAGTTATGGACGATTAATTAAAGTTACCCTTTTTATCCATTAATAGATTTAGAACTAGAACGACGGTGATGCGTGTAGATTAGTGTTTCCGGAGGGAAAAGGAATCCCACTCTTAACCCTTATCTCGACACGGAACTCCGTTCATATCTAGCCTTTACCAAAACAATCATTAATCTAATCTCTAATCGCGGTCGGAACTAGCAAAGAATTGCTAGCGCGCCCGATTATGATGTTAATGATTCTTTTGATAAACTTCCTAAACTTTATAGGACTAAAAAAGGGTTTAATTATTTTCATCGTCCATTAGCCTACCCTAATCCTACGAACCCTAACAAGCGGAGAATTACTCGCGCATGTTGGGAAAAGAAGATGAAAAGAAAGAGAGGGAAAACATAATGTAAAAAAAACAAACAATTAAATAAAAACTACCTTTATTAATCAACTCCTTCAAGCTACACTTTTAATCCATAGAAAATGATTACAAAACTTGATTTGCTTCTAAATCTTTCCTAAGGAGGTAGTCGAACAGTCGATGATCAGCCTGGATGCGTGAGCGTCGGGAGCTTCGTGATCTCTTCGGCTTGATGACTTTTCCAAGAGGCTCTCGGTACCTTTTTATAGTGCAAAGCCAGAATCTTTTTGTTGAGAAGTTGGTAAAATATAGCAGAGGTTGATCTCCAAAAATCTTGCCTTCCAACTCCCTATTATTGCGGCGGATCCGCGGCCCCAGGGGGTGTTTGGCCGCGGATCCGCGCTCAAGGGTAAGGATCATTTGATTCTTTTTCTGGGGCTTTCATCTGATGACATGTGGCAATCCTAGGAATCCTCAGAATCTGAAAATCGTTTCTCGGTTGCTTCCAGACTTGGTCTCCAAGTTTGCTTCTTAATTTGGCAAGATTTCTTCAACAACTTGATTTGCTTGATTCTAGCCTTGGAAAATTCTGCACAACTTGGAAATATTCTGCACAACAACTTTAATAAGATTTTAGTAGACTTTGTTCTACTAGGATTAGGTCAATAATATTATTTGCATACATTTTCCTACCAAATGATAATAAAAATTTATTAACACATGGAAAATAATGTTTTTACACATAAACGCTCATATGTATAATATATTATAATAAAGTCCTTTTTTAATATAAAAATGGTAGAAAAAATGTACTACAAATGTGCAGTTTTATCGACTGAACAATACCGGCTTACAACGCTCAATGCGTATGCTACATCTGGTCTGGTACATAACATCACATACATTATAGAGCCTACCGCAGAAGCGTAGGGTATAATCGACATGCGATCCCTTTCCAAATCAGTATTTGGAGACATATCTTTGGAGAGGGTGATTCCGTGACAAGCCGGTACGTTACCGCGCTTAGAATCTTCCATACTGAATCTTTTCAATATAGTGTCTATGTACCTTGACTGTGAAAGTCCCAATATCCTTTTTGATCTATCACGATAAATCTGGATCCCCAGAATGTAGGTGGCATCACCCAGGTCTTTCATGGAGAATTTATGTGATAAGAATCTTTTGACTGACTGTATCATAGGAATATCATTTCCTATTAGGAGAATATCATCCACGTATAATACGAGGAATACTACAGCTCTACCTACAATCTTACAGTATATGCATGGTTCATCTGGATTTTTGATAAAGTCAAATTCCTTGACAGTATCATCAAAACAGATGTTCCAACTCCACGATGCTTGCTTTAGTCCATAAATTGACTTAAGCAACTTGCATGCTTTACCGCTTCTCCCACTCTGAATGAATCCCTCTGGCTGATCCATATAGACGCTCTCTTCCAAATTTACATTTAGAAAGGTCGTCTTTACGTCCATCTGCCAGATCTCATAATCATGGAAGGCAGCAATAGCAAGAAGGACCCGAACGGATTTCAGCATAGCTACTGGAGAAAAGGTTTCGTCATAGTCCAAACCAGGTCTTTGACGGAAACCCTTTGCAACAAGTCTAGCCTTATAGGTTTCAACCTGTCCATCTACACCAATCTTCTTACTGAAGATCCAGTTGCATCCTACGGGTTTTACCCCATCTGGAGCAATGTCCAAAGTCCATACTTTGTTAGTGTACATAGACTCCATTTCGGTCCGTATTGCATCCAGACATTTTACTGAGTCACCGCTCTTAATAGCTTGTTGGAAGCTAGTAGGGTCATCTTCATCAATGACACAATCCTCTCTATCCCCATCTATGAGAAAACCGTAGTATCTCTCAGGCGGATGAGAAGGCCTACTACTCCTGCGGAGGGGTATGGGAATGTCCTGTTCTTCTTGAACTACTGGTTCTACCAAACTTTCAGTTGTAGTTTGTGGTTCTGGAATTTCTTCCAGTTCTATTTCGCTCCCACTTGTATCCTTTTCTAAAACTTGCTATTCAAAAAAATGGGCATTACGTGAAACAAAAACCTTTTGTTCCTCTGCATAATAGAATAGATACCCCTTGGAGTTCTTTGGATATCCCACAAACTTACACTGTACTGATCGTGCCTCGAGCTTGTCCGCATGCTGCTTTTTAACAAAAACAGGATACCCCCAAATCTTCAGATACTGAAGATAGGGTTTCTTCCCACTCCACATCTGATATGGGGTGGTAGGCACTGTTTTGGTACGAACTCTGTTCAGAAGATATGCCGCTGATTCTAGCGCATATCCCAGGAATGATTGCGGTAACTCAGCGTTGCTCATCATGGAACGAACCATATCCAATAGGGTTCGATTTCTCCTTTCCGATACACCGTTATGTTGTGGTGTGTATGGAGGAGTAAGCTGAGAGAGAATTCCATTCTCTTTTAAGTAACCCAGGAATTCGGCTCTTAAGTATTCACCACCTCGATCAGATCTTAGTGTCTTTATACTCTTTCCTGTTTGTTTTTCCACTTCATTCTTGTATTCTTGGAATTTCTCAAAGGCCTTGGATTTATGCTTCATTAAGAAGACATATCCATACCTAGAGAAGTCATCCGTAAAAGTAATGAAGTAGGAATAACCACCTCACGCATGTGTAGACATTGGACCGCACACGTCACTGTGTACGAGTCCCAAGAGCTCGCTTGCTCTTACTCCGTGTCCATTGAACGGAGTCTTTGTCATCTTTCCTTTGAGACAAAATTCACAAGTAACATAAGATTGATATTCGAACGTATTCAAATATCCTTCTCTATGTAACTTAGTCAACCTTCTATCATTGACGTGACCTAGTCTACAATGTCATAAGAAAGCCTGATTTATCTCTAGAAACTTTCTTTTAAGTGTGTTCTGGATATTGAAAACCTGAGCTTGACTCAATACGTATATACCGTTATCTAATGTTCGGGACCCAATCAAAACTTGATTTAGGTGGATATTAACTACATCGCTTACGAATGTAAAATCATATCCCTCTCTCGAAAGTGAGGACACTGATATGATATTACAAGTCATACTAGGTACATACATACAGTTACGTAGAATCAATATATTCCCACTTGTCAAACCTAGGCGATATTCTCCCACGGATTCAGCATCCACGCTTATTCCATTTGCAACTCTGTGAGACCAATCACCTACCTTTATAAATCTACGGTTTCTCAAAGCATGTATTGAATTACATATATGAGATCCTGCTCCGGTATCTAGTACCCAGGAAGTAGAGTTAATTGACAAATAGTTCTCAATAACAAATACACTTGAGGCCGAAGCCACAACATGCTTCGTATCCTGGCTACTGGCTTCTAAAGTCCTGCAATCTTTCTGCCAATGCCCAGTCCCATAACAATAGGAACGTTCCTCTTTTACTACATTCAGTCCCGATACTTTTGCCCTTCCTTTTCTTTCTACTTCCTTGGTTTCCTTCAGGGTAGAAGGTAGAGACTGCAGTATCAAGTCTGTATCTGACCTGTTTCCCAACGTGGTCTCCAGGTCCTGAAGCTCATCATTATAGCTAGTCATTGTAAGGACGTTGTCCTCTACAAATGACCTGTTGGCCAACCTCGCTTGAATCAATTCAGTCGAGGTCTCATATCTTGCGATATGAGATTGCTCTCCATATAAATCTTTGTTATGGAGAAAGATGGAAACTGAGTCCATCTTCTCGTGCTGCTTCTAATATACATCATCAACTGAAGCTAACACGAGGCACTTGGCTTTCGCTTTATCCTTTTCCTTTGTCTGTCGGATATCTATATCCGTGACGGTGGATACTGGACCTGGGACGGCGGGATCTTGACTAGTAATAGGGTGGTCAATTTTGTCATAGGCAATGGACATCTGGACAGACCTTTGCCAGTCAAATAAGTCAGATTCAGTCAAATTGTTATCTAGATGTAACCTATGTGTGGTCACAGGGTCGCTGCAATGAGAGAAAGAGAAGAAAATATTTTAGCATCATGTTGTTGCAAGTTTAGATTGGTTTTTAATTTATCTAAACAGGATGGCTCCCACTGTTTCTCGAATCCCTCCTCAAACCAAAAAGGAAGAACTAGCCAGGACTATTCTCACCGTACAATACTTGCTTAACCGTTCAGCCAGGCCAGTGTCGATACTTCGAGAGAGGTTTTCCAACGCTTTCGCGAAGTTCCTTAATTAAATAACCTCTTTTCTCTGGAGGCGTAGCCCCGCTGACACATTTCTCGGCACCTACTTGGTTTATAGAATTGATCGTTAAGTGACGAATCTCCTGATAAGTAGTGTATACTCATAGTAGGATCGGGATCCAAAATATCATCGTATGATAATGTTGAAGGAATCCTACCAACATTCATCAAACTCCAAAATGGTATGCTCTCTCTGCAAATTTCAGTTTCTTTAGAAATTCCCGATATAAATTTTTTCCCCATGCTCTTATGACCTTGGCGTTGGTCAAAATATCATAAGTCACATGTCAAGTTCTACCCATCATTATCCTGGTTAATTTGAACCCATCCTTACATATCCCTGATGTTGCCCAAATGATAATACGACTGTCCCAAACTAACACATCTATCTACGTTACAAATGAAATACCCAGCAGCTACCAAACACTATGCCCAGGCGTTGGTCAAATGCATAGCTTGAATACTACTGAATACCCAAATGAAATGATGGAGGGCTAGGAATGGTTTTGGCAAAACCGTGAACGTAGTGAACTTGATATAATCGAAGGAACCTAATAGCTTTTTAAAAGGAATGGTTAAAGCTCCGCAATTAAAAATTCTGCTCTTTTAAAATAACCGAGTGGTTCCTTTTAAATTTGTTCCAACGATTTTAACTTTGGTTTATTTTCTTTGCATTATAATAATGAGTCCCATCATTTATCCTATCATTGCAGAAAACAACGAAAATACCATGCCCTCTTATGCCATCCGCATTCGCCACTGGTCCCGTCATCACCCGTTAGGTTACTTAACTAACGACAGAGCGGGGGCTGGGCTAGCACGGGTGTAAAACATAAGTGACGTCTAATAGCTATCATACATAGATATTGTACATTCATCAGACGCAATAATAAGCATTCCAGATCACAGATGAACTTTATTGGATTTACTAGCAATCCGCATTTTCTTTGAGCCTGCAATAAAAGACGGATTGCACAGTTATGATGAATAGCCATTACCCCACCCTAGACCCCTACGGGTACGGCAAACTACCCGCCAAGTACCCGATATGAAGCGGTCTCTCTCAACAAAGTGAGCAGGCCACTAAACACTTCAAAGTACCTGGTAGTTTGTGCACCCCACCTTGGGTCTATCCTAGGAGCAAAAATAGTATAAATAAATAATACAACGGTGGCTACAACCGCAACCTTGATGTGCCCCGCAAAAGAATATTACATCATATTACATTTACATCGAATGAATGAATATTAAACCCATCTCAAACCGCGGCTAATCATCACAACAGTCCAACACAGTTCATATACACAAACAGTAAACATTACAGAAATGTGCAACCCCCTACCAACCGACATACTAGCAGTTAGGGGAGGTTTACGAACTCATTAAACATTACAGATAAACACCCAATTAGAAAATATCTTAGAACATCCATCGAATACCTTATTCCGTTTCTACCCCAAAAGAAAACCTGTACTGAAGAAACCTGGGTAGAAACAGAACATACTAGAAAACAAAAAAACAAAAATAATGCATTACAGAGCAAATCCGAGTCAACTCGGAGTTGACTCGGCCGCGGATCCGCGGCAAAAAGCACCATTTAGTCGCGGTTCCGCTGTTGTCAAGTCGAGTTGAGCCCTCGTATTTTCCCTGAATTCATTAAATTCCCTGCTGTGAATTTTACGGTAATTCAAATATTTTTTCAGACACTTTTAAAATTAACAGAAACTTAGGGTATCGAATTTTTGTTTTCGTGTTTTTTCTGTCGATCGAACTTCTAATCAGTTGCTAACAAGCTAGTAATGGTTTAGTTGGCTCTGATACCACAGTAAGACCATGTCACGCACCCTACGAACTTGCGGGGAGGTGGAATATATGAAAAACGATTATCAAAGCTTCGTAACACAGACTTGAGCGCATGAATCGTATCTAAACCATTGCTAACTATCTACTAGAGATTTAACTACTCGGATTCGAAATTATACCTCACGTTACATGTCCTTCGGGCCTTCATCGCTGTCCTCCACTCCTCATAGGCTCCTTGGAACATCGGCACCTCAACGGCCTCCTCGAGTCAAAGACGATCCACCCGAGAGCTCCTACGCCAAGCTTAATCTCTAAATTGAGATAACTAGGTTGCTTAAAGTGCTAATCTAAGCTACCTAGGGGATATAGAGTGAGGTTATGGATGTATTAGTCTAGTTAACCCTTGATCTCAACTCATGAGAGGCTAGGGTTAGGGTTTGAAGAATGAGAGAGCTTGAGGAGAGAGAAGGTGAACATGAGAATTAAATGAGATAATGATCTATCATAATATATATGAAGCATTATTTATTTATCCAAAAATAAAATAATAGAATTAACAACAATGCTTCATAAATATCTATGAGTGATTCATCTCCATGAGTCATTAAGCATTTATGATGCATTAATGACTTGGATGAATCACACAAATGAGTCACTAATCTCATTTAATGCAATTCCACCTTACCCCCCAAGTAACCATGCTTCTAGAAGCTTCCCGACAAATTACGAGAATGCCCCTCCAATCCGTGAAAACACGGAAAAACTTTAGACTGTATAAATCAAATAACCCAATACAAGAATCTGGCTTAAACAAAAACCGGCTAGTAAAAACTGTCCGAAAAGTCGTACGTGCGTAAACACACGTACGTGTCCGAACCCTTGTCGTAAAAACCATACGACCTCTATATCGTTTCGCCTGGAGCAAGGAAGCTCTCTGTGTGGGACTCTAAAGACTCGACACAACGCTGGCAGTAGGTTTAACCACAGACCGCATGCGGCACTAGCTGTACGTAACGGTCCCCAAGTAGATGTCGATAAGAAGGACGATGAGGAAACCTAACCAAACTCCCACTGAGCCTGATGTGACAATCTCCGTACAGTCCGGTCTGTTCGTCTAAGACTATCGCATATCGAGCCTAGGGGCGGCAAGCGTCAGTCCCCTATTAGCGGTATAAGTCGTGTCGGAGCGAAGCCCATTACACCCAGAGAAGCTACTGGAACCTACCGGTATATCTCGCTTGCCCTGGCCAGGGACTTTGCGTAATGGCTCTCTGACACAGCGCGATATCATCTCCCAATACCGGGAGAGACGAATCCTGTCTAACCACTACTGCCTCCAAGTGCTCGGGACTGCACCCAACTGCTACCTGTTTGCACGACTCCTTTGAGCCGTGGTAGGGTAGCAATCTAAGAACAGTGGGACACACTCGAGGCGAAGTAGCAGTGTCAAGTCTGCGGACTATACTGTACTCATGTCACCTGGGAACAGTTAACTGACGACGGGTATAATACCATCTAACAGTTCCCCTGCGAGTCCTGTCCGGTGTACCCGTAACCTAACAAGCACCTGTATACTATCTCCAGTACGACGTACTGATGGCTATGGGACAGACCATCTCCCCAACTGGGATGTGTAGCGTACACACTAGTCTACTCTGGAGTATCGATGCCCTGTCTCGATAATCCTATGACTAGGGACCTGTATAGGATGTTGCTTATAGACTACCCAGCCCCCACTAGTGTGACTGCCATCACAACGCTGGTAATCATGCAAAGAACCTATGGGCTCTACTAATATGTATAAATGATACGTTACAAGAAACATATGCACATATTAAAGTAGACACAAACCAAGTAGCATACTACCATTTTTAGCAAGACTGTATATATAACTGTGAATATCCCAAGTTTCCATTAAGTAATATACAATCTAGTATGATACAATAATGGCCCCTAGGGCATATACACTAACAATTGAATCATTTTCTCACGGGATAATACATTGATATATATGCGATATATGTTAATTGTATTATTTTCTATTGTTACAAAATATATTGTATATGTGATATATTATATTGTAACATGTTAGGGTTACAAATTTAACAATGGTTTAGGGTTTAAACTTGGTTAGGGTTTGGATTAGGGTTAGCTTTTGCATGAAGCTTCTATGAAGCTTCATGAAGCTTTGACTTTATCCTTAAGCTTGATATTTTGTGAAGATATTATTTAACCCAATCCAAACCTCAACCTCTAGTTAATTCTCTACATGAGTTAACTCTATCATGCTTAATTCATGGTTAGATTTGTAACCACTACAATAATTCATTGTTCATCACAAAAGGAATGATCCATTCATTCTTCTTTTTCTTCAACCTTTAGCTTTGAGAAAGCTTTCTAGTTTTTCATTTTATGGTGAATAATAGTGAGAATTTGAAAACAAAAGAGAGCCATATTCCTACTTCATCATCCTCATCTAATCTAGCCAATTAGATTAGGGAGTTCACCTCATTAGAGAGAGCTTGAGTTATAGAAACTTCGAGGTAGATCATCGGAGAAAAGGAAGACTACAAGCTAGCATGGATCGTTCGAGTTGTGGAGCCTCTCTTGAGTCTGGGAGATCATGGATCGCGGCGAAGGGACTTATACTCGGAGCTTTTGAAGTGAAGGAGCGGACTAGAAAGGTTGTAATCCCTCACTTTTAGTAGCAAAGATGTTTACTTGCATGTGAAACCCTAATAATCTAGCAAAGATCCCGGCTTTGGGTTGTTCGGCACGTCTAAATTTTTTATTCGGGCTTGTTTGATGCCTTCTCGAACCTTGTATGAGTGCCTAGGAACCCTATAGTGGTATCAGAGCCAAGCTAGAGCATTAGGCGACATGTTTATGAGGTTAAAACTCCGATCAAACCCCGATACGTCGAAAAAGATCCCTTCTCTGGAAATTTTTTTAAATCGTGATTTTTTCTGTATTAAAAATACCTAAAAAATTCAGCAGGGAATTGTACGTATTACTGTGAAAAACGACAAAGTAACTCGTACGGACCGCCGTGGAATCGCGGCAATACCCTGCTTGTGCCGCGGATCCGCGGCCGTACAGTGAGCTTTGGCTATGGTTTTTGTACAGTAATAGCAGTATCTGTTAGTGCATATTTATGGGTATTTTTAATCTGACGCAAGTGTTGAGTGTTCTGGGGAATATTTTGAATTCGTTGATTCGATCGGAAAATTTAATTTCATTCTTTTTCTGGATAATTTAGAAATTGTTAAAATGTTCGAACGGATATCATTAACTCATTTTTTCCCGGCACGGAAAACATTCAAATGTTGAATTTTTCTTGAGTTTAAATCTTTCAGAAAAATATGCAAGTAATGCGGTGGACGCTCTAGAAGAACACAAACCTTAACTCGATTATGTGACCATCTGAACTGCCTCAAAACCTTAGGTTTTGGGGCAGTAGGCATGCCACATGTGAGGCGTTGGCTTGACCCTTCTACGGCTGGACCATTGCTACTGTGACATTTTCTAGGATTATTTGAACTCCGCTCAAGTGTTGAGCTATTTAGGAAATCTTGGGTATTTGATTATTCGATCGGAAAGTTTAATATTGTCTATTTATCCGGAATGTGATACAATATGTGTAATTCATATTGTTAGGCATGAAATGCGAAGTATGTGATATTTCGGATTTACGAATTCTAAACTGATTGTGGATTCAAAATGTTATAGTTTTACACTTTCTTTTCTGTAACCATAAGCGTAGTATGTGGGGTATCACCGGCTTCGTTGCTATACATCAACGACAATCGGGATACACATTCTTTCTTATGTTGATGATATGAGATATTATGTGTTGCAGTGATATGTTATATTGGATTGTCGTGTTCTGAATAGCCGGGTTTTTTTTGTGAGATGAGGGTTTTTATTTTCATTCATGTAAAATTCATTTGTATGTAATATTCTTTTATTGGGGCACTTCTGGGTTGAGGTTGATGTCACCAATGTATATTATTTACTTTTCCGCATTAGGTAGACCCAAGGAGGAGAGCACAAGTAACCGGGTTCTGGGGTCCAGTGGGAGGCCATCTCGAGGAGTCGAAACTGGGTCTCCTAACCCTAGAATCGGCAGTGTTGCTTGCCGCTCTCGTAGGGGTCTAGGGATGTGGGTTTGGCTATTCATCGCGACTATGGAATCCGTGTTTTATACAGGCTCGTATTAAAAACACGGACATCCTAGTATATCCAATATTTCATATATGTTCTTCTGCTGCAATGTTCTGTGATGAGATCATATTACTGCTTGAGACGAATTCTTATATTATATATATATGCTGATATATAAATATTACTGCTTCCGTTTCTTCTGTGATGCTTAGGAAGCATAAGCTGATGGGATTTTATTAATGAGATTAATAAAAAGAAAAGAAACCTAAAAGATGTTGTAGAATCAAAACTTTATGAAAAGGGTAGGTATAGTTTTGCTTTGCATAGCAGTATATACGATATACCCTGCACCTTATTCGATAAGGAAAGAGCCGAGATCCCTTCACCGGGAGTGACCTCTTTAGCAAAACTGGCAGATGCTACAAACTCACGGTTTAGTTTTTGATTGCTTCTATAGTTCTTGCTTTGCACAGCGGTATATACGATATATCCTGCACCTTATTCGATGAGGAAAAAGCCGAGATCTCTTCACCGGGAGTGACCTCTTTAGCGAAAGTAGAAAAGCCTCAAAAACACTGCTTTTCAAAAATCACTTGTTTCTACAACGATATCAAGTTCATTAAGCTCATGGTTTTCTGAGAAACCTGCGTAGCCCTCCGTCATTTCAGATAAAGACTATTTAGTATTCGTGCTGCGTTTGTTGGCCTTTGTCAAAGCGTAGTGTACGGTAGCTGACTGGTACTTATCTGTTTAAACATGTGATGTGATTGGATTAGGGTATTCGTACGACCTTGTTGGCCTTTTTCAAGGGTCGTGTGGGTGGGTTTATTTTAATCAAGAAATGACGGGTTGAACTTGACTAGCTTCCTATGATTTGTTTGCCTTTGTCAATGTCATAGGGGTTAGGCGTAAAAGTATTATTGGGAATTTCAAGTGTTGAAATTTGTAGTGAGATTGCATACCTCCTATGAGATAGTTGGATCCTGATACCTACTGTGAGTAAGACTTACACCTGGGAGAATTTTACACAGGACAATTAGCCGATCAAGTAGGTGTCTAGAAAGGCGTTAACGGGACTTTAATTAGGTCCGTGCGAAAGCAGGGGGAACCTCCCTCAAGTACCGACATTGATCTGGCTAAAAGATTGACGAAATTGTAGAGTGTAATTAATCCCGGCTAATCTTACCTTTTAGGGTTTGAAGGAAGATTTGATAAAAACATTTGGAGACATCCTGATTAGATAAGATAATAACCAATATAATCTTGCAAGGGCATATGCTAAAGTGTTTTCTTCTCTCTCTCTCCAGGTAGCGACCCTGTCAGGCCTTAATCAAGATAATAATATGGATGTATTGACTGAACCCGCGTATTATACTGAGCAGGGGAACGTTGGTACCGTTCTTTCTTATAAGAGTTATAAGACTCAGCAGGAAATAGAAGGATATCTGGATTCTCGTGCCGCCCAAACTAAGAACATGCATGCTGATGCATCTTCTTCGGGTGTGTTAGTTATTGAGAAATGTTTCTCAGTTCACCCTACGTCCTAGGTATTAGATACCGGATCGGGATCCCACATATGTAAATTGTTACATGGGCTACGTAATGGTAGAGAACTCGGAAAGGGTGATCATTCCGTACAAGTAGGGAATGGTGCAAGTGTTGCCGCCAAAGCAGTTGGCGAATATAACCTTATATTACCAAGTAGTAATACACTGATTCTGAATGAGCGCTATTATATACCGAACATGATGTGCAACATTATATCAGTTTCTTTATTAAGTAAAGAAGGATATAATTTTGTAGTAAAGGATAATGTTATGAACATCTTCCTAGATCAAAAGTTGATTGGATCAGGCTCGTTACATAATGGCATATTCATTCTCAATCAAAATACAGTCCTTAATGTACAAAACACACACAAGAGGAGGAGTTCAGAAATGAACGAATCCTTCTTGTGGCATTGTAGACTTGGTCATATCAATGCGACACGGCTAGCTAAGTTACATAAGGATGGATACTTGAATTCGTTCGAATTATCATCTTATGATACTTGCCATTCTTGTCCCAAAGGGAAAATGGCCAAGACTCCGTTTAGTAGACACGGAGAAAGAGTTACAGAACTCTTAGGACTGGTACAATGTGATGTATGCGGTCCCATGTCTACGCAGGCCAGGAACGGTTCTTCCTACTTCATTACATTCACCAACGATCTCTCTAGATACGGACATGTGTTCCTGATGAAACACAAGTCTGAAGCTTTTGAGAAATTCAGAGAATATAAGAACGAGGTAGAGGACCAAACAGGCAGAAGTATTAAGATCCTTCGATCTGATCGAGGAGGTGAATACTTAAGCAATGAGTTCCTAGATTATCTAATAGAGAATGGGATTCTCTCTCAGCTTACTCCTCCTTATACATCATAGCACAACGGTGTATCGGAGCGGAGGAATCGCACCTTATTAGATATGATGCGCTATATGATGAGTGATGCTGAGTTACCTATTTCCTTCTAGGGTTATGCGCTTGAGACAGCATCATACCTATTGAATCAAGTTCCGTCTAAATCTGTACCTACCACACCATATGAGATATGGAGTGGGAAGAGACCATGTCTTAAACGAGTTAAGATATGGGGTTGTCCAGCCTATGTTAAAAAGCAAAATCCGGACAAATTCGAGGCACGGTCAGTTCTTTGTAAGTTTGTGGGATATCTTAAACATTCACATGGATATCTATTATACCACAGCGAGGAACAAAAGGTGTTTGTTTCTCGACATGCCACCTTTTTTAGAAAAGGAATTTCTTGCAAAAGAAATTAGTGGCAAAGATGTAGAGCTGGAAGAGGTTCCAGCACCGCAAACTACAACTGATGATTTATTGGAAGCAGAGGATTCAGTAGTACACGACGAACCCCACCCTCTCCGCCGATCTAGTAGGGTTTCTCGTCCACCTGAGAGATACTACGGTTTTCTCATTGATGGTGGAAGCGAGGATTTCATCATGGAAGATGATGACCCGACTAGTTTCGAGAAGGCCATCACGAGTGGTGACTCTGTGAAATGGCTGGATGCAATGCGATCTGAGATGGAATCCATGTACACCAACAAAGTATGGACTTTGAAAGTTGCTCCTGAAGGGGTAAAACCCATTGGGTGCAACTGGATCTTTAAGAAGAAACTTGGTGTAGATGGAAAAGTGGAGACTTTCAAAGCTATACTTGTTGCAAAAGGTTTTCGTCAACGACCAGGTGTGGATTATGACGAAACCTTTTCTCCAGTGACTATGATTAAGTCCATCCGGATCTTACTTGCCATTGCTGCATACCATGACTATGAAATCTGGCAAATGGATGTTAAGACCGCCTTTCTAAATGGTGATTTAGAGGAGTGCGTGTACATGACTCAGCCAGAGGGCTTCGTAGATAGTGGGAGCAGCAGAAAGGTATGCAAGCTTCTTAAATCCATTTACGGGTTAAAGCAGGTATTGCGGAGTTAGAACATCTATTTTGATGTGGTAGTCAAAGTGTTTGACTTCATCAAGAACAGAGATGAACCTTGTATTTACAAAAAGGTTGCAGAGAGTAAGGTTGCCTTCCTCGTATTGTACGTGGATGATATACTCTTGATAGGAAATGATGTTCCTATGCTGCACTCGGTCAAGCTCTTCATATCACATAGATTCTCAATGAAAGATCTAGGTGATGCCTCCTGCATTTTGGGGATTAGGATCTATAGAGATAGATCCAAAAGGATATTGGGATTGTCCCAATCCAGGTACATTGACATCATACTAAAGAGGTTTAGTATAGAAGAATCCAAGCATGGGAACCAACCCACGATCTCTGGACTCACTCTCTCCAAAGAGATGTCTCCGAGGACTGATTTGGAGAGAGCTCGCATGCAAGGGATACCCTATGCTTCGGCAGTAGGCTCTATCTTGTATGCGATGCTATGTACCAGAGCCGATGTGGCATACTCACTAAGTGTAGAGAGTAGGTATCATGCAGATCCTGGAAAGAATCACTGGACAGCTGTGAAGAACATTCTCAAGTTCTTGAGAAGAACTAAGGAGATGTTCTTGGTGTATAGTAACGGAGAACTCCAGGTGGAGTCCTTTACCGATTGAAGCTTCCAAAGTGATAAGGACGACTCTAAGTCGCAATCGGGATTTGTCTTTACCCTAAATGGAGGGGAGGTTTGTTGGAAGAGTTCCAAGCAAGAAACCGTGGCAAACTCGACGATGGAGGCTGAATACTTCGTTGTCAACGATGCTGCCAAAGTGGCTGTCTGGATTAAGAAGTTCATCGCTGAACTTGGTGTGGTTCCTTCCATTGAGCATCCAATACCTTTGTATTGTGATAACAATAGAACTGTGGCTTTGGCCAAGGAACCCAGGTCCCATCAGAAATCCAGACATATTCTGAAGCGGTATCACCTGATCCGGGAGATAGTTGATCGCCGCGAGATCGAGGTCAGGAGAGTTAAGACGAAGAACAACACTGCGGATCCACTCATGAAGGACGTTCCCCAGATACAGTTTGAGAGATTATTCGGGATGTTGGGTATGAGATACTACAACACCTGGCCCAAGTGCAAGTAGGAGATTGTTAGTTATATATATGCCCTAGAGGCCATTGTTGTACATATGATGTATATTATAATGGATGCCTGGATATATATAGAGAGGACTTTCTTGCTCGTCATGATAGTATGCTATTTGGTTTCACTTTATCTTAACATGTTGACTTGTATTAGTTTACTGTCTTGCTCTCACATGTTGATAAAGCCCTTAGGATATGTACTCGACTACTGGGACTATGATGAGATCACACTAGTGGGGCTATGGTAGTCAAAGAGTACATCCTATAATTGTTCCTAGTCGAGGGTGTGTCGAGACAGGGCATCGATACACCAGAGTAGACTAGCGTATACGCATCTTGACCCATATGATGGGTGATGGATGATCCCATATCCATCGGTGTTTGACATCAAAGATGGTGTGTGGGTGCTCAGTGGGGACTGGGTACACTGAACAGACTCGCCAAGAACTCCTAGATGGTATTATACCTATCGTCAGATAGCAGTTCTTCGGTGACACTGGTACAGGTTAGTCTGTAGACCCGAGATCGTCATAGAGTCTTGTGTCATTCCCACTTTGCTTTGATTTCAACCTTACCACGTCCAAGAGGGCGTGCAAAACGGTGGCTTTTGGGTACAGTCCCGAATGACATGGAAGCAATGAGCGATAGGAGGAGTTTCGTCTCTCCTCGTATTGGGAGTTGATGTTGTGCTATGTTCGATTGGCTATAACTGGAAGTCCCTGGCCAGGGCTGATATCGAGTGCTGCTTGTAAGAGTTATCAGTAGTTTCTCGACCCGTTATGAGCCTTATATCTGTTAGTGTATTGCCCTAGAGGCCATTACTGTATCATACTAGTTTGTATATTACTTGATGGAAGCTTGGGATATTCACAGTTGTATTGAAAATCTTGCTCAAAATGGTAGTATGCTACTTGGTTTGTTTCTACTTCAATGTGTACATATGTGTTTCTTTTAGTATATCACCTATACATATTAGTGGAGCCCTTAGGATCTTTTCTTGATTACCAGCGTTGTGATGGCAGTCACACTAGTTGGGGCTGGGTAATCTATAAGCATATCCTTATACAGGTCCCTAGTCGTAGGACTATCGAGACAGGGCATCGATGTAAGTCCACGGTAGCGCCCCGGCCGTCTAACAGACGCCAAATGCGGAACAAAAACTTTTTACAAACTGGCGCTATCGTGTA
The DNA here is from genome assembly GCA_030015575.1 of Agapanthus africanus. Lineage (NCBI taxonomy): Eukaryota > Viridiplantae > Streptophyta > Magnoliopsida > Asparagales > Amaryllidaceae > Agapanthus > Agapanthus africanus. The sequence continues at coordinate 243,769,640 of CM057347.1, read as the reverse complement.
CCGTAACCCGGATCTGCCATTAAAGCTAAACTAACAAACTACAAAGTGGGTAGAAGAGTTATACCGAACGATCCGAGCCCTTCGGTCTTCAACCATCATCCCACGCTTGTTGCGGCTGCTCCGATCTCCTGAATCTCCAGTCTCGTCATCCAGGTGGCACCACGTCGACGGATCTTTAAACGGGCTCCCGCCTCTGAACCGAGTCAACTCGATCGTCAAGTTTGCTAAAAGAGACGACCAAGATGAAGTAGAGAATGAGTAGAACACTTTTTCTCGTTACGTCCAAGGTCACGGACGAACGGTTATGGAAGTTGCCTTTTGGATCGGGTGAAATGAGAAAGAGGCTATCTAATTTTCGTGAACCCGAATCTATCATAATCTTTTTTCTAGTGAACAATAACCATGAGCCAAGAGAGGGGGGAGGCCGGCCACTTATAGGAGAGGAGGTGTAAGTCGATGTACTACACCCCAGAACTTGTGGGGAGGCGGAAATTTCAAAAACGAACTTGTTTAGTGAACGAACATCGACTAACCGCTTGAATCGAAGCTAAACTACAAATAACCGTACACAAAGAGTTTCATAACTATTGTGTTTAGGGATTATACCTAATGAAACCAGTCCTTCGTCTTTACGATCTCCTTGTTCTCCTCGGCCTTCTCTAGGTAGTAGACGATCCACCCGAGAGCAAAACTCCAAGCTTAGCCTCTAAACTTGAGGCAACTAACCTTCTTGGATTGCTAATCAAAGAAGATAGATTGAGATAGAGCGATGGTTATGGATTGTTAAGTCTAACTAATCCTAGATCTCAACACATGAGGGTGAGGATTAGTCTTTTGAAGAAAGAGAGCTTGAGGAGAGAGAATGTGTAGATGATAATGATGAATAAGTTATGAGTATCATAACATATTATGAAGCATTCTTATTAAAGAATAAATGAATAAATGTGATGAATAAGCATGCTTCATAAATGTTAAGTGGTGATTCATTAGCATGAGTCATTAAGCAATAAATGTGCATTAATGAGATGAATGAATCACCCTCATGACTCATATAACTCATTCAATGTATATGACACATAACCCTCCTTAGTCACCATCTTCTAGAAGCTTCTCGTACAATTACGAGAACGCCCCTCCAATCCGTAAAAATACGGAAATACTTTAGACTGTAAAAATCCAATAACCGGATACCAGTAACTGGCTTAAACCAAAGCCGACTGGTAAAAACTGTCCGAAAGTCGTACGCGCGTAAACGCACGTATGCGTCCGAACCCTTGTCGTAAAACCATACGACCTCTATATCGTTTCTCCTGGAATAGGAAACTCTCTGTGTGGGACTCTAGAGACTCGACTACTACGCTGGCAGTGGGTTTAACCACAGACCGCAAGCGGCACTAGCTGTACGTAACGGTCCCCAGGTAGTTGTCGATAAGAAGGCCGATGAGGAAACCCATCCGAACTCCTACTGAGTCTGATGTGACAATCTCCATACAGTCCGGTCCGTTCGTCCAAGACTATCGCATATCGGGCCTAGGGGGGCGGCAAGCGTCAGTCCCCTAATAGCGGTATAAGTCGTGTCGGAGCGAAGCCCATTACACCCTGAGAAACTACTGGAACCTACCAGTAAATCTCGCTTGCCCTGGCCAGGGACTTTGCGTAATGGCTCTCTGACACAACACGATATCTACTCCCAATACCGGGAGGGACGAATCCTGTCTAACCGCCACTGCCTCCAAGTGCTCGGGACTGCACCCAACTGCTACCTGTTTGCACGACTCCTTTGAGCCGTGGTAGGGTAGCAATCTAAGAACAGTGGGACACACTCGAGGCGAAGTAGCAGTGTCAAGTCTGCGGACTATGCTGTACTCATGTCACCTGGGAACTGCTCACTGACGACTGGTATCAAACCAACCAACAGTTCCCTGTGAGTCCTGTCCGGTGTACCCGTAACCTAACGAGCACCTGTATACTATCTCCAGTACGACGTACTGACGGCTGTGGGACATACCATCTCCCCAACTGGGATGAGAAGCATACACACTAGTCTACTCCGGAGTATCGATGCTCTGTCTCGATAATCCAACGACCAGGGACCTGAATAAGGATGTGCTTGTAGACTACCCAGCCCCCACTAGTGTGACTGCCATCACAACGCTGGTAGACAAGCAAGATCCTAAGAGCTCTATCAATACGTACACTCACATATTAAGATAGAAAAACCAAGTAGCATACTACCATGTTTAGCAAGACTGTTATATACATGTGAATATCCCAAGCTTCCATTAAGTAATATACAAACTAGTATGATACAGTAATGGCCTTCTAGGGCATAAACACTAACAATCTCCCACTTGCACTAGGGCCATGTACTGGCATATCGTAGACCGATGATCTCGAGTAGCCTCTCGAACTGAATCTGAGGTAGGGCCTTCGTGAATGGATCGGCAATGTTCTCTTCAGAAGCAACTCTCCGAACCTCGATCTCCTGACGATCAATGATCTCCCTGATCAGGTGATACCGCCTTAAGATGTGTCTGGAGTTCTGATGGGACCTTGGTTCCTTCGCTAAAGCTATAGCTCCGTTGTTGTCGCAATACAGAGGTATTGGATCAACTATGGTAGGAACCACCAGAAGTTCTGTTAGGAACTTCTTCATCCAGACTGCTTCTTTTGCGGCATCGCAAGCAGCTATATACTCCGCTTCCATCGTCGAGTCAGCAACGGTGTCCTGCTTGGAGCTCTTCCAGCACACCGCCCCTCCATTGAGGGTAAAGACATATCCCGACATGGACTTGGAATCGTCCTTATCACTCTGGAAGCCGGAATCAGCAAAGGCCTCCAACCTGAGGTCTTTTCCGCCGTAAACCAAGAACATCTCCTTAGTCCTCCTCAGGTACTTGAGAATGTTCTTTACTGCTATCCAGTGCTTCTCCCCTGGGTCTGACTGATACCGGCTTACCACGCTCAGTGCGTAAGCTACATCTGGTCTGGTACACAACATCGCATACATTATATAGCCTACCGCAGAAGCGTAGGGTATAATAGACATGCGTTCCCTTTCCAAATCAGTCTTAGGAGACATCTCTTTGGAGAGGGTGATTCCGTGACAAGCCGGTAGATTACCGCGCATAGAATCTTCCATACTGAATCTTTTCAGTACAGTGTCGATATACCTGGACTGCGAAAGTCCCAACATCCTCTTGGATCTATCACGATAGATCCGGATCCCCAGAATGTACGAGGCATCACCTAGGACTTTCATGGAGAACCTGTGTGACAAGAATCCTTTGACAGATTGTAGCATAGGAATGTCATTTCCTATCAATAGAATGTCATCCACGTACAAGACGAGGAATACGACACTTCTGGCTACAACTTTACTATATATGCACGGTTCATCTGGATTTTTGATAAAGTCATATTCTTTGACTGTCTCATCAAAACAGATGTTCCAACTCCGCGATGCCTGCTTTAGTCCATAAATAGACTTAAGCAGCTTGCATACTTTCCCGCTGCTCCCACTCTGATTGAAACCCTCTGGCTGATCCATATAGACGCTCTCTTCTAAATTTCCATTCAGAAAAGCCGTCTTTACGTCCATCTGCCAGATTTCATAATCATGGAAGGCAGCAATAGCAAGAAGGACCCGAATGGATTTGAGCATAGCCACTGGAGAAAAAGTTTCGTCATAGTCCAAACCAGGTCTTTGACAAAAACCCTTTGCAACAAATCTAGCCTTATAGGTTTCCACCTGTCCATCTACACCAATCTTTTTCTTGAAGATCCATTTGCATCCTATGGGTTTTACCCCATCTGGAGCAAAGTCCAAAGTCCATACTTTGTTGGTGTACATGGACTCCATCTCGGTCCGCATTGCATCTAGCCATCGTACCGAGTCGCCGCTCTGGATGGCCTGCTGGAAGTCAGTAGGTTCATCATCATCTATGATGCAATCCTCTCTATCCCCGTCTATGAGAAATCCGTAGTATCTCTCAGGCGGATGAGACGGCCTACTACTCCTGCGGAGGGGTGCGGGAATGTTCTGTTCTTCTTGAACCTCTGGTTCTACCAAACTTTCAGTAACAGCTTGTGGTTCTGGAATTTCTTCCAGTTCTACTGCGCTCCCACTTTTCTGATTTTCTAAAAATTCAGTTTCTAAGAAGTGGGCATGACGAGAAACAAAAACCTTTTGTTCCTCTGCGTAATAGAAATAATATCCCTTGGAGTTCTTTGGATATCCCACAAGCTTACACAGTACTGAGCGTGCCTCGAGCTTGTCCACATGCTGCTTTTTTACAAAAGCTGGACACCCCCATGTCCTAAAATGTTTTAGACAGGGTTTCTTCCCACTCCACATCTGATATGGTGTGGTAGGCACAGTCTTGGTAGGAACCTGGTTTAAAAGATATGCCGCTGATTCTAGCGCATAACCTCAGAAAGATCGCGGTAACTCAGCATTACTCATCATGGATCGTACCATATCCAATAGGGTTCGATTCCGTCTCTCCGATACACCGTTGTGCTGTGGAGTGTATGGAGGAGTAAGCTGAGAGAGAATTCCTTTCTCTTTTAGGTAACCTAGGAACTCGGCACTTAAGTATTCTCCACCTCGATCAGATCTCAGTGTCTTAATACTTTTGCCTGTTTGGTTTTCCGCTTCACTCTTGTATTCCTTGAATTTCTCAAAGGCCTCGGATTTATGCTTCATTAAGAAGATATGTCCAAACCTAGAGAAATCATCTGTAAAAGTAATGAAGTAGGAATAACCACCTCTCGCATGTGTAGACATTGGACCACATACATCGCTGTGTATGAGTCCTAAGAGCTCGCTCGCTCTTACTCCTTGTCTAGTAAATGGAGTCTTTGTGATCTTTCCTTTGAGACAAGATTGACAAGTGTCATAGGTTTGATATTCGAACGTGTCCAAATATCATTCTCTATGCAACTTAGTCAACCTTCTCTCATTGATGTGACCCAGTCTACAATGCCATAAGAAAGCTTTATTTAAATCTGGAGACTTTCTTTTTAGTGTGTTCTGGACATTGAAAATTTGGAGTTGGTTTAAAACATATATGCCGTTATTTAGTGTACCTGACCCAATCAAACCATGATTAAGGTGGATGTTGACAACATCTCTTACAAACGTGAAATCATAACCTTTATTTGATAACAAGGAAACTGATATGATATTACACGTTAAGATTGGTACAAAATAACAGTTATGTAAAACCAAAATATGTCCACTCGTCAATCCTAGGTGATAATCCCCGACGGACGCAGCTCCCATGCTAGCTCCGTTAGCAACCCTGAGGATCATATCACCTTCCTTCAGCACTCTACGGTTTCTCAGTGCCTGCAATGAATTGCAAATATGAGATCCTGATCCGGTATCCAATACCCAGGAAGTAGAGTTGATCGACAGACAATTCTCAATTACAAACACACCTGAAGTCGAAGCCACAGCTTGCTTCGGTTCCTGGTTCTTGGCGTTCCACGCCTTGCAATCCTTCTTCCAGTGCCCTTTCCTGTGACAATGGAAGCACTCATCCGGGCCAACTATCGGTACTACTATATTTTTCTTTCCCTTCTTTCCCACCTTACTAACACCTCCTCTAGGTTTGGGTGCGACCTTCTTCTTCCTTCCTTTGGCCCTAGCCTTGGACCCGGAAGAAGATGCACCGCCAACAAACATAGCGGGTGTTTCCCTTGCCTTCTGCAAGGTGCCCTCTGCACTCCTTAACATGTTCAGGAGTTCCGCAAGTTCAACTTCTTTTCCTTGAAGATTGAAGTTGAGGATAAACTGGGCGTAGGTGGGAGAAAGGGACTGGAGAATAAGGTCTGTATAGAGCTCATTATCCAAAGTCGTCCCAAGGTCTGCGAGCTCTTCAATATAGTCGATCATCTTTAGGACATGTTCACCTACCGATGACCCGACAGCCAACCTCGCTCGAAACAAGTTCTTAGAGGTCTCGTATCTTGCTATACGAGATTGCTCTCCATAAAGTTCCTTTGTATGGAGAAATATGCCATCTAGGGACATATCCTCGTGCCTCCTCTGATGTTCATTGTTCATTAAGGCAAGCACGATGCACTTGGCTCTCGCGCAATCTAAATCCCAGGTTTTGCGGATTTCCTTATCCGCATTGCTGGATTTGGGACCAGGGACAGCAGGTGCCGTAGCGGTGAGGATGTACCCCAATTTGTCATAGGTCAAAGCCATTTTGACATTCCGCAGCCAATCTTTATAGTTTGGCCCTGTCAGTATATTTTTCTCTAAAAGTAACTTAAGTCCAGTCATTTTCAGGGTCGCTGCAATTAGGAGAGAGAGAAGAAAACTCTTTAGCATGATGCTCTTGCAAGTTTAGAGTGGTTTTTAGTTTATCTAAACTGGATGGCTCCCACTGTTTCTCGAATCCTTCCTCAAACCATAAAAGAAGAATTAGCCAGGACTATTCTCACCGTACAATACTTGCTTAACCGTTCAGCCAGGCCAGTGTAGATACTTCGAGGGAGGTTTTCCAACGCTTTCGCGAAGTTCCGTAATTAAATAACCTCTTTTCTCTGGGGGCGTAACCCCGCTGACACCTTTCTGGACACCTACTAGGTTTATAGCATTGATCGTTAAGTGACGAATATCCTGATAAGTAGCATATACTCACAGTAGGATCGGGATCCAAATATCATCGTATGATAATGTTGAAGGAATCCTACCAACATTCATCAAACTCCAAATGGTATGCATCTCTTTGCAAATTTCAGTTTCTTTAGAAATTCCCGATATATATTTTTGCCCCATGTTCTTATGATCTTGACTAAGGGCCAACAAATCATAAGTCACATGTCAAGTTCTGCCCATCATTATCCTGTTGATTTGAACCCATCCGTATATACTCTTGACTAAGGGCCAAACAAAGTAATACGAGTGTCCCAAACCAACTCATCTATCTATGCAACAAATGAATACCCCAGCAGCTACCAATCACTATGTCTTGACTAAGGGCCAAACAAACATAGCTTGAATACTACTGACCATTCATAAGAAATGACGGAGGGCTACGACTGGTTTTGGCGAAACCGTGAACGTAGTGAACTTGATATAACCGAAGGAACCTGATAGCTTTTTAAAAGGAGTGGTTAAAGCTCCGCATTTAAAAAAATATCTGTTTTTAAAAATAACCGAGTGGTTTCTTTTAAATTGTTCCAACGATTTAAACTTGGTTTATTTTCTTTGCATTATAGATAATGTGTCCCATCATTAACCTATCATTGCAGAAAACAACGAAAATATGACGTCCTCTTATGCCATCTGCATTCGCCACTGGGTCCCGTCATCACCCGTTAGGTTACTTTACTAACGACAGAGCGGGGGCTGGGCTAGCGCGGGTGTAAAACATAAGTGACGTCTAAATAGCTATCATAAATATAGATATTTTACATTCGTCTGACGCAATGATATACATTCCAGAACACAGATAAACAATATTGGATTTGCAAGCAATCTGTATTTCTTTTGAGCCTGCAAGAAAAGACAGATTACACAGTTGTGATGAATAGCCGTTACCCCACCCTCGACCCCTACGGGTACGGCAAACTACCCGCCCGGCAGTTTGTGTACCCCACCTTGGGTCAGTCCTAGGAGCAAAAGCAGTAAAATGAAATAATACAACGGTGGCTACAACCGCAACCTGGATGTGCCCCGCAAAAATAATATTACAACAAATTACATTTACAACAAATGAATTAAACAATAACCCATTGCTAAACCCCGGCTATACACCACAACAGTCCAATACAGTTCATATGCACAAACAGATATAACCATTACAGAAATGTGCAACCCCCTGCCAACCGACAAACTAGCAGTTAGGGGAGGTTTACGAACACATTTATCAATCACAGATATAATCCAACATGAAAATACTGTACAATTTCGATCGATTAAACATCTTTAATATTGCTCCAAAAACTGCTCTGTAAAACTGAAACCTGAGCAAATATTAAATATCCCAGAAAATCCAAAAAACCACAGGGGACCCACACAAGAAAAACGAGTTCCTGACTCGTCAACTCCGCGGCGGAAGCGCGGCGGATCGGTGGGATCCGCCGCGGTTCCGCGGCACTGTAGACGAATCAGGAACCCAAATTTCTTGGGTGTTCTTCTGTGTTCATTTCAAGCTTTCTGCACTTACCTGAAAAATTTTAGGACATCATTTTAAATTCGACAGAAACTGATATTTTTTAGGGTTTTCCGGCTTCGTTTTTCCGTTCGAAATTCGTACAAATTTGCAATAAAGTAATTTATTGTTTAGCGAGGCTCTGATACCACTGTAAGTCGATATACTACACCCCAGAACTTGTGGGGAGGCGGAAATTTCAAAAACGAACTTGTTTAGTGAACGAACATCGACTAACCGCTTGAATCGAAGCTAAACTACAAATAACCGTACACAAAGAGTTTCATAACTATTGTGTTTAGGGATTATACCTAATGAAACCAGTCCTTCGTCTTTACGATCTCCTTATTCTCCTCGGCCTTCTCTAGGTAGTAGACGATCCACCCGAGAGCAAAACTCCAAGCTTAGCCTCTAAACTTGAGGCAACTAACCTTCTTGGATTGCTAATCAAAGAAGATAGATTGAGATAGAGCGATGGTTATGGATTGTTAAGTCTAACTAATCCTAGATCTCAACACATGAGGGTGAGGATTAGTCTTTTGAAGAGAGAGAGCTTGAGGAGAGAGAATGTGTAGATGATAATGATGAATAAGTTATGAGTATCATAACATATTATGAAGCATTCTTATTAAAGAATAAATGAATAAATGTGATGAATAAGCATGCTTCATAAATGTTAAGTGGTGATTCATTAGCATGAGTCATTAAGCAATAAATGTGCATTAATGAGATGAATGAATCACCCTCATGACTCATATAACTCATTCAATGTATATGACACATAACCCTCCTTAGTCACCATCTTCTAGAAGCTTCTCGTACAATTACGAGAACGCCCCTCCAATCCGTAAAAATACGGAAAAACTTTAGACTGTAAAAATCCAATAACCGGATACCAGTAACTAGCTTAAACCAAAGCCGACTGGTAAAAACTGTCCGAAAGTCGTACGCGCGTAAATGCACGTATGCGTCCGAACCCTTGTCGTAAAACCATACGACCTCTATATCGTTTCGCCTGGAATAGGAAACTCTCTGTGTGGGACTCTAGAGACTCGACTACTACGCTGGCAGTGGGTTTAACCACAGACCGCAAGCGGCACTAGCTGTACGTAACGGTCCCCAGGTAGTTGTCGATAAGAAGGCCGATGAGGAAACCCATCCGAACTCCTACTGAGTCTGATGTGACAATCTCCATACAGTCCGGTCCGTTCGTCCAAGACTATCGCATATCGGGCCTAGGGGGTCGGCAAGCGTCAGTCCCCTAATAGCGGTATAAGTCGTGTCGGAGCGAAGCCCATTATACCCTGAGAAACTACTGGAACCTACCAGTAAATCTCGCTTGCCCTGGCCAGGGACTTTGCGTAATGGCTCTCTGACACAGCACGATATCTACTCCCAATACCGGGAGGGACGAATCCTGTCTAACCGCCACTGCCTCCAAGTGCTCGGGACTGCACCCAACTGCTACCTGTTTGCACGACTCCTTTGAGCCGTGGTAGGGTAGCAATCTAAGAACAGTGGGACACACTCGAGGCGAAGTAGCAGTGTCAAGTCTGCGGACTATGCTGTACTCATGTCACCTGGGAACTGCTCACTGACGACTGGTATCAAACCAACCAACAGTTCCCTGTGAGTCCTGTCCGGTGTACCCGTAACCTAACGAGCACCTGTATACTATCTCCAATACGACGTACTGACGGCTGTGGGACATACCATCTCCCCAACTGGGATGAGAAGCGTACACACTAGTCTACTCCGGAGTATCGATGCTCTGTCTCGATAATCCAACGACCAGGGACCTGAATAAGGATGTGCTTGTAGACTACCCAGCCCCCACTAGTGTGACTGCCATCACAACGCTGGTAGACAAGCAAGATCCTAAGAGCTCTATCAATACGTACACTCACATATTAAGATAGAAAAACCAAGTAGCATACTACCATGTTTAGCAAGACTGTTATATACATGTGAATATCCCAAGCTTCCATTAAGTAATATACAAACTAGTATGATACAGTAATGGCCTTCTAGGGCATAAACACTAACAGGAGGTAGGTGAGTGTAGGAGGGGGAAGGTGACCACAAAGGAAAAGATCAACAACAAATATCTAAGCACCAAGTATGAATGCATTAAAAGCAAACCAATCACAATTAACCTAGTCACCTTGTCATTAATTGCACCATTAATGACCTAATGACTCACAAGCCTTGCCACCCTCTCTAGAACCTTCTAGAACACTGACTCACCTCATCAAGAAAAGATAAATCCGTATTTAACCGGCTGTCAAAATACGGCTGATAGAAAACTGGAAACTGGCAACTTCCAAAAGTGATCCTGAAACGAATTTCAGGATAACCCTGTATCAGTATAAACATACCCGCATTTATATTACGACCGATTACAAAAACTACTGGGACAAAGATATTATATCTACACAGTATAATACTCGGTTCCGGCTTAAACCAAAGCCTACCAGTATTATCTGCCAGAAAAACGACACGTGCGAAAACGCACGTGTTTTTTCCGAACCTTGCCATATCACCATACGGTCTCTACAACGTTTCGCCCGAACTTGGGAAAGTGTCTGTGAGGGACTCTAATGACTCATCAACACACTGGCACTGGGTATAACCACTAGCACGTCCGAGGTACAAGCTGCACGTAACGTTTTGCCTATGTATTGATTGGAAGGGAAGCTGACGAGCGAACTCATCTATAAACCCTACTGAGTCTAACAGTGACAATGTATATACAGTCCGGTCCAATCGTCTAAAGAGTATCGCATATCGAGTATAGGGGGTGGATAAAGTCAGACCCCTAATAACGCGATAAATCGTGTCGGCATGAAGCCCATCACCACCTGAGAAACAACTGATCCAAATCAGTAATTCTCAACTACCTCGGCAGAGGATTCCCAGTGATGGCCATCCGTGCACTGCGCGACATCAACCTCTAATACCGGGAGAGGCGAATCCCCGACGATCCGCTCACTTGCCTCCAATGTGGCTCGGGACTGTACCAAACTAAAACCTGTTTGCACAACTCCTTTGAGCGTGGTAGGGTAGTAATCTAAGCACAATGGGAACTCACATGAGGCAAACGACGATCTCTGGTCGATGAACTAACCTGTACACATGTCAACAGGGAATTGCTATTTGACGATATGTATAATACCAACTGGCAGATTCCCGGCGAGTCCTGTCCGGTGTACTCATAACCCAATGAGCACCTGTATACATCTTCGGTGATCATACTGACACCAGTGGCTTGTGAGACCGGCCACCGCCCCTCGTCGGGGTCTCGACTGTATACACTAGTCTACTCTGGAGTATCGATGCCCTGTCTCGAAACTCCCACGACTAGGGACACTATTAAGGATGTGCTTACAGACTCCAGCTCCCACGTATATGATCACCATCATACTACTGGTAGTCAAGCAAGAATCCTATGGGCTCTATCATCATGCAACAATGAACTAAAGTATGTATACGATGATAAAGACAAACCATATAGCATACTATCATCTCGAGCAAGACTGTCATATCGGTATAGGTCCTGCCTCAATCATTGCAATCACGTACCTGCGATCCAATAATTGACTTTGAGGGCACTATCTCCAACAATCTCCCACTTGCACTTAAGGCTAATTATTGCGATGTCGCATACTCACAGCCCGTGTGATACCGAACATCCAACTCCTCTACTAATTAGTTTCACAAAGCTAGTTTGTAAAACTCTTGTGTTCGAGAAATAGCCTTAGTGAGTGGATCCGCCCTTATGTTTCTTTCTATATCTCTCTAAATCTCAAGTTCACGGAGAAAGCCATCTCCCGAATCAAGTAATACCTGTCTTAGAATATGTCTGGATATCTGATGGGACCTAGTTCATAAATGAACTCCAAATCCAAACTTCTTAGACTGTATCGATAACTGAACCTAATTAGTATCCAGCACCATGCCTCCCACAGTATCCTTTTGGACCACCTGTCCATAATACTGTCCCTCGTCAGAGGGAAAACTATAATTCTGACAATCACTCTATCATCCATGTCACCTCTGAAGCCTGGAATGTTAACCGTCTCCCGAAGGAGGCTGCCGTCATCAAATCCGTAGAACATTCACTCTTGTTCTAAAACTACTTCCTTATGTTTCTTCAGGATTGGATTAATATAAACTTATTGCATCAAGTGCAAAAACTACATCTGGTGTGGTACAGGACATCTCATGATTGACTCAATTGCCTAAGCAAGTGACTGGCCAATCATGCACATCCCTCTCTCCTTTAGTCTCTAAGACACCTTTAGAGAGGGTGACTCCATCACCTGCAAGTACACCACCATGCCAGGAGTCAACTATTCTAAAATACTATTAGAATACTGTCAAAATACCCACATTGGGAAACTACCCAAATCTAGATCTAAAACCATAGATATAGTAACAAGAATGTCTGTTATTATATCCATATGCTGTCTGTAAAAACAACTGTGTGACGACCACAGTACAACCGATCGTAGTATAGGAATTTTACTTCCTACTGTGTGTATGTTATCCAAATACCAGGACATCACACTCTACTACCTTCTTAATAGATCCATCCTCTATTCTGATGAAGTCAAAGCTATGACTGTCTCATCAAAATTAAATGATCTAATCTCCGCTATATTTGCTCAAGCCTATAAATAGACATAAGCTACTTGCCCACTACGCTTCCGCTGCTCCCACTGACTACGACAACCCTCTGGCAGAATAATATACACCTACACTTCTAAAGCTAGTTTAGAATGACGCTATACTTATCCTCTTGCCGGGTTTCATAGTCTGGAACAACAGTAGTGTTAAGTCTGGGTAAACAAGAACCTCCCTGTCACCGTCCTTGAGGCTACCGGAGTACCTCTCGGGTTTCTGAGGTTACCCACCATGTCTGCAGAGTGGCTATTGGAATGTCAAACCTGATTGAATATATAGGTCCTATTAAATTTTCCGTAATCGTTTGCGGTTCTGGAATCACTTCCAGTTCTACCGTACTCCCACTACTCTTTTCTGAAAAAATCCATTTTATCAAAACTGTGGCGAGTCAAGAACAATATCACTATTGATCTTCCAGATGGTAGAAATGTCAACCCTCGTCAAAGCCACGGGTCAACCCACAAACTGCCATTACAGAAACGTGCTTTGAGTTATCCAGTGTCTGGTTTTAAGCATAAGCTGGACAACTCCCCTTATCTTAATTTCGTCAAGATATGAACCATTCTTTATCCAATAGAGAAATAGAGGCACTAATTTAATTGGAACCAGATTCAAACTATGAAGCTGTCTCCAGTGCACATCAACTTAATGGAGAGAGGCTAATCAGCATTACTCAACTTAGGAATCCATCTAATTATGAGTAACGTGAAAGAGAAACAAGTTTCTCAAAACCATTACTATCATCTGAATACCTATCACAAGAATCTACATCTTCGATCTCTATGAAGAATCCCGATACTTGTGATACCTGGTTCTCTATTTTATTCTTATACCCACAACTTCTCAAAACTTAGACATTGTATTTCTACGAAACACTTGTCCAAAAACTAGAGAAGTCATAAATAAACAGAACATAGTACGAGGACCAACCCCTTTGTCCTGATGGACACTGGACAACATACAATACTCTGTATAAGTCCGCTGAGTTGAATAATTCAAAACCTGTGCAACGTGTAGGGTTCCTAGGCACCCTAATGAGGTCTCACAAGGCATCGAACATGCCAATTTCAAAAATTCTAGGTGCCGAGAGACCCGACTACGGATCGTTTGCTAGAAAACTAGGCGAAAAGTAAACTAGTTAACACTTAACTAAGGGAATACGGAAATACAACCTTTGTAGATCCGGTGCACCACCTCCATAGCTCCGCAACAAAGTCCCCTCGCTGTCCAAATGAGTTCCCGGGCTCTAGCGTCGGCTTCATCGGAGAATGGACGGGCTAGGTCGTCGACGACGTGCCGAAGATGATCTACGTCGAAGCATCACTAGATCGAGCTCCACCTTCACCAAGTCTTGAAAACTTGTGAAGGAAACACACTTTACTACTTGGCAAGAGGTAGAGGATGAAGAAATAGGAAGTGGGTAGACTTTAGTTTTGGATTTCTCACACTTTTCATCAATCCACCATTGATGAAGAGAAGCTTTCTTCATTGAAGAAGATGAAGAAGAAGAAGAAAGTGTTATGATAAGAATAATAATAATGGAAAATCAAATCTATTCTTATCATAATCACACCATGGTTAAGTGTAGAGAGAGGACCAAGGTTAGGTGTAGTGGTTAGGGTTAAGCATGAGAGAAAATGGTCACTTGGTCAAAGTCTTCAAGAAGCTTCAACAAGAATACAAAGAAAGCCACCATTTTGCATTATGCTTATCATTTTCCAAAATGAATAAATAAACAAATAAATGAATAAGTAAAAACCCTAATCATCCACTTAACCATAGTTTAATACTTTACACTTAACCAAAAATCATGTATCATCAAACATGATACAATCATGTGCACAAAATCATATCGCATATGCAATGCGCACACCCGAGTGAGAATATCCATTTAAAGTGAACCGATACTAGTTAATGCAAAGTAATATATCAAATATATATAATTATACATTAAATCATTAAATCAACACTTGATTTAACGATCCGGTCATATCACATATAACCGACTAGTATCCAATGTATCGGTTTATCGAATCAATTCTTGATTCGATAATTAGGGTATATCGCATATAACCTAATCGATACATTCATCACGAGAATGGAATACGGTATCACATACACGCATTATTCTTGGTCCCGCACATATCTCATATGCGCTCCTATTTCGTTTCGCTTGAGCCAGGAAACCTCTGTGTAGGACTCTAAAGACTCGTCAATACGCCGGTAGCAGGTGATGATCATATCAAACATCCACAAGCCGCAAGCGGTCTGCTAAACGTAACGGCCACCCGGATATTGAGCGATCTGAAGATCGACGAGCAAGCCCGCTCACACTCCAGTGAATCCAACCAGTAACACTACCGTACAGTCCGGTCTGATCGTCTGATATGTCGCATATCTCGCCTAGGGGTGGTTAACGTCAGACCCCAATAGCTCAATAAGTCGTGTCGATATGAGGTCTATAACAATTCGAGAAACTACTGGTAACACTTACCAGTAAATCTCAGCAACCCTGGCCCGGGATTTCCTGTTATAGCCAATCGAACACAGCGCAACATCAACCCCCTATACCGGGAGAGACGAATCCTCTCCTATCGCTCATTGCCTCCATGTGACTCGGGACTGTACCCAAAAACCACCGTTTTGCACGCCTTCTTGGACGTGGTAAGATGGAAATCAAAGCACAGTGCGAACCACACAAGACTCTATGACGATCTCGGGTCAACAGACTACTCTGTACCAGTGTCACCAGAGAACTGCCATCTGACGTAAGGTATAATACCATCTGGGAGTTCTCGGCGAGTCCGTCCAGTGTACCCAGTCTCTACTGAGCACCCGTATATCATCTCTGATGTCAAACACCAATGGATATGGGATCATCCATCGCCCATCTGTATGGGTCGAGAAGGTATACGCTAGTCAACTCTGGTATATCGATGCCCTGTCTCGATACACCCACGACTAGGGACTTTGAAGGATGTACTTATGGACTACCATGTCCCCACTAGTATGATCCGCATCATAGTCCAGGTAGTCAAGCACAGATCCTAAGGGCTTTACCAACATGTAACAGAGAGACAATCAGTATACACGTTAAGGTAAAGATCAACCAGATAGCATACTATCATGTCAAGCAAGAAAGTCCTCCCTATATATGTCCCAGCATCCACTACAATATACATCCTATGTACAGTAATGGCCTCTAGGGCATACATATAACTAACAATCTCCCACTTGCACTAGGGCCATCTGATAGCAGTGGTTGTAGTATCTCATACTCAACCATCCCATAAAAGTCTCTCTCTGGGAACAAGCCTTTGTGAGTGGATCCGCTGTGTTGTCCTCTGAGTCTACTCTCCTAACCTCGATCTCCTTGGAGATCAACCATCTCCATGATCAAGTGGTACTGCCTTAGAGTATGTCTGGATCACTGATGGGACCTGCGTTCCTTGGCATAAGCCAAAACTCCATTGTCACACAATGGGTGGAACATAGTTCATCTCATGAACCAATATACACCCAAACAGCCTCTTTGGTAGCATCTTAAGTAGCGATGTATCCTGCCTTTATCGTCTAGTATGTCACGGTATCTAGCTTGGAACTCTTCCAACATACCGTCCCTTTACTGAGGGTTAAGACAATGCCTGTGACTGACACTCAGTCGTCTTTATCACCCTGGAACCCTTCCAGTGATTCTCCCCAGGATCGATTGATACCATCTCACTACAACTAGTGAGAATCCTAACATCCATTTAAATCTATCTCATAGATCCAAAATCCAGGATTTAGTAGGTATCACTTTGATCCTATATGGAGAATCTTTGTGATAATCGGAGATCGATCAAGCGTAGCATAGGAAACTCCTTCCTATCAAGAGTATGTCATCCACGTACTCTACGAGGATCGTCACCATACTCCCTACTACCTTCTTGTTTATACAAGGTTCATCTACCATTTTGATGATGTCAAACTCTTTGACTACTTCATCAAAACAGACGTTCCAACTCCGCGATGCCTGCTTTATCCTATAAAGCATCTTGCACACGTTTCCGCTGCTCCCACTGTCTACGAAGCCCTCTGGCTGTGTACTTATAGACACTCTCTTCTAAACATCATTTAGAAAAGCTGTCATGACACCCAACCACCAGATATCGTAGTCATGGTATGTAGCCGTGGCAAGTGGGATCTGGATGGACTTAAGCATAGATACTGGAAAAAGGTTTCATCATTATCCACGCCTGGTTAATGAAGAAAACCTTTAACAAGTCTAGCTTTGAAAGTCTCAACTTTTCCATCTACACCAGGTAATCTTCTCAAGATATACTTGCTCCTGATAGGGATTTAACCTTTCAGATATAGCAACCAAAGTCCATACTTTGTTGGTGTACATGGATTCCATTTCAGATCGCTAAGCATCCAGCCATTCTTACAGAGTCTCACTCCTGATGGCCAGCTCGAAACTAGTTGGGTCATCATCTCATGATGCAATCCTCGCTCCCACTGTCATAGAGAAACAGAAGTATCTCTCAGGTGGGTGAGGAACCCTACTAGATCGGCGGAGAGGCTGAGGTTCATTGGTAATTATTGAATCCTTTGGTTCTGTCAAATCATCTGCTGTAATTTGCATAGCCGGAACCTTTCCAGTTCTACATAACAGACCTTGCCTCGAGCTTGTCTGGATTTTGCTTTTAGACAAAGGCCGGACAACCCCAAATCTTAACTAGCTTAAGACATGGGCTCTTCCCTTTCCATATCACATATGAAATGGTAGGCGACTGATTTGATTTGAACCCAATTCAATAGGTATGCAGCTTCTCAAGTGCATAAACCCCCAATAAGGAAACAGGTAACTCAGTAGTACTCATCATAGAGCACACCTTATCATATAGGGTACAATTGCTCCGCCCCGATATACCATCGTGCTATGGCGTATACGGAGGAGTAATACTGAGAGAGAATCTCATTCTCCTTTGGAATAGTCCAGGAATTCCGTGCACAAGTATTCTCCTCCTTGATCTCATCAAAGGACATAATACTTATACCCGTGTTTTGGTTCTCTACTTCTAAATCATATTCTGTGAATATCTCAAAAGGTTCGGACTCATGTTTCAACAGGAACATATGTCTGAATCTTGAGAGATTATCAGAGAATGTAATGAAGTACAAAGAACCTGTCCTGGCATGTGTAGACAGGGGACCTTCATACATCAACATGTATTATCCCAAGAGTTTGCTAACTCTTTCTCTGTTTCCATTAAACAGAGCTATGGTCATCTTATCTTTGTGACATGACTGGCGAGTTTCACAAGATGTAAATTCAAACTGATTTAAATATGCATCTATATGTAACTCTAGCTAGTCGGGTCACATTGATATGACCTAGTCTACAATGCCTCAAGAAGGATTCGTTCATTTCTGAACTCATCCTCTTGTGTGTGTTCAGTATACTAAGAACTGTAATTTGATTTAGAACATCAATGCTTTTAGATAACGTGCCTGAACCGATCAACTTTTGATATCAGTACAAAATTATATCCTTTCTTTTCTAACAAAGAGAGAGATATGATTTTGTATATCAGGTTCGGTATCTAATAACATTCGTTCAGAATCAATGTATTGGTAATACAGGGTGACAGTGACCAACAGACTTGGCTGCAACACTTGCCCCGTTTTCTGCCTCATGAAACTTATCACCCGTTCTCAGTTCTTTACCTTTCTGTAGCCCTACGTAACAGATTACATATCTGGGATCCTGATCTGGTATCACATACCCAGGACGTAAAGGATACTGAGAAACAGTTCTCTGTAATGTACACACCCGAAGATGATGCATCAGCATGTACTCTCTTCGTTTGGGCGGCACGGGAAATCTGGTATTCCCCAATTTCCTGCTCTGTCTTATAACAATTATAAGTTGGAGCGGGACCAACGTTCCCCAGCTCAGTATTACAAGCGGGTTCGGTCAAATATCCGTATTATTATCTTGATTAAGGCGTGATATGGTCGCTACCAGGAGAGAGAGAGAAGAAAACACTCAGCGTGCGCTCTTGCAAGAATAGATTGGTTATTATTTTATCTAATCAGGATGGCTCCCACTGCTTTTTATCAAATCTTCCTTCAAACCCTAAAAGGAAAGACTAGCCGGGATTAATTACACACTACAAGTTCGCCAATCTTTCAGCCAGGCCAGTGTCGGTACTTTGAGGGAGGTCCCCCGTGCTTTCGCACGAACCTAATTAATGTAAACCTCGTTTTCCCAGAGGCGTAACCTCGTTAACACCTTTCTAGACACCTACTTGATCGGCTAATTGTAATGTGTAAAACTCTCCCAGGAGTAACTCTTACTCGCAGCGGGTATCGGGATCCAACTATCTCATAGAAGGTATGCAATCTCATTGCAAATTTCAACACTTGAAATTCCCGATAATATTTTGCCCCTAGCGTCCTATGACCTTGACGCAGGCCAACAAACTATAGTCCGCTAGTCAAGTTAAACCCGTCATTTCCTGATTGAATTAAACCCACCCGCACGACCCTTGACGCAGGCCAACAAAGTCGCACGACTACCCTAATCCAATCACATCATATGCTTATGCATATAAGCACCAGTTAGCTACCGCACACTACGCCTTGACGCAGGCCAACAAACGTAGCACGAATACTAACTACTACTTATCTGAAATGACGGAGGGCTACGACAGGTTTTTCTGAAAATCTATTGCGTAATGAACTTGATATCGTTGTAGGATCGAATGAATTTTGAAATGGAGTGTTTTTTAGGCTTTTCTAGTTTTGCTAAAGGAGTCACTCCCGGTGAAGGGATCGTCGGTCCTTTCCTCGTCGAATGAGGTGCGGGATATATCATATATATCACTGTGCAAAGCAGAAACTATAGAAGCGATCAAAGACAAACCGAGTGTGTAGCATCTGCCAGTTATTGCTAAAGGAGTCACTCCCGGCGAAGGGATCTCGGTCCTTTCCTCATCGAATAAGGTGCAGGATGTTCTATAATGAACACCGCAATGCAAAGCAAGAACTATAGCTACCTGTTTTTATTTTGAAATTCGATTCCACAACATCAATTAGGTTTATTTTCTTTCATTAATCACATTAATGAATATCCCATCATTTCAATTACCTAAACATCACAGATAAATATGACGTACACTTATGCCATCCGCATTCACCTCGATGTCCCCTCGTGCACCGTTAGGTTAGGTAAATAACGGCAGAGCAGGGCAGGGCTAGCGCGGGTGTAAAACATAAGTAACGTCTATATAATATATCATATATACTATATATAATACCTGTCACAGAACATCATATGATCACATCACAGATAAAACACAGCAGAAGAAACATATGAAATATTGGATATACTAGGACGTCCGTGTTTTTAATACGAGCCAGTATAAAACACGGATTCCACGGTCGTGACGAATAGCCAATCCCACACCCCAAGACCCCTACGAGAGCGGCAAGCAACGCTGCCAATTCTAGAGTTAGGAGACCCGGACTCGACTCCTCGAGTTGGTCTCCCACTGGACTCCAGAACCCGGTTACTTGTGCTCCCCTCCTTGGGTCTATCCTAGTGCGGAAAAGTAAATAATATACAAAGGTGACAACTTCCGCAACCTGGAAGCGCCCCAATAAAAGAATATTACATACAAGTTTTTACATGAATGAAAATGAAAAACTCTCATCTCACATAAAAACCCCCGGCTATTCAAACACGACGATCCAATATAACATATCCAGCAACACATAACATCACATGTGTAGCGTCTTGAAAAGTCGTTTTGGTGTTTTCCTGAAATTCGGTGAAAATTCGGTATTTTTCCGAAAACCGTCTTTCTCGATATTTTGCATTTTAGGGCTAATTATACCTTAAATGGGTAGGTAATTACTTGTTTTTAGTAGCTAATGAGTTAATTATGAAATTTTGGTAATTTAAAAATTTTTCCCAATTTTTCAATTTTTTAATATTATTTTAAGCCGGTAAGAAAATACATTAAATAAGCGATAAATACAAATTTTTCTGGGCTGATTTTAATCTCTAAAATTATGATAATTATAATCTAGTGATAACATGAATTTTTAGTAATTTATTTTGATTTTTAACAAATTTTTATAAATTGAAACGAATTTATTGAATTTTGAGCTAAAACTTGCAATTTTTGAGTTGTAGGGGACCTTTTTGCATAAAATTTCTTTTGTAAAACAACCTCTCTCTTTTTCCTCAGCCCTAGGACAGCCCCACCTTGTGTGAGACCAGAAAATTCTGATCTCTTTTCTTTAGTTGCTTTCTTGAGTGATTTAAGGGGTTTTTTGGATTTATTTTAATTAAAATGAATAAAGTAAGGTGCATTTGACTTTGTGGACTTGACCCATGACCTTCCCCACTTGCCCACACCCTCCCCCATTCCTCCTCTGGCCGAAAATCCTGCACACCCTCTTCTTCCTCTCTTTTCTTTTCATTTTCTTCAATTTCTTCAAGAAAATACATCAAAATCCATGATTTAATTCAAAAATCCAAACAAAATCCTTAAGCTATCATTATCCTTAGCCATTCTTGCTTGGATCTTGGTGTTGAGGCCATCATTTGGAGCAAAATTTTCTTGCTTGATCCATAGATCAAGAGGTATAATTTCTATCATGTTAAATTCTTTTGTTTAAGTTCTTATGTTAGATGGTTTAGTGTTAATTTAGTGTAGTTTAATCTAGTTTCTTAGGTTTTGCTTGAAAATTTTAGCTAGGGTTTTGAAGCCATAATACTTAATTAAGTTGTTTTATAGTTAATCTAGTGGTTAATTAACTAATCCATATAGTTATCTTGTTGATGTAGTTTTCAATTTTGCTAAATTAGTTAATTTTAGAAGGGTGAAATTGTTGTTTTAAATTTTCAAGAGAGGGTTTTTGTATGGAATTGGTTTGTGAAGCTTGATTAGTGAGTGGATTAAGTTTTAGAAAGCATTATTTCATTGATTAAACCTAACTTGTTATCTAGTATTTTGCTAACCTAACCTAAGAGGTTAATTTTTTTAAGTGGGCTTTGTTGTGTTAATTTAAAGTTTCAAGTGAGGAAACTGATTGGATTTTGCTAAGTTATAAATTCAAGAATGGTTGTTTATGGAAAATAGGACTGAAATCATTGTTGTTGTGTTATAATTAGTGTTTGTAGATTGCTTGTAGTGTGGTTGGGCGATTGTGCTAGATTGTAGTCGTTTTGTCGCAAATCGGCAATTGTTGCACCGATTTTTGGAATGTATATGCTTACTAGATTTTTATATAAATTATGTGATGGATTAATTTTGATATCTTGATGATTGTAATGGCTTGTCCTGCGACTTTTAGGATGCGTGAGTGCGGTTTTTGGGTAGTCGGGTTTTAGTTTTGCCGGGCGACCAAATCGGCGTTTTTCGGCAGTTTTTGCGATTTTCGCGTGTGTCCGCGCATCTTGTGCACGTTGTACCTAGCTAGCGAACTTTAGTAGTTTCATTGGGGTTTTACGTCGTTCTTGATATGTAACCTTATATTTGGTACTGATGTAAATTCCAGGTTCGGTCGCGGAAACGTCAGACGCGGCGCGAAAGGGAAAGGCGGTGATTGGACACAGCTAGCCAGGGATTCCGGTGAGTAGATTTAACATCTACGAGGGACGATCGTTTGGATGGCGCAAGTCGCCCGATAGATTTAGTAAACTGGAAAATAGTAAATTGGATAATCACTTGTGACATTAGAATAATATTACTGGCATGATAATTGCTGCAATTAGATCAATATGTTATATCCATATACGCAAACTCAATTGTAGGACACATGCACCATTACCAGGTTTTATATGCAGCACGAGCACTATTCATGTTTACACACACACCCTGGTAATTGCCATGCCACCACACTAGATAACGTTTAATTTAAACCTTTTACTAATTGATACTTAAATTGTGTTATTTCCTTAAAATGAAACCGTAGGATTGCTATTCATGTGCATGTACTTCATCATATTCATTGTTCATGCTTAATACATTAATCACACATCGCAACTTGATTATTGATATCATACGCATTCATTATCATTGATATATGCACTTATGAGGATTTCTTGAGATTTTATGATATTGCTGGATTTCGGGGGGAAAACCGCAAAATTTCTAAACTTATTATATTTTAAAATATGTAAAAATTGCGGTTTTCTAGTGATGTAAGTGTCGTCCACCATGAGTTTGCTGTGGATTTGGAAATCCGTGTCGAGGAGTGGAGGAACCGGCACGGGTACATGGTGGGCCCGGTAAGGTACCCCGGGGCAAGAGGAATGTGGTGATGACGTTGAGCCTGGCAGGGGACGGATTACCTACCGGTGACTGTTTGGGACGGCGGATATCCAGAGGATACCGACCGTGGCCGCTAGATGATGAGATATTGATATTTGAGATGGGTCAGCCGGACGGCTGAGGCCAGAGATACATTTATGAGATTTGAGACAGCTTTTGGGTGTCGTTGCTAGACACCGATTTTTGTCGATTCATTGACATTATGCTGGCTTTCTAAAAGAGTTTCAAGAACAAAAAGAGAATAAATATTTCTTATATATACATATTGAGACCTCAGATATTCATGTTGCATACATATTAGCACACTGATATGATATACACACCTGCTAGTGCATCCAGTCATACCTGTATTTTAGATGCTAGGATGCTTGTGTGCATGCATACGATAGCCTTTGCAGATGTTATTTATTACTCACGAGTTGGCAACTCACCCCCGTTGTGCCACAGTCTTTTGCAGGTCCGCTACGTCAGTTCAGTAGCGGCGGGCGCACTTGTTCTTTTGCCTGTTTTGCTTGGGCTCGAGATTTGCTCATAGGTGGGTTATGTTATTATTTTGTACCACCTTGTATATTCTTGTATCTAGTGTACTCCATCTACTGTTTCTACCAGATTATTGTATATTGACCTAGAGATGAGACTGTGAGGTTTGTGGATTTTATGCTGTATTTTGGGGTCGAGCTCACTTGAGCCGACATGCTACTTTTTCATGCTTCCTTATGCTTTATTATGCTTGTTGTCATTTACATTGCGTGGGATTTGTGACCGCCTTATGGCGAAGAGCTAGCTCCCGCTTGGGGATGCCCTATTTTGTTGGATTCATGTTTATTTATGTTGTACCCATTTTGGGGGCCAGTATTTACAAAGGAGACTCTGCCGAAATTTTCGGGAAAAGTTGGTATTGTTTTTAAAAAGTGTTTCACATGACTTATTTGATAAACTTGCTTTCAAATGTTGGGTTTTCTTCACTCTTTTGCTTAATTGGTTTTGTTTTCTGGGCTTTTGGCTTACTTATTTTACGGACGCCTTTAGACGTTTCGTAAACTCAAGTGCCAGTCACGTTCCGTACCCTGCGGGTCGTGACAAAGTTGGTATCAGAGCGATAGGTTTTACCTTTGTGAGTGTAGGATGACCCTTGGTAGATGGAGTAAGTGACTTAAGCAGGGTAACGTAGCGTGCGTATGTCCGCGGCATACTTACGATACGGTACTCCGCCTAAGTGACTTTAGGATATACTTGCTTGAAAAATTCCTTCTTCAATTCCGTGTATCCTATGATCCTATTGCACTGTCCTTACTATCCGTTTTCCTGTAACAGCCACTATGCCGCCGAAGGCTACGAGGGCACAGAGGACTGCCGCCAGAGACGAGATTCGAGCTGGCTCGTCCGAGACTAGGACTGAGCAGGGTGGTATGCCTACGCCGCAGGGACAGACCGATCCACCTTCCCCAGGCCGTATGGATAGGCTCGAGACCGGTATGGAGGAGTTGCGACAGATGATGGGAGGCATGCAGGAGCTACGTCAGATGGTAGGATCCCTAGTTGCAGCCAGTCGTACACCGAGGCCGGATGACGTACCTACTACATCACAGACGACCATGATACCTGCTCCTACTACTACCACCGTGGCCATTCCGGTTTCACTACAGGATTTCATGAGGCTGAGACCTCCAGTATTCACCGGCACCGAGGCAGCGGAGGACCCACAGACGTTCCTTGACAGTTTAGCCAGGATCTGCCGTTCGCTGAGATGTTCGGATGATCGATGGGTAGAGCTTGCGAGTTTCCGACTAGAGGGTCTCGCGCAGACATGGTGGGAGTCAGTCTTGAGAGGTCGAGCTGCAGATCTACCGCCTATGACTTGGGCCGAGTTTACAGCGGTCTTTCTAGCCCGTTTCCTTCCTGAGAGCGTTCGTGACGCCAGAGCTCGCAGCTTCGAGGCCTTAGTCAAGACACCTGGGATGACGGTGTCTGAGTATGACATCCAGTTTACACAGTTATCCCGATATGCTCAGTATTTGGTGGATACCGAGGAGAAGATGGTGAAGAGGTTCGTACAGGGACTTGATGCCCAGCTATATCTTGCCATTGGCGCCCAGCACTACGACACTTATTCAGCTGCTATGGATACGGCATTGCGGATGGAGGCACGCATATCGCGGACTTCAGCCGTTTCTGGGCCGAAGAGGATTCGCACCGATGTACCGTCTCAGAGACAGCGCGCCAGATTCTTTCCGAGAGATAGGCCTGGCAGAGGATTTGGGCGGGGACAGTTATATGGTTCTTATCCCCAGGGGCAGCAGCCGTCTCCAGGGTGTTTTGGGTGCGGGAGTCTGCATCATCTTGTCAGAGACTGTCCGGTGAGACGACAGGGAGCAGCGACAGTTCCGCACGTGACCCTACCACCATCACCACCCCCTCCTCAGAGAGCCCTACTTCCTACCCCAGGCGATGCTCCACGCCAGTTAGGTGCACCGAGAGGCCGTGGACGCGGCGGTCCTGTTCAGAGAGGACGAGGAGGCAGAGGCCGAGGTCGAGGTCAGCCCGCTATCGGTGGAGGACAGGCCCGAGTTTTTGCTTCGACACCGCAGGATGCGCAGGCATCCAATGCCATTGTGACAGGTACCTTGCCAGTTTGTTCTTTCGACGCCCGGGTATTATTCGACCCAGGTTCCACACATTCGTACGTCTCTACACACTTTGCACCGATGTTGGGCCGTGAGTCGTCGTCGTTAGATCAGCCGCTTGTTGTTGTTACTCCGGTAGGCGAGTCGTTTGTCGCTCGGTTTGTATTTCGTTTGTGTTCCGTTCGTATCGGGGAGAGGGATTCATCAGTTGATTTGATACTCCTCGATATGTTGGACTTTGATGTGCTTCTGGGCATGGATTGGCTAGCCACTTGTTATGCTTCGGTGGACTGCCGTGAGAAGGCAGTCAGATTTAGCTTTCCGGGAGAGCCAGTCCTTGTTATTCAGGGAGACCGCAGTGTCACCCTTCCCAGCTTAATTTCTTCTCTTCGCGCTGGTCAGCTCTTGCGGAAGGGATGTCAGGGATTCTTAGCGTTTGTTTGTGATACTCGAGCTGCAGAGGTTCCGTTGGACCGGGTCCCGGTAGTTTATGAGTTCCCTGATGTTTTCCCTGATGAGCTACCTGGGCTACCGCCTGAGCGCGATGTTGAGTTCTGCATTGATTTGATTCCCGGTTCGGGGCCTATTTCTATACCGCCTTATCGGATGGCCCCGGCAGAGCTTCGAGAGCTGAAGGATCAGTTGCAGGATTTGTTGGATAAGGGGCTTATTCGACCGAGTGTTTCTCCGTGGGGTGCTCCGGTCCTGTTTGTCAAGAAGAAGGATGGAAGTTTGCGCTTATGTATCGACTACCGCCAGCTGAACAAAGTTACCGTTCGGAACAGATATCCGTTGCCGCGCATTGATGATTTGTTCGACAAGCTTCAGGGTGCGGGGTATTTTTCGAGGATCGACTTGCGATCAGGATACCATCAGCTGCGAGTTCGACAGGAGGATATACCGAGGACAGCTTTCCGCACGCGCTATGGCCACTACGAGTTTTTGGTGATGTCGTTCAGACTCACCAACGCCCCAGCAGCATTCATGGATTTGATGAACCGTATATTCAGGCCGTATCTTGACTTGTTCATCATCGTGTTTATCGACGATATCTTGGTGTACTCCCGGAGCAGAGAGGAGCACGAGCAGCACTTGCGGATTACGTTACAGACTCTGAGGGAGCACCAGCTGTTCGCGAAGTTCTCCAAGTGTGCTTTCTGGCTGGACTGCGTCGGATTCTTGGGTCACGTGGTTACGAGAGACGGCATTTGTGTGGACCCGAAGAAGATTGAGGCTGTTCAGCAGTGGCCCCGACCTACATCGGTTACTGAGATCCGTAGTTTTCTAGGCTTGGCGGGCAACTACAGGCGTTTTGTTCAGGACTTCTCCCGTATAGCTGCACCGTTGACCAGTTTGACCCGGAAGGGAGTTCCTTTCGTCTGGACGGAGGAATGCGAGCGCAGTTTTCAGCAGCTGCGGACATGTTTGACTACGGCGCCGGTATTATCTTTGCCTTCGGGATCAGGCGGATTTGTTGTCTACTGTGATGCTTCGCGAGTGGGATTAGAATGCGTTTTGATGCAGCATGGCCGGGTGATCGCTTATGCTTCTCGGCAGTTGAAGAAGCATGAACAGAACTACCCCACTCATGATTTGGAGATGGCTGCAGTGGTCTTTGCACTGAAGATTTGGCGACATTACCTTTACGGCGAGTCGTGTCAGATATTCACCGATCACAAGAGCTTAAAGTACATATTTCAGCAGCGAGACCTGAACCTCAGACAACGTCGTTGGATGGAGTTGGTGAAAGACTACGACTGCGAGATCTTATATCACCCCGGCAAGGCAAATGTAGTGGCAGATGCGTTGAGTAGGAGGCCCGGGGGTAGTCTATCCTTTTTGCGCGCAGT
This sequence comes from Agapanthus africanus, assembly GCA_030015575.1. Taxonomy (NCBI): domain Eukaryota; kingdom Viridiplantae; phylum Streptophyta; class Magnoliopsida; order Asparagales; family Amaryllidaceae; genus Agapanthus; species Agapanthus africanus. The sequence continues at coordinate 243,741,972 of CM057347.1, read as the reverse complement.
GCAGAGGCAGTCGTCAGCAGATTGGCAGATGTTATGCGACAGCAGAGTTGAGTTCGAGTTCACTCAGACAGGGGGACAGCTCGCGCATGTTCGTGCACGCCCACAGTTGCTTGACCGTATATATGAGGCACAGCGCAGTGACGACCGTTGCTCAGAGATCATGGCACAGATGGGACAGGGCAGATTTTCCGAGTTCGTGGTTGACGATCAAGGGATTTTACGATATGGATCTAGACTGTGCGTACCAGATGCTGATGGATTGCGGCGCGACATTCTTGAGGAGGCACACCGATCAGTGTATAGTGTCCACCCCGGTTCCACCAAGATGTACCATGATATGAGAGAGACCTACTGGTGGGACGGGATGAAGAGGGACATTGCGGAGTTCGTTTCGAGATGCCTGACTTGTCAGCAAGTCAAGGCCGAGCACCAGAGGCCCGCAGGAGAGCTACAGCCGTTACCTATTCCAGAGTGGAAATGGGAGCAGATTTCGATGGATTTCGTTGTGGGTCTACCCAGGACCAGTCGAGGGTACGACTCCATCTGGGTGATCGTGGATAGATTGACGAAAGCGGCTCACTTCCTTCCAGTGAAGACGACTTTCAGCTTCGCTCAGTATGCTCAGCTCTATATTGACGAGATCGTGCGACTACATGGCGTACCGACTTGTATCGTGTCAGATCGAGGCACTCAGTTCACCAGCCGACTTTGGCAGAGACTTCAGGAGGCTTTGGGCACTCGTTTGAGCTACAGCACAGCGTTTCATCCGCAGACAGACGGACAGTCAGAGCGGACCATTCAGACTCTCGAGGACATGCTCAGAGCGTGCGTTTTAGACTTTGGTGGTAGCTGGGATCGTCATTTACCTCTAGTGGAGTTCTCCTACAACAACAGCTTCCAGGATACTATTCAGATGGCACCTTTCGAGGCATTGTATGGGAGGAGATGCAGATCGCCCGTTTGTTGGACAGAGCTCAGCGAGAGCAGCATTTTGGGGCCGCAGCTTGTTGAGGAGACGACAGCGAAGATACAGTTGATCCGAGACCGGATGAGAGCGGCTCAGAGCAGGCAGAAATCCTATGCAGACAGGCGCCGTCGCAGATTAGAGTTCGCAGTTGGCGACCATGTTTTTCTGAGGGTCTCTCCGATGAAGGGCGTGATGCGTTTTGGGCGAAAGGGGAAGCTTAGCCCTAGATTCGTAGGTCCCTTCGAGATCCTTCAGCGTGTCGGCGCAGTTGCATATCGTTTGGCTCTTCCTCCCAGCTTTCCCGATGTTCACCCCGTCTTCCATGTTTCGATGCTCCGCAAGTACCTTCACGACCCTTCGCATGCGATTCAGCACCCGACAGTCCAGCTAGAGCGCGACCTTTCTTTTGCAGAGTAGCCGGTAGCCATCCTGGATCGGCAGGTGAAGAAGCTGAGGTCGAAGATTATACCAACCGTCAAGGTCCTTTGGCGTAGCCCGAGCAGCGAGGAGGTTACTTGGGAGACCGAGGGCGAGATGAGGAAGAAGTATCCCCATCTCTTTGAAGGTACGCGTAGCTATATTTTTTTAAATTCGGGGACCGAATTTCTTTAAGGGGGGAAGATTGTAGCGTCTTGAAAAGTCGTTTTGGTGTTTTCCTGAAATTCGTTGAAAATTCGATATTTTTCCGAAAACCGTCTTTCTCGATATTTTGCAGTTTAGGGCTAATTATACCTTAAATGGGTAGGTAATTACTTGTTTTTAGTAGCTAATGAGTTAATTATGAAATTTTGATCATTTAAAAAAAATTTCCAATTTTTCAATTTTTTAATATTATTTTAAGCCGGTAAGAAAATACATTAAATAAGCGATAAATACAAATTTTTCCGGGCTGATTTTAATCTCTAAAATTATGATAATTATAATCTAGTGATAACATGAATTTTTAGTAATTTATTTTGATTTTTAACAAATTTTTATAAATTGAAACGAATTTATTGAATTTTGAGCTAAAACTTGCAATTTTTGAGTTGTAGGGGACCTTTTTTGCATAAAATTTCTTTTGTAAAACCCCTCTCTCTTTTTCCTCAGCCCTAGGACAGCCCCACCTTGTGTGAGACCAGAAAATTCTGATCTCTTTTCTTTAGTTGCTTTCTTGAGTGATTTAAGGGGTTTTTTGGATTTATTTTAATTAAAATGAATAAAGTAAGGTGCATTTGACTTTGTGGACTTGACCCATGACCTTCCCCACTTGCCCACACCCTCCCCCATTCCTCCTCTGGCCGAAAATCCTGCACACCCTCTTCTTCCTCTCTTTTCTTTTCATTTTCTTCAATTTCTTCAAGAAAATACATCAAAATCCATGATTTAATTCAAAAATCCAAACAAAATCCTTAAGCTATCATTATCCTTAGCCATTCTTGCTTGGATCTTGGTGTTGAGGTCATCATTTGGAGCAAAATTTTCTTGCTTGATCCATAGATCAAGAGGTATAATTTCTATCATGTTAAATTCTTTTGTTTAAGTTCTTATGTTAGATGGTTTAGTGTTAATTTAGTGTAGTTTAATCTAGTTTCTTAGGTTTTGCTTGAAAATTTTAGCTAGGGTTTTGAAGCCATAATACTTAATTAAGTTGTTTTATAGTTAATCTAGTGGTTAATTAACTAATCCATATAGTTATCTTGTTGATGTAGTTTTCAATTTTGCTAAATTAGTTAATTTTAGAAGGGTGAAATTGTTGTTTTAAATTTTCTAGAGAGGGTTTTTGTATGGAATTGGTTTGTGAAGCTTGATTAGTGAGTGGATTAAGTTTTAGAAAGCATTATTTCATTGATTAAACCTAACTTGTTATCTAGTATTTTGCTAACCTAACCTAAGAGGTTAATTTTCTTAAGTGGGCTTTGTTGTGTTAATTTAAAGTTTCAAGTGAGGAAACTGATTGGATTTTGCTAAGTTATAAATTCAAGAATGGTTGTTTATGGAAAATAGGATTGGAATCATTGTTATTGTGTTATAATTAGTGTTTGTAGATTGCTTGTAGTGTGGTTGGGCGATTGTGCTAGATTGTAGTCGTTTTGTCGCAAATCGGCAATTGTTGCACCGATTTTTGGAATGTATATGCTTACTAGATTTTTATATAAATTATGTGATGGATTAATTTTGATATCTTGATGATTGTAATGGCTTGTCCTGCGAATTTTAGGATGCGTGAGTGCGGTTTTTGGGTAGTCGGGTTTTAGTTTTGCCGGGCGACCAAATCGGCGTTTTTCGGCAGTTTTTGCGATTTTCGCGTGTGTCCGCGCACCTTGTGCACGTTGTACCTAGCTAGCGAACTTTAGTAGTTTCGTTGGGGTTTTGCGTCGTTCTTGATATGTAACCTTATATTTGGTACTGATGTAAATTCCAGGTTCGGTCACGGAAACGTCAGACGCGGCGCGAAAGGGAAATGCGGTGATTGGACACAGCTAGCCAGGGATTCCGGTGAGTAGATTTAACATCTACGGGGGACGATCGTTTGGATGGCGCAAGTCGCCCGATAGATTTAGTAAACTGGAAAATAGTAAATTGGATAATCACTTGTGACATTAGAATAATAATACTGGCATGATAATTGCTGCAATTAAATCAATATGTTATATCCATATACGCAAACTCAATTGTAGGACACATGCACCATTACCAGGTTTTATATGCAGCACGAGCACTATTCATGTTTACACACACACCCTGGTAATTGCCATGCCACCACACTAGATAACCTTTAATTTAAACCTTTTACTAATTGATACTTAAATTGTGCTATTTCCTTAAAATGAAACCGTAGGATTGCTATTCATGTGCATATACTTCATCATATTCATTGTTCATGCTTAATACATTAATCACACATCGCAACTTGATTATTGATATCATACGCATTCATTATCATTGATATATGCACTTATGAGGATTTCTTGAGATTTTATGATATTGCTGGATTTCGGGGGGAACACCGCAAAATTTCTAAACTTATTATATTTTAAAATATGTAAAAATTGCGGTTTTCTAGTGATGTAAGTGTCGTCCACCATGAGTTTGCTGTGGATTTGGAAATCCGTGTCGAGGAGTGGAGGAACCGGCACGGGTACATGGTGGGCCCGGTAAGGTACCCCGGGGCAAGAGGAATGTGGTGATGACGTTGAGCCTGGCAGGGGACGGATTAGCTACCGGTGACTGTTTGGGACGGCGGATATCCAGAGGATACCGACCGTGGCCGCTAGATGATGAGATATTGATATTTGAGATGGGTCAGCCGGACGGCTGAGGCCAGAGATACATTTATGAGATTTGAGACAGCTTTTGGGTGTCGTTGCTGGACACCGATTTTTGTCGATTCATTGACATTATGCTGGCTTTCTAAAAGAGTTTCAAAAACAAAAAGAGAATAAATATTTCTTATATATACATATTGAGACCTCAGATATTCATGTTGCATACATATTAGCACACTGATATGATATACACACCTGCTAGTGCATCCAGTCATACCTGTATTTTAGATGCTAGGATGCTTGTGTGCATGCATACGATAGCCTTTGCAGATGTTATTTATTACTCACGAGTTGGCAACTCACCCCCGTTGTGCCACAGTCTTTTGCAGGTCCGCTCCGTCAGTTCAGTAGCGGCGGGCGCACTTGTTCTTTTGCCTGTTTTGCTTGGGCTCGGGATTTGCTCATAGGTGGGTTATGTTATTATTTTGTACCACCTTGTATATTCTTGTATCTAGTGTACTCCATCTACTGTTTCTACCAGATTATTGTATATTGACCTAGAGATGAGACTGTGAGGTTTGTGGATTTTATGCTGTATTTTGGGGTCGAGCTCACTAGAGCCGACATGCTACTTTTTCATGCTTCCTTATGCTTTATTATGCTTGTTGTCATTTACATTGCGTGGGATTTGTGACCGCCTTATGGCGAAGAGCTAGCTCCCGCTTGGGGATGCCCTATTTTGTTGGATTCATGTTTATTTATGTTGTACCCATTTTGGGGGCCAGTATTTACAAAGGAGACTCTGCCGAAATTTTCTGGAAAAGTTGGTATTGTTTTTAAAAAGTGTTTCACATGACTTATTTGATAAACTTGCTTTCAAATGTTGGGTTTTCTTCACTCGTTTGCTTAATTGGTTTTGTTTTCTGGGCTTTTGGCTTACTTATTTTACGGACGCCTTTAGACGTTTCGTAAACTCATGTGCCAGTCACGTTCCGTACCCTGCGGGTCGTGACAAAATGTCATCAACGTAAGTAAATATGTCCATCCCAATTGTCGTTGACATATAGCAACGAAACCGGCGATATCACATATTACACTTACGGTCACAGAAAAGAAAGTGAAAAACTACAACAGTTGGAATCCACAACCTCCTCAGACATCGCATGCCTGACCAAATGAATTCCTTAGACATCGCATGCCTAACAATTATAAACCCCGCATTTTAGTCTCAAAATCGAAAACACTTTTCAATATCAAGTGGGCAATTCAACAAGATTCCCGACAGCCTGATCGAATGCTCGTCGCAAACTTCAATAGGCGGCCGCACCCCCGATACCGGCGACGAAGTGCACCAAGGCGGAACACCGCTACCGCGAGCACCCGAACGGATGCTTACGGCGACGGGGTTCTCCTACAGTCACTTGGTCGGGGCTATGGAGTGAGGCTGTCTATTAAGTTTACCCGGCGAGTATCCGCGTACGCTACGTGATTGCGACGGACTTTTAATCACATCAAAATTCCGTGGCAACCGATCAAGTGAGACTAAACTGCTATGTTTATAACATTCATTCAGTTATCTCATAACTTCTTGTGAATTCCAATTATTGTATCACATTCCGGATAAATAGAAAATGTTAAACTTTTCGATCGAACAATCGAACACCCAAGTTTTCCCGATACAGATCAACACATGAAACAAGTCTAAAAACATTCAGTTCGTGCCTCAGTACCAACGGTCCAGCCGTAGAAGGGTCAAGCCAACGCCTCACATGTGGCACGCCGTACTGCCCCAAACCCGAAGGTTCAAAGGGTAGTTCAAGACGGTCACATAATCGAGTTAAGGTTTGTTGTCTTCTAGAGGGACCATCGTGTTACTTGCACTACTTAGAACGTGATTAAACTACAGAAATATCCAACACTTGGAAATTTCCCGACAGGGGAAAAATTGGGTATTTATATCCGGTCGAACTTTTTAACATATTCAAAAAAATTATCCGGAACGACACATAGACAAAGTTTGACAATCCGATCGAATGTATGAACTCCCAATACAACCCAAAATACTCAACTCTTGATTTCAGATTAAAAATTCCCAGGAAAACCAGCACTGAAAAATAGGAGTTACTGTGCAAAATTCAATGGCAAATAAGACAAAAGGGCCGCGGAAGGGCCGTATTAGCACTGTTGGAGATAGTGCCCTCAGAGTCAATTATTGGATCACAGGCACGTGATTGCAATGATTGAGGGAGGACCTATCCCGGTAGGACAGTCTTGCTCGAGATGATAGTATGCTATCTGGTTTATCTTTATCATCGTGTACTGCTTTAGGTGACCTGACATGTCGCTATTACACGTTGATAGAGCCCCTAGGATTCTTACTTGACGACCAGCAGTATGATGGCGATCATATACGTGGGAGCTGGGGTCTATAAGCACATCCTTAAAAGGTCCCTAGTCGTAGGAGTTTCGAGACAGGGCATCGATACTCCATTAGTAGACTAGTGTATGCAGTCGAGACCCCGACGAGGGGCGGTGGCCGGTCTCACAAGCCACTGGTGTCAGTTGGTTCACCTAAGATGTATACAGGTGCTCATTGGGTTATGAGTACACCGGACAGGACTCGCCGGGAACCTGCTAGTTGGTCTTATACCAGATGTCAGATAGCAGTTCCCTGGTGACATGTGTACAGGTTAGTTCATCGACCTGAGATCGTCATTTGTCTCGTGTGAGTTCCCACTGTGCTTTGATTACTACCCTACCACGGCTCAAAAGAGTCGTGCAAACAGGTTTTAGTTGGGTACAGTCCCGAGCCACATGGAGGCAGTGAGCGGATCTGCAGGGGTTCGTCTCTCCCGGTATTGGGGGTGAGGTCGCGCTGTGTCTAAGAGAGCCATTACGCAAAGCCCTCGGCCGAGGCAGGAGATTTACTGGTAGGTATTCCAGTAGTTTCTCAGGGCGTTCTGGGCTACACTCCGACACGACTTGTACAGCTTTTGGGGGTCTGACTTTTACCAACCCCCTAGGCCCGACATGCGATGCTCATAGACGAACGGACCGGACTGTACGGATATTGTCACTGACAGGCTCAGTAGGGTGTCAGGATGAGTTCGCTCATCGACGTCCCTTTTGGTCAATAGCTGGTGGCCCGTCACGTATTGGCTAATACCTCTGACATGCTAGTGGTTAAATCCACAGCCACAGTATTGACGAGTCTTTAGAGTCCACCACACTTACAGTTACTCAAGCTTTCGGGCGAAACGCTGTAGAGGCCGTATGGAGATATGGCAGGGTCCGATCAGATACGTGCAGTATTGCACGGATCAGGATCGGACAGTTTTTGTACTAGTGGCCGTATAGTTATATGGCAGGGTATGATCTGATACATGCGGTATTGCACGGATCAGGATCGAACGGATTTTACTAGCCGGCTTTGGCTTAAGCCGGTCCTAGTTTAGTACAGTGTAGATTTTGTCTCATTGCATTTGTATCCGGTCAGAATACAGATGCGGGTGTGTATGCACAGTATCGGGGTTTTCCTGTAATTTATTACGGGACCAGTTTTCTGGAGTTGCCAGTTTGCATTCCGTTCCGGCCGGTTTTTCTTTGTTCTTTCCCGGCCGGACTTTTCTGATGGAGGGGGTAATTTGCAGTTTTGCAAATTACATTTGGTGGAGGTTTTATTTGTAAGACGATTTATTATGATAACCTTTTTAGATACCATTCATTTCATGCTTTATTGTGAAAAGATTGGATTTGAGGTTGATGTAAGTTTGATGATGATTATGTCTTGATGTGGTCACCACTTGCTTTACCCTACACTCACCTCCCTTCTTGCTTCATATTACCTCCTCCACCATTCTCATTTAGATGAGAAGTTTTTCATGAGAGGAAATAAAAAGAGAGAAGAAGAAGAAGAGAGCTTCATCTTGAGAGTTTCATTCATGATCTCATTTTCTTGCTAGAAAAATGCAAGCACCATTTTTCTATTCTTGATTCCTCCAACACCATGGCAACAAACCCCAAATGAGACAAGCATCTTCTACACTACATTCTACAGCATATCTTGAGCATGTCGAGTTGCCGGCTTCATGCCCGAGTTGCCTCGGTATTGAGGCGGGAGCCCGTAAAAGACGCAGGCGTTGTGGTGCCCTTTCCGGCGAGGAGGCGACGATGTGGAGGCAAGACTTTCCGCGGGAGATCGGGACGATGACGAGAAGACCGGAGGACTCGGATCACTCGGTATACTTCTCTTCGCATCTCTTGATTGCTAGCATTAGGTTAATGGTAAATGATCCGGGTTTTCTTTGTCCGCGGTAGCGCCGGTTTCCGAGTAAGGAAAAATTTTGATTGCGCATTTTGGCCTCGAGTACGAGGCCGGGGCGCTTCCGTGGCGCAACATGGTATCAGAGCCACGCCATTAACCTTACCTAGCTTGTTCTAATGCGTTTTACTTATCCGATCGACCAAAATTCCTAAAACCGCGTTTTTGCATGGATCAGTTTTCTGTTGAATTTTTCGTTGCTCAAAATTTTTTCAGGTTATATAAAACTGATATACATAAAATTCTAAGACTTCTGACAAAATACGACGCAGTCAGTCAACAATTCAAGCACGGAACCGCGGCCGTACCCCCCCTTGGGCCGCGGTTCCGCCGCACGTTTGTGTCTGCACTGAGTCCAAATTTTCCAGTAGTCTTGTGGGCTTATTTCAGGGGTTTTGGGATATTAAATTTGGGCCCATTTTTCCTGTAACTGCTGCAGTATTACTTGGGGGCCCACTTGTTAATTGTTTGATCGATCGGATATTTTTAAACACATTATTTCACAGTATTTACATTATATCTGCGACCGTGAATGTCACTTGATCGGTAAATCCCGTCTAACTGCTATAGCCCGGTTAGACGGATTTGCGAACGTGACTTTCACGTTGATGTTCTATGTTTATGCTGTGATGTTGCGGATCGGTCGTGGGGGATAGCCTGGATGCAATGCTAGTACAGTTTTGTTGTATTATGTACATTTGATATTGCGGGGCGAGCGTCCGACATGTGGACTGCCGTCACTGCCTGTTTGTATTATTCTTTTGGGGCACGACCTGGTTGCGGTCGATGTACCCGGTGTATGTATATTTTACTTTCTGTACTAGGATTACCCCGCGGGGGGGGTTGCACGGATAGCCGGGTTCTAGAGGGCAACAAGCCCGCATCTCATGGCATTGGGACGGAGGGGGCTTCAGTCTGGAATTGGCGGGCTGTTCGACGCACTCGTAGGGGGTACAGGTTGACCCAGGAGGGGTGCCCAAGTTACCGGATTCCGTGAAGTGCTGGGTGGTCCATTCACGGTGCTGAAGGGGGCTGCCTCGCTTCAGGTTTTGGCGGGTGACTTGCCGCGCCCGTAAGGGTCTAGGTTTTCATTGCACAGGCTATCCACACGACCAGGGGAACGTCGGGTTTCAGCAGCGGCTCTGTGAAACCCGGGGCTTCCAGATATCTGTATTGTTCTGTGATGCTGTACATTTATGTGATGTTGCATTTTATTCACGCCTTGAGCGAAATATAATATATTGGTATATATATTAGTAGATGTTGTATATGTTTTACATCCGCGCTAGTCCAGTCCCCGCTCTGCCGTTAGTTAGCTAACCTAACGGGTGATGACGGGACCCGGTGGCGAATGCGGATGGCATATACGTACATCAGTATATTTTCGTTCTTTGTGGTGTGATCAATTGATGGGACTGCGTTGATTCGGATCAATGCAAGATAAACAAACCTAATCTGATGTTGTTGGAACTTTTTTCAAAAAAAAGCTGTTATTGCAAGGACGTTCACTTTTGTTTTGCATCGTGGTATTCATTTGGAATATCCTGCTCCTCAGTCGACGAGGCAAGGGCCGAGATCCCTTCACCGGGAGTGACCCCTTGGACATAAGTTTGCGTCAGGGCATTAACTTCACTATAGCCGATTACTTTTGCTTTGCATCGTGGTATTCAGTTGGAATATCCTGCACCTCATTCTACGGGGAAAGAGCCGAGATCCCTTCACCGGGAGTGACCTCTTTAGCGAAGGTTTTCATCACTATATTTTATAAAAGGCTATGCAGTTCCTTCAACGATATCAAGTTCATTACGTTAAAGGTTTTTCGCCAAAAACCATTGGTAGCCCTCCGTCATTTCTTATGGGTATTATTTAGTATTCGTGCTGCGTTTGTTGACTCCGTCAAGGCGTAGTGTACGGTAGCTAAGTGGTGCTTGTTTGTTGCATAAATGGGATTGATTAGGACAGTCGTGCGGCCTTGTTGACTCCGTCAAGGGCACGTACGGGTGGGTTTAATGCAATCCAGATAATGACGGGTTGAACTTGACTAGGACTCTTTGATTTGTTGACTCCGTCAAGGTCACTTGAGTCCTAGGGGTAAAAACATCACATCGGGAGTTTCAAAAGAACTGAAACTTGCCAGGCATGCGCATACCTTCTGGAGTGTGGTGACGTGAGTGGATCCCGTCACGTTATCATACGATGATAGTTGGATCCCGATTCCCACTGATGAGTTGGTTTACTCCTCGGGTGACCCCGACTAATTCTTCTTTCAGGTTTGGAGGAGAATTTGAGGTACAGTGGGAGGTTTCCAGATTAGACAAAGTGATAACCTTTCTGATCTAGGTTAGAGTGCACACTGAGTGTTTCTTTTCTCTCTCTCTTTGGCAGCGACCATTGACCCGACCCTGGACTTTGACTCAGTGACCAAGTTGACCGAACCTTCTTAACACCGGCTTTTGGATTGTCAGAGTTGCAGACCTCATTGCCACTCCTACTTTTACCCTTTTCTCCAGGACACCCCGTATTACTGCGAACGTCCACTTCCATTGGACAAAACCATCGTATGGTTATATACGAACTCGAAGGACTTCGAGGATGGTTTCTGGTTCTGGAGAAAATGAATAGGATTATTCAGTTGTCTTTTCTTTTCACGTTCTCTCATTGCGAGTACTCCTTGGTTTAGGAGATAGCACACCTATTACGCAAATTGGATAGTCTTCTTCCAAACCTTAGGCTGGTGCCGACCGGTAAGGAATGAAGAAAACCAATTAGCATAATGATGGTGTGCAGATGGTATTAAGTTAAGACAAAGCAAGGGATTAGTAGGAAGGCAAAGTAAATTGCGACTGATATTCACGACCAAACCAAGTATTTCTTCGCCAATCCTAAATCACCTTTGTATTTCTCCAGGACACTCCGTGTCACTACGAAGATCCACAGTTTATTGGATACTCCATCGTATGGTTATATACGAACTCGAAAGGAACTTGTTCCAGTTCGGGGATGGATTCTGGTTCAGGAGAAATAGGAATAAAGTACATTCAGGTGTCTTTTATCTTCACCTTCTCTCGCGATGCGAGTGCTCCTAGGATTAGGACAGTACACCCTTTATGCTTTTTGGATAGTCTTCTTCCAAACCATAGGCTGGTGCCGAACGGTAGGAAAGGAAGAAAACCATTTGGCCTAAAGGGGTGTACAGAAGGTAATGACTAAAGACATATAAAGGGATTTGGAGAGGTGGCAAAGAATTATACGGTTATAGTTGTGAATCTGGATAATGGAAGAGGCATTACTAAGAATACCAGGATACCCCAACGAAACATTTCAATGTTTCAGTTTCACTGTGTACTGTTAATAGAAAACTGATTTCCCGATTAGACACTTACTCCAGGGTATGTATTTACCAGGTATGATTCTCACATCTGTATGGTTTTACAGATGATGAATGGGAGTAAGTTATTGGGAATTGGGTGGTCATCCTCATTATATCGGGATTCGTTGTAATCGGTGATATTTGAGGAAGTCACCTGGGTTGTTTGCCGGTCGGCAAATATTTGGTTTTGAATATCCGCTGTTGTGCACCAATTTCAAATTGATATATCTGTACGTCTATTTTCATAGAGTGAGATATACCTTTTGATATTATGTCGATGACATTTACCTATATCAGTGGATGGTTAGGTAAGGAGCATTAAACAGCGGTGTAATTCTTCTTAACCATAAGTACAGTTTTCAAACTACGACACACAGTGAAAGAGTTGTTAGACTCAGCGGACTTATACAGAGTATTGTATGTTGTCCAGTGTCCATTAGGACAGAGGGGTTGGTCCTCATACTATATTCTGTTTACTTTTAACTTCTCTAGTCCTTAGACATGTGTTTCGTGGAAACACAGGGTCTAAGTTTTGAGGAGTTATAGGTATTTGAATAGAGTAGAGAACCAGGTATAGCAAGTATCGGGATTCTTCAAAGTGATCGAAGATGTAAATACTTGTGTATGGTATTCAGTTGATAGTAATGATAAAGAGAAATTGCTTCTCTTTCAGGTTACTCATAATTGGAAGCATTCCTAAGTTGAGTAACGCTGATCGGCCTCCTTCCATTTAGTTTACATGCACTGGAGACAACTGCATGATTTGAATCTGGTTAAATTAAATCAGTGCCTCTGGTTCTATATTGGATATAGAACAGTTCATATCTTGACATTGTTAAGGTACGGGGAGTTGTCCGGCTTATGCTTAAAACCAGACACTGGACAACTCAAGGCACGTTTCTGTAATGGCTGTTTGTGGGTTGACCCAGGCTATGACGAGGGTTGACTTTCTACCATCTGGATGAACAATAGCAATATTGTTCTTGACTCGCCACAGTTTTATTAAAAATGGATTTTTTCAGAAAAAGTAGTGGGAGTATGGTAGAACTGGAAGTGATTCCAGAACCACAAACGATTACTGAAGATTTGATAAGGAACCTAAAGATTCAATCTGGCTTGACATTCCATTGGCCACTCCGCAGATAAGGTGGGTAACTTCAGGCACCCGAGAGGTACTCCGGTAGCCTCAAGGACGGTGACAGGGAAGTTCTTGTTTACCCACACTTGCCATTGCTGTTGTTCCAGGCTGCAAGACCCGGCAGGAGGATGAGTATAGCGTCATTCTAAACTACCTTTGGAAGTGCACGTCTATATGACTCTGCCAGAGGGTTGTCGTAGTCAGTGGGAGCAGCGGAAGCATTGGTGGACATCAGGCTTATGTCTATTTATAGACTAAAGCAGATGTAGCGGAGATAGATCATCTATTTTTGATGTGACAGTCATAGGTTTGACGTCATCAGAATAGGGGGTGGATCTGTTGAGAAGGTAGTAGGAAGTGATATTCCTATACTACGATCGGTTATACTTTGGTTGTCACACAGTGGTTTCTCCACAAGGGACTTGGACATTATATCAGACATACTGGTTACTAGATCTATGGTTTTAGATCTAGATTTGGGTGGTTTCCCAATCAAGGTACTTTGACAGCATTCTAAGAGTATTTAGAATGGACGACTCCTGGCACGGTAGTGTACCTGCAGGTGATGGAGTCACCCTCTCTAAAGTTGTCTTACAGACTAAAGCGGAGAGGATGTGCATGATTGACAGATCACTTGCTTAGGCAATTGAGTCAATCATGAGATGTCAAGTACCACACCAGATGTTGTTCTTGCACTGGATGCAATAAGTTGATATTGATCCAATCCTGGAGGAACAGTCGGAAGCAGTTTTAGAACATAACTGAATGTTCTAGGGATATGATAACGGCTGCCTCCTTTAGGAGACGGTTATCACTCCAGGCTTCCAAGGTGACATGGACGACAAGGAGGTTGTCAGAGTTATAGTTCTCCCTCTGACGAGGGGCAGTATTTTGGACAGGTGGTCCAAGGCAATACTGAGGGAGGCATGGCGCGGGATACTAATTAGTTTCAGTTGATGATACAGTCTAAGAAGTTTGGATTTGGAGTTCATTTATGAGCTAGGTCCTATCAGACATCCAGACATTCTAAGACAGGTATTGCTCATTTCGGGAGATGGCTTTCTCCGCGAACTTGAGATATAGAGAGACATAGAAAGAAACATCACAGCGGATCCACTCACTGAGGCTATTCCTCGAACGCAATAGTTTCGCAAACGAGCTTTGTGAGACTGACTAGTAGAGGAGTTGGGTGTTCGGTATCACACGGGCTGTGAGTATGCGACATCGCAATAATTAGCCTTGAGTGCAAGTGGGAGATTGTTGGAGATAGTGCCCTCAGAGTCAATTATTGGGTCACAGGCATGTGATTGCAATGATTGAGGGAGGACCTATCCCGGTAGGACAGTCTTGCTCGAGATGATAGTATGCTATCTGGTTTATCTTTATCATCGTGTACTACTTTAGGTGACCTGACATGTCGCTATTACACGTTGATAGAGGCCCTAGGATTCTTACTTGACGACCAGCAGTATGATGGCGATCATATACGTGGGAGCTGGGGTCTATAAGCACATCCTTAAAAGGTCCCTAGTCGTAGGAGTTTCGAGACAGGGCATCGATACTCCATTAGTAGACTAGTGTATGCAGTCGAGACCCCGACGAGGGGCGGTGGCCGGTCTCATAAGCCACTGGTGTCAGTTGGTTCACCTAAGATGTATACAGGTGCTCATTGGGTTATGAGTACACCGGACAGGACTCGCCGGGAACCTGCTAGTTGGTCTTATACCAGATGTCAGATAGCAGTTCCCTGGTGACATGTGTACAGGTTAGTTCATCGACCTGAGATCGTCATTTGTCTCGTGTGAGTTCCCACTGTGCTTTGATTACTACCCTACCACGGCTCAAAGGAGTCGTGCAAACAGGTTTTAGTTGGGTACAGTCCCGAGCCACATGGAGGCAGTGAGCGGATCTGCAGGGGTTCGTCTCTCCCGGTATTGGGGGTGAGGTCACGCTGTGTCTAGGAGAGCCATTACGCAAAGCCCTCGGCCGAGGCAGGAGATTTACTGGTAGGTATTCCAGTAGTATCTCAGGGCGTTCTGGGCTACACTCCGACACGACTTGTACCGCTTTTGGGGGTCTGACTTTTACCAACCCCCTAGGCCCGACATGCGATGCTCATAGACGAACGGACCGGACTGTACGGATATTGTCACTGACAGGCTCAGTAGGGTGTCAGGATGAGTTCGCTCATCGACGTCCCTTTTGGTCAATAGCTGGTGGCCCGTCACGTATTGGCTAATACCTCTGACGTGCTAGTGGTTAAATCCACAGCCATAGTATTGACGAGTCTTTAGAGTCCACCACACTTACAGTTACTCAAGCTTTCGGGCGAAACGCTGTAGAGGCCGTATGGAGATATGGCAGGGTCCGATCAGATACGTGCGGTATTGCACGGATCAGGATCGGACAGTTTTGTACTAGTGGCCGTATAGTTATATGGCAGGGTATGATCTGATACATGCGGTATTGCACGGATCAGGATCGAACGGATTTTACTAGCCGGCTTTGGCTTAAGCCGGTCCTAGTTTAGTACAGTGTAGATTTTGTCTCATTGCATTTGTATCCGGTCGGAATACAGATGCGGGTGTGTATGCACAGTATCGGGGTTTTCCTGTAATTTATTACGGGACCAGTTTTCTGGAGTTGCCAGTTTGCATTCCGTTCCGGCCGGTTTTTCTTTGTTCTTTCCCGGCCGGACTTTTCTGATGGAGGGGGTAATTTGCAGTTTTGCAAATTACATTTGGTGGAGGTTTTATTTGTAAGATGATTTATTATGATAACCTTTTTAGATACCATTCATTTCATGCTTTATTGTGAAAAGATTGGATTTGAGGTTGATGTAAGTTTGATGATGATTATGTCTTGATGTGGTCACCACTTGCTTTACCCTACACTCACCTCCCTTCTTGCTTCATATTACCTCCTCCACCATTCTCATTTAGATGAGAAGTTTTTCATGAGAAGAAATAAAAAGGGAGAAGAAGAAGAAGAGAGCTTCATCTTGAGAGTTTCATTCATGATCTCATTTTCTTGCTAGAAAAATGCAAGCACCATTTTTCTATTCTTGATTCCTCCAACACCATGGCAACAAACCCCAAATGAGACAAGCATCTTCTACACTACATTCTACAGCATATCTTGAGCATGTCGAGTTGCCGGCTTCATGCCCGAGTTGCCTCGGTATTGAGGCGGGAGCCCGTAAAAGACGCAGGCGTTGTGGTGCCCTTTCCGGCGAGGAGGCGACGATGTGGAGGCAAGACTTTCCGCGGGAGATCGGGACGATGACGAGAAGACCGGAGGACTTGGATCACTCGGTATACTTCTCTTCCCATCTCTTGATTGCTAGCATTAGGTTAATGGTAAACGATCCGGGTTTTCTTTGTCCGCGGTAGCGCCGGTTTCCGAGTAAGGAAAAATTTTGATTCCGCATTTTGGCCTCGAGTACGAGGCCGGGGCGCTTCCGTGGCGCAACAAGCACGCTAATGCCGTGGTTCCGCCGCACTTTAGAAAGATCATTAGGTAATTTTTGCATCGTAATTCTTATATTTACCTGCTGATTTTTCTGCATATTTTTAATTTGCAAAAATCCACATTTTACAAAAATGTCCAGAAAGCATTTTAAAGTCGGGGTTTCGGGTCGATCGGACTTCTAACTCCGTCTACGCATCGCCTAAGGCTCTAGCCAGGCTCTGATACCACTGTAGGGTTCCTAGGCACCCTAATGAGGTCTCACAAGGCATCGAACATGCCAATTTCAATAATTCTAGGTGCCGAGAGACCCGACTATGGATCGTTTGCTAGAAAACTAGGCGAAAATTAAACTAGTTAACACTTAACTAAGGGAATACGGAAATACAACCTTTGTAGATCCGGTGCACCACCTCCATAGCTCCGCAAAGAAGTCCACTCGCTATCCAAATGAGTTCCCGGGCTCTAGCGTCGGCTTCATCGGAGAATGGACGGGCTAGGTCGTCGACGACGTGCCGAAGATGATCTACGTCGAAGCATCACTAGATCGAGCTCCACCTTCACCAAGTCTTGAAAACTTGTGAAGGAAACACACTCTACTACTTGGCAAGAGGTAGAGGATGAAGAAATAGGAAGTGGGTAGACTTTAGTTTTGGATTTCTCACACTTTTCATCAATCCACCATTGATGAAGAGAAGCTTTCTTCATTGAAGAAGATGAAGAAGAAGAAGAAAGTGTTATGATAAGAATAATAATAATGGAAAATCAAATCTATTCTTATCATAATCACACCATGGTTAAGTGTAGAGAGAGGACCAAGGTTAGGTGTAGTGGTTAGGGTTAAGCATGAGAGAAAATGGTCACTTGGTCAAAGTCTTCAAGAAGCTTCAACAAGAATACAAAGAAAGCCACCATTTTGCATTATGCTTATCATTTTCCAAAATGAATAAATAAACAAATAAATGAATAAGTAAAAACCCTAATCATCCACTTAACCATAGTTTAATACTTTACACTTAACCAAAAAGCATGTATCATCAAACATGATACAATCATGTGCACAAAATCATATCGCATATGCAATGCGCACACCCGAGTGAGAATATCCATTTAAAGTGAACCGATACTAGTTAATGCAAAGTAATATATCAAATATATATAATTATACATTAAATCATTAAATCAACACTTGATTTAACGATCCGGTCATATCACATATAACCGACTAGTATCCAATGTATCGGTTTATCGAATCAATCCTTGATTCGATAATTAGGGTATATCGCATATAACCTAATCGATACATTCATCGCGAGAATGGAATACGGTATCACATACACGCATTATTCTCGGTCCCGCACATATCTCATATGCGCTCCTATTTCGTTTCGCTTGAGCCAGGAAACCTCTGTGTAGGATTCTAAAGACTCGTCAATACGCCGGTAGCAGGTGATGATCATATCAAACACCCACAAGCCGCAAGCGGTCTGCTAAACGTAACGGCCACCCGGGTATTGAGCGATCTGAAGATCGACGAGCAAGCCCGCTCACACTCCAGTGAATCCAACCAGTAAGACTACCGTACAGTCCGGTCTGATCGTCTGATATGTCGCATATCTCGCCTAGGGGTGGTTAACA
The DNA here is from genome assembly GCA_030015575.1 of Agapanthus africanus. Classification (NCBI taxonomy): domain Eukaryota; kingdom Viridiplantae; phylum Streptophyta; class Magnoliopsida; order Asparagales; family Amaryllidaceae; genus Agapanthus; species Agapanthus africanus. Next base: position 243,723,822 of record CM057347.1, on the reverse strand, counting down.
TCAGACCCCAATAGCTCAATAAGTCGTGTCGATATGAGGTCTATAACAATTCGAGAAACTACTGGTAACACTTACCAGTAAATCTCAGCAACCCTGGCCAGGGATTTCCTGTTATAGCCAATCGAACACAGCGCAACATCAACCCCCTATACCGGGAGAGACGAATCCCCTCCTATCGCTCATTGCCTCCATGTGACTCGGGACTGTACCCAAAAACCACCGTTTTGCACGCCCTCTTGGACGTGGTAAGATGGAAATCAAAGCACAGTGGGAACCACACAAGACTCTATGACGATCTCGGGTCAACAGATTACTCTGTACTAGTGTCACCAGAGAACTGCCATCTGACGTGAGGTATAATACCATCTGGGAGTTCTCGGCGAGTCCGTCCAGTGTACCCAGTCTCTATTGAGCACCCGTATATCATCTCTGATGTCAAACACCAATGGATATGGGATCATCCATCGCCCATCTGTATGGGTCGAGAAGGTATACGCTAGTCTACTCTGGTATATCGATGCCCTGTCTCGATACACCCACGACTAGGGACTTTGAAGGATGTACTTATGGACTACCATGTCCCCACTAGTATGATCCGCATCATAGTCCAGGTAGTCAAGCACAGATCCTAAGGGCTTTACCAACATGTAACAGAGAGACAATCAGTATACACGTTAAGGTAAAGATCAACCAGATAGCATACTATCATGTCGAGCAAGAAAGTCCTCCCTGTATATGTCCCAGCATCCACTACAATATACATCCTATGTACAGTAATGGCCTCTAGGGCATACATATAACTAACACAACGTAGGTTGAAAACTGTACCCAAGCGATTTCCTCAAATATCACCAATTACAATGAATTCCGATATAATGAGGATAATCACCTAATTGCCAATAACTTACTCTCACTCATCATCTGTAAAAAAACATACAGATATGAGAATGAAACCTGGTAAATACATACCCTGGAGTAAGTATCTAATCGGGAAAACAGTTTTTCTTTTAACAATGCGCAGTGAAACTGAAACATTAAAATGTCTCGTAGGGATATCCTAGTATTCTTAGTATTGCCTCTTCCATAATTTAATTCATGATTTTAACCGTATATTTCTTTGCCATCTGTCCAAATCCCTTTATTTGCCTTTATTCATTTCCTTCTGTACACCATTGTTAGGCTAAGTGGTTTTCTTCTTTCCCTACCGTTCGGCACCGGCCTATGGTTTGGAAGAAGACTATCCAGTAAGCATAATAGGTGAACTCTCCTAATCCTAGGAGTACTTGCAACTTGAGATAAGGTGATGATAAAAGACAATCTGAATAATACGTTATTCTATTTCTCCCGAACTGGGGAAAAAGCAAAGGTGAAATAGGAGTAGCGATGAAGTACGCGGTTTGGTCGTGAATGATAACAGTCGCAATTTACTTTGCCCTCTTTCTAATCCTTTTTATTTTTGTCTTTACATATTACCTTCTGTACACCCTACTTAGGCTAATTGGTTTTCTTCATTCCCTACCTTTCTGCACCAGCCTATGGTTTGGAATAAGACTATCCAATAAGCGTAATAGGTGTACTCTCCTAAACGAAGGAGCTCTCGCAACCTGAGAGAAGGTGATAATAAAAGACAACTGAATAAACTAATTCTATTTCTCCTGAACCTGGATCCATCCTCGAAGAAGTCCCTCCGAGTTCGTATAATGGAAGTGGATATCCGTAGTAATACGGGGTGTTCTGAGAAATACAATGGGTAAAAGAAGGAGTGGCAATGACTTATGCAACTTTAGACAATCCAAAAGTCAGTATTTTAAGAAGGTTCGGTCAACTTGGTCACTGAGTCATAGTCTAGGGTCGGTCAAAGGTCGCTGCAAAAGAGAGAGAGAAAAGAAACACTCTGCGTGCACTCAAACATAGATCAGAATGGTTATCACTTTATCTAATCAGGAAACCTCCCACTGTAATATCAAATTCTTCTCCAAATCTGAAAGAAGAATTAGTCGGGATCACCCGAAGAGTAAACCAACTCATCAGTAAGAATCGGGATCCAACTATCATCTCATGATAACTTGATGGAAGCCACTCAAGTTATCACACTCCAGAAGGTATGTGCGTGCCAGGCAAGTTTCCTGTATATTTGAAACTCCCGATATGAATTTTTGCCCAAGCTCTTTTGACCTTGGCTAAGGGCCAAGTATGTCATAAGTCACATGTCAAGTTCTATCCGTTACTATCCAGGTCAATTTGAACCCACCCGCACATGCCCTTGACTAAGGGCCAAGTATGACAGAATGACTGTCCCAAACCAACTCATCAATCTATGCAACAAATGAATACCCAGCAGCTACCAAACACTATGCCTTGACTAAGGGCCGAGCATGCATAGCTTGAATACTACTGAATACCAAAAGAAATGACGGAGGGCTACGGCTAGTTTTTGGCGAAAAACCTTTAACGTAATGAACTTGATCTCGTTGAAGGAAACTGATAGCTTTTTATAAAAATATAGTGGCGAAAACCTTTTGCTAAAGAGGTCACTCCCGGTGAAGGGATCTCGGCTCTTTCCTCGTGGAATGAGGTGCAGGATATTCTAACTGAATACCGCGATGCAAAGCAATTTGTAATCGACTATATTGAAGTTATTACCCTGATGTAAACTTCTGCCCAAGGGGTCACTCCCGGTGAAGGGATATCAGCCATTGCCTCGTCGAATGAGGTGCAGGATATTCTGACTGAATATCGCTGTGCAAAACAAAAGAAAATATCTTTGTAATAACACCTTTTAAAATTTGTTCCAACAACATCAAATATAGGTTTGTTTTATCCTTGCATTGATACGAATCAATGCAGTCCCATCAATCAATCACACCAGAAAAGAACGAAAATAAAATATACGTATATGCCATCCGCATTCGCCATTGGGTCCCATCATCACTCGTTAGGTTACTTAACTAACGACAGAGCGGGGGCTGGACTAGCACGGGTGCAAAACATATACAACATCTATTAGTATATATACCAATATACAATAATCGGTCCAGGCGTGATAATATGCAACATTACAGAAAAGTAATAAGCATCACAGAACAATACAGATAATCTGGGATCCCCGAGTTTCACAGAGCCGCTGCTGAAACCGACGTTCCCCTGGTCGTATGGATAGCCTGTGCAATGAAACCTAGACCCCTACGGGTGCGGCAAGTTACCCGCCAAAACTTGAAGCGAGGTAGTCCCCACAGCATAGTGAATGGAATACCCGGCACTTCACGGAATCCGGTAAATTGAGCACCCCTCCTTGGGTCAACCTGTACCCCCTACGAGTGCGGCGAACAGTCTGCCTATTCTGGCATGAGGTCCCTTTGCCTCTCAATGCCATGGGATACGGACCCGTTGCCCTCCAGAACCCGGCTATCCGTGCACTCCTTCGCGGGATAAACCTAGTACAGAAATAAAAAATATGTACAACGGGTACATCGACCTCGACCCGGGCGTGCCCTAAAAGAATATTATACAAATAGGCAGTGACGGCAGTCCACATGTTGGACGCTCGCCCCGCAATATCAAATGTACAAATAAATCCAAACTGCACTATCATTACACCCTGCTATCCACCATGACATATCCGCAACATCACAGCACAACACAGAACATCAACGCGAATGTCAGGTTCGCAAACCCGTCTAAAAGAACTATAGCAATCAGACGTGGTTTACCGATCAAATGATATTCCCGGTCGGAGATATAATGTAAATACTGCATCCTAACAAATTTATAATTTCGATCGACTAAATTTCCCGAAGTGGACCCCACGAACAACTGGTGTACAGTAATAAAAACCGGGCCCAAAAGAATATACCAAAAACCACAATTCACTGAGTAGAAACAACAGAAGAAATCTGACCCTCTTAAGCTCCAATATGGCCGTGGATCCGCGGCCGTATAGACGAATCAGAGAGTCAAATTTCTGGTGTTTTCTTAAACAAGCCTGCTTGTTTTTCTGTGATACTAAAAATTATTTTTAGGCCCGTTAAAAAATCGACAGAAACTACAGCACTGGAATTTGCGGTTTTTCGAAAATTCGTTCGATCGATGTTTCAAACGTGTTAGCACAACTTAGTATAGCTTAATAGTGAGGCTCTGATACCACTGTAAGTCCACGGCAGCGCCCCGGCCGTCTAACAGACCCTAAATGCGGAACAAAAACTTTTTACAAACTTGCGCTATCGTGTACCGTAACCCGGATCTGCCATTAAAGCTAAACTAACAAACTACAAAGTCGGTAGAAGAGTTTGACCGAACGATCCGAGTCCTTCGGACTTCAACCATCATCCCACGCTTGTTTCGGCTGCTCCGATCTCCTGAATCTCCGGTCTCGTCGTCCAGGTGGCACCACGTCGATGGATTTTTAAACGGGCTCCCGCCTCCGAACCGAGGCAACTCGATCGTCAAGTTTGCTAAAAGAGACGACCAAGATGAAGTAGAGAATGAGTAGAACACTTTGTCTCGTTACATCCAAGGTCACGGACGAAACGGTTATGGAAGTTGCCTTTTGGATCGGGTGAAATGAGAAAGAGGCTATCTAATTTTCATGAACCCGAATCTATCATAATCTTTTTTCTAGTGAACAATAACCATGAGCCAAGAGAGGGGGGAGGCCGGCCACTTATAGGAGAGAAGGGAGGTGAGTGTAGGAGGGGGAAGGTGACCACAAAGGAAAAGATCAACAACAAATATCTAAGCACCAAGTATGAATGCATTAAAAGCAAACCAATCACAATTAACCTGGTCACCTTGTCATTAATTTCACCATTACTGACCTAATGACTCACAAGCCATGTCACCCTCTCTAGAACCTTCTAGAACACTGACTCACCTCATCAAGAAAAGATAAATCCGTATTTAACCGACTGTCAAAATACGGCTTATAGAAAACTGGAAACTGGCAACTTCCAAAAGTGATCCTGAAACGAATTTCAGGATAACCCTGTATCAGTATAAACATACCCGCATTTGTATTACGACCGAATACAAATGCAACTGAGACAAAGATATTATATCTACACAGTATAATACTGGGTTCCGGCTTAAACCAAAGCCTACCAGTATTATCTGCCCGAAAAAAAACACGTGCGAAAACGCACGTGTTTTTTCCGAACCTTGCCATATCACCATACGGTCTCCACAACGTTGTGTCCGAACTTGGGAAAGTGTCTGTGGGGGACTCTAATGACTCATCAACACACTGGCACTGGGTATAACCACTAGCACGTCAGAGGTACAAGCTGCACGTAACGTTTTGCCTATGTATTGATTGGAAGGGAAGCTGACGAGCGAACTTATCTATAAACCCTACCGAGTCTAACAGTGACAATGTATATACGGTCCGGTCCATTCGTCTAAAGTGAATCGCATATCGAGTCAAGGGGGTGGATAAAGTCAGACCCCTAATAACGCGATAAATCGTGTCGGCAAGAAGCCCATCACCACCTGAGAAACTACTGATCCAAATCAGTAATTCTCCACTACCTCGGCCGAGGATTCCTAGTGATGGCCACCCGTGCACTGCGTGACATCAACGCCCAATACCGGGAGAGACGAATCCCCGACGATCCGCTCACTTGCCTCCAATGTTGCTCGGGACTGTACCCAACTAAAACCTGTTTGCATAGCTCCTTTGAGCGTGGTAGGGTAGTAATCTAAGCACAGTGGAAACTCACATGAGACAAACGACGATCTCAGGTCAATGAACTAACCTGTACACATGTCACCAGGGAATTGCTATCTGACGATATGTATAATACCAACTAGCAGATTCCCGGCGAGTCCTGTCCGGTGTACTCATAACCCAATGAGCACCTGTATACATCTTAGGTGATCATACTGACACCAGTGGCTTGTGAGACCGGCCACCGGCCCTCGTTGGGGTCTCGACTGTATACACTAGTCTACTTTGGAGTATCGATGCCCTGTCTCGAAAGTCCCATGACTAGGGACACTATTAAGGATGTGCTTACAGACCCCAGCTCCCACGTATATGATCGCCATCATACTGCTGGTACTCAAGCAAGAATCCTATGGGCCCTATCATCATGCAATAGTGAACTAAAGCATGTATACGATGATAAAGACAAACCAGATAGCATACTATCATCTCGAGCAAGACTGTCATATCGGTATAGGTCTTGCCTCAATCATTGCAATCACGTACATGAGATCCAATAATTGACTTTGAGGGCACTATCTCCAACAATCGATACTCCGGAGTAGACTAGCGTATGCGCTTCTCATTCTAGCAGGGGAGACGGTCTATCCCACAGCCATCAGTACGTCGTACTTGAGATAGTATGCGGGTGCTCGTTAGGTTACGAGTACACTGGACAGGACTCGTCGGGAACTAATTGGTTGGTACTATACCTATCGTCAGTTATCAGTTCCCAGGTGACATGAGTACAGCTTAGTCCACTGACTTGACACTGTCACTTCGCCTCAAGTGTGTTCCCAATGTACTTTGATTACTACCCTACCACGGCTCAAAGGATTCGTGCAAACAGGTAATAGTTGGGTGCAGTCCCGAAGCACTTGGAGGAAGTGAAGGTTAGACAGGATTCGTCTCTTCCGGTATTGGGAGTTGATATCGCGGTGTGTTAAGGAGAGCGATTACACACAGTCATCCCTGGCCAGGGCAAGCGAGATACATTGGTAGGTTTCTAGTGTTATCTCAGGGTGTTCTGTGCTACACTCCGATACGACTTGTACCGCTATTAGGGGACTGACGTTCACCGCCCCCTTAGGCCCGCCATGCGATATTCTCAGATGAACAGACCGGACTGTACGAAGACTGTCACATTCAGGCTCAGTAGGAGTTCAGATGAGTTCACCTCGTCAGTCTTCTTATCGGCATCTACTTGGGGACCTTTACGTACAGCTAGTGCCGCTTGCGTTCTGTGGTTAAACCCACTGCCAGCGTAGTGTCGTGTCTTTAGAGTCCCACACAGAGAGCTATTCGCCTTTGGGCAAAACAGAGTAGAGGTCGCATGGTTTTGCGATAGGGTTCGGTCACATCCGTGCGCTTGTGCACGTTTGGTGTCCGGACAGTTATTACTAGTGGAATTTGGTTTAAAACAGATCCTAGTATACGTTTTGGGATTTCTTTTATCTCGTTTGTATTCATGTTCCTCGGAACGCGGATGCTGGTGTGTATGCACGGTTGACAGAGGCAGAGATAGAGGATTCTCATTAGGGTTGTTGACTGTTGACTTTTTCTAAACCCTAATGAGAATAAGAAATATGATTAATAATAATATTAATTAAGTATTATTGTGCCATGGTTGGGTTGAAAGTTTGACTTTGTTGACTTGTTGACCGGTTGGCTAGCTTAGACTTGTTGACCATCATCATTACAATGGCTATCATTTCATAGATATGACTTTTTCTTGCTTGTTGTTCTTTACAAAATGAGTGCATGAAATGATAATGCCATTTGACATGAACCATCACAAGAATACTTAATTATTATTATGATGATGATTATTTTGGCTTTTGAGAGATGGTTGTAAAAAGTATTATTCATTCTATCATTTCCACTCTCTCTCATCAAAGCTCTCTCTCTTCATCTTGCTCTTCCTCTTGCTCATGGTTCTCTTGTCTCATGAGTTGAGAAATAAGAACCATTGAGATAAAACCCTAAAACACTTCTCTACTCATTCTAAAGTTTAAGGTCTAGCAAGCCAAAGACTTTAGTTTCCTCTCGATTGAGGAAGGAGCCAAAGGTAGAAGCTCTCGGGTGGATCCATCATCGGCACAAGGAGACGACGAGGTGAGGCCGATCCGACCACTACAAGACGTCGAAGAGAAGGAGTTCAAGTTTAGGTATAACCCCTAACATAGTAGCTAAACTCTTAGTTAGGTTGTTAGATAGCTTGTTTAGCAAAGATCCGGTTTTTGAGTCCATGTTATCTCCACCGAAAAATCGTTTTTAACCATTTCCGCAACCCCGAAAGAACCGGGGACGTGCAACGTGTACTTACAGGCTGCTGATCGTTTTTACTGCAGAGTGATCTGTATGCTGTTTTGGGATTTTTGGAATATGTCTTTTCTACCTAGATTTTCCAGAAAACAAAATTTGTTTTTGGGGTGGTTACAAATCCGTATTTTGATCAAACTTCTACAGACTTTAGCTAACGGGTTATATCTGTGATGTGATATATGTATTGAACGTCTGCTAATCGCTATACGTCGATTTGTGGGGGTTATACATATCTGTGATCTGTAATGTTGATGGTTTGTGTATATGAATTCGTTGGATTGTCACGGATGAATAACCGGGGGGTTGTGAGATGAGAGTTTTATTTATCTTTCAATTCTTGTAATATGTAAATTGATGTAATATTATTTATATGGCCGCACATCCGGGATGAGGTTGTAGCCGCCATTGTATAATTTCTTTTTACTGTTTTTGCACCTAGGATAGACCCAAGGAGGGGGTGCACTGTCACGACCCGAAAGTACGGAATGTGACTGGCACTTAGATTACGAGACGTCTAAAGGCGTACCGTAACCTAAGTCAGCCAAAGCCCAGAAAAATCTAAACCAAAATGAAAAGCGAGTGAAGGAAAACCTTTAATAACAATGGTTTTTAAATCAATTAAGTTGCATAGAATCCAAAAAAAAACATCAAAAATTCCCAAAAATTTCGGCAGAGTCTCCCCTGTATTTTCTATCCCCCAAAATGGGTACAACAAGATAATAAACATGTAATCATAAAAATGGCATCCCCAAGCGAGAGCTAGCTCTTCACCCAAGGCGGATCACAACTGTAGGGTTCCTAGGCACTCTAATGAAGTCTCACAAGGCATCAATCATGCCAATTTCAAAAATTATGGGTGCCGAGAAACCCTAATACGGATCGTTGACTAGAAGTTTAGGCGAAAAGATAATCTAGTTAACTACTTAACTAAAAGTTAGATGCTACAACCTTTGTAGATCCGGTTACCCTCTTCCTTGGCTCCACGAAGGCATCCTCTCGCTGTCCATCTCGAATCTCGGACTCTCGCGACGACTTCATCGGAGAAGTGAGCGGAATAGGTCGTCGGCTTCGTGCCGAAGATGATCTACGTCGAGGCATCACAAGTTCAAGCTCCGACTTCACGAAGTTGTGAAACTTATGAAGAAAACACCCAAAACAACTTTGCAAGAGGTAGAGGGTGAAGAAATAGGAAGTGGGTTCACTTTAGAATTGGATTTCACTCACTATTGCTCAAGTTGCCATTGATGGCATCAAGCTTTTCTTGAAGAAGAAGATGATGAAGAAGAAAGAATATGATAAGTTTCTTATTTGAAAAAGAAACTAATATGAATACTTATCATATCTTGACCATGGTCAAGTGTAGAGATTAAACTAAGGTTAATAGGAATGGTTAGGGTTAAGGATGAGATAAGGATGGTGGACTTTGTCAAAGCTTCAAGAAACTTCAACAAGAGACAAAGAAAGCCACCATTCTCATCTAAACCTTTTCTAAATAAATAAACAAACAAATAAATAAAAAGGCAAAACCCTAATCATCTCTTAACCATGGTTTAATACTTCACACTTAACCTAATGAGCAAGCATCATCAAACATGATACAAAGATGTGCACAAAAGTATATCACATATACAACATGTACATCAAGTGAGAAAATCCATTTAAAGTGAACCAATACTAGTTAATGCAATGCAATATATCAAATATATAATTATGCATTAAATCATTAAATCAACATTTGATTCAATAATCCGGTCATGTCGCACATAACCGACTAGAATCCAATGTATCGATTTATCGAATCAATGATTCGATAACTAGGTCATATCGAATATAACCAATCAAAACATATATCACGAGAATGAAATGCGGTATCACATACACGCATTATTCTCGGTCCTGCACATATCTCATATGCGCTCCTATTTCGTTTCGCTTGAACCAGGAAACCTCTGTGTAGGACTCTAAAGACTCGTCAATACGCCGGTAGCAGATGATGATCATATCAAGCACCCACAAGCCGCAAGCGGTCTGCTAAACGTAACGGCCATCCGGGTATTGAGCGATCAGAAGATCGACGAGCTAGTCCGCTCACACTCCTGTGAATCCAACCATTAATACTTACCGTACAGTCCGGTCTGTTCGTCTGATACGTCGCATATCAAGTCTAGGGGTGGTAAACGTCAGACCCCAATAACCGATAAGTCGTGCCGATGTGAGGCTCATAACGGGTCGAGAAACTACTGGTAACACTTACCAGTAAATCTTTGATCAGCCCTGGCCAGGGACATCCCCGTTACGGTCAATCGAGCACAGCGCAACATCAACTCCCAATACCGGGAGAGACGAAACCCCTCCTATCGCTCATTGCCTCCATGTGACTCGGGACTGTACCCAAAGACCACCGTTTTGCACGCCCTCATGGACGTGGTAAGGTGGAGATCAAATCACAGTGGGAATCACACAAGACTCTATGACGATCTCGGGTCTACAGACTAACCTGTACAAGTGTCACCTGAGAACTGCCATCTGACATGAGGTATAATACCATCTGGGAGTTCTCGGCGAGTCCGTCCAGTGTACCCAGTCTCCACTGAGCACCCGTACACCATCTCTGATGTCAAACACCAATGGATATGGGATCATACATCGCCCATCTCATGGGTCGAGAAGCGTATACGCTAGTCTACACTGGTATATCGATGCCCCGTCTCGATACACCCACGACTAGGGACCATGAAGGATGTACTTATGGACTACCATGTCCCTACTAGTATGATCTGCATCATAGTCCAGGTAGTCAAGTACTCATCCTAAGGGCTTTACCAACATGTAACTATAAGACAGTTTAAAGAGACTAGTGTACATGTTAAGATAAAGAGTAACCAGATAACATACTATCATATCGAGCAAGAAAGTCATCTCTATATATGTCCAAGCTGTTGGAGATAGTGCCCTCAGAGTCAATTTTTGGATCACAGGCACGTGATTGCAATGATTGAGGGAGGACCTATCCCGGTACGACAGTCTTACTCGAGATGATAGTTTGCTATCTGGTTTACCTTTATCATCGTGTACTGCTTTAGATGACCTGACAGGTCGCTATTGCACGTTGATAGAGCCCCTAGGATTCTTGCTCGACTGACAGCAGTATGAGGGCGATCATATAAGTGAGAGCTGGAGTCTACAAGCACATCCTTAAAAGGTCCCTAGTCGTAGGAGTTTCGAGACAGGGCATCGATTCTCCAGAGTAGACTAGTGTATACAGTCGAGACCCCGACGAGGGGCGGTGGCCGGTCTCACAGGCCACTGGTGTCAGTTGGTTCACCTAAGATGTATACAGGTGCTCATTGGGTTATGAGTACACCGGACAGGACTCGCCGGGAACATGCTAGTTGGTCTTATACCTGACGTCAGATAGCAGTTCCCTGGTGACATGTGTACAGGTTAGTTCATCGACCTGGGGATCGTCATTTGTCTCGTGTGAGTTCCCACTGTACTTTGATTACTACCCTACCACGGCTCAAAGGAGTCGTGCAAACAGGTTTTAGTTGGGTACAGTCCCGAGCCACATGGAGGTAGTGAGCGGATCCTCAGGGGTTCGTCTCTCCCGGTATTGGGGGTGAGGTCGCACTGTGTTTAGGAGAGCCATTACACGAAGACCTTGGCCAAGGCAGGAGATTTATTGGTAGGTATTACAGTAGTATCTCAGGGTGTTCTGGGCTACACTCCGACACGACTTGTACCGCTTTTGGGGGTCTGACTTTTACCCACCCCCTAGGCCCGACATGCGATGCTCATAGACGAACGGACCGGACTGTACAGATATTTTCACTGACAGGCTCAGTAGGGTGTCAGGATGAGTTCACTCATCGACGTCCCTTTTAGTCGATAGCTGGTGGCCCGTCACGTGTTGGCTTATACCTCTGACGTGCTAGTGGTTAAATCCACAGCCATAGTATTGACGAGTCTTTAGAGTCCACCACACTTTCAGTTACTCAAGCTTTCGGGCGAAACGCTGTAGGGGCCGTATGGAGATATGGCAGGGTCCGATCAGATACGTGCGGTATTGCACGGATCAGGATCGGACGGTTTGTACTAGTAGCCGTATAGTTATATGGCAGCGTTCGATCAGATACGTGCGGTATTGCACGGATCAGGGTCGGACGGATATTACTAGCCGGCTTTGGTTTAAGCCGGATCCTAGTATAGTATAGTGTAGATTTTGTCTCTTTGCATTTGTATCCGGACGGAATACAGATGCGGGTGTGTATGCACAGTATCGGAGTTTTCCTGTAATTTATTACGGGACCAGTTTTCTGGAGTTGCCAGTTTGCATTCCGTTCCGGCCGGTTTTTCTTTGTTCTTTCCCGGCCGGACTTTTCCGATGGAGGGTGTTATTTGCAAGTTTGCAAATAACACTTTGTGGAGGACTTATTTGCATAAGGGTTGATATGATAAGCATCTTTGCTTTTCATGTATTTATGAGATTGGATTGGATTTGAAATGGATTTGAGGTTTGATGTTGATTTAGTGATCATTATGTTTTAGGATGTGGTCACCCTTTCTACTTTTACTACCATCACTCTCCTTCCTGGTTTTGATGATGGTTGATTCCATTTTTCCTCCACCATTGGTTTTTCTAAGTGAGAAGAAGAAAAGAGAAGAAGAAAAGAGAAGAAGAGAGCTTCATCTTCATCTTTGAGAGAGTAGCATTCTTGATCTCATTTTTGATACTAGAAAAATGCAAGCACCATTTTTCTTACCTTGTTTCCTCCATCATCCACAAATGGCAACAAACCCCAAAAGAGACTATGATTCTACACTACACTTCCTACAGCATATCTTGGGCGCGTCGAGTAGCCTACTTCGCGCCCTAGTTGCCTCGGTATTGAGGTGGGAGCCCGTAAAAGATACAGGCGACGTGGTGCCCTATTCGACGAGGAGGAGACGGACGGAGATTCCGCGAGGAGATCGGAGTGGAGATGAAGACCGGAGGACTCGGATCAGTCGGTACATCTCTAACCCATCTTGTTACTTTGCTAGATCTAGTTTTATGACACGATCCGGGGTTTAGTGCGCGGTGGTGCCGGTTTGCTAAGTCCGCAAAAATTAAAGTTTATCACCGTTTCCGCGTTTGGCCGTCGGATTAACGGCCGGGGCGCCGCCGTGCACTTACAGTGGTATCAAAGCCTCGCCATTAACTTCGTCTAGCTTCGTTTGATGTGTTTTTCAGTTCCGATCGACCAAAATTCCGAAAACCCAATTTGTGTTCACATCAGTTTTCTGTTAAGATTTTTTGGTGTCCAAAAATTTTTCAGGTGACCGAAAAGTGATCTACCAAAAGATATAAGAATTCTGCAAAAATACGATATAGTGATTCATCTGCAAGAGCGCGGAACCGCGGCGCAAACTCCCACTTGGCCGCGGTTCCGCCGCACTGTAGCTTCATCATGTTATCATATTTTTCCAGTTTCTTTCTGGGTTAATTTTAGGGGTTTTGGAATATTAAAATTGGGCCAATTATTTCTGTGAGTGCTGCAGTATTGGTTTGGGGCCCACTTGTTAATTTTTGGTCAATCGGAAAATTTTAAACACATTTTTCACAGTATTTACATTATATCTGCGACCGTGAATGTCACTCGATCGGTAAATCCCGTCTAACTGCTATAGCCCGGTTAGACGGATTTGCGAACGTGACTTTCACGTTGATGTTCTATGTATTTGCTGTGATGTTGCGGATCGGTCGTGGGTGATAGCCTGGATGCATTGCTAGTACAGTTTTTTGTTGTATTATGTACATTTGATATTGCGGGGCGAGCGTCCGACATGTGGACTGCCGTCACTGCCTGATTGTATTATTCTTTTGGGGCACGACCTGGTTGCGGTCGATGTACCCGTTGTATGTATATTTTACATTCTGTACTAGGATTACCCCACGGAGGGGTGCACGGATAGCCGGGTTCTGGAGGGCAACAAGCCCGCATCTCATGGCATTGGGACGGAGGGGGCTTCACTCTAGGATTGGCGGGCTATTCGCCGCACTCGTAGGGGGTACAGGTTGACCCAGGAGGGGTGCCCAAGTTGCCGGATTCCGTGGAGTGCTGGGTGGTCCATTCACGGCGCTGCAGGGGGCTGCCTCGCTTCAGGTTTTGGCAGGTGACTTGCCGCGCCCGTAGGGGTTTAGGATTTCATTGCACAGGCTATCCACGCGACCAGGGGAACGTCGGGTTTCAGTAGTGGCTCTGTGAAACCCGGGGATCCCATATATCTGTATTGTTCTGTGATGCTGTACATTTCTGTGATGTTGCATTTCTTTTCACGCCTTGAGCGAAATATAATATATTGGTATATATATTAGTAGATGTTGTATATGTTTTTCATCCGCGCTAGTCCAGTCCCCGCTCTGCCGTTAGTAAGCTAACCTAACGGGTGATGACGGGACCCAGTGGCGAATGCGGATGGCATATACGTACGTCAGTATATTTTCGTTCTTTATTGGTGTGATCAATTGATGGGATTGCATTGATTCGGATCAATGCAAGTTAAACAAACCTATTCTGATGTTGTTGGAACACTTTTCAAAAAGCTGTTATTGCAAGGACGTTCACTTTTGTTTTGCATCGTGGTGTTCATTTGGAATATCCTGCTCCTCAGTCGACGAGGCAAGGGCTGAGATCCCTTCACCGGGAGTGACCCCTTGGACAGAAGTTTGCGTCACGGCATTAACTTCACTATAGCCGATTACTTTTTCTTTGCATCGTGGTATTCATTTGGAGTATCCTGCACCCCATTCTACGGGGAAAGAGCCGAGATCCCTTCACCGGGAGTGACCTCTTTAGTAAAGGTTTTCGTCACTATATTTTCTAAAAAGCTATCCGTTTCGTCAACGATATCAAGTTCATTACGTTAAAGGTTTTCGCCAGAAACCATTCATAGCCCTCCGTCGTTTCATATGGGTAGTCAATAGTATTCAAGCTGTGTTTGTTGGCCAAAGTCAAGGCACAGTGTTTGGTAGCTGTTGGTTATGCATATGCAGCATAGATAGATACGTTGGTTTGGGGCAGTCGTATAGCCTTGTAGGCCAAAGTCAAGGGCTTGTACGGGTGGGCTCAAATTAACCTGGAGAATGACGGGCAGAACTTGACATGTGACTTATGATTTGTTGGCCAAAGTCAAGGTCATAAGAGCATGGGGCAAAAATTACATCGGGAGTTTCAAAAGTACTGAAACTTGCCAGATATGCGCATACCTTCTGGAGTGTGATGACGTGAGCGGATTCCGTCACGTTATCATGCGATGATAGTTGGATCCCGATTCCTACTGATGAGTTGGTTTACTCCTCGGGTGACCCCGACTAATTCTTCTTTCAGGTTTGGAGGAGATTTTGAGGTACAGTGGGAGGTTTCCAGATTAGATAAATTGGTAACCATTCTGATCTTGGTTAGAGTGCACGCTGAGTGTTTCTTTTCTCTCTCTCTTTGGCAGCGACCATTAACCCGACCCTAGACTCTGACTCAGTGACCAAGTTGACCGAACCTTCTTAACACTGGCTTTTGGATTGTCAGAGTTGCAGACCTCATTGCCACTCCTACTTTTACCCTTTTCTCCAGGACACCCCGTATTACTGCGAACGTCCACTTCCATTGGACAAAACCATCGTATGGTTATATACGAACTCGAAGGAATTTATTTGAGGATGGTTTCCAGTTCTGGAGAAAACGGATAGGACTATTCAGTTGTCTTTTCTTTTCACCTTCTCTCAGGCTGCGAGTACTCCTTGGGTTAGGAGTAGTACACCTATTACGCAAATTGGATAGTCTTCTTCCAAACCATAGGCTGGTGCCGACCGGTAGGGAATGAAGAAAACCAGTTAGCCTAAACCGGTGTACAGAAGGTATTAAGTTCAGACAAAGCAAGGGATTAGTAAGAGGGCAAAGTAAGTTGCGACTGCTATTCACGACCAAACCAAGTATTTCTTTGCCAATCCTAAATTACCTTTGTATTTCTCCAGAACACTCCGTATCACTACGAAGATCCCATTTTATTGGATAATCCATCGTATGGTTATATACGAACTCGAAAGGAACTCGTTCCAGTTCGGGGATGGATCCTGGTTCAGGAGAAATAGGAATAAAGTACATTCAGGTGTCTTTTATCTTCACCTTCTCTCGCGATGCGAGTGCTCCTAGGATTAGGACAGTACACCCTTTATGCTTTTTGGATAGTCTTCTTCCAAACCATAGGCTGGTGCCGAACGGTAGGGAAGGAAGAAAACCAATTGGCCTAAAGGGGTGTGCAGAAGGTAATGACTAAAGACATATAAAGGGATTTGGAGAGGTGGCAAAGAATTATACGGTTATAGTTGTGAATCTGGATAATGGTAGAGGCATTACTAGGAATACCAGAATACCCCAACGAAACATTTCAATGTTTCAGTTTCACTGTGTACTGTTAATGGAAAACTGATTTCCCGATTAGACACTTACTCCAGGGTATGTATTTACCAGGTATGATTCTCACATCTGTATGGTTTTACAGATGATGAGTGGGAGTAAGTCATTGGGAATTGGGTGATCATCCTCATTATATCGGGATTCGTTGTAATCGGTGATATTTGAGGAGATCACCTGGGCTGTTTGCCGGTCGGCAAATATTTGGTTTTGAATATCCGCTGTTGTGCACCAATTTCAAATTGAAATATCTGTACGTCTATTTTCATAGAGTGAGATATACCTTTTGATATTATGTCGATGACATTTACCTATATCAGTGGATGGTTAGGTAAGGAGCATTAAGCAGCGGTGTAATTCTTCTTAACCATAAGTACAGTTTTCAACCTACGACACACAGTGAAAGAGTTGTTAGACTTAGCGGACTCATACAGAGTATTGTATGTTGTCCAGTGTCCGTTAGGACAGAGGGGTTGGTCCTCATACTATATTCTGTTTACTTTTAACTTCTCTAGTTCTTAGACATGTGTTTCGTAGAAACACAGGGTCTAAGTTTTGAGGAGTTATAGGTATTTGAATAGAGTAGAGAATCAGGAGTAGCAAGTATCGGAATTCTTCAAAGTGATCGAAGATGTAGATACTTGTGTATGGTATTCAGTTGATAGTAATGATAAAGAGAAATTGCTTCTCTTTCAGGTTACTCATAATTGGAAGCATTCCTAAGTTGAGTAACGCTGATCGGCCTCTCTCCATTTAGTTGACATACACTGGAGACAGCTACATGATTTGAATCTGATTCAATTAAATCAGTGCCTCTGGTTCTATATTGGATATAGAACAGTTCATATCTTAACGATGTTAGGGTACGGGGAGTTGTCCGGCTTATGATTAAAACCAGACACTGGACAGCTCAAGGCACGTTTCTGTAATGGCTGTTTGTGGGTTGACCCAGGCTATGACGAGGGTTGACTTTCTACCATCTGGGAGATCAATAGAAATATTGTTCAAGACTCGCCACAGTTTATTAAAAATGGATTTTTTCAAAAACAGCAAGTGGGAGTATGGTAGAACTGGAAGTGATTCCAGAACCGCAAACGATTACTGAAGATTTGATAAGGAACCTAAAGATTCAATATGATTTGACATTCCATTGGCCACTCCGCAGATAAGGTGGGTAACTTCAGGCACCCGAGAGGTACTCCGGTAGCCTCAAGGACGGTGACAGGGAAGTTCTTGTTTACCCACACTTGCCATTATTGTTGTTCCAGGCTGCGAGACCCGGCAGGAGGATGAGTATAGCGTCGTTCTAAACTTGCTTTAGAAATGCACGTCTATATGACTCTGCCAGAGGGTTGTCGTAGTCAGTGGGAGCAGCGGAAGCATTGGTGGATATCAGGCTTATGTCTATTTATAGACTAAAGCAGATGTAGCGGAGATAGATCATCTATTTCTGATGTGACAGTCATAGGTTTGACGTCATCAGAATAGGGGATGGATCTGTTGAGAAGGTAGTAGGAAGTGATATTCCTATACTACGATCGGTTATACTTTGGTCGTCACACAGTGTTTTCTCCACAAAGGACTTGGACATTATATCAGACATACTGGTTACTGGATCTATGGTTTTAGATCTAGATTTGGGTGGTTTCCCAATCAGGGTACCTTAACAGCATTCTAAGAGTATTTAGAATGGACGACTCCTGGCACGGTAGTATACCTGCAGGTAATGGAGTCACCCTCTCTAAAGGTGTCTTATAGACTAAAGTAGAGAGGGATGTGCATGATTGGCAGATCACTTGCTTAGGCAATTGAGTCAATCATGAAATGTCAAGTACCACACCAGATGTTGTTCTTGCAGTAGATGCAATAAGTTGATATTCATCCAATCCTGGAGAAACAGTCGGAGGCAGTTTTAGAACATAAGTGGATGTTCTAGGGATATGATAGCAGCATTCTCCTTCGGGAGACAGTTATCATTCCAGGCTTCCAAGGTGACATGGACGACAAGGAGGTTGTTAGAGTTATAGTTTTCCCTCTGACGTGGGGCAGTATTTTGGACAGGTGATCCAAGGCAATACTGAGGGAGGCATGGCGCAGGATACTGATTACGTTCAGTTGTCGATACAGTCTAAGAATTTTGGATTTGGAGTTCATTTATGAGCTCGGTCCCATCAGACATCCAGACATTCTAAGACAGGTATTGCTCATTTCGGGAGATAGCTTTCTCCGCGAACTTGAGATATAGAGAGACATAGAAAGAAACCTCAGAGCGGATCCACTCGCTGAGGCTATTCCTCGAACGCAAGAGTTTCGCAAACATGCTTTGTGAGACTGACTAGTAGAGGAGTTGGGTGTTCGGTATCACACGGGCTGTGAGTATGCGACATCGCAATAATTAGCCTTGAGTGCAAGTGGGAGATTGTTCGAGATAGTGCCCTCAGAGTCAATTATTGGATCACAGGCACGTGATTGCAATGATTGAGGGAGGACCTATCCCGGTACGACAGTCTTACTCGAGATGATAGTTTGCTATCTGGTTTACCTTTATCATCGTGTACTGCTTTAGGTGACCTGACAGGTCGCTATTGCACGTTGATAGAGCCCCTAGGATTCTTGCTTGACTGACAGCAGTATGAGGGCGATCATATAAGTGAGAGCTGGAGTCTACAAGCACATCCTTAAAAGGTCCCTAGTCGTAGGAGTTTCGAGACAGGGCATCGATTCTCCAGAGTAGACTAGTGTATAAAGTCGAGACCCCGACGAGGGGCGGTGGCCGGTCTCACAGGCCACTGGTGTCAGTTGGTTCACCTAAGATGTATACAGGTGCTCATTGGGTTATGAGTACACCGGACAGGACTCGCCGGGAACATGCTAGTTGGTCTTATACCTGACGTCAGATAGCAGTTCCCTGGTGACATGTGTACAGGTTAGTTCATCGACCTGGGGATCGTCATTTGTCTCGTGTGAGTTCCCACTGTACTTTGATTACTACCCTACCACGGCTCAAAGGAGTCGTGCAAACAGGTTTTAGTTGGGTACAGTCCCGAGCCACATGGAGGCAGTGAGCGGATCCTCAGGGGTTCGTCTCTCCCGGTATTGGGGGTGAGGTCGCGCTGTGTCTAGGAGAGCCATTACACGAAGACCTTGGCCAAGGCAGGAGATTTACTGGTAGGTATTCCAGTAGTATCTCAGGGTGTTCTGAGCTACACTCCGACACGACTTGTACCGCTTTTGGGGGTCTGACTTTTACCCACCCCCTAGGCCCGACATGCGATGCTCATAGACGAATGGACCGGACTGTACGGATATTGTCACTGACAGGCTCAGTAGGGTGTCAGGATGAGTTCACTCATCGACGTCCCTTTTAGTCGATAGCTGGTGGCCCGTCACGTATTGGCTTATACCTCTGACGTGCTATTGGTTAAATCCACAGCCATAGTATTGACGAGTCTTTAGAGTCCACCACACTTTCAGTTACTCAAGCTTTCGGGCGAAACGCTGTAGGGGCCGTATGGAGATATGGCAGGGTCCGATCAGATACGTGCGGTATTGCACGGATCAGGATCGGACGGTTTGTACTAGTAGCCGTATAGTTATATGGCAGCGTTCGATCAGATACGTGCGGTATTGCACGGATCAGGGTCGGACGGATATTACTAGCCGGCTTTGGTTTAAGCCGGATCCTAGTATAGTATAGTGTAGATTTTGTCTCTTTGCATTTGTATCCCGACGGAATACAGATGCGGGTGTGTATGCACAGTATCGGAGTTTTCCTGTAATTTATTACGGGACCAGTTTTCTGGAGTTGCCAGTTTGCATTCCGTTCCGGCCGGTTTTTCTTTGTTCTTTCCCGGCCGGACTTTTCCGATGGAGGGTGTTATTTGCAAGTTTGCAAATAACACTTCGTGGAGGACTTATTTGCATAAGGGTTGATATGATAAGCATCTTTGCTTTTCATGTATTTATGAGATTGGATTGGATTTGAAATGGATTTGAGGTTTGATGTTGATTTAGTGATCATTATGTTTTAGGATGTGGTCACCCTTTCTACTTTTACTACCATCACTCTCCTTCTTGGTTTTGATGATGGTTGATTCCATTTTTCCTCCACCATTGGTTTTTCTAAGTGAGAAGAAGAAAAGAGAAGAAGAAAAGAGAAGAAGAGAGCTTCATCTTCATCTTTGAGAGAGTAGCATTCTTGATCTCATTTTTGATACTAGAAAAATGCAAGCACCATTTTTCTTACCTTGTTTCCTCCATCATCCACAAATGGCAACAAACCCCAAAAGAGACTATGATTCTACACTACACTTCCTACAGCATATCTTGGGAGCGTCGGGTAGCCTACTTCGCGCCCGAGTTGCCTCGGTATTGAGGTGGGAGCCCGTAAAAGATACAGGCGACGTGGTGCCCTATTCGACGAGGAGGAGACGGACGGAGATTCCACGAGGAGATCGGAGTGGAGATGAAGACCGGAGGACTCGGATCAGTCGGTACATCTCTAACCCATCTTGTTACTTTGCTAGATCTAGTTTTATGGCACGATCCGGGGTTTAGTGCGCGGTGGTGCCGGTTTGCTAAGTCCGCAAAAATTAAAGTTTATCACCGTTTCCGCGTTTGGCCGTCGGATTGACGGCCGGGGCGCCGCCGTGCACTTACACAAGCATCCAATATAATATGCATCATCTGTACAATACTGGCCTCTAGGGCATACATACAACTAACAATCTCCCACTTGCACTAGGGCCAGCTGCTGTAGTATCGCATACCGAGCATCCCGAAGAGTCTCTCAAACTGTATCTGGGGAATGGCCTTCGTGAGTGGATCCGCCGTGTTGTTCTTCGTGTCAACCCTCCTGACCTCGATCTCCCGGCGATCAACTATCTCCCGGATCAGGTGATACCGCCTCAGAATATGCCTGGACCGCTGATGGGACCTGGGTTCCTTGGCCAAAGCCACCGCTCCATTGTTATCGCAATACAAAGGTATTGGATGTTCAATGGATGGAACCACTCCTAGTTCAGTAATGAACATCTTGATCCAGACAGCCTCTTTGGCAGCATCGTTGGCAGCGATGTATTCAGCCTCCATCGTCGAGTCTGCCACAGTTTCCTGCTTGGAACTCTTCCAGCTAACCGCCCCTCCGTAAAGGGTAAAGACAAAGCCCGACTGCGACTTAGAGTCGTCCTTATTACTCTGGAAGCTCGAATCGGTAAAGGACTCCACTTGGAGTTCTCCGTTACCATACACCAAGAACATATCTCTAGTCCTTCGCAAGTACTTGAGAATGCTCTTCACAGCTGTCCAGTGACTCTCTCCAGGATCAGCTTGATACCTGCTCACTACACTTAGTGAGTATGCTACATCGGGTCTGGTACATAGCATCGCATACATGATGGAGCCTACTGCCGAAGCATAGGGTATCTCTTTCATGCGAGCTCTCTCCAAATCAGTCTTAGGAGACATCTCTTTGGAGAGAGTGACTCCAGAGATCGTGGGTAAGTTCCCACGCTTGGACTCTTCCATACTAAACCTCTTTAGTATGGTGTCAAAGTACCTGGATTGGGACAATCCCAAAATCCGTTTGGATCTATCTCTATAGATCCTAATTCCCAATATGCAGGAGGCATCACCAAGATCTTTCATTGAGAATCTTTGTGATAAGAAGAGCTTGACCGATTGCAGCATAGGAATATCATTTCCTATCAAGAGTATGTCGTCCACGTACAATACGAGGAAGACAACCTTACTCTCTGCGACCTTCCTGTAGATACAAGGTTCATCTGGGTTTTTGACGAAATCAAACTCTTTGATAACGACGTCAAAACAGATGTTCCAACTCCGCGATGCTTGCTTTAATCCATAAATGGATTTAAGCAGCTTGCACACCTTCCCGCTGCTCCTACTATCTACGAAGCCCTCTGGCTGAGTCATGTACACGCACTCTTCTAAATCACCATTTAGAAAGGCGGTCTTAACATCCATTTGCCAGATTTCGTAATCATGATATGCAGCGATGGCAAGCATGATCCGGATGGATTTAAGCATAGCCACTGGAGAAAAGGTTTCGTCATAGTCCACACCTGGTCTTTGACGAAAACCCTTTGCTACAAGTCTAGCTTTGAAAGTCTCCACTTTCCCATCTACACCAAGTTTTTTCTTGAAGATCCACTTGCTCCCAATGGGTTTTACCCCTTCAGGAGCAACTTCCAAAGTCCATACTTTGTTGGTGTACATGGAATCCATCTCAGACCGCATAGCATCCAGCCATTTCACTGAGTCCCCACTCGTGATGGCCTGCTCGAAGCTAGTTGGGTCATCATCCTCCATGATGCAATCCTCGCTCCCATCATCTATGAGAAAACCGTAGTATCTCTCAGGTGGGCGACGAACCCTACTAGATCGGCGGAGGGGCTGAGGTTCATCGGGAGCTACTGAATCCTCTGGTTCAACCAAATCTTCTGTTGTAGTCTGTATTGCTGGAACCTCTTCCAGTTCTACCTCCTTACCACTAATCTCTTTTTCAAGAAATTCCTTTTCTAAAAAGGTGGCATGTCGAGAAACAAACACTTTTTGTTCCTCGGTATGGTAAAAGATATACCCTCGCGAATGTTTGGGATATCCAATAAACTTACACAGAATAGACCTTGCCGCGAGTTTGTCCGGATTTTGCGTTTTTACATAGGCCGGACAACCCCATATCTTAACATAATTAAGACATGGTCTCTTTCCTTTCCATATCTCATATGGAGTGGTCGTCACGGTTTTGGTGGGAACCATATTCAATAGGTCTGCAGCTATTTCCAGTGCATATCCCCAGAAGGAAATAGGTAACTCAGCTGTGCTCATCATAGAGCGCACCATATCTAATAGGATGCGGTTCCTCCGTTCTGATACACCGTTGTGCTGTGGTGTATATGGAGGAGTCAGTTGAGAGAGAATCCCATTCTCTTTTAGGAAGTCCAGGAATTCATTGCTCAAGTATTCACCTGCTCGATCAGATCGTAGGATTTTAATACTTTTTCCGGTTTGGTTATCAACTTCTTGTTTATATTCCCTAAATTTCTCAAAAGCTTCTGATTTGTGTTTCATCAGGAACACATACCCGAACCTAGAGAGATCGTCAGTAAATGTAATGAAGTATGAAGAACCATCCCTGGCATGTGTAGACATGGGACCGCATACATCACTATGTATCAGTCCCAAGCGCTCGGTAACTCTTTCTCCGTGTCCCGTAAACGGAGTTTTGGTCATCTTGCCTTTGAGACATGACTGGCAAGTGTCATAGGATGAAAATTCAAACGGATTTAAATATCCATCTTTATGCAACTTAGCTAGTCGTGTCGCATTGATGTGACCCAGTCTACAATGCCACAAGAAGGATTCGTTCAGTTCAGAACTCTTCCTCTTGTGTGTGTTTGTTATGTTCAGAACTGTTGATTGATTTAGAACATAAATGCCATTGCACAACGTGCCTGATCCAACCAACTTTTGGTTATGGAAAATGTTCATATCATTATCCTGTAATACAAAATTATATCCCTCTTTTCTTAATAAAGAAACCGATATAATGTTGCATATCAGGTTCGGTATGTAATAGCATTCGTTCAGAACCAATGTATTACCAGTTGGTAATACAAGGTGATATTCCCCGACAGTCTTAGCTGCAACAATTGCACCATTTCCAACTCTAATGTCTTTATCACCTTCTCCAAGTTCTCTACCTTTTCTAAGCCCATGTAACTGATTACATATATGGGATCCTGACCCGGTATCTAATACCCAGGACGTGGAGCAAATGGAGAAACAGTTCTCTGTAACGAACACACCCGAAGAAAGTGCATCATCATGTACTTTCTTCATTTGGGTGGTATGGGAATCCTGGTATTCCCCTATATCCTGTTCAGTCCTATAACTCTTATAGGTAAGAACGGAACCAACGTTCCCCAGCACAGTATAACATGCGGGTTCGGTCAATACATCCATATTATTATCTTTATTAAGGCATGAAATGGTCGCTACCTGGAGAGAGAGAGAAGAAAACACTTTAGCGTAAGCTCGTGCAAGATCAGATTGGTTATTATCTTATCTAATCAGGATGGCTCCCACTGTTTTTATCAAATCTTCCTTCAAACCCTAAAAGGAAAGACTAGCCGGGATTAATTACACATTACAAGTTCGCCAATCTTTCAGCCAGGCCAGTGTCGGTACTTTGAGGGAGGTCCCCCGTGCTTTCGCACGAACCTAATTAATGTAGACCTCGTTTTCCAAAAGGCGTAACCTCGTTAACACCTTTCTAGACACCTACTTGATCAGCTAATTGCAATGTGTAAAACTCTCCCAGGAGTAACTCTTACTCGCAGTGGGTATCGGGATCCAACTATCTCATAGAAGGTATGCAATCTCATTGCAAATTTCAACACTTGAAATTCCCGATAATATTTTGCCCCTAGCGCCCTATGACCTTGACGCAGGCCAACAAACCATAGTGCGCTAGTCAAGTTCAACCCGTCATTTCCTGATCGAATTAAACCCACCCGTACGACCCTTGATGCAGGCCAACAAAGTCGCACGACTACCCTAATCCAATCTGCATCATATGCATAAGCAGATAAGTACTAGTTAGCTACCGCACACTACGCCTTGACGCAGGCCAACAAACGTAGCACGAATACTAACTACTACTCATCTGAAATGATGGAGGGCTACGCCAGGTTTTTCTGAAAACCATGAGCGTAATGAACTTGATATCGTTGTAGAATCAAATGAAGTTTTGAAATGGAGTGATTTTGAGGCTTTTCTAGTTTTGCTAAAGGAGTCACTCCCGGTGAAGGGATTTCGGTCCTTTCCTCGTTGAATGAGGTGCGGGATATATCATATATATCGCTGTGCAAATCAAAAACCCAAAAGCAGTCAAAAGCAAACCGAGTGTGTAGCATCTGCCAGTTATTGCTAAAGGAGTCACTCCCGGTGAAGGGATCTCGGTCCTTTCCTCGTCGAATGAGGTGCGGGATATATCATATATATCGCTGTGCAAAGCAAAAATTGTAGCTACCTATTTTTATTTTGAAATTCGATTCCACAACATCTTAGGTTTCTTATCTTTCATTAATCACATTAATGAAGTCCCATCATTTAAATACCTAAACATCACAGATAGATATGACGTACACTTATGCCATCCGCATTCGCCTCGATGTCCCCTCGTGCACCGTTAGGTTAGGTAACTAACGACAGAGCAGGGCAGGGCTAGCGCGGGTGTAAAACATAAGTAACGTCTATATAATATATCATATATACTATATACTATATCCATCACAGAACATCACATGATCACATCACAGATATCGCAGCAGAAGAAACATATGAAACATTGGATATACTAGGACGTCCGTGTTTTCAATACGAGCCAGTATAAAACACGGATTCCACGGTCGTGATGAATAGACAATCCCACACCCCTAGACCCCTACGAGAGCGGCAAGCAACCCTGCCAATTCTAGGGTTAGGAGACCCGGACTCGACTCCTCGAGTTGGTCTCCCACTGGACCCCAGAACCCGGTTACTTGTGCTCCCCTCCTTGGGTCTATCATAATGCGGAAAAGTAAATAATATACAAAAGGTGACAACTTCCGCTACCTGGAAGTGCCCCAAATAAAAGAATATTACATACAAGTTTTTACATGAATGAAAATGAAAAAACACTCATTTCACATAAAAACCCCCGGCTATTCAAACACGACAATCCAATATAACATATCCAGCAACACATAACATCACATGTCATCAACGTAAGTAAGTATGCATACCCCAATTGTCATTGACGTATAGCAACGAAACCGGCGATATGAACATACTACACTTACGGTCACAGAAAAGAAAGTGTAAAACTACAACAGTTGGAATCCGCAACCTCTTTAGACATCACATGCCTAATCAAATGAAATACTTAGACATCACATGCCTAACAGTTATAAACCCCGCATTTTAGTCTCATTATCGAAAACTCTTTTCAATATCAAGTGAAACTAAACCGCTAGATTTATAACATTCATTCAGTTATCTCATAACTGTTTGTGAATTCCAATTATTGTATCACATTCCAGATAAACAGAAAATGTTAAACTTTTCGATCGAGCAGTCGAATACCCAAGTTTTCCCGATACAGCTCAACAGATGAAATAAGTCTAACAACATTCAGTTCGTGCCTCAGTACCAACGGTCCAGCCGTAGAAGGGTCAAGCCAACGCCTCACATGTGGCACGCCGTACTCCCCCAAACCCGAAGGTTCAAAGGGCAGTTCAAGACGGTCACATAATCGAGTTAAGGTTTGTTGTCTTCTAGAGGGTCCATCGCGTTACTTGCACTACTTAGAACGTCGTTAAACTACGGAAAAATCCAACACTTGGAAATTTCCCGACAGGGGAAAAATTGGGTATTTATATCCGGTCGAACTTTTTAACATATTCTAAAAATTATCCGGAAATACACAAAGACGAAATTTGATACCCCGATCGAAACACCGAATCCCCAAAGTAACCCCCGAAAATTCAACTCTTGAATAATTATTAAAAATACCCAGGAAAATCACCACTGGAAACTAAGAATTACTGTGTAAAATTCTTTATATATTGAGGCCGTACGGCCGCGGAACCGCCGCATGAGCCATGCTCATGCCGCGGATCCGCGGCGACTTAGTGGAATTAGGCTCACGAATTTCACAGTAAACCTTAGAATTTCCTGCTGATTTTTCTGCATATTTTTAATATCGAAAAACTCCAGATTTTGGAAAAAGTCCAGAGAGCATGTTTGGTTTAGGGTTTCGGGTTCGTTCGGGCTTCAAATTGCGTCTAGACTTCATCTAAGGCTCTAGCTAGGCTCTAATACCACTGTAGGGTTCCTAAGCACTCTAATAAAGTCTCACAAGGCATCAATCATGCCAATTTCAAAAATTATGGGTGCCGAGAAACCCTAATACGGATCGTTGACTAGAAGTTTAGGCGAAAAGATAATCTAGTTAACTACTTAACTAAAAGTTAGATGCTACAACCTTTGTAGATCCGGTTACCCTCTTCCTTGGCTCGACGAAGGCATCCTCTCGTTGTCCATCTCAAATCTCGGACTCTCGCGACGGCTTCATCGGAGAAGTGAGCGGAATAGGTCGTCGGCTTCGTGCCGAAGATGATCTACGTCGAGGCATCACAAGTTCAAGCTCCGAGTTCACGAAGTTGTGAAACTTGTGAAGAAAACACCCAAAACAACTTGGCAAGAGGTAGAGGGTGAAGAAATAGGAGGTGGGTTCACTTTAGAATTGGATTTCACTCACTTTTGCTCAAGTTGCCATTGATGGCATCAAGCTTTTCTTGAAGAAGAAGATGATGAAGAAGAAAGAATATGATAAGTTTCTTATTTGAAAAAGAAACTAATATGAATACTTATCATATCTTGACCATGGTCAAGTGTAGAGATTAAACTAAGGTTAATAGGAATGGTTAGGGTTAAGGATGAGATAAGGATGGTGGACTTTGTCAAAGCTTCAAGAAACTTCAACAAGAGACAAAGAAAGCCACCATTCTCATCTAAACCTTTTCTAAATAAATAAACAAATAAATAATTAAAAAGGCAAAACCCTAATCATCTCTTAACCATGGTTTAATACTTCACACCTAACCTAATGAGCAAGCATCATCAAACATGATACAAAGATGTGCACAAAAGTATATCACATATACAACATGTACATCAAGTGAGAAAATCCATTTAAAGTGAACCAATACTAGTTAATGCAATGCAATATATCAAATATATAATTATGCATTAAATCATTAAATCAACATTTGATTCAATGATCCGGTCATGTCGCACATAACCGACTAGAATCCAATGTATCGATTTATCGAATCAATGATTCGATAACTAGGTCATATCGAATATAACCAATCGAAACATATATCGCGAGAATGAAATGCGGCATCACATACACGCATTATTCTCGGTCCTGCACATATCTCATATGCGCTCCTATTTCGTTTCGCTTGAACCAGGAAACCTCTGTGTAGGACTCTAAAGACTCGTCAATACGCCGGTAGCAGATGATGATCATATCAAGCACCCACAAGCCGCAAGCGGTCTGCTAAACGTAACGGCCATCCGGGTATTGAGCGATCAGAAGATCGACGAGCTAGTCCACTCACACTCCAGTGAATCCAACCAGTAACACTTACCGTACAGTCCGGTCTGTTCGTCTGATATGTCGCATATCAAGTCTAGGGGTGGTAAACGTCAGACCCCAATAACCGATAAGTCGTGCCGATGTGAGGCTCATAACGGGTCGAGAAACTACTGGTAACACTTACCAGCAAATCTCTGATCAGCCCTGGCCAGGGACTTCCCTGTTACGGCCAATCGAGCACAGCGCAACATCAACTCCCAATACCGGGAGAGACGAAACCCCTCCTATCGCTCATTGCCTCCATGTGACTCGGGACTGTACCCAAAGACCACCGTTTTGCACGCTCTCATGGACGTGGTAAGGTGGAGATCAAAGCACAGTGGGAATCACACAAGACTCTATGACGATCTCGGGTCTACAGACTAACATGTACAAGTGTCACCTGAGAACTGCCATCTGACGTGAGGTATAATACCATCTGGGAGTTCTCGGCGAGTCCGTCCAGTGTACCCAGTCTCCACTGAGCACCCGTACACCATCTCTGATGTCAAACACCAATGGATATGGGATCATCCATCGCCCATCTCATGGGTCGAGAAGCGTATACGCTAGTCTACACTGGTATATCGATGCCCCGTCTCGATACACCCACGACTAGGGACCATGAAGGATGTACTTATGGACTACCATGTCCCCACTAGTATGACCTGCATCATAGTCCAGGTAGTCAAGTACACATCCTAAGGGCTTTACCAACATGTAACTATAAGACAGTTTTAAGAGACTAGTGTACATGTTAAGATAAAGAGTAACCAGATAGCATACTATCATATCGAGCAAGAAAGTCATCTCTATATATGTCCAAGCATCCAATATAATATACATCATCTGTACAATACTGGCCTCTAGGGCATACATACAACTAACAACAACCACATGCAATATAATAGTAGTATCAAGAAAAGAGCATAAAGAAACGCAAAATATCAGAAAACACAACGCCGGCTCAAGTGAGCTCGACCCAAAAGAAACCACATATATACAATCTCTCAGTCTCATCACTAGGTCGCATATACAATATAAAGTGGTAGATAGAGAATACTAGATACAATAATAGAGCAAAAAGAAGCAAAGTGTGCTCGCAACCCACCTACGGGCGATGTCGCGAGTCTGAGCAGAAGGAGCTGATGATAAGATAGCCCGCCGCTACAAGGGTGACGGGTTCGACCTGCAAGACACTGTGGTACAACGGGGGTGAGTTGCCAGCTCATGAGTAGAATATAATATCTAATAAGGCAATCGTAAGAATGCACGCTAATGCGTCACAGCATGTATGTTCAGATGTGATATAATACCTCTAGTATGCATGCACATGTATGCAATGTCATTACTAAATCTTTAAGTGTTTTAAATGTTAAGAGTCCTGCATTCTTAACTTTAGAAAAAAGGAATATCTGTATAATAGATAAATATCATCAAGAAATCATCTGAAAACCGTGTCAAGCATCGACACTAAATATGAAATCACATCTGAAAACCGTGTCAAGCATCGACACGATAATCAATGCATAAGCGCATACTTCCGTCCTTCTTCTTAACAAACAGGACGGGAGCACCCCAAGGTGACACACTCGGTCGGATAAGCCCTTTGTCCAATAAGTCCTGTAACTGATCCTTCAGCTCTCTCAGCTCCGCCGGGGCCATCCGATAAGGCGGTATAGAGATAGGTCCCGTGCCGGGGATCAGGTCGATGCAGAACTCAATCTCGCGCTCTGGTGGCAGACCAGGCAGCTCGTCAGGGAATACATCAGGAAACTCTCTCACAACAGGGACCTGGTCCAACGGAACCTCTATGGAGCTAGTATCACAAACATAAGCTAAGAATCCCTGACACCCTTTTCTTAAGAGCTGACCAGCGCGAAGAGAAGAAATCAAGCTGGGAAGGGTAGCGCTACGATCTCCCTGAATAACAAGAACCGGCTCACCAGGAAAACTGAATCTGACTGCTTTTTCATGGCAGTCCACGGATGCATAACAGGTGGCTAGCCAGTCCATACCAAGAAGAACGTCAAAGTCTAGCATATCGAGGAGAATCAAATCAACTGAAGAATCTCTCTCCCCGATACGAACGGAACACGATCGGTACACAAAACGGGCAACAAAAGACTCGCCTACCGGTGTAATAACGACAAGCGGCTGATCTAACGGAGAAGACTCTCGGCCCAACTTCGGTGCAAAATACGTGGATACATAGGAATGTGTGGAGCCTGGATCAAATAATACCCGTGCATCAAAAGAACATACTGGCAGAGTACCTGTCACGACGGCATTGGATGCCTGTGCATCCTGAGGAGTCAACGCGAACACTCGGGCCTGTCCGCCACTAATAGCTGGCTGTCCTCTTCCTCTACCTCGGCCTCGGCCTCTGCCTCTGTCGCCTCGTCCTTTCGGAACCGGACCGCCACGCCCACGGCCTCTAGAAGCATCTGGCTGGTGTGAAGCATCATCAGGAGTAGGAAGTAAAGCTCTCTGAGAAGGTGGTGAGGGTGGTAAAGTCACATGCGGGACAGTCACCGCGCCTGGACATCCCATGGTACAGTCTCTGATACGGTGGTACTGACTCCCGCACCGAAAACATCCTGGCGACGACTGCTGGGTCTGTGGATATGAACCAAATAATTGACCTCGTCTCAATCCTCTGCCTCCACCATCTCCCGGAAATAATCTATCACGGTGTCTACCCATCTGCCGCTGAGCTGGCGTATCAGTACGGATCCACTTCGGCCCAGAAACGACCGGAGTCTCAGAAATACGCTCTTCCAAAAGCAAGGCTGCATCCATCGCGGCTGCGTATGTATCAAAGTGCTGGGTGCCGAAGGCAAGGAATAGCTGTGTATCAAGCCCTCGCACGAATCTCTTTATTCTCTTCTCTTCTGTATCTACTAGGTACGGAGCATATCGAGACAACTGGGTAAACTGTATATCATACTCCGACACTGTCATCCCAGGAGTCTTGCGCAACGACTCAAAACTACGGGCTCGAGCATCTCGGACACTCTCCGGAAGAAAACGAGCAAGAAATCCAGATGTAAACTCATCCCAGGTCATAGAAGGTAGACCTGCAGCTCGGCCTCTCTCTACTGAATCGTACCATGTCTGGGCAAGACCCTCCAGACGAAAACTCGCGAGCTCCACCAATCTATCATCAGAACACCTCAACGAACGGCAAATCCGAGCCATCCTATCAAGAAATGCCTGTGGGTCCTCTGTCGCATCTGTACCGGTAAAAGCTGGAGGTCTCAATCTCATGAACTCCTGTAGTGAAACAAGGATAGTCTCCGTAGTAGCAGCAGGAGTGACCATCTGTGCAGCAGGTACAATCGTGGTCTGTGCGGTGGAAGGAACGTCCTCGGATCTCTGTGCCCGGCTGGACTCAACTAAAGATCCCATCATCTGTCGTAACTCTTGCATGCCGGCCTCTAATCTGGCAATACGATCTGGATAAGGCGGATCAGTATGACCCTGAGGGGTAGGCGTATCCTCCCGCTCGATCCTCGCCTCAGACGGGCCCGCCCGAATCTCATCCCTAGCGGCAGCCCGCTGAGCTCTCGTAGTCTTTGGCGGCATCGAAGCTGGAATAAGAAACAGGACTGATAAGGACATTGCAATTGAATCAAGGAATGCAAGGAATCAAGAAAGGAAATACAAGCAATTATGTCCTAAGGTCACTTAGGCGGAGTACCGTATCGTAAGTATGCCGTGGATCATACCCACGCTACGCCACTCTGCTTAAGTCACCTACTCTATCTACCAAGGTCGTCCTACACTCAGAAAGGTAAAACCTACGCTCTGATACCAACTTTGTCACGACCCGAAAGTACGGAAAGTGACTGGCACTTAGATTACGAGACGTCTAAAGGCGTACCGTAACCTAAGTCAGCCAAAGCCCAGAAAAATCTATACCAAAATGAAAAGCGAGTGAAGGAAAACCTTTAATAACAATGGTTTTTAAATCAATTAAGTTGCATAGAATCCAAAAAAAAACATCAAAAATTCCCAAAAATTTCGGCAGAGTCTCCCCTGTATTTTCTATCCCCCAAAATGGGTACAACAAGATAATAAACCTGTAATCATAAAAATGGCATCCCCAAGCGGGAGCTAGCTCTTCGCCCAAGGCGGATCACAACCACATGCAATATAATAGTAGTATCAAGAAAAGAGCATAAAGAAACGCAAAATATCAGAAAACACAACGCCGGCTCAAGTGAGCTCGACCCAAAAGAAACCACATATATACAATCTCTCAGTCTCATCACTAGGTCGCATATACAATATAAAGTGGTAGATAGAGAATACTAGATACAATAATAGAGCAAAAAGAAACAAAGTATGCTCGCAACCCACCTACGGGCGATGTCGCGAGTCTGAGCAGAAGGAGCTGATGATAAGATAGCCCGCCGCTACAAGGGTGACGGGTCCGACCTGCAAGACACTGTGGCACAACGGGGGTGAGTTGCCAGCTCATGAGTAGAATATAATATCTAATAAGGCAATCGTCAGAATGCACGCCAATGCGTCACAGCATGTATGTTCAGATGTGATATAATACCTCTAGTATGCATGCACATGTATGCAATGTCATTACTAAATCTTTAAGTGTTTTAAATGTTAAGAGTTCTGCATTCTTAACTTTAGAAAAAAGGAATATCTGTATAATAGCTAAATATCATCAAGAAATCATCTGAAAACCGTGTCAAGCATCGACACCAAATATGAAATCACATCTGTCTCAATGTCTCACTGTATCACTGTCTCAAATATCGGGCTCCGTCAGTCCGGATCGGCCCATGTCATCAAATCTCACGACAACGGTCGGTATCCTCCGGATATCCGCCGCGCCAGACATCACCGGTAGGTAGTCTTCCCCTGCCAGGCTCATCGTCTACAACTCGATCTTCTTGCCCCGGGGTACCATACCGGGCCCACCATGTACCCGAGACGGTTCATCCACTCCTCGAATCGGGTCTCGAAATCCAACAGAAAACATGAAAACTCATGGTGGACGACCCATACATCACGAGAAAACCACAACTTTGTTTTGAAAATGATAAATATAAGGTTTTGTTAAATTCTTGCGGTTTTTTCCAAAAATCCAGAAATCGCAGCAATACTGAAAGCCTCAAGAAAATCATAATGTCCACATGTTATATATGATAAATGTCTATGATATCAATGCATACGATGTGAATTTTGCTAGAAATCTATATAAATGTGATGATGATGCGAGGTATACGTATGCTATGCAATTTCATATATCAAGTATGAATGCAAGTGGCGATATTATGATAAACAGGTTCTATAGTGCACGTGGCATGGCAATTACCAAAGGCGTGTGTGTCACATGAATAGTGCGCGTGCAACAGATGCCAATGGTAATGGTGTTCGTGTCCTACAAAGTGATATCGCATAAGTATAGATGAATGTTCATGCAATCTAATATACCGTTCGCTATAAGGGTATGCAGTGTACATGAATGGATAAGCTAGCTAACAATATGAATCTTGCAAAAAGTAGGGTAATCCTAACTAGGGTGCACCTCGCGCCATTCGGACGATTCCCCAATAGATGAATACATCTACTCACCTGAAGTCCCCGCTAACCCGATCCGACCACCGCCTTGCCTTTACGCGCCGTGTCCGATGTTTCCCCGACCGAACCTATATTTGCACAACACCAAGCATAAGATTACAAAACCTAAAACGATGCAAGTCACAATATACAATTATCGACGCTCTCGAATTAAACATAGCATGCACTCGGTGCGCGGGAAAACGCACGAAATTCGCTAATCTTTAACTAGAATCGTCATTTCGGGGAAATCGACAAAACTAAAACCCGACTAGAAGAAACCCCGCGTTCGTGCACTCTAATAGTCCTATACGAAACTAATTATATCGCTAACATAACACAATTTGATCGCATTCTAATTTTTATGAAGATCTAGTAAGCAATTTGCTTACCGATTCGATACAAACATCGCAATTTTGTCGATTTAGCGAGCATAACACTACACTATTAACCACTCCAATCAATTGGATAACCAAACCCTAACCTAAATCCAACCACCATACTACAAAACCTAATTTAAAATCAAATCCTTCTCTTGATTTTCCTAAACAAACATTTACTACTAAACTAATACTTCAAATTTCAATTCTAGCATATTTAAACTACAAGTTAACAAAAAGATTAGAATCTTCACCTCACAAGTTTGAACCCTAGCTTGATCAAGTCACCAAGAAGCCTCCTTTCATCAAGTTTTTGAACTAATTTGGGTGAGGAGAGAGTGGATTAGGGTTTAGCTTTGAATGGAGATGGAAATTTGTGAATTTTCATTGAATTTTAGCAAAGAAATGAAGCAAGAAATGAAGTGAGAAATGAAGGGGGAGCTGCTGAAATTCGACCAGCAGGAAGAGGAGGAGGGTGTGGGGAAATTTGGAGAAGTTTCTAGGTCAATAAACACCCCATGTTCTCATTTAATGCTTTCATATCAACAATTTACAAAAAAAACCTCATTTTACACCATTTTTCCATTAAATTTCCCACCCTAAAACCAAAAGTTTGCAAGTCATGATATAATTTTATTAACACCATATTTTAGCTTATAAAGACTCCTATTTATGAAATTTACCTAATTAAATTTGTATTTATCACTAATTTAATGTATTTAAAAAGGCTTAAAATAATAAAAAAAATAATTAATTACGAATTTTTTTTTATTTAACTAGATAATTATAAGTGACATTTTAGTGACAAAATTATAGTAATATCTTATCTAAATTTTGTATAATTAGGTCTACAATGAAAAATACCTATTTTGACTTTTTACGGAAAAAGCCGAAAAATTAGCCGATTACCGAAAAACTGCCTAAACGATTTTCGAAGGGTTACATGCACAAACTACCGGGTACCTCGATGTGCCGAGTGGCCTACTCACGTTGTAGAAGGAGGTTGCTTCACTTCGGGTATTTGGCGAGTAGTTTGCCGCACCTGTAGGGGTCTAGAGTGGGGTATTGGCTATTCATCGCGACCGTGTAATCCGCTTTTCGTTACAGCCTTGTACGAAATGCGGATTCCTAGTATATCCAATATGTTCATCTGTGATCTGGAATAGCTATCGTTGCATCTTACGAATATATATATCTATATATGATATCTATTTAGGCGTTGCTTATGTTTTGCATCCGCGCTAGTCCAGCCCCCACTCTGTCGTTAGTTAAGTAACTTAACGGGTAATGACGGGCCCCATGGCGAATGCGGATGGCATAAGCGTACGTCATATTTTCGTTGTTTTCTACAATAGTAGGATTAAATGATTGGACGCATTATATTAATGGAAGAAAATAAACCAAAGTTAAAGTCGTTGGAACAATTTCAAAACCACTCGGTTTCTTTTCAAAAATAACTTTGAAATGCGGAGCTTAAGCCACTCCTTTTAAAAGCTATCAAGGTTCCTTCGATTATATCAAGTTCACTACGTTCACGGTTTCGCCAAAACCGTTCGTAGCCCTCCGTCGTTTCATATGAATATTCAATAGTATTCAAGCTATCTTTGTTGACCTTCGTCAAGGCATAGTGATTGGTAGCTGTTGGGTGTTCATATGTAGCATAGATAGATGCGTTGGTTTGAGACAGTCGTATTACCTTGTTGACCTTCGTCAAGGGTATATACGGGTGGGTTCAAATTAACCTTGACAATGACGGGTAGAACTTGACATGTGACTTATGATTTGTTCACCTTCGTCAAGGTCATAAGAGCATGGGGCAAAAATCCACAACGGGAGTTTCTAAAGAAACTGAAACTTGCAAGCGCTGCATACCATTTGGAGTGCAATGATTCTAGGTAGGATTCCTTCAGTTTTGTCACGCGATGATATTTGGGTCCCGATCCTACTGTGAGTATATGCTACTCCTCGGGAAATTTCTCGCTTAACGATTAATGCTATAAACCAAGTAGGTGTCTAGAAAGGTGTTAGCGGGGCTACGCCCCCAGGGAAAAAAGGTTCTTAAATTAAGGAACTTCACGAAAGCGTTGGAAAACCTCCCTCGAAGTACCGACACTGGCCTGGCTGAACGGTTAAGCAAGTATTTTACGGTGAGATTAATACAGACTAATTCTTTCTTTTTGGTTTGAGGAGGGATTCGAGAGACAGTGGGAGCCATCCTGTTTAGATAAATTAAAAACCAATCTAAACTTGCAAGAGCATCATGCTGAGTATTTTCTTCTCTCTCTTAATTGCAGCGACCCAGTGACCACACATAGGTTACATCTAGATAATAAAATGACTGAATCTGACTGTTATGATTGGCAAAGTTCTGTCCAGATGTCTATTGCCCATGACAAGTTGGGACACCTCTTAACTAATCAAACCCCTGCCGTCTCAGGACCAGTTTCCCCTGTCACAGATATTGACATCCGTAAGAAATCGAAAAAAGACTGTGTGAAAGCCAAGTGCCTCGTGTTAGCCTCAGTTGATGGTGCATACTAGAGGCGGCACGAGAAGATGGACTTAGTTTCTATCTTCCTCCATAACAAAGATTTATATGGATAGCAATCTCGTATCGCAAGATATTAGATCTCGAATGAATTGCTTCAAGCGAGGTTGGCTATCGGGTCATCTGTAGGAGGCAACGTCCTAACAGAGACCAGCTATTTTGAGCTCACGGACCTGAAGACCACGTTGAAGAACTAGTCAAGTACTGACTTGATTCTACAGTCTCTACCCTCTGCTTATACCCTGAAGGAAACCAGGGAAGTAGAAGGAAAGGGAAGGGCAAAAGTTTCAGGACTGGATGTAGTAAAGGAGGTGTAAGTGCACGGCGGCGCCCCGGCCGTCAATCCGACGCCAAAAATGCGGAAGCGAAAAACTTTAATTTTGCGAACTAGCAAACCGGCACCACCGCGCACTAAAACCCGGATCGAACCATTAACTAGTCCTAGCTAACTACAAGATAGGGAAGAGAGATATACCGACTGATCCGAGTCCTCCGGTCTTCTCGTCGTCGTCCCGATCTCCCGCGTAATGTCCTGTCTCCACCTCGTCGCCGGAAGTGCACCACATCGCCTACATCTTTTACGGGCTCCCACCTCAATACCGAGGCAACTCGGGCATGAAGCTGGCTAGTCGACGTGCCCAAGATTTGCTGTAGAATGTGTAGTGCTCAAGTCTCATTTTGGGGTTTATGGAATTGCCTTATTGGTGGAGGAATTGAAATGGTGGAATTTTGTGATGAACTTGGGAATTTAGCAAGCATGAAGAGAGAAAATCCCCACTACAAAATTTGGGACAGCCCCTCCTCTCAAGTGGCCGGCTTTGGCTCATGGTGGGAGTGAGAATGAGAGAGGGAGTGATTGGCTTGATCAATAATGCAAGAAAGAAAACAAAGTTATCATGAAAAAGCAATGATCACAAAATCAAACCCATACTCCAAAACAACCATCATCACAAGCATGATGACTCCAAAATGGTCAAGCCATCATGAACAAAGAAAGTCAAGTGATGGTGCACCATCATGATCCAACAAAATGCAAAGACCCCCTCCACAAAAACTTATTTGCACAAATGCAAATAAGCCCTCCTCCACCAATCTTCGGCCAATGAAGGATACAAAGAAATATGGCTGAAACGGAAAGCAAACTGGCAACTCCAGAAAACTGGTCCCGTAATAAATTACAGGAAAACACCGATACTGTGTATACACACCCGCATTTGTATTCCGACCGAAATACAAATGCAATGAGACAAAGTCTACACTGTACTATACTAGGATCCGGCTTAAACCAAAGCCGGCTAGTAATATCCGTCCGATCCTGATCCGTGCAATACCATACGTATCTGATCGAACTCTGCCATATATCCATACGGCCTCTAGTACTAACCGTCCGATCCTGATCCGTTCAATACCGTACGTATCTGATTGGACCTTACCATATCTCCATACGGCCTCTACAGCTTTTCGCCCGAAAGCTTGAGTAACTGAATGTGGGGGACTCTAAAGACTCGTCAACACCTTGGTTGTGGATTTAACCACTAGCACGTCAGAAGTATAAGCCAATACGTAACGGGCTACCAGGTATTGACCAAAAGGGACGTCTGTGAGCGAACTCAGCCTGACACCCTACTGAGCCTGTCAGTGACAATATCCGTACAGTCCAGTCCGTTCGTCTAAGAGCATCGCATGGCGGGCCTAGGGGGTTGGTAAAAGTCAGACCCCCAAAAGCGGTACAAGTCGTGTCGGAGTGTAGCCCAGAACACCCTGAGATATTACTGGAATACCTACTAGTAAATCTCCTGCCTCGGCCGAGGGCTTCGTGTAATGGCTCTCCTAGATACAGCGCGACCTCACCCCCAATACCGGGATAGACGAACCCCTGAAGATCCGCTCACTGCCCCCATGTGGCTCGGGACTGTACCCAACTAAAACCTGTTTGCACATCTCCTTTGAGCGTGGTAGGGTAGTAATCAAAGTACAGTGGGAACTCACACGAGACAAATGATGATCTTCAGGTCGATGAACTAACATGTACACATGTCACCTGGGAACTGCTATCTGACGTCTGGTAAAAGACCAACTAGCATGTTCCCGGCGAGTCATGTCCGGTGTACTCATAACCCAATGAGCACCTGTATACATCTTAGGTGAACCAACTGACACCAGTGGCCTGTGAGACCGGCCACCGCCCCTCGTCGGGGTCTTGACTGTATACACTAGTTTACTCTGGAGAATCGATGCCCTGTCTCGAAACTCCTACGACTAGGGACCTTTTAAGGATGTGCTTATAGACTACCAGCTCTCACGTATATGATCGCCCTCATACTGCTGGCAGTCAAGCAAGAATCCTAGGGGCTCTATCAACGTGCAATAGTGACCTGTCAGGTCACCTAAAGCAGTACACGATGATAAAGATAAACCAGATAGCATACTATCATCTCGAGTAAGACTGTCCTACTGGGACAGGTCCTCCCTCAATCATTGCAATCACATGCCTGTGATCCAATAATTGACTCTGAGGGCACTATCTCCAACAATCTCCCACTTGCACTCAAGGCTAATTATTGCGATGTCGCATACTCACAGCCCGTGCGATACTGAACACCCAACTCCTCTACTAGTCAGTCTCTCAAAGCTAGTTTGCGAAATTATTGCGTTCGAGGAATAGCCTCAGTGAGTGGATCCGCTTTGATGTTTCTTTCTATGTCTCTCTATATCTCAAGTTCGCGGAGAAAGCCATCTCCCGAAATGAGC
Organism: Agapanthus africanus; assembly: GCA_030015575.1. Lineage (NCBI taxonomy): Eukaryota > Viridiplantae > Streptophyta > Magnoliopsida > Asparagales > Amaryllidaceae > Agapanthus > Agapanthus africanus. The sequence goes on along the minus strand of CM057347.1, from coordinate 243,683,870 downwards.
AATACCTGTCTTAGAATGTGTCTGGATGTCTGATGGGACCTGGCTCATAAATGAACCCCAAATCCAAACTTCTTAGACTGTATCGACAACTGAACTTAATCAGTATCCTGCGCCATGCCTCCCTTAGAATTGCCTTGGACCACCTGTCCAAAATACTGCCCCTCGTCAGAAGGAAAAACTATAACTCTGACAACCTCCTTGTCGTCCATGTCACTTTGGAAGCCTAGAATGATAACTGTCTCCTAAATGAGGCTGTCGTTATCATATCCCTAGAACATCTACTTATGCTCTAAAGCTGCTTCCGACTGTTTCTCCAGGATTGGATCAATGTCAACTTATTGCATCAAGTGCAAGAACAACATCTGGTGTGGTACTTGACATCTCATGATTGACTCAATTGCCTGAGCAAGTGATCTGCCAATCATGCACATCCCTCTTCCCTTTAGTCTGTAAGACATCTTTAGAGAGGGTGACTCCATCACCTGCAGGTATACTACCGTGCCAGGAGTCGTCCATTCTAAATACTCTTAGAATGTTGTCTAAGTACCCAGATTGGGAAACCACCCTAATCTAGATCTAAAGCCATAGATCTAGTAACCAGTATGTCTGATATAATATCCAAGTCCCGTGTGGAGAAACCACTGTGTGACGACCAAAGTATAACCGATCGTAGTATAGGAGTTTCTTTTCTTATTCTGTGTATGTCATCCAAATACCATGACATCACACCCTACTACCTTCTCAACAGATCCATCCCTATTCTGATGAAGTCAAACCTATGACTGTCACGTCAGAAATAGATGATCTATCTCCGCTACATCTGCTTTAGTCTATAAATAGACATAAGCTACCTGTCCACCAATGCTTCCGCTGCTCCCACTGACTACGACAACCCTCTGGCAGAGTCATATAAACGTACACTTCTAAAGCAAGTTTAGAACGACGCTATACTCATCCTCCTGCCGGGTCTCACAGTCTGGAACAACAGCAATGGCAAGTGTGGGTAAACAAGAACTTCCCTGTCATCGTCCTTGAGGCTACCGGAGTATCTCTCGGATGCCTGAAGTTACCCACATTATCTGCGGAGTGGCCAATGGAATGTCAAACCAGATTGAATCTTTAGGTTCCTATCAAATCTTCAGTAATCGTTTGTGGTTCTGGAATCACTTCCAGTTCTACCATACTCCCACTACTGTTTTCTTGAAAAAATCCATTTTTATTAAAACTGTGGCGAGTCTAGAACAATATCGCTATTGATCTTCCAGATGGTAGAAAGTCAACCATCGTCACAGCCTGGGTCAACCCACAAACAGCCATTACAGAAACGTGCCTTGAGTTATCCAGAGTCTGGTTTTAATCATAAGCCAGACAACTCCCCGTACCTTAACATCGTTAAGATATGAACTGTTCTATATCAAATATAAAACCAGAGGCACTGATTTAATTGAACCATATTCAAATCATGCAGCTATCTCCAGTGCATGTCAACTAAATGGAAGGAGGCCGATCAGCGTTACTAAACTTAGGAATACTTCCAATTATGAGTAACCTGAAAGAGAAGTAAGTTCTCTTAATCATTACTATCAACTGAATACCATACACAAGTATCTACATCTTCAATCACTTTAAAGAATCCCGATACTTGCAACACCTGCTTCTCTACTTTATTCAAATACCTATAACTTCTCAAAATTCGGACCCTGTGTTTCCACGAAACACTTGTCTAAAAACCAGAGAAGTCATAAGTAAACCGAATATAGTACGAGGACCAACCCCTCTGTCCGGATGGACCCTGGACAACATACAATACTCTGTATAAGTCCCTTGAGTCTGATAACTCATTCACTGTGTGTCGTAGGTTGAAAACTGTACTTATGGTTAAGAAGAATTACACCGCTGTTTAATGCTCCTTACCTAACCATCCACTGATATAGGTAAATGTCATAGACATAATTTCAGAAAGGTATATCTCACTCTATGAAAATAGACGTACAGATATATCAATTTGAAATTGGTGCATAACAGCGGATATTCAAAACCAAATATTTGCCGTCTGGCAAACAACCCAGGTGACTTCCTCAAATATCACCGATTACAACGAATCCAAATATAATGAGGATGATCACCCAATTTTCAATAACTTACTCCCACTCATCATCTGTAAAACCATACAGATGTGAGAATCATACCTGGTAAATACATACCCTGGAGTAAGTATCTAATCGGGAAATCAGTTTTCCTTTAACAGTACACAGTGAAACTGAAACATTGAAATGTTTCGACGGGGTATCCCGGTATTCCTAGTAATGCCTCTTCCAGATTCACGACTGTAACCGTATAATTCTTTGCCACCTTTCCAAATCCTTTTATATGTCTTTAGTCATTACCTTCTGCACACCCCTTAGGCTAAAAGGTTTTCTTCCTTCCCTACCGTTCGGCACCAGCCTATGGTTTGGAAGAAGACCATCCAATAAGCATAATGGGTGTACTGTCCTAATCCTGGGAGCACTCGCAATGCGAGAGAAGGTGAAGGTAAAAGACAACCGAATAAACCTTATTCCTATTTCTCCTGAACCAGAATCCATCCCCGAACTGGAAGAGATTCCTTTCGAGTTCGTATATAACCATACGATGGAGTATCCAATAAACTGTGGATCTTCGTAGTGATACGGAGTGTTCTGGAGAAATGCAAAGGTGATGTGGGAGTGGTAATGAAATACTTGGTTTGGTCGTGAATATCAGTCGCAATTTACTTTGCCCTCTTACTAATCCCTTGCTTTGTCTTAACTTAATACCTTCTGTACACTATCGTTAGGCTAATTGGTTTTCTTCATTACCCACCGTTCGGCACCAGCCTAAGGTTTGGAAGAAGACTATCCAATTTGCGTAATAGGTATACTATCTCCTAAACCAAAAAGTAATCGCAACCCGAGAGAAGGTAAAAGGAAAAGACAACTGAATAGTCCTATCCGTTTTCTCCAGAACCTGAAACCATCCTCGAATAAATCTCTTCGAGTTCGTATATAACCATACGATGGTTTTGTCCAATGGAAGTGGACGTTCGTAGTAATACGGGGTGTCCTGGAGAAAAGGGTAAAAGTAGGTGTGGCAATGAGGTCTGCAACTCGGACAATCCAAAAAGCCAGTGTTAAGAAGGTTCGGTCAACTTGGTCACTGAGTCATAGTCTAAGGATCGGGTCAATGGTCGCTGCCAAAGAGAGAGAGAAAAGAAACATTCAGTGTGCACTCTAACCTAGATCAGAATGGTTATCACTTTATCTAATCTGGAAACCTCCCACTGTAACGTCAAATTCTTCCCCAAACCTGAAAGAAGAATTAGCCGGGATCACCCGAGGAGTAAACCAACTCATCAGTGGGAATCGGGATCCAACTATCATCTCATGATAACGTGATGGAATCTGCTCACGCTATCACACTCCAGAAGGTATGCGCATATCTGGCAAGTTTCAGTTCTTTTGTAACTCCCGATGTGATTTTTACCCCATGCTCTTATGACCTTGACTAAGGCCAAAAATCATAAGTCGCATGTCAAGTTCGACCCGTCATTGTCCAGGTTGATTTGAACCCACCCGTACAAGCCCTTGACTAGGGCCAACAAGGCTATATGACTGTCCCAAACCAACGCATCTATCTATGCAGCATATGAACACCCAATAGCTACCAAACACTGTGCCTTGACTATGGCCAACAAACACAGCTTGAATACTATTGACTATCCATATGAAACGACGGAGGGCTACGAATGGTTTCTGGCGAAAACCTTTAACGTAATGAACTTGATATCGTTGAAGGAACTGGATAGCTTTTAAAAATATAGTAACGAAAACCTTCGCCAAAGAGGTCACTACCGGTGAAGGGATCTCTCCTCTTTCCCCGTAGAATGAGGTGCAGGATATTCCAACTGAATACCACGGTGCAAAGCAAAAGTAATCGGCTATAGTGAAGTTATTGCCCTGACGCAAACTTTTTGTTCAAAGGGTCACTCCCGGTGAAGGGATCTCGGCCCTTGCCTCGTCGACTGAGGAGCAGGATATTCCAACTGAATACCACGATGCAAAACAGAAGTGAACGTCCTTGCAATAACAGATTTTTGAAAAGTGTTCCAACAACATCAGAATAGGTTTGTTTTTAACTTGCATTGATCCGAATCAACGCAGTCCCATTAATTGATCACACCACAAAGAACGAAAATATACTGATGTACGTATATGCCATCCGCATTCGCCACTGGGTCTCGTCATTACCCGTTAGGTTAGCTAACTAACGACAGAGCGGGGACTGGACTAGCACGGATGCAAAAAATATACAATATCTATTAATATATATATATACCAATATATATTATATTTCGCTCAAGGCGTGAAAAAAAATGCAACATCACAGAAATGTACAGCATCACAGAACAATACAGATATCTGGGATCCCCGGGTTTCACAGAGCCACTACTGAAACCCGACATTCCCCTGGTCGTGTGGATAGCCTGTGCAATGAAATCCTAGACCCCTACGGGCGCGGCAAGTTACTCGCCAAAACCTGAAGCGAGGAAGCCCCCTTCAGCGACGTGAATGGACCACCCAGCACTTCACGGAATCCGGTAACTTGGGCACCCCTCCTGGGTCAACCTGTACCCCCTACGAGTGCGGCGAATAGCCCGCCAATTCTGGAGTGAAGCCCCCTCCGTCTCAATGCCATGAGATGCGGGCTCATTGCCCTCTAGAACCCGGCTATCCGTGCACCCCTCCGCGGGGCAATCCTAGTACAGAAAGTAAAATATACATACAACGGGTACATCGACCGCAACCTGGTCGTGCCCCCAAATAATAATACAAACAGGCAATCCACATGTCGGACGCTCGCCCCGCAATATCAAATGTACATAATACAACAAAACTGTACTAGCATTGCATCCAGGCTATCCCCACGACCGATCCGCAACATCACAGCAATACACAGAACTTCAACGTGAAAATCACGTTCGCAAATCCGTCTAACCGGGCTATAGCAGTTAGACAGGATTTACCGATCGAGTGACATTCACGGTCGCAGATATAATATAAATACTGTGAACCAATGTGTTTAATATATCCGATCGATCAAATTTTAACAAGTGGGCCCCAAGTACTACTGTAGCACATAAAGAAATTCTGGGCCCAAAATTAATATTCCAAAAACCATACAATCAACCCAGAAAACAACTGCAGAAATTTGATGCAGCAATCACACTATAGTGCGGCCGAACCGCGGCCTAATGGGGGGTTCGGCCGCGGTTCCGCGCTCCCGTAGTCGAGTCACTGTGTCGAATTTCTACAGTACGCTTATAACTTCCAGTACATCACTTTTGTACAACCTGAAAAAAATTTCGAGACAGAAAAAATTCAACAGAAAACTGACATATGTGAAAACGCAGGTTTTTGGAATTTTGTTCGATCGGAAGTGTAAAACACATTAGGCAAAGCTAGACTATGTTAATGGCGAGGCTCTGATACCACTGTAAGTGCACGGCGGCGCCCCGGCCGTCAATCCGACGCCAAAAATGCGGAAGCGAAAAACTTTAATTTTGCGAACTAGCAAACTGGCACCACTGCGCACTAAAACCCGGATCGAACCATTAACTAGTCCTAGCTAACTACAAGATTGGGAAGAGAGATATACCGACTGATCCGAGTCCTCCGGTCTTCTCGTCGTCATCCCGATCTCCCGCGGAATGTCCTGTCTCCACCTCGTCGCCGGAAGTGCACCACATCACCTACATCTTTTACGGGCTCCCACATTAATACCGAGGCAACTCGGGCACGAAGCTGCCTCGTCGGCGTGCCCAAGATTTGCTGTAGAATGTATAGTGCTCAAGTCTCATTTTGGGGTTTATGGAATTGCCTTATTGGTGGAGGAATTGAAATGGTGGAATTTTGTGATGAACTTGGGATTTTAGCAAGTATGAAGAGAGAAAATCCCCACTACAAAATTTGGGACAGCCCCTCCTCTCAAGTGGCCGGCCTTGGCTCATGGTGGGAGTGAGAATGAGAGAGGGAGTGATTGGCTTGATCAATAATGCAAGAGAGAAAACAAAGTTATCATGAAAAAGCAATGATAAAAAAATCAAACCCATACTCCAAAACAACCATCATCACAAGCATGATGACTCCAAAATGGTCAAGCCATCATGAACAAAGAAAGTCAAGTGATGGTGCAACATCATGATCCAACAAAATGCAAAGACCCCCTCCACAAAAACTTATTTGCACAAATGCAAATAAGCCCTCCTCCACCAATCTTCGGCCAATAAAGGATACAAAGAAATATGGCTGAAACGGAAAGCAAACTGGCAACTCCAGAAAACTGGTCCCGTAATAAATTACAGGAAATCCCCGATACTGTGTATACACACCCGCATTTGTATTCCAACCGAAATACAAATGCAATGAGACAAAGTCTACACCGTACTATACTAGGATCCGGCTTAAACCAAAGCCGGCTAGTAATATCCGTCCGATCCTGATCCGTGCAATACCGCACGTATCTGATCGAACTCTGCCATATATTCATACGGCCTCTGGTACTAACCGTCCGATCCTGATCCGTACAATACCGCACGTATCTGATCGGACCTTGCCATATCTCCATACGGCCTCTACAGCTTTTCGCTCGAAAGCTTGAGTAACTGAATGTGGGGGACTCTAAAGACTCGCCAACACCTTGGTTGTGGATTTAACCACTAGCACGTCAGAAGTATAAGCCAATACGTAACGGGCTACCAGGTATTGACCAAAAGGGACGTCTGTGAGCGAACTCAGCCTGACACCCTACTGAGCCTGTCAGTGACAATAACTGTACAGTCCGGTCCGTTCGTCTATGAGCATCGCATGGCAGGCCTAGGGGGTTGGTAAAAGTCAGACCCCCAAAAGCGGTACAAGTCGTGTCGGAGTGTAGCCCAGAACACCCTGAGATACTACTGGAATACCTACCAGTAAATCTCCTGCCTCGGCCGAGGGCTTTGTGTAATGGCTCTCCTAGACACAGCGCGACCTCACCCCCAATACCGGGAGAGACGAACCCCTGTAGATCCGCTCACTGCCTCCATGTGGCTCGGGACTGTACCCAACTAAAACCTGTTTGCACGTCTCCTTTGAGCGTGGTAGGGTAGTAATCAAAGTACAGTGGGAACTCACACGAGACAAATGACGATCCTCAGGTCGATGAACTAACCTGTACACATGTCACCTGGGAACTGCTATCTGACGTCTGGAATAAGACCAACTAGCATGTTCCCGGCGAGTCCTGTCCGGTGTACTCATAACCCAATGAGCACCTGTATACATCTTAGGTGACCCAACTAACACCAATGGCTTGTGAGACCAGCCACCGCCCCTCGTCGGGGTCTCGACTGTATACACTAGTCTACTCTGGAGAATCGATGCCCTGTCTCGAAACTCCCATGACTAGGGACCTTTTAAGGATGTGCTTATAGACTACCAGCTCTCACGTATATGATCGCCCTCATACTGCTGGCAGTCAAGCAAGAATCCTAGGGGCTCTATCAACGTGTAATAGTGACCTGTCAGGTCACCTAAAGCAGTACACGATGATAAAGATAAACCAGATAGCATACTATCATCTCGAGTAAGACTGTCCTACTGGGACAGGTCCTCCCTCAATCATTGCAATCACGTGCATGTGATCCAATAATTGACTCTGAGGGCATTATCTCCAACAGGAGGGACGTTCCTATTGTTACTGGAATGAACATTGGCAGAAGGATTGCATGGCTAGCAAAGCCAGTAGCCAGGATTCGAAGCATGTTGTGGCTTCGTCTTCGGGTGTGTTTGTAGTAGAGAACAGTATGTCAGTTAACCCTACTTCCTGAGTATTGGATAGCGGATCAGGATCTCACATCTGTAATTTGTTACAGGCTCTGAGAAACCGTAGGGTTATCTGGAAAGGTGATATGACTCTCAAGGTTGCTAACGGAATGAGCATGGACTCTAAATCCGTAGGGGAATATCATCTTGGACTGACAACTAGGCAGATATTGATTCTGCGTAACTGTTTCTATGTACCAGGTGCGACTTGTAATATCATATATGTATCCTTACTTTCTAACGAAGGATATGATTTTACTTTTTTAAGCGATGTGGTCCACTTCCACCTAAATCATGTTCTGATTGGGTCAGGTACATTAGAAATGGGATATACGTATTAAATTAAGCTCAGATTTTCAGTGTCCAGAACACACTTAAAAGAAAGTCTCCGGAAACAAATCAGGCTTTCTTATAGCATTGTAGACTTGGTCACATTAATGAGACGCGGTTATCAAAGTTACATAAAGAGGGATACTTGAATCCGTTCAAGTATCAGTCTTATGCCACTTGTGAATCTTGTCTCATGGGAAAGATGACAAAGACTCCGTTCACTGGACACGGAGAAAGAGCGAGCGAGCTCTTGGGACTCATAGACAGTGACGTGTGTGGTCCAATGTCCACACATGCGCGAAGTGGTTATTCATACTTCATAACTTTTACAGTCGATTTCTCTAGGTATGGACATGTCTTCCTGATGAAGCATAAATCCGAAGCCTTTGAGAAATTTCGGGAGTACAAGAATGAAGTTGAAAAACAAACAGACAAAAGTATAAAAACACTGAGATCTGATCGAGGTGGTGAATACTTGAGTGCCGAGTTTCTAGACTATTTAAAAGAGAATGGAATTCTCTCTCAGCGTACTCCTCCATACACACCACAACACAACGGTGTATCTGAAAGGCGGAATCGAACCCTGTTGTATATGGTTCGTTCCATGATTAGTAAGGCTGAGTTACCGCAATCTTTCTGGGGTTATGTACTAGAAACGGCTGCATATCTTTTGAACAAGGCTCCAACCAAGACTGTGCCTACCAACCCATATCAGATGTGGAGTGGGAAGAAACCCTGTCTTAAGTATCTTAAGACATGGGGATGTCCAGCTTTTGTAAAGAAGCAGCATGCGGACAAGCTCGAGGCACGCTAAGTACTGTGTAAGTTTATGGGATACCCTAAGAACTCCAGGGGTATCTTTTCTATTTCGCAGAGGAACAAAAGGTTTTTGTTTCTCAGCATGCCCACTTCTTGGAAACTGAATTTTTAGAAAGTCAGATAAGTGGGAACGCAATAGAACTGGAAGAAATTCCAGAACCACAAGCTATTACTGAAAGCGTGGAAGAACCAGAAGTTTCAGGAGAACCGGAAATTCTTCCTCCGCTCCACAGGAATAGTAGGAAGTCTCATCCACCCGAGAGATACTACGGTTTTCTTATAGACGGGGATAGAGAGGATTGCACAGTTGATTATGATGAGCCTACTAGTTTCCAGCAAGCCATTCAGAGTGGTGACTTAGTAAAATGGCTGGATACAATGCGGACCGAGATGGAGTCCATGTAGACCAACAAAGTTTGGACTTTGGACTTTGCTCCAGAAGGGGTAAAACCCGTAGGCTGCAAATGGATCTTCAGAAAGAAGATTGGTGTAGATGGGCAGGTTGAAACCTATAAAGCTAGGCTTGTTGCAATGGGTTTTCGTCAAAGACCTGGTTTGGACTATGACGAGACCTTTTCTCTTGTAACTATGCTCAAATCCATTCGGATCCTTCTTGCCATTGCTGCCTTCCACAATTATGAGATCTGGCAGATGGACGTAAAGACGGCCTTCCTAAATGGAAATTTGGAAGAGTGCGTCTATATGGATCAGCTAGAGGGATACATTCAGAGTGGGGGCAGCGGTAAAGTGTGCAAGTTGCTCAAGTCCATCTATGGACTGAAGCAGGTATCGCGGAGTTGTAACATCTGCTTTGATGATACTGTCAAAGAATTTAACTTTGTCAAAAACCCAGATGAACCATGCATTTACAGTAAGATTGTAGGGATAACTGTAGTATTCCTCGTCTTGTACGTGGATGACATTCGCCTAATAGGAAATGATATCCTTATGCTACAGTCAGTCAAAGGATTCTTATCACAGAGGTTCTCCATGAAGGACTTGGGCGATGCCAACTATATTCTGGGGATCCAGATCTATCGTGTTAGATCTATGAGGATGTTAGGACTTTCACAGTCCCGGTACATCGACACCATACTGAAACAAATCAGTATGGAAGATTCCAAGCGTGGTAATCTACCGGCTTGTCACAGAATCACCCTCTCCAAAGAGATGTCTCCCAAGACTGATTTGGAAAGTGCTCGCATGTCATCTATACCCTACGCATCTGCGGTAGGCTCTATAATGTATGCGATGTCATGTAGCAGACCAGATGTAGCATACGCATTGAGCGTTGTTAGCCGGTATCAGTCGGACCCTGGGGAGAAACACTGGATAGCAGTAAAGAACATTCTCAAGTACCTGAGAAGGACTAAGGAGATGTTCTTGGTGTATGGCAGAAAAGACCTCCAGATCGAGGGCTTTGCTGATTCCAGCTTCCAGAGTGACAAGGATGACTCCAAGTCCATGTCGGGTTATGTCTTTACCCTCAATGGTGGGGCAGTTTGCTGGAAGAGTTCCAAGCAGGAAACCATTGCTGACTCAACTATGGAAGTGGAGTACATAGCTGCTTGCGATGCCGCAAAGGAAGCTGTCTAGATGAAGAAGTTCCTCACGGAGCTTCAGGTGGTTCCTACCATTGTTGATCCAATACCGCTGTATTGTGACAAAAACGGCGCTATAGCTTTAGCGAAGGAACCCAGGTCCCATCAGAAGTCCAGGCACATTTTGGGGCGGTACCACCTGATCAGGAAAATCGGAGATCGCCGGGAGATCGAGGTGAAGAGAGTAAATATGGAAGATAACACTGCAGATCCATTCACCAAGGCCTTACCCCAGACCTCAGTTCGAGCGGCTGATCGAGATGATAGGTCTTCGATACGCCAGTACATGGCCTTAGTGTAAGTGGGAGATTGTTAGTGTATATGCCCTAGAGGCCATTACTGTATCATACTAGTTTGTATATTACTTGATGGAAGCTTGGGATATTCACAGTTGTATAGACAATCTTGCTCAAAATGGTAGTATGCTACTTGGTTTGTTTCTACTTCAATGTGTACATATGTGTTTCTTTTAGCATATCACCTATACACATTAGTGGAGCCCGTAGGATCATTGCTTGATTACCAGCGTTGTGATGGCAGTCATACTAGTTGGGGCTGGGTAATCTACAAGCACATCCATATACAGGTCCCTAGTCGTAGGACTATCGAGACAGGGCATCAATACTCCGGAGTAGACTAGCGTATGCACTTTTCATCCCAGCAGGGGAGACGGTCTGTCCCACAACCGTCAGTACATCGTACTTGAGATAGTATGCGGGTGCTCGTTTGGTTACGAGTACACTGGACAGGACTCGTCGGGAACTGATTGCTTGGTACTATACCTATCGTCAGTTATCAGTTCCTCGGTGAAATGAGTACAGCTTAGTCCGCTGACTTGACACTGTCACTTCGCCTCGAGTGTGTTCCGAATGTACTTTGATTACTACCCTACCACGGCTCAAAGGAGTCATGCAAACAGGTAGTAGTTGGGTGCAGTCCCGAAGCACTTGAAGGCAGTGACGGTTAGACAAGATTCGTCTCTCCCGGTATTGGGAGTTGATATCGCGCTGTGTCAAGGAGAGCCATTACACACAGTCGTCCCTGGCCAGGGTAAGCGAGATACACTGGTAGGTTTCCAGTGTTATCTCAGGGTGTTCTGGGCTACACGCCGACACGACTTGTACCGCTCTTAGGGGACTGACGTTCACTGCCCCCCTAGGCCCGCCATGTGATATTCTCAGAAGAACAGACCGGACTGTACGGAGACTGTCACATTCAGGCTCAGTAGGAGTTCAGATGAGTTCACCTCGTCAGTCTTCTTATCGGCAACTACCTGGGGACCGTTACATACAGCTAGTGCCGCTTGCGGTCTGTGGTTAAACCCACTGCCAGCGTAGTGTCGAGTCTTTAGAGTCCCACACAGAGAGCTATTCGCTTTTGGGCAAAACAGAGTAGAGGTCGTATGGTTTTGCGACAGGGTTCGGTCACATCTGTGCGCTTTTGCACGTTTGGTGTCCGGGAAGTTATTACTAGTGGGCTTTGCTTTAAGCCAGATCCTAGTATACTTTTTGGGATTGGTTTTATCTCGTTTGTATTCGTGTTCCTCGGAACGCGAATGCGGGTGTGTATGCATGGTTGACCGAGGCAGAGGCAGAGGCAGAGGATTCTCATTAGGGTTGTTGACTGTTGACTTTTTCTAAACCCTAATGAGAATAAGAAATTTGATTAATAATAATATTAATTTAGTATTATTGTGCCATGGTTGGGTTGAAAGTTTGACTTTGTTAACTTGTTGATTTTGTGGACCGGTTGACTAGCTTGGACTTGTTGACCATCATCATTACAATGGCTATCATTGCATGGCTATGACTTTTACTTGCTTGTTGTTCTTTACAAAATGAGTGCATGAAATGATAATGCCATTTGACATGAACCATCACAAGAATACTTAATTATTATTATTATGATGATTATTTTGGCTTTTGAGAGATGTAAAAAGTATTATTCATTCTATCATTTCCACTCTCTCTCATCCAAGCTCTCGCTCTTCCTCTTGCTCTTCCTCTTGCTCATGGTTCTCTTGTCTCATGAGTTGAGAAACAAGAACCATTAAGATAAAACCCTAAAACACTTCTCTACTCATTCTAAAGTTTAAGGTCTAGCAAGCCAAAGATTTTAGTTTCCTTTCGATTGAGGAAGGAACCAAAGGTAGAAGCTCTCGGGTGGATCCATCTTCGGCACAAGGAGACGACGAGGTGAGGCCGATCCGACCACTACAAGGAATCGAAGAGAAGGAGTTTAAGTTTAGGTATAACCCCTAACATAGTAGCTAAACTCTTAGTTAGGTTGTTAGATAGTTTGTTTAGCAAAGATCCGGTTTTTGAGTCCATGTTACCTCCACCGAAAAATTGTTTTTCACCGTTTCCGCAACCCCGAAAGAACCGGGGACGGGTAACGTGGACTTACAATATCGACACGACTTATCGGTTACTGGGGTCTGACGTATGCCACCCCTAGAACAGATATGCAACATATTAGACGAAGAGACCGGACTGTACGGTAGTGTTACTGATTGGATTCATAGGAGAATGTACAGGCTTGCTTGTTGATCTTTTGATCATTCAATACCTTGGTGGATGTTTCGTTTAGCTGACCGCTTGCAGCTTGTGGGTGTTTGATGTGATCATCATCTGCTGCCGGCGTATTGATGATTCTTTAGAGTCCTACACAGAGGTTTCCTGGCACAGGAAAAACGGAGTAGGAGCACATATGTGATATGTGCGGGACCGAGGATAATACGATATGAGATACCATTTTCTATTCTCGCGATAAAAGATATCGGCCGGGTATATGTGATATAACCGGGTCATCGGATCAAGTGTTGATTCGATGAAATAGTACATGTTATATTATTCGGTTATATATTATATAGCTGGGTTATCGGATCAAATGTTGATTCGATAATTTAATGTATAAATATATATGTGATATATTATCTTACGTTAACTAATATAAGCTCGCTTTATTGATTCATTTTCTCACGGGATAATACATTGATATATATGTGATATATGTTAATTGTATTATTTTCTATTGTTACAAAATATATTGTATATGTGATATATAATATTGTAACATGTTAGGGTTACAAATTTAACAATGGTTTAGGGTTTAAACTTGGTTAGGGTTAGCTTTTGCATGAAGCTTCCATTAAGCTCCATGAAGTTATGACTTTATCCTTAAGCTTGATATTTTGTGAAGATATTATTTAACCCAATCCAAAGCTCAACCTCTAGTTAATTCTCTACATGAGTTAACTCTATCATGCTTAACTCATCGTTAGATTTGTAACCACTACAATAATTCATTGTTCATCACAAAAGGAATGATCCATTCATTCATTCTTCTTCTTCAATCTTTAGCTTTGAGAAAGCTTTCTAGTTTTTCATTTTGTGGTGAATAATAGTGAGAATTTGAAAACAAAAGAGAGCAATATTCCTACTCTATCATCCTCATCTAATCTAGCCAATTAGATTAGGGTGTTCACCTCATTAGAGAGAGAGCTTGAGTTATAGAAACTTCGAGGTAGATCATCGGAGAAAAGGAAGACTAAAAGCTAGCATGGATTATTCGAGTTGTGGAGCCTCTCTTGAGTCCGGGAGATCATGGATCGCGGCGAAGGGACTTCTACTCGGAGCTTTTGAAGTGAAGGAGCGGACTACAAAAGTTGTAATCCCTCACTTTTAGTAGTAAAGATGTTTACTTGCATGTGAAACCCTAATAATCTAGCAAAGATCCCAGCTTTGGGTTGTTCGGCACGTCTAAATTTTTTATTCTGGCATGTTTGATGCCTTCTTGAACGTTGTATGAGTGCCTAGGAACCCTACAAAACTATATGTATGTGGATATCGTCCACATGTCACCCAATGACAATAAGCATCATGCATGTAAATATCATAAACATATACATGGAAGTATGAGGATGTAAATCAACATGTGTCGCTCGCGACATATCAAAATCATGGAACCTGAGTGTCAAGCATTGACACTCGAAAACATCATGAAACCTGTACCTAGCATCGACACGTAAATCCTCATATACATAGGGCTCCGTCAGTCCGGAACAGCCCGTATTATCTCTCAACTCCGGTCGGTATCCCCCAGATGTCCGCCGAGCTGAAAACAATCACCGGTAGGTAGTACTCCCCTTCCAGGCTCACCGTCTAACCTATATGAGTCTTCTTGCCCGGGGGTACCTCACCGGGTCCACCATATACCCGCAATCGGTGCCTACCACTTCTCGAATCGGGTACGCATACAACCTCTCAGGAACCGAGAAAACTCATGGTGGACGCACTGAAATATCATATCATGAGAAACCGGGTTTTTAAAACAGTGCGTATTTTCTTAAAATAATACCATGGTTCTCAAATCCAGAAATCCCATAAATCCAACTCAATGCGTAAATCCATGCAATATGTCGTATGACACTAAGAGTAAAAAGGGAAAACCGCTCTTTTAAAAGAATCCAGTTTTGAAAATATCTCATGCGGTCCCTATTTTCTTGAAATCAAGTCAATATCATCCATGTATGTAACATGTGTATGTATGTAGGTATGGATGTGCAAATGGATATATACGTGAATATGAGTGTAGCACTACTATGAAAATACAGTGTGCATGTGCGCAAGTAGGGATATATCAATATATATGCACTGGTATGCATATACAGTGTGCATGTGCGCAAGTATGAAAATATCAATATATGTGTGCACTGGTATGAATATACAGTGTGCATGTGCGCAAGTATGAAGATATCAATATATGTGTGCACTGGTATGAATATAAAGTGTGTATGTGTGCAAGTATGAAGATATCAATATATGTGTGCACTGGTATGAATACACAGTGTGCATGTGCGCAAGTATGAAGATATCAATATATGTGTGCACTGGTATGCCATGCAAGGGATCATATCCTGAATGCAACAGTAAGAATATGCGGCAAATGAATAATAACACAACAGTGTATAATCTACATCAGTGTATCCATGTCATACTGTTTTTCCATTTGAAAGAAGACGAATCGGGGTTTTTCGGAAAACAAGGGCTACGTTGTTTTTAAGAAAAGATGCGTCTTTTGAAAATATCTGTAGAATCCCTTTGCCTGTCTTTAAAATACTCCCGATTCGTTAGTTTTTGAAATAGGTATGACATCGGCCTAGCCTAACATCTACTAGCAAAACTACAGCTCTGACTAACAAGTCAATCGGGAGGGGTATGGAAACCACCTAAATCTGAGTCGATATATAAATATATATATAAGTATAATATTCAGTGATCCCGCCTCAAAGGTACCGCGTACGATACAATATCATATGACATCCTCAAGTCACGAGTGCGGATCTATCATCAATATAAAGCTCGTACGGTAAATCATCGTACGGCATCCCAAAAGCTGGGTACGGTTCAATATCACATTCATCTCATCAATTATCTGGTATCCTTATCATCATATTACATGATCTGGGGTACTGATCTAAGTCTAGTATAAATCGATACCATCTATATAAATATAAATGCGTGTGTAGAACACACGCCCAAAAGCCGCTAAAATCTCATGTCGTATCCCAAATACGAATCACATCATATCACCGATCTCACGGCACTATGCCCAAAGTCATCGACTCATCTCCAAATATCATCCACTATCCTCATCATCCAGGTATAGGTATAACAAGAAAGCATGTCTGTGTGGTGGTGTAAACCTATTCTTGGGTTCACAACTAAGAAACTATACTAGTTTGCTTCTAAACCCTAATCTATCCATAATACACCTAATCACATCTAGAATATCCATATCACACAATAAGCTATCATATATAGTATATATATAGTATACTCGATATTGAACTGCGGGGGTGCTATACGCCATCCACCCGACTTCCCCCGTAGATATAATCTACTTACCTTTCTTGCTTGCCGATGTCGATGTCGCCACCATCTTCTTCATCGTCTCGAATCATCGTGGGGGTTACCTACGTATCGCATCGCATTAAAACCAAATCGAAACCAAAACGACACACGAAAACCAAAACAATACGCTTAAAAGCCTATAGCTTAGAACCTTTGGTTAGCTATCGCAAATCAACCCGATATCACTCGATATAGACGTATAAACGACATGTGATCGAGATAAAGCACTAGTACAAAAATCCAGAATTTAAAATACGCAAAACCATAACTCGAATAAAAATAGCAACACATGTACTCTGTCCCAGATTTTGATTAGGGTGCAACCAATGTTCCAAATCAATACTGGAGTGATGTATAAAGTGTAACTGAGCTATGGAAGCAACCAAGACTCCTAACTTTACAAGGTGGCCGGCCCCTTACCCTAAAATTCCGGCGACGCCGGCCCTGGTTGGAAGTTGGGGTGTCATGGTTGTAGGGTAGTCTCTTAGTAGTCAATATAGGGTAATGGTCTTGCTAGTTTTTCCAACTAAGTGTCTAGGGTCACTCCAGATCCTTGTAGGCTACCAATCTAACACAAAAACAAGATTTGGTATGTAAAATTTATGTCGTGGCAATGTCATAATACTACACTGTAGGAAATTAGTCCCAGATTTGTATGACGGTGAAAACCATGTGAGCAAATAATACAAGGGTGATATATAGGGTAAATGTGACCTATAGAAGAAACCTGGACACTACCCCACACCAAGTGGCCGAGCCCTCTCCCATGAAAATCCGGTCTCGCCGGCCCTGGGTGCTCTATTGTTGTTCGTCTTGCTACAGTGGGTTCCTATGGCCTCAAATGAGTCTCTAGAGTTGTTTATTTTTCCAGTAAAAATCCCAGTTCATTCCAGATTTTCCTGCACACTCAAAGTTCACAAACCGACATCAAAAGTTTCTGTTTTTCCGTATTTTGGATTTCAGGTTTGGTTAGGTCTAGTTTTTGGACAATTGGGGAGTTTAAGGTCACTACTAAAGTCCAATTATACAACCACAACTCAAAATAACCTTAACCCTCTCTAGGGTTTCCAAACTTCGCCAAACTTCGCCAAATCGATACCAAATTTGAAAAGAGGCTTAAACAACCGAAACACTACACTATTTGTGAAAGGATATACCTCATTTAGCACCCATGAATCCTCCACAGCACCAAAATGAAAACTTTCTTGCTCCATAGTATAGCTTGTTAGCTCATGCATCTTTTTAATGAAATGGGTAATGGGTTTTGAGGTGTTTGTCATATAGTTTTGGGTGTTGTAGTGGAGGAGGAAGAGGGCGGAGGGAGGCAGCAGCAGCAACAAGGAAGAGGGAGGAGAAATAATTGAGGAGTTTATAAGTCTACGGTAGCGCCCCGACCGTCTAACAGACGCCAAATTCGGAACAAAAACTTTTAACTGGCGCTATCGTATACTATAACCCGGATCTGCCATTATTGCTAAACTAACATACTGTAAGGAGGGTAGAAGGGTTATACCGAACGATCCGAGTCCTTCGTTCTTTAACCATCATCCCATGCTCCGTTGTTGCTGCTCCGATCTCGTCAATCTCCGATCTGCTTATCCAGGTGGCACCACGTCAACGATTCTTTAAACGGGCTCCCGCTTCTGACTCGAGGCAACTCGGATGTCAAGTTTGCTAAAAGAGACCACCAAGATTGATGTAGAGAATGAGTAGAATACTTTGTCTCGTTACGTCCAAAGCTGTGGACGAATGGTTAATGAAGTTGCCGCTCGAATCGGGTGATGGAATGAAAGAAGCTATGAAATTTCCATACACCACAAACTATCATAATCTTTTTAACCAAAATGAATCAATCAAGTGTGAGAGAGAGGAGGGGGCCGGCCACACTTATAGGAAGAGGTAGGTGAGTGTAGGAGCAAATTGGTGACAATAAGAATGAAGCTTATCATGAAAGAATGAGTCATGTATGAACACAATGTATGAACACAATAAATGCACCATTAAAGCACCATTAATGAACAAATGAGTCACAAGCCTAATTACCTCTTCTAGAACCATCTAGAAGCATCAACACTTATCCAAAGAAAAGATAAATCCGTATTTAACCGAATGTTAAATACGGCTGATAGAAAACTGGAAACTGGCAACTTCCAAAAGTGATCCTGAAACGAATTTCAGGACAACCCCGTAACTGTATAAATATACCCGCATTTGTATTACGACCGAATACAAATGCAACTGAGACAAAGATATTACATCTACTCAATATAATACTCGGATCCGGCTTAAACCAAAGCTGACCAGTATCGTCTGCCCGAAATATGACACGTGCGTAAACGCACGTGCATTTTCCGAACCCTGCCATAAAACCATACGGCCTCTACAATGTTTCGCCCGAACTTGGGAAACTGTCTGTAGGGGACTCTAATGACTCGTCGGTGCCCTGGCAGTGGGTTTAACCACAAGCCTTCAGCGGCACTAGCTGTGCGTAACGGCTGCCCATGGACTGACCTCAAGGGATGCCGATGAGCGAACTCATCCGGAAAACCTACTGAGCCTAACAGTGACAATGTATATACAGTCCGGTCCGTTCGTCTATGAGTATCGCGTATCTGCCTAGGGGGCTAGTAACGTCAGACCCCCAACAGCAGTATAAGTCGTGTCAGAGTGTAGCCTAAAAACACCCTGAGATACTACTGGAGTACCTGCCAGTAAATCTCCTGCCACGGCCGTGGGCTTTGTGTTATGGCTCTCCTAGACATAGCACGATCTCACCCTCAATACCGGGAGAGACGAATCCCCTGCTGATCCGCTCACTTGCCTCCATGTGGCTCGGGACTGTACCCAAAAACTACCTGTTTGCACGACTCCTTTGAGCCGCGGTAGGGTAGAAATCAAAGCACAGTGGGAACTCACACGAGACAAATGACGACCTCAGGTTGATGAACTAACCTGTACACATGTCACCAGGGAACTGCTATCTGACGATATGTATAATACCAACTAGCAGGTTCCCGGCGAGTCCTGTCCGGTGTACTCATAACCCAATGAGCACCTGTATATATCTTAGGTGATCCAACTGACACCAGTGGCTTGTGAGACCAGCCACCGCCCCTCGTCGGGGTCTAGACTGTATACACTAGTCTACTCCGGAGTATCGATGCCCAGTCTCGAAACTCCCATGACTAGGGACCACAATTAAGGATATGCTTATAAACCACCCAACTCTCACGTATATGATCGCCGTCATAATGTTGGTAGTAAAGCAAGATCCTAAGGGCTTTATCAAAGTGTCACAGTGATCAGTCACCTGAACCTGTACATGACTGATAAAGGAAAACCAGATAGCATACTATCATCTCGAGTAAGACTGTCCTACCGGTATAGGTCCTCCGCAATTATTGCAATCACGTACCAGTGATCCAATAATTGACTCTGAGGGCATTATATCCAACAATCTCCCACTTGCACTCAAGGCTAATTATTGCGATGACGACTACTCACAGCCCGTGTGAAACCGAACATCCAACTCCTCTACTAATCAGTTTCACAAAGCCCGTTTGTAAAACTATTGTGTTCGAGAAATAGCCTCAGCGAGTGGATCCTCCCTGATGTTTCTTTCTATATCTCTCTTAATCTCAAGTTCGCGAAGAAAGCCATCTCCCGAATTGAGTAATACCTGTCTTAGAATATGTCTGGATATCTGATGGGACCTAGTTCATAAATGAACTCCAAATCCCAACTTCTTAGACTGTATCGATAACTGAACCTAATCAGTATCCAGCACCATGCCTCCCACAGTATCCTCTTGGACCACCTTTCCATAATACTGTCCCTCATCAGAGGGAAAACTATAACTCTGACAATCACTCTGTCATCCATGTCACCTTTGAATTCTGGAATGATAACCGTCTCCCGATGGAGGCGGCCGTCATCAAATCCGTAGAACATCTACTTATGTTCTAAAACTGCTTCCTTATGTTTCTCCAGGATTGGATTAATACAAACTTATCGCATCTAGTGCAAAAACAACATTTGGTGTGGCACTTGACATCTTATGATTAACTCAATTGCCAAAGCAAGTGATCTGCCAATCATGCACATCTCTCTCGCCTTTAGTCTGTAAGACACCTTTAAAGAGGGTGACTCCATCACCTGCAGGTACACCACCATGCCAGGAGTCATCTATTCTAAAAACCATTAGAATACTGTCAAAGTTCCCACATTAGGAAACTACCCAAATCCAGATCTAAAACCATAGATCCAGAAACCAGAATGTCTGATATTATATCCATATCCTGTATGGAGAAACAACTGTGTGACGACCACAGTACAACCGATCGTAGTATAGGAATTTTACTTCCTACTCTATGTATGTCATCCAGATACCATGACATCACACCCTACTACCTTCTTAACAGATCCATCCCCTATTCTGATGAAGTCAAACCCATGACTGCCACATCAAAATTAGATGATCTATCTCCGCTATAACTGCTCTAGTCTATAAATAGACATAAGCTACTTGCCCACTATACTTCCGCTGCTCCCACTGACTACGACAACCCTCTGGCAGAATAATATACACGTGCACTTCTAAAGCTAGTTTAGAATGACACTATATTTAACTTCCTGCCTGGTCTCATATTCTGGAACAATAGTAATGTCAAGTCTGGGTAAACAAGAACCTCCCTGTCACCGTCCATGAGGCTACCGAAGTACCTCTCGGGTGTCTGAGGTTACCTACCATATCTGCGGAGTGGCTAATGGAATGTCAAACCTGATTGAATATATAGGTCCTATTAAATTTTCCGTAATCGTTTGCGGTTCTGGAATCACTTCCAGTTCTACCATACTCCCACTACTGTTTTCTGAAAAAATCCATTTTACTAAAACTGTGGCGTGTCAAGAACAATATCACTATTGATCTTCCAGGTGGTAAAAAATCAACCCTCGTCATAGCCAGGGTCAACCCACAAACTGCTATTACAGAAACGTGCCCTGAGTTATCCAGAGTCTGGTTTTAAGCATAAGCCGGACAACTCCCCGTACCTAAACATCGTGAAGATATGAACCATTCTATATCCAATATAGAAACTTTGGCACTTATTTAATTGGAACCAGATTCAATCATGCAGCTGTCTCCAGTGTATATAAACTTAATGGAAAGAGGCTAATCAGCATTACTAACTTAGGAATCCATCCAATTATGAGTAACGTGAAAGAGAAACAAGTTTCTCAAAACCATTACTACCATCTGAATACCAATCACAAGAATCTACATCTTCGATCTCTTTGAAAATTACCGATACTTGTGACATCCGGTTCTTTACTTTATTCTTATATCCACAACTTCTCAAAACTTAGACCTTGTATTTCTACGAAACACTTGTCTAAAAAGTAGAGAAGTCATAAGTAAACAGAACATAGTACGAGGACCTACCCCTTTGTCTTGATGGACACTGGACAACATACAATACTCTGTATAAGTCCGCTGAGTTCAATAACTCATAACCTGTGCGTCGTAGTTTGAAAACTGTACCCTGGCGATTTCCTCAAATATCACCAATTACAACGAATTCCGATATAATGAAGATAATTACCTAAATCCCAATAACATACTCCCACTCATCATCTGTAAAACCATACAGATATGTGAATGAAATCTGGTAAATACATACCCTTGGAATAGGTATCTAATCGGGAAAACAGTTTTCTTTAACAATGCACTGAAACATGAAAATGTTTCGTAGGGGTATCCTGGTATTCCTAGTAATGCCTCTTCCATAATCAATTCACGACTTCAACCGTATATTTCTTTGCCTTCTCTCCAAATCCCTTTATTTGTCTTTAGTCGTTACCTTCTGTACACCTTCGTTAGGCTAAATGGTTTTCTTCCTTCCCTACCGTTCGACACCAGCCTGTGATTTGGAAGAAAACTATCCAGTAAGCATAATAGGTGTACCCTCCCAATCCAAGGAGTACTCGCAACTTGAGAGAAGGTGATGATAAAAGACAACTGAATAATACCTTATTCTATTTCTCCCGAACTGGGGAAAAAAGCAAAGGTGAAATAGGAGTGGCGATGAAGTACGTGGTTTAGTCGTGAATGATAACAGTCGCAATTTACTTTGCCCTCTTTCTAATCCCTTTATTTTGTCTTTAAATATTACCTTCTGTACACCCTACTTAGGCTAATTGGTTTTCTTCATTCTCTACGTTTCGGCACCTGCCTATGGTTTGGAATAAGACTATCCAATAAGTTTAATAGGTGTACTCTCCTAAACCAAGGAGCCCTCGCAACCTGAAAGAAGGTGATAATAAAAGACAACTGAATAAACCAATTCTATTTCTCCTGAATCTTGATCCATCCTCGAAGAAGTCCCTCCGAGTTTGTATATAACCATACGATGGATCTATCCAATGGAAGTGGATGTCCGTAGTAATACAGGGTGTTCTGAGAAATGGAAAGGGTAAAAGAAGGAGTGGCAATGACTTATGCAACTCGGACAATCCAAAAGCCAGTATTTTAAAAATGTTCGGTCAACTTGGTCACTGAGTCATAGTCTAGGGTCGGTCAAAGGTCGCTACCAAAGAGAGAGAGAAAAGAAACACTCTGCGTGCACTCTAACCTTGATCAGAATGGTTATCACTTTATCTAATCCGGAAACCTCCCACTGTCCTGTCAAATTCTCCTCCAAACCTGAAAGAAGAATCAATCGGGATCACCCGA
The DNA here is from genome assembly GCA_030015575.1 of Agapanthus africanus. NCBI lineage: Eukaryota > Viridiplantae > Streptophyta > Magnoliopsida > Asparagales > Amaryllidaceae > Agapanthus > Agapanthus africanus. Next base: position 243,660,595 of record CM057347.1, on the reverse strand, counting down.
AGAGTAAACCAACTCATCAGTGGGAATCGGGATCCAACTCTCATCGCATGATAACGTGTTATCACACTCCAGAAGATATGCGCATACTTGGCAAGTTTCAGTTTCTTTAGAAACTCCCGATAAGATTTTTGCCCCATGCTATTATGACCTTGACGTTAGGTCAAAATATCATAAGTCATATGCCAAGTTCAACCCATCATTATCTTGTTAATTTGAACCCACCCGCACATGCCTTTGGCGTTAGGTCAAAATGGCAGAACGACTGTCCCAAACCAACTCATCTATCTATGCAACAAATGAATACCCAGCAGCTACCAAACACTATGCCTTGGCGTTAGGTCAAAATACATAGCTTGAATACTACTGAATACCTAAAAGAAATGACGGAGGGCTACGGCTGGTTTTTGGCGAAAAACCTTTAACGTAGAGAAATTGATATCGCTGAATGAACCTGATAGCTTTTTATAAAAATATAGTGGCGAAAACCTTTGCTAGAGAGGTCACTCCCAGTGAAGGGATCTCGGCTCTTTCCTCGTGGAATGAGGTGCAGGATATTCCACTGAATACCGCGATGCAAAGCAACTTGTAATCGACTATAGTGAAGTTATTACCCTGACGCAAACTTCTGCCCAAGTGGTCATTCCCGGTGAAGGGATATAGGCCCTTGCCTCGTCGAATGAGGTGCAGGATATTCCAACCGAATACCTCTATGCAAAACAAAAGGTAACGTCTTTGTAATAACACTTTTTAAAATTATTCCAACAACCCTAAATAGGTTTGTATTCCTTTGCATTGATCAGAATCAACGCGGTCCCATCAACAATCACACCAGAAAAGAACGAAAAATAAAATGTACGTATATGCCATCCGCATTCCTCACTGGGTCCCGTCGTTACTCGTTAGGTTACTTAACTAACGACAGAGCGGGGACTGGACTATCGTGGGTACCAAACATATACAACATATAATAGTATATATACCAATATACAATAATCGCTCCAGGCGTGATAATATGCAACATTACAGAAAAGTAATAAGTATCACAGAATAATACAGATATCTGGGATCCCCGGATTTCACAGAGCCGCTGCTGAAACCCGATATTCCCCTGGTCGTGTGGATAGCCTGTGCAATGAAACCTAGACCCCTACGGGTGCGGCAAGTTACCCACCAAAACCTAAAGCGAGGCAGCCCCCTACAGTAAAGTGAATGGTCCACCCAGCACTTCACGGAATCCGGTAACTTGAGCACCCCTCCTTGGGTCTACCTGAACCCCCTACGAATGCGGCGAATAGTCTGCCAATTCTAGAATGAGGCCCTTCTGCCTCTCAAAGCCATGAGATGCGGACCCGTTGCCCTCCAGAACCCGGCTATTCATGCACTCCATCGCGGGGGTAAACCTAGTACAGAAATAAATAATAGTACAACAGGTACATCGACCTCAACCTGGTCGTGCCCCAAAAGAATATTATACAATAGGCAATGACGGCAGTCCACATGTTGGACGCTCGCCCCGCAATATCAAATGTACAGATAAATACAAACTGCACTACCATTGCACACTGCTATCCACCATGACAAATCCGCAACATCACAGCACAACACAGAACATCAACCCGAATGTCACGTTCGCAAACCCGTCTAAAAGAAATATAGGAATCAGACGCGGTTTACCGATCAAATGACATTCACGGTCGGAGATATAATGTAAGTACTGTAAACTATCATGTTTAAATTTCGATCGACTAAATATCACGAAGTGGGCCCCACGAACATCTGCAGTACAGTTACAAAATCTGGGCCCAAAAGATATATACCAAAAACCATAATTTACAATATTAAGCACATTGAAGCAATTTGGACCACTGATCCAATATACTGGCCGCGGATCCGCGGCGGTATAGTGAGATCGCATGACCGTATTTCTACTGTGTGCTTACAAATGCCTGCTGAATATTCTGTGATATGTAAAATTATTTTTAGACTGTTTTAAAAATCGACAGAAACTCAGTACTGAAAAAATGTAGTTTTTTATGTCCGGTTCGATCGATGTTTTAAACGTGTTAGCAATAGTTAGTAAAGCATAATGGTGAGGCTCTGATACCACTGTAAGTCTACGGGAGCGCCCCGGCCGTCTAACAGACGCCAAATGCGGAACAAAAACTTTTAACAGGACCTATCGTATACTATAACCCGGATCTGCCATTATTGCTAAACTAACATACTGTAAGGAGGGTACAAGGGTTATACCGAATGATCTGAGTCCTTCGTTCCTTAACCATCATCCCATGCTCCATTGCGGCTGCTCCGATCTCGTCGATCTCCGATCTGCTTGTCCAGGTGGCACCACGTCAACGATTCTTTAAACGGGCTCCCACCTCTGACTCGAGGCAACTCGGTCGTCAAGTTTGCTAAAAGAGACGACCAAGATTGATGTAGAGAATGAGTAGAATACTTTGTCTCATTACGTCCAAAGCTATGGACGAACGGTTAATGAAGTTGCCGCTCGAATCGGGTGATGGAAGGAAACAAGCTATGAAATTTCCACACACCACAAACTATCATAATCTTTTTAACCAAAATGAATCAATCAAGTGTGAGAGAGAGGAGGGGGCCGGCCGCACTTATAGGAAGAGGGAGGTGAGGGTAGGAGCAAATTGGTGACAACAAGAATGAAGCTTATCATGAAAGAATGAGTCATGTATGAACACAAAGTATGAACAAAATAAATGCACCATTAAAGCACCATTAATGAACAAATGAGTCACAAGCCTAATCATCTCTTCTAGAACCATCTAGAAGCATCCGCACTTATCCAAAGAAAAGATAAATCCGTATTTAACTGAATGTTAAATACGGCTGATAGAAAACTGGAAACTGGCAACTTCCAAAAGTTATCTTGAAACGAATTTCACGACAACCCCGTAACTGTATAAATATACCCGCATTGTTATTACGACTGAATACAAATGCAACTGAGACAAAAATATTATATCTACTCAATATAATACTCGGATCTGGCTTAAACCAAAGACGACCAGTATCATCTGCCCGAAATATGACACGTGCGTAAACGCACGTGCATTTTCCGAACCCTGCCATAAAACCATATGGCCTCTACAATGTTTCGCCCGAACTTGGGAAACTGTCTGTAGAGGACTCTAATGACTCGTCAGTACCCTGGCAGTAGATTTAACTACAAGCCGTCAGCGGCACTAGCTGTGCGTAACGGCTGCCCATGGACTGACCTCAAGGGATGCCGATGAGTGAACTCATCCGGAAACCCTACTGAGCCTAACGGTGACAATGTATATACAGTCCGGTCCGTTCGTCTATGAGTATCGCATATCTGCCTAGGGGGCTAATAACGTCAGACCCCCAATCGCAGTATAAGTCATATCGGGGTGTAGCCTAAAAACACCCTGAGATACTACTGGAGTACCTACCAGTAAATCTCCTGCCTCGGCCGTGGGCTTTGTGTAATGGCTCTCCTAGACACAACACGATCTCACCCCCAATACCGGGAGAGACGAATCCCCTGCTGATCCGCTCACTTGCCTCCATGTGGCTCGGGACTGTACCCAAAAACTACTTGTTTGCACGACTCCTTTGAGCCGTGGTAGGGTAGAAATCAAAGCACAGTGGAAACTCACACGAGACAAATGACGACCTCAGGTCGATGAACTAACCTGTACACATGTCACCAGGGAACTGCTATCTGACGATATGTATAATACCAACTAGCAGGTTCCCGGCGAGTCCTGTCCAGTGTACTCATAACCCAATGAGCACCTGTATACATCTTAGGTGATCCAACTGACACCAGTGGCTTGTGAGACCGGCCACCGCCCCTCGTCGGGGTCTCGACTGTATACACTAGTCTACTCCGGAGTATCGATGCCCTGTCTCGAAACTCCTACGACTAGGGACCACAATTAAGGATATGCTTATAAACCACCCAACACTCACGTATATGATCGCCATCATACTGTTGGTAGTAAAGCAAGATCCTAAGGGCTCTATCAAAGTGTAACAGTGATCAGTCACATGAACCAGTACACGACTGATGAAGGCAAACCAGTTAGCATATTATCATCTCGAGTAAGACTGTCCTACCGGTATAGGTCATCCGCAATCATTGCAATCACGTACCTATGATCCAATAATTGACTCTGAGGGCACTATATCCAATAGTGTTGAATGGTTCAAAGGTCCATGCCCAAGGTTGACCCTTCCCTCACTCTCTCTTTCTCTCTCTCACCCATACCTCACACTATTCCATTCTTTATTCAATTTCTTTTTTTTTCTTTTCTATATTCTTCTCTCCTCAACAGTAACGCCAAAACAAAACCCATGCACCCAAAACAAACCATGGTAGAAAATGCACAAGTGTGAAAAAGACTTTGTACATGCTATGTGCACAATACACGCTTAAAGCACGATTAGCGATTTTTAATCGCGATAAGCACTAAATTAGCATAAAATTAATCATAAAAACTTAAAAATTGCATAATTCACATAAAATCCCCTCTTTTAAGTAATTTCTATAATTTTCAAAACTTTTCCCAAATTTATCGTTATTTAATTATACCGCCTTATTAAAATATTCAATATTTTATTATTAAATTATAAAAATTCTCAAAAATAATATTTTATTTTTTCAAAATGTTACAGCTAACCATTTTGAAAATTTGATTCTACAATATCTTTTAGGTTTCTTTTCTTTTATTAATCTCATTAATAAATCCCATCATTTATGCTTCCTAAGCATCACAGAAGAAACGAAAATACAACGTACGCTTATGCCATCCGCATTCGCCACAATATTCCATTATGCACCATTAGGTTACTTAACTAACGGCATACCGGGACGGGACCAGCACCGGTGTAAAACATAAGCAGCGTTTATTATATATCATATATATACAATAATAAAGCTTTCGTCTCACGCATATAATATGATCACATCACAATATATCAGCAGCAGAAGAAACATATATAATATTGGATATAGTAGGAGGTCCGTGTTTTATCTCGAGCTTGTATAAAACACGGATTCCACGGTTGCGATGAATAGCCAAACCCACATCCCTAGACCCCTATGAGAGCAGCAGGTAACGCTGCCAATTCTAGGGTTAGGAGACCCGGTCTCGACTCCTCGAGATGGCCTCCCACTGGACCCTAGAACCCGGTTACTTGTGCTCCCCGCCTTGGGTCTATCCTAATGCGGAAAAGTAAATAATATACCATGGTGACATCATCCTCAACCCGGAAGTGCCCCAATAAAAGAATATTACATACAATGAATTTTACATGAATGAAAATAAAACCCTCATCTCACATAAAACCCTCGGCTATTCAAAACACGGCGATCCAATATAACATATCACAGCAACACATAATATCTCATATCATCAACGTAAGCAAGTATGCGTATCCTGATTGTCGTTGATGTATAGCAACGAAGCCGGCAATACACCACATACTACAGTTATGGTCGTAGAAAAGAAAAGTGAAAAACTACAATATTTGGAATCCATAAACTCCTTAGACATCGTAAACCCGAAATATCACATATTGCGGATTTCATGCCTAACTATTTGAATTCCACATATTGTATCACAATCACAGAATATCATGACGATGTTTAACGTTTCGATAGAGTCAACATACACTCACAAATTACCCCTGTGATCTCAACACTTGAGCAAAGTCAAAACACTAAAAAACCGTGCGACAGTGTCTATGGTCCAGCCGTAGAAGGAGTTAACCAACGTCTCACTTATGACACCATGGAACTACGGCAAACCCGAAGGTTAGAACACGGTTCCGTAGGCATAGAATCGAGTTAAGGTTATTATAGTCTTCTAGGGGGTCCATAGGGGTACTTGCACGATTTTATGAATCTAATCAACTTCGGAAAATTACAACACTTGGAAATTCCAACGGGGTACAAAATGCGGTGTGCGAAATTCGATCGAACTGCTAAAAATAGTCAAGGTTACCTATACAGTGTTAAATTATATGACTACGAAGCATTACGAATTAGCCCAAGGTCAAACTAATCATCACAAGAAAATTTGGCTAAATAAACAATACTAGGAAACCCAAAATGGAGACACCGGAGCACAGGAGGAACACGGGGGGTAGAGGAGGCACCAGGGCCGGCCAAGCCGGAATTGAAGACATGGTGCTCGGCCAAATTCCAAGCACCCCCCACGCGTATTTCACCTAAGTTCTTAAAATGTCCTAAATATCATTTTGCAATCGTTTGGAAAAATTTTAAAGGACTTTTTGTAAAATTTCCAGAGAGCAAGAATGGTGTTTCCTAATACCGTATTTCGAAGTGATTTTCGTTTTTGTAATTGTTATTACACCATATCTAGAATTCTAGTTAGGCTCTGATACCACTGTTGGGTTACCCTTGCACCTAGTCTAGGATTTGGTAGCATCACACATGCCATTTTAAAAATTAGAGAGGTGCAAACCTAACTAACCATGAATCTTGCTAGAATTTCTAGGATAACAAAAATGTATCACATACAAGGAAGTAAAGAGATAGGGATTACAACCTTTGTAGTCTATTCCATCGCTTCATAAGCTCCGCGTTGAGCTTCTTTCGCTGTGATCAACATGAACTCCGACTCTCGAGTGGCTCCATGAGGTAAATGAGACACCTTGCTTGTAGTCTTCATGATCTAAGATGATCTACCTTGAAAAATCTCAAACCCAAGCTAACACATCACTAATCAACTAATTAGAGAAGTGAACACCCTAATCTAAGTGGCTAGAATAGATGAGGATGATGAAGTAGGTATTTAGCTCTCTTTTGTATTCAATTTCTCACACTAATTCATCACACACAAAAATCTAGCAAGCTTTTCAAGGAGGAAGAAGAAGATGAAAGCTTTTGTGATGAATAGTGAATTATTGTTGTGGTTACATATTCAACCATGGGTTAAGCATGAAGGGTTTTAACTCATGTACAGAATAAACTATAGTTAATGGTTTTGATTGGGTTAACAAATATCTACACAAAATATCAAGCTAAAGACAAAAGGGAAAGCTTCATGAAACTTCATAATAGCTTCATCCAAAAGCTAACCCAAAAGCTAACCCTAATCCAAACCCTAACTTGGTTTAAACTTAACAAAGCATGTTTCATATGTAACCCTAACATGTTACAATATTATATATCACATATATAATATATAATGTAATAAAAGAAAATAATACAATTAACATATATCGCATATACATCAATGTATTATCCGGTGAGAAAATGAATCAAAAAAACAAGCTTATATTAGTTAACGTAATGTAATATATCAAATATATAATTATACATTAAATTATCGAATTAACATTTGATCCGATAATCCGCCTGTATTACATATAACCGACTGATATAACATGTACCAATTCATCGAATCAACACTTGATCCGATGAACCGGCTATATCACATAAACCCGGCCGATATCACATATCGCGAGAATAGAATACGGTATCTCATATCGTATTATTCTCGGTCTGGCACATATCACATATGTGCTCCGACACCATTTTGCCTGAGCCAGGAAACCTTTGTGTAGGACTCTAAAGAATTATCAATATGCCTGCAGTAGGTGATGATCATATCAAACACCCACAAATTGCAAGCGGTCAGCTAAAGGTAACAGCCGCCCAGGTATTGAGCGATCAGAAGATCAACAAGCAAGCCTGTACATTGTCCTGTGAATCCAATCAGTAACACTGCCGTACAGTCCGGTCTCTTCGTCTGATATATCACATATCCAGTCTAGGGGTGGTAAACGTCAGACCCCAGTAACTGATAAGTCGTGTCGATGTGAGGCTTGTAACGGGTCGAGAAACTACTAATAACTCTTACCAGCAGCACTCCATATCAGCCCTGGCCAGGGACTTCCAGTTATAGCTAATCGAACATAGCACAACATCAACTCCCTATACCGGGAGAGACAAAACCCCTTCTATCGCTCATTGCCTCCATGTGATTCGGGACTGTACCCAAAAGCCACCGTTTTGCATGCCCTCTTGGACGTGGTAAGGTGGAAATCAAAGCACAGTGGGAATCACACAAGACTCTATGACGATCTCGGGTCTACAGACTAACCTGTAACAGTGTCACCGGAGAACTGCTATCTGACGATAGGTATAATACCATCTAGGAGTTCTCGGCGAGTCTGTTCAGTGTACCCAGTCTCCACTGAGAACCCGTAGACCATCTTTGTGTAAGTCCATGCTACCTCTCCCGGTACATTCGGGCATGCGGAATTTGATAAAAAACAATTTTCTAGAGGCGGTAACATGGACTCAAAACCGGATCTTTGTTAAACATCTAACTAACAACCTAACTAGGAGTTGTTAACTACTTCGGTTAGGGGGTTATACCTTTCTTTCTTGAACTCTTTCGTCTTTAAGCCTCGATGGTTGTCCGGATCGGCTTCACCCAGTCGTCTCCTTGCGCTGAAGATCGATCCACCTGAAAGCTTCTACCTTTGGCTTCTTCTTCGAACTTTGAAGAAACTGTTAGTGTATATGCCCTAGGGGCCATTATTGTATCATACTAGTTTGTATATTACTTAATGGAAGCTTGGGATATTCATATGTATATAACAGTCTTGCTAAACATGGTAGTATGCTACTTGGTTTTTCTATCTTAATATGTGAGTATACGTATTGATAGAGCTCTTAGGATCTTACTTGACTACCAGCGTTGTGATGGCAGTCACACTAGTGGGGGCTGGGTAGTCTACAAGCACAACCTTATTCAGGTCCCTAGTCGTTGGATTATCGAGACAGGGCATCGATACTCCATAGTAGACTAGTGTGTACGCTTCTCATCCCAGTTGGGGAGATGGTCTGTCCCACAGCCGTCAGTACGTCGTACTGGAGATAATATGGAGGTGCTCGTTGGGTTACGGGTACACCGGACAGGACTCACAGGGAACTGTTGGATGGTTTTATACCAGTCGTCAGTGTACAGTTCCCAGGTGACATGAGTACAGCATAGTCCGCAGACATGATACTGCTACTTCGCCTCGAGTGTGTCCCACTGTTCTTAGATTGCTACCCTACCACGGCTCAAAGGTGTCGTGCAAACAGGAAGCAGTTGGGTGCAGTCCCGAGCACTTGGAGGTAGTGGCGGTTAGACAGGATTCGTCTCTCCCGGTATTGGGGGTTGATATCGCGCTGTGTCAGAGAGCCATTACGCAAAGTCCCTGGCCAGGGCAAGCGAGATTTGCTGGTAGGTTCCAGTAGTTTCTCAGGGTGTAATGGGCTTCCCTCCGACACGACTTATACCGCTATTAGGGGACTGACGCTTGCCGCCCCCTAGGCCCGATATGCGATAGACTTAGACGAACGGACCGGACTGTATGGAGATTGTCACATCAGACTCAGTAGGAGTTCGGATGGGTTTCCTCATCGGCCTTCTTATCGACATCTACCTGGGGACCGTTACGTACAGCTAGTGCCGCTTGCGGTCTGTTGTTAAACCCACTGCCAGCATAGTAGTCGAGTCTCTAGAGTCCCACATAGAGAGTTTCCCTACTCCAGGAGAAACGATATAGAGGTCGTATGGTTTTACGACAAAGGGTTCGGACGCGTACGTGTGTTTACACACGTACGTCGTTCGGACAGTTTTTACCTGTCGGCTTTGGTTTAAGCCAGTTACTGGTATCCGGTTATTTGATTTATACAGTCTAAAGTTTTTCCGTATTTTTGCGGAAAGGAGGGGCGTTCTCGTAATTGCGTGAGAAGCTTCTAGAAGGTGGTGACTAAGGAGGTTTAGGTGGCATATACAATGAATGTGATTAGTGAGTCATATGGATGTTTCATCCATGTCATTAATGCATCATAAATGCTTAATGACTCATGGAGATGAATCATCACTAGATATTATCAAGCATGGTTGTTAAATTGATTTATTTTCTTTTCTTGATAAAAAGAAATGCTTGATATATATTATGATAACTCATTATTCTCACTTCATTATTATGTTCACCTTCTCACTCCTCAAGCTCTCCCTCTTCAAACCCTAATCCTCCCCTCTTATGTGTTAAGTACAAGGATTAGTTAGACTTATTAAACCATAACCCTCGCTCTATTTCACCTAGCTTCTTTGATTAGCACCTAAAGAAGTTTAGTTGCCTCAAGTTTAGAGGCTAAGCTTGGAGTAAAGCTCTCGGGTGGATCGTCTACTACTTCGAGAAGGCCGACGAGGAGGTGGAGTTCGCAAAGAGTAAGGACACGATTCGTTAGGTATAATCCCTAAACATAGTAGTATAGAACTTCTATGTTTGTTGTTAGTTATCGTTTAGCTTCGATTCAAGCTATTAGTCGATGTTTATACTTTAAACAAGTTCGTTTTTAAAATTTCCGCCTCCCCACAAGTACTGTGGTGTTGTACATCGACTTACAGTGGTATCAAAGCCTCGCTAAACAATAAATAACTTTCTTGCAAATTTGTATGAATTTCGAATGGAAAAAACGAAACCGGAAAAGCCCGAAATCATGAGTTTCTGTCGATTTTTAAATGAAGTCCAAAAATTTTTCAGGGAGGTTCAGAAAGCTTTAAAAGACAGTAGAAGAACACCCAAGAAAATTGTGACCCTGAATCGCCTAAAACGCCGCGGAACCGCGGCGGATCCCACCGATCCGCCGCGATTCCGCCGCCGAGTTGGCGATTCAGGAACCCAATTTTCTTGTGTTGCTTCTCTTTGATATTTGGTATTTTCTGGAATATTTTATTTTTGCTCAGGTTTCAGATTTACAGAGAAGTATTGGAGCAAAATTAAAAGTGTTTAATCGATCGAAATTATACTGTATTTGCTTTTTGGATTATATCTGTGTTTGTATAATGTGTTCGTAAACCTCCCCTAACTGCTAGTATGTCGGTTGGCAGGGGGTTGCACATTTCTGTAATGGTTTTTACTGTTTGTGGATATGAACTGTGTTGGACTGTTGTGATGTTTAGCCGGGGTTATGTGATGGGTTGTTAATTAATTCATTTGATGTAAATGTAATTTGTTGTAATATTATTTGGCGGGGCACATCCAGGTTGCGGTTGTAGCCACCGTTGTATTATTTCATTTTACTGTTTTTGCTCCTAGGACAGACCCAAGGTAGGGTGCACAAACTGCCGGGCGGGTAGTTTGCCGTACCCGTTGGGGTTTTGGGTGGGGTAATGGCTATTCATCATAACTGTGTAATCCGTCTTTTGCTGCAGGTTCAAAACAAACACGGATTGCTTGCAAATCCAATAAAGTTCATCCGTGATCTGGAATGCCTATTATTGCGTCTGACGAATGTACAATATCTATATATGATAGCTATTTAGACGTCACTTATGTTTTACACCCGTGTTAGCCCAGCCCCCGCTCTGTCGTTAGTTAAGTAACCTAACGGGTGATGACGGGACCCCGTGGCGAATACGGATAGCATAAGAGGACGTTGTATTTTCGTTGTTTTCTGCAATGATGGGACGCATTATTTATAATGCAAAGAAAATAAACCAAAAAGTTTAATCGTTTTAACAATTTAAAAGAAACCACTCGGTTAATTTTAAAAACAGATATTTTTAAATGCGGAGCTTTAACCACTCCTTTTAAAAACTATCAGGTTCCTTCGGTTATATCAAGTTCACTACGTTCACGGTTTCGCCAAAACCATTCGTAGCCCTCCGCCATTTCATCTGGGTATTCAGTAGTATTCAAGCTATGTATTTTGACCTAACGCCAAGGCATAGTGTCTGGTAGCTACCGGGTATTCATTTGTTGCATAAGATAGATGAGTTGGTTTGGGACAGTCGTATTATCATTTGACCAAAGTCAGGGGGTATATACGGATGGGTTCAAATTGACAAGATAATGACGGGTAGAACTTGACATGTGACTTATGACATTTTGACCAAAGTCAAGATCATAAGAGCATAGGGCAAAAACAAATATCGGGAATTTCTAAAGAAACTGAAATTTGCAAAGAGATGCATATCATTTGGAGTTTGATGAATGTTGGTAGCATTCCTTCAACATTATCATACGATGATATTTGGATCCCGATCCTACTGTGAGTATATGCTACTTATCAGGATAAACCAAGTAGGTGTCAAGAAAAGTGTCAGCGGGGTTACGCCCCCAGAGAAAAGAGGTTCTTTAATTAAGGATCTTCGCGAAAGCGTTGGAAAACCTCCCTCGAAGTATCGACACTAGCCTGGCTGAACGGTTAAGCAAGAATGGTACAGTGAGAATAGTCCTGGCTAATTCTTCTTTTATGGTTTGAGGAAGGATTCGAGAAACAGTAGGAGCCATCCAGTTTAGATAAACTAAAAACCACTCTAAACTTGCAAGAGCATCATGCTAAAGAGTTTTTTTCTCTCTCTCCTCATTGCAGCGACCTTGAAAATGACTTGACTTAAGTTACTTTTAGAGAAAAATATACTGAAAGGGCCAAACTATAAAGATTGGCTGCGGAATGTCAAAATGGCTTTGACCTATGACAAATTGGGGTACGTCCTCACCGCTACGGCACCTGCTGTCCCTGGTCCTAAATCCAGCAATGCGGATAAGGAAATCCGCAAAAACTGGGATTTAGATTGCGCGAAAGCCAAGTGCATCGTGCTTGCCTCGATGAACAATGAACATCAGAGGAGGCACGAGGATATGGACCTAGATGGCATATTTCTCCATACAAAGGAACTTTATGGAGAGCAATCTTGTATAGCAAGATAAGAGACCTCTAAGAACTTGTTTCGAGCGAGGTTGGCTGTCGGATCATCGGTAGGAGAACATGTCCTAAAGATGATTGGCTATATTGAAGAGCTCGCAGACCTTGGGACGACTTTGGATAATGAGCTCTATACAGACCTTATTCTCCAGTCCCTTCCTTCCACCTACGCTCAGTTTATCCTGAACTTCAACATTCAAAGAAAAGAAGTTGAACTTCCGGAACTCCTGAACATGTTAAGGAGTGCAGAGGGCACCTTGCAGAAAGCAAGGGAAACACCCGCTATGTTTGTTAGCGGTGCATCTTCTTCCGGGTCCAAGGCTAGGGCCAAAGGAAGGAAAAAGAAGGCCGCCACAAAACCTAGAGGAGGTGTTAGTAAGGTGGGAGGGAAGGGAAAGAAAAAGTTTGCGGTACCGGTAGTAGGCCAGGATGAGTGCTTCCATTGTCACAGGAAAGGGCACTGGAAAAAGGATTGCAAGGCATGGAACGCCAAGAACCAGGAACCGAAGCAAGCTGTGGCTTCGACTTCAGGTGTGTTTGTAATTGAGAATTGTCTGTCGATCAACTCTACTTCCTGGGTATTGGATACCGGATCAGGATCTCATATTTGCAATTCATTGCAGGCACTGAGAAACCGTAGAGTGCTGAAGGAAGGTGATATGACCCTAAAGGTTGCTAACGGAGCTAGCGTGGGAGCTGCGTCCGTCGGGGATTATCACCTAGGATTGACGAGTGGACACATTTTTGTTTTACATAACTGTTTTTTTGTACCAAGCTTAACGTGTAATATCATATCAGTTTCCTTGTTATCAAATAAAGGTTATGATTTCACGTTTGTAAGAGATGTTGTTAACATCCACCTTATTCATGGTTTGATTGGGTCCGGTACACTAAATAACGGTATATATGTTTTAAACCGACTCTAAATTTTCAATGTCCAGAACACACTTAAAAGAAAGTCTCCAGATTTAAATAAAGCTTTCTTATGGCATTGTAGACTGGGTCACATCAATTAGAGAAGGTTGACTAAGTTGCAAAGAGAAGGATATTTAGACTCGTTCGAATATCAAACTTATGACACTTGTCAATCTTGTCTCGAAGGAAAGATGACAAAGACTCCATTCACTGGACAAGGAGTAAGAGCGAGCGAGCTCTTAGGACTCATACACAGCGATGTATGTGGTCCATTGTCTACACATGCAAGAGGTGGTTTTTCATATTTCATTACTTTCACGGATGATTACTCAAGATACGGATTCATTTATCTGATGAAACATAAATCCGAGGCTTTTGAGAAATTCCAAGAGTATAAGAATGAAGTAGAAAACCAAACCGGCAAAAATATCAAGACACTTAGATCTGATCGAGGTGGTGAATACTTGAGTGCCGAGTTCCTAGGTTACCTAAAAGAGAGAGGAATTCTCTCTCAGCTTACTCCTCCATACACTCCACAGCATAACGGTGTATCGGAGAGACGGAATCGAACCCTATTGGATATGGTACGATCAATGATGAGTAATGCTGAGTTACCGCGATCTTTTTGGGGTTATGCGCTAGAATCAGCAGCATATCTTCTGAACAGGGCTCCTACCAAGACTGTGCCTACCACTCCATATCAGATGTGGACTGGGAAGAAACCCCATCTTCAGCATATGAAGATTTGGGGATGTCCAGCTTTTGTTAAAAAGCAGCATGTGGACAAGCTCGAGGCACGATCAGTAAAATGTATGTTTGTGGGATATCCAAAGAACTCCAAGGGATATTATTTCTATTACGCAGAGGAACAAAAGGTTTTTGTTTCTCGTAATGCCCATTTTCTAGAACATCAGTTTTTAGAAAAGGAATCAAGTGGGAGCGAAATAGAACTGGAAGAAATTCCAGAACCACAAACTAATACTGAAAGTTTGGTAGAACCGGTAGTTCAAGAAGAACAGGACATTCCCGCGCCCCTCCGCAGGAGTAGTAGGCCGTCTCATCCGCCTGAGAGATACTACGGTTTTCTCATAGATAGGGATAGAGAGGATTGCATCATAGATGATGATGAACCTACTGACTTCCAGTAGGCCATCCAGAGCGGCGACTCGGTACGATGGCTAGATGCAATGCGGACCGAAATGGAGTCCATGTACACCAATAAAGTATGGACTTTGGACTTTGCTCCAGATGGGGTAAAACCCATAGGATGCAAATGGATCTTCAAGAAAAAGATTGGTGTAGATGGACAGGTGGAAACCTATAAGGCTAGACTTGTAGCAAAGGGTTTTCGTCAAAGACCTGGTTTGGACTATGACGAAACTTTTTCTCCAGTGGCTATGCTCAAATCCATTCGGGTCCTTCTTGCTATTGCTGCCTTCCATGATTACGAAATCTGGCAGATGGACGTAAAGACGGCTTTTCTGAATGGAAATTTAGAAGAGTGCGTCTATATGGATCAGCCAGAGGGTTTCAATCAGAGTGGGAGCAGCGGGAAAGTATGCAAGCTGCTTAAATCCATTTATGGACTAAAGCAGGCATCGCGGAGTTGGAACATCTGTTTTGATGAAACAGTCAAAGAATATGACTTTATCAAAAATCCAGATGAACCGTGCATATATAGTAAAGTTGTAGCCAGAAGTGTCGTATTCCTCATCTTGTACGTGGATGACATTCTATTGATAGGAAATGACATTCCTATGCTACAATCTGTCAAAGGATTCTTGTCACACAGGTTCTCCATGAAAGACCTGGGTGATGCCTCTTACATTCTGGGGATCCGGATCTATCGTGATAGATCCAAGAGGATATTGGGACTTTCGCAGTCCAGGTATATCGACACTGTACTGAAAAGATTCAGTATGGAAGATTCTAAGCGCGGTAATCTACCGGCTTGTCACGGAATCACCCTCTCCAAAGAGATGTCTCCCAAGACTGATTTGGAAAGGGAACGCATGTCTATTATACCCTACGCTTCTGCGGTAGGCTCTATAATGTATGCGATGTTGTGCACCAGACCAGATGTAGCTTACGCGCTGAGCGTGGTAAGCCGGTATCAGTCAGACCCAGGGGAGAAGCACTGGATAGCAGTAAAGAACATTCTCAAGTACTTGAGAAGGACCAACGAGATGTTCTTGGTTTACGGCGGAAAAGACCTCAGGTTGGAGGCCTTTGCTGATTCCGGCTTCCAGAGTGACAAGGACGATTCCAAGTCCATGTCGGGTTATGTCTTTACCCTCAATGGAGGGGCGGTGTGCTGGAAGAGCTCCAAGCAGGACACCGTTGCTGACTCGACGATGGAAGCGGTGTATATAGCTGCTTGCGATGCCGCAAAAGAAGCAGTCTGGATGAAGAAGTTCCTAACAGAAATTCAGGTGGTTCCTACCATAGTTGATCCAATACCACTGTATTGCGACAACAACGGAGCTATAGCTTTAGCAAAGGAACCAAGGCCCCATCAGAAGTCCAGACACATCTTAAGGCGGTATCACCTGATCAGGGAGATCATTGATCGTCGGGAGATCGAGGTTCGGAGACTTGCTTCTGAAGAGAACATTGCTGATCCATTCACGAAGGCCCTACCTCAGATTCAGTTTGAGAGGCTACTCGAGATCATCGGTCTTCGATATGCCAGTACATGGCCCTAGTGCAAGTGGGAGATTGTTAGTGTATATGCCCTAGGGGCCATTATTGTATCATACTAGTTTGTATATTACTTAAAGGAAGCTTGGGATATTCACATGTATATAACAGTCTTGCTAAACATGGTAGTATGCTACTTGGTTTTTCTATCTTAATATGTAAGTATACGTATTGATAGAGCTCTTAGGATCTTGCTTGACTACCAGCGTTGTGATGGCAGTCACACTAGAGGGGGCTGGATAGTCTACAAGCACGTCCTTATTCAGGTCCCTAGTCGTTGGATTATCGAGACAGGGCATCGATACTCCGGAGTAGACTAGTGTGTACGCTTCTCATCCCAGTTGGGGAGATGGTCTGTCCCACAGCCGTCAGTACGTCGTACTGGAGATAGTATCCAGGTGCTCGTTGGGTTACGGGTACACCGGACAGGACTCACAGGGAACTGTTGGATGGTTTTATACCAGTCGTCAGTGAACAGTTCCCAGGTGACATGAGTACAGCATAGTCCACAGACTTGATACTGCTACTTCGCCTCGAGTGTGTCCTACTGTTCTTAGATTGCTACCCTACCACGGCTCAAAGGAGTCGTGCAAACAGGTAGCGGTTGGGTCCAGTCCCGAGCACTTGGAGGCAGTGGCGGTTAGACAGGATTCGTCTCTCCCGGTATTGGGGGTTGATATCGCGCTGTGTCAGAGAGCCATTACGCAAAGTCCCTGGCCAGGGCAAGCGAGATTTGCTGGTAGGTTCCAGTAGTTTCTCAGGGTGTAATGGGCTTCCCTCCGACACGACTTATACCGCTATTACGGGACTGACGCTTGCCGCCCCCTAGGCCCGATATGCGATAGTCTTAGACGAACGGACTGGACTGTAGGGAGATTGTCACATCAAACTCAGTACGAGTTCGGATGGGTTTCATCATCGGCCTTCTTATCGACATCTACCTGGGGACCGTTACATACAGCTAGTGCCGCTTGCGGTCTGTGGTTAAACCCACTGCCAGCGTAGTAGTCGAGTCTCTAGAGTCCCACACAGAGAGTTTCGCTACTCTAGACGAAACGATATAGAGGTCGTATGGTTTTATGACAAAGGGTTCGGACGCGTACGTGTGTTTACACACGTACGTCGTTCGGACAGTTTTTACCAGTCGGCTTTGGTTTAAGCCAGTTACTGGTATCCGGTTATTGGATTTATACAGTCTAAAGTTTTTCCGTATTTTTGCGGAAAGGAGGGGCGTTCTCGTAATTGCGCGAGAAGCTTCTAGAAGGTGGTGACTAAGGAGGTTTAGGTGGCATATACAATGAATGTGATTAGTGAGTCATATGGATGATTCATCCATGTCATTAATGCATCATAAATGCTTAATGACTCATGGAGATGAATCATCACTAGATATTATCAAGCATGGTTGTTAAATTAATTTATTTTCTTTTCTTGTTAAAAAGAAATGCTTGATATATATTATGATAACTCATTATTCTCACTTCATTATTATGTTCACCTTCTCTCTCCTCAAGCTCTCACTCTTCAAACTCTAATCCTCCCCTCTCATGTGTTGAGTACAAAGATTAGTTAGACTTATTAAACCATAACCCTCACTCTATTTCACCTAGCTTCATTGATTAGCAACTAAAGAAGTTTAGTTGCCTCAAGTTTAGAGGCTAAGCTTGGAGTAAAGCTCTCAGGTGGATCGTCTACTACTTCGAGAAGGCCGAGGAGGAGGTGGAGTTCGCAAAGACGAAGGACACGATTCGATAGGTATAATCCCTTAACATAGTAGTATAGAACTTCTATGTTTGTTGTTAGTTATCGTTTAGCTTCGATTCAAGCGGTTAGTCGATGTTTATACTTTAAACAAGTTCGTTTTTAAAATTTCCGCCTCCCCACAAGTACTGGGGTGTTGTACATCGACTTACAGAAACTAGATCACTCGGTTTGCTAAACCTTATGAACTAGAGTGAGTAGAGGAATGTTTTGGTGTCTTTTTATCTCTAAGGCAATAAGTCTCAACACATGAGAATGGTTTGCCTTGAGGTAGAGAGAGCAAGAGGAAGAGGAAGAGGGAGAGCTTGAGAATGAGAGAGCTCAAGAGAGAGAAAGCAAATGATAGAATGAACCATACTCATCTCATTCTCACCTCTCATAATCCAAAAGCCATCATAACAAAAATAGTAATCAAGTATTGTGTAAACGGTTTAAGTCAAAATGGTTATATCATTTCATGCACTCATTTTGCACAAGAGATCAAGCAAGCAAAAGTCTTTTCCATGAAATGATAGCCATTGTCATCATGATGGTCAACTAGTCCAATCTAGTCAACCGGTCAACAAAGTCAACAATTCAACAAAGTCAACCCCTCAACAACCATATCACCATAATACTTAAATAATATTATTGTTAATTATATATCATATTCTCATTAGGGTTGAGCAAAAAGTCAATAGTCAACAGTCAACGGTCAACAACCCTAATGAGAATCCTCTGCCTCTGTCTCTCTGTCAACTGTGCATACACACCCGCATCCGCGTTCCGAGGAACACGAATACAAACGAGATAAAACCAACCCCAAAACGTACACTAGGATCTGGCTTAAACCAAAGCCCGCTAGTGTTAACTGTCCGGACACTGTACGTGCACAAGTGCACGGATGTGACCGAACCCTATCGCAAAACCATGCGACCTGTCGCAAAACCATGCGACCTCTACTCTTTTGCCTAAAGGCGAATAGATTTCTGTGTGGGGCTTTAAAGACTCGACACTACGCTGGCAGTGGGTTTAACCACAGACCACAAGCGGCACTAGATGTGCGTAACGGTCCCCAGGTAGATGCCGACAAGAAGACTGACGAGGTGAAACCCATCTGAACTCCTACTGAGTCTGACTGTGAAAATCTTCGTACAGTCCGATCTGTTCGTCTGATACATCGCATGGCGGGCCTAGGGGCGGTAAACGTCAGTCCCCTAATAGCGGTATAAGTCGTGTCGGAGTGAAGCCCAATACACCCTGAGATAACACTGGAAGCCTACCGGTATATCCCGCTTGCCCTGGCCAGGGACTACTCGTGTAATGGCTCTCCTAGACACAGCGCGATGTCAACCCCCAATACCGAGAGAGACGAATCCTGTCTAACCGTCACTGCCTCCAAGTGCTTCGGGACTGCACCCAACTACTACCTATTTGCACGACTCCTTTGAGCCGTGGTAGGGTAGTAATCAAAGTACAGTAGGAACACACTCAAGGCGAAGTGACAGTGTCAAGTCAGCGGACTAAGCTGTACTCATGTCACCTGGGAACTGATAACTGACGATAGGTATAATACCAACCGGTCAGTTCCCGACGAGTCCTGTCCAGTGCATTCGTAACCCAACGAGCACCCGCATACTATCTCCAGTACGACGTACTGATGGCTGTGGAACAGACCATCCCCCACTCTGGGATGAGAAGCGCATGCGCATGTCTACTCCGGAGTATCGATGCCCTGTCTCGATAGTTCTGCGACTAGGGACGTGCATAATGATGTGCTTATAGATTACCCAGCCCCCACTAGTGCGACTGCCATCACAACGCTGGTAATCAAGCAAAGATCCTAAGGGATCCACTAATGTGTATAGGTGATATACTAAAATAAACACAAGTACACATTGAAGTAGAAACAAACCAAGTAGCATACTACTATTTTGAGCAAGATTGTATATACAAGGTGAATATCCCAAGCTTCCATTAAGTAATATACAAACTAGTATGATACAGTAATGGCCTATAGGGCATATACACTAACAATCTCCCACTTGCACTAAGGCCATGTACTGGCGTATCGAAGACCTATCATCTCGATCAGCCGCTCGAACTGAGTCTGGGGCAAGGCCTTGGTTAATGGATCTGCAGTGTTATCTTCTGAAGCAACCCTCCGAACCTCAATCTCTTGGCGATCCAGATCTCCCTGATCAGGTGATACCGCCTTAAGATGTGTCTGGATCTCTTATGGGACCTGGGTTCCTTCGCTAAAGCTATAGCCCCGTTGTTGTCGCAATACAGAGGTATTGGATCAACAATGGACGGAACCACCTGAAGTTCTTTCAAGAACTTCCTTATCCAGACAGCTTCCTTTGCGGCATCAGATGCAGCGATGTATTTCGCTTCCATCGTCGAGTCTGCAACGGTTTCCTGTTTGGAACTCTTCCAACACACCGCCCCTCCATTGAGGGTAAAGACAAAACCCGACATGGACTTGGAATCATCCTTGTCACCCTGGAAGCTGGAGTCAGCAAAGGCCTCGATCTGGAGGTCTTTTCCGCCATACACCAAGAACATCTCCTTAGTCCTTCTCAGGTACTTGAGAATGTTCTTTACCGCTATCCAGTGTTTCTCCCCAGGGTTTGACTGATACCGGCTTACCACACTTAGTGCATCAGCTACATCCGGTCTGGTACACAACATTGCATACATTATAGAGCCTACCGCAGAAGCGTAGGGTATAAAAGACAAGTGATCCCTCTCCAAATCAGTCTTGGGAGACATCTCTTTAGAGAGGGTGATCCCGTGACAAGCCGGTAGGTTACCGCGCTTGGAATTTTCCATACTGAATCTTTTCAGTATGCTGTCGATGTACCTGGACTGTGAAAGTCCTAATATCCTCTTGGATCTATCACGATGGAGCCGGATCCCCAGGATGTATGAGGCATCACCCAGGTCTTTCATGGAGAACCTGTGTGACAAGAACCCCTTGACAGATTGTAGCAAAGGAATGTCATTTCCTATTAAGAGAATGTCATCCATGTATAAAACGAGGAATACTACAGTTCTCGCTACAAATCTACTATAGATGCATGGTTCATCTGGATTTTTGATAAAGCCAAATTCCTTCACCGTCTCATCAAAACAGATGTTCCAACTCCGCGATGCCTGCTTTAGTCCATAGATGGACTTAAGCAACTTGCACACCTTTCCGCTGCTCCCACTCTGAATGAAACCCTCTGGTTGGTCCATATAGACACACTCCTCTAAATTTCCATTTAGAAAAGTGGTCTTTACGTCCATTTGCCAGATCTCATAATCGTGGAAGGCAGCAATGGCAAGAAGGATCCGAATGGATTTTAGCATAGCCACTGGAGAAAAGGTTTCGTCATAGTCCAAACTAGGTCTTTGACGAAAACCCTTTGCAACAAGTCTAGCTTTATAGGTCTCAACCTGTCTATCTACACCAATCTTCCTTTTGAAGATCCACTTGCATCCTACGGGTTTTACCCCGTCTGGAGCAATGTCCAACGTCCATACCATGTTGGTGTACATGGACTCCATTTCGGTCCGCATTGCATCTAGCCATTTTACCGAGTCAACGCTCTGAACGGCCTGCTGGAAGCTAGTAGGCTCATCATAATCTGTGATGCAATCCTCTCTATCCCCGTCTATGAGAAAACCGTAGTATCTCTCGGGCGGATGAGACTGCCTACTACTCCTGCGGAGAGGCGTAGGAATGTCTTGTTCTTTTGAACACTCTGGTTCCACTAAGCTTTCAGTAATAGTCTGTGGTTCTGGAATATCTTCCAGTTCTACTGCGCTCCCATTAATTTCCTTTTCTAAGAACTGGTGTTCTAGAAAGTGGGCATGACGAGAAACAAAAACCCTTTTTTCCTCTTCGCAGTAGAAGAAATATCCCTTGGAGTTCTTTGGATATCCCACAAACTTGCACTGCACTGAGCGTGCCTCGAGCTTGTCCGCATGCTGCTTTTGACAAAAGCTGGACTTCCCCATGTCTTAATGTGATTGAGATGGGGCCTCTTCCCATACCACATCTCATATGGTGTAGTAGGCACAGTCTTAGTGGGAACTCGGTTCAAAAGGTATGCTGCTGATTCTAGCGCATACCCCCAGAATGATCGCGGTAACTCAGCGTTACTCATCATGGACCGTACCATATCCAATAAGGTTCAGTTCCGTCTCTCTGATACACCGTTATGTTGCAGAGTGTATGGAGGAGTAAGCTGAGAGAGAATTCCGTTCTCATTTAAATAGTTCAGGAACTCGGCACTCAAGTATTCACCACCTCGATCCGATCTTAGAATCTTGATACTTTTGCCGGTTTGCTTTTCTACTTCATTCTTATATTCCTGGAATTTTCCAAAGGCTTCGGACTTATGTTTCATTAAGAAGACATAACCGTACCTTGAAAAGTCAACCGTAAAAGTAATGAAGTAAGAATAACCGCTTCGCGCATGTGTAGACATTGGACCGCACACGTCGCTGTGTACGAGTCCCGAGAGCTCGCTCGCCCTTACTCTGTGTACAGTGAACGAAGTCTTTGTCATCTTTCCTTTGAGACAGGATTGACAAGTGGCATACGATTGATATTCGAACGCATTCAAATATCCTTCTGTATGTAATTTCCTCAACCTTCTCTCATTGATGTGACCCAGTCTACAATGCCACAAGAAAGTCTGATTTATTTCCGTAGACTTTCTTTTGTGTGTATTCTGGACATTGAAAATCTGCGGTTGGTTTAATACGTATATACCATTGCTTAATGTACATGACCCAATCAGAACTTGATTAAGGTGAATGTTTATAACATTGCTTACAAACGTAAATTCATAACCTTCTTTAGAAACCAAAGATACAAAAATGATATTACAAGTTGCGTTGGGTACAAAAAAGCAATTACGCAAAATCAAAACATGTCCATCTGACATTCCCAGGTGATAGTCCCCCACGGCCTTAGCATCCATGCTAGCTCCGTTTGCAACTTTGAGAGTCATGTCACCTGCCTTCAAAACCCTACGGTTTCTCAACGCCTACAAAGAATTACAGATATGAGATCCTGATCCGGTATCCAATACCCAGGAAGTAGAGTTTATTGAAAGACAGTTTTCAATAACATACACACCTGAAGCTGAAGCCGCAACCTGCTTCAGATCCTGTGTTCTGGCCTTCCAAGCCCTGCAATCATTTTTCCAGTGTCCCTTCTTATGACAATAGAAGCATTCTTCCTTATCCACAAGCTTTCCCACTTTCTTTGTTGCTTGTGCCTTTCCCTTCGTATCCACTTTATTAACACCGCGCCTTGGTTTGGCGAGGGCTTTCTTCTTCTTTCCCTTGGCTTTCGCCTTGGACCTAGAAGAGGAAGATCCTCATACAAACAAAGTGGATGTTTCCCTACCTTTCTGTAGGGTGCCCTCTGCACTCCTCAGCATGTTGAGGAGTTCTGAAAGTTCAACTTCCTTTTCTTGTAAGTTGAAGTTCAGGATAAACTGGGCGTAAGTGGAAGGAAGGGACTGGAGAATCAAGTCCGTATAGAGCTCATTCTCCAACGTGGTCCCAAGGTCCACGAGCTCTTCTATGTAGCCAATCATCTTAAGCACGTGTTCCGCTACCGATGATCCGATGGCCAACCTTGCCGAAAATAACTTCTTCGACACTTCGTATCTTGCGATACGAGACTGCTCTCCATACAGTTCTTTTATATGGAGAAATATGGATTCGAGGTCCATATTCTCGTGCCTCCTCTGATGTTCGTTGTCCATAGAGGCAAGCACGAGACACTTGGCCTTCGCGCAATCGATTTCCCAGGTCTTACGGATTTCCTTATCCGCGACGCTGGTTTCGGGACCTGGGACAGGGGAGCTTTAGTGGTAAGAAGATACCCCAGCTTGTCGTAAGTGATTGCCATGTTGACATTCCTGAGCCAATCTTTGTAGTTTGGCCCTGTCAGTATGTTTTTATCTAGAAGTAACTTAAGTCCAGTCATGTCGATTGGTCGCTGCAATTAGGAGAGAGAGAAGAAACACTCAGCATGATGCTCTTGCAAGTTTAGAATGGTTTTTAGTTTGTCTAAACAGGATGGCTCCCACTGTTTCTCGAATCCCTCCTCAAACCAAAAAGGAAGAATTAGTCAGGATCAATCTCACCGTACAATTCTTGCTTAACCGTTCAGTCAGGCCAGTGTCGGTACTTCGAGGGAGGTTTTCCAACGCATTCGCGAAGATCCTTAATTAAATAACCTCTTTTCCCTGTGGGCGTAGCCCCGCTAACACCTTTCTAGACACCTACTTGGTTTATAGCATTGATCGTTAAGTGAGAAATTTCCCGAGGAGTAGCATATACTCACAGTAGGATCGGGATCCAAATATCATCACGTGACGAAACTGAAGGAATCCTAACAGAATCATCACACTCCAAATGGTACGCAACACTAGCAAGTTTCAGTTCTTTTGAAACTCCCGGAGTGGATTTTTGCCCCATGCTCTTATGACCTTGACTTTGGCCAACAAATCATAAGTCACATGTCAAGTTCTACCCGTCGTTCTCCAGGTTAATTTGGATCCACCCGCACCTACCCTTGACTTTGGCCAACAAGGCAGTATGACTGTTCCAAACCAACGCATCTATCTATGCTGCACATGAATACCCAATAGCTACCAATCACTATGCCTTGACTTTGGCCAACAAACATAGCTTGAATACTATTGACTATTCATGTGAAACGACGGAGGGCTATGAATGGTTTTGGCTAAACCGTGAACGTAGTGAACTTGATATAATCGATGGAACGAGATAGCTTTTAAAAGGAGTGGCTCAAGCTCCGCATTTAAAAGTCGGTTTTGAAAAGAACCGAGTGGTTTTTCAAAAGTGTTCCAACGACTTTTACTTGGTTTATTTTTCTGGCATTAGTTCTTTTAATGCGTGATATTCTTGCATTAGTTCTTTTAATGTGTCCCATCATTTAATCCTACCATTGCAGAAAACAACCAAAATATGACGTACGCTTAAGCCATTTGCATTCACCACGGGGCCCCGTCATTACCCGTTAGGTTACTTAACTAACGACAGAGCGGAGGCTGGATTAGCGCGGCTGTAAAACATAAGCAATGCCTAAATAATATCATATATAGATATATTGTAATGATAGCCATTTCAGATCACAGATGAACACATTGGATATACTAGGAACCCGCAATTCGTACTAGCCTGTAACGAAAAGCAGATTACACGGTCGCGGTGAATAGCCAATACCCCACCCAAGACTCCTACGGGTGCGGCAAACTACCCGCCAAGTACCCGAAGTGAAGCAACCTCCCTCAACTCCGTGAGTAGGCCACTCGGCACTTCGGCATACCCGGTAGTTTGTGCACCCCCTCCATGGGTCTATCCTAGGAGCAAAAACAGTAAAAAGAAATTATACAATTACGGCTACAACCCGGACCCGGTTGTGCGGCCATACAAATAATTATTACATCAATTTACAAATTTACATTAATTGAAAGAAGAGAAAACTCTCGTCTCACAACCCCCGGCTATTCACCAGCGACAATCCAATGAATTCATATACACATTCCAGCAACATTACAGATCACAGATTTGTATAACCCCCACCAATCGACATATAGCGATTAGCAGACGTTCAATACAAATATCACATCACAGATAAAAACCAGTAGGCTTAAGTCTTTAGAAGTTCGATAAAAAATACCGATTTTTAGGCCCCAAACACAAAATTTTCGTTCTGGAAAATCTGGGCTGAAAAGACATATTCCAAAAATCCCAAAACAACCCCAGAAATACACTGCACTAAATTTGGACCTCGGCCGAGTCAACTCGGCCGCGGAACCGCGGCGGGAGCGTGCTCCCGCCGCGTTTCCACGACGCTTTGATCTGTACGTGGGCCCAAATTTTGTGATTATTCTATAAAAAGCCTGAGCCTATTTTTAAGATGAAATTTTTCAAATTTTGAACAGAAATAAAATCGGCAGAAACTTGACAAATCGGGTTCGTTTCGTGACTTTTTCTTTGATCGATTTCCTAGTTACTTTGCTAACATGTTAGATAGAGTTTAACTAGGCTCTAATACCACTGTAAGTCCATTCTACCTCTCCCGGTACTTTCGGGCATGCGGAATTTGATAAAAAACAATTTTCTAGAGGCGGTAACATGGACTCAAAACCGGATCTTTTTTAAACATCTAACTAACAACCTAACTAGGAGTTGTTAACTACTCGGTTAGGGGGTTATACCTTTCTTTCTTGAACTCCTTCGTCTTTAAGCCTCGATGGTTGTCCGGATCGGCTTCACCCCGTCGTCTCCTTGCGCCGAAGATCGATCCACCTGAAAGCTTCTACCTTTGGCTTCTTCTTCGAACTTTGAAGAAACTAGTTCACTCGGTTTGCTAAACCTTGTGAACTAGAGTGAGTAGAGGAATGTTTTGGTGTCTTTTTATCTCTAAGGCAATGAGTCTCAACACATGAGAATGGTTTTCCTTGAGGTAGAGAAAGCAAGAGGAAGAGGAAGAGGGAGAGCTTGAGAATGAGAGAGCTCAAGAGAGAGAAAGCAAATGATAGAATGAACCATACTCATCTCATTCTCACCTCTCATAATCCAAAAGCCATCATAACAAAAATAGTAATCAAGTATTGTGTAAATGGTTTAAGTCAAAATGGCTATATCATTTCATGCACTCATTTTGCACAAGAGATCAAGCAAGCAAAAGTCTTTGCCATGAAATGATAGCCATTGTCATCATGATGGTCAACTAGTCCAACGTAGTCAACCGGTCAACAAAGTCAACAAGTCAACAAAGTCAACCCCTCAACAACCATGTCACTATAATACTTAATTAATATTATTGTTAATTACGTATCATATTCTCATTAGGGTTGTGCAAAAAGTCAATAGTCAACAGTCAACGGTCAACAACCCTAATGAGAATCCTCTGCCTCTGTCTCTCTGTCAACTGTGCATACACACCCGCATCCGCGTTCCGAGGAACACGAATTCAAACGAGATAAAACAAACCCCAAAACGTATACTAGGATCTGGCTTAAACCAAAGCCCGCTAGTGTTAACTGTCCGGACACTGTACGTGCATAATTGCATGGATGTGACTGAACCCTGTCGCAAAACCATGCGACCTGTCGCAAAACCATGCGACCTCTACTCTTTTGCCTAAAGGCGAATAGCTTTCTATGTGGGACTCTAAAGACTCGACACTACGCTGGCAGTGGGTTTAACCACAGATCGCAAGCGACACTAGCTGTGCGTAACGGTCCCCATGTAGATGCCGACAAGAAGACTGACGAGGTGAAACCCATCTGAACTCCTACTGAGTCTGACTGTGACAATCTCCGTACAGTCCGGTCTGTTCGTCTGATACATCGCATGGCGGGCCTAGGGGGCGGTAAACGTCAGTCCCCTAATAGCGGTACAAGTCGTGTCGGAGTGAAGCCCAATACACCCTAAGATAACACTGGAAGCCTACCAGTATATCCCGCTTGCCCTGGCCAGGGACTACTAGTGTAATGGCTCTCCTAGACACAGCGCGATGTCAACCCCCAATACCGGGAGTGACGAATCCTGTCTAACCGTCACTGCCTCCAAGTGCTTCAGGACTGCACCCAACTACTACATGTTAGCATGACTCCTTTGAGCCGTGGTAGGGTAGTAATCAAAGTACAGTGGGAACACACTCACGGCGAAGTGACAGTGTCAAGTCAGCGGACTAAGCTGTACTCATGTCACCTGGGAACTGATAACTGACGATTGGTATAATAACAACCGGTCAGTTCCCGACGAGTCCTGTCCAGTGTACTCGTAACCCAACAAGCACCCGCATACTATCTCCAGTACGACGTACGGATGGCTATGGGACATACCATCTCCCATTCTGGGATGAGAAGCGCATGCGCTAGTCTACTCCGGAGTATCGATGCCCTGTCTCGATAGTCCTGCGACTAGGGACCTGCATAAGGATGTGCTTATAGATTACCCAGCCCCCACTAGTGTGACTGCCATCACAACGCTGGTAATCAAGCAAAGATCCTAAGGGCTCCACTAAAGTGTATAGGTGATATACTAAAATAAACACAAGTACACATTGAAGTAGAAACAAACCAAGTAGCATACTACTATTTTGAGCAAGATTGTATATACAAGGTGAATATCCCAAGCTTCTATTAAGTAATATACAAACTAGTATGATACAGTAATGGCCTCTAGGGCATATACACTGACACTTTGATGTCAAACACCGATGGATATGGGATCATTCATCGCCCATCATATAGGTCAAGATGCGTATACGCTAGTCTACTCTGGTGTATCGATGCCCTGTCTCGATACACCCTCGACTAGGAACAGTTATAGGATGTACTCGTTGACTACCCTAGCCCCACTAGTATGATCTGCATCATAGTCCTAGTAGTCGAGTACATATCCTAAGGGCTTTATCAGCATGTGAGAGCAAGACAATAAACCAATACAAGTCAACATGTTAAGATAAAGTGAAACCAAATAGCATACTATCATGTCAAGCAAGAAAGTCCTCTCTCTAAATATATCCAAGCATCCACTATAATATACATCATATGTACAACAATGGCCTCTAGGGCATATATATAACTAACAGAATGCAATAATGAACTAGCATATGAAACAATAATATATAGGAACTATCAGATAGCAAGCTATGCCAATGAAATAATATTTTCTAAGTGTACGTGAAATAGCAATTACCGATGAAGATGTGTGTGAGCCGGCAAGCAAGTGTACGTGGGGCATACGCATCATCAGTAATGGTGCGGGTGTCCTAAAACAGGTTTCATCATTACTCACGAAAATACATATAGACATGCAATGCAATGCAAACAGCAGAATAAATGGCAAATGAATAGTAAATGCAGCAATAATATGCGGAATATGAATAGTAACGCAACAATAAAAAATCTACATTACTATGTATGTGTCATACCGTTTTGCCATTTGAAATAATATGAATCGTTGTGTTTTGAAAACAAGGGCTACGGTGTTTTTAAGAAAAAGGTACGTCCTTTGAAATATCCGTAGAATCTCTTGGCCTGTCTTTCAAAATACTCACAATTCGTTAGTTTAAAATAGGTATGACTCAAGTCTAGTCTAACGTCTACAAGTAACTACAGGAATAACTAACAGTCTAATCGAAAGGGTAAGGAAAGCCATCTAAGTCTTAGTCGATATATATATAGTCGGTGATCCCGCCTCAATAGTATCCCATACAATACACTATATAATATGACATCCTCGAGTCAAGAGTGCGGATCTATCATCAATAAGTAGCTCGTACGGCAAATCCTTTGTACGGCATCCCAAATCTGGGTACGTGTCAAATATCACATTTATCTTATTTTTCATCTAGTATCCTTATTATCACATATCGTGAACTGGGTATTGATCTACGTCTAGTACAATATTGATATCATCTATATATATATATATATGCGTGTGTATGAAACACATCGCCTAAGGACCCGTTATAATATCGTGTCGTATATCATAATACGAACCATATCATATCACCGATCTCATGGCACCATTCCCAATCTCATCGACTCATCTCCAAATACCATATACTATCCTCATCATCCATGTATATGTATACATATTTATATATATACATAGTCCCATACCTATGTGTGTATATATATATACATATCCCCATATACGCACAAGTAATAAAATGTATGCGAGTGTGTGTGCGTGCGTGTATGCAAATCATTAATCTAGGGTTTCGTGACTAAGAACCTAAACTACGTTACTTCTAATTTCACTAAACTAACCCATAAACACATAAACCTATCTTGATAATCATAGTATCACAATAAACATACTTATAAACATAAGTATACGTATTCGTATACGACACTACGAAACTGCGGGCGTGCTATACGCTATCCACCCGACTTCCCCCATAGATATATATCTACTCATCTCGATCCTTGCTTGCCGAAGTTAATGACGCCACGCTCGTCCTTGTCTTTCATGTCCACTTGGGGTACCTACATATATACACATATAGCATCGTAAACGAAATCAAGCACGAAAACCAAAATGTCGCACGAATCACCCATAGGTTAAAACCTATAGTTTACGCATGCAAGAATAACCAAACAACTCTCGACGATCAACATATAAACGTGAATCGACCGAGATGAAACACAAATACAAAGTCCCATTCATTAAAAGCTGCAAAATGAAATAAGTAACAACGTAAAACACTTCCAGATTTTGCCCTAGGTCAAATTGGTCCATTTTGCATACGGGAGGGGTCTAGTTTAAAGATACTGGAGCCATGAACCAAACACCATTGCATTTCAACCTACCCTGGCCGCAAATTGCAGCCAAGAACATTAAATCTACGGCAAAGTAGGGGGAATTGGTGCTCTGGTCTCTGTGGTAGCATCCTGGGTGCCTGCATGACTCACAGTGTTTGCAAAAAAATTCCTAGTGTCCCCGGGTGCTAGCAAATATAAATTTCCCATCACAATTTCCAGAAAAATACGGTATCGGGGTTTCTAGGTTCGTGTTGCAGGGTTTAAGTCTATGGTTTTAGTCTGTAATCACACGTTAAAGGGGTTGTATGGTCTCTACTAATCTAAATTACACCATAGCAACATAATTAAAACCCGAACCTTAACTAGGAATTTTCAAAGATCCCAAAACCATATCAAAACTCTTCTAAACATGGATAGAAGCTAAAGTGAAAGTAATACTACACTAATGATAAAGAAAATACCTCATTTGGCAACTCAAGAATTTTCTTGAGTTGCCCCAAATCTCCAAAATCCGATTTTTCTTCGTCCAAAGTGTTGGTAGTGGGCTTGTGCATGTTTTTAATGAAGTCGGGATGGAATTTTGATGTTGTTTTGGGGGTGTTTTGAGGGTTGAAGAGATGGGGGAGGAAGAGGGTAGCCATGGGAGCTGAGGGGAGAGAATGATGAAGGAATATAAATGAGGGAACACAAGCCATGGTCCATGGTTGACCCCCTCACCTCTCTCTCCTGCCCATACCCATTTCTTTACTAATTTCCTTTCCTTTCTTTTTCTTCTTTTCTCTTCTCTTTTCTTTTCTCTTTTCTTTTCTCTCATTTAAAACCAACCCAAAACAAGAAAAGCCATGGAGAAAAATGTAACAAGTGTGAAAAATGACATGGTGCATGTCATGTGCACAAATCCGGCTTAATACACGATTAGTAACATTTAATCACGATTATCATTAAAATGGAATATAATTAATCAAGAAAATTTATAGTTTTCTTAAATTATATAAAACACCCTCATTTCAGTAATTTCTATAATTTTCCAAATTTTTCCTAATTTATCGATATTTAATTATACTGCACTAATAAAATAATCTATATATTTATTATTCAATTAAAAAAATTCCCAAAAATAATATTTAATTTTTCTGAAATGTTACACGGTATCAGTCAAACCCAGAGGAGAAGCATTGGGAAGCAGTAAAGAACATTCTCATGTACCTGAAAAGGACTAAGGAGATTTTCTTGGTGTATGGCGGAAAAGGACCTCCAGATAGAGGCCTTTGCTAACTCTGTTGGAGATAGTGCCCTCAGAGTCAATTATTGGATCACAGGCACGTGATTGCAATGATTGAGGGAGGACCTATCCCGGTAGGACAGTCTTACTCGAGATGATAGTATGCTATCTGGTTTATCTTTATCATCGTGTACTGCTTTAGGTGACCAGACAGGTCGCTATTACACGTTGATAGAGCCCCTAGGATTTTTGCTTGACTGCCAGCAATATGAGGGCGATCATATACGTGGGAGCTGGTAGTCTATAAGCACATCCTTAAAAGGTCCCTAGTCGTAGGATTTTCGAGATAAGGCATCGATACTCCAGAGTAGACTAGTGTATACAGTCGAGACCCCGACGAGGGGCGGTGGCCGGTCTCACAAGCCACTGGTGTCAGTTGGTTCGCCTAAGATGTATACAGGTGCTCATTGGGTTATGAGTACACCGGACAGGACTCGCCGGGAAAATGCTAGTTGGTCTTATACCTGACGTCAGATAGCAGTTCCCTGGTGACATGTGTACATGTTAGTTCATCGACCTGAGGATCATTATTTGTCTCGTGTGAGTTCCCACTGTACTTTGATTACTATCCTACCATGCTCAAAGGAGACGTGCAAACAGCTTTTAGTTGGGTACAGTCCCGAGCCACATGGAGGCAGTGAGCGGACCTTCGGGGGTTCGTCTCTCCCGGTATTGGGGGTGAGGTCGCGCTGTGTCTAGGAGAGCCAGAACATGAAAAGTCCTTGGCCAAGGTAGGAGATTTACTGGTAGGTATTCCAGTAGTATCTGAGGGTGTTCTGGGCTGATCTCTGACACGACTTGTACCGCTTTTGGGGGTCTGACTTTTACCAACCCCCTAGGCCCGCCATGCGATGCTCATAGACGAACGGACCAGACTGTACGGATATTGTCACTGACAGGCTCAGTAGGGTGTCAGGATGAGTTCGCTCATCGACGTCCCTTTTGGTCAATACCTGGTAGCCCGTTACGTATTGGCTTATACCTCTGACGTGCTAGTGGTTAAATCCACAACCAAGATGTTGATGAGTCTTTAGAGTCCCCCACATTCAGTTGCTCAAGTTTTCAGGCATAACGCTGTAGAGGCCATATGGAGATATGGCAGGTTTCGATCAGATACGTGCGGTATAGCACGGATCAGGATCGGACGGTTAATACTACCGGGTTTTGGTTTAAACCGGATCCTAGTATTGTACAGTGTAGATTTTGTCTCGTTGCATTTGTATTCGGTCGGAATACAGATGCGGGTGTGTATACACAGTATCGGGGTTTTCCTATAATTTATTACGGGATCAGTTTTCTGGAGTTGCCAGTTTGTTTTCCGTTTCGGCCATATTTCTTTGTATCTTTCATTGGCCGAAGTTTGGTGGAGGAGGGCTTATTTGCATTTGTGCAAATAAGCAATTGTGGAAGGTGTCTTTGCATATTGTCGCATCATGATGGCTTCATGATGGTGCACTTTCCTTGACTTCTTGACTTGATCATTACTTGACTTTTGGAGTAATGATGTTGGGTTATGATGGTTGCTTTGGAGTGGGACTTGGTTTTTGATCATGTTTTATCATGATACCTTTCTCTCTCTCTCTTATTATTGATCCAACCCCTTTGGCATTTTCCCACTCCCCCTTACCTCAAGTGGCCGGCCATTGATATGAGTGGGCTGTCCCATATTTTTGGTGGGGTGATTTTTGTTCATTAGGCTTCATAAAATCCCCACATCTCTATCTCAAAAGAGTGAGTTTATTTTCTTCCACCAAATGGCAACCTCCACTACCCCCAAAAATGAGACATGGTTCTACACACATTCTACAGCAATTCTTGGGCACGTCGACTCGCCAACTTCGAGCCCGAGTTGCCTCGGTATAGAGGTGTAAGCCCGTAAAAGAAGCCGGCGACATGGTGCCCTTCCGGCGACCAGGTGGAGACTGGAGATTCCGCGGTAGATCGGGACGACGACGAGAAGACCGGAGGACACGGATCACTCGGTATATCTCTCTTCCCATCTTGTAGTTAGCTAGGACTAGTTTAATGGCCCGATCCGGGTTATAGTGCGCGGTGGTCCCGGTTTGAAAAAATTAAAGTTAAGCATCTCTTCCGCACTCCGGCGTCGGATTGACGGCCGGGGCGCCGCCGTGCACTTACAGTGGTATCAGAGCCTCGCCATTAACATAGTCTAGCTTTATCTAATGTGTTTTACATTTCCGATCGAACAAAATTCCAAAAACCCGCGTTTTCTTCACATCAGTTTCTGTTGAAATTTTTTGGAGTCCAAAAATTTTTCAGGTTGTCTCAGAATACTGTGCAAGAAATTATAAGACATCTGTGAAAATTTGGTAGAGTGTTACTGTAGAACAGCCGCGGAATCGCTGCCAAATCCCCCTTGGTGTCGCGGTTCCGCCGTAGTTCAGTGAGTTCACTGGACCAATTTTTCACAGTGATCTTTTTACAGGAAAATTGGGCTTTTGGAACATTTATTTTGGGCCCAGAATTTCTTGATGTGCTACAGTAGTACTTGGGG
The DNA here is from genome assembly GCA_030015575.1 of Agapanthus africanus. Lineage (NCBI taxonomy): Eukaryota > Viridiplantae > Streptophyta > Magnoliopsida > Asparagales > Amaryllidaceae > Agapanthus > Agapanthus africanus. The sequence continues at coordinate 243,626,369 of CM057347.1, read as the reverse complement.
GCCCACTTGGTAAAATTTGATCGATCGGATATATTAAACACATTAGTTCACAGTATTTACATTATATCTGCGACCATGAATATCACTTGATCGGTAAATCCTGTCTAACTGCTATAGCCCAGTTAGACGGATTTGCGAATGTGACCTTCACGTTGATGTTCTGTGTATTGCTGTGATGTTGCGGATCGGTCGTGGGGGATAGCCTGGTTGCAATGCAAGTACAGTTTTTGTTGTATTATGTACATTTGATATTGCGGGGAGAGCGTCCGACATGTGGACTGCCGTCACTGCCTGTTTGTTTTATTCTTTTTGGGCACGACCGGGTTGCGGTCGATGTACCCGTTGTATGTATATTTTACTTTCTGTACTAGGATTGCCCCGCGGAGGGGTGCACGGATAGTCGGATTCTAGAGGGCAACGAGCCCACATCTCATGGCATTGAGACGGAGGGGGCTTCACTCTAGAATTGGCGGGCTATTCGCCGCACTCATAGGGGGTACAGGTTGACCCAGGAGGGGTGCCCAAGTTACCGGATTCCGTGAAGTGCTGGGTGGTCCATTCACGTTGCTGAAGGGGGCTGCCTCGCTTCAGGTTTTGGCGGGTGACTTGCCGCGCCCTTAGGGGTCTAGGATTTTCATTGCACAGGCTATCCATACGACCAGGGGAATGTCGGGTTTCAGTAGTGGCTCTGTGAAACCCGGGGATCCCAGATATCTGTATTGTTCCGTGATGCTGTACATTTCTGTGATGTTGCATTTTATCACGCCTTGAACGAAATATTATATATTGATATATATACTAGTAGATGTTGTATATGTTTTGCATCCGCGCTAGTCAAGTCCCCGCTCTATCGTTAGTTAGCTAACCTAACGGCTAATGACGGGACCCAATGGCGAATGCGGATGGCATATACGTACATCAGTATATTTTCGTTCTTTGTGGTGTGATCAATTGATGGGACTGTGTTGATTCGGATCAATGCAAGTTAAACAAACCTAATCTGATGTTGTTGGAACACTTTTCAAAAAGCTGTTATTGCAAGGACGTTCACTTTTGTTTTGCACCGTGGTATTCAGTTGGAATATCCTGCTCTTCAGTCGACGAGGCAAGGGCCGAGATCCCTTCACCGGGAGTGACCCCTTGGACAAAAGTTTGCGTCAGAGCAATAACTTCATTATAGCCGATTACTTTTTCTTTGCATCGTGGTATTCAGTTGGAATATCCTGCACCTCATTCTACGGGGAAAGAGCCGAGATCCCTTCACCGGGAGTGACCTCTTTAGCAAAGGTTTTCGTCACTATATTTTTAAAAGCTATCCGTTCCTTCAACGATATCAAGTTCATTACGTTAATGGTTTTCACCAGAAACCATTCGTAGCCCTCCGTCGTTTCATATGGGTGGTCAATAGTATTCAAGCTGTGTATGTTGGCCAAAGTCAAGGCACAGTGATTGGTAGCTATTGGGTATTCATATGCAGCATAGATAGATGCGTTGGTTTGGGGCAGTCGTACTACTATTTTGGCCAAAGTCAAGGGTATGTACGGGTGGGCTCAAATTAACCTGGAGAATGACGGGTAGAACTTGACAAGTGACTTATGATATGTTGGCCAAAGTCAAGGTCATAAGAGCATGGGGCAAAAATCATACCGGGAGTTTCAAAAGAACTGAAACTTGCCAGATATGCGCATACCTTCTAGAGTGTGATAGCGTGAGCGGATTCCGTCACGTTATCTTGCGATGATAGTTGGATCCCGATTCCCACTGATGAGTTAGTTTACTCCTCGGGTGATCCCGACTAATTCTTCTTTCGGGTTTGGAGAAGAATTTGAGGTTACAGTGGGAGGTTTCCTGATTAGATAAAGTGATAACCATTCTGATCTAGGTTAGAGTGCACGCTGAGTGTTTCTTTTCTCTCTCTCTTTGGCAGCGACCATTGACCCGACCCTAGACTATGACTCAATGACCAAGTTGACCGAACCTTCTTAAACATTGGCTTTTGGATTGTCAGAATTGCAAACCTCATTGCCACTCCTCCTTTTACCCTTTTTTCCAGGACACCCCGTATTACTACGAACGTCCACTTCCATTGGACAAAACCATCGTATGGTTAGATACGAACTCGAAAGAATTTATTCGAGGATGGTTTCAGATTCTGGAGGAAACGGATAGGACTATTCAGTTGACTTTTCCTTTTACCTTCTCTCAGGTTGTGAGTACCCCTTAGATTACGGGATAGTACACCTATTACGCAAATTGGATAGTCTTCTTCCAAACCTTAGGCTGGTGCCGACCTGTAGGGAATAAAGAAAACCAATTAGCCTAACGATGGTGCACAGAAGGTATTAAGTTAAGACAAAGCAAGGGATTAGTAAGAGGGAAAAGTAAATTGCAACTGATATTCACGACCAAACCAGGTATTTCATTACCACTCCCACTTCACCTTTGTATTTCTCCAGGACACTCCGTATCACTACGAAGATCCACAGTTTATTGGATACTCCATCGTATGGTTATATACGAACTCGAAAGGAACTCGTTCCAGTTCGGGGATGGATTCTGGTTCAGGAGAAATAGGAATAAGGTTTATTCGGTTGTCTTTTATCTTCACCTTCTCTAGCTTTGCGAGTGCTCCTAGGATTAGGACAGTACACCCATTATGCTTATTGGATAGTCTTCTTCCAAACCATAGGCTGGTGCCGAACGGTAGGGAAGGAAGAAAACCATTTGGCCTAAAGGGTGTGCAGAAGGTAATGACTAAAGACATATAAAGGGATTTGGAGAGGTGGCAAAGAATTATACGGTTACAGTCGTCAATCTGGAAGAGGCATTACTAGGAATACCGGGATACCCCATTGAAACATTTCAATGTTTCAGTTTCACTGTGTACTGTTAAAGGAAAACTGATTTCCCAATTAGTCCTTACTCCAGGGTATGTATTTACCAGGTATGATTCTCACATCTGTATGGTTTTACAGATGATGAGTGGGAGTAGGTTAGTGGGAATTAGGTGATCATCCTCATTATATCGGGATTCGTTGTAATCAGTGATATTTGAGGAAGTCACCTGGGTTGTTTGACGGTCGGCAAATATTTGGTTTTGAATATCCGCTGTTGTGCACCAATTTCAAATTGATATATCTGTACATCTATTTTCATAGAATGAGATATACCTTTTTGAAATTATGTCTATGACATTTACCTATATCAGTGGATGGTTAGGTAAGGAGCATTAAACAGCGGTGTAATTCTTCTTAACCATAAGTACAGTTTTCAACCTACGACGCACAATGAATGAGTTATCAGACTCAAGGGACTTATACAGAGTATTGTATGTTGTCCAGGGTCCATCAGGACAGAGGGGTTGGTCCTCGTACTATATTCGGTTTACTTATGACTTCTCTAGTTTTTAGACAGGTGTTTCGTGGAAACACATGGTCCGAATTTTGAGAAGTTATAGGTATATGGATAAAGTAGAGAACCAGGTATTACAAGTATCAGGATTCTTCAAGGTGATCGAAGATGTAGATACTTGTGTGTGGTATTCAGTTGATAGTAGTGATTAAGAGAACTTTCTTCTCTTTCAGGTTACTCATAATTGGAAGCATTTCAAAGTTGAGTAACGCTGATTGGCCTCCTTCCATTTAGTTGACATGCACTGGAGACAGCTGCATGATTTGAATCTGGTTCAATTAAATCAGTGCCTCTGGTCCTATATTGGATATAGAACAGTTCGTATCTTAACAATGTTAAGGTACGGGGAGTTGTCCGGCTTATGATTAAAACCAGACACTGGACAACTCAAGGCACGTTTCTGTAATGGCTGTTTGTGGGTTGACCCAGGCTATGACGAGGGTTGACTTTCTACCATCTAGAAGAACAATAGCGATATTGTTCTAGACTCGCCACAGTTTTAAATAAAATGGATTTTTCAGAAAACAGTAGTGGGAGTATGGTAGAACTGGAAGTAATTCCAGAACCACAAACGATTACTGAAGATTTGATAGGAACCTAAAGATTCAATCTGGTTTGACATTCCATTGGCCACTCCGCAGATATAGTGGGTAACTTCAGGCACCCGAGAGGTACTCCGGTAGCCTCAAGGACGGTGACAGGGAAGTTCTTGTTTACCCTGACTTGCCATTGCTGTTGTTCCAGACTGTGAGACCCGGCAGGAGGATGAGTATAGCGTCGTTCTAAACTGGTTTTAGAAGTGTACGTGTATATGACTCTGCCAGAGGGTTGTCGTAGTCAGTGGGAGCAGCGGAAGCATTGGTGGACAGGTGGCTTATGTCTATTTATAGACTAAAGCAGATGTAGCGGAGATAGATCATCTATTTCTGATGTGACAGTCGTAGGTTTGACTTCATCAGAATAGGGGATGGATCTGTTGAGAAGGTAGTAGGGTGTGATGTCATGGTATTTGGATGACATACACAGCGTAGGAAGTGATATTCCTATACTACAATCGGTTATACTTTGGTCGTCACACAGTGGTTTCTCCACATGGAACTTGGACATTATATCAGACATACTGGTTACTAGATCTATGGTTTTAGATCTAGATTTGGGTAGTTTCCCAATCTGGGTACTTAGACAGCATTCTAAGAGTATTTAGAATGGACGACTCCTGGCACGGTAGTGTATGTTAGTGTATATACCCTTGAGGCCATTACTGTATCATACTAGTTTGTATATTACTTAATGGAAGCTTGGGATATTCACCTTGTATATACAGTCTTGCTCAAAATAGTAGTATGCTACTTGGTTTGTTTCTACTTCAATATGTACATGTGTTTATTTTAGTATATCGCCTATACACATTAGTGGAGCCCTTAGGATCTTTGCTTGATTACCAACATTGTGATGGCAGTCACACTAGTGGGGCTGGGTAATCTATAACCACATCCTTATGCAGGTCCCTGGTAGAAGGACTATCGAGACAGGGCATCGATACTTCGGAGTAGACTAGCGCATGCGCTTCTCATCCAAGTGTGGGAGACGGTCTGTCCCATAGCCGTCGGTATGTCGTAACTGAGACAGTATGCGGGTGCTCGTTGGGTTACGAGTACACTGGATAGGACTCGTCGGGAACAGACTAGTTGGTATTATGTCTATCGTCAGTTATCAGTTCCTAGGTGACATGAGTACAGCTTAGTCCGCTGACTTGACACTGTCACTTCGCCTAGAGTGTGTTCCCACTGTACTTTGATTACTACCCTACCACGGCTCAAAGGAGTCGTGCAAACAGGTGGTAGTTGGGTGCAGTCCCGAAGCACTTGGAGGCAGTGACGGTTAGACAGGATTCGTCTCTCCCGGTATTGGGGGTTGACATCGCGCTGTGTCTAGGAGAGCCATTACACGAGTAGTCCCTGGCCAGGGCAAACGAGATATACTGGTAGGCTTCCAGTGTTATCTCAGGGTGTTTTGGGCTTCACTCCGACACGACTTGTACCGCTATTGGGGGCCGACGTTTACCGCCCCTAGGCCCGCCATGCGATGTATCAGACGAACAGACCGGACTGTACGGAGAATGTCATATTCAGGCTCAGTAGGAGTTCAGATAGGTTTCACCTCGTCAGTCTTCTTGTCGGCATCTACCTGGGGACCGTTACGCACAGCTAATGCCGCTTGCGGTCTGTGGTTAAACCCACTGCCAGCGTAGTGTCGAGTCTTTAGAGTCCCACACAGAAAGCTATTCACCGTTAGGCAAAAGAGTAGAGGTCGCATGGTTTTGCGGCAGGTCGCATGGTTTTGCGACAGGGTTCGGTCACATCCGTGCACTTATGCACGTACAGTGTCCGGACAGTTATAACTTGCGGGCTTTGGTTTAAGCCAGATCCTAGTGTACGTTTTGGGATTGGATTTATCCAGAATGTATTCGTGTTCCTCGGAACGCGGATGCGGGTATGGATACACAGTTGACGGAGAGACAGAGGCAGAGGATTCTCATTAGGGTTGTTGACCGTTGACTGTTGACTAATGACTTTTTGGTCAACCCTAATGAGAATATGATATATGATTAACAATAATATTAATTAAGTATTGTGGTGACATGGTTGTTGAGGGGTTGACTTTGTTGACTTTGTTGACCGGTTGACTAGCTTGGACTAGTTGACCATCATGATGACAATGGCTATCATTTCATGGCAAAGACTTTTTACTTGCTTGTTTCTTTTGTGAGAAATGTGTGCATGAAATGATTTAGCCATTTTGACTAGAACCATTTTACACAATACTTGATTATTATTTTTGTGATGATGGTTTTGGATTATGAGAGCCAAGAGAGAAAAGTCTTCTCTCATTTCTATCATTCTCATTCTCTCTGTTGTTCTTGAGCTCTCATCTCCTCCTCTTGCTCTCCCTCTCTTGACTCTATGGTTCACTTGTCTCATGAGTTGAGAACCAAGAACCATAGATAAAATCCAATGCAAACTCTTCTCTACTCACACTAGTTCATAAGGTTTAGCAAACCGAGTGAACTAGTTTCTTCAAAGTTCGAAGACGGAGCCAAAGGTTGAAGCTTTCAGGTGGATCTATCTTCGGCGCAAGGAGACGACGGGGAGAAGCCGATTCGGACGACCATCGAAGCTTGAAGACGAAGGAGTTCGAGAAAAAGAAAGGTATAACCCCCTAACCGAGTAGTTAGCAACTCGTAGTTAGGTTGTTATTTAGATGTTTAACAAAGATCCGGGTTTTGAGTCCATGTTACCACCTCTAGAAAATTGTTTTTCACCAAATTCCGCATGCCCGAATGTACCGGGAGAGGTAGCATGGACTTACAGTGGTATCAGAGCCTTGTTAAACTCTATCTAACATGTTAGCAAAGTAGTTAGAAGATCGATCAAAGAAAAAGTCACAAAACGAACCCGATATGTCAAGTTTCTGCCGATTTTTTTTCTGTTCAAAAATTGATAAATTTTATCTTAAAAATCACCTCAGGCTTTTGTGTGATCAGCCACGAAATTTGGTCCAACGATCGAGTCAAAGCGCCGCGGAAACGTGGCGGGAGCACGCTCCCGCCGCGGATCCACGGCCGAGTTGACTCGGCCGAGGTCCAAGTTTGGTGCAGTGTTTTTCTGGGGTTGTTTTGGGATTTTTGGAATATATATTTTCTGCCCAGATTTTCCAGAACGAAAATTTTATTTTTGGGGTCCTGAAAATCCGTATTTTTAATCGAACTTCTAAAAGACTTAAGCTGACGGGTTTTTCTGTAATATGATATTTGTATTGAACGTCTACTAATCGCTATATGTCGATTAGTGGGGGTTATACAAATCTGTGATCTGTAATGTCATTGGAATGTGTATATGAATTCATTGGATTGTCGCGGGTGAATAGCCGGGGGTTGTGAGACGAGAGTTTTCTTTTCATTCATTTCATGTAAATTTGTAAATTGATGTAATAATTATTTGTATGGCCGCACAACCGGGTCGGGGTTGTAGCCGTCATTGTATAATTTCTTTTTACTGTTTTTGCTCCTAGGATAGACCCATGGAGGGGGTGCACATACTACCGGGTATGCCGAAGTGCCGAGTGGCCTACTCACAGAGTTGAGGGAGGTTGCTTCGCTTCGGGTACTTGGCGGGTAGTTTGCCGCACCGTAGGGTTCTTGGGTGGGGTATTGGCTATTCACCGCGACCGTGTAATCTGCTTTTCGTTACAGGCTCGTACGAATTGCAGATTCCTAGTATATCCAATGTGTTCATCTGTGATCTGAAATGGCTATCATTGCAATATATCTATATATGATATTATTTAGGCGTTGCTTATGTTTTACAGCCGCGCTAGCCCATCCCCCGCTCTATCGTTAGTTAAGTAACGTAACGGGTAATGACGGGGCCCCGTGGCGAATGCGAATGGCATAAGCGTACGTCATATTTTGGTTGTTTTCTGCAATGGTAGGATTAAATGATGGGACGCATTAAAAGAACTAATGCAAGAATATCACACATTAAAAGAACTAATGCAAGAAAATAAACAAAGTTAAAGTCGTTGGAACACTTTCGAAAAACCACTCGGTTCTTTTCAAAATCAACTTTTAAAATGCGGAGTTTGAGCCACTCCTTTTAAAAGCTATCTCGTTCCATCGACTATATCAAGTTCACTACATTCACGGTTTAGCCAAAACCATTCGTAGCCCTCCGTCGTTTCATAAGAATAGTCAATAGTATTTAAGCTGTGTTTGTTGGCCAAAGTCAAGGCATAGTGATTGGTAGCTATTGGGTATTCATGTGCAGCATAGATAGATGCGTTGGTTTGGAACAGTCGTACTGCCTTGTTGGCCAAATTCAAGGGTAGGTACGGGTGAATTCAAATTAACCTGGAGAACGACGGGTAGAACTTGACATGTGACTTATGATTTGTTGGCCAAAGTCAAGGTCATAAGAGCATGGGGCAAAAATCCACATCGGGAGTTTCATAAGTACTGAAACTTGCAAGCGCTGCATACCATTTGGAGTGTGATGATTCTGGTAGGATTCCTTCAGTTTCGTCACGCGATGATATTTGGATCCCGATCCTACTGTGAGTATATGCTACTCCTCGGGAAATTTCTCACTTAACGATCAATGCTATAAACCAAGTAGGTGTCTAGAAAGGTGTTAGCGGGGCTACGCCCCCAGGGAAAAGAGGTTATTTAATTAAGGAACTTCGCGAAAGCATTGGAAAACCTCCCTCGAAGTACCAACACTGGCCTGGCTGAACGGTTAAGCAAGTATTGTACGGTGAGATTAATCCTGACTAATTCTTCCTTTTTGGTTTGAGGAGGGATTCGAGAAACAGTGGGAGCCATCCTGTTTAGACAAACTAAAAACCATTCTAAACTTGCAAGAGCATCAAGCTGAGTGTTTCTTTTCTCTCCTAATTGCAGCGACCAATCGACATGACTGGACATAAGTTACTCCTAGATAAAAACATACTGACAGGGCCAAACTACAAAGATTGGCTCAGGAATGTCAAGATGGCAATCACTTACGACAAGCTGGGGTATCTTCTTACCACCAAAGCTCCCCCTGTCCCTAGTCCCACTTCCAGCGTCGCGGATAAGGAAATCCGTAAGACTTGGGAGATTGATAGCGCGAAGGCCAAGTGCCTCGTACTTGCCTCTATGGACAATGAACTTCAGAGGAGGCACGAGAATATGGACTTGGAATCCATATTTCTTCATACAAAAGAACTGTATGGAGAGCAATCTCGTATCGCAAGATACGAAGCGTCGAAAATGTTATTTTCGGCAAGGATGGCCATCGGATCGTCAGTAGCAGAACACGTGCTTAAGATGATTGGCTACATTGAGGAGCACCCGGACCTAGGGACCACATTGGAGAGTGAGCTCTATACGGACTTAGTTCTCCAGTCCCTTCCTTCCACTTACGCTCAGTTTATACTGAACTTCAACTTACAAGAAAAAGAAGTTGAACTTTCAGAGCTCCTCAACATGCTGAGGAGTGCAGAGGGCACCCTACAGAAAGGTAGGGAAACATCCACTTTATTTGTAGGAGGATCATCTTCTTCTAGGTCCAAGGCGAAAGCCAAGGGAAAGAAGAAGAAAGCCCCCGCCAAACCAAGAGGCGGTGTTAGTAAAGTGGATATGAAGGGAAAAGCTAAAGCAACAAAGAAAGTGGGGAAGCTTGTGGATAAGGAAGAATGCTTCTATTGTCATAAGAAAGGACACTGGAAGAATGATTGCAGGGCCTGGAAGGCCAGAACACAGGAATAGAAGCAGGTTGCAGCTTCAGCTTCAGGTGTGTATGTTATTGAAAACTGTCTTTCAATAAACTCTACTTCCTGGGTATTGGATACCGGATCAGGATCTCATATCTGTAATTCTTTGCAGCCGTTGAGAAACCGTAGTGTTTTGAAAGCAGGTGACATGACCCTCAGAGTTGCGAACGGAGCTAGCATGGATGCTAAAGCCGTGGGGGACTATCACCTGGGAATGTCAGATGGACATGTTTTGGTTTTGCGTAATTGTTTTTTTGTACCCAACGCAACTTGTAATATCATTTCTGTATCTTTGGTTTCTAAAGAATGTTATGAATTTGCGTTTGTAAGCAATGTTGTAAACATTCACCTTAATCAAGTTCTGATTGGGTCAGGTACATTGAGCAATGGTATATACGTATTAAACCAACAACAGATTTTCAATATCCAGAATACACACAAAAGAAAGTCTCCGGAAATAAATCAGACTTTCTTATGTCATTGTAGACTGGGTCACATCAATGAGAGAAGGTTGACAAAGTTACATACAGAAGGATATTTGAATCCGTTCGAATATCAATCGTATACCACTTGTCAATCCTGTCTCAAAGGAAAGATGACAAAGTCTCCGTTCACTGGACACGGAGTAAGAGCGAGCGAGCTCTTGGGACTCGTACACAGCGACGTGTGCGGTCCAATGTCTACACATGCGCGAAGCGGTTATTCTTACTTCATTACTTTTACGGATGACTTTTCAAGGTACGGTTATGTCTTCTTAATGAAACATAAGTCCGAAGCCTTTGGAAAATTCCAGGAATATAAGAATGAAGTAGAAAAACAAACCGGCAAAAGTATCAAGATTCTAAGATCGGATCGAGGTGGAGAATACTTAAGTGCCGAGTTCCTGGATTATTTAAAAGAGAACGGAATTCTCTCTCAGCTTACTCCTCCATACACTCCGCAACATAACGGTGTATCGGAGAGACGGAACCAAACCCTATTGGATATGGTACGGTCCATGATGAGTAACGCTGAGTTACCACGATCATTCCAGGGCTATGCGCTAGAATCAGCTGCATACCTTTTGAACCGAGTTCCAACTAAGACTGTGCCTACTACACCATATGAGATGTGGTGTGGGAAGAGACCCTATCTTAAGCACATTAAGACATGGGGATGTCCAGCTTTTGTTAAAAAGCAGCATGCGGACAAGCTCGAGGCACGCTCAGTACAGTGTAAGTTCGTGGGATTTCCAAAGAACTCCAAGGGATATTTCTTCTATTGCGAAGAGGAACAAAAAGTTCTTGTTTCTCGTCATGCCTACTTCTTGGAAACTGAGTTTTTGGAAACCCAGATAAGTGGGAGCACAGTAGAACTGGAAGAAATTCCAGAACCACGAGCTATTAGTGAAAGCTTAGTGGAACCAGAGGGTTCAAAAGAACAGGACATTCCTATGCCGCTTCGCAGGAGTAGTAGGCAGTCTCATCCGCCCGAGAGATACTACGGTTTTCTCATAGACGGGGATAGAGAGGATTGCATCATAGATTATGATGAGCCTACTAGCTTCCAGCAGGCCATTCAGAGCGTTGACTCAGTAAAATGGCTGGATGCAATGCGGACCGAAATGGAGTCCATGTACACCAACAAAGTATAGATGTTGGACATTGCTCCAGAGGGGGTATAACCCGTAGGATGCAAGTGGATCTTCAAAAGGAAGATTGGTGTAGATGGACAGGTTGAGACCTATAAAGCTAGACTTGTTGCAAAGGGTTTCCGTCAAAGACCTGGCTTGGACTATGACGAAACCTTTTCTCCAGTGGCTATGCTGAAATCCATTCGGATCCTTCTTGCCATTGCTGCCTTCCACGATTATGAGATCTGGCAAATGGACGTAAAGACCGCTTTTCTAAATGGAAATTTAGAGGAGTGTGTCTATATGGACCAACCAGAGGGTTTCATTCAGAGTGGGAGCAGCGGAAAGGTGTGCAAGTTGCTTAAGTCCATCTATGGACTAAAGCAGGCATCGCGGAGTTGGAACATCTGTTTTGATGAGACGGTCAAGGAATTTGGCTTTATCGAAAATCCAGATGAACCATGCATCTATAGTAGATTTGTAGCGAGAATTGTAGTATTCCTCGTTTTATACGTGGATGACATTCTCTTAATAGGAAATGACATTCCTATGCTACAATCTGTCAAGAGGTTCTTGTCACACAGATTGTTAGTGTATATGCCCTAGAGGCCATTACTGTATCATACTAGTTTGTATATTACTTAATGGAAGCTTGGGATATTCACCTTGTATATACAATCTTGCTCAAAATAGTAGTATGCTACTTGGTTTGTTTCTACTTCAATGTGTACATGTGTTTATTTTAGTATATCGCCTATACACATTAGTGGTGCCCTTAGGATCTTTGCTTGATTACCAGCGTTGTGATGGCAGTCACACTAGTGGGGCTGGGTGATCTATAAGCACATCCTTATGCAGGTCCCTGGTCGCAGGACTATCGAGACAAGGCATCGATACTCCGGAGTAGAATAGCGCATGCGCTTCTCATCCCAGTGTGGGAGACGGTCTGTCCCACAGCCGTCGGTACGTCGTACTTGAGATAGTTTGCGGGTGCTCGTTGGGTTACGAGTACACTGGACAGGACTCGTCGGGAACTGACTAGTTGGTATTATGCCTATCGTCAGTTATCAGTTCCTAGGTGACATGAGTACAGCTTAGTCCGCTGACTTGACACTGTCATATCGCCTCGAGTGTGTTCCCACTGTAGTTTGATTACTATCCTACCACGGCTCAAAGGAGTCATGCAAACAGGAAGTAGTTGGGTGCAGTCCCGAAGCACTTGGAGGCAATGACGGTTAGACAGGATTCGTCTCTCCCGGTATTGGGGGTTAACAGCGCGCTGTGTCTAGGAGAGCCATTACACGAGTAGTCCCTGGCCAGGGCAAACGAGATATACTGGTAGGCTTACAGTGTTATCTCAGGGTGTTTTGGGCTTCACTCCGACACGACTTGTACCGCTATTGGGGGACTGACGTTTACCGCCCCCTAGGCCTGCCATGCGATGTATCAGACGAACAGACCGGACTGTACGGAGAATGTCACATTCAGGCTCAGTAGGAGTTCAGATGGGTTTCACCTCGTCAGTCTTCTTGTCGGCATCTACCTGGGGACCGTTACTCACAGCTAGTGCCGCTTGCGGTCTGTGGTTAAACCCACTGCCAGCGTAGTGTCGAGTCTTTAGAGTCCCACACAGAAAGCTATTCGCCTTTAGGCAAAAGAGTAGAGGTCGCATGGTTTTGCGGCAGGTCGTATGGTTTTGCGACAGGGTTCGGTCAAATCCGTGCACTTATGCACGTAGAGTGTCCGGACAGATATCATTAGCGGGCTTTGGTTTAAGCCAGATCCTAGTGTACGTTTTGGGATTGGATTTATCCAGTATGTATTCGTGTTCCTCGGAACGCGGATGCGGGTGTGTATGCACAGTTGACGGAGAGACAGAGGTAGAGGATTCTCATTAGGGTTGTTGACCGTTGACTGTTGACTATTGACTTTTTGGTCAACCCTAATGAGAATATGATATATGATTAACAATAATATTAATTAAGTATTGTGGTGACTGGTTGTTGAGGGGTTGACTTTGTTGACTTGTTGACCTTGTTGACCGGTTGACTAGGTTGGACTAGTTGACCATCATGATGACAATGGCTATCATTTCATGGCAAAGACTTTTTACTTGCTTGTTTCTTTTGTGAGAAATGAGTGCATGAAATGATTTAGCCATTTTGACTTGAACCATTTTACACAATACTTGATTATAATTTTTGTGATGATGGTTTTGGATTATGAGAGCCAAGAGAGAAAAGTCTTCTCTCATTTCTATCATTCTCATTCTCTCTCTTGTTCTTGAGCTCTCATCTCCTCCTCTTGCTCTCACTCTCTTGACTCTATGGTTCACTTGTCTCATGAGTTGAGAACCAAGAACCATAGATAAAATCCCATACAAACTCTTCTCTACTCACTCTAGTTCACAAGGTTTAGCAAACCGAGGGAACTAGTTTCTTCAAAGTTCGAAGAAGGAGCCAAAGGTTGAAGCTTTCAGGTGGATCTATCTTCGGCGCAAGGAAACGACGGGGAGAAGCCGATTCGGATGACCATCGAAGCTTGAAGACGAAGGAGTTCGAGAAAAAGAAAGGTATAACCCCCTAACCGAGTAGTTAGCAACTCGTAGTTAGGTTGTTATTTACATGTTTAACAAAGATCCGGGTTTTGAGTCCGTGTTACCACCTCTAGAAAATTGTTTTTCACCAAATTCCGCATGCCCGAAAGTACCGGGAGAGGTAGCATGGACTTACAGTGTACCTGCAGGTGATGGAGTCACCCTCTCTAAAGGTGTCTTACAGATTAAAGGGGAGAGGGATGTGCATGATTGGCAGATCACTTGCTCAGGCAATTGAGTCAATCATGAGATGTTAAGTACCACACCAGATGTTGTTCTTGCACTAGATGCAATAAGTTGACATTGATCCAATCCGGGAGAAACAGTCGGAAGCAGTTTTAGAACATAAGTGGATGTTCTAGGGAAATGATAACGACAGCCTCATTCGGGAGACAGTTATCATTCCAGGCTTCTAAGGTGACCTGGACGACAAGGAGGTTGTCAGAGTTATAGTTTTTCCTTCGGACGAGGGGCAGTATTTTGGACAGATGGTCCAAGGCAATACTGAGGGAGGCATGGCACAGGATACTGATTATGTTCAGTTGACGATACAGTCTAAGAAGTTTGGATTTGGAGTTCATTTATGAGCTAGGTCCCATCAGACATCCAGACACATTCTTGGACAGGTATTACTCATTTCGGGAGATGGGATTCTCCGCGAACTTGAGATATAGAGAGACATAGAAAGAAATATCAAAGCGGATCCACTCACTGAGGCTATTCCTCGAACGCAATAGTTTCGCAAACGAGTTTTGTGAGACTGACTAGTAGAGGAGTTGGGTGTTCGGTATCACACGGGCTGTGAGTATGCGACATCGCAATAATTAGCCTTATGTGCAAGTGGGAGATTGTTAGAGATTGTGCCCTAAGCGTCAATTATTGGATCACAGGCACGTGATTGCAATGATTGAGGGAGGACCTATCCCGGTAGGACAGTCTTACTCGAGTTGATAGTATGCTATCTGGTTTATCTTTATCATCGTGTACTGCTTTAGGTGACCAGACAGGTCGCTATTACACGTTGATAGAGCCCCTCGGATTCTTGCTTGACTTCCCGCAGTATGAGGGCGATCATATACGTGGGAGCTGGTAGTCTATAAGCACATCCTTAAAAGGTCCCTAGTCGTAGGAGTTTCGAGACAGAGCATCGATACTCCAGAGTAGACTTGTGTATACAGTCGAGACCCCGACGAGGGGCAGTGGCCGGTCTCACAAGCCACTGGTGTCAGTTGGTTTACCTAAGATGTATAAGGTGCTCATTGGGTTATGAGTACACCGGACAGGACTCGCCGGGAACATGCTAGTTGGTCTTATACCTGACGTCAGATAGCAGTTCCCTGGTGACAAGTGTACAGGTTAGTTCATCGGCCTGAGGATCGTCATTTGTCTCGTGTTAGTTCCCACTGTACTTTGATTACTACCCTACCACGCTCAAAGGAGACGTGCAAACAGGTTTTAGTTGGGTACAGACCCGAGCCACATGGAGGCAGTGAGCGGATCTTCGGGGGTTCGTTTCTCCCGGTATTGGCGGTGAGGTCGCGTTGTGTCTAGGACAGCCAGAACATGAAAATTCCTTGGCCAAGGCAGGAGATTTACTGGTAGGTATTCTAGTAGTATCTCAGGGTGTTCTGGGCTGATCTCTGACACGACTTGTACCGCTTTTGGGGGTCTGACTTTTACCAACCTCCTAGGCCCGCCATGCGATGCTCATAGACGAACGGACCGGACTGTACAGATATTGTCACTGACAGGCTCAGTAGGGTATCAGGATGAGTTCGCTCATCGACGTCCCTTTTGGTCAATACCTGGTAGCCCGTTACGTATTGGCTTATACCTCTGACGTGCTACTGGTTAAATCCACAACCAAGGTGTTGATGAGTCTTTAGAGTCCCCCGCATTCAGTTGCTCAAGTTTTCGGGCAAAACGCTGTAGAGACCGTATGGAGATATGGCAGGGTTCGATCAGATACGTGCGGTATTGCACGGATCAGGATCGGACGGTTAATACTAGCGGGCTTTGGTTTAAGCCGGATCCTAGTATTGTATAGTGTAGATTTTGTCTCGTTGCATTTGAATTCGGTCGGAATACAGATGCCGGTGTGTATACACAGTATCGGGGTTTTCCTGTAATTTATTACGGGTTCAGTTTTCTGGAGTTGCCAGTTTGTTTTCCGTTTCGGCCATATTTCTTTGTATCTTTCATTGGCCGAAGTTTGGTGGAGGAGGGCTTATTTGCATTTGTGCAAATAAGCAATTGTGGAGGGCGTCTTTGCATATTGTCGCATCATGATGGCTTCATGATGGTGCACTTTCCTTGACTTCTTGACTTGATCATTATTTGACTTTTGGAGTAATGATGTTGGGTTATGATGGTTGCTTTGGAGTGGGACTTGGTTTATGATCATGTTTTATCATGATACCTTTCTCTCTCTCTCTTATTATTGATCCAACCCCTTTGGCCTTTTCCCACTCCCCCTTACCTCAAGTGGCCGGCCATTGATATGAGTGGGCTGTCCCATATTTTTGGTGGGGTGATTTTTGTTCATTAGGCTTCATAAAATCCCCACATCTCTATCTCAAAAGAGTGAGTTCATTTTCTTCCACCAAATGGCAACCTCCACTACCCCCAAAAATGAGACATGGTTCTACACACATTCTACAGCAAATCTTGGGCACGTCGACTCGCCAACTTCATGCCCGAGTTGTCTCGGTATAGAGGTGGGAGCCCGTAAAAGAAGCCGGCGACGTGGTGCCCTTCCGGCGACGTAGTGGAGACTGGAGATTCCGCGGGAGATCGGGACGACGACGAGAAGACCGGAGGACACGGATCACTCGGTATATCTCTCTTCCCATCTTATAGTTAGCTAAGACTAGTTTAATGGCCCGATCCGGGTTATAGTGCGCGGTGGTGCCGGTTTGAAAAAATTAAAGTTATGCATCGCTTCCGCACTCCGGCGTCGGATTGACGGCCGGGGCGCCGCCATGCACTTACAAACTCCAGCTTCCAGAGCAATAAGAATGACTCTAAGTCCTTTTTGGGTTATAGCATTACCCTCAATGCAGGGGCAATCTGTTGGAAGAGCTCCAAGAAGGACACCGTTGCAAACTCGACCATGGTAACAGAGTAGTTCGCTGCATTAGATACCGCAAAAGAGGCAGTCTATATATGGAAGTTCTTAATTGAACTTCAGGTGGTTCCTTCCATTGTTGGTCCAATACTTTTGTATTGTGACAACAACGATGCTATAGCTTTAGGGAAGGAATCCAGGTCCCATCAGAGATCCAGACATATTTTGAGACGGCAGCACCATATCAGGGAGATCGTTGATCCCCAGGGGATCGAGGTGAGAAGAGTAGATACGGAGAACAACACTTTAGATCCACTCACCTAAGCCATCCTTCAGACAATGTTCGAGAGGCTATTCGAGATTTTCGGTCTGTAATATGCCAGTATATGGACTTAATGCAAGTGGGAGATTGTTAGTGATATATGCCCTAGAGGCTATTATTGTATCATACTGGATTGTATATTACTTAATGGGAGCTTAGGATATACACGGATATAGTAACAGTCTTGCTCAAAATGGTAGAATGTTACCTGGTTTGTTTCTACCTCAATATGTTCATGTTTTTATTTTAGCATATCTCTTATACATACTGGTAGAGCCCTTAGGATCATTGCTTGACTACCAGCGTTGTGATGGCAGTCACACTAGTGGGGTCTGGGTAGTCTATAAGCACATCCTATACAGGCCCCTAGTCGTAGGATTATCGAGACGGAGCATCGATAATCCGAAGTAGACTAGTGTATACGCTTCTCATCCTAGCAGGGGAGATGGTCTGTCCCACAGCCATTATTACGTCGTACTGGAGATAGTATGCAGGTGCTCATTAGGTTATAAGTACACTGGACAGGACTTGTCGGGAACTGTTGGTGGATATTATACCTATCGTCGGGTAGCAGTTCCTAGGTGACATCAGTACAGCTTAGTCCGTCAACTTGACACTGCTGCTTCGCCTCAATTGTGTTCCCACTGTACTTTAACTACTACCCTTCCACGACTCAATAGAGTTGTGCAAACAGGTAGTAGTTGGGTGCAGTCCCGAAGAACTTGGAGGCAGTGACGGTTAGATAGGATTCGTCTCTCCCGGTGTTGGGGGTTGATATCGCGCTGTATTCGGAAGGCCATTACACAAAATCCTTGGACATGGCAAGCGAGATTTACTGGTAGGTGTTCCAACAGTTTCTGTAACACATTAGAATGTGATTAGTGGTTGTTATGTTTTTTTGTGGGGTTTTTGGTAAAAAGTTTACCAAAACGGTTTTCAAATATTTTATCTGGATTTATGAATATTTTATTAGAATTTAATTTGGACTGCACACAGTTTTGCATGTTAACTAGGGTTAAGCTTGGGGTTAAACCATGTTTAGATAACCATGGTGGACTAAACCATTTAATTAAGTTAATTTGATTTTAATTAAGTGTATTAGTTTTCTTTTTTTAAAAATAAAAAATAAAAATGATTTGTGTTAGGGGTTGACTTGGGTTGGAGAGAGAGAGAGCATGATGGCTTGAGCATGCTTGATAATTAATGAGCAGAGAGAAAGGGGTTGACTCTCTTCTCTTTGTTTTCAAACCAATTATATCATTGTTTCCTCACTCATTCTCACATATCTCTCTCCCTCTCACTCACACACACACCCAACACAACACAGCAGCAGCAGCTGAAGCAACAGCAGCAGCAGCTGAAGCAACAGCAGCAACAGCATCATAGCAGCAACAACACTAACAACAGCAACAACAGCAAGCTGTAACAGCAACACCAAGCAGCAGTTGCAGCAGAACCTTCTCCTTCTTCTTCTTCTCCTTCTTCCTGCATCCTAGGATCAAGTGTGGTATAATTTCTTAAACTCAACTCCTTTCTACTTCTAGCATGTGGTTATTTAGCTTCGGTTAGTGTTAATATGGATTTGTGTGCTAGTTTGTGATTTAAGTGGAGTTTTGGCCAAGTGATGATTTTTATGGCTTAATTGACTTAGGTAGGTGTTATTAGTGCTGTTTTAACCTAGTAGTATTACTAGACTTCGCTAAATCACCTTAAAGTTTAAAACTTGAAATTTAAAATATGGTTTTGAAGCAAACTGTAGGATATTTGAGATCTGCTACAACTATGATCATTTTATAGTTTAGATAACACCTACAGAATAGTATGCTGGCCTTATAGAGTGTTGTGTTGAATTTCGAGCCCATCCCCTTCCTAAAAATCCGGCGACCTACCCATTAATTCCGGCATCGCCGGCCCCCATGAAGAGTTAGGTGGTTGTGCTTTGGCTAGTGGCATCTGTGAGTGTTTTCAAGTGTTTGGTATTGTTTGGGTATTGGGTTTTTTCTGTTGGGGAAATCTGGGAGTGTTTGGTTAGTTGTAGTGTTTTTGTGGACTTTTGACGAGATTTTGATGGTTTAGTTGGAGAATAGGATAATCAGGGTTTTTAAGGTTAGATTAGCTCTAATATATGCAGTTGGTATCACTAAATTCTTGTAAATTCACCTAATTTGACAAAATACCATAATGTTGCAAAATAAGTGTTTTAAAACGCTTTTAAACTAAACTTTAAAATACGTAGAATCTGCTGTATCTAAGGTAGTAATTTTAGTAAGAAAACATATACATTAGGCTATTCCATATGTTAGGAATATAAGGTAGAAACCTCGACCTTTTTCGTCTGAATTTGGTCGATATCCTACCCCTAACCGCCAGCCCAAATTTTTGGGATCTTGTTGAATTTTTGCAGGTAGTTGTCTGTAGCTAGTGTGAGAGGTTTGGTCCTGTTTGATATTCTTGTTTTTGCTCCAGATAAAATCTGGGACCTGTTACCTATATTTTGCGTAACGGGACTTGCGCGACACGTACGATACGAATCGAGGTGGTGTGCTGTGTGTCACAGCGTGTCACGTTGGTTTTTTAGCGTATGCACACACGTTATGAATACGCACACGTTTATCTTGCGATGCTAACTTCTCGTATAATCTTGATATCGTGTTTTTACAGGATTGTGCATTATGTGTGTTGATTGTGTACATTCTAGGTTCGCAGGTGGGGGCTTTGAGCGCCGCAGAGAAAGGAAAGCAGGTGGTCGGATACACATAGCACCAGATCACGAGTGAGTAGATGTAACATCTGTAAGTCCATGTTGCCCACCCCGGTACTTGCGGGGAGGCGGAAAACGGAATAAAAATCGAATTTTTATGAGCTTAGGCAACATGGACTTGACTATGAAGGATCTTTGCTAAACAAAAACAAGCTAAAGCTAACTAGAAACTAGCTAAGTGCTAGAAAGGTTATACCTTGGGCTTTGTGTCCTTCTCTTCTTGCTCCTTGGAGTGGTGGAAGGAGGTCACCTTAGTCGTCTTCTCACGTCGAAGAAAGATCCACCCGAAAGCCACGACCTTTGGCTTCAACTCCAAGCTAGAAGTAACTAGGGTGCAAGAAGTGCTAATCCTTGAACCCTAGATGAGAGTAGAGATTATCAAGAGAGGGTTTTTCTCAAACTCAAGTGTTTCTCAACACATGAGAGGGGAGAGCTTGAGGGAGAGGAAGAACAAGAGAGAGAATGTGAATAATAGAATGAGAGAATAATATGAAGCATTCTCTCATATATGTGAATTATTGTAATTAGATAATTAGTGAGATAATTGTCATGGCTAAATCAAGACATGACCATTATCATTTCATTTTTAATGCAAATTGCAAGGATCAAAAAGCATCTTCCAAATGAAATGATGATGGTCAAAGTGTCAACCAAGGTCAACAAGTCAAGAAGGTCAAATGGTCAATAAGCATAACCATGCACAATTATTAAACTAATATCAATTAACAATAATACACACATAAGTATTAGGGTTAATAAAATGACAATAGTCATTAACCCTAATCAAAGTCCTCTCCCTCTGTCTCAAGCAACTGTGCATACGCACCCGTATTCGTGATCCGAGGAACACGAATACAATGAGAAAAACCAATCCCAAATCTTATACTAGGATCCGGCTTAAACCAAAGCCTGCTAGTATAGGCTGTCCGGACAGCAAACGTGCACAAGTGCGCGGATGTGAACGAACCCTGTCGCAAAACCATGCGACCTCTACTCATTTTGCTTAAAGGTGAATAGCTCTCTGTGTGGGACTCTAAAGACTCGATACTGCGCTGGCAGTGGGTTTAACCACAGACTGCAAGCGGCACTAGCTGTACGTAACGGTCCCCAGGTAGATGTCGATAAGAAGACTGACGAGGTGAACCCCATCTGAACTCCTACTGAGCCTGTATGTGACAATCTCCGTGCAGTCCGGTTTGTTCGTCTGATACATCGCATGGCGGGCCTAGGGGGCGATGAACGTCAGTCCCCTAATAGCGGTACAAGTCGTGTCGGAGTGTAGCCCAGAACACCCTGAGATAACACTGGAAACCTACCAGTATATCTCGCTTGCCCTGGCCAGGGACTACTCGTGTAATGGCTCTCCTGGACACAGCGCGATGTCAACCCCCAATACCGGGAGAGACGAATCCTGTCTAACCGTCACTGCCTCCAAGTGCTTCGGGACTGCACCCAAAAACTACCTGTTTGCACGACTCCTTTGAGCCATGGTAGGGTAGTAATCAAAGTGCAGTGGGAACACACTCGAGGCGAAGTGACAGTGTCAAGTCAGCGGACTAAGCTGTACTCATGTCACCTGGGAACTGATAACCGACGATAGGTATAATACTAACCAACAGTTCCCGACGAGTCCTGTCCAGTGTACTCGTAACCTAACAAGCACCCGCATGCTATCTCAAGTACGACGTACTGACGGCTGTGGGACAGACCGTCTCCCACACTGGGATGAGAAGCGCATACGCTAGTCTACTCCGGAGTATCGATGCCCTGTCTCGATAGTCTAACGCCTAGGGACCTGTATAAGGATGTGCTTATAGATCACCCAGCTCCCACGAGTGTGAGCGCCATCACAACGCTGGTAATCAAGCAAAGATCCTAAGGGCTCTACTAATATGTATATCAGCAATATGCTAAAAGAAACACATGCACATATTAAAGCAGAGACAAACCAAGTAGCATACTACCATTTCGAGCAAGATTGTATATACAACTGTGAATATCCCAAGCTTCCATCAAGTAATATACAAACTAGTATGATACAGTAATGGCCTCTAGGGCATATACACTAACAATCTCCCACTTGCACTAAGGCCATGTACTGGCGTATCGAAGACCTATCATCTCGATCAGCCGCTCGAACTGAGTCTGGGGCAAGGCCTTGGTGAATGGATCTGCTGTGTTATCTTCTGAAGCAACCCTCCGAACCTCGATCTCCTGGCGATCCATGATCTCCCTGATCAGGTGATACCGCCTCAAGATGTGTCTGGATTTCTGATGGGACCTGGGTTCCTTCGCTAAAGCTATAGCCCCATTGTTGTCGCAATACAGAGGTATTGGGTCAACAATGGACGAAACCACCTGAAGTTCTCTCAAGAACTTCCTCATCCAGACAGCTTCTTTTGCGGCATCAGATGCAGCGATGTATTCCGCTTCCATAGTCGAGTCAGCAACGGTTTCCTGTTTGGAGCTCTTCCAACTCACCGCCCCTCCATTGAGGGTAAAGACAAAACCCGACATGGACTTGGAATCATCCTTGTCACACTGGAAGCTGGAGTCAGCAAAGGCCTCAATCTGGAGGTCTTTTCCGCCATACACCAAGAACATCTCCTTAGTTCTTCTCAGGTACTTGAGAATGTTCTTCACTGCTATCCAATGTTTCTCCCCAGGGTTTGACTGATACCTGCTTACCACACTCAGTGCATAAGCCACATCCGGTCTGGTACACAACATCGCATACATTATAGAGCCTACCGCAGAAGCGTAGGGTATAATAGACATGCGATCCCTCTCCAAATCAGTCTTGGGAGACATCTCTTTGGAGAGGGTGATCCCGTGACAAGCCGGTAGATTACTGCGCTTGGAATCTTCCATACTGAATCTCTTCAGTATGGTGTCGATGTACCTGGACTATGAAAGTCCTAATATCCTCTTGGATCTGTCACGGTAGATCCGGATACCCAGAATGTATGAGGCATCACCCAGGTCTTTCATGGAGAACCTGTGTGACAAGAACCCCTTGACAGATTGTAGCATAGGAATGTCATTTCCTATTAAGAGAATGTCATCCACGTATAAAACGAGGAATACTACAGTTCTCGCTATAAATCTACAATAGATGCATGGTCCATCTGGATTTTTGATAAAGTCAAATTCCTTGACCGTCTCATCAAAACAGATGTTCCAACTCCGCGATGCCTGCTTTAGTCCATAAATGGACTTAAGAAACTTGCACACCTTTCCGCTGCTCCCACTCTGAATGAAACACTCTGGCTGATTCATATAGACACACTCCTCTAAATGTCCATTTAGAAAAGCTGTCTTTACGTCCATCTGCCAAATCTCATAATTGTGGAAGGCAGCAATGGTAAGAAGGATCCGAATGGATTTCAGCATAGCTACTAGAGAAAAGGTTTCGTCATAGTCCAAACTAGGTCACTGACGAAAACCTTTTGCTACCAGTCTAGCTTTATAGGTCTCAACCTGTCCATCTACACCAATCTTCTTTTTGAAGATCCACTTGCATCCTACGGGTTTTACCCCATCTGGCGGAATGTCCAACGTCCATACTTTGTTGGTGTACATGGACTCCATTTCGGTCCGCATTGCATCCAGCCATTTTACCGAGTCGACGCTCTGAATGGCTTGCTGGAAGCTAGTAGGCTCATCAAAGTCTATGATGCAATCCTCTCTATCCCCGTCAATGAGAAAACCGTAGTATCTCTCGGGCGGATGAGACTGCCTACTACTCCTGCGGAGTGGCTTGGGAATGTCCTGATCTTTCGTACCCTCTGGTTCTACTAAGCTTTCAGTAATAGCTCGTGGTTCTTGAATTTCTTCCAGTTCTATTGTGCTCCCACTTAATTCTTTTTCTATGAACTAGTGTTCTAGAAAGTGGGCATGGCGAGAAACAAACACCTTTTGTTCCTCTTTGCAATAGAAGAAATATCCCTTGGAGTTCTTTGGATATCCCACAAACTTGCACTGTACTGAGCGTGCCTCGAGCTCGTCCGCATGCTGCTTTTTTACAAAAGCTGGACATCCCCATGTCTTAATGTGATTAAGATAGGGTCTCTTCCCACACCACATCTGATATGGTGTAGTAGGCACAGTCTTAGTTGGAACTCGGTTCAAAAGGTATGCAGCTAATTCTAGCGCATATCCCCAGAACGATCGCGGTAACTCAGCGTTACTCATCATGGACCGTACCATATCCAATAGGGTTCGGTTCTGTCTCTCCGATACACCGTTATGTTGCAGAGTGTATGGAGGAGTAAGCTGAGAGAGAATTCCATTCTCTTTTAAGTAACCCAGGAACTCGGCACTCAAGTATTCACCACCTCAATCAGATCTCAGTGGCTTAATACTTTTGCCTATTTGTTTTTCTACTTCATTCTTATATTCCTGGAATTTTTCAAAGGCCTCGGATTTATGTTTCATTAAGAAGACATAACCGTACCATGAAAAGTCATCCGTAAAAGTAATGAAGTAAGAATAACCGCTTCGCGCATGTGTAGACATTGGACCGCACACGTCGCTGTGTACGAGTCCCAAGAGCTCGCTCGCTCTTACTCCGTGTCCAGTGAACGGAGTCTTTGTCATCTTTCCTTTGAGACAGGATTGACAAGTTGCATACGATTGATATTTGAAGGAATCCAAATATCCTTCTGCATGTAACTTAGTCAAGCTTCTCTCATTGATGTGACCCAGTCTATAATGCCATAAGAAAGTTTTATCAATTTCTGGAGACTTTCTTTTGTGAGTATTCTGGACATTGAAAATCGGTGGCTGGTTTAATACGTATATACCGTTGTTCAATGTACCTGACCTAATCAAAACTTGATTAAGGTGAATGTTCACTATATTACTTACAAATGCAAATTCATAACCTTCTTTAGATAATAAAGATACAGAAATGATATTACAGGTTGCATTTGGTACATAATAACAACTACGTAAAACCAAAAAGTGTCCATCAGACAATCCCAGGTGATAGTCCCCCACGGCCTCAGCATCCATGCTAGCACCGTTTGCAACTCTGAGGGTCATGTCACCTGCCTTCAAAACTCTACGCTTTCTTAATGCCTGCAAAGAATTACAGATATGAGATCCTGATCCGGTATCCAATACCCAGGATGTAGAGTTTATTGATAGACAGTTTTCAATAACATACACACCTAAAGCTGAAGCCGCAACTCGCTTCAAATCCTGTGTTCTGGACTTCCAAGCCTTGCAATCCTGTTTCCAGTGACCACTTTTGTGACAATACAAGCATTCTTCCTTCCCCGCCAGCTTTCCCGCTACCTTTGTTGCTTTTCCTTTTCCCTTCGTATCCACTTTACTGACACCGCCTCTTGGTTTGGCGGGGGCTTTCTTCTTATTGCCCTTGGCTTTCGCCCTGGACCTAGAAGAGGAAGATCCTCCTACAAACAAAGTGGATGTCTCCCTACCCTTCTGTAGGGTGCCCTCAGCACTCCTCAACATGTTCAGAAGTTCGAAAAGTTCAACCTCCTTTCCTTGCATGTTGAAGTTAAGAATAAACTGGGCGTAAGTGGAAGGAAGGGACTGGAGAATCAAATCAGTATAGAGTTCATTCTCCAACGTGGTCCCAAGGTCCGCGATCTCCTCAATGTAGCCAATCATCTTAAGCACGTGTTCCGCTACCGATGATCTGACGGCCAACCTTGCCGAAAATAACTTCTTCGACACTTCGTATCTTGCGATACGAGACCGCTCTCCATACAGTTCTTTTGTATGAAGAAATATGGACTCTAGGTCCATATTCTCGTGCCTCCTCGGATGTTCGTTGTCCATCGTGGCTAGTACGAGGCAACTGGCCTTCGCGCAATCTATTTCCCAGGTCTTGTAGATTTCCCTATCTACGACACTGGTTTTGGGACCTGGGACAGGGGGAGCTTTGGTGGTAAGGACATACCCCAACTTGTCATAAGTGATTGCCATCTTGACATTCCTGAGCCAATCTTTGTAGTTTGGCCCTGTCAATATGTTTTTATCTAGTAATAACTTAAGTCCGGTCATGTTGAATGGTCGCTGCAATTAGGAGAGAGAAAAGAAACACTTTAGCATGATGCACTTGCAAGTTTAGAGTGGTTTCTAGTTTGTCTAAACTGGATGGCTCCCACTGTCTCTCGAATCCCTTCTCAAACTGTAAAGAAAGGATTAGTCAGGATCAATCTCACCGTACAATACTTGCTTAACCGTTCAGCCAGGCCAGTGTCGGTACTTCGAGGGAGGTTTTCAAACGCTTTCGCGAAGTTCCTTAATTAAGTAACCTCTTTTCCCTGTGGGCGTAGCCCCGCTAACACCTTTCTAGACACCTACTAAGTTTGTAGCATTGATCGTTAAGTGAGAGTTTTCCCGAGGAGTAGCATATACTCACAGTAGGATCGGGATCCAAATATCATCGTGTGATAAAATCGAAGGAATCCTACCAGAATTATCACACTCCAAATGGTATGCAGCGCTAGCAAGTTTCAGTACTTATGAAACTCCCGATGTGGATTTTTGCCCCATGCTCTTATGACCTTGACTTTGGCCAAAATATCATAAGTCACATGTCAAGTTCTACCCGTCATTCTCCTGGTTAATTTGGACCCACCCGTACCTACCCTTGAATTTGGCCAAAATGGCAGCACGACTGTCCCAAACCAACGCATCTATCTATGCTGCACATGAATACCCAATAGCTACCAATCACTATGCCTTGACTTTGGCCAAAATATGTAGCTTGAATACTTTTTGACCATTCATGTGGAATGACGGAGGGCTACGAATGGTTTTGGCGAAACCGTGAACGTAGTGAACTTGATATAATCGATGGAACGAGATAGCTTTTAAAAGGACTGGTTCAAGCTCCGCGTTTAAAAGTTTAGTTTTGAAAAGAACCGAGTGCTTTTCAAAGTGTTCCAATCGACTTTTACTTGGTTTATTTTCTTGCATTAGTTCTTTTAATGCGTCCCATCAATTAATCCTACCATTGCAGAAAACAACCAAAATATGACGTACGCTTATGCCATTCGCATTCGCCACGGGGCCCCGTCATCACTCATTAGGTTACTTAACTAACGACAGAGCGGGGGCTGGGCTAGCGCGGCTGTAAAACATAAGCAACGCGTAAATGGTTATCATATATAAATATATAGCAATGATAGACATTACAGATCACAGATGAATACATTGGATATACTAGGAATCCGCAATCCGTTCGAGCCTGCAACGAAAAGCGGATTACACGGTCGCGGTGAATAGCCAATACCCCACCCAAGACCCCTACGGGTGCGGCAAACTACCCGCCAAGTACCCGAAGCGAAGCAACCTCCCTCACCACCGTGAGTAGGCCACTCGGCACTTCGAGATACCTGGTAGTTTGTGCACCCCCTCCATGGGTCTATCCTAGGAGCAAAAACAGTAAAAAGAATTATACAATGACGGCTACAACCCCGACCCGGTTGTACGGCCAAACAAATAATAATATTACATCAATTTACTTATTACAATGAATAAAAGAAAAGCAACACTCATCTCACATCCACCCCGGCTATTCATCCGCGACAATCCAACCCATTCATATACACATACCATCATCAATCACAGATCACAGATATGTATAACCCCGACTAATCGACATATAGCGATTAGCCGACGTTCAATACATATAAACATCACAGATATAACCTTTTAGTCAAAGTGTATTGAAGTTCGGAAAAAATACGGATTTATAGGCCCCCAAAAACAAATTTCTATTCTGGAAAATATGGGCACATATAAACCATCTTAAAAATCCTAAAACCAAGCCAGAAATACACTGCACCAAACTCGACCCAGAGAAGAGCCAAGATGGCCGCGGTTGCGCGGCAATAGCTTGCTATTGCCGCGGAACCGCGGCTCTTTGGTCAAATCTTTGGATCGTTTTTGGTGGCTTTCTTCACAAAACCCTGAGATGATTTTTGGAGTACAATTTATTTTGTTTTGAACAGAAAAAAATTTAACAGAAACTTAGGGTTTTGAAAACTCGGTTTTTCAATTTTTCCGATTCGAACTTCCATACACTTTACTACCTTGCTAGTTTATGTTTAGTTAGTCTCTGATACCACTGTAAGTCCACGTTGCCCACCCCGGTACTTGCGGGGAGGCGGAAAACGGAATAAAAATCGAATTTTTATGAGCTTAGGCAACATGGACCTGACTATGAAGGATCTTTGCTAAACAAAAACAAGCTAAAGCTAACTAGAAACTAACTAAGTGCTAGAAAGGTTATACCTTGGGCTTTGTGTCCTTCTCTCCTTGCTCCTTGGAGTGGTGGAAGGAGGTCACCTTAGTCGTCTTCTCACGTCGAAGAAAGATCCACCCGAAAGCCATGACCTTTGGCTTCAACTTCAAGCTAGAAGTAACTAGGGTGCAAGAAGTGCTAATCCTTGAACCCTAGATGAGAGTAGAGATTATCAAGAGAGGGTTTTTCTCAAGCTCAAGTGTTTCTCAACACATGAGAGGGGAGAGCTTGAGGGAGAGGAAGAACAAGAGAGAGAATGTGAATAATAGAATGAAAGAATAATATGAAGTATTCTCTCATATATGTGAATTATTGTAATTAGATAATTAGTGAGATAATTGTCATGGCTAAATCAAGACATGACCATTATCATTTCATTTTTAATGCAAATGCAAGGATCAAAGAGCATCTTCCAAATGAAATGATGATGGTCAAAGTGTCAACCAAGGTCAACAAGTCAAGAAGGTCAAATGGTCAACAAGCATAACCATGCACAATTATTAAACTAATATCAATTAACAATAATACACACATAAGTATTGGGGTTAATAAAATGACAATAGTCATTAACCCTAATCAAAGTCCTCTCCCACTGTCTCAAGCAACTGTGCATACGCACCCGTATCCGAGGAACACGAATACAATGAGAAAAACCAATCCCAAATCATATACTAGGATCCGGCTTAAACCAAAGCCCGCTAGCATAAGCTGTCCGGACAGCAAACGTGCACAAGTGCGCGGATGTGAACGAACCCTGTTGCAAAACCATGCGACCTCTACTCATTTTGCCTAAAGGCGAATAGCTCTCTGTGTGGGACTCTAAAGACTCGACACTGCGCTGGCAGTGGGTTTAACCACAGACCGCAAGCGACACTAGCTGTACGTAACGGTCCCCAGGTTGATGTCGATAAGAAGACCGACGAGGTGAACCCCATCTGAACTCCTACTGAGCCTGTATGTGACAATCTCTGTACAGTCCGGTCTATTCGTCTGATACATCGCATGGCCGGCCTAGGGGGCGGTGAACGTCAGTCCCCTAATAGCGGTACAAGTCGTGTCGGAGTGTAGCCCAGAACACCCTGAGATAACACTGGAAACCTACCAGTATATCTCGCTTGCCCTGGCCAGGGACTACTCGTGTAATGGCTCTCCTAGACACAGCGCGATGTCAACCCCCAATACCGGGAGAGACGAATCCTGTCTAACCGTCACTACCTCCAAGTGCTTCGGGACTGCACCCAAAAACTACCTGTTTGCACGACTCCTTTGAGCCCTGGTAGGGTAGTAATCAAAGTGCAGTGGGAACACACTCGAGGCGAAGTGACAGTGTCAAGTCAGCGGACTAAGCTGTACTCATGTCACCTGGGAACTGATAACCGACGATAGGTATAATACCAATCAACAGTTCCCTACGAGTCATGTACAGTGTACTCGTAACCTAACGAGCACCCGCATACTATCTCAAGTACGACGTACTGACGGCTGTGTGACAGACCGTCTCCCACACTGGGATGAGAAGCGCATACGCTAGTTTACTCCGGAGTATCGATGCCCTGTCTCGATAGTCCAACGACTAGGGACCTGTATATGGATGTGCTTATAGATCACCCAGCTCCCACGAGTGTGAGTGCCATCACAACGCTGGTAATCAAGCAAAGATCCTAAGGGCTCTACTAATATGTATATCAGCAATATGCTAAAAGAAACACATGCACATATTAAAGCAGAGACAAACCAAGTAGCATACTACCATTTCGAGCAAGATTGTATATACAACTGTGAATATCCCAAGCTTCCATCAAGTAATACAGAAACTAGTATGATACAGTAATGGCCTCTGGGCATATACACTAACAACATCTACGGGGGAAAATCGTTTGGATGGCGCAAGACGCCCGATAGTTCAGATAATTTATAAACTTCTAGTAGTACTAGTATCTATGAGTATACTGCCTAGTTAATCATCTTGCTGCAATCATGAACCTATATATTTACATCCATGTGCAAACTCATTTCATAGGATACCTGCACCATAGCCAAGGTTTTTATGCAGCACGAGCACTATTCATGCGTAAACACACGCCTTGGTAATTGCTATGCTACAACACTAGATAACCTGTAATCTAGAACAATTTCACCACATATGATGCTTAAACCTGTGCTAATGCATTTAAATTTCTCAGGATAAACATGTAGGATTGCTATTCATATGCATGTACCTCATTATATATTTCATTATCATTGACATGTGCATTTATGATGATTTTCTTGAGATTTATAAGATTTTTGGATTTTGGGGGAAAACCGCAAGAATTTATAAACATATTACCTTTTAAAAAAAATGCAAATTGCGGTTTTCTAGTGATGTATGTGTCGTCCACCATGAATTTTTCTGTTGGTTTTCGAGACCCGTTTCGTGGAGTTGGATGAACCGTCTTGGGTACATGGTGGTTCCGGTATGGCACCCCAGGGCAAGAAGATCGAGCTGTAGACGATGAGCCTAGCAGGGACAGACTACCTACCAGTAATTGTTGGCACGGCAGATATGCAGATGGTACCGAACGTGGTCATGAGATGTTGAGATATTGATACCTTGAGATGGGTCAGCCGGACGGCTGGGCCCAGAGATACTGTGATATGGATACATGAGATTTGAGATAGTTATTGAGGTGTCGATGCTGGACATGGATTTCTGTTGATTCTATTGATATTATGCTGATATTTCAAAAGAGATTTCTAATAAGGAAATAATGATTTTCTTATATCAACATATTCAGATCACGAGTTGGAATTGATTCATGTTGCATACATATCTGCTAATATATCTTGCCATATAAGTATTATTGAGTTATGACACATGTGTGCATCCTTACGATAGCATCAATAGATGTTATTTATTACTCACGAGTTGGCAACTCACCCCCATTGTGCCACAGCCTTTTTGTAGGTCCGCTCCGTCAGCACAATAGCGGCGGACGCACTTGCTCCTTTTGCTCCTTTTGCCTGGACTTGAGGCTTCTGTTCGTAGGTGGGTTATGATATTATTTCGTTTCCACCTTGTATATTCATTGTATCTAGAGTACTCCATCTACTGTATGTACTGTACCTGTTATTTTATTGATGTATATTGACCTAGAGACGAGGCAGTAAGATTTATGGACTTTTATGTTATATTTTGCGTTCGAGCTCACTTGAGTCGACATGATGTTTATTACTTATGTCTTTATTATTTATTTTGCACATTGCTGATTTATTTTGCGTGGGATTTGAGTCCGCTTCGGCGAAGAGCTAGGTCCCGCTTGGGGGATGCCTTTTTTCATGTTATCCATTTATATACTCCTATTTTGTACCCGTTTGGGGGCCAGTTTTTACAAAGAAGACTCTGTCGGAATTTTCGGAAAATGGTTGTTGCTTTTAAAAAGCTTGATGTGACTTATTGGGTTAAAATCGCTTCCAATAAATTGGGTTTTCTTCACTCTATTGCATAAATGGGTTTAGATTTCTGGGCTTTGGCTTACTTAGGTTACGTACGCCTTGAGACGTTTCGTAATTTAAGTGCCAGTTACGTTTCGTACTTTTCGGGCAGTGACAAAGTTGGTGTCAAAGCGATAAGTTTTACCTTTCTGAATGTAGGATGACCCTTTGGTAGATGGAGTAAGTGACTTAAGCAGGGTAACGTACCGTGTGTATGTCCGCGGCATACTTGCGATACGGTACTCCGCCTAAGTGACTTTACGATATACTTGCTTGAAATTCCTTCTTCATTTCCGTGTATCCTATGATTCTATTGCACCGTTCTTATTATCATGTTTCCTGTACCAGCCACTTTGCCGCCGAAGGCTACGAGAGCGCAGAAGGCTGCCACCCGTGATGAGATCCGAGCAGGCTCGTCCGAGACGAGGACCGAGCAGGGTGGCATACCTACTCCCCAGGGACAGACTGATCTGCCTTCCCCAGGCCGTATAGATAGGCTAGAGTCTGGTATAGAGGAGTTACGACAGATGATGGGAAGTATGCAGGTGTTACGACAGTTGGTGGGATCCTTAGTAGAAGCCAGTCAAGCACCGAAATCGGAGGACGTACCTACTACAACACAGACTACCATAGTACCTACTGCCCAGATAGTTGCTCCACCTACTACTACCGTGGCTATTCCAGTATCGCTACAGGATTTCATGTGGCTGAGACCCCCAGACTTCACCGACACAGACGCGGCGGAGGATTCGTAGACTTTCCTTGACAAATTAGGCAGGATTTGCCATTCGCTCAGATGTTCTGACGACAGATGGGTGGAGCTTATGAGTTTCCGTTTAGAGGGCCTTGCGCAGACATGATGTGAGTCAGTCGAGAGAGGTCGAGCTGCAGGTCTACCTCCTATGACTTGGGATGAATTCACAGCAGTATTTCTAGCTCGTTTCCTTCCCGAGAGCGTTCGTGATGCTAGAGCTCGTAGTTTTGAGGCTTTGCGCAAGACTCCAGGAATGACAGTGTCCGAGTATGATGTCCAGTTTACGCAGTTGTCCAGATACGCTGCGTACTTGGTTGATACTGAAGAGAAGAGGGTGAAGAGGTTTATGCAAGGACTTGACACCCAGTTATTTCTTGCCATCGGTGCCCAGCACTTCGACACTGATGCAGCTGTTATGGACACGGCCTTACGGATGGAGGCACGCATTTCAGAGACATCGGCCATTTCCGGGCCGAAGAGGATTCATACCGATACGCTAGCTCAGAGGCATCGTGCCAGATTCTTTCCGAGAGATGGTGGCGGCAGAGGAGTTGGACGGGCTTAGCTATTTGGTTCTTGTCTACAGGGACAGCAGGCATCGCCAGGATGTTTTAGGTGTGGGAGTCCGTACCATCGTATCAGAGACTGTCTGGTGAGACGACAGGGAGCGGCGACAGTTCCACACATGACTTTACCTCCTTCACCACCTACTAAGAGAGCTCTACTTCCTACCCCCGGTGATGCTCCACGTCAGTTAGATGCCCCCAGAGGTCGTGGACACGGCGGTCCTGTTCAGAGAGGACGAGGAGGCAGAGGCCGAGGTAGAGGTCAGCCAGCTATTGGTGGGGGACAGGCTCGAGTATTCGCTCTGACACCGCAGGATACGCAGGCATCCAATGCCGTTGTGACAGGTTCCTTTCCAGTATGTTCTTTCGACGTACGAGTATTATTCGACCCAGGTTCTACACATTCGTATATATCTACATACTTTGCACCGATGTTGGGCCATGAGTCATCGTCATTAGATCAGCCGCTTGTGGTTATTACTTCGGTAGGCGATTCGTTTGTCGCTCGTTTTGTGTTTCGATTGTGTTCCATTTGTATCGGGGAGAGGAATTAATCGGTTGACTTGATTCTCCTCGATATGTTGGACTTTGATGTGCTTCTGGGCATGGACTGGCTAGCCACTTGTTATGCATCTATGGACTAACGTGAGAAGGCAGTCAGATTTAGCTTTCCGGGGGAGCCAGTCCTTGTTATTCAAGGAGACCGCAGTGTCACCCTTCCCCGCTTAATTTCTTCTCTTCGCGACAGTCAGCTCTTGCGGAAGGGATGTCAGGGATTCTTAGCTTCTATTTGTGATACTCGAGCTGCAGAGCTTCCGTTGGACCAGGTCCCGATTATGTGTGAGTTCTCTGATGTTTTCCCTGACGAGCTGCCTGGGAAACCGCCTGAGCGCGATGTTGAGTTCTGCATTGACTTGATTCCCGTCTCGAGGCCTATTTCCATACTGCCTTATCGGATGGCCCCGACGGTGCTTAGAGAGCTAAAGTATCAGTTGCAGGATTTGTTAGATAAGAGCTTATTCGACCTAGTCTTTCTCCGTGGGGTGCTCCTGTCCTGTTCGTCAAGAAGAAAGATGGCAGTTTGCGCTTGTGCATTGATTACCGCCAGCTGAACAGGGTTACCGTACGGAACAGATATCCCTTACCACGTATCGATGAATTGTTCAACCAACTTCAGGGTGCGGGATACTTTTCGAGGATTGACTTGCGATCGGGTTACCATCAATTGCGGGTGCGGAAGGAGGATATTCTGAGGACAGCTTTTCGCACGCGTTACGGACACTATGAGTTTTTGGTGATGTCTTTCGGAATCACCAACGCACCAGCCGCGTTTATGGATTTTATGAGCCGCATTTTCAGGCCGTATCTAGATCTATTCATCATCGTGTTTATTGACGACATTTTGCTGTATTCCCGGAGCCGACAGGAGCACGAGCAGCATCTGCAGATCACATTGCAGACTTTGAGAGAGCACCAGCTGTTCGCGAAATTCTCCAAGTGCGCATTTTGGCTTGACAGCATTGATTTCTTGGGTCACGTGATTACGAGAGATGGCATATGTGTGGACCCGAACAAGATCGAGGCCGTTCAGCATTGGCCCAGACCGACATCAGTTACGGAGATCCGCAGTTTCCAAGGCCTGGCTGGCTACTACCGATGATTGGTTCAGGACTTCTTCCGTATCGCTGCACCGTTGACCGGGTTGACCCGGAAGGGAGTTCCTTTTGTTTGGACCGAGGCGTGCGGGCCTAGCTTTCAGCAGTTGAAGACTCGTCTGACTACTGCACCAGTGTTGTCATTGCCTTCGGGATCGGGCGGATTAACGATTTATTGCGACGCATCGCGAGTGGGACTAGGTTGCGTGTTGATGTAGCACGACAGAGCTATCGCATATTCTTCTCGACAGCTGAAGACGCATGAACAGAACTATCCTACGCACGATTTAGATATGGCTACAGTGGTGTTTACACTCAAGATCTGGAGACATTACCTATACGGAGAGTCATGCCAGATATTTACGGACCCCAAGAGCTTGAAGTACATATTTCAGCAGTGAGACTTGAACCTGAGATCGCGCCATTGGATGGAGCTGGTGAAAGACTATTATTGCGAAATCCTTTACCATCCAGTCAAGGCGAACGTAGTGGCAGATGCTTTGAGTAGGAAGCCTGGAGGTAGCCTATCTTATTTGAGCACCGTACAAAGGCAGTCGTCAGCAGAATGGCAGATTTTATACAACAGCCGAGTTGAGTTCGAGTTCACTCCGACGGGGGGACAGCTTGCGCATATTCGCTCACGTCCGCAGTTGCTTGACCGTATTCGCGAGGCACAGCCCAGTGATGACCGTCTTTCAGAGATCATGGAGAAGATTAGGAAGGGCAGAGATTCCGAGTTCATGATCGATGATCAGGTTGTACTGCGATTTGGGACTCGATTGTGCATACCAGATTCTTACGGACTGTGGCATGCGATTCTTGAAGAGGCGCATAGATTGATATATAGCGTTCATTCAGGTTCCACCAAGATGTACCGCGATTTGAGAGATGTTTATTGGTGGGACGGAATGAAGAGAGACGTCACAGACTTCATGTCGAGATGCCTGACTTGTCAGCAAGTCAAGGCCGAGCACCTGAGGCCTGCTGGAGAGTTGCAGCCGTTGCCCATTCCGGAGTGGAAATGAGAGCAGATATCTATGGACTTCGTTGTGGGTCTACCCAGGACCAGTCGAGGGTATGACTCCATTTGGGTGATCGTGGATCGTTTGACGAATGCGGCTCACTTCCTGCTAGTGAAGACCACTTTCAGTTTTTCTCAGTATGCCCAGATTTACATCGACGAGATCGTACGGTTGGATGGCGTCCCGACTTGTATCGTGTCAGACCGATGCACCCAGTTTACCAGCCGACTATGGCAGAGACTTCAGGAGGCGTTGGGCACCCATTTGAGTTTTATCACAGCATTTCATCCGTAGACCGACGGCCAGTCAGAGCGGACTATTCAGACTCTCGAGGATATGCTCCGAGCATGCGTTTTAGACTTTGGTGGTAGCTGGGATCATCATTTACCTTTAGTGGAGTTCTCCTACAACAACAGCTTCCAGGATACTATTCAGATAGCACATTTCGAGGCCTTGTATGGGAGGAGATGTAGATCGCCCGTCTGTTGGACTGAGCTTAGCGAGAGCAGTATTTTGGGGCCGCAAATCGTGCAGGAGACGACCGAGAATGTACAGCTGATTCGAGATCAGATGAAAGCGGCTCAGAGCAGGCAGAAATCGTATGCAGACAGACGCCGTCGCAAACTAAAGTTCATAGTTGGCCAGCACGTTTTTCTGAGGGTCTCTCCGATGAAGGGCGTGATGAGATTTGGGCGAAAAGGAAAGCTTAGTCCCAGATTTGTGGTCCCTTCGAGATCCTCGAGCGTGTCTGCGCAGTTGCATATCATTTGGCTCTTCCACCCAGCTTCCCAAATGTTCACCCCGTATTCTACGTGTAGATGCTTCACATATATCTTCATGACCCTTCTTACATGATTCGGTATCAGACCGTTCAGCTTGAGCGTAATCTTTCGTTCACTGAGCAGCCAGTAGTGATATTGGATCGGCATGTGAAGAAACTTCGATCAAAGGTCTTGCCATCTGTGAAGGTTCTTTGGCGCAACCCGAATGGTGAATAGATCACTTGGGAGGCCGAGGGAAAGATGCGGAAGAAATTCCCTCATCTCTTTGAAGGTACGCGTAGCTACAATTTAAATTCGAGGACGAATTTTCTTTAAGAGGGGAAGATTGTAACACCTTAGAATGTGATTAGTGGTTATTACGTTTTTATGTGGGGTTTTTAGTAAAAGGTTTACCAAAACGGTTTTCAAATATTTTATCTGGATTTATGAATATTTTATTAGAATTTAATTTGGACTGCACACACTTGTGCAAATTAACTAGGGTTATGCTTGGGGTTAAACCATGTTTAGATACCCATAGTGGAATAACCCATTTATTTAAGTTAATTTGATTTTAATTAAGTGTATTAGTTTTATTTTTTTTAAAAATAAAAATAAAAATGATTTGTGTTAGGGATTGACTTGTGTTACGGAGAGAGAGAGAGAGGATGATGGCTTAAGCATGCTTGATAATTAATGAGGAGAGAGAGAGGGGTTGACTCTCTTCTCTTTGTTTTCAAACCAATTATATCTTTGTTGCCTCATCATTCTCACAAATCTCTCTCCTTCTCACTCACACACACACCCAACACAACACATCAGCAGCAGCTGAAGCAACAGCAGCATCAGCATCAAAAGCATCAGCAGCATCAGCATCAGCATAGCAGCAGCAACACTAGCAACAGCAACAGCAACAACAACAGCAAGCAGCAACAGCAACAGCAAGCAGCAGCTACAGCAGAACCTTCTCCTTCTTCTTCTTCTCTTTCTTCCTGCATCCAAGGATCAACTGTGGTATAATTTCTTAAACTCAACTCCTTTCTGTTTCTAGCATGTGGTTATTTAGCTTCGGTCAGTGTTTAATGTGGATTTGTGTGCTAGTTTGTGATTTAAGTGGAGTTTTGGCCAAGTGATGATTTTTAAGGCTTAATTGACTTGGGTAGGTGTTATTAGTACTGTTATAACCTAGTAGTATCACTAGACTTCGCTAAATCACCTTAAAGTCTAAAAATTGCAATTTAAAATATGGTTTTGAAGCAAACTGTAGGATATTTGAGATCTGCTACAACTGTAATCATTTTATAGTTCAGCAAACACCTACAGAATAGTATGCAGGCCTTATAGAGTGTCATGTTGAATTTCGAGCCCATCCCCTTCAGAAAAATCCGGCGACCTACCCTTTAATTCCGGCGTCGCCGGCCACCATGAAGAGTTGGGTGGTTATGCTTTGTCTAGTGGTGTCTGTGAGTGTTTTCCATTGTTTGGTATTGTTTGGGTATTGGTTTTTTGCTGTTAAGGAAATCTGGGAGAGTTTGGTTAGTTGTAGTGTTTTTATGGACTTTTGACGAGATTTTGATGGTTTAGTTGGAGAATAGGGTAATCAGGGATTTTAAGGTTAGATTAGCTCTAATATATGCTGTTGGTATCACTAAATTCTTGTAAATTCACCTAATTTCACAAAATACCATAATGTTGCAAACTAAGTGTTTTAAAACGCTTTTAAACTAAACTTTAAAATACGTAGAATCTGTTGTATCTAGGGTAGTAATTTTAGTAAGAAAATATATACATTAGGCTATACCTTGTGTTAGGAATATAGGGTAGAAACCTGGACCTTTTTCACTTAAATTTGGCCGATATCCTACCAGTAGCCGCCGGCCCAAATTTTTGGGATCTTGTAGAATTTTTGCAGGTAGTTGTCTGTAGGTAGTGTGAGAGGTATGGTCCTGTTTGATTTTCTTTTTTTTGCTCCAGATAAAATCTGGGACCTGTTACCTATATTTAGCATAGCGGGACTTGCACGACACGTACGATATGAATCGAGGTGGTGTGCTGTGTGTCACAGCGTGTCGCGTTGGTTTTTTGGCGTATGCACACACATTAAGTATACGCACGCGTTTAGCTTGCGACGCTAATTTCTCGTATAATCTTGATATCGCATTTTTGCAGGATTGTGCCTTATGTGTGTTGCTTGTGTAAATTCTAGGTTCGCAGCCGGGGACTTTGAGCGTCGTTGAGAAAGGAAAGCCGGTGGTCGGATACACCTAGCACCAGATCACGGGTGAGTAGATATAACATCTACAGGGGGAAATCGTTTGGATGGCGCAAGACGCCCGATAGTTCAGATAATTTATAAACTTCTAGTGGTACTAGTATCTATGAGTATAGTGCCTAGTTAATCATCTTGCTTCATTCATGATCCTATATATTTACATACATGTGCAAACTCATTTCATAGGACACCAGCACCATTGCCAAGGTTTTTATGCAGCACAAGCACTATTCATGCGTACACACACGCCTTGGTAATTGCTATGCCACAACACTAGATAACTTGTAATCTAGAACAATTTCACCATATATAATGCTTAAACCTGTGCTAATGCATTTAAATTTCTCAGGATAAACATGTAGGATTTCTATTCATATGCATGTACCTCATTATATCATTCATTATCATTAACATGTGCACTTATGATGATTTTCTAGAGATTTATGAGATTTCTGGATTTTAGGGGAAAACCGCAAGAATTTGTAAACTTATTATCCTTTTAAAAATATGCAAGTTGCGGTTTTCTAGTGATGTATGTGTTGTCCACCATGAGTTTTTTGGTTGGTTTTCGAGACCCGTTTCAAGGAGTTGGATGAACCGTCTCGGGTACATGGTGGGCCCGGTAAGGTACCCCGGGGCAAGAAGATCAAGGTGTGGACGATGATCCTGGCATGGGCAGACTACCAACCGGTGATTGTTGGCACGGCGGATATCCAGAGGGTACCGACCGTGGCCTTGAGATGTTAAGATATTGATACATTGAAATGGGTCAGCCGGACGGCTGGGCCAAAAGATACCGTGATATAGATACATGAGATTTGAGATAGGTATTGAGGTGTTGATGCTGGACATGGATTTCTGTTGATTCTATTGATATTATGCTCATATTTCAAAAGAGATTTCTAATAAGGAATTAATGATTTTTTTATATCAACATATTCAGATCACGAGTTGGAATTGATTCATGTTGCATACATATCTGCTAGTATATCATGCCAGATCATTATTTTTGATTTTTGACACTTGTGTGCATGCTTACGATAGCCTCTCATGAGTTGGCAACTCACCCCCATTGTGCCACATCCTTTTTTAGGTCCGCTCCATCAGCACAGTAGCGGCGGACGCACTTGCTCCTTTTGCTCCTTTTGAGCCTTTTGTTCGTAGGTGGGTTATGATATTATTTTGTTTCCACCTTTTATATTCATTGTATCTAGAGTACTCCATCTACTGTATCTACTGTACCTGTTATTGTATTGATGTATATTGACCTAGAGACGAGGCAGTGGGATTTTTGGACTTTTTTGTTGTATTTTGGGGTCGAGCTCACTTGAGCAGACATGATGTTTATTACTTGTGCCTTTATTATTTATTTTGCACATTGCTGATTTATTTTTACGTGGGATTTGAGTCTGCTTCGGCGAAGAGCTAACTCCCGCTTGGGTGATGCCTTTTTTCATGTTATCCATTTATATACTCCTATTTTGTACCCGTTTGGGGCCCAGTTTTTACAAAGGATACTCTGCCGGAATTTTCGGTAAATGGATGTTGCTTTTGAAAAGCTTAATGTGACTTATTAGATTAAAATTGCTTTCAATAAATTGGGTTTTCTTCACTCTATTGCTTACACGGGTATTGATTTCTGGGCTTTGGCTTACTTAGGTTACGTACGCCTTGAGACGTTTCGTAATTTAAGTGCCAGTCACGTTTCGTACTTTTCGGGCCGTGACAATTTCTCAGGGTGTATTGGGCTACTCTCCGACATGACTTATACCGCTATTAGGGGTCTGACGTTTACCACCCCCATAGGCCCGATATGCGATACTCTTAGAAGAACAGACCAGACTGTACAGAGTTTGTCACATTCAGGCTCAGTAGGAGTTCGGATGGGTTTTCATCATCGGCCTTCTTATCGACATCTACCTGGGGACCGTTACGTGCAGCTAGTACCTCATGCGGCCTGTGGTTAGACCCACTGCCAGTTGTAGGGTGTTTTTCGTCACCCTATTAAGATTGGAATACGCACACGCTTGTTAGGCATTCTATGGATTCCCCCTGCCTAGGGTAGGCCGGGGTTTAATGATTGTGGGGATCCGAATCTCCGGCAACCGCGGACTAAACTGCCATTAATTACCCCTCGCCTTTGGAGCGAGGGAACCTCCGATTGACGGGTTAAACTGGTCATGCGAACTCGATAAGCAGTGTACGTGTGTTCTGTTTTAGGGGGGTTTGGATATATCGGGAGCCACGCAGAGTTTTTACGGGGGTCCCGCTACCCGGATAACGGGCTGGGGGTCAACGGGGCTAGCAGCCCCCTTGCGGGGTGTGGGGCAGCGTCCCGTTAGAAATTTTTTTCTGACAGGGGCAGTGTCGTGGAGTATGTGTATGTGTACATATGTATATATATACATGTATATATAAATAAAGGGCGGAAAAGACATCCAAAGGATGCGTGAGGCCAGCGCCTAGGCGCTTGAGCGCAAGCGCGCCACGTGTCGGCACGTGGGCGCTTTGCGCTCGAGCGCAGAGCGCTGGAGCACAAGCGCGCCACGTGTCGGCACGTGGGCGCTTTGCGCTCGGGCACTGGGCGCTTGAACGCAAGCGTACACGCGCGTAGGGTGCTGGAGCGCAAGCGCGCCACGTGTCGCCACGCGGGCGCTTTGCGCCCGTGCGCAGGGCGCTGGAGCACAAGCGCGCTGGACCGCAAGCACGCCACGTGTCGGCACGCGGGCTCTTTGCGCTCGAGCGCGGGGCGCTAGAGCGCAAGCGCGCCACGTGTCGGCACGCGGACACTTTGCGCTCGAGCGCTAGCGCGCCGACGAGGAAAAGGGGGCTTTTAGCCCCGGGAATTCTCTAAAGAGAAAATAGGGTAGAGTTTAAACTCCTAAGATGCTTTGGGTTAATGAAGGGGGTTCTTCTTCTTCCTTTTCTGTTGGCTGGATTTTGAAGATCAAGAGATATGGGATTTTTAAAAATCTCTCCTTTTTGAGATCTAGTGACAGATCCTAGTTCCCCTTTGTGGGTTTGGTGGTGAAAAACTATTTTTTTATTAAAATGAAGAGTAAAACTCTTGATTTAATTCAAAAGAAAGAAGAAGATTTTGGAACTTTCAAGAAGGAGAAATGATCTCAGATCTAAATTTTTTTTTGGAGAGAGAAAAATTTGTGAGATATTTTCATTATCCTTGCCTTTATAGGCTATACACTTTACACATAGCCCCTTAGGCTTCACAAAATGGCATTTTGCCTATCCCATGGCTCATGTTCCATTTCTTTTTGCACATAAGCCATGGGCTTTACAAAAATTTTGCTTTATGCCTATTTTTCTTACATTTGTCCATAAAATAAAATAAAAGAAATACAAAAAAACGATTTATTACAAAATTTTTATCTTGGCATGGGGGGAGGCCGGCCGCTTCATGTTCAGGCTTAACCTGGGCATGGGCCCACTGGATCTGGGCTTGGGCCACTTGGCTTGGGGGTTGACTTTGATTTTGACTTGGTCAACCGGGTTGTAAATTTTTACCCCAACAAATTGCCCCCCATCAATAAATGCACACCGCATATGTGGGTCGTGTGCCTGAAATTGATGGATCTTTTTTTTCATGTAGAGGCGACTTAATTCGATTCCCACCTTTTGGGAAGCTGGCACTGCCCTTTTTACGACATGGACGGTCGATGCTGCCGTTTTTGCGACTTGGATAGTCGGTTCTGCCCTTTTTGCGACATGGACGGTCGTTGCTGCCCTTTTAGCGACGTAGACGATCGGTTCTGCCCTTTTTGCGGCCTGGACGGTCGTTGCTGCCTTTTTTGCGACTTGGACGGTCGGTACTGCCCTTTTTGTGACTTGGACGGTCAGTTCTGCCATTTTTGCAACTTGGACGGTCGTTGCTGCCCTTTTTGCGACGTGGACGGTCGGTGCTGCCATTTTAACGACGTGGACGGTCGACGCTGCCCTTTTAGCGATTTGGACGGTCGATGCTTCCATTTTAGCGTCGTGGATGGTCGATGCTGCCATATTTGCGACTTGGACGGTCGGTGCTGCCATTTTAGCGACGTGGACGGTCGATGCTGCCCTTTTGGCTATGTGGACGGTCGATGCTGCCATTTTAACGACTTGGACGGTCGGTGCTGCCCTTTTAGCAACGTGGACAGTCGGTTCTGCCCTTTTTGCGACTTGGACGGTCGGTGCTGCCCTTTTAGCGAAGTGGACGGTCGATACTGCCCTTTTTGCGACTTGGACGGTCGGTGCTGCCCTTTTAGCAACGTGGACTGTCGGTTCTGCCCTTTTTGCGACTTGGACGGTCGGTGCTGGATTTGACTTGCTCCGCTTCTTGCGGTGTCAGGGATGAAGTTGACTTATTTCCGAGGTGGAATTTGATTCTGCCAGGGAAGTCATTGGTTGTTTTGTTGACTTGATGTGATTTTGGTTGACATCAGCATCGCTACGCTGGAATATGGTATCAGGAGCGAATCATCATTTGTCACGACAGGATTTAGGG
This sequence comes from Agapanthus africanus, assembly GCA_030015575.1. Classification (NCBI taxonomy): domain Eukaryota; kingdom Viridiplantae; phylum Streptophyta; class Magnoliopsida; order Asparagales; family Amaryllidaceae; genus Agapanthus; species Agapanthus africanus. Next base: position 243,582,999 of record CM057347.1, on the reverse strand, counting down.
ATTTTGGTTTTGGTTTGGCATCAGCATCGCTACACTGGAATATGGTACCAGGAGCGAATCATCATCTGCCATGAGGAGATTTCCCTCGTTCCCAGTTTAACGACTTAGGGGTCATCTGTTCCTAGTTTAACGACTTAGGGGTCATCTGTCCCTAGTTTAAAGACTTAGGGGTCTATAGGATTGGAGTTTGGGATTTTGGGGTTAGGGTAGGCATCAGCGTTGCTAACACTGAAGCACACGTGCCGGGAGCAATTCATCATTTGCCTATTCCTGTTGGGGGAGCGATGGCTTAGGAGACAGGTTTAGGTCCCTATCACCTAAGGCTTTTCAATTTTATGGGCTGTGAGGGTCCCATAAAAGAATTTTCTCCCTACGAGTCGTAAGGATCCCGCAGGTGTATTTTCTCCTTAGGAGTCGTGAGGACTCCTAGGTGTGTTTTTCCTTTATGAGTCGTAAGGATCCCACAAAGGTTTGTTCTCCTCATGTATCGTGAGGACACATGAGTGGGTCTTCTCAATGGAGCATAATTCCAAAGGCAGAGACCGGCCGCATAACTGGTGATTGTGGTGGGCATGGATATGACGAGAATTATTTGAGCCCGTGGATTGTATAAGGCTGTCAATTTGGGGACTGGCCGTAGGGCTGGCGAGTTTTAAGGAATTGGATTTTTGTTGGCGTCTGCATCGCTACACTGGAATATGGTACCAGGAGCGACTCATCATTCGCCGTTTGGGGTCTTGGAATTTGGATCTTGTTTGGCATCATCATTGCTGCACTGGAATGATGCCAGGAGCAACTCAACATTTTCCTTGGGAGGACTTGGGATTTGGTGTTTTGGTCGGCATCTAACACTTAAGCGAAATGCCAGGAGCGACTCATCATTTGCCGTTGGGGAACGATGGCTTAGGAGACAGGTTTGGGTCCCAATCACCTAAGGCTTTTCAATTTTATGAGCCGTGAGGGTCTCATAAAAGCAATTTCTCCCTACGAGTCGAGAGGATCTCGCAGGTGTATGTTCTCCTTAGGAATCATGAGGATTCCTAAGTGTGTTGCTCCTTTGTGAGTCGTAAGGATCTCACGCAGGGGTTTTCTCCTCACAAGGTCGAGAGGACTTTGCGAGTGTATCTCTTTTCATGTGTTTGCGCCCGTTCAGGTTTACACAAATTCGCCGGTAGTCCTGCTGTTTTTACTCACGGAGCCCTTTCAGGTTTTCATCCGTGCCCGTTTTGCTTATGGACATACCGTTTTTCTTTTTCTTTTTCTTTTCTTTTTTTTCTTCTTTTCTTTTCTTGCCGCTAGTGGGACTTTAAAAGTAGTCTCACCGGCAGGATTTAGGAGAGATGGGGGTCGTTTATGCCCGTGGATTGTATACGGTTTTGCAGGATGTATGATCCAGACCGTAGGGCTGATGTGCTCAATTCGCTTGCGACTTGGAGCATTCACGCGTAGTATTTCTTGAGATATCGGGCTATTGATGGGTTGCATGGGCCTTTCTCCCTCGGCACTTATTAGTTGGTAGAATCCTCCGTCGAACGCTTTCTCGATGACGTATGGTCCTTCCCAATTTTCCTCGAATTTTCCCTTGGTATGTCGATTGGGGATGATCAGTCTTTTGAGGACCAACACCAATTCACCTTTCTTGAAAGCGCGGAGACGGGTTATTTTGTCATAGGCCCATGACATTTGGGCTCTGTATAGCTCCAGATTTTGTTGCACCGCGAGCCTTTTTTCTTCGAGGGCATCGAGCTTTAAAGTCGAAGGAGCACGTTTTCCTCCTCCGTCAACTCGTGCTGAACGGCCATTCTTAAGCTTGGAACTTGGACTTCGAGGGGGAGGACAGCCTCCACTCCGAAGAGCAATGAGTATGGAGTGGACTGAGTTGGAGTACGGTGCGTGGTACAATATGCCCACAATGCATCGTGAAGTTTGAAATTCCAGTCTTTCTTGTTGGCTGAAGTATTTTTCCTCAGGAGCTTCCATAGAGTCTTATTGAAGGTTTCGGCTAACCCATTGGCTCTTGCATTATAGATGGTGGAATATCTCCAGTCTATATTGTGCTGAGTAGCGAACCTTGAGACATTGAAGCTCTTGAAAGAAAGCTCGTTGTCAGAAATGATTTTTCTTGGTGTACCGAAATGGTATAGAATATTGTGCTGGAAGAACGTCAGAATATCTTTTGTCTTGACTTCTTTTAGCGGGACAGCTTCAGCCCATCTGGAGAAGTAGTCTGTCGCGGCCAGTATGAACCGGTGGCCTTTGGATGACGGAGGATCAATTCGGCCAACAATGTCGGTGCCCCAGAATTCGAAGGGCCACGACGCCACCGTAGGATGCAACGGATTGGGATGCTTGTGAATGAAATCACCATGGATTTGGCAGATCTGACATTTCTTTGCATGCTCTCCGCAATCCCGTATCATGGTGGGCCAGTAATACCCAAGACGTTTGATTTGAAGTCGCATCTTGGGGCCAGATTGGTGAGCACCGCAAACGCCCGAGTGAACATCATTCATGACCTTTTGGGCTTCGGCCAATGACAGACACCTGAGCCAGAGTTGGTGATATGACCTGCGGTATAACGTGTCATTTACAAACACGTATCAGAGAGCTCTTTTCTTCAGCTGATTCCTCGCAGAATTTTCTTCGGGCAGCTTGTCGTATCGGAGGTACTCTATGAAGGGTTCTCTCCAATCGGGCTCGTCTTGGATGATCGAAGCTTCTTCGGCGGGACTGCTCTTCTGTTCCGCGCTTTCCTCTTCTGGTAGAGAGACTGGGGGTAGAATTTGCCGGCTCCTGACTGTGATCAGAATTTCGTTCATGTTATGATCAGCCAGTTCCTTGGCTAAGCGAGCGAGTATGTCGTCTTTTCCGTTCACCGCTCTGAGGATTCTCATTAGTTCAATATGAGTGAACCGTTTCATGAGTTCCACCACCCGGCCTCTGTACCGAGCTAACTCGGGTTTGTATATCTTATAGTCGTCGCTTACTTGGTTGACGACAAGCTGGGAGTCACCGTAAACCCGTAGCCGAAGGATTTCCATTTCTATGGCGAGTTCCAAACCAGCTATCAAAGCTTCATACTCAGCTTCATTGTTTGTCCGAGGCTCGGTGAGAGCAAAAGAACGCCGTAGGGTTCCCATTGATGGCGTGATGAACACCAATCCTATCCCCGCTTTTACCTCCGGGACGCTTGATCTGCCGGAGCTCCTTATTTATGAGGCCCCATCGAAGTAGAGCTCCCAACATAGCTCATCTTCCTCGAGGTGCAGCACTTGTTCGTTGGGTAACTCATAATTTAGCGGCGACCCTTCTGGTATGGGATAAGCAGCGAGAATGTCTGCAAGAGCTTTACCGTTTTACTGCTTTCTGAGGGGTATAAACTATGTCAAACTAAAGTTGCATGACAGCCCATCTTGCCATTCTGCCGGATAGGCTTGCTTTGGTCATCAAGTGTTTGAGCGGGTCGACCTTGGAGATCAGCATAACCTGATGAGCGAGCAAATAGTGCCTCATCTTCTTCACAGCAAATATTAGAGCCAGCCATTGCTTTTCGATTGGGGAGTAGTTGTGTTCCGCCCGGACTAGAGTTCGACGAATGTAGTAGAGGGCATTTTCTTTTCCCTCCTCGTTATTCTGGGCAAGGAGCGCAACGAGTGACTCATCCAGCGTGGCAGTGTAGAGAATCAGTGGTTTATTTGGAATGGGAGCGGCCAGCACTGGAGGGTGCAACATGTATTGTTTGATGCTTTCAAACGCTGCTGGACATTCGGCATCCCAGATAAAAGGAGCTCTTTTCTTCACTAGCTTTGAGAAGGGCCTACACCTTCCCGATAAATTTGAGATAAACCTCCGTATATAAGCAAGCTTTCCTTGAAAAGATCTTAGCTGCGTCAGACTCTTCGGAGGGGGCATCTCCATGATGGCCTTTATCTTTGATGGGTCAACTTCGATCTCTCGATGTCGGACTATGAAGCCCAGGAATTTTCCTGATGACACGCCAAAAGCGCACTTCAGAGGATTCATCTTCAGATCGTATTCCCTCAGTCTGGTGAGAACAGTCCTAAGATCTTGGATGTGGTCGGCCTTGGCTTTAGTTTTGACGACCAGATCATCAACATAGCATTCGACGACATTATGGATTAGGTCATCAAGGATTTTAGTCATTGCCCTTTGATATGTAGCACCTGCGTTCTTCAGTATGAATGGCATCACCTTGTAACAATATTTTCCGATCGGGGTTCGAAATGATGTGTGTTTCTCATCCTCATGCGACATCTTTATCTGATTGTATCCGGACGAGCCATCCATAATGGTGAACAGTTCGTAATTTGAGGTGTCATCGACCATCATTTCCATGACCGGTAGCGGAAAGTCGTCTTTAGGGCATGCCTTGTTGAGGTCCGTGAAATCGACACAAACTCGGATCTACCCATTTTTCTTCTTCGCTGGGACTATGCATGCGATCCAGTCCGCATATTTCTCTTCCCTGATGAAGTCGGCATCGATGAGCTTCTTGGTTTCCTCGATGACCTTTTCTTCTAGTTCCCTTCTCATTCTTCGAGGAGCTTGTTTGACTGGTTTAGCATCAGGAGATATAGCCAGCTTATGCACGGCCACTTCAGGGAAAAGACCAGGCATTTCTTTATACGTCCACGCGAAGCAGTCGACGAATTCGTGCAGTAGGGCGATTATGTGCGCTTTCATTTCCTCTGACAAGAGCGAGCTGATGTAGGTCGGCCTTAGATTATCGGGCGTTCCTAAGTGAATCTCGGTTAGCTCGTCAAAGGTTGCTTGTCCGCCATCTTCAAGCTCTTGAGGAGCTTCTTCTGGCTCGGCTATCTCATCATCATCATTTGATCATTCGCCAGCTTCATCAACATGGATCATATAGCATGCTCTGGAATCAGGTTGAATGTAACCTATTCCCCGTCTGTCTGGAATTCGTCCATCGATGAGTGCTCGGACCTGGGGTGGATGCCATAGCCCTTTATAAAACTTTGCTGCCGACTCCGTTTGATATAACCGGCATCCGCACTTTTTGAAATATTCCCGCATCTCGGGTGCGAAGTATCTGGGGTTGAGGACGGCTCTTACGCCTCTTTCATAGGGAAGGCATGCGACAGACAAATCGTCCGGGTGCACAACAGGATTTGACCCATAAAACAGGATGCCTTTCTGCCCACTTTTCCTTCCAGGGACGTAGAAAGTTTTCAGCTGGTCCACGGTGGAGACTGACAACGCATCGAGCTCTTTGCACATTTGCTCCGGTACCCTTGTGACAGCTAGGGACCCTTCCGCAATTTCGAAGGTCTCTCGTAGTTTCGCTTGTTGCATGGGGGTCCAATCTGCACCACTGTTGCACGATAGGTCCTCTTCCTCTGGCTCTTCAGTGTCGCTGCCAAGATGAAGGCGGACTTTACTGCTGGATAGGCCTTCAGTATCTGATTCGTCAGTATCGCTACCGAAACGAGGGCGAGTTTTACGGAAGGACGGACTTCTAGCGTCGGACTCATCAGTGTCGCTACCGAAATGCAGGCGTACTTGGGCATTTTTGCTTTTGAAAGTGACAGACGGCGCAGATTTGCTTTTGAGTCTTGGGGCCAGTTTATCCTCAGTCAATTGTGGCTTATCATTTTGGTGGTTCATAAAGTACCGAGAATCTTCATATCGGACTTCATGCACACCGAACGGCTGGATGTCTCCGTCAATGCGTCTTTCTTCGCCATTTTTAGTATACTTCATGCATCGATGTAGAGTTGACGGAATGATGCCGTAATGGTGGAGCCACGGCCGGCCCAAGAGAATCTTATAAGACATGTCAGTATCGATCACGTATATCTTAACTTCGGTCTGCAGATCCCCAAATTTGATTGGCAGAGCTATGCACTCCAGAACTTGCTAGCAATTTTGGTTGAAGCCTTGAATGACAATCTTTTCCCTTGACAGGTGTCGGACGTCCATTGACAAACTCTTCAGCGTCCGCAAGTTCATGATGTTCACTGAAGACCCCGGATCAATCAATATGCGATTAATCCGATCTCCGTCGCTGTACCCGGTCACGTAAAGCGGCCGATTATGCTCAGCCGTTCCCAGTAGCAAGTCTTCATCCTTAAATGTGACTGCGGCGGCATGCAAAGAGAACTGGGCTTCTATCATATTAATTTCCGCAAAATGAGCCTGATACCGCTCGGAGTTTTGTAGAGCGTGAATGAGAACATCTCTAAGCTCCTTAGATAGGACCAAGGCGTCGTAGATGCTTAGGAGAGACGGAAGCTTCCGGAGATGTGCCAAGACATTATAGTCCACCGAGGAAGGACTTATGTTTTCATCAGCCGGCTCTCTGCCATCTTCTACATTAGCGACTTGTTTTTCCTTCCCTTTTTGGGCGTTGCCCTGATTTGCCGGTAGAGCCCTGCCGCTTCTGAGCTGGATTTGATTGGCCATTGTGGCGAGCTCTTCGTCCTCTTCGGGAAAACAGAGCTCCTCTTCCGAGTCGCTGCCAAGATGGATGGCATAGCAGGTCACTACTGGCATCTCTTCATTGGATTCTTCTTCTAACTCCTCCAGAATTTCAGCCGCTTGTACAGGGAAGAACTCCTTCAATTGAATCAATGTTCTTTCCTTTTGTTCATATTCTTCGAGGGAATCGATATATTTTTGAATGGTCGATCTCCCTGCAGACTCTTTTTCATGCCGAGCTGCACTTTTCTTCGTCTTGAGCTTCTTGGATTTTGAGCCTGATGAAGCCGCATTGGCAGCTGGACTGGTAGGCTTCTTCTGTCTTTCCCATTCCATCCTGGGCTCTTTCTGAAGCAGCTTTAGCATCTTCTTCGTCTTATTAGATATGTGCGTACTCCACGGAGGCCGCGATGAGTCGGTTTCTTTTGTCAGGGCAGCGGGTTCAGCTGTCTGCTCCCAGAAGGCTTCAACTTCTGTATGTATAAAGTTGGCGGTTGCAACTTGATTGTTCACCAACACACATTTGGACAGCTCGATCCCTCCAGCCTTGTACTGCTTCTCGACCCAGTCCTTGAAGATATAGCAATCCTCGATCGCGTGGCTCACTACTCGGTAGTACGGGCAATACAGGAGATTGTCGGTCATTTTTGCTTCTTGGGGTCTTTTCGACTCCGGCAATTGTAGGCCGTTGTTTAAGGCATGTTTAAATATCTTGCGGACCTTGTCCCTTCTGAAAGAGTAAACCTTGTTCTTTTTCTCCTCTAGGGAAGGCCCATCCCCACCCCGTAATGGCTTTCGAGACCGGTTGGTTTTGGATTCGCCCGCCCTTCGCTTTTCTTCATTGTCGGGCGTATTGAAGACATTGGTACTGCTGGAACTCCCGCTTCTACGGCTGTCGTCCCGCTTGCTTTTCCAAATTTTGTCTCTCTGAGAGTCCGGCGGGGACTCTTGCTTCGAGCGTTCCAGCATTTGGACTTTCTTGGTTAGCTCCTGAAACGTCTTGAGGCCCGCTGTACACAAGAATGGGACCATCCAATTGCTGAGGTTTCCAATGAGAAGGCTGACGGACTGGTCCTGCTCTAGCGATGGTTCGCACTTGACTGTGAGATTACTCCATCGGGCGATAAAGTCGGTGTTGCTTTCATTCTTCCCTGGCTTGGTCCTCACAAGGTCGGCAATGGAGATTTAATCACTGACACTCATGAACCTTTGCCGGAACAGAGACTCCATTTGGGCAAAGGTAATGACGGACCCGTCTGGTATACTCGCGTACCAGTCGAAGGCGACACCGGTCAGGCTGTTGACAAACCGACGAAGAAGGAGCGCATCATTGCCCCCTATATTTCCGCACGATGCTTTAAAGTGGGCGACGTGCTTATTTGCGTTCCCCGTTCCGTCAAATCTTTCGAACTTAGGAATGACGTAGCCGCTCGGGAACTCGATCAAATCGTATTGTGCGGGATATGGCCTCCCACTACTGCCAATTTCTTTCTGAGCCTCGGCTTCAACCACCAATTTTTTAACTTTGCTGGCGACCAAATCCATTATCCGATCTTGTGTTAGCGGGATAGTGCTATCTGGGGCCAAGGCATCCCCAGAAGCGGAATGTGGCCGGCTTTCGGGCGGCTCGACCAACCTTCGACCCAAAGGAACAGGCATTAGCTGCTTCGGATTGTCATCACCCGGCTGATTAGTAGCGACTTGTGCTTGATTGGGAGGCGCTCGAGCAATTTGAGCCGTAAGCTGTATCACAACGTTTGTTAGGTCGTCAATTTTTGAATAGAGCTTGGCCATCTCTTTATCCTTGCTCCTGAGCTGTTTTCGAAGCTCTTGCTCCGCTGTCCTCGGGCGGAAAGTCGGCTCCTCCTCGCTGTCCGAGGTTGACTCTGCATGGACCGAGAGGTCTTTCTGCCTATCTTCCACCTCGAGAGGGTTTTCTTCATCCAACGGAGGCGGCTGTTCTTGGGAAGCGGCAACCACATTCAAGCCAGATTGGACTTGGGATGTGGTGGCCCCATCCTTGCTTTTGCTGCGAAGGTTGTCGCTGGGACGCCCGCCCGCCATATAGACCGTATGGACGACATATCCAGCTGTCTTTTTATTATCGGCGGCTGATTTCACGGATCGCTGTCTTGGCCCTCCTGTTTCGGTAGCGGGCAGTCGATTGAAGGCGGATGGCCTGGCCGGATTCTTGAATGGTGCTGGCGCTTCTTTTCTGGATTTTCCCCGCTGCTTTCATGTGGCACAGAGCGCTCGATAGACTCTTGAAGAGACAGTGTCATACATTTTCTGTTGGGGCCGGGACACGTCTCTTTGTAACATTGTTCGGACCGCTGTCTTCTTGATTCTGGTGGTCATGGCATTTTTCTGAACCCACTTCAGAGGCTCGAAGGAATTGCTGATTCTCACGTCCGACTCATCCGTCGTCGCGCGGCGACCCTGCACTTGGAAATTCACAAAATTCCATTTGGCCGAAGTCCTGGCCCTCTTGTTGGCTCGATACCTGAGCCGCTTCTGCCTTAACTTTTCTTTTCTAAGCACCTGGCAGACTTCGGCTCTTTGGGAAAACGCCGCAGACCGGGCAATGGAGGGCTTTAGAGATACGCTCAATTGTGCATTTGTTGGAGTCAACGCCTGAGCTCGTTCGCAACATTTGATGTTGCCCTTTGTACCGGAGTTCTTGCCCCCTGCTGGAGCACCGGAGAATCATTCAGACACCGTCTTAAGTTTCGGTTGTGGTGCTTTGGCGATCACGGCATTCGGCCTCTTGCCCCTTGAAACCGGCTTGGCCGCCTGCTTTGCTGGGATTTCTGGCAGATGAACGCTTCCGGCAGGATAGATGATGACGGAGCCAAACTGGCGGGGCGGTTCCTCCCACTGTCGACAGAGGCTTGCGGGGAGAACCACACGAGCATTGACCTTAACCACGTACGGGATCGGGGTCGCGTAGGAAGCCGAATTCATCTTGGGAGACATTGTCGTCGAAAGTTGATTGCTGCATGGAAAGAAAAAAAACATTATTTCAGTATAGACAATCGATATGTATATTAATTGAGTTCGCATGAACGTTTAACCCGAAATATGGGAGGAGAGAAAAGTCCCACCGGGCGTGCCAGAATCTGTAGGGTGTTTTTCGTCACCCCATTGAGATGGGAATACGGGCACGCTTGTCAGGCGTACTACAGATTCCCCCTGCATAGGGTAAGCCGGGGTTTAATGATAGTGGGGATCCGAATCTCCGGCAGCCGCGGACTAAACTGCCATTAATTACCCCTCGCCTTTGGAGCGAGGGAACCTCCTATTGACGGGTTAAACTGGTCATGCGAACTCGATATGCAGTGTACGTGTGTTCTGTTTTTGGGGGGTTTGGATATATCGGGAGCCACGCTGAGTTTTTACGGGGGTCCCGCTACCCGGATAGTGGGCAGAGGGGTCAAGGGGGCTAGCAGCCCCTTTGCGGGGTGTGGGGCAGCGCCCCGTTAGAATTTTTTTTTCTAAGAGCGGCAGTGTCGTGGAGTATGTGTATGTGTACATATGTATACATATGTATATATATACATGTATATATAAATAAAGGGGGGAAAAGGCATCCAAAGGATGCGTGAGGCCAGCGCCTAGGCGCTTGAGCGCAAGCGCGCCACGTGTCGGCGCGTGAGGCCAGCGCCTAGGCGCAAATTGCTGGAGCACAAGCGCGCCACGTGTCGGTACGTGGGTGCTTGAACGCAAGTGCGCCACGTATCGGCACGTGGGCGCTTTGCACTCGAACGCTGGGCGCTGGAGCGCAAGTACGCCACGTGTCGGCACATGGGCGCTTTGCGCTCGGGCGCTGGGCGCCGGAGCGCAAGCGCGCCACGTGTCGGCACGTGGGTGCTTTGAGCTCGAACGCAGAGTGCTGGAGCGCAAGTGCGCCATGTGTCGGCACGTGGGCGCTTTGCGCTCGGGCGCCGGGTGCGTGAGCGTAAGCGCGCCACGTGTCGACACGCGGGCGCTTTGCGCTCGGGCGCTGGGCGCTTCAGCGCAAGCACGCCACGTGTCGGCACGCGGGCGTTTTGCGCTCGGGCGCTGGGCGCTTGAGCGCAAGCGCGCCACGTGTCGGCACGCGGGCGCTTTGCGCTCGGGCGCAGGGCGCCGGAGCGCAAGCGTGCCGGCGAGGAAAGGGGGGCTTTTAGCCCCGGGAATTCTCTAAAGAGAAAATATGGTGGAGTTTAAACTCCTAAGATGCTTTGGGTTAATGAAGGGGGTTCTTCTTCTTCCTCTTCTGTTGGCTGGATTTTGAAGATCAAGAGATATGGGATTTTTAAAAATCTATCCTTTTTGAGATCTAGTGACAGATCCTAGTTCCCCTTTGTGGGTTTGGTGGTGAAAAACTATTTTGTTTTATAAAATGAAGAGTAAAACTCTTGATTTAATTCAAAAGAAAGAAGAAGATTTTGGAACCTTGAAGAAGGAGACAAGATCTCAGATCTAAATTTTTTTTTTAGAGAGAAAAAGTTGTGAGATATTTTCATTATCCTTGTCTTTATAGGCTATACACTTTACACATAGCACCTTGGGCTTCACAAAATGGCATTTTGTCTATCCCATGGCTCATGTTCCATTTCTTTTTGCACATAAGCCATGGGCTTTACAAAAATTTGGCTTTATGCCTATTTTTCTTACATTTGTCCATAAAATAAAATAAAAGAAATACAACAAAACTATTTGTTACAAAATTTTTATCTTAGCATGGGGGAGGCCGGCAGCTTCATGTTCGGGCTCGACCCGGGCATGGGCCTACTAGATCTGGGCTTGGGCCACTTGGCTTGGGGGTTGACTTTGATTTTGACTTGGTCAACCGGTGTGTAAATTTTTACCCCAACACCAGTATAGTGTCGAGTCTTTAGAGTCCCACACAGAGATTTTCCCTGCACTGGGCAAAAGGTGTAGAGGCCGTTTGGTTTTACGGCAGGGCTTCGTTCATTTACGTACACTTGTGCACGTATGATGTTCGGGCGGATAATACTAGTGGGCTTTGGTTTAAGCCGGATCCTAGTATTATATTGATGGATCGGTTTCGTCTCTTTGTATTCGTGTTTCTCGCAACACGAATGCGGGTATATATATACGGATGAGAGGAGAACAGAAGGAGACACCTCATTAGGGTTTTGAACATTTACTTGATTAAAACAATTATGAGGTGGAGTAAAGTATTTGTTATTTTTGTACATGATAATTGAGACATGACTACTAGTTTTGACTACTTGACTTTGTTTGACATTTTGACTTTGCTTGACCACTTGACTTGGGTTGACTATTTGACCTAGATATTTTAGTGAGATATTTTCATGCCATGATAGTGGTCATGTCAAGGGTAGCCATCTCAATTTACATGAGAGAGATTATCATTTTGTAAAAATACTTTCTCTTTCCTCAAGTGAGCTCTCAAGAAAGCTCTTCTTCTTCCTCCTCACTAGAAAACCCTTAAGGTCTTATGAGTTGAGTAAATTACGGTTTCAAGAGACAAATAAATCCATCTTCATACTATACATCACCTAGGACATCAAGTTTGGCAAGCTTATTACCCTAGTTATCTCGGTTTTGAGGTGGAGCTCAGATTATAGACTCTCAGGTGGATCGTCTTCGACTCGAGGAAGCCGTGGAGGTTGCTACGATCCGGATCGTTCCTTGGAGCCTACGTAGATGAGGAGGACAACAATGAAGACCCGAAGGACTTGTATCATGAGGTATAACATTATTTCCGAGTAGTTAAATCGCATGTTGCTTTCTAGCTATGGTTTATGTTCGATCCGATTCTTGGTTCTATTCGGTGTTGCGAAGCCCGTAAATATCATTTTTTGCAAATTCCGCATTCCCGCGAACACGTGGGGTGCGCAACATCGACTTACAAGGATGACCCATGCTCACTAATGCTTGCAACACGCGACACCGTTATTGATTGCGGTTACTAAACTACAAACTTATATTACATATCATTTTTGAATAAATCAGCTCTCATGAAGGAAATGAGCAAGAAATACAGTTGTGAACCTATCCCAAGTCATAGGAAGTAGATCTGCAGCTCGGCCTCTCTCAATTGACTCGCACACCGTCTGAGCAAGACCTCTCTAGACCAAAACTCGCAAGCTCAATCCATATCTCGTCAGAACATCTCTGTGAACGACAAATCCTAGCCATCCTTTCGAGGATTGTCCATGGATCCTTCACAGCATCTTTGCTTATAACAACTGGAGGCTTCAGCCTAAAAACTCCTGTAAGGATACGTGAATAATCTCGGTAACAACAGAAACAAACTGCCTGAGCAGCAGGTATAATCATAGTCCCTGCAGTAGGAGGGACATCATCAGCTCTTAGAGCTCGGCTAAACTCAACTAACAATCCAACCATCTGTCACAAGTCCTGAATACTCGACTCCATCCTGGAGAAGGAGGATCACTCTGTCCCTGAGGGGTAGGCGTACCGCCCTGATCGGTCCTCGTCTCAAACAAGACTGCTCTAATCTCATCCCTGGCGGCAGCCCTCTGGCCCTCGTAGTCTCCGGCGGCATAGTAGCTGGAGCAAGAACAGGATCGATAGGAACATTGTGATCGAAACAAGAGGACATATGGAATTAAGGAAGGTAGTCTGATTGATCGTTTTTCCCGTTGTGTAGTATGTAGAAAATTTATAAAGAACTTCACAACCAAAAAAATATTTTGACCGCAATCAAACTACGGTGTCGGATGTAGTTTGTAGTGAGTGCGAATCGTCCACAGGGATTGCACGATTCACTTGTATTTTGATACGTTTGAAATGAAAATTTAAGCAACAATAAAAGAAAACATGATTCAAGAATGATTTGTATTCGAGTGTCACTATTCTTTATTCAAGAATCAAGAAACTATAAACACTCAAGAATCGGTATTTTGATAATATTTCCAATCAACAATCAAGAATATAAGAGAGGCTCGTAGGAATCGATCGGATCAATAGACGTGATGTAATCTAAAGATATCGTGTTCTTGTCCTTCGAAGGATTGATACTAGATTGATGATCATCGACGAGAGTTAGGGCTTTCTTGATGAAACTAGGGTTCATCTTTTAACCCTTGTTCTTTCGTCGATATCATTCCTTTTCTAGCCTCTACCAAATTCAAGAAACGATCGTAACTTCCCAATTTCGATCGATGTCAATCAAGAAAGCATCGAAACAAAATGGGTCGTCGTTTCTTGAACTCGCTAGGGTTTACAAAACTCGTAGGACTCAAGAATCGATTAAAGCTATGTTACATCATCATTCTATAAACCGTCTCGACTCCTCGACGAGCGGAGTTTTATTCACACATCACAACACAGAAAAGATTTACTAATTGTAAAGAATTCATGATGCAGAAATTAAAGAAAACAAGATAAAAGAATATCACCTTTATTGATCTCAACAATTTTGATTACATTTGCTTCAAGAACTACAAGAAGAAGAATCTAGATTGTTGATCGGGCGTCGCTCGGCTTCGTGAGTCGTGGATCGGCTTCGGATCGCTTGCTCCGATGAAATCGGCTCCGCTCCTAAAGGTTGTAAGGCTTCTTGCTTAATGGGTACTCGGGATTCTTGATGTTGGCTTGGAATTAGGGTTAGGGTTTCCTACAAGCTCTCTCACTAAACTTGAGGAGGAAGAAGATGAAGAAAGAGATAGATTGGGGATAGATTCACTAATTGGATGAATAATTGTGGGATCATGAGCCTAGGGTCTTACTTATAGAGCTCCCAAACCCTAGGTTTAGTTTGAACTTCCCATTCCCTCCAAAAGTTTGTTGAAGAGTTTCTAGAAGGAGTTTGTTAGGAGATAGCTTAGGGTTTAAGCTAGGGTTTAGGGAAAGTTCTAGAATGATAGGCTAATTTAGTGAAGCTCAAAGTGTTTGCTGATCTGGTAGAAGTCTCTGGAATCTTCTGGAAAATGTCATGCTTTTATGAACTGTAGCCACTGAGTCAGGAGTTTTGCACTAAAATTGAGGATCCAATTCCCTGAACCCACCGCGGATCCGCGGCCTTAGCAAGCTCATGCCGTGGATCCGCGGCTGCTTGAGGGGCTTGGACTTTGGGTCTTCTGCTGTGTACTTAGACTGCTGTTTAGGGCTTTGTCTGATATGCTGAATTGTGATTGCTCCTTTGGATTAGTACCAGATTTGAATTTAGTGAGTTTATGAGCGGTGTAATGGTCGAGAAAGCTTCTCTTTTCCTGCACAGACTTCGAAACACGGGTTGCGATATATAGAAAATATGCCATGTAATGAAATGCAGTCAATTTCCCTAGAAATGCCGGTTTTAAGGTCGAATACATGTAATCTGATATTTTGCGACCGATTTGCTAATATGTGAATTATGAATACCGTACACTTCTATATGGATGCAAATGATAAGGAAATTGCCTGTTAAAATATGCAATATTTTCGACTGATCATGGTCCAAGAAAATGTATATATCCTAAGGTAACATAGGCGGAGTACCGTATCGTAAGTATGCCGCAGAACATACACACGCTACGTCACTCTGCTTAAGTCACCTGCTACATCTACCAAGGGTCATCCTACACTCAGAAAGGTAAAACCTATTGCTTTGATACCAACTTTGTCACGACCCGAAGGTACGGAACGTGACTGGCACTTAAATTACGAAACATCTAAAAGCGTAACGTAATCTAAGTAGGCCAAATCCAAGAAATCTAAACCGTTTAACAATCAGAGTAAAGAAAAACTTGTTTTAAAGCAAGTGGTTTAACAAAAATAAGTGGCATTAAACATTTAAAAGCAACATCATATTTTCCCGAAAATTTCGGCAGAGTCTCCATTGTAAATACTGGCCCCCAAATGGGTACAACACATGAAAATACATATAAATAAGGAATAAAGGCATCCCAAAATGGGTGCTAGCTCTTCGCCAATTGCGGAATCACAACCACATGCAATAAATATATATCAAAAGTGCACAATAAGCATCTGAAAGCGAGAAATAAGAAAACACCATGTCGGCTCAAGGGAGCATCGACACCAAACACTACAAATACAAGTCTCACAAGTCTCACCGCCTAGTCCAATATACAAGGGTAGATGGAGTACACTAGATACAAATAATAATACATGACGGAATAAAAGTATGCTCGCAACCCACCTACGAGCAAAGCTGCAAGTCCAAGCAAAAGTAACAAAATGAGGAAGTGCGCCTGCCACTACTGTGCTGACGGGTCAAACCTGCAAGATATTGTGGCACAACGGGGGTGAATTGCCAACTCATGAGTAGTAAGTAACATCTCATAAGGCTATCGTAAGCATGCACGCAAATGTGTCACAGCCTACAAATATTAATATGATACGATGTACTAGCATGAATGCAAAATCAAACACGAAACCTGAACACTTCTGGTATGAGAAAAACTTTATTCTTATCTTAGAAAAACCTCTGTACAATAAACTGAAGCATCACCAATGAAATCGACAGAAAATCCATGTCAAATATAGACACAACATATATACATATCCCAATATCTCAATGTCTCAATATCTCAATATCCCAATGTTTCAATATCTCAATATCTCGATATCTCGAGCTCCGTCAGTCCGGATCGGCCTATATCATCAAATCTCATGACCTTGTCGGCATCCTCCGGATATCCGCCGCGTCCGACATCACTAGTAGGTAGTCCTCCCGTGCCAGGCTCATCGTCATCCCCACAAAAACACTCTCGCCCCGGGGTACCATACCGGGTCCACCATATACCCGAGACGGTTCGTCCTACTCCTCGAATCGAGTCTCCAAAACTAACAGAAATCAGGAAAACTCATGGTGGACAACATATACATCATATCATGAGAAAACCGCAACTTGCATTTTTAAAAGGATAATAAGTTTATAAAATTCTTGCGGTTTTCCACAAAATCCAGAAATCTCACAATTACTGAAATCCTCAAGAAGAATCACAATATGTAAACATGTCGGCGATGATGAATGCCTATGGTATCAATAATATGAAATACAATGTGTGACTAGAAAACTATGCATGAACGATGATGCAATGAGGTATATACATATGACTAGCAATCCTACGTATCCATCATGATGAAATGAATATACAAGTAAAGGGTTACAGATCATATATGGTGCAATTGTTTTAGATTCTGATTTAAGAAAGTTCAATAGTGTTCGTGGCATAGCAATTACAAAGGCGTGTGTGTTCGCATGAATAGTTCTCGTGCAGCATGAACCAATGGTAATGGTGCAAGTGTCCTATGAGATGATATCACACACACACACACACACACACACACACAAGGTGATGCGATGCAATGAGATGAATAACTAGGAAACTACGCATATAAATGCATGTACTACTAGAAATCCTAACTATCGGGCGCTTTGCGCCATCCAGACGATTCCCCCGTAGATGTGTACATCTACTCACCGGGTCGCCTTGGCTAATCTGATCCGATCTCAGCCTTGCCTTTTCTTTGCCACATCCGACGCCTCTGCACCCAATCCTAAAAATGCACCCAAGTTAATAAGAGAATAGATATATAAATAGTCGCGGACGCAAACGATACAATTCAACCACGCGCACTAACTGGACGCGCACGCACTTGGTGCACAAAACGCGCTCGCGACAACGCCACAAAGCATAACTAAGGTCGCTATACGTGGAAACTACCAATCCTAGAATCCAATCGCGCATTCACAACACACTAAATATTTTAGGAAATAGGTAGTAAATCATCAAAACCTAAAACTTAATTAAAATCGATTTATTCCAAAAACCTAGTAAGCACCAACCTACCATTTTAGTTCAAATCTAGATGTGTTAACAAAACTATTGGCCACAATATTCCTTTAATCTCTTAATTAGGCTATACTATTATTAACTAAATTTTTAATCTCACCTATTTACATAAATCATGAATTTAGTTTGCAAGAATATAATTAAGACAATTAGCAAATAAACAAATAGTTTAGATTTTCCAAGTCTTAAGATGTTAAACTACACATTGAAACTATAATCATGTGATAAAACCCTAACTTGTACCCAAACCCTTCTCTTAAAATTTTCAAAGTTGAAATTAAAACCAAATTAATACTTAAATAATTTTGATTCAAGTAATTAGCTAACAAAGCAACCATAAGGTTAAGACTTATACCTCAAAATTTTGAGTTCAAACTTGCAACTTGACCTCCCAAAATGGTTCTCTTGCTCCAAGAACCATGCTAGATTTGGCCAAGTAAAATTTGATGAAGATTTAACCATGAATTTGTAAGGATATGTAAGGATTTTTGTTGGAAAATGAGGGGATTTTTTTGATGGGATGAAGTGGAGAATGGGAGAGGGGGTTGCTGCCCTTGCTGCCGACCCAGCCTTGAAGGAGGGGGTGTATGTGTGTGTGAGTGAGTGAGTGAAGAAAACCAAGCAACATGCAACCACACCTCAAGTCAACAAGCCCATAACTAATTTACATTTAATTTATTTTCACTATTTAACCCTTTTTCATTTATATTTTTTTTCTAAAACCATTTGGTTAAACAAATTTTCTTTTAAAACAACATATTACAAATTGTGTTTAGTTGTCATGGTGCACTAACATGTAATAACCCATTGTAATTTGTAATTAACACTAATTTAATGTGTAAGTGTATGATTTAATTAATAATTAAAATAAATTAATTAAGGAAAATATTTTAGTAACCTATAAATTTATAAGTGACTAATTAAATACCAATACTAGCAATTTCATAGCTAAAACGGGTATACTTAAGTCAATGTGGGAAATAATTATAATTACATTTTTGCGGAAAACATATGATATATTACCGATTATCGGACAATTGACTTAAACGATTTTTAAAACGTTACAACTTGCTCCACTTCTATTTAGATCAAGTGAAGCTAGGAGCATGTGCCAAGGGACTCCGTGGTGGATCGTCGTGGACTTCGAAGGTTTCAAGCGAACCCGTTCAAACACCAAGTTGATCCAAGGTGTCATAAAAGGAGGTCTACAAAGATTGTATTACTCACGTCTTAGTGTTAGACAGTTGATAGTATGTGATACTAGTTCTTGTTATCCTAATTTTCTAGTTCGATTTATGGTCGGTTTTGTTTAGCACCCCTAAAATTTTGTTATACCATGTTTGATGCAAGCCAAATCCTAGGCATGGTGCTAGACAAACCATACATGTATGTATGAGGATATCAATCACTTGTTAGGAATATGTATGCCATAGAGTCCATTATTGATGATATAGTGGATGCTTGGACATATATATAGAGGACTTTCTTGCTCGACATGATAGTATGCTATCAGGTTACCTTTATCTTAACATGTAGACTGGTATTTATATATTCTGTCTCTTACAGGTTGATAAAGCCCTTAGGATATGTACTTGACGACCTGGATTATGATGATATCATACTAGAGGGGCCAGGGTGGTCCAAAAGTACATCCTTTAATCAGTTCCTAGTCAAGGGAATATCAAGACTAGGGCATCGATATTCTAGAGTAGACTAGTGTGTACGTTTCCTGTCCCTTAGA
This sequence comes from Agapanthus africanus, assembly GCA_030015575.1. Taxonomy (NCBI): domain Eukaryota; kingdom Viridiplantae; phylum Streptophyta; class Magnoliopsida; order Asparagales; family Amaryllidaceae; genus Agapanthus; species Agapanthus africanus. The sequence goes on along the minus strand of CM057347.1, from coordinate 243,563,997 downwards.
GGGTGATGGTTGATCCCACAACCATTGGTGTGTAACATCATAGATTGTACACAGGTGCTCATTGGAGAATGGGTACACCGAACGGACTCGCCGAGGACTCCTAGTTGGTAGTATAGCTATCATCAGATAGCAGTCCTCTGGTGACACTGGTACATGTTAGTCTGTAGACCCGAGATTGTCATAGAGTCTTGTGTGGCTCCACTGTGCTTTTATTTCCTCCCTACTATGCTCAAGATGAGTTGTGCAAACATGTGGACTTTGGGTACAGTCCCGAGTCACATGGAGGAAATGAGCGATAGGAGAGGTTTCGTCTCTCCCGGTATTGGGGGTTGATGTTGTGCTATACTCGATTGGCTATAAGTGGAAGTCCCTGGCCACGGCTGCTGCTGAGATTTACTGATAAGTGTTATCAGTAGTTTCTCAAACCGTTATAGGCCAAACATCGGCATGACTTATTACGTTACTGGGGTCTGACGTTTACAATCCATAGACATGATATGCGACATATTAGACGAAGAGACCAGACTGTATGGAAGTGTTACTGATAGGCTTCATGGAGAGTATGGACAAGCCTTCTTATTGATCTTCATATCGCTCAATACCCGGGTAGCCGTTACGTCCAGCTAGTACTGCTGACGGCTTGTGGGTGACTGATGTGATCATCACCTACTGCTGGCGTATTGACGAGTCTTTAGAGTCCAACACAGAAGTTTCCTGGTTCAAGCGAAATGAAGTAGGACACATATGTGATATATGTGTGGGCCCGATTAAATACGTATATGAGATACCGTATTGTAATCTGGCAGTTATCTGTTATCGAGTTAGGTTATATATGATATAACCAGATTATCGAATCAAGTGTTGATTTGATAATGTGATACACAGATAAATGATATTAGTCGGTCATATGTGTTATAACCGGATTATTAAATCAAGTGTTTATTTAATAATGTGATATATACTATATTTGATATAATTATAACATAACTAATATCATTAGCTTACTAAATATTTTCTTATATGCATTAATATATATATATATATATATGTTGGAGATAGTGCCCTCAGAGTCAATTATTGGATCACAGGCACGTGATTGCAATGATTGAGGGAGGACCTATCCCGGTAGGACAGTCTTACTCAAGATGATAGTATGCTATCTGGTTTATCTTTATCATCGTGTACTGCTTTAGGTGACCTGATAGGTCGCTATTACACGTTGATAGAGCCCCTAGGATTCATGCTTGACTGCCAGCAGTATTAGTGCGATCATATACGTGAGAGCTGGTAGTCTATAAGCACATCCTTAAAAGGTCCCTAGTCATGGGAGTTTCGAGACAGGGCATCGATTCTCCAGAGTAGACTAGTGTATACATTCGAGACCCCGAAGAGGGGCGGTGGCCGGTCTCACAAGCCACTGGTGTTAGTTGGTTCACCTAAGATGTATACAGGTGCTCATTGGGTTATGAGTACATCGGACAGGACTCGCCGGGAACATGCTAGTTGGTCCTATACCTGACGTCAGATAGCAGTTCCCTGGTGACATGTGTACAGGTTAGTTCATCAACCTGGGGATCGTCATTTGTCTCCTGTGAGTTCCCACTGTACTTTGATTACTACCCTACCACGCTCAAAGGAGACGTGCAAACAGGTTTTAGTTGGGTACAGTCCCGAGCCACATGGAGGCAGTAAGCGGATCTTCGGGGGTTCGTCTCTCCCGGTATTGGGGGTGAGGTCGCGCTGTGTCTAGAAGAGCCATTACACGAAGTCCTTGGCCAAGGCATGAGATTTACTGGTAGGTATTCCAGTATTATCTCAGGGTGTTCTGGGCTTCACTCCGACACGACTTGTACCGCTTTTGGGGGTTTGAGTTTTACCAACCCCTAGGCCCGCCATGCGATGCTCATAGACGAACGGACCGGACTGTACGGATATTGTCACTGAGAGGCTCAGTAGGGTGTCAGGATGAGTTCGCTCATCGACGTCCCTTTTGGTCAATACCTGGTAGCCCGTCACGTATTGGCTTATACCTCTGACGTGCTAGTGGTTAAATCCACAATCAAGGTGTTGACGAGTCTTTAGAGTCCCCCACATTCAGTTGCTCAAGTTTTCGGGCGAAACGCTGTAGAGGCCGTATGGAGATATGGCAGGGTTCGATCAGATACATGCGGTATTGCACGGATCAGGATCGGACGGATAATACTGGCCGGCTTTGGTTTTAGCCGGATCCTAGTATAGTACAGTGTAGATTTTATCTCATTGCATTTGTATTTCGGTCGGAATACAGATGCGGGTGTGTATACAAAGTATTGGGGTTTTCCAGTAATTTATTACGGGACCAGTTTTCTGGAGTTGACAGTTTGCTTTTCGTTTCGGCCATATTTCTTTGTATCCTTCATTGGCCGAAGATTGGTGGAGGAGGGCTTATTTGCATTTGTGCAAATAAGCAATTTGGAAGGGGGTCTGTGCATATTGTTGGATCATGATGATGCACCATCCATTGACTTGATTTATCCATCATGGCTTGACTTTTGTGTGATCATGGTTGTTGATGATGGTTGTTGAGTGTTGGACTTTGTTTATAATAATTTCTTTTCATGATCACATTGGTTTTCCCTCTTGCATTATTGCCTCACTTGACTTTCCTCTCTCATTCCTACATGAGGCATGGCCGGCCATATGAGGGGGCTGTCCCATTTTTGGTGCGGGTGATTTTTTGTTGATCTCATATCATTTTCCTTCACCAAAATTCCCAAGAAAAACTCCATAGTTCATCCCTCCACCAAAGGCAACATCCTAAACCCCAAATGAGACATAACACTATACCATTCTATAGCAAATCTTGGGCACGTCGACTCGCCAACTTCGTGTTAGTTATATGTATGCCCTAGAGGCCATTACTGTACATAGGATGTATATTGTAGTGGATGCTGGGACATATATAGGGAGGACTTTCTTGCTCGACATGATAGTACGCTATCTGGTTGCTCTTTATCTTAACATGTATACTTTCTGTCTCTCTGATTACATGTTGATAAAGCCCTTAGGATGTGTACTCGACTTCCAGGACTATGATGTAGATCATACTACTGGGGCCTGGGTAGTCCATGAGTACATCCTTGAAATGTTCCTAGTCGTGGGAATATCAAGACGGGGCATCGATATTCCAGAGTAGACTAGCGCATATCTTCTCGACCCATGCGATGGGCGATGGATGATCCCATATCCATTGGTGTTTGACATCGAAGATGGTATGCGGGTGCTCAGTGGAGACTGGGTACACTGAACGGACTCGCCGAGAACTCTCAGATGGTATTATACCTCACGTCAGATGGCAGTTCTCTGGTGACACTGGTACAGCTTAGTCTGTTGACCCGAGATCGTCATAGAGTCTTGTGTGTCTCCCACTGTGCTTTGATTTCCACCCTACCACGACTCTACTGAGTTGTGCAAACAGGTGGTTTTTGGGTACAGTCCTGATTCACATGGAGGCAATGAGCGATAGGAGGGGATTCGTCTCTCCCGGTATTGGGGGTTGATGTTGTGCTATGCTCGACTGGCCATAACAGGAAATCCCTGGCCAGGGTTGCAGTGATATACTGGTAAGAGTTATCAGTAGTTTCACGAATGTTATGGACCTCAAGTCGGCATGACTTATCGAGCTATGGGGTCTGACGTTTACCACCCTTAGGCGAGATATGCGACATATCAGACGAACAGACCGGACTATACGGTAAGTGTTACTGGTTGGATTCGCAGGAGTGTGAGCGGGCTTGCTCGTCGATCTTCTGATCGCTCAATACCCGGGTGGCCGTTACGTTTAGAAGACCGCTTGCGGCTTGTGGGTGTCTGATATGATCATCACCTGCTGCCGGCGTATTGACGAGTCTTTAGAGTCCTACACAGAGGTTTCCTAGCTCAAGCGAAACGAAATAGGAGCGCATATGAGATATGTGTGGGACCGAGAATAATGCGTGTATGTGATACCGTATTTCATTCTCGCGATGAATGTGTCGAATGGTTATATGCGATAGAACCTAGTTATCGAATCAAGGATTGATTCGATAAGCCGATACATATGATGCTAGTCGGTTATATCCGATATGACCGGATCATTGAATTAAGTGTTGATTTAATGATTTAATGTATAATTATATATTTGATATATTGCTTTTCATTAACTAGTATTGGTTCACTTTAAATGGATTTACTCACTTGTATTACACATTGTATATATGATATATTTTTGTGCACATTTTTGTATCATGTTTGATGATACATTCTTTTTTGGTTTTGTGTAAGGTATTGAACCATGGTTAGTTAGTGGTTAGGATATCATTTCATTTGCTTATTCATTTATCCTTTTATTGATTTATTTCTTTTGAAAAGATAAAGAGAAATGAATGGTGGCTATTTTTGTTTTTAGTTGAAGATTCATGAAGCATTGATTTAGTCACCATTCTTGTCTCTTGCCTAAACCTAACCACTCATCTAACCTAAGTTAAGTCTCTACACTAAACCATGGTTGAAGAAATGATAAGTATTAATTTTATTTTCCTTTTTAAAATTAACTTATCATATCATCTTCTTCCTTCTTCATCTTCTTCTTCAATGAAGAAAGCTTGCTACTCCAATGGCAAGTCATGAAATCTAGTGAGAAATCCAAAACTAAAGTTTACCCACTTCCTATTTCTTCATCCTCTACCTCTTGCCAAGTAGTATAGGGTGTTTCCTTCACAAGTTTTTCTGACTTGGTGAAGTTGGAGCTTGTTCTAGCGATGCCTCGACGTAGATCATCTTCGGCATCGAACCGACGATCAAGCCCGCCCATTCTTCGATGATGCCGACGCTAGAGCCCAAGACATGATTTGGACAGCGAGGGGACTTCATTGCGGGGCCGTGGAGGTGGTGGACCGGATCTACAAAGGTTGTATATCCGTTCCTTTAGTTAAAATGTTAACTAGTTTGCATGCTTTGCCTAAATATCTAGTAAACGATCCGTAGTCGGGTTTGTAGGCACCCGTAAAATTTGATTTGTGCATGTTTAATCACTTGTGAGACTTCACTAGAGTGCCTAAGAACCCTACGGTGGTATCAGAGCCTAGCTAGAGCCTTAGGCGAAGTCCCGACGGAACCAGAAGTCCGATCGACCCAAAACCCCGACCAAGAATATGCTCTCTGTACATTTTCTAATTTCGAGGATTTTTCAACATTAAAAATATGCAGAGAAATGTGCAGGAAATTATAAGAAAAACTGCAGAAAACAACAGCCTGATTCAACAGTACGACCGCGGAACCGCGGCGTTGACCCCCCTTCTGCGGCGGTTCCGCGGCCGTCTGTGATGATCATGCTGTGAGTTTTCTTCAGTTGTTTCTTGTGTGTTCTGGATGTTTTTAATAATTTTCCCTGAGTTGCATTTTCTGGCTTGTATTGGGAACTCTGTATATTCGATCGGACTGTCTAATTTTGTCGGTGTGGCTTTCCGGGTAATTTTAGAATATATTAAAAAGTTCGACCGGATATAAATACCCACTTTTTCCCCTGCTGGGAAATTTCCAATTGTTGGATTTTTCCGTAGTTTAACGACGTTCTAAGTAGTGCAAGTAACGCGATGGACCCTCTAGAAGACAACAAACCTTAACTCGATTATGTGACCGTCTTGAACTGCCCTTTGAACCTTCGGGTTTGGGGCAGTACGGCGTGCCACATGTGAGGCGTTGGCTTGACCCTTCTACGGCTGGACCGTTGGTACTGAGGCACGAACTGAATGTTGTTAGACTTATTTCATGTGTTGACCTGTTTCGGGAAAACTTGGGTGTTCGAATATTCAATCGGAAAGTTTAACATTTTCTGTTTATCCGGAATGGGATACAATAATTGGAATTCACAAACTGTTATGAGATAACGGAATGAATATTATAAACGTAGCAGTTTAGTCTTACTTAATCGGTTGCCACGGAATTTTGATGTGATCAAAAGTCCGTCGCAATCACGTAGCGTACGCGGATACTCGCCGGGTAAACTTAATAGACAGCCTCACTCCATAGCCCCGACCAAGTGACTGTAGGAGAACCCCGTCGCCGAAAGCATCCGTTCGGGTGCTCGCGGCAGCGGTGTTCCGCCCTAGTGCACTTCGTCGACGGCGTCGGGGGTGCCGCCGCCTACTAAAGTTTGCGACGAGCATTCGATCAGGATGTCGGGAATCTTGTTGAATTGCCCGACTTGATATTGAAAAGAGTTTTCGATAATGAGACTAAAATGCGGGGTTTATAATTGTTAGGCATGCGATGTCTAAGTAATTCATTTGGTCAGGCATGCGATGTCTGAGGAGGTTGCGGATTCCAACTGTTGTAGTTTTACACTTTCTTTTCTGTGACCGTAAGTGTAATATGTGATATCGCCGGTTTCGTTGCTATATATCAACGACAATTGGGATGCGCATATTTACTTACGTTGATGACATGTGATGTTATGTGTTGCTGGATATGTTATATTGGATCGTCGTGTTTGAATAGGCGGGGTTTTTTTTACGTGAGATGAGTGTTTTTCATTTTCATTCATGTAAAAACTTGTATGTAATATTCTTTTATTGGGGCGCTTCCAGGTTGCGGAAGTTGTCACCGTTGTTGTATATTATTTACTTTTCTGCACTAGGATTTACCCAAGGAGGGGAGCACAAGTAACCGGGTTCTGGGGTCCAGTGGGAGACCAACTCGAGGAGTCGAGTCCGGGTCTCCTAACCCTAGAATTGGCAGGGTTGCTTGCCGCTCTCGTAGGGGTCTAGGGGTGTGGGATTGGCTATTCATCACGACCGTGGAATCCGTGTTTTATACTGGCTCGTATTGAAAACACGGACGTCCTAGTATATCCAATATTTCATATGTTTCTTCTGCTGTGTTTTATCTGTGATCATGCGATGTTCTGTGCTCTGTGACAGATATTATAGTATATATGATATATTATATATACGTTACTTATGTTTTACACCCGCGCTAGCCCTGCCCCGCTCTGCCGTTAGTTACCTAACCTAACGGTGCACGAGGGGACATCGAGGCGAATGCGGATGGCATAAGTGTACGTCATATCTATCTGTGATGTTAAGGTAATTTAAATGATGGGATATTCATTAATGAGATTAATGAAAGAAAATAAACCTAATTGATGTTGTGGAATCGAATTTCAAAATAAAACAGGTAGCTACAGTTCTTGCTTTGCATCGCGGTGTTCATTGTAGAACATCCTGCACCTTATCCGATAAGGAAAGGACCGAGATCCCTTCACCGGGAGTGACTCCTTTAGCAATAACTGGCAGATGCTACAACCCTCGGTTTGTCATTTGATTGCTTCTATAGTTTCCGCTTTGCACAGTGATATATATGATATATCCCGCACCTCATTCGACGAGGAAAGGGCCGACGATCCCTTCACCGGGAGTGACCCCTTTAGCAAAACTAGAAAAGCTTCAAAAACATTCGATTTGAAAAAACCATTTGATTCCGCAACGAGATCAAGTTCAAAGCGTTAAAGGTTTTCACAAAAACTAGTCGCAACCCTCCGTCATTTTAGGAAGTAGAGTACTTAGTATTCGTGCTGTGTTTGTTGACCATAGTCAAGGCACAGTGTACGGTAGCTATGTGATGTCTTCCTACACCCCATATGATGCGATTTGTTAGGACAGTCGCGTGACTTTGTTTACCTTAGTTAAGGGTCATGTGGGTGGGTCTAATTAATCACGAAATGACGGGTAGAACTTGACTAGTACTTATGATTTGTTGACCATAGTTAAGGTCATAGGTGCTAGGGGTAAAAACCTTTATCGGGAGTTTCAAGTGTTGAAATTTGCAATGAGATTGCATACCTTCTATGTGATAGTTGGATCCCGATACCCACTGCGAGTAATTGTTACTCCTGGGAGAGTTTTGCACTTTACAATTAGCCGATCAAGTAGGTGTCAACGGGGTTACGCTTCTGGGAAAACGAGCTTTACTGTAATTAGGTCCGTGCGAAAGCACGGGGAACCTCCCTCAAAGTACCGACACTGGCCTGGCTGAAAGATTGGCGAACTTGTAGAGTGTAATTAATCCCGGCTAGTCTTTCCTTTTAGGGTTTGAAGGAAGATTTGATAAAAACAGTGGAAGACATCCTGATTAGATAAAATACATAACCAATCTAATCTTGCAAGAGCGCACGCAGAGTGTTTTCTTCTCTCTCTCTCCTGGTAGCGACCATATCACGCCTTAATCAAGATAATAATTTGGATGTATTGACCGATCCCGCTTGTTATTCTGAGCTGGGGAACGTTGGTCCCGCTCCAACTTATAATTGTTATAAGACAGAGCAGGAAATTGGGGAATACCAGAATTCCTATGCCGCCCAAACGAAGAAAGTGCATATGATGCATCTCCTTCGGGTGTGTTCATTACAAAGAACTGTTTCTCAGTATCCTCTGCATCCTGGGTATATGATACCGGATCAGGATCCCAGATATGTAATCTGTTACATAGGGCTACAAAAAGGTAGAAAAACTGAGAACGGGTGATAAGTTTCATGAGACAGAAACCGGGGCAAGTGTTGCAGCCAAGTCTGTTGGTCACTGTCACCCTGTATTACGAATACATTGATTCTGAACAAATGCTATTAGATACCGAACCTGATATACAAAATCATATCAGTCTCTTTATTAGTAAAGAAATGATATAATTTTGTATTGTTGGATAATGTTTTGAACATTTTCTATATCAAAAGTTGATCGGTTCAGGCACGTTATCTAAAAGCATTGACGTTCTAAATCAAACTACAGTTCCTTGTATACAGAACACACACAAGAGGAAGATTTCAGAAATGAACGATTCGTTCTTGAGGCATTGTAGACTAGGTCATATCAATGCGACCCGACTGGCTGAAGTTACATTTTAGATGCATATTTAAATCAGTTTGAATTTACATCTTGTGAAACTTGCCAGTCATGTCACAAAGATATAATGATACTAGCTCTGTTTACTGGAAGCAGAGAAAGAGTTAGTAAACTCTTGGGATGATACATGTTGATGTATGTAGGTCCCCAGTCTACAAATGCCAGGACTGATTCTTTTTACTTCATTACATTCTTTGATGATCTTTCGAGATTCAGACCTATGTTCCTGTTGAAACACAAGTCCGAACCTTTTGAGATATTCACAGAATATAAGTTAGAAGTAGAGAACCAAAACACGGGTATAAGTATTATGTCCTTTGATGAGATCAAGGAGGAGAAGACTTGAGCACGGAATTCCTGGACTTTTCTAAAGGAGAATGAGATTCTCTCTCAGCATTTACTCCTCCGTATACAACATAGCACGGTGGTATATCGGGGCGGAGCAGTTTCACCCTGTTTGATATGGTGCGCTCTATGATGAGTACTACTGAGTTACCTGTTTCCTTTTTGGGTGTTATGCACTTGAGAAGTTGCATACCTGTTGAATAGGGTTCGAATCAAATCAGTTGCCTACCACTCCATATGAGATATGATAAGGGAAGAGCCCATATCTTAAGTTAGTTAAGATTTAGGGTTGTCCGGCCTATGTCTAAAAGCAAAATCCGGACAAACTCGAGGCAAGGCCAGTTATGTAGAACTGGAAAGGTTCCAGCTATACAAACTATAGCAGATGATTTGACAGAACCATAAGATTCTATAGTTCCCGACGAACCTCAGCCTCTCCGCCGATCTAGTAGGGTTCCTCATCCGCCTGAGAGATACCTCGGTTTCTCGATGACAGTGGGAGTAAGGATTGCATCATGAGATGATGACCCAACTAGTTTCGAGCAGGCCATCGAGAGTAGGGACTCTGTAAGAATGGCTGGATGCTTAGCGATCTGAGATGGAATCCATGTACACCAGCAAAGTATGGACTTTAGCTGCTATATCTGAAGGGTTAAATCCCCATCAGGAGCAAGTATATCTTGAGAAGATTACTTGGTTTAGATGGAAAAGTTGAGACTTTCAAAGCTAGACTTGTTAAAGGTTTTCGTCATCGACCAGGCGTGGATAATGATGAAACCTTTTTTCCAGTAGCTATGCTTAAGTCTGTCCAGATCCTACTTACCACGGCTACATACCATGACTACGATATCTGGCGGTTGGGTGCCATGACTGCTTTTCTAAATACTGATTTAGAAGAGAACGTCTATAAGAACACAGCCAGAGGTCTTCGTAAACAGTGGGAGCAGCGGAAACGTGTGCAAGTTGCTTTACATAATGAAGAAGGCATCGCGGAGTTGGAACGTCTGTTTTGATGTATTAGTCAAAGAAGTTGACATCATCAAAATGGTAGATGAACCTTGTATAAACAAAAGGGTAGTAGGGAGTATGATGACGATCCTCGTAGAGTACGTGGATGACATACTCTTGTTAGGGAAGGAGTTTCCTATGTTACGCTCGATCAATCTCCGCTTATCACAATAATTCTCCATATAGGATCAAAGTGATACCTTCTAAATCCTGGGTTTTTGGATCTATGAGATAGATCTAATTGGGGTTAGGACTCTCACTAGTTGTAGTGAGACGGTATCAACCGATCCTGGGGAGAGTCACTGGAAGGGTTCCAGGGTGATAAAGACGACTGAATGTCAGTCACAAGCATTGTCTTTACCCTAAGCAGAGGGACGGTATGTTGGAAGAGTTCCAAGCTAGATACCGTGACATACTAGACGATAAAGGCAGGATACATCGCTACTTAAGATGCTACCAAGGAGGCAGTCTGGGCGTATATTAGTTCATAAGATGAACTTTGTTACTCCCATTGTGTGACAATGGAGTTGTGGCTTATGCCAAGGAACGCCGGTCCCATCAGTGATCCAGACATATTCTAAGGCAGTGTCACCTGATCATGGAGATGGATGATCTCCAGGGTGATCGAGGTTTAGAGAGTAGACTCAGAGGACAACACGGCGGATCCACTCACGAAGGCCTTGTTCCCAAAGAAAGACACTTTTATGGGATGGTTGAGTATGAGATACTACAACCAATGCTACAGATGGCCCTAGTGCAAGTGGGAGATTGTTAGTTATATGTATGCCCTAGAGGCCATTACTGTACATAGGATGTATATTGTAGTGGATGCTGGGATATATATAGGGAGGACTTTCTTGCTCGACATGATAGTACGCTATCTGGTTGCTCTTTATCTTAACATGTATACTTTCTGTCTCTCTGATTACATGTTGATAAAGCCCTTAGGATGTGTACTCGACTTCCAGGACTATGATGTAGATCATACTAGTGGGGCCTGGGTAGTCCATGAGTACATCCTTGAAATGTTCCTAGTCGTGGGAATATCAAGATGGGGCATCGATATTCTAGAGTAGACTAGCGCATATCTTCTCGACCCATGCGATGGGCGATGGATGATCCCATATCCATTGGTGTTTGACATCGAAGATGGTATGCGGGTGCTCAGTGGAGACTGGGTACACTGAACGGACTCGCCGAGAACTCCCAGATGGTATTATACCTCACGTCAGATGGCAGTTCTCTGGTGACACTGGTACAGCTTAGTCTGTTGACCCGAGATCGTCATAGAGTCTTGTGTGTCTCCCACTGTGCTTTGATTTCCACCCTACCACGACTCTACTGAGTTGTGCAAACAGGTGGTTTTTGGGTACAGTCCCGATTCACATGGAGGCAATGAGCGATAGGAGGGGATTCGTCTCTCCCGGTATTGGGGGTTGATGTTGTGCTATGCTCGACTGGCCATAACAGGAAATCCCTAGCCAGGGTTGCAGTGATATACTGGTAAGAGTTATCAGTAGTTTCACGAATGTTATGGACCTCAAGTCGGCATGACTTATCGAGCTATTGGGGTCTGACGTTTACCACCCTTAGGCGAGATATGCGACATATCAGACGAACAGACTGGACTATACGGTAAGTGTTACTGGTTGGATTCGCAGGAGTGTGAGCGGGCTTGCTCGTCGATCTTCTGATCGCTCAATACCCGGGTGGCCGTTACGTTTAGCAGACCGCTTGCGGCTTGTGGGTGTCTGATATCATCATCACCTGCTGCCGACGTATTGATGAGTCTTTAGAGTCTTACACAGAGGTTTCCTAGCTCAAGCGAAACGAAATAGGAGCGCATATGAGATATATGCGGGACCGAGAATAAAGCGTGTATGTGATACCGTATTTCATTCTCGCGATGAATGTGTCGAATGGTTATATGCGATATAACCTAGTTATCGAATCAAGGATTGATTCGATAAGCCGATACATATGATGCTAGCCGGTTATATCCGATATGACCGGATCATTGAATCAAGTGTTGATTTAATGATTTAATGTATAATTATATATTTGATATATTGCTTTGCATTAACTAGTATTGGTTCACTTTAAATGGATTTACTCACTTGTATTGCACATTGTATATATGATATATTTTTGTGCACATTTTTGTATCATGTTTGATGATACATTCTTTCTTGGTTTTGTGTAAGGTATTGAACCATGGTTAGTTAGTGGTTAGGATATCATTTCATTTGCTTATTCATTTATCCTTTTATTGATTTATTTCCTTTGAAAAGAAAAAGAGAAATGAATGGTGGCTATTTTTGTTTTTAGTTGAAGATTCATGAAGCATTGATTTAGTCACCATTCTTGTCTCTTGCCTAAACCTAACCACTCATCTAACCTAAGTTAAGTCTCTACAGTAAACCATGGTTGAAGAAATGATAAGTATTAATTTTATTTTCCTTTTTAAAATTAACTTATCATATCATCTTCTTCCTTCTTCATCTTCTTCTTCAATGAAGAAAGCTTGCTACTCCAATGGCAAGTCATGAAATCTAGTGAGAAATCCAAAACTAAAGTTTACCCACTTCCTATTTCTTCATCCTCTACCTCTTGCCAAGTAGTATAGGGTGTTTCCTTCACAAGTTTTTCCGACTTGGTGAAGTTGGAGCTTGTTCTAGCGATGCCTCGACGTAAATCATCTTCGGCATCGAACCGACGATCAAGCCCGCCCATTCTTCGATGATGCCTACACTAGAGCCCAAGACATGATTTGGACAGCGAGGGGACTTCATTGCGGAGCCGTGGAGGTGGTGGACCGGATCTACAAAGGTTGTATATCCGTTCCTTTAGTTAAAATGTTAACTAGTTTGCTTGCTTTGCCTAAATATCTAGTAAACGATCCGTAGTCGGGTTTGTAGGCACCCGTAAAATTTGATTTGTGCATGTTTGATCACTTGTGAGACTTCACTAGAGTGCCTAGGAACCCTACACTTCGTGCCCGAGTTACCTCCGTATAGAGGTGGGAGCCCGTAAAAGAAGCCGGCGACGTAGTGCCCTTCCGGCGATGAGGTGGAGACCGGAAATTCCGCGGGGAGATCGGGACGACGACGAGAAGACCGGAGGACACGGATCACTCGGTATATCTCTCTTCCCATCTTGTAGTTAGCTAGGACTAGTTTAATGGCACGATCCGGGTTTTTAGTGCGCTGTGGTGCCGGTTTGAAAAGTTAAAGAAAAGCATCGCTTCCGCATTCCGGCGTCGGATTGACGGCCGGGACGCCGCCGTGCACTTACAGTGGTATTAGAGCCTCGCCATTAACATAGTCTAGCTTTGTCTAATGTGTTTTACATTTCCAATCGAACAAAATTCCAAAACCGCATTTTCGAATAGCATCAGTTTCTGTCGAAATTTTTCCAGCTCCAAAAATTTTTCAGGTAGTTGCAGAATACTGTGCAGGGAATTCTAAGAACTCAGTGAAAATTTGGTCGGGTGATCTCACCATACCACCGCGGAACCGCGGCCAAACCCATGCTTGGGCTGCGGTTCCGCCACCACTTAGCCTCATCACCGGACCAATTTTGTACAGAGGGTCTTATACAGGGAAATTGGGGTTTTGGCATATTCTATTTGGGCCCAGAATTTCTTTATGTGCTACAGTAATGCTTGGGGGCCCACTTAGGAAAATTTGATCGATCGAATATTTTAAACACATTTGTTCACAGTATTTACATTATATCTGCGACCGTGAATGTCACTTGATCGGTAAATCCTGTCTAGCTGCTTTAGCCCGGTTAGACGGATTTGCGAACATGACTTTCACGTTGATGTTCTGTGTATTGCTGTGATGTTGCGGATCGGTAGTGGGGGATAGCCTGGTTGCAGTGGTAGTACAGTTTTGTCATATTATGTCCAATTGATATTGCGGGACGAGCGTCCGACATGTGGACTGCTGTCACTGCCTGTTTGTATTATTATTTTGGGGCACGACCAGGTTGCGGTCGATGTACCCGTTGCATGTATATTTTACTTTCTGTACTAGGATTGCCCCGCGGAGGGGTGCACGGATAAACGGGTTCTAGAGGGCAACAAGCCCGCATCTCATGGCATTGAGACGGAGGGGGCTTCACTCTAGAATTGGCGGGCTATTCGCCGCACTCGTACAGGTTGACCCAGGAGGGGTGCCCAAGTTACCGGATTCCGTGAAGTGCTGGGTGGTCCATTCACGTTGCTGAAGGGGGCTGCCTCGCTTCAGGTTTTGACTGGTAACTTGCCGCGCCCGTAGGAGTCTTGTATTTTCATTGAACAGGCTATCCACACGACCAGGGGAACGTCGGGTTTCAGCGGCTCTGTGAAACCCGGGGATCCCAGATATCTGTATTGTTCTGTGATGCTGTACATTTATGTGATGTTGCATTTTATCACGCCTTGAGCGAAAATTATATATTATATATGTATTAGTAGATGTTGTATATGTTTTGCATCCGCGCTAGTCCAGTCCCCGCTCTGTCGTTAGTTAGCTAACCTAACGAGTAATGACGGGACCAGTGGCGAATGAGGATGGCATATACGTACATCAGTATATTTTCGTTCTTTGTGGTGTGATCAATTGATGGGACTGCATTGATTCGGATCAATGCAAGTTAAAAACAAACCTAATCTGATGTTGTTGGAACATTTTTCAAAAAGCTGTTATTTGCAAGGACGTTCACTTTTTTTTTGCACAGTGGTATTCAGTTGGAATATCCTGCTCCTCAGTCGACGAGGCAAGGGCCGAGATCCCTTCAGCGGGAGTGACCCTTTGGACAAAAGTTTGCGTCAGGGCAATAACTTCACTATAGCCGATTACTTTTGCTCTGCACCGTGGTATTCGGTTGGAATATCCTGCACCTCATTCTACGGGGAAAGAGCCGAGATCCCTTAACCGGGAGTGACCTCTTTAGCAACGGTTTTCGTCACTATATTTTTTAAAAGCTATCCGTTCCTTTAATGATATCAAGTTCATTACGTTAAAGGTTTTCGCCAGAAACCATTCGTAGCCCTCCGTCGTTTCAGACGGGTAGCACGTAGTATTCATGCTATGTTTGTTGGCCTTCGTCAAGGCATAGTGTATGGTAGCTGCTTGTTGCCTTTCTGCTGCATAGATAGATGCGTTGGTTTGGGACTGTCGTATAGCCTTGTTGGCCTTCGTCAAGGGCTTGTACGGATGGGTTCAAATCAACCTGGACAATGACGGGTAGAACTTGACATGTGACTTATGATTTGTTGGCCTTCGTCAAGGTCATAAGAGCATGGGGCAAAAATCCACATCGGGAGTTTCTAAAGAAACTGAAACTTGCCAGATATGCGCATACCTTCTGGAGTGTGATGACGTGAGCGGATTCCGTCACGTTATCATGCAATGATAGTTGGATCCCGATTCCCACTGATGAGTTAGTTTACTCCTCGGGTGATCCGGACTAATTCTTCTTTAAGGTTTGGAAGAGAATTTGACGGTACAGTGGGAGGTTTCCAGATTAGATAAATTGGTAACCATTCTGATCTAGGTTAGAGTGCACGCTGAGTGTTTCTTTTCTCTCTCTCTTTGAAAGCGACCATTTACCCGACCCTAGACTATAACTCAGTGACCAAAATTGACCGAACCTTCTTAAACACTGGCGTTTGGATTGTCACAGTTGCATACCTCATTGCCACTCCTACTTTTACCCTTTTCTCCAGGACGCCCCGTATTACTACGAACGTCCACTTCCATTGGACAAAACCATCGTATGGTTATATACGAACTCGAAGGAATTTATTCGAGGATGGTTTCCGGTACTGGAGAAAACGAATAGGACTATTCAGTTGCCTTTTCCTTCTACCTTCTCTCAGGTTGCGAGTACCCCTTAGATTAGTGGATAGTACACCTATTACGCAAATTGGATAGTCTTCTTCTAAACCTTAGGCTGGTGTCGAACGGTGGGGAATGAAGAAAACCAATTAGCATAACGATGGTGTAGAAGGTATTAAGTTAAGACAAAGCAAGGGATTAGTAAGAGGGCAAAGTAAATTGCAACTGATATTCACGACCAAACCAGGTATTTCATTACCACTCCCACTTCACCTTTGTATTTCTCCAGGACACTCCGTATCACTACGAAGATCCACAGTTTATTGGGTACTCCATCGTATGGTTATATACGAACTCGAAAGGAACTTGTTCCAGTTCGGGGATGGATTCTGGTTCAGGAGAAATAGGAATAAGGTTTATTCGGTTGTCTTTTATCTTCACCTTCTCTCGTATTGCGAGTGCTCTTAGGATTAGGACAGTACACCCATTATGCTTATTGGACAGTGTTCTTCCAAACCTTAGGCTGGTGCCGAACGGTAGGGAAGGAAGAAAACCATTTGGCCTAAAGGGGTGTGCAGAAGGTAATGACTAAAGACATATAAAGGGATTTGGAGAGGTGGCAAAGAAATATACGGTTACAGTTGTGAATCTGGATAATGGAAGAGGCATTACTAGGAATACCAGGATACCCCATCGAAACATTTCAATGTTTCAGTTTCACTGTGTACCGTTAAAAGAAGACTGATTTCCTGATTAGATACTTACTCCAGGGTATGTATTTACCAGGTATGATTCTCACATCTGTATGGTTTTACAGATGATGAGTGGGAGTAAGCTATTGAGAATTAGGTGATCATCCTCATTATATCGGAATTCGTTGTAATTGGTGATATTTGAGGAAGTCACATGGGCTGTGTAGGGTTCCTAGGCACACTAATGAAGTCTCACAAGTGATCAAACATGCACAAATCAAATTTTACGGGTGCCTACAAACCCTAATACGGATCTGTTGGAGATAGTGCCCTCAGAGTCAATTATTAGGTCACAGGTACGTGATTGTAATGATTGAGGGAGGACCTATCCCGGTAGGACAGTCTTACTCGAGATGATAGTATGCTATCTGGTTTACCTTTATCATCGTGTACTGCTTTAGGTGACATGACACGTCGCTATTACATGTTGATAGAGCCCCTAGGATTCTTGCTTGACCACCAGCAGTATGAGGGCGATCATATAAGTGGGAGCTGGGGGTCTACAAGCATATCCTTAAAAAGCCCCTAGTCGTGGGAGTTTCGAGACCGGGCATCGATACTCCATTAGTAGACTAGTGTATACAGTCGAGACCCCGACGAGGGGCGGTGGCCGGTCTCACAAGCCACTGGTGTCAGTTGGATCACCTAAGATGTATACAGGTGCTCATTGGGTTATGAGTACACCGGACAGGACTCGCCGGGAACATGCTAGTTGGTCATATACCAGACGTCAGATGGCAATTCCCTGGTGACATGTGTGCAGGTTAGTTCATCGACCTGGGGATCGTCATTTGTCTCGTGTGAGTTCCCACTGTACTTTGATTACTACCCTACCACGGCTCAAAGGAGTCGTGCAAACAGGTTTTAGTTGGGTACAGTCCCGAGCCACATGGAGGCAGTGAGCGCATCTTCAGGGGTTCGTCTCTCCCGGTATTGGGGGTGAGGTCGTGCTGTGTCTAGGAGAGCCATTACACAAAGTCCTTGGCCAAGGCAAGGAGATTTACTGGTAGGTATTCCAGTAGTATCTCAGGGTGTTCTGGGCTACACTCCGACACGACTTGTACCGCTTTTGGGGGTCTGACTTTTACCAACCCCCTAGGCCCGCCATGCGATACTCATAGACGAACGGACCGGACTGCACGGATATTGTCACTGACAGGCTAAGTAGGGTTGTCAGGCTGAGTTCACTCACAGACATCCCTTTTAGTCAGTACCTGGTAGCCCGTTACGTATTGGCTTATACCTCTGACGTGCTAGTGGTTAAATCCACAACCAAGGTGTTGACGAGTCTTTAGAGTCCCCCACATTCAGTTACTCAGCTTTCGGGCGAAAGGTTGTAGAGGCCGTATGGAGATATGGCAGGGTTCGATCAGATACGTGCGGTATTGCACGGATCGTGATCGGACGGTTTTTTACTAGCCGGCTTTGGCTTAAGCCGGATTTTAGTATTTGATAGTGTAGTTTTGTCTCTTTACATTTGTATTTCGGTCGAAATACAAATGCGGGTGTGTATGCACAGTATCGGGGTTTTCCTGTAATTTATTATGGGACCAGTTTTCTGGGGTTGCCAGTTTGCATTCCGTTCCGGCCGGTTTTCTCTTTTTCCTTCCCGGCCGGACTTTTCGTTGGAGGGTGTTAATTGCAAGTTTGCAATTAACATTTTGTTGAGGGGGTTTCTTGCAAAAGGATTATTTATGAAATCTTTTTGGCTTTTCATGCATTTAATTTGACATGATAGAGTATGGTTTTGTGATGGGTAAGGTGATGGGGCCGGCCACTGTTTACAAGTATGGGAGGGATTAATTTATTAAAAGGAATTTGTGCTTAGTGGCCCCCCCCTTGCTTGTTCCATTTCGTGCCCCCCCTCCTCCCCATGCGTGTGGACTGGAATGATGGTCTTAATGCATTAATTAATATAAGGTTTGAGTGTGCTGTGCTTTTTTTTTTTTGGAGTGGGAGTTGATTAATTGCATAAGCCCATAAAGAGTGTGCAGGAGGGAGCTCATTTCTTTACACAGTGAGTGAGTGATGGATTGATGTTTTTCCAGTGAGCAAAATTGAGGAAGAGGGGACAGAGCATTCTTTTGAGTTCATTATGGCCGAGCTTATTATACCTGCTCCAATTTTTCCATCTAAGCCTCCATGGATATTTCCTTCATCTGATTCTCATGTAGTGAAAAATGAAAGCACCATTTTTCACACCTTCATTCCTCCATCAAGGCAACCAATACCCCAAAGTGAGACATGCACTCTACACCATATTCCTACAGCAAATCTTGGGCATGTTGAGTTGCCGGCTTCATGCCCGAGTTGCCTCGGTATAGAGGCGGGAGCCCGTAAAAGTACCCGGCTTCGTGGTGCCCTTTCCGACGAGGAGGAGACGGACGGAGATCCCGCGAGCAGATCGGAGTGGAGATGAAGACCGGAGGACTTGGATCGTCGGTATATCTCTATTCCCATTCTTGTAGATAGCTTAGACTAGTTAATGGTCCGATCCGGTGTTTAGTGCGCGGTGGTGCCGGTTTGCAAAGTCCGCAAATAAAATTAAAGTTTATCACCGCTTCCGCATTCCGGCGTCGGATTGACGGCCGGGGCGCCGCCGTGCACTTACAGTGGTATCAGAGCCTCCCCATTAACTTAGTCTAGCTTGGTTTAATGTGTTTGCATTTCCGATCGATCAAAAAGTTCCAAAACTGCATTTTACCTTCGCATCAGTTTCTGTTGAAAATTTTTTGTCTCTAAAAATTTTTCAGGTTGTCAAATATTGATGTACTAGAAAATCTAAGAACTCTGTAAAATTTCGGTGATGTGATTCCACTGTCAGAGCGCGGAAGCGCCGCATAAACCACCTTTCCGCCGCGCTTACGCGGTGCACTGTAGACATCACTTTACCAATTTTTTCCAGAGGCTTTTTGGGCTTTAAATATGGGTTTTGGAATATTAAATTTGGGCCCATATTTTCTGTAACTGCTACAGTATTGTTTTGGGGCCCACTTGTTAATTTTTGATCGGTCGGATATTTTAAACACATTTTTCACAGTATTTACATTATATCTGCGACCGTGAATGTCACTCGATCGGTAAATCCGGTCTAACTGCTATAGCCCGGTTAGACGGATTTGCGAACGTGACTTTCACGTTGATGTTCTATGTATTTGCTGTGATGTTGCGGATCGGTCATGGGGGATAGCCTGGATGCAATGCTAGTACAGTTTTTGTTGTATTATGTACATTTGATATTGCGGGGCGAGCGTCCGACATGTGGACTGCCGTCACTGCCCGTTTGTATTATTCTTTTGGGGCACGGCCTGGTTGCGGTCGATGTACCCGTTGTATGTATATTTTACTTTCTGTACTAGGATTACCCCGCGGAGGGGTGCACGGATAGCCGGGTTCTAGAGGGCAGCAAGCCCGCATCTCATGGCATTGGGACGGAGGGGCTTCACTCTAGGATTGGCGGGCTATTCGCCGCACTCGTAGGGGGTACAGGTTTGACCCAGGAGGGGTGCCCAAGTTACCGGATTCCGTGAAGTACTGGGTGGTCCATTCACGGTGCTGAAGGGGGCTGCCTCGCTTCAGGTTTTGGCGGGTGACTTGCCGCGCCCGTAGGGGTCTAGGATTCTCATTGCACAGGCTATCCACACGACCAGGGGAACGTCGGGTTTCAGTAGTGGCTCTGTGAAACCCGGGGTTCCCAGATATCTGTATTGTTTCTGTGATGCTGTTCATTCTCTGTGATGTTGCATTTTATTCACGCCTTGAGCGAATATAATATATTGGTATATATATTAGTAGATGTTGTATATGTTTTACATCCGCGCTAGTCCAGTCCCCGCTCTGTCGTTAGTTAGCTAACCTAACGGGTAATGACGGGACCCAGTGGCGAATGCGGATGGCATATACGTACATCAGTATATTTTCGTTCTTTTTGGTGTGATCAATTGATGGGACTGCATTGATTCGGATCAATGCAAGTTAAAAACAAACCTAATCTGATGTTGTTGGAACACTTTTTCAAAAAGCTGTTATTGCAAGGACGTTCACTTTTGTTTTGCACCGTGGTATTCAGTTGGAATATCCTGCACCCCATTCTACGGGGAAAGAGCCGAGATCCCTTCACCGGGAGTGACCTCTTTAGCAACGGTTTTTCGTCACTATATTTTTAAAAGCTATCAGTTCCTTCAACGATATCAAGTTCTTTACGTTAAAGGTTTTCGCCAGAAACCATTCGTAGCCCTCCGTCGTTTCAGACGGGTAGCACGTAGTATTCATGCTATGTTTGTTGGCCTTCGTCAAGGCATAGTGTATGGTAGCTGCTTGTTGCCTTTCTGCAGCATAGATAGATGCGTTGGTTTGGGACAGTCGTATAGCCTTGTTGGCCTTCGTCAAGGGCTTGTGCGGGTGGGTTCAAATCAACCTGGAGAATGACGGGTAGAACTTGACATGTGACTTATGATTTGTTGGCCTTCGTCAAGGTCATAAGAGCATGGGGCAGAAATCACATCGGGAGTTTCAAAAGAACTGAAACTTGCCAGATATGCGCATACCTTCTGGAGTGTGATGACGTGAGCGGATTCCGTCACGTTGTCATGCGATGAGAGTTGGATCCCGATTCCCACTGATGAGTGAGTTTACTCCTCGGGTGACCCCGACTAATTCTTCTTTCAGGTTTGGAGGAGAATTTGAGGTACAGTGGGAGGATTCCAGATTAAATAAATTGGTAACCATTCTGATCTAGGTTAGAGTGCACGCTGAGTGTTTCTTTTCTCTCTCTCTTTGGCAGCGACCATTGACCCGACCCTAAGACTTTGACTCAGTGACCAAGTTGACCGAACCTTCTTTAACACTGGCTTTTGGATTGTCAGAGTTGCAAACCTCATTGCCACTCCTACTTTTACCCTTTTCTCCAGGACACCCCGTTTTACTACGAACGTCCACTTCCATTGGACAAAACCATCGTATGGTTAGATACGAACTCGAAAGAATTTATTCGAGGATGGTTTCCGGTTCTGGAGAAAACGGATAGGATTATTCAGTTGTCTTTTCCTTTTACCCTCTCTCAGGTTATGAGTACTCCTTGGTTTAGGGGTAGTACACCTGTTACGCAAATTGGATTGTCTTCTTCCAAACCTTAGGCTGGTGCCGACCGGTAGGGAAGGAAGAAAACCAATTAGCATAACGATGGTGTGCAGAAGGTATTAAGTTCAGACAAAGCAAGGGATTAGTAAGAGGGCAAAGTAAATTGCAATAGATATTCACGACCAAACCAAATATTTCGTTACCACTCCCACATCACCTTTGTATTTCTCCAGGACACTCCGTATCACTACGAAGATCCACAGTTTATTTGGATACTCCATCGTATGGTTATATACGAACTCGAAAGGAACTTGTTCCAGTTCGGGAATGGATTCTGGTTCAGGAGAAATAGGAATTAAGTTCATTCGGTTGTCTTTTATCCTCACCTTCTCTCGCATTGCGAGTGTTCCTAGGATTGGGACAGTACACCCATTATGCTTATTGGATAGTCTTCTTCCAAACCATAGGCTGGTGCCGAACGGTAGGGAAGGAAGAAAACCATTTGGCCTAAAAGGGTGTGCAGAAGGTAAAGACTAAAGACATATAAAGGGATTTGGAGAGGTGGCAAAGAATTATACGGTTATAGTTGTGAATCTGGATAATGGTAGAGGCATTACTAGGAATACCAGGATTCCCCACAGAAACATTTCAATGTTTCAGTTTCACTGTGTACTGTTAATAGAAAACTGATTTTCCGATTAGACACTCACTCCAGGGTATGTATTTACCAGGTATGATTCTCACATCTGTATGGTTTTACAGATGATGAGTGGGAGTAAGTTATTGGGAATTGGGTGATCATCCTCATTATATCGGGATTCGTTGTAATCGGTGATATTTGAGGAGATCACCTGGGCTGTTTGCCGGTCGGCAAATATTTGGTTTTGAATATCCGCTGTTGTGCACCAATTTTAAATTGATATATCTGTACGTCTATTTTTCATAGAGTGAGATATACCTTTTGATATTATGTCGTTGACATTTACCTATATCAGTGGATGGTTAGGTAAGGAGCATTGAACAGCGGTGTAATTCTTCTTAACCATAAGTACAGTTTTCAACCTACGACACACAGTGAAAGAGTTGTTAGACTCAGCGGACTTATACAGAGTATTGTATGTTGTCCAGTGTCCATTAGGACAAAGGGGTTGGTCCTCGTACTATATTCGGTTTACTTATGACTTCTCTAGTTTTTAGACAAGTGTTTCGTGGAAACACAGGGTCCAAATTTTGAGAAGTTATAGGTATTTGAATAGAGTAGAGAACCAGGTATAGCAAGTATCGGGATTCTTCAAAGAGATCGAAGATGTAGATACTTGTGTATGGTATTCAGTTGATAGTGATGATAAAGAGATCTTGCTTCTCTTTCAGGTTACTCATAATTGGAAGTATTCCTAAGTTGAGTAACGCTGATCGGCCTCCTTCCATTTAGTTGACATGCGCTGGGGACAGCTGCATGATTTGAATCTGGTTCAATTAAATCAGTGCCTCTGTTTCTATATTGGATATAGAACAGTTCATATCTTAACGATGTTGAGGTACGGGGAGTTGTCCGGTTTATGATTAAAACCAGACACTGGACAACTCAAGGCACGTTTCTGTAATGGCTATTTGTGGGTTGACCCAGGCTATGACGAGGGTTGATTTTCTACCATCTGGATGAACAATAGCAATATTGTTCTAGACTCGCCACAGTTTTATTAAAAATGGATTTTTTCAGAAAACAGTAGTGGGAGTATGGTAGAACTGGAAGTGATTCCAGAACCACAAACGATTACTGAAGATTTGATAAGGAACCTAAAGATTCAATCTGGATTGACATTCCATTGGCCACTCCGCAGATACGGTGGGTAACTTCAGGCACCCGAGAGGTACTCCGGTAGCCTCAAGGACGGTGACAGGGAAGTTCTTGTTTACCCACACTTGCCATTGTTGTTGTTCCAGGCTGCGAGACCCGGCAGGATGATGAGTATAGCGTCGTTCTAAACTAGTTTTAGAAGTGCACGTCTATATGACTCTGCCAGAGGGTTGTCGTAGTCAGTGGGAGCAGCGGAAGCATTGGTGGACATCAGGCTTATGTCTATTTATAGACTAAAGCAGATATAGCGGAGATAGATCATCTATTTCTGATGTGACAGTCATAGGTTTGACGTCATCAGAATAGGGGATGGATCTGTTGAGAAGGTAGCAGGGTGTGATATCCTGGTATTTGGATGACATACACAGAGTAGGAAAAGAAACTCCTATACTACGATCGGTTATACTTTGGTCGTCACACAGTTGTTTCTCCACAAAGGAAATGGATTTTATATCAGACATACTGGTTACTAGATCTATGGTTTTAGATCTAGATTTGGGTGGTTTCCCAATCAGGGTACTTGACAGCATTCTAAGAGTATTTAGGATGGACGACTCCTGGCACGGTAGTGTACCTGCAGGTAACGGAGTCACCCTCTCCAAAGGTGTCTTACAGACTAAAGGGGAGAGGGACGTGCATGATTGACAGATCACTTGCTCAGGCAATTGAGTCAATCGTGAGATGTCAAGTACCACACCAGATGTTGTTCTTGCACTAGATGCAATAAGTTGACATTAATCCAATCCTGGAGAAACAGTCGGAAGCAGTTATAGAACATAAGTGGATGTTCTAGGGATATGATAACGACAGCCTCATTCAGGAGACAGTTATCATTCCAGGCTTCCAAGGTGACATGGACGACAAGGAGGTTGTCAGAGTTATAGTTTTTCCTTCTGATGAGGGGCAGTATTTTGGACAGGTGGTCCAAGGCAATACTGAGGGAGGCATGGCGCGCAGGATACTGATTAAGTTCAGTTGACGATACAGTCTAAGAAGTTTGGATTTGGAGTTCATTTATGAGCTATGTCCCATCAGACATCCAGACACATTCTAAGACAGGTATTGCTCATTTCGGGAAATGGGTTTCTCCGCGAACTTGAGATATAGAGAGACATAGAAAGAAACTACTAAGCGGATCCACTCACTGAGGCTATTCCTCGAACGCAATAGTTCCGCAAACGAGCTTTGTGAGACTGACTAGTAGAGGAGTTGGATGTTCGGTATCACACGGGCTGTGAGTATGCGACATCGCAATAATTAGCCTTGAGTGCAAGTGGGAGATTGTTGGAGATAGTGCCCTCAGAGTCAATTATTAGGTCACAGGTACGTGATTGTAATGATTGAGGGAGGACCTATCCCGGTAGGACAGTCTTACTCGAGATGATAGTATGCTATCTGGTTTACCTTTATCATCGTGTACTGCTTTAGGTGACATGACACGTCGCTATTACATGTTGATAGAGCCCCTAGGATTCTTGCTTGACCACCAGCAGTATGAGGGCGATCATATAAGTGGGAGCTGGGGGTCTACAAGCATATCCTTAAAAAGTCCCTAGTCGTGGGAGTTTCGAGACCGGGCATCGATACTCCATTAGTAGACTAGTGTATACAGTCGAGACCCCGACGAGGGGCGGTGGCCGGTCTCACAAGCCACTGGTGTCAGTTGGATCACCTAAGATGTATACAGGTGCTCATTGGGTTATGAGTACACCGGACAGGACTCGCCGGGAACATGCTAGTTGGTCATATACCAGACGTCAGATGGCAATTCCCTGGTGACATGTGTGCAGGTTAGTTCATCGACCTGGGGATCGTCATTTGTCTCGTGTGAGTTCCCACTGTACTTTGATTACTACCCTACCACGGCTCAAAGGAGTCGTGCAAACAGGTTTTAGTTGGGTACAGTCCCGAGCCACATGGAGGCAGTGAGCGCATCTTCAGGGGTTCGTCTCTCCCGGTATTGGGGGTGAGGTCGTGCTGTGTCTAGGAGAGCCATTACACAAAGTCCTTGGCCAAGGCAAGGAGATTTACTGGTAGGTATTCCAGTAGTATCTCAGGGTGTTCTGGGCTACACTCCGACACGACTTGTACCGCTTTTGGGGGTCTGACTTTTACCAACCCCCTAGGCCCGCCATGCGATACTCATAGACGAACGGACCGGACTGCACGGATATTGTCACTGACAGGCTCAGTAGGGTTGTCAGGCTGAGTTCACTCACAGACATCCCTTTTAGTCAGTACCTGGTAGCCCGTTACGTATTGGCTTATACCTCTGACGTGCTAGTGGTTAAATCCACAACCAAGGTGTTGACGAGTCTTTAGAGTCCCCCACATTCAGTTACTCAGCTTTCGGGCGAAAGGTTGTAGAGGCCGTATGGAGATATGGCAGGGTTCGATCAGATACGTGCGGTATTGCACGGATCGTGATCGGACGGTTTTTTACTAGCCGGCTTTGGCTTAAGCCGGATTTTAGTATTTGATAGTGTAGTTTTGTCTCTTTACATTTGTATTTCGGTCGAAATACAAATGCGGGTGTGTATGCACAGTATCGGGGTTTTCCTGTAATTTATTATGGGACCAGTTTTCTGGGGTTGCCAGTTTGCATTCCGTTCCGGCCGGTTTTCTCTTTTTCCTTCCCGGCCGGACTTTTCGTTGGAGGGTGTTAATTGCAAGTTTGCAATTAACATTTTGTTGAGGGGGTTTCTTGCAAAAGGATTATTTATGAAATCTTTTTGGCTTTTCATGCATTTAATTTGACATGATAGAGTATGGTTTTGTGATGGGTAAGGTGATGGGGCCGGCCACTGTTTACAAGTATGGGAGGGATTAATTTATTAAAAGGAATTTGTGCTTAGTGGCCCCCCCCTTGCTTGTTCCATTTCGTGCCCCCCCTCCTCCCCATGCGTGTGCACTGGAATGATGGTCTTAATGCATTAATTAATATAAGGTTTGAGTGTGCTGTGCTTTTTTTTTTTTGGAGTGGGAGTTGATTAATTGCATAAGCCCATAAAGAGTGTGCAGGAGGGAGCTCATTTCTTTACACAGTGAGTGAGTGATGGATTGATGTTTTTCCAGTGAGCAAAATTGAGGAAGAGGGGACAGAGCATTCTTTTGAGTTCATTATGGCCGAGCTTATTATACCTGCTCCAATTTTTCCATCTAAGCCTCCATGGATATTTCCTTCATCTGATTCTCATGTAGTGAAAAATGAAAGCACCATTTTTCACACCTTCATTCCTCCATCAAGGCAACCAATACCCCAAAGTGAGACATGCACTCTACACCATATTCCTACAGCAAATCTTGGGCATGTCGAGTTGCCGGCTTCATGCCCGAGTTGCCTCGGTATAGAGGCGGGAGCCCGTAAAAGTACCCGGCTTCGTGGTGCCCTTTCCGACGAGGAGGAGACGGACGGAGATCCCGCGAGCAGATCGGAGTGGAGATGAAGACCGGAGGACTTGGATCGTCGGTATATCTCTATTCCCATTCTTGTAGATAGCTTAGACTAGTTAATGGTCCGATCCGGTGTTTAGTGCGCGGTGGTGCCGGTTTGCAAAGTCCGCAAATAAAATTAAAGTTTATCACCGCTTCCGCATTCCGGCGTCGGATTGACGGCCGGGGCGCCGCCGTGCACTTACAGGATCGTTAACTAGATATATAGGCGAAGCAAGCATGTAATCGAATTAAATGCTAAGGGAAAGTGACTACAACCTTTGTAGATCCGGTCCACCACTTCCTAAGCTCAACGATGATCTCCCTCCGCTGTCCAAATCGAACCCTTGACTCTAGATTTGGCATCATCGAAGAATGGGCGGGCTTGATCGTCGGTTCAATGCCGAAGATGATCTACATCGAGGCATCACAAGAACAAGCTCCAACTTCACCAAGCCTTGAAAACTTGTGAAGGAAACACCCTATACAACTTGGCAAGAGGTAGAGGATGAAGAAATAGGAAGTGGGTAGACTTTAGATTTGGATTTCTCACTCATTTTGGCTAGTGGCCATTGATGGTGCAAGCTTTTTCTTTTGTTGAAGAAGAAGAAGATGATGAAAAAGAATATGATAAGTATTATGTAAATGATAAATAAATCAATACTTATCATTTACTAACCCTTGGTTAGTTGTAGAGAATGGACCATGGTTAACTTGAATGGTAAGGGTTAAGGATGAGACAAGAATGATGACTAAGTCAATGCTTCATGAAACTTCAACTAAAAACAAAAATAGCAACCATTCTTTTCTCATCTTTTCCAAAAATAAATAAATAAATAAATAAGTAAGGAAAAAGAAAACCCTAATCATAAACTTAACCATGGTCTAATTCTTTACACTAACCCTAGCTTGCATGTATCATCAAACATGATACAATCATGTGCACAAAATATATAACATATACAATGTGCACAAACCAAGTGAGTAAATCCATTTAAAGTGAACCAATACTAGTTAATGCAAAGTAATATATCAAATATATAATTCTACATTAAATCATTAAATCAACACTTGATTTAACGATCCGGTCATGTCGCATATAACCGGCTAGTATCCAATGTATCGGCTTATCGGGTCAATCCTTGATTCGATAACTAGGTTATATCGCATATAACCATTCGATACATTCATCGCGAGAATAGAATACGGTATCACATACACGCATTATTCTCGGTCCCGCACATATCTCATATGCGCTCCTATTTCGTTTCGCTTGAGCTAGGAAACCTCTGTGTAGGACTCTAAAGACTCGTCAATACGCCGGCAGCAGATGATGATCATATCAAACACCCACAAACCGCAAGCGGTCTGCTAAACGTAACGGCCACCCGGGTATTGAGCGATCAGAAGATCGACGAGCAAGCCCGCTCACACTCCTGTGAATCCAACCAGTAACACTTACCGTACAGTCCGATCTGTTCGTCTGATATGTCGCATATCTCGCCTAGGGGTGGTAAACGTCAGACCCGAGTAGCTCGATAAGTCATGCCGACGTAGGGTCCATAACATTCGTGAAACTACTGATAACTCTTACCAGTATATCACTGCAACCCTGGCCAGGGATTTCCTGTTATGGCCAGTCGAGCATAGCACAACATCAACCCCCAATACCGGGAGAGACGAATCCCCTCCTATCGCTCATTGCCTCCATGTGAATCGGGACTGTACCCAAAAACCACCTGTTTACATGACTCAGTAAAGCCGTGGTAGGGTGGAAATCAAAGCACAGTCGGAGACACACAAGACTCTATGACGATCTCGGGTCAACAGACTAAGCTGTACCAGTGTCACCAGAGAACTGCCATCTGACGTGAGGTATAATACCATCTGGGAGTTCTCGGCGAGTTCGTTCAGTGTACCCAGTCTCTACTGAGCACCCGTATACCATCTATGATGTCAAACACCAATGGACATGGGATCATCTATCGCCCATCACATGGGTCGAGAAGATACACGCTAGTCTACTCTGGAATATCGATGCCCCGTCTCGATATTCCCACGACTAGGAACAATGAAGGATGTACTCATTGACTACCCAGGCCCCACTAGTATGATCTGCATCATAGTCCTGGAAGTCGGGTACACATCCAATGTACAGTAATGGCCCCTAGGGCATACATATAACTAACAATCTCCCACTTGCACTAGGGCCATCTGTAGCAGTGATTGCAGTATCACATACTCAACCATCCCCTAAACGTCTCTCTTTGGGGAAAAGGCCTTCGTGAGTGGATCCGCCGTGTTGTCCTCTGAGTCTACTCTCCTAACCTCGATCACCCTGGAGATCAACTATCTCCATGATCAGGTGATGCTTCCTCAGAATATGTCTGGGTCACTGATGGGACCAGGGTTCCAGGGCCAAAACCACACTTCCTTTGTCATACAATGGCAGGAACCTGGTTCATCTTTTGAACCAATATACACCCAAACTTCCTCTTTGGTAGTATCTTTAATAGCGATGTTACCAGCCTTTATCGTCTAGTTTGTCACGGTATCTAGCTTGGAACTCTTCCAACATACCGTCCCTTTACTGAGGGTAAAGACAATGCCTGTGACTGACATTCAGTCGTCTTTATCACCCTGGAATCCCTCCAATGATTCTCCCCAGGATCGATTGATACCATCTCACTACAACTAGTGAGTATCCTAACATCCAATTAGATCTATCTCATAGATCCAAAACTTAGGATTTAGTAGGTATCACTTTGATCCTATATGGAGAATCATTGTGATAAGCGGAGATTGATCGAGCGTAGCATAGGAAACTCCTTCCCTAACAAGAGTATGTCATCCACGTACTCTACGAGGATCGTCACCATACTCCCTACTACCTTTTTGTTTATACAAGGTTCATCTACCATTTTGATGATGTCAACTTCTTTGACTAATCCATCAAAACAGATGTTCCAACTCCGCGATGCCTCCTTTATCCTATAAAGCATCTTGCACACGTTTCCGCTGCTCCCACTGTCCACGAGGTCCTCTGGCTGTGTTCTTATAGACGTTCTCTTCTAACTCATTATTTAGAAAAGTTGTTATGGCACCCAACCACCAGATATCGTAGTCATGGTATGTAGCCGTGGCAAGTAGGATCTGGATGGACTTAAGCATAGTCCCTGGAAAACGTTTCATCATTATTCGTTCCTGGTCGATGACGAAAACCTTTAACAAGTCTAGCTATGAAAGTCTCAACTTGTCCATCTACACCAAGTAATCTTCTCAAGATATACTTGCTCCTGATGGGGATTTAACCCTTCAGATATAGCAACCAAAGTCCATACTTTGTTGGTGTATAAGGATTCCATCTCAGATCACTAAGCATCCAGCCATTCTTACAGAGTCCCTACTCTCGATGGCCTGCTGGAAACTGGTTGGGTCATCATCTCATGATGCAATCCTCGCTCCCACTGTTATCGAGAAACCGAGGTATCTCTCCGGTGGGTGAGGAACCCTACTAGATCGGCGGAGAGGCTGAGGTTCGTCAGAAACTATTGAATCCTTTGGTTCTGTCAAATCATTAGCAGTTTTGTACAGCTGGAACCTTTCCAGTTCTAAAGAACTGATCTTGCCTCGATCTTGTCCGGATTTAGCTTTTGACATAGGCCGGACATTCCCAAATCTTAACTTACTTACGATATGGGCTCTTCCCTTTCCATATCACATATGAAGTGGTAGGCAGTGATTTGATTCGAACCTAATTCAATAGGTATGCAGCTTCTCAAGCGCATAACACCCAAAAAGGAAATAGGTAACTCAGTAATACTCATCACAGAGCACACCATATCTAATATTGTGCGATTGCTCCGCCCTGATGCACCGTTGTGCTGTGGTGTATTCAGAGGAGTAATACGGAGAGAGAATCTCATTCTCCTTTAGAATGGTCCAGGAATGCCATGCACAAGTATTCTCCTCCCTGATCTTATCATAGGACATAATACTTATACCCGTATTTTGGTTTTCTACTTCTAACTTATATTCTGTGAATTGCTCAAAAGGTTCGGACTTATGTTTCAACAGGAACATACGACTGAATCTTGAGAGATTATCAGAGAATATAATGAAGTATGAAGAACCAGTCCTGGCATGTGTAGACAGGAGACTTTACATACATCATCATGTATCAGTCCCAAGAGTTTATTAACTCTTTCTCCGTTTTGAATAAACAGAGCTATGGTCATCTTATCTTTGTGACATGACTGGCAAGTTTCACAAGATGTAAATTCAAACTGATTTAAATATGCATCCAAAATGTAACTTCAGCCAGTCGGGTCGCATTGATGTGACCTAGTCTACAATACCTCAAGAAGAATTAGTTCATTTCTGAACTCTTCCTCTTGTGTGTGTTCAGTATACAAGGAACTGTAGTTTGATTTAGAACGTCAATGCTTTTAGATAACGTGCCTGAACCGATCAACTTTTGATATAGGAAATGTTCAAAACATTATCCATCAATACAAAATTATATCCTTTCTTTTACTAATAAAGAGACTGATATGATTTTGTATATCAGGCTCGGTATCTAATAGCATTTGTTCAGAATCAATGTATTCGTAATATAGGGTGACAGTGACCAACAGACTTGGCTGCAACACTTGCCCCGTTTTCTGCCTCATGAAACTTATCACCCGTTCTCAGTTTTTCTACCTTTTTGTAGCCCTATGTAACAGATTACATATCTGGGATCCTGATCCGGTATCATATACCCAGGATGCAGAGGATACTGAGAAACAGTTCTTTTTAATGAACACACCCGAAGGAGATGCATCATATGCACTTTCTTCGTTTGGGCGGCATAGGAATTCTGGTATTCCCCAATTTCCTGCTCTGTCTTATAACAATTATAAGTTGGAGCGGGACCAACGTTCCCCAGCTCAGAATAACAAGCGGGTTCGGTCAATACATCCATTTTGTTATCTTGATTAAGGCGTGATATGGTCGCTACCAGGAGAGAGAGAGAAGAAAACACTCTGCGTGCGCTTTTGAAAGATCAGATTGGTTATATATTTTATCTAATCAGGATGGCTCCCACTGTTTTTATCAAATCTTCCTTCAAACCTTAAAAGGAAAGACTAGCCGGAATTAATTATACTCTACAAGTTCGCCAATCTTTCAGCCAGGCCTGTGTCGGTACTTTGAGGGAGGTTCCCCGTGCTTTCGCACGGACCTAATTACAGTAAACCTCGTTTTCCCAGAGGCGTAACCCCGTTGACACCTTTCTAGACACCTACTTAATCGGCTAATTGTAAAGTGCAAAACTTTCCCAGGAGTAACAATTACTCGCAGTGGGTATCAAGATCCAACTATCATATAGAAGGTATGCAATCTCATTGCAAATTTCAACACTTGAAACTCCCGATAAAGGTTTTTACCCCTAGCACCTATGACCTTAACTATGGTCAACAAATCATAAGTACTAGTAAAGTTCTACCCGTCATTTCGTGATTAATTAGACCCACCCACATGACCCTTAACTAAGGTCAAGAAAGTCACGCGACTGTCCTAACTAATCGCATCATATGCGGTGTAAGAAGACATCACTTAGCTACCGTACACTGTGCCTTGACTATGGTCAACAAACACAGCACGAATACTAAGTACTCTACTTCCTAAAATGACGGAGGGTTGCGAATGGTTTTTGTGAAAACCTTTAACGCTTTGAACATGATCTCGTTGCGGAATCAAATGGTTTTTAAATGGAATGTTTTCGAGGCTTTTCTAGTTTTGCTAAAGGGGTCACTCCCGGTGAAGGGATCGTCGGCCCTTTCCTCGTCGAATGAGGTGCGGGATATATCATATATATCACTGTGCAAAGCGGAAACTATAGAAGCGATCAAAGACAAACCGAGGGTTGTAGCATCTGCCAGTTATTGCTAAAGGAGTCACTCCCGGTGAAGGGATCTCGGTCCTTTCCTCATCGAATAAGATGCAGGATGTTCTATAATGAACACCGCGATGCAAAGCAAGAACTGTAGCTACCTGTTTTTATTTTGAAATTCGATTCCACAACATCATTTAGGTTTATTTTCTTTCATTAATCTCATTAATGAATATCCCATCATTTAAGTCCACCTAATCATCACAGATAAATATAACGTACGCTTATGTCATCCGCATTCGCCTCGATGTCCCGTCTGCACCGTTAGGTTAGGTAACTAACGGCAGAGCTGGGCAGGGCTAGCGCGGGTGTAAAACATAAGCAACGTTTATATAATATATCATATATACTATATATAATATCTGTCACAGAACATCACATGATCATAGATAAATCACAGCAGAAAATACATATGAAATATTGGATATACTAGGACGTCCGTGTTTTCAATACGAGCCAGTATAAAAACACGGATTCCACGGTTGTGATGAATAGACAATCCCACACCCCTAGACCCCTACGAGAGCGGCAAGTAACCCTACCAATTCTAGGGTTAGGAGACCCGGACTCGACTCCTCGAGTTGGTCTCCCACTGGACCCCAGAACCCGGTTATTTGTGCTCCCCTCCTTGGGTCTATCCTAGTGCAGAAAAGTAAATAATATACAAATGGTGACAACATCCGCAACCTGGAAGTGCCCCAATAAAAGAATATTACATACAAGTTTTTACATGAATGAAAATGAAAAACACTCATCTCACGTAAAAACCCCCCGGCTATTCAAACACGACGATCCAATATAACATATCCAGCAACACATAACATCACATGTCATCAACGTAAGTAAATATGCGCATCCCAATTGTCGTTGACATATGGCAACGAAACCGGCGATATCACATATTACACTTACGGTCACAGAAAAGAAAGTGTAAAACTACAACAGTTGGAATCCGCAACCTTCTCAGACATCGCATGCCTGACCAAATGAAATACTTAGACATCGCATGCCTAACAATTATAAACCCCGCATTTTAGTCTCATTATCGAAAACTCTTTTCTATATCAAGTCGGGCAATTCAACAGGATTCCCGACATTCTGATCGAATGCTCGTCGCAAACTTTAGTTGACGGCCGTACCCCCGAAACCGTCGACGAAGTGCACCAAGGCGGAACACCGCTACCGCGAGCACCCAAACGGATGCTTTCGGCGACGGGGTTCTCCTACAGTCACTTGGTCGGGGCTATGGAGTGAGGCTGTCTATTAAGTTTACCCGGCGAGTATCCGCGTACACTACGTGATTGCGACGGACTTTTGATCACATCAAAATTCCGTGGCAACCGATCAAGTGAGACCAAAGTGCTATGTTTATAACATTCATTCAGTTATCACATAACTTTTGTGAATTCCAATTGTTGTATCACATTCCGGATAAACAGAAAATGTTAAACTTTCCGATTGAACATTCGAACACCCAAGTTTTCCCGATACAGCTCAACACATGAAATAAGTCTAACAACATTCAGTTCGTGCCTCAGTACCAACGGTACAGCCGTAGAAGGGTCAAGCCAACGCCTCACATGTGGCACGCCGTACTGCCCGAAACCCGAAGGTTCAAAGGGCAGTTCAAGACGGTCACATAATCGAGTTAAGGTTTATTGTCTTCTAGAGGGTCCATCGCGTTACTTGCACTACTTAGAATGTCGTTAAACTACGAAAAAATCCAACAATTGGAAATTTCCCGGCCGGCGAAAAATTAGGTATTTATATCCGGTCGAACTTTTTAACATATTCTAAAATTTATCCGGAAGAACACACTGACAAAATTAGACAATCCGATCGATACACTGAGTCCCCAATACAACCCAGAAAATGAAACTCTGGAAAAAAAATATTAAAAATCCCCAGGAAAACCAGCACAGACAACTAAGAACTACTGTGCAAAATTGGATGCACAAAACGACAAACGGGCCGCGGAACCGCCGCATAAGCAAGCTCATGCCGCGGTTCCGCCGCACTTTAGTTGAATCACGGGCACGTGCTGCACAGTTTTTCTTAAAATTCTCTGCTGAATTTTCTGAATATTTTTAATTCACAAAAATCCACATTTTACAGAAATGTCCAGAGAGCATGTTAAATATTGGGGTTTTGGGTCGATCGGACTTCTAATTCCGTCGGGACATCGTCTAAGGCTCTAGCTAGGCTCTGATACCACTTGTAGGGTTTCTAGGCACACTAATGAAGTCTCACAAGTGATCAAATATGCACAAATCAAATTTTACAGGTGCCTACAAACCCTAATACGGATCGTTAACTAGATATATAGGCGAAGCAAGCATGTAATCGAATTAAATGCTAAGGGAAAGTGACTACAACCTTTGTAGATCCGGTCCACCACTTCCTAAGCTCCACGATGATCTCCCTCAACTGTCCAAATCGAACCCTTGACTCTAGATTTGGCATCATCGAAGAATGGGCGGGCTTGATCGTCGGATCGATGCCGAAGATGATCTACATCGAGGCATCACAAGAACAAGCTCAACCTTCACCAAGCCTTGAAAACTTGTGAAGGAAACACCCTATATAACTTGGCAAGAGGTAGAGGATGAAGAAATAGGAAGTGGGTAGACTTTAGATTTGGATTTCTCACTCATTTTGGCTAGTGGCCATTGATGGTGCAAGCTTTTTCTTTTGTTGAAAAAGAAGAAGATGATGAAAAAGAATATGATAAGTATTATTTAAATGATAAATAAATCAATACTTATCATTTACTAACCCTTGGTTAGTTGTAGAGAATGGACCATGGTTAACTTGAATGGTTAGGGTTAAGGATGAGACAAGAATGATGACTAAGTCAATGCTTCATGAAACTTCAACTAAAAACAAAAATAGCAACCATTCTTTTCTCATCTTTACCAAAAATAAATAAATAAATAAATAAGTAAGGAAAAAGAAAACCCTAATCATAAACTTAACCATGGTCTAATTCTTTACACTAACCCTAGCTTGCATGTATCATCAAACATGATACAATCATGTGCACAAAATATATCACATATACAATGTGCACAAACCAAGTGAGTAAATCCATTTAAAGTGAACCAATACTAGTTAATGCAAAGTAATATATCAAATATATAATTCTACATTAAATCATTAAATCAACACTTGATTTAACGATCCGGTCATGTCGCATATAACCGGCTAGTATCCAATGTATCGGCTTATCGGGTCAATCCTTGATTCGATAACTAGGTTATATCGCATATAACCATTCGATACATTCATCGCGAGAATAGAATACGGTATCACATACACGCATTATTCTCGGTCCCGCACATATCTCATATGCGCTCCGATTTCGTTTCGCTTGAGCTAGGAAACCTCTGTGTAGGACTCTAAAGACTCGTCAATACGCCGGCAGCAGATGATGATCATATCAAACACCAACAAGCCGCAAGCGGTCTGCTAAACGTAACGGCCACCCGGGTATTGAGCGATCAGAAGATCGACGAGCAAGCCCGCTCACACTCCTGTGAATCCAACCAGTAACACTTACCGTACAATCCGGTCTGTTCGTCTGATTTGTCGCATATCTCTCCTAGGGGTGGTAAATGTCAGACCCCAGTAGCTCGATAAGTCATGCCGACGTAGGGTCCATAACATTCGTGAAACTACTGATAACTCTTACCAGTATATCACTGCAACCCTGGCCAGGGATTTCCTGTTATGGCCAGTCGAGCATAGCCCAACATCAAACCCCAATACCGGGAGAGACGAATCCCCTCCTTTCGCTCATTGCCTCCATGTGAATCGGGACTGTACCCAAAAACCACCTGTTTACACGACTCAGTAGAGCCGTGGTAGGGTCGAAATCAAAGCACAGTGGGAGACACACAAGACTCTATGACGATCTCGGGTCAACAGACTAAGCTGTACCAGTGTCACCAGAGAACTGCCATCTGACGTGAGGTATAATACCATCTGGGAGTTCTCGGCGAGTCCGTTCAGTGTACCCAGTCTCCACTGAGCACCCGTATACCATCTCTGATGTCAAACACCAATGGACATGGGATCATCCATCGCCCATCATATGGGTCGAGAAGATACACGCTAGTCTACTCTGGAATATCGATGCCCCGTCTCGATATTCCCACGACTAGGAACAATGAAGGATGTACTCATTGACTACCCAGGCCCCACTAGTATGATCTGCATCATAGTCCTGGAAGTCGGGTACACATCCTAAGGGCTTTATCAACATGTAATCAGAGAGACAGAAAGTATACATGTTAAGATAAAGAGCAACCAGATAGCATACTATCATGTCGAGCAAGAAAGTCCTACCTATATATGTCCCAGCATTCACTACAATATACATCCAATGTACAGTAATAGCCCCTAAGGCATACATATAACTAACAGGTTGTTTGCCGGACAGCGAATATTTGGTTTTTAATATCCGTTATAATGCACCAATTTCAAATTGATATATATGTACGTCTATTTTTTTAGAGTGAGATATACCTTTTTGAAATTATGTCGATGGCATTTACCTATGTCAGTTGATGGCTAGGTAAGGAGCATTAAACAGCGGTGTAATTCTTCTTAACCATAAGTACAGTTTTCAACCTACAACACACAGGGAGTGAGTTTTTAGACTCAAGGGACTTGTACAGAGTATTGTATATTGTCCAGTGTCCATTGAGGACAAAGGGGTTGGTTCTCGTACTATATTCGGCTTACTTATGACTTCTCTAGTTTTTAGACAGGTGTTTCGTAGAAACGCAAGGTCCGAATTTTGAGAAGTTATAGGTATTTGAAAAAAGTAGAGAACCGGGTATTGCAAGTATCGGGATTCTTCAAGCTGATCGAAGATGTAGATACTTGTGGATGGTATTCAGTTGATAGTAATGATTAAGAGAACTTGCTTCTCTTTCAGGTTACTCAAAATTGGAAGTACTCCAAAGTTGAGTAACGCTGATCGGCCTCTCTTCCATTTAGTTGACATGCACTGGAGACAGCTGCATGATTTGAATCTGGTTCAATTAAATCAGTGCCTCTGTTTCCATATTGGATATAGAACAGTTCATATCTTAACGATGTTAAGGTACGGGGAGTTGTCCGGCCTATGCTTAAAACCAGACTCTGGATAACTCAAGGCACGTTTCTGTAATGGCTGCTTGTGGGTTGACCCAGACTATGACGAGGGTTGACTTTCTACCATCTGGAAGATCAATAGTGATATTGTTCTTGACTCGCCACAGTTTTAATAAAAATGGATTTTTTCAGAAAACAGTAGTGGGAGTATGGTAGAACTGGAAGTGATTCCAGAACCACAAACGATTACTGAAGATTTGATAGGAACCT
The DNA here is from genome assembly GCA_030015575.1 of Agapanthus africanus. Taxonomy (NCBI): domain Eukaryota; kingdom Viridiplantae; phylum Streptophyta; class Magnoliopsida; order Asparagales; family Amaryllidaceae; genus Agapanthus; species Agapanthus africanus. The sequence goes on along the minus strand of CM057347.1, from coordinate 243,525,475 downwards.
ATAGATTCAATCTGGTTTGATATTCCATTAGCAACTCCGCAGATAAGGTGGGTAACATCAGGCACCCGAGAGGTACTCCGGTAGCCTCAAGGACGGTGACAGGGAGGTTCTTGTTTACCCACACTTGCCATTGTTGTTGTTCCAGACTGTGAGACCCGGCAGGAGGATAAGTATAGCGTCGTTCTAAACTTGCTTCAGAAGTGTACGTCTATATGACTCTGCCAGAGGGTTGTCGTGGTCAGTGGGAGCTGCGGAAGCATTGATGGACAAGTGGCTTATGTCTATTTATAGACTAAAGCAGATGTAGCGGAGATAAATCATCTATTTCTTATGTGACAGTCATAGGTTTGACTTCATCAGAATAGGGGATGGATCTGTTGAGAAGGTAGTAGGATGTGATGTCCTGGTATTTGGATGACATACACAGAGTAGGAAGTGATATTCCTATACTACAATCGGTTATACTTTGGTCGTCACACAGTGGTTTCTCCACATGGGACTTGGACATTATATCAGACATACTGGTTACTAGATCTATAGATCTAGATTTGGGTGGTTTCCCAATCTGGGTAATTAGACAGCATTCTAAGAGTATTTAGAATGGACGACTTTTGGCACGGTGGTGTACCTGCAGGTAATGGAGTCACCCTCTCTAAAGGTGTCTTATAGACTAAAGTGGAGAGGGATGTGCATGATTGGCAGATCACTTGCTCAGGCAATTGAGTCAATCATGAGATGTCAAGTACCACACCAGATGTTGTTCTTGCACTAGATGCAATAAGTTGACATTGATCCAATCCTGGAGAAACAGTCGGAAGCAGTTTTAGAACATAAGTGGATGTTCTAAGGATATGATAACGACAGCCACTTTTGGGAGACGGTTATCATTCCAGGCTTCCAAGGTGACCTGGACGACAAGGAGGTTGTCAGAGTTATAGTTTTCCTTCTAACGAGGGGCAGTATTTTGGACAGGTGGTCCAAGGCAATACTGAGGGAGGCTTGGCGCATGATACTGATTAAGTTCAGTTGACGATAAACTCTAAGAAGTTTGGATTTGGAGTTCATTTATGAGCTAGGTCCCATCAGACATCCAGACACATTCTAAGACAGGTATTGCTCATTTCGAGATATGGCTTTCTCCGCGAACTTGAGATATAGAGCGACATAGAAGGAAACATCAAAGCGGATCCACTCACTGAGGCTATTCCTCGAACGCAATAGTTTCGCAAACGAGCTTTGTGAAACTGACTAGTAGAGGAGTTGGGTGTTCGATATCACACGGGCTGTGAGTATGCGACATCGCAATAAATATCCTTGAGTGCAAGTAGGAGATTGTTGGAGATAGTGCCCTCAGAGTCAATTATTGGATCACAGGTACGTGAATGCAATGATTGAGGGAGGACCTATCCCGGGAGGACAGTCTTACTCAAGATGATAGTATGCTATCTGGTTTATCTTTATCATCGTATACTGCTTTAGGTGACCTGATAGGTCGCTATTACACATTGATAGAGCCCCTTGGATTCATGCTTGACTGGCTGCAGTATGAGGGCGATCATATACGTGAAAGCTGGTAGTCTATAAGCACATCCTTAAAAGGTCCCTAGTCGTGGGAGTTTCGAGACAAGGCATCGATTCTCCAGAGTAGACTAGTGTATATATTCAGGACCCCGACGAAGGGTGGTGGCCGGTCTCACAAGCCACTGGTGTTAGTTGGTTCACCTAAGATGTATACAGGTGCTCATTGGGTTATGAGTACACCGGACAGGACTCGCCGGGAACATGCTAGTTGGTCTTATACCTGACGTCAGATAGCAGTTCCCTGGTGACATGTGTACAGGTTAGTTCATCGACCTGGGGATCGTCATTTGTCTCGTGTGAGTTCCCACTGTACTTTGATTACTACCCTATCACGCTCAAAGGAGACGTGCAAACAGGTTTTAGTTGGGTACAGTCCCGAGCCACATGGAGGCAGTGAGCGGATCTTCGGGGGTTCGTTTCTCCCGGTATTGGGGGTGAGGTCGCGCTGTGTCTAGGAGAGCCATTACATGAAGTCCTTGGCCAAGGCAGGAGATTTACTGGTAGGTATTCCAGTAGTATCTCAGGGTGTTCTGGGCTTCACTCCGACACGACTTCTACCGCTTTTAGTGGTCTGACTTTTACCAACCCCCTAGGCCCGCCATGCGATGCTCATAGACGAACGGACCGGACTGTACGGATATTGTCACTGAGAGGCTCAGTTGGGTGTCAGGATGAGTTCGCTCATCGACGTCCCTTTTGGTCAATACCTGGTAGCCCGTCACGTATTGGCGTATACCTCTGACGTGCTAGTGGTTAAATCCACAACCAAGATGTTGACGAGTCTTTAGAGTCCCCCACATTCAGTTGCTCAAGTTTTCGGGCGAAACGCTGTAGAGGCCGTATGGAGATATGGCAGGGTTCGATCAGATACATGCGGTATTGCACGGATCAGGATCGGACGGATAATACTAGCCGGCTTTGGTTTAAGCAGGATCCTAGTATAGTACAGTGTAGATTTTGTCTCATTGCATTTGTATTTTGGTCGGAATACAGATGCGGGTGTGTATACACAGTATTGGGGTTTTCCTATAATTTATTACGGGACCAGTTTTCTGGAGTTGCCAGTTTGCTTTTCGTTTCGGCCATATTTCTTTGTATCCTTCATTGGCTGAAGATTGGTGGAGGAGGGCTTATTTGCATTTATGCAAATAAATAATTTGAAAGGGGGTCTTTGCATATTGTTGGATCATGATGATGCACCATCCATTGACTTGATTTATCCATCATGGCTTGACTTTTGAGTGATCATGGTTGTTGATGATGGTTGTTGAGTGTTGGACTTTGTTTATAATAATTTCTTTTCATGATCACATTGGTTTTCCCTCTTGCATTATTGCCTCACTTGACTTTCCTCTCTCATTCCTACATGAGGCATGGCCGGCCATATGAGGGGGCTGTCCCATTTTTGGTGTGGTTGATTTTTTGTTGATCTCATATCATTTTCCTTCACCAAAATTCCCAAGAAAAACTCCATAGTTCATCCCTCCACCAAAGGCAACATCCTAAACCCCAAATGAGATATAACACTATACCATTCTACAACAAATCTTGGGCACGTCGACTCGCCAACTGTAGGGTTCCTAGGCACCCTAATGAGGTCTCACAAGGCATCAACCATGCCAATTTCAAAATTTAACGGTGCCGAGAAAACCTAGAACGGATCGTTGGCTAGATTTCTAGGCGAACAAAGTAACTAGTTAACACTTAACTATAAGAATCGGAAATACAACCTTTGTAGATCCGGTGCTCCACCTCCATAGCTCCGCAATGAAGTCCTCTCGCTGTCCAAAACAAATCCCGGGCTCTAGTGTCGGCTTCATCGGAGAATGGACGGGCTAGGTCATCGACGACTTGCCGAAGATGATCTACGTCGAAGCATCGCTAGATCAAGCTCCACCTTCACCAAGCCATGAAAACTTGTGAAGGAAACACACTCTACTACTTGGCAAGAGGTAGAGGATGAAGAAATAGGAAGTGGGTTCACTTTAGAATTGGATTTCTCACTCATTTTCACATTCCACCATTGTTGGTAGAAAGCTTTCTTCAAGGTTGAAGATGAAGAAGAAGAAGATAATGATATGATAAGTTAATTAAAAGGAATAATAAAAATGAATACTTATCATATCATTAACCATGGTAATGTGTAGAGAATCAATCATGGTTAAAGGAATGGTTAGGGTCAAGCTACAGACAAAATGGTCACTTAGTCAAAGTGTTCATGAAGCTTCATGGAAACAACAAATGAAAGCCACAATTTCATTTCATTTTCTTTTATTTATTTATCAAAAATAAATGGATAATTAAATAAGATAAATGAATAACAAATAATAAACCCTAACCATTTCATTAACCACGGTTTAATACTTTACACTTAACCAAAAAGCATGTATCATCAAACATGATACAATCATGTGCACAAAATCATATCGCATATGCAATGCGCACACCCGAGTGAGAATATCCATTTAAAGTGAACCGATACTAGTTAATGCAAAGTAATATATCAAATATATAATTATACATTAAATCAATAAATCAACACTTGATTTAACGATCCGGTCATATCACATATAACCGACTAGTATCCAATGTATCGGTTTATCGAATCAATCCTTGATTCGATAACTAGGGTATATCGCATATAACCTAATCGATACATTCATCGCAAGAATGGAATACGGTATCACATACACGCATTATTCTCGGTCCCGCACATATCTCATATGCGCTCCTATTTCGTTTCGCTTGAACCAGGAAACCTCTGTGTAGGACTCTAAAGACTCGTCAATACGCCGGCAGCAGGTGATGATCATATCAAGCACCCACAAGCCGCAAGCGGTCTGCTAAACGTAACGGCCACCCGGGTATTGAGCAATCTGAAGATCGACGAGCAAGCCCGCTCACACTCCAGTGAATCCAACCAGTAACACTACCGTACAGTCCGGTCTGATCGTCTGATATGTCGCATATCTCGCCTAGGGGTGGTAAACGTCAGACCCCAATAGCTCGATAAGTCGTGTCGATATGAGGTCTATAACAATTCAAGAAACTACTGGTAACACTTACCAGTAAATCTCAGCAACCCTGGCCAGGGATTTCCTGTTATAGCCAATCGAACACAGCGCAACATCAACTCCCTATACCGGGAGAGACGAATCCCCTCCTATCGCTCATTGCCTCCATGTGACTCGGGACTGTACCCAAAAACCACCGTTTTGCACGATCTCTTGGACGTGGTAAGATGGAAATCAAAGCACAGTGGGAACCACACAAGACTCTATGACGATCTCGGGTCAACAGACTACTCTGTACCAGTGTCACCAGAGAACTGCCATCTGATGTGAGGTATAATACCATCTTGGAGTTCTCGGCGAGTCCGTCCAGTGTACCCAGTCTCCACTGAGCACCCGTATATCATCTCTGATGTCAAACACCAATGGATATGGGATCATCCATCGCCCATCTGTATGGGTCGAGAAGGTATACGCTAGTCTACTCTGGTATATCGATGCCCCGTCTCGATACACCCACGACTAGGGACTTAGAAGGATGTACTTATAGACTACCATGTCCCCACTAGTATGATCCGCATCATAGTCCAGGTAGTCAAGTACAGATCCTAAGGGCTTTACCAACATGTAACAGGGAGACAATCAGTGTACAAGTTAAGGTAAAGATCAACCAGATAGCATACTATCATGTCGAGCAAGAAAGTCCTCCCTATATATGTCCCAGCATCCACTACAATATACACCCTATGTATAGTAATGGCCTCTAGGGCATACATATAACTAACAATCTCCCACTTGCACTAGGGCCATCAGATCGCAGTGGTTGCAGTATCTCATACTCAACCATCCCATAAATGTCTCTCTCTGGGAACAGGCCTTTGTGAGTGGATCCGCTGTGTTTGTCCTCTGAGTCTACTCTCTTAACCTCGATCCCTTGGAGATCAAGCATCTCCATGATCAGGTGACACTGCCTTAGAATATGTCTGGATCACTGATGGGACCGGTGTTCCTTGGCATAAGCCACAACTCCATTGTCTCACAATGGTTGGAACGTAGTTCATCTCATGAACCAATATACAACCAAACATCCTCTTTGGTAGCATCTTAAGTAGCGATGTATCCTGCCTTTATCGTCTAGTATGCCACGGTATCTAGCTTGGAACTCTTCCAACATACCGTCCCTTTACTGAGGGTAAAGACAATGCCTGTGACTGACATTCAGTCATCTCTATCACCCTGGAACCCTTCTAGTGATTCTCCCGAGGATCGGTTGATACCATCTCACTACAGCTAGTGAGTATCCTAACATCCATTTAGATCTATCTCATAGATCCAAAATCCAGGATTTAGGAGGTATCACTTTGATCCTATATGGAGAATCATTGTGATAGGCGGAGATTGATCGAGCGTAGCATAGGAAACTCTTTCCCTATCAAGAGTATGTCATCCACGTACTTTACGAGAATCGCCACCATACTCCCTACTACCTTTTTGTATATACAAGGTTCATCTACCATTTTGATGAAGTCAAACTTTTTGACTACGACATCAAAACAGATGTTCCAACTCCGCGCTGCCTGCTTTATCCTATAAAGCATCTTGCACACGTTTCCGCTGCTCCCACTGTCTACGAGGCCCTCTGGCTGTGTACTTATAGACGCTCTCTTCTAAAATATCATTTAGAAAAGCTGTCATGACACCCAACCACCAGATATCATAGTCATGGTATGTAGCCGTGGCAAGTAGGATCCGGATAGACTTAAGCATAGCCACTGGAAAAGGTTTCATCATTATCCACGCCTGGTCGATGACGAAAACCCTTAACAAGTCTAGCTTTGAAAGTCTTAACTTTTCCATGTACACCAAGTAATCTTCTCAAGATATACTTGCTCCTGATGGGGATTCAACCCTTCAGATATAGCAACCAAAGTCCATACTTTGTTGGTGTATAAGGATTCCATCTCAGATCGATAAACATCCAGCCATTCTTACAGAGTCCCACTCCAGATGGCCAGCTCGAAACTAGTTGAGTCATCATCTCATGATACAATCCTCGCTCCCACTGTCATAGAGAAACAGAAGTAACACTCAGGTGGGTGAGAAACCCTACTAGATCGGCGGAGAGGCTGAGCTTCGTTGGAATCTACTGAATCCTTTGGTTCTATCATATCATCAGCTGCAATTTGTATAGCTGGAACATTTCCAGTTCTACATAACAGATCTTGCCTCGAGCTTGTCCGGATTTTGCTTTTAGACATAGGCCGGGCAACCCCAAATCTTAACTAGCTTAAGACATGGGCTCTTCCCTTTCCATATCACATATGAAGTGGTAGGCAACTGATTTGATTGGAACCCAATTCAATTGGTATGCAGCTTCTCAAGTGCATAACTCCCAAAAGGAAATAGGTAACTCATTAGTACTCATCATAGAGCACACCTTATCATATAGGGTGTGATTGCTCCGCCCCGATATACCATCGTGCTATGGTGTATACGGAGGAGTAATGCTGAGAGAGAATCTCATTCTCCTTTAGAAAAGTCCAAGAATTCCGTGCTCCAGTATTCTCCTCCTTGATCTCATCATAGGACATAATACTTATACCCGTATTCTGGTTCTCTACTTCTAACTTATATTCTGTGAATATCTCAAAAGGTTCGGACTTGTGTTTCAACATGAACATAGGTCTGAATCTCGAAAGATCATCAGAGAATGTAATGAAGTACAAAGAACCGGTCCTGGCATGTGTAGACAGGGGACATACATACATCAATATGTATCATCCCAAGAGTTCACTAACTCTTTCTCTGTTTCCAATAAACAGAGCTAGTGTCATTATATCTTTGTGACATGACTGGCAAGTTTCACAAGATGTAGATTCAAACTGATTTAAATATGCATCTACATGTAACTTCAGCTAGTCGGGTCACATTGATCTGACCTAGTCTGCAATACCTCAAGAAGAGTCCGTTCATTTCTGAACTCTTCCTCTTGTGTGTGTTCCATATACTTAGAACTGTAGTTTGATTTAGAACATCAATGCTTTTAGCTAACGTGCCTGAACCGATCAACTTTTGATATAGGAAATGTTCAAAATATTATCCATCAATACAAAATTATATCCTTTCTTTTCTAACAAAGAGAGTGATATGATTTGGTATATCAGGTTCGGTATCTAATAACATTCGTTCAGAATCAATGTATTGGTAATACAGGGTGACAGTGACCAACAGACTTGGCTGCAACACTTGCCCCGTTTTCTGCCTCATGAAACTTATCACCCGTTCTCAGTTCTTCTACCTTTCTGTAGCCCTATGTAACAGATTACATATCTGGGATCCTGATCTGGTATCACATACCCAGGACGTAAAGGATACTGAGAAACAGTTCTTTATAATGAACACACCCGAAGATGATGCATCAGTATGCACGCTCTTCGTTTGGGCGGCACGGGAATTCTGGTAATCCCCTATTTCCTGCTCTGTCTTATAACAATTATAAGTTGGAGCGGGACCAACGTTCCCCAGCTTCGTATAACAAGCGGGTTCAGTCAATATTCCGTATTATTATCTTGATTAAGGCGTGATATGGTCGCTACCTGGAGAGAGAGAGAAGAAAACACTCAGCGTGCGCTCTAACAAGAATAGATTGGTTATTATTTTATCTAATCAGGATGGCTCCCACTGCTTTTTATCAAATCTTCCTTCAAACCCTAAAAGGAAAGACTAGCCGGGATTAATTACACACTACAAGTTCGCCAATCTTTCAGCCAGGCCAGTGTCGGTACTTTGAGGGAGGTCCCCCGTGCTTTCGCACGAACCTAATTAATGTAAACCTCGTTTTCCCAGAGGCGTAACCTCGTTAACACCTTTCTAGACACCTACTTGATCGGCTAATTATAATGTATAAAACTCTCCCAGGAGTAACTCTTACTCGCAGCGGGTATCGGGATCCAACTATCTCATAGAAGGTATGCAATCTCATTGCAAATTTCAACACTTGAAATTCCCGATAATATTTTTCCCCTAGCAGCTATATGACCTTAACATAGTCAACAAATCATAAGTGCTAGTCAAGTTCAACCCGTCATTTCCCGATTGAATTAAACCCACCCGCACGACCCTTAACATAGTCAACAAAGTCGCACGACTACCATAATCCAATCACATCATATGCTTATGCAGATAAGCACTAATTAGCTAACGCACACTACGCCTTAACATAGTCAACAAACGTAGCACGAATACTAACTGGTACTTATCTGAAATGACGGAGGGCTACGACAGGTTTTTCTGAAAACCTATTGCTTATTGAACTTGATATCGTTGTAGGATCGAATGAATTTTGAAATGGAGTGTTTTTGAGGCTTTTCTAGTTTTGCTAAAGGAGTCACTCCCGGTGAAGGGATCGTCGGTCCTTTCCTCGTCGAATGAGGTGCGGGATATATCATATATATCACTATGCAAAGCAGAACTTTTAAAAGCAATCAAAAGACAAACCGAGTGTGTAGCATCTGCCAGTTATTGCTAAAGGAGTCACTCCCGGTGAAGGGATCTCGGTCCTTTCCTTATCGAATAAGGTGCAGGATATATCATATATACCGCTGTGCAAAGCAAGAACTGTAGCTACCTGTTTTGTTTTGAAATTCGATTCTACAACATCTTAGGTTTCTTTTATTTCATTAATCACATTAATGAAGTCCCATCATTTAAGTACCTAAACATCACAGATAAATACGACGTACACTTATGCCATCCGCATTCGCCTCGATGTCCCCTCGTGCACCGTTAGGTTAGGTAACTAACGGCAGAGCGGGGCAGGGCTAGCGCGGGTGTAAAATATAAGTAACGCCTATATAATATATCATATATACTATATACTTAATCTATCACAGAACATCACATGATCACATCACAGATATCGCAGCAGAAGAATCATATGAAATATTGGATATACTAGGACGTCCGTGTTTTCAATACGAGCCAGTATAAAACACGGATTCCACGGTCGTGATGAACAGCCAAACCCACACCCCTAGACCCCTACAAGAGCGGCAAGCGACCCTACCAATTCTAGAGTTAGGAGACCCGGCCTCGACTCCTCGAGTTGGTCTCCCACTGGACTCCAGAACCCGGTTACTTGTGCTCCCCTCCTTGGGTCTATCCTAGTGCGGAAAAGTAAATAATATACAAAGGGTGACAACTTCCGCAACCTGGAAGTGCCCCAATAAAAGAATATTACATACAAGTTTTTACATGAATGAAAATGAAAAACACTCATCTCACATAAAAAAACCCCGGCTATTCAAACACGACGATCCAATATAACATATCCAGCAACACATAACATCACATGTCATCAACGTAAGTAAATATACGCATCCTAATTGTCGTTGACATATAGCAATGAAACCGGCGATATCACATATTACACTTACGGTCACAGAAAAGAAAGTGTAAAACTACAACAGTTGGAATCCGCAACCACCTCAGACATCGCATGCCTGACCAAATGAATTTCTTAGACATCACATGCCTAACAATTATAAACCCCGCATTTTAGTCTCATTATCGAAAACACTTTTCAATATTAAGTCAGGCAATTCAACAGGATTCCCGACATTTTGATCGAATGCTCGTCGCAGACTTTAGTAGGCGGTCGCACCCCCGATGCCGTCGACGAAGTGCACCAAGGCGGAACACCGCTACCGCGAGCACCCGAACGGATGCTTTCGGCGACGGGGTTCTCCTACAGTCACTTGGTCGGGGCTATGGAGTGAGGCTGTCTATTAACTTTACCCGGCGAGTATCCGCGTACGCTACGTGATTGCGACGGACTTTTGATCACATCAAAATTCCGTGGCAACCGTTCAAGTGAGACTAAACTGCTATGTTTATAACATTCATTCAGTTATCACATAACTTTTGTGAATTCCAATTATTGTATCCCATTCCAGATAAACAGAAAATGTTAAACTTTTCGATCGAACAGTCGAACACCCAAGTTTTCCCAATACAGATCAACACATGAAATAAGTTCAACAACATTCAGTTCGTGCCTCAGTACCAACGGTCCAGCCGTAGAAGGGTCAAGCCAACGCCTCACATGTGGCACGCCGTACTGCCCCAAACCCTAAGGTTCAAAGGGCAGTTCAAGACGGTCACATAATTGAGTTAAGGTTTGTTGTCTTCTAGAGGGTCCATCGAGTTACTTGGACTACTTAGAACGTCGTTAAACTACGGAAAAATCCAACACTTGGAAATTTCCCGACAGGGGAAAAATTGGGTATTTATATGCGGTCGAACTTTTTAAGATATTCTAAAAATTATCCGGAAAGCCACACAGACAAAATTTGATACTCCGATCGAAACACCGAATCTCCAAATCAATCCCAGAAAATTCAACTCTATAATAAATATTAAAATATCCCAGAAAATACAGCATAAAGAATTAGGAATTACTGTGCAGATTACACAAGATGACGTGGCTACTTAGCCGCGGAACCGCCGCATGAGCACTGCTCATGCCGCGGTTCCGCCGCACTTTAAACGATTTAGCCGATCGAATTGTACATTAATTCTTAAAAACACCTGCTGATTTTTCTGCATATTTTTAATTTCGAAAAATCCATGATTTCAGAAAAAGTACAGAGAGCAAGTTTTGAGTTGGGTTTCGGGTTCGTTCGGACTTCAAATTGCGTCTAGACTTCGCCTAAGGCTCTAGCTAGGCTCTGATACCACTGTAGGGTTCTTAGGCACCCTAATGAGGTCTCACAAGGCATCAACCATGCCAATTTCAAAATTTAACGGTGCCGAGAAAACCTAGAACGGATCGTTGGCTAGATTTCTAGGCGAACAAAGTAACTAGTTAACACTTAACTATAAGAATCGGAAATACAACCTTTGTAGATCCGGTGCTCCACCTCCATAGCTCCGCAATGAAGTCCTCTCGCTGTCCAAAACAAATCCCGGGCTCTAGTGTCGGCTTCATCGGAGAATGGAAGGGCTAGGTCATCGACGACTTGCCGAAGATGATCTACGTCGAAGCATCGCTAGATCAAGCTCCACCTTCACCAAGCCATGAAAACTTATGAAGGAAACACACTCTACTACTTGGCAAGAGGTAGAGGATGAAGAAATAGGAAGTGGGTTCACTTTAGAATTGGATTTCTCACTCATTTTCACATTCCACCATTGTTGGTAGAAAGCTTTCTTCAAGGTTGAAGATGAAGAAGAAGAAGATAATGATATGATAAGTTAATTAAAAGGAATAATAAAAATGAATACTTATCATATCATTAACCATGGTAATGTGTAGAGAATCAATCATGGTTAAAGGAATGGTTAGGGTCAAGCTACAGACAAAATGGTCACTTAGTCAAAGTGTTCATGAAGCTTCATGGAAACAACAAATGAAAGCCACCATTTCATTTCATTTTCTTTTATTCATTTATCAAAAATAAATGGATAATTAAATAAGATAAATGAATAACAAATAATAAACCCTAACCATTTCATTAACCAAGGTTTAATACTTTACACTTAACCAAAAAGCATGTATCATCAAACATGATACAATCATGTGCACAAAATCATATCGCATATGCAATGCGCACACCCGAGTGAGAATATCCATTTAAAGTGAACCGATACTAGTTAATGTAAAGTAATATATCAAATATATAATTATACATTAAATCATTAAATCAACACTTGATTTAACGATCCGGTCATATCACATATAACCGACTAGTATCCAATGTATCGGTTTATCGAATCAATCCTTGATTCGATAACTAGGGTATATCGCATATAACCTAATCGATACATTCATCGCGAGAATGGAATACGGTATCACATACACGCATTATTCTCGGTCCCGCACATATCTCATATGCGCTCCTATTTCGTTTCGCTTGAACCAGGAAACCTCTGTGTAGGACTCTAAAGACTCGTCAATACGTCGGCAGCAGGTGATGATCATATCAAGCACCCACAAGCCGCAAGCAGTCTGCTAAACGTAACGGCCACCCGGGTATTGAGCGATCTGAAGATCGACGAGCAAGCCCGCTCACACTCCAGTGAATCCAACCAGTAACACTACCGTACAGTCCGGTCTGATCGTCTGATATGTCGCATATCTCGCCTAGGGGTGGTAAACGTCAGACCCCAATAGCTCGATAAGTCGTGTCGATATAAGGTCTATAACAATTCGAGAAACTACTTGTAACACTTACCAGTAAATCTCAGCAACCCTGGCCAGGGATTTCCTGTTATAGCCAATCGAACACAGCGCAACATCAACTCCCTATACCGGGAGAGACGAATCCCCTCCTATCGCTCATTGCCTCCATGTGACTCGGGACTGTACCCAAAAACCACCGTTTTGCACGCCCTCTTGGACATGGTAAGATGGAAATCAAAGCACAGTGGGAACCACACAAGACTCTATGACGATCTCGGGTCAACAGACTACTCTGTACCAGTGTCACCAGAGAACTGCCATCTGACGTGAGGTATAATACCATCTGGGAGTTCTCGGCGAGTCCGTCCAGTGTACCCAGTCTCCACTGAGCACCCGTATATCATCTCTGATGTCAAACACCAATGGATATGGGATCATCCATCGCCCATCTGTATGGGTCGAGAAGGTATACGCTAGTCTACTCTGGTATATCGATGTCCTGTCTCGATACACCCACGACTAGGGACTTTGAAGGATGTACTTATAGACTACCATATCCCCACTAGTATGATCCGCATCATAGTCCAGGTAGTCAAGTACAGATCCTAATGGCTTTACCAACATGTAATAGGGAGACAATCAGTGTACACGTTAAGGTAAAGATCAACCAGATAGCATACTATCATGTCGATCAAGAAAGTCCTCCCTATATATGTCCCAGCATCCACTACAATATACATCCTATGTATAGTAATGGCCTCTAGGGCATACATATAACTAACACCAACTTCGTGCCCGAGTTACCTCCGTATAGAGGTGGGAGCCCGTAAAAGAAGCCGGCGATGTGGTGCCAATCCGGCGAGGAGGTGGAGACCGGAGATTCCGCTGGGAGATTGGGACGTCGACGAGATGACCGGAGGACACGGATCACTCGGTATATCTCTCTTGCCATCTTGCAGTTAGCTAGGACTAGTTTAATGGCATGTTCCGGGTTTTTAGTGCGCGGTGGTGCCGGTTTGAAAAGTTAAAGAAAAGCATCGCTTCCGCATTCCGGCATCGGATTGACGGCTGGGGCGCCGCCGTGCACTTACAATATATATATATATATATAGGATATATATATATATATATATATATATGTGTGGCATGGCATGAATTCTATTTTGTGAAAATAGAAATGAGGTGGAAAATGAGGAGACTTTGGTAGCATGGTTGCAAGCATGGGCTTTATATTTAGTTATTCATCTTGACTCACTATTCAAGCATGGTTGCAATTTTATATTGCAATAATTCCATGCTTGAATGAGTGAGGGGTCAAGAGTTGCCATTCTCACTTGCTCATTCTAACACTTAGCCATTTTCTTGAGTTGCTCCCATTTTGCTCTCATGATCTCTAGCTTCTTCTTCTTCCTCAATGTCATGGTTTAAGCTTCAACCCTCACATATGATGTGAACCATGAAGCTTAAACAAAATCTTGTGAGCAAAATCATATCCCCAACTTCACCATCCTACACTTGACTGGCGATCGAGTGTAGCGTGTTTCCTATGCTAAAGAGTTTTGCTTAGAGGTAGCTTGAGTTGGAGGGACTTCGCGTGGATCATCTTCGGCATGAATGTCTTCGGAGGAAGCTCGTCCAAACCTTCATGTGGAGCCTAGTGGAGTCGCGGGACTACTACACAGAGCATGTAAAGTGAAGGACTCCGCCGACGAGGGTATAGCCATCTTCACTTCTTTATACTTTAGATGATATCAAACGTATAACCCTAATCATCTAGTTAACTATCTTGATTAGTCTAGCTTAGCACCTATAAAAATTTGAACTTGGCATGCTTGATGTCACTTGGACCTCATGGCGGTGCTAGGGTACACTTTCATGGTATCAGAGCTATTAGGCATTGGATGTCAACCTATGGGGGGTTCTCACTGTGTGACAGTGTGGCGAAGCATAGGCTCTTACCCCAGGGTGTTTCGAGACCGGAAGGTGTTCCGGCTGGTTGTAGTCTTCACGAGGGGGCATGCATAAAAATTAGCTGCTGAGGGACCTCTAGGTGCTACGGCGACCCCATTGGATGCGGTGGCTGCTTGACTTTCATGGTATGAGAGCCAAAACTAGAAGATTAGACGACGTTAGATAAGTTACGAAACCGAAATAACTCCGAAACAGTCGCCTTGAAACCCTGTTCTCTGTCGAATTTTTCAAAGCCTCTGAAATTTTTTTAAACAACTGCAGAGTGCTATTTATAATGTATCTAGAACACCACAAAAATCTCAAGCATTTTGGACAAAATTGGGCCGGCCACTTTGGTGAAATCCATGATCTCACCCGTTTTTATGTAGCTTTATCCCTTGAAATTTTTGTGGGGTTCTGATCTCTGGGAGTTGTGTTTAATGGTTATGTTTGATTAGACCAGTTTGCATGTGATGTTAACAGTTCTATTGGGGCTAATACGGAGTGTTTCGTATTCGTAATTTAACGTCGTTTTGGGTTTAGTTTGATATGGATCCAGTAGTTGGAATCCACATTTAATTAGTTTTGTGAAAACTAGCTAGTGTTTTTAAATCTAGCGTTTTAGACTTGATCAGTTTAAAATATTGCATTTTTAACACGTTAATTTCCCTACCATTTGCACTCATTTATAAGTGTTCGGTATTAATATAGCACATATTAGCAAAACAGCCGTAAAATACCAAATAACTAGTGTTACATATTAAAACCGACATTTTGAGGGAAATTGAGTGTTTATCATTGCATCGCATAATCTTTGTGTAGCGCAACACTTGTCTCGAGAATCTGTGCAGGAAATTCCAGGAAAAGAGCCGAAACAATTAAAAGTGCTGAGAAAAATACGCCAAGTCCAAGACTTGTGATCTGGCAGAAATCAAGAAAGTAAAATAAGATTCCACACATCGTAGCAGTGCCACAAAGTCAGCCCAATAAAATCCCAAAAGTTCCATGAACAGAAGCCTTCATTGCGCCGCTGATCCGCAGCTGTATAGTTACGTCAGTGCTTCGAATTTCCTCACGTGCCTTCTTGTAACGGTCTTAGCTTCCAGAAGACTCCAGAACACCATGTGGCTTCTTTCAGAAGGCTCTGCATAACAAACTCACTCTAGGATATTCCTTGCAACAACCTTCTTCTAGAAGGCTCTCTCCAACATCCTTCTTCTAGAAGCCTCTTTGTAATAGCCTCATTCTAGAATATTCCCTCCAACAAACTTCTTCTAGAAGATTCTTTCTAACAACCTCATTTTGGAGGGAAAATTCAAAAGAGGTGGTTCATTTTGGAGGGAAAATTCAAATGACGTGGTTTATTTTGGAGGGAAAATTCAAATGAGGTGGTTTATTTTGGAGGGAAAAGTGGTCATTTTGGAGGGAAATTTGAATTTTGAATTCTAGATCAAGGGTTAAGATAGCTATAAAAGGAGACCTAGATCTAGGGTTTTAGGTTTTTCATTTTTAGGGGTTAGTTAGTTCATTAACCATTACACACACAAGTTGAGTGACACAACTTGTGCATTCAAAACCCTAACCCTAATTCAAATCCAAAGCCAAATTCAAGATCCCCGAGTACAATTCAAGCGAGAAGCCTTCAACCTTTTAGGAGCGAAGCCGATCTTCATCCGAGCAAGTGATCCAAGACGATCCGCGACTCATGAAGACGAGCGAAGCCAAATCGACGATCTAGTTCTTTCCTCATTGTAGATCTTGAGAGAATTGTAACAAAATTGTTGATAAATAAAATGTGAAATTCTTTATCTTGCTTTCTTTACATTCTTGCATCATGATTAGATCTCAATTCTAAATTGTGTTTCTTATTATGATGTTTGAGTAAAACTCCGCTCGTGAAGGAGTCGAGAGAATCAATAAATGATGATGTTACAAATCTTGAAACGATTCTTATGTCCTATCAGTTTTGTAAACCTTAGTGAATTGAAGAATCGACAGCCTAGTTTCGAGCGATGCTTTCTTGATTGTGTTTGCTCTTAATTAGGGATCCATGATCGATTCTTGAATTTACTAGAGGCTAGAATGTGAATGAAATCAAAGAAAGGACAAGGGATAGATGATGAAACCCTAGTTTCCGCAAGAAATCACTAATTCTCGTTGATCATTATCGATCTAGTATCAAATCATCGATGGATAAGAAAACGTAATCAATAGATTTCATCATGTCTATAGATTCGATTGATTCCTACGAGCCTCACTTCGATTCTTGATTACTATTTGGATTGGATATCATCAATTCCTAATTCTTGATTTTAAATGTTTTCTTGATTTTAGATTTAGATCTAGATAATTCTTGAACTTCAATTTTATAAATCTTGAATTGAATTGTCTTTTCTCTTTTCTTTAATTTTCAATTCATCTAATTCAAATTCGAATGAATCTCACTTTCCCTGTAGACGATCCGCACTCGCTAACGCGCTACAATCGACACCGTTATTGATTGAGGTCAAAAAATTTCTTTCTTTGTGATTTCTATACATTTTCATCATACACACCGAGATTTCGTATCAATCAAATGGCGCCGTTGCCGGGGATCGTGTGCTAATTTGTTCGTTTTTGAAACTTGAGTTGAAAAATTTATTCCATTAAAATTTTTATATCTAAATTCGTACAAACACTAAACAATTTGTTGTGATTTGTTGCGAGGAAATCTGGAATCTGTGGAGCTTGGGAAAATTTTTCTGAATATTCCAGAGAGCTCAGGAGGTGAACATAGGCATTCTGTAAAATTTTTGTGCAGTGATCTTGTAGAACCGCGGCGGATCCACGGCATTAGCAGCTTCCTGCAGTGGAAACACGGCAGAACTGTAGCTGAGCTGCACGAAAATTTGTCTGTAAAATTCTTACTTTCTTATCTCCTCCTCTGTCTGCTCCATTAACAATTTTCTGCAAGTTTCTTTGCAAAATTCGCAGCGCCGCAAAAAGCAATATAAAAATTGTGCGTGTTTTGATCTTGGTTCTTTGCATTTTTAATATGGAAATTAAGGGGCAAAGACCAAATTCAGATTAGGTGGGGAGTTCATAACCCTTCCTAAGCCCCAAAAAGAACAAACTTGCATCCGCATTACCCTCATTAATTAAAAGAAATCTAGAGGTGACTCTAAGGACCGTCGTGCTCACTTAGGATAGAAGAAGGCCGTGGGTAATCCATTGTTTTTCCGCATTTCTTTTTTGCTGTCTAAGGCAAATTTGTATAAGGCTAGTGGTTATTAATTAGGCCCAGTACATACATAGTGGAGTACCTTCCCACTTGCCTGGCACTTACCTGGCCACAGGAGAAACAAAGAGGCAGTGGAGTGTAAGTCCACGTTGCCCACCCCGGTGCTTGCGGGGAGGCGAAAAACGGAATAAAAATCGGATTTTTATCATGCTAGGCAACATGGACTAGACAAACGAGGATCTTTGCTAAACAAAAACTAACTAAAAGCTAACTAGATTTAGCTATAGGGTAGAAAGGTTATACCTTGGGCTTTATGTCCTTCTCTCCTTACTCCTTGGAATGGTAGAAAGGGATCACCTTGTCGCCTTCTCCAGTCGAAGAAGGATCCACCCGAGAGCCTCAACCTTTGCCTTCAACTTCAAGCAAGAAGTAACTAAGGTGCTAGAAGTGCTAATCCTAGAACCCTAGATGAGAGTAGAGATTATCAAAAGAGGTTTTTCTCAAGCTCAAGTGTTTCTCAACACATGAGAGGGGAGAGCTTGAGAGAGAGGAAGAGGAGGAGAGAGAAAGCATATGATAGAATAAGAGAATAATAAGCCATTCTCACATATATGTGTGAATTATTGTAAATTGAAAATTAGTAAGATAATTTTCATGGCTTAATCAAGACATGACCATTATCATTTCATTTTTAATGCAAATTGCAAGGATCAAAGAGCATCTTTTATATGAAATGATGATGGTCAAAGTGTCAACCAAGGTCAACAAGTCAAGAATGGTCAAAAGGTCAACAACCCTAACCATGCACAATTATATTTAACTAATATCAATTAACCATAATACACACATAAGCATTAGGGTTAATAAAAGGACAATGGTCATTAACCCTAGTCAAAGTCCTCTCCCCCTGTCTCAATCAACTGTGCATACGCACCCGTATTCGTGATCCGAGGAACAAGAATTCAAAGAGATAAAACCAATCCCAAATCATATACTAGGATCTGGCTTAAACCAAAGCCCGCTAGTATAAGCTGTCCGGACAGCAAACGTGCACAAGTGCGCGGATGTGAACGAACCCTGTCGCAAAACCATGCGACCTCTACTCATTTTGCCTTAAGGCGAATAGCTCTCTGTGTGGGACTCTAAAGACTCGACACCACGCTGGCAGTGGGTTTAACCACTGACCGCAAGCGGCACTAGCTGCACGTAACGGTCCCCAGGTAGATGCCGATAAGAAGACTGACGAGGTGACCCTATCTGAACTCCTACTGAGCCTGTATCTGACAGTCTCCGTACAGTCCGGTCTGTTCGTCTGATACATCGCATGGCGGGCCTAGGGGGCGGTGAACGTCAGTCCTCTAATAGCGGTACAAGTCGTGACGGAGTGTAGCCCAGAACACCCT
This sequence comes from Agapanthus africanus, assembly GCA_030015575.1. NCBI lineage: Eukaryota > Viridiplantae > Streptophyta > Magnoliopsida > Asparagales > Amaryllidaceae > Agapanthus > Agapanthus africanus. The sequence continues at coordinate 243,506,128 of CM057347.1, read as the reverse complement.
GAGATAACACTGGAAACCTACCAGTATATTTCGCTTGCCCTGGCCAGGGACTACTCGTGTAATGGCTCTCCTAGACACAGCGCGATGTCAACCCCCAATACCGGGAGAGACGAATCCTGTCTAACCGTCACTGCCTCCAAGTGCTTCGGGACTGCACCCAACTACTACCTGTTTGCACGACTCCTTTGAGCCGTGGTAGGGTAGTAATCAAAGTACAGTAGGAACACACTCGAGGCGAAGTGACAGTGTCAAGTCAGCGGACTAAGCTGTACTCATGTCACCTGGGAACTGATAACTGACGATAGGTATAATACCAACCAACAGTTCCCGACGAGTCCTGTCCAGTGTACTCGTAACCTAACGAGCACCCGCATACAATCTCAAGTACGACGTACTGACGGCTGTGGGACAGACCGCCTCCCATGCTGGGATGAGAAGAGCATACGCTAGTCTACTCCGGAGTATCGATGCCCTATCTCAATAGTCCAACGACTAGGGACTTGTATAAAGATGTGCTTATGGATCACCCAGCCCCCACGAGTGTGAGCGCCATCACAACGCTGGTAATCAAGCAAAGATCCTAAGGGCTCTACTAATATGTATATAAGCGATATGCTAAAAGAAACACATGCACATATTGAAGTAGAGACAAACCAAGTAGCATACTACCATTTCGAGCAAGAGTGTATATACAACTGTGAATATCCCAAGCTTCCATCAAGTAATATACAAACTAGTATGATACAGTAATGGTCTCTAGGGCATATACACTAACAATCTCCCACTTGCACTAAGGCCATATACTGGCGTATAGAAGACCTTTCATCTCGATCAGCCGCTCGAACTGAGTCTGGGGTAGGACCTTCGTGAGTGGATCTGCAGTGTTGTTCTCCGTATTTACTCTCTTCACCTTGATCTCCTGGCGATCTATGATCTCCCTGATCAGGTGGTACCGCCTCAAAATGTGCCTGGACTTCTGATGGGACCTGGGTTCCTTCGCTAAAGCTATAGCACCGTTTTTGTCGCAATACAACGGTATTGGATCAACAATGGTAGGAACCACCTGAAGCTCGGTGAGGAACTTATTCATCCAGACAGCTTCCGTTGCGGTATCGCAAGCAGCTATGTACTCCGCTTCCATAGTTGAGTCTGCAACGGTCTCCTGCTTGGAACTCTTCCAGTAAACCGCCCCTCCATTGAGGGTAAAGACATAACCCGACATGGACTTGGAGTCATCCTTATCACTCTGGTAGCTGGAGTCAGCAATGGCCTTGAGCTGGAGGTCTTTTCCGCCATACACCAAGAACATCTCCATAGTCCTTCTCAGGTACTTGAGAATGTTCTTTACCGCTATCCAGTGTTTCTCCCCTGGGTTCGACTGATACCGGCTTACAACGCTCAATGCGTATGCTACATCTGGTCTGGTACATAACATCGCATACATTATAGAGCCTACCGCAGAAGCGGAGGGTATAATAGACATGCGATCCCTTTCCAAATCAGTCTTGGGAGACATCTCTTTGGAGAGGGTGATCCCATGACAAGCCGGTAAATTACCGCGCTTGGAATCTTCCATACTGAATCTTTTCAGTATGGTGTCGATGTACCTTGACTGTGAAAGTCCCAACATCCTCTTAGATCTATCACGATAGATCTGGATCCCCAGAATGTAGTTGGCATCGCCCAGGTCCTTCATGGAGAACCTCTGCGACGAGAATCCTTTGACTGACTGTAGCATAGGAATATCATTTCCTATTAGGAGAATGTCATCCACGTACAAGACGAGGAATACCACAGTTCTCCCTACAATCTTACTGTAAATGCATGGTTCATCTGGGTTTTTGATAAAGTCGAATTCTTTGCATGTATCATCAAAGCAGATGCTCCAACTCCGCGATGCCTGCTAAAGTCCATAGATGGACTTTAGCAACTTGCACACTCTACCGCTGCTCCCACTCTGAATGAACCCTTCTGGCTGATCCATATAGACGCACTCTTCCAAATTTCCATTTAGGAAAGCCGTCTTTACGTCCATCTGCCAGATTTCATAATCGTGGAAGACAGCAATGGCAAGAAGGATCCGAATGGATTTCAGCATAGCCACTGGAGAAAAGGTCTCGTCATAGTCCAAACCAGGTCATTGACGAAAACCCTTTGCAACAAGTCTAGCTTTATAGGTCTCAACCTGCCCATCTACAACAATCTTCTTTCTGAAGATCCATTTGCAGCCTACGGATTTTACCCCATCTGGAGCAAAGTCCAAAGTCCAAACTTTGTTGGTGTACATGGACTCCATCTCGGCCCGCATTGCATCCAGCCATTTTACCGAGTCGCCGCTCTGAATGGCTTGCTGGAAGCTAGTAGGCTCACCATAATCCATAGTGCAATCCTCTCTATCCCCGTCTATGAGAAAACCGTAGTATCTCTCGGACGGATGAGACTGCCTACTACTCCTGCTGAGTGGCGCTAGGATGTCCGGTTCTCTTGAAACATCTGGTTCTTCCAAGCTTTCAGTAATAGTTTGTGGTTTTGGAATTTCTTCCTGTTCTACTACGCTCCCACTTGCTTCTTTTTCTAAAAACTGATGTTCCAGAAAGTAGGCATGACGAGAAACAAAAACATTTTGTTCCTCTGCGTAATAGAAAAAATACCCCCTGGAGTTCTTTGGGTATCCCACAAACTTACACAGTACTGAGCGTGCCTCAAGCTTGTCCGCATGCTGCTTTTTTACAAAAGCTGGACATCCCCATATCTTCAGATACTTAAGACAGGGTTTCTTCCCACACCATATCTGATATGGTGTGGTAGGCACAGTCTTGGAGGGAACCTTGTTCAAAAGATATGCAGCTGATTCTAGCACATAACCCCAGAAGGATCGCGGCAAGTCAGCCTTACTCATCATGGATCGAACCATATCCAATAGGGTTCGATTCTTCCTTTCCGATACACCGTTTTGTTGTGGTGTGTATGAAGGAGTAAGCTGAGAGAGAATTCCATTCTCTTTTAAGTAGCCCAGAAACTCGGCACTCAAGTATTCACCACCTCGATCAGATCTCAGTATCTTAATACTTTTGCCTGTTTATTTTTCAACTTCATTCTTGTATTCCTGAAATTTCTCAAAGGCCTCGGATTTGTGCTTCATCAAGAAGACATGCCCATACCTAGAGAAATCATCTGTGAAAGTAATGAAGTATGAATAACCACTTCGCGCATGTGTAGACATTGGACCACACACATCACTGTGTATGAGTCCCAAGAGCTCACTTGCTCTTTCTCCGTGTCCAGTGAACGGAGACTTTGTCATCTTTCCCATGAGACAAGATTCACAAGTGGCATAAGATTGGTACTCGAACGGATCCAAGTATCCTTCTTTATGTAACTTTGTCAACCGTGTTTCATTAATGTGACCCAGTCTACAATGCCATAAGAAAGCCTGATTTAATTCCGAAGACTTTCTTTTAAGTTTGTTCTGGACACTGAAGACCTGAGCTTGATTCAAAACGTATATACCGTATTTCAATGTACCTGACCCAATCAGTACTTGATTTAGGTGGATGTTTACTACATCACATACAAAAGTAAAATAAAATCCTTCCTTAGAAAGTAAGGATACAGATATGATGTTACAAGCCGCACCTGGTACATAAAAACAGTCACGCAAAATCAATATCTGCCCAGTTGTCAGTCCTAGATGATATTCCCCTACGGATACAGCATACATGCTCATTCCGTTAGCAACCCTGAGAGTCATTCCACCTTTCCTGATAACCCTATGGTTTCTCAGAGCCTGTAACGAATTACCGATATGAGATCCTGATCGGGTATCCAATACCCAGGAAGTAGGGTTAACTGACATACAGTTCTCTATTACAAACACATCCGAAGCCGAAGCCACAACATGCTTCAAATTCTGACTACTAGCTTTGCAAGCCTTGCAATCCTTCTGCCCATGTTCATTCCCGTTACAATAGGAACAGCCCTCTTTTACTACATCCAGTCCCGAAACTTTTGCCTTTCCCTTTCTTCCTACTTCCCTGGTTTCCTTCAGGGTAGTAGGTAGGGACTGTTGAACTAAGTCAGCATCTGACCCGTTCTTCAACGTGGTCTTCAGGTCCGAGAGCTCAAAAGAGCTGGTCTCTGTAAGGACGTTGCCCCTTACAGATGACCCGATAGCCAACCTCGCTGGAAGCAATTCGTTCGAGGTCTCATATCTTGCGATACGAGATTGCTCTCCATTTAAAACTTTGTTATGGAGGAAGATAGAAGCTGAGTCCATCTTCTCGTGCTGCCTCTGGTATATACCATCAACTGAGGCTAACACGAGGCACTTGGCTTTCGCACAGTCTTCTTCCGATGTCCTATGGATATCAATATCCGTGACAGGGGAAACTGGACCTGAGACGGTAGGGGTTGGATCAGTCAAGAGGTGTCCCAGCTTGTCCTAGGCAATGGACATCTGGACAGACCTTTGCCAGTCATAACAGTCAGATTCAGTCATTTTATTATATAGATGTAACCTAGGTGCGGTCATTGGGTCGCTGCAATTAAGAGAGAGAGAAGAAAACACTTAGCATGATGCTCTTGCAAGTTTAGATTGGTTTTTAATTTATCTAAATAGGATGGCTCCTACTGTCTCTCGAATCCCTCCCTAAACCATAAAGGAAGGATTAGTCAGGATCAATCTCACCGTACAATACTTGCTTAACCGTTCAGCCAGGCCAGTGTCGGTACTTCGAGGGAGGTTTTCCAACGCTTTCGCGAAGTTCCTTAATTAAGTAACTTCTTTTCCCTGTGGGCGTAGCCCCGCTAATACCTTTCTAGACACCTACTTGGTTTATAGCATTGATCATTAAGTGAGAGTTTTCCCGAGGAGTAGCATATACTCACAGTAGGATCGGGATCCAAATATCATCGCGTGATAAAATAGAAGGAATCCTACCAGAATCATCACACTCCAAATGGTATGCAGCACTAGCAAGTTTCAGTACTTTTGAAACTCCCGATGTGGATTTTTGCCCCATGCTCTTATGACCTTGACGAAGGCCAACATATCATAAGTCACATGTCAAGTTCTACCCGTCATTATCCAGGTTAATTTGAACCCACCCGTACATACCCTTGACGAAGGCCAAAATAGTAGTACGACTGTCCCAAACCAATGCATCTATCTATGCTACAGATAAATATTCAGCAGCTACCAATCACTATGCCTTGGCGAAGGTCAAAATACATAGCTTGAATACTGCTGAATATTTAACCGAAATGACGGAGGGCTATGAATGGTTTTGGCGAAACCGTGAACGTAGTGAACTTAATATAATCGATGGAACGAGATAGCTTTTAAAAGGAGTGGTTCAAGCTCCGCGTTTAAAAGTTTAGATTTGAAAAGAACCGAGTGGTTTTCAAAGTGTTCCAATTGACTTTTACTTGGTTTATTTTCTTGCATTAGTTCTTTTAATGCGTCCCATCATTTAATCCTACCATTGCAGGAAATAACCAAAATATGACGTACGCTTATGCCATTCGCATTCGCCACGAGGCCCCGTCATCACCCGTTAGGTTACTTAACTAACGACAGAGCGGGGGCTGGGCTAGCGCGGCTGTAAAACATAAGCAACGCATAAATAGTTATAGTATATAGATATATAGTAATGATAGACATTACAGATCACAGATGAATACATTGGATATACTAGGAATCCGCAATCCGTTCGAGCCTGCAACGAAAAGCGGATTACACGGTCGCGGTGAATAGCCAATACCCTACCCAAGACCCCTACAGGTGCGGCAAACTACCCGCCAAGTACCCAAAGAGAAGCAACCTCCCTCAACACCGTGAGTAGGCCACTCGGCACTTCGAGATACCCGGTAGTTTGTGCACCCCTTCCATGGGTCTATCCTATGAGCAAAAACAGTAAAAAGAATTATACAATGACGGCTACAACTCCGACCCGGTTGTGCGGCCAAACAAATAATAATACATCAATTTACATATTACATGAATGAAAGAAAAATAAACACTCATCTCACATCCACCCCGGCTATTCACCCGCGACAATCCAACGCATTCATATACACATACCATCAACAAACACAGATCACAGATATGTATAACCCCCACTAATCGACGTAATGCGATTAGCGGACGTTCAATACATATAAACATCACAGATATAACCCTTTAGTCAAAGTTTTGTGAAGTTCGATCAAAAAATACGGATTTATAGGCCCCCAAAAACAAATTTCTTTTCTGGAAAACCTGGGCACAAATAAACCATCTTAAAAATCCTAAAACCTTACCATAAGAATACTGCACCAAACCCGGTCCAGAACAGACTCAAAACGGCCGCGATTCCATGGCAATAGGCATGCTTTTGCCGAGGAACCGCCGCACTTTGAACTGTTCACTTGACCGTATTTGGTGTGCTTCTTCACAAAACCCTGAGACTATTTTTGAAGTATGATTTTTTATTTTTAGAGCAGGAAAAATTTCAACAGAAACTTAGGGTTTTGATATTTAGGTTTTGCGATTTTTCCGATCAAACTTCCATACACTTTACTACCTAGCTAGTTTATCTTTAGTTAGGCTCTGATACCACTGTAAGTCCACGTTGCCCATCCCGGTGCTTGCGGGGAGGCGGAAAACGGAATAAAAATCGGATTTTTATCATGCTAGGCGACATGGACTAGACAAAGGAGGATCTTTGCTAAACAAAAACAAACTAAAAGCTAACTAGATTTAGCTATAGGGTAGAAAGGTTATACCTTGGGCTTTATGTCCTTCTCTCCTTGCTCCTTGGAGTGGTAGAAAAGGATCACCTTGTCGCCTTCTCTAGTCGAAGAAGGATCCACCCGAGAGCCTCAACCTTTGGCTTCAACTTCAAGCTAGAAGTAACTAAGGTGCTAGAAGTTCTAATCCTAGAACCCTAGATGAGAGTAGAGATTATCAAGAAGAGGTTTTTCTCAAGCTCAAGTGTTTCTCAACACATGAGAGGGGAGAGCTTGAGAGAGAGGAAGAGGAGGATAGAGAAAGCATATGATAGAATGAGAGAATAATAAGCCATTCTCACATATATGTGTGAATTATTGTAAATTGAAAATTAGTAAAATAATTGTCATGGCTTAATCAAGACATGACCATTATCATTTCATTTTTAATGCAAATTGCAAGGATCAAAGAGCATCTTTTATATGAAATGATAATGGTCAAAGTGTCAACCAAGGTCAACAAGTCAAGAATGGTCAAATGGTCAACAACCCTAACCATGCACAATTATATTTAACTAATATCAATTAACCATAATACACACATAAGCATTAGGATTAATAAAATGACAATGGTCATTAACCCTAATCAAAGTCCTCTCCCACCGTCTCAATCAACTGTGCATACGCACCCGTATTCGTGAACCGAGGAACACGAATACAAAGAGATAAAACCAATCCCAAATCATATACTAGGATCTGGCTTAAACCAAAGCCCGCTAGTATAAGCTGTCCGGACAGCAAACGTGCACAAGTGCGCGGATGTGAACGAACCCTTTCGCAAAACCATGCAACCTCTACTCATTTTGCCTAAAGGCGAATAGCTCTCTGTGTGGGACTCTAAAGACTCGACACCACGCTGGCAGTGTGTTTAACCACAGACCGCAAGCGGCACTAGCTGTACGTAACGGTCCCCAGGTAGATGCCGATAAGAAGACTGACGAGGTGACCCCATCTGAACTCCTACTGAGCCTGTATATGACAGTCTCCGTACAGTCCGGTCTGTTCGTCTTATACATCGCATGGCGGGCTTAGGGGGCGATGAACGTCAGTCCCCTAATAGCGGTACAAGTCGTGTCGGAGTGTAACCCAGAACACCCTGAGATAACACTGGAAACCTACCAGTATATCTCGCTTGCCCTGGCCAGGGACTACTCGTGTAATGGCTCTCCTAGACACAGCGCGATGTCAACCCCCAATACCGAGAGAGACGAATCAAGTCTAACCGTCACTGCCTCCAAGTGCTTCGGGACTGCACCCAACTACTACTTGTTTGCACGACTCCTTTGAGCCGTGGTAGGGTAGTAATCAAAGTACAGTGGGAACACACTCGAGGCGAAGTGACAGTGTCAAGTCAGCGGACTAAGCTGTACTCATGTCACCTGGGAACTGATAACTAACGATTGGTATAATACCAACCAACAGTTCCCGACGAGTCCTGTCTAGTGTACTCGTAACCTGACGAGCACCCGTATACTATTTCAAATACGACGTACTGACGGCTGTAGGACAGACCGTCTCCCACGCTGGGATGAGAAGCGCATACGCTAGTCTACTCCGGAGTTTCGATGCCCTATCTCGATAGTCCAACGACTAGGGACCTGTATAAGGATGTGCTTATGGATCACCCAACCCCCACGAGTGTGAGCGCCATCACAACGCTGGTAATCAAGAAAAGATCCTAAGGGCTCTACTAATATGTATATAAGCGATATGCTAAAAGAAACGCATGCACATATTGAAGTAGAGACAAACCAAGTAGCATACTACCATTTCGAGCAAGATTGTATATACAACTGTGAATATCCCAATCTTCCATCAATTAATATACAAACTAGTATGATACAGTAATGGCCTCTAGGGCATATACACTAACATGGAGGATTTATCCTATGACTTGTCTTTTGGCAGTTAGGAGCGGTCTAGAGCCTTGACCTAGGTGACCACTAGACTTAGGGTTGCTTGTTGCATTTGTTGTGATTTGCATCATTTTTTCAAAAATCCGTATTCATTTTCAAAACAAACACTAATCACATCATTTCCCCTAATTATATTCTTGCTGACACTTGTACTAAACCCTTTTAGTGCAAGATAGGCTGGACACGGGATTCTAGTGCCCGTTTAGTCCGCGTTTCTTCTATCGACCCCAAAGTCGGTATTTCTACATTTACCCCTTCTTTACCCACCACCACACCCACATCGATGGACGGTTCTCCATCGAACTTCTTTACCACTACTCTGCCGTCGTCCGTTGGTGTGCAGAATCCACTCCGCATCTCTCTCCAAGAGAGGTGCTATCCTATACGAGGTCCTCTTTCGACTTGTCTCTCCATTCCACCTGCCAACGGGGACAATTTTGAAATAAAACCCCAATACGTCAACCTTCTACTAAAATATCACGGTCTCGAGTCTGAAAACGCATATGCCTTCATTACAAAATTTGAAAATGTATGCGCAATGATGGGTACCTCACAGCTTTCTGTGGATGCTATGCGTCTTCGTCTTCTCCCATTTACCTTGTGCGATATAGCCGAGAAGTGGCAGTATAACACTACTGCACATTCCATCTCAAACTGGGGAGAATTCATCAAAGCATTCCTTAAGAAATTCTACCCACATCATAAGACAGCTCGAGTCCGTAGCGAAATAAATCAATTCACCCAGCTTCCAAATGAACCATTTTCAAAATTTCTTGAACGCTTCAAGGATCTTTTAGTCCAATGTCCACATCACGGAATCCCTAGATGGGAACTGTGCAGAATCTTATATGAGGGCATTAATCCTAACACAAGACAGACCCTTGAATCCATGTGTCAAGGCAACTTCATGACCAAAGATGATGGGGAAGCCTGGAAATTTCTAGAAGATTTCGCAGAAAAATCATTACAGTGGGAGTGTCAATCGTGTAGGGGTGGCAATAACAATTCGGATGTTTTCATAGGAATTAGAGCCGAAATTTCAGCTATAAATAAGAAACTCGAGACTGTGGAAAACAAATTTTTAGTTGCCGCCCTAAACCAAATGTCACTCTCCAAAACTGTATGTGGATGTTGTTCTGATCCATCACATCTCACGGAAGAATGTCCATTGAATTCTCCGTTTCAAGGTCACGAGAATACTAATGCTTCTTTTCAAAGACCTAGAAACGATCCATTTTCTTCCACTTATAATCAGGGTTTGAGGAATCACCCTAATTTTGCTTGGAACAAATCACAATCTCAAAACATGGTTCCAACCCAAAACAATTTCCAAAGGGTCCCTCTACCATAACACCAACCACTTCCATTGAGTCAGCACCCCTTCCAAGCACAAAACTTCCAAAATCCGGTCAACACACCTGCACCGTCTAGTCCTTTACAGTTGACCGGGATTGATGAATCCTCTTCATTCATAAACTTGCTTCTGACAAATCTCATGCATGTATCGGCTGAAATAAAGACTTCCATCGATGATATAAAGAAAAACTCCACCTCCCAGGCGGAGAGTATTAAATCGATGGAAGCAGAAATCGCAAGACTAAAAGCCGAAATGAGTGCGAGAGAAAAAGGGAAACTTCCGTCTCAACCCCTACCGAATCCTGGGCATTACAATGTAAATGCCATCACAATATTGAGATCAGGAAGAGTGCTGAATAATCACGTTGGGGAAGAGTTTGATGATACTGAAAGATCTATCAATGATACCCCGGCTGAGACCTTTCCTTCCACTTCTACTTCTAATTCTGACCGCAGTTCTTCTACCCCACCACCTTCTTGCCAGCCTATTCTTCGTTTCCCACAAGGCTCTCCACCTCAGCCCATTTCTTCTAGTCTACCACCGACGATCCCCACTTCTATTCTGGGATCAGTTCCACATACACTTCCTTCTCCTATGATGGACCCAGCGCTTATTGCTAAAGCACCTTATCCTAATCGATTAAGGGCTAACAAATCGAGTCCACATATGGAGAAGATTATGGACATGTTTAAGCAAGTTAACATCAACATCCCTCTCCTAGATGCCATCCAACAAGTTCCGTCCTATGTGAAAACTCTTAAGAACTTGTGCACTAGGAAGAGGAAGACTCAAGTGCCCAAGAAGATATTCATGGCAAAGACAGTAGACACGGCGTTTCCCTAACGATTACCGAGGAAATATAAAGACCCTGGCTGTCCTACTATTTCCATTTCTATTGGGGAAAAACACATCAACCGTGCTCTACTAGACCTTGGCGCTAGTGTTAACTTGCTTCCATATTCGGTTTACGAGCAGTAAGGTATCGGATTGTTAAAGCCCTCGAGCATAACTCTCCATATGGCAGACCGTTCAATCACCAAACCTAGGGGTGAACTGGAGGATGTGTTAATAAAAATCGTGGAATTTGTATTCCCTGTGGACTTAATTGTACTTGATACACAGCCTGTAGCGAACCCACGGAATCAAATTCCGGTGATTTTAGGTCGCCCCTTTTTTGCCACATCCAACGCTATCATCAACTGTCGTAATGGTTCTATGACCCTATCCTTTGGGAATAGGTCAATTGAGCTGAATATTTACAAGTTGGGAAGTGTACCCTCCGAACCTACTGCTCAAGTCTGTTCTGTCGAATTAATGGATGTCGACAGCAGCGAAATTGATGATCCTTATGATACCGATCTAGACTTTTTTCATACGTTGTTGTTTGACCCAACTATGTATCATAGACTTACAGACTCTTCCACTGAGATGTCCGGGTCAACAACTAACACTGATTATGAACTGCTTTTAGAGTCTGAAAATCACCCCACGCTTTGGGATGACATTATTCTTCGTGGTATTGATGGGACTTTTGAGGAGATCTTCGCTGAAGAACTCGCATTTTTGAATAATACGGGTGTTGAGATGAATCATCTCCCAATCAATGAGCTTGAACCTCCACTCCTTCTTCTGAACTGTAAAAAGAATGCGAGTAATCCATTACATTCACTGCATCGTCACTCCAAAATGAGACGCACACACATTCTATTCCTCCCCTTACCCTTTCCCCACTTCTTCTTCCACCAACCTGAGCACTACATTGATAAAATTTTCGAATGGTTGGTGTTAACTTTCGGTCTTTGCAAAGCTTGGCATCGACCAATGATTTTTGACCCCCTCATGTGATTTTAAAAGATTAACATGGCTTAACTGAAGCTTGGGGGGTATAATCTGGCTCTTGAAAAGAAAATTTTTACACAAAAAATGATGAGCCAAAAATAAGTTTGGGGGAAGATTTTCACTTAAATATTTTGCCCCCATTAATAAAGTTCCTCCCAAGCTTACAGGTTTTTGAGATTTAGCGGAAGGCAACAATGAGGACACTGTTGAAAACAAGTTTGGGGGAGATTTGTGCTTATTTTCGCATCATTTGCATCATACTTTGCATAAGCACAAAACATTTTCAAAACCTATAAAAATTAAAAAAATTTCAAAAAATATATAAATTTTGTACATAAATAAGATAATAAAATATTAGATAGTGAAAAATTACATCCAAAAGATTAGAAAAATTTAAGAAAACCATGAAAATTAGAAGTTTTCTTATACGAACTAGTAATAAGTAGTTACGAGCCGTTATCCCTAGGGTTAGTAAGATGAAGGAAGTCACTAATCTGAGAATAAAAATAAGTCTGAAAAATAGTTCCTATTCTGGAAGCCAAACATTTTGAACGTAGATACCCTGCTATACGCACTTACACATGTCTTGAAACTCGGGATAGTAGAGAATACCTTGAAATGCTCTTGTCTAAAAGCCGAAAGTATGAAGGAAATAAAAAATTAAAAAATATAAAATGGTGAAAAAAAATGAACACTTGTTTTGTTATCGCCAAGGTAGAAATAAAAAAATATAGCGACGGTGCCTCTTCAGCTAGTACCTTAGACCAACTGGTCTGGGAGTCACTGCTAAGCCTTAGGTGGTGCAAGACGAGGAAAAAACACCAAATAAACAAGCACGTGAGTAATCGGTCGGTTAGCACCTCAAGAAGTATTAACGGTCGCATGAAAATGAGTGAGCACATCTAAATATTCATCAAATTAAAAAGTACTGAGGTGGATGGAAAAGAGTATCATAACTTGAATTGAATTCTCCGGGTGTAGGGATGTATATTACACACACGTAGGGTTATATGATCGATGTTTGGAAGAAAGATAGGAATGAAGAATAAGACGATGTTTTATTGAGGGATGATGTGATTTCTGACATTTTTTCATGACTATTAAGATAGGGCTCATGACAACCGAAAAGCTAGCATAGTTGGAAACTCTAATTTTCAAAGTCTTTCTTTTACAATTCTTATCCTTATATGTAATATTCATAGTCTTCCTTTTATTATTTGATTTTGTGGGTGCAATCCGCTGAAAACCATCAGGAGACAACACTCCTCCTACTAGGGACACCTAGAGGTTTAATGGCTTGTAGCACGTGCTCAGTGCAATAGTGTTGCCTACGAAAGTGTGCTAGTTAGTTTTTCTCTTTCTTTATTTTCTCCTGCTCTTTTTAATAAAACTGTTCGCTCGAGACGACCGAAAATACGTTTGGGGGAATTTGATCAGTTGAAAATTTTGTATTTTTAACACGTCAATTTCCCTACCATTTGCACTCATCTATAAGTGCTCGGTATTAATATAGCACATATTAGCAAAACAGCCGTAAAATACCAAATAACTTGTGTTATATATTAAAACCTACATTTTGAGGGAAATTGAGTGTTTATCATTGCATCGCATAATCTTTGTGTAGCGCAACACTTGTCTCGAGAATCTATGCAGGAAATTCCAGGAAAAAAGCCGAAACAGTTAAAAGTGCTGAGAAAAATACGCCAAGTCCAAGACTTGTGATCTGGCAGAAATCAAGAAAGTAAAATATGATTCCACACATCATAGCGGAGCCACAAAGTCAGTCCAATAAAATCCAAGAAGTTCCATGCACAGAAGCCTTCATTGCGCCGCGGATCAGCGGCCAAAAGGCCATCCCCGCCGCGGATCCGCGGCTGTATATGTATGGTTCCTAGGCACACTAATGAGGTCTCACAAGGCATCAACCATGCCAATTTCAAAAATTACAAGTGCCGAGAAACCCTAATACGGATCATTGACTAGATTTTTAGGCGAAACAATGAAACTAGTTAACAACTTAACTAAAAGAACGGAAATACAACCTTTGTAGATCCGGTCCTCCACCTCCATAGCTCCATGATGAAGTCTCCTCACTGTCCAAATAGAATCCCGGGCTCTGGCGTCGGTTTCATCGGAGAAATGGGCGGGCTTGGTCGTCGGCTTCGATGCCGAAGATGATCTACGTCGAGGCAACACTAGATCAAGCTCCAACTTCACCAAGTCAAGAAACTTGTGAAGAAAACACCCTATACTACTTGGCAAGAGGTAGAGGATGAAGAAATAGGAGGTGGGTTCACTTTAGAATTGGATTTCTCACTCTTTTCATCAAATCACCATTGATGGAAGCAAGGTTTTCTTCTTGTGAAGAAGAAGAAGAAGAAGAAGGAATAATATTATGATAAGTATTTTCCAAATAGAAAATAAATGAATACTTATCATAAACCAACCATGGTCAAGTGTAGAGAATGAATCATGGTTAAGTGGAATGGTTAGGGTTAAGCATGAGACAAAAATGGTGGACTAGTTCAAACCTTCATGAAGCTTCAATATACAAACAAAGAAAGCCACCATTTTCTCTTTATGCTTATTATTTTCCAAAAAGAATAAATAAATAAATAAATAAGAAACCAACACCCTAACCATTAATATAACCATGGTTTAATCTTTACACAAACCCAAGTTAGCATGCATCATCAAACATGATACAAACTTGTGCACAAAAATATGTCACATATACAATGTGCACAAACAAGTGAGAAAAACCATTTAAAGTGAACCAATACTAGTTAAGGCAATATAATATATCAAATATATAATTATGCATTAAAACACTAAATCAACACTTGATTTAACGATCCGGTCATATCGCATATAACCGACTAATATACATTGTATCGATTTATCGAATCAATCCTTGATTCGATAACTAGGTTATATCGCATACAACCATATCGATACATTCATCGCGAGAATGAAATACGGTATCACATACACGCATTATTCTCGGTCCCGCACATATCTCATATGCGCTCCTATTTCGTTTCGCTTGAGCCAGGAAACCTCTGTGTAGGACTCTAATGACTCGTCAATACGCCGGCAGCAGGTGATGATCATATCAAACACCCACAAGCCGCAAGCGGTCTGCTAAACGTAACGGCCACCCGGGAATTGAGCGATTAGAAGATCGACGAGCAAGCCCGCTCACACTCCTGTGAATCCAACCAGTAACACTTACCGTACAGTCCGGTCTCGTCGTCTGATATGTCGCATATCTCGCCTAGGGGTGGTAACCGTCAGACCCCAATAGCTCGATAAGTCATGTCGATATGAGGTCTATAACAGTTCGAGATACTACTGGTAACACATACCAGTAAATCTCAGCAACCCTGGCCAGGGATTTCCGGTTATAGCCAATCGAACACAGCGCAACATCAACTCCTTATACCGGGAGAGACGAATCCCCTCCTATCGCTCATTGCCTCCATGTGATTCGGGACTGTACCCAAAAACCACCGTTTTGCACGCCCTCTTGGACGATGTAAGGTAGAAATCAAAGCACAGTGGGAACCACACAAGACACTATGACGATCTCGGGTCAACAGACTACTCTGTACCAGTGTCACCAGAGAACTGCCATCTGACGTAAATTATAATGCCATCTGGGAGTTCTCGGCGAGTCCGTCCAGTATACCCAGTCTCCACTGAGCACCCGTATATCATCTCTGATGTCAAACACCAATGGATATGGGATCATCCATCGCCCATCTGTATGGGTCGAGAAGGTATACGCTAGTCTACTCTGGTATATCGATGCCCCGTCTCGATACACCCACGACTAGGGACTTTGAAGGATGTACTTATGGACTACCATGTCCCCACTAGTATGATCCGCATCATAGTCCAGGTAGTCAAGTACACATCCTAAGGGCTTTACCAACATGTAACAGAGAGACAATCAGTGTACACGTTAAGGTAAAGATCAACCAGATAGCATACTATCGTGTCGAGCAAGAAAGTCCTCCCTATATATGTCCAAGCATCCACTACAATATACATCCTATGTATAGCAATGGCCTCTAGGGCATACATATAACTAACAATCTCCCACTTGCACTAGGGCCATCTGATAGCAGTGGTTGTAGTATCTCATACTCAACCATCCCATAAAAGTCTCTCTCTGAGAAAAGGCCTTTGTGAGTGAATCCGATGTGTTGTCCTCTGAGTCTACTCTCCTAACCTCGATCCCCTTGGAGATCAACCATCTCCATGATCAGGTGATACTGCCTTAGAATATGTCTAGATCGCTGATGGGACAGGCGTTCCTTGGCATAAGCCACAACTCCATTGTCACACAAAGGGAGGAACTAAGTTCATCTCATGAACAAATATACACCCAAACAGCCTCTTTGGTAACATCTTAAGTAGCGATGTATCCTGCCTTTATCGTCTAGTATGCCACGGTATCTAGCTTGGAACTCTTCCAACAAACCTGTCACGACCCAAAATTGGCCTGTGACGGCCCTAATACTACGCAACGCCTAAAGACGCAACGTAGTAAAAGAAAGCCAAACCCAGAAATGTAAACCATGAAAATACGGAAAAAGATAATATAAGTTTTGGAAACATTTGAAATCGCAATCCAAATTCTTTAAAAAAGTCTACTTTCTTTCTTTAAAATTTTAGCAACACCCCTTTTTTGTAAAGACTAATCAAGATGAATACAACAGAATATACGACGCCGTAGCGAAGAAATAAAGACAATAGAGAAAAGCTGTATATAAAAGACATCAAATCCACAAAGATACACATTAACGTCCTCCCCAGGTCTCTAAGTCAACAATACAATAGTAGATGGAGAGTACAAATACAACGAATATACAAAATGAAATACATATGACCACCAAAACATACCTAAGCAAAATAGTACTGTGAGCTGATGCGGTATCTGTAGCAAAAGATGATAGCTGGAAAGCTGAATGGAGGAATAGCCTGCCTCGACTACTCTGGGGAACAACCTGAAACACCTGTAGCACAATGGGGGTGAGTTGCCAACTCGTGAATAGTAGATAACATATGCAGGTAATCGCAGGAATGTACGTACAGCATGAATCTAAGATATGCGATTACAGTAATAACATGTCATGCAAATGCTGAATAAAGGGAAGTACACTAACAGGTACAATCAATATGTGAAGCAATAGTAACATGACAATAATATGCAATAACCATGCAATAGGGATATGAGAAAGTCGATATGCAGCTATCATAAGGGTACACTCACCGGTACTACCAATATATGAATCTGTGCATAAAGTAGATAAGTGTGAGGTATAGGGTGGAGTATGTCATTTCCACGGAAACCTGACATCGTGGTAGGATCACAATCCATCAAGACACTCAAATCCCAAATCCTCAAATTAGCCCCCAACTGGGCTCTCTCATCACATAGGTCTCACATCACCTCAATGTACGATATCGAGTAGCTCTCCTATATCTCGAATGTACAAATCCATAATCTCTTTCATATCCAAATCCAATCTCAAGTAAGTTTCTAACATCCTAAAGGTATATATATATCTGCAGAAATAAATATGATGGGGGCAATACACATATATTAGCGTCCCATTCCACTAATATTGGTGTAAGGGTATATATAACAACGACTAAATCCCCTGTTATATATACAAAAGGTGTTTAAGAGAAATATCATGAAAATAATGTGCCAAGCATCGACACAGAAATCCTGATAGGTACGTATCATACGCTGTCCCGAAAGCACGAGTGCCTAGCTCTGACCCTCGCCTTTCGACGTATGCATACATGCATGACTCCTAACGGTGTCTCCATGACCCCCGCCGAGTCATCAGTACTGTCACCGGTAGGTACTCGCCCGCATCCAGGCTCAATCGGCAACATCCATCGATCTTCTTACCGAGGGGAACCATACCGTGCCCCACCATGTACCCTCATACGGCAACCACACCTCGTATGGGGTGTATAATCAGCACCGATAAAACTCATGGTGGACGCGCAAATATCATATCAAGGAAACCGGGTTTCTCAATGTATGCATAATTTCATGAACTCCCGCGGTTCCCAAATCCAGAAAACATCATCTAAAATCCAAATAATAATGCGCAATCCAGGAATAAACTTATGCGATATATCTGAAATGCGAGCATATAAATGAGAATATGTAGCTGAAATCAGATGTATGCAAAACCAATAAGGTACAGCTAAGTAACATCAGTAAAAGTAAATATGTAACTGCAACTAAATATGTGTGTAACATACAGGTGTAGCAATGTATAGGTATCTACCTATAAGAACCGATGTCGTATACCCCCCCGGGTATAAGAAAATATGAGTAAGGTATACCTGTAGATGTATCGTAAAGGGTAAGTGTACCTATCACTAATGGTAAGATACACTACAGGTATACGATAAGATAGATGTCAAGTATGATAGGCAATAGAATCTAAAAGGGGTTGTGTGTGACATGGCAATTATTGACGGTGTGTGTGTAGCATGCATCCGTGCTCGTGCAACATGAACCGTCAATAATGTGTGCAGTGTCCTACGGCTGCTAGTCACAGTACACTATATCAAGGAAATAAAGTAAGGGCGCAATTCTACAATGACGTAGAATTACGCGACAGGTATTTGAATCCTAGCCCAGACGCATAACGCCATGCGGGCGATTCCCCTGTAGATGTTAAATCTACTCACCTACGCTCCACGCTAGGTGAATCCTACCATCTGCTCCCCCTGTAGCCGTGTCCGCAGTCTCTGTCTGCAAACCTGCAAATAAGACATGGAAATCACATATAAGCCAAATATTCCGCGAAACGCGATATCGAATCGAAACGAGAAACTCGCGTCGCGAACTAAACGCGCGTGTGCACGATACGCTGAATCGTGTGTGCACGCGTCTAAAACCATCATGACACGCCGCGATACGCTGGATCACAGAACCCACTCACGTATCGCGTGTATCGCGCAAACACAACGGACATCAAAAGCGATATATGACCCCAGATTTTCCTACAGGTAAGATATTACAAAACTAGACATACCAAAACACTACAAAACACTGCAGACTACCCTCCACAAAACCCCAACACCCAGAACCCTTTCCTGGCCGCAAATTGCGGCCAGATGGAATTAATTGGCGGCCAGAAAATGGGGGTAGGGGCTCGTGTTCATGTGGTGTGCTCTAGACCTAGGTAGCATGTTCCAGTCTTCTAAATTTTAACCTGAAGGCATCGGGTCACAAGCAGATCACAGAAATCACAAATATCGCTTAAATTCACCAATTTTGCACAAATCACAAACCCTATGGTATTTTAGTGTAATCTGGAGATTTCTCAGTTGAAGTGGCCCTATTAGCACTTAAATAAACTAGGGTAGCTATCACAATCAACAATTTCCCAAAATTCCACTTAAACACCATAATCTAGCACTAAATTAGCTAATTTAACACTAACCGACACCAATAAGCATACAAGCTAGGAAAAGGAGATAAGGGTACAGAAAATATACCCTATTGGACCTTAAAGAGCCCTAGAAGGCAGGTGAAGAAGTGGAGAAGGGCTTCTGTAAGAGCTGGGGTTCCTGTTGCTGCTGTTGCTGATTCCTGCTTCTTCTGCTGCTGCTTCTGATTAATGCTGAAGCTGATGGTGCTGCTGTTGTTTCTGTTGTTGGTGTTGCTGCCTCTGGTGCTGCTGCTGCCACTGCTGTAGGGGTGTGTGTGTGTGTGTTGATAAAGCTGCTGCTGTTGCTAATGGTGTTGCTGTGACTGTCTGCTGCTGGTGCTGCTTCAGTTATTGTTGTTGCTGTCTTTGTTGCTGCTGCTGTTGAGAGTGTGAGGGGGTGTGTGTGTGTGAGTGTCAGAGTGAGAGAATGAGAGAAAAGAGAATGAGAGATGAGAGAACACAACAAAGACCCCCTTCTCACTCTCTCTCTCCTCATTAAATGAGGCATGGCAAAGGCCATGATGCCCCATGCTCTCTCTCTCTCCCTCTCAAAGTCAACCATGAACCAAAACAAAATTCAAAATAAAAACCCTTTTTAAATTCATTTTTTCACTTTAAAAAAACTATCATGACTAATTACAACCATGACACTTAAACAAATATTAAAACTAGATTAGGGAGAAATGGTTAGTTAAGCATGGTTGCTAATCATGTTTAACCCCAAAAACAACCCTAGTTATCATGCACAAGTGTGTGCAAGCCTAATAAAATTCTAATAAAATACTCATTAAATAGGATAAAATATTTAAAACTTAATTTGGTAAACTTTTTATTAAAAACCATATATTAAAATATAATTAGCCACAAGACACATTCTAAGGTGTTACAATCTCCCCCTTAAAAGAAATTCGTCCCCGAATTTAAAAAATATACTGATACGCATACCTTCAAAGGGAAGATTAAAATCCTCAAATCTCACTCGCAGCCTCCCAAGTGACTATCTCACTATACGGCTACGTCCAAGGAAACCTTCCGCAGATAGCAAGACCCTCGACCGATGTCCCACCACCTGCAGAGCCGTTAACACAATTGGCTGCTGGCGAACGAAAGATCGCGTCAAGTTAAGTGGTCTGATGCTAGATCATGTGAGGAAGGTCATGAAGGAAATTGTAAAGTATCATCATAAGTAATACGGGGTGAAAATCCAATAATCTGGGGGGAAGAGCCAAATTAAAGGCAACAAAACTAACTCGCCTATAGGATCTCAGAAGGACCTAAATCCTGGGACAAGCTTCCCAAAATCCAACACGTCATTCATCGGAAAATCCATAGGAATACATGATCTGTCCCTGCGAACTCGAGTCCATGACCAACACAGTCGTCATAAGACCTCAGTTCGAAATGGACAATTTCCATCCTGACCTACACAACTGGACTATCTCCGAAGTCTCTAGACTAGCTGGGGTCCCAAGCCCTACTTACGCGGAGTCAGAAGAACAACAGACTGGTGATCGACACGACCTAACCCCTAAGCCTAAGGGTGGCCAATTGGAGTGTCTCCTGATAACGGCTATCGAAGGAGAACCCTAACGATGGCGAGTGACGATCCCCAACCGCTGTCAACAAAAGCACCAACACACAACTTTAATAAAACAACTGAGCAAACTGAGTCTAACCGGACGACAAGAATCCGAATTTAGTCACACCCTAACTAAACTTGGTAGAAACCATAGCGAAATTCATGGAGATCTGCTCCCACTCCTACTTCGGAACGGTAAAAGGTTGCATCTCTCCAGCCGGCCTCAGATGCTCGACTCAAGCACACAACAAGACAGATACCTTTAAACGAAATCTGAAACATCTCTTTACATCCTGTCCACCTGTAACCATCTCACAAGTCACGTCACTATTAGCGGAACTTGAATGCACCTAGAGAGTTGACAGATGTGCATGCCTTAGGATTTCACGTCTCTACCCGATGAAACCAGGTACACAAACGCGTCCCTAACTTAGCACATCATTGTCACAAATCAAGGTCTCCGAATCATTACCCAGCCGAGTATGCTCAAGTATCACTGACGAATGAGTATCGGCGGGCAGTGTCTCACGAAAACGATTTAAGGAAAGTGGTCGGGCGTGGACATGAGCAAGCTGTTCACTCCGTAGGGACGAACTAAAGCTGTACTCAACGATCACACAAGAACTGTAAATCTGCAGAAGACTATCACAACAATCAGAATCCGCTGCAGGAAGATGTTCATTAAGCTCTAGTGGTCCGTGGAAAATCTGACACCACTCTCAAACAAGTAGTGTCCCCAAATCTCCAACGCAAAAACCACCGCGGCCATCTCCAGATCATGAGTGGAATATCCTTCTCGTACTTCCTCTAAATGTAGGGAAGCAAAAGCGATAACTCTATAGTGTCACCTCAGTACACACTCGAGCCCACTCAAGAAACATTACAGTTAAACAACAAAGTCGCCCGAGCCAAAAGCAAAGAAAGAACTGATGCAGTTGTTAACTGAATCTTCAACTGCTGACAACTCCGTACACATGCCTCAGTCCACGGAAAAGAAACCTCCATCTTGGTCAATTCAGTCGACGGTGCAGCACTACTCTCATAATCCTGCACGAAACGGCGGTAAAAACCTGCAAAGTCCAAGAATCTGCGGATCTCCGTCCTGCACACATGTCTGGACCTAAGCTGTACGGTCACGATCTCCCTCAGAACCATACGAAACCGTCTTCCGTGACTACAAGACCTAGGAGTCAACACAAAACAAGCCTGAAGAAACACTCCGAGAATTTAGCAAACTGCTGGTGCTCTCCCAGTATCTGCAAAACAAATCCTCAAGTGCTGCTCCTGTTCCTCAAGACACATTAGTTAGACAAGAATGTCGTAAATAACACAACAAAACTGGTCGAGGAACGGCCTGAAGAAATCTGGCTCATCACATCTACGAATGCTGCCATGGCACCAGTGAATCCAACGACTCACAAAAAAACACACAAGCCCGTAGCACGCAGAAGGCAGTCTTCGGAATGCCATCACTCCGTACCTGCAATAATGATGACCAGATCCCAAGCAAACTTAGAAAATGTCTCGCGCTCTAGAGCTGATCGAAGAAATGGTCAATGCGAGGTAAGGGACACCTATCCGCAGCGTAAGACGGTTCAATTGACGATCCGTCGATACACAACCTCAAACTGCCGTCTTCCTCCTCGACGAACAGAAATCGGAGCCTCCTAAAGCGAAACACTCAGACACACAAAACTCCCCAAACCACAACTCTGCAGCTGATCCTTTAGCTCCCAAGCTTCGCCGGCTCATCCGGAACAACGTCGGAAAAACTCTCGCATGAAAGGAACTCGGTCCAACAATCTCGCTGTGGCTCCGGTATCACGAATAAGCACCAAGAATCCACGACATCTCCTCAGTAGCCGACTAGCGAAAAAGGCTGAATTCAAGCTGTGAAAGGCGGCACAACTATCCATCTGCACAACAAGAACTGACTTGCCGGGAAAACAACCCTGACTGTTTCCTCACGGTAGTCCACAGACGCCTAACACGTAGTTAATAAGTCCGTGCCCAGGAGAACGTCAAATCCAACATATCTAGAAGAATCTAAACGACGGACGAATCTCTATCTCCTATCCGATTGGCACACAACTGAATACGTGTCGCACAACAAAGGATCGCTGACAGAAGTTAAAACAACTACTACTAATCTACCCGACAACGGTACAAGCAAGAAGACAAACGAATACATCAAAAGAACATATAAATAAAGATACCTGAAAACTCCATATTGGACGCCTGCGCGTCCCGATGAGTAGAAGCAAACTCCTGTGTCTGCCCTCTACTCGCAGCTGGATGAACTCCTCTGGTAGACTGAGCCCTCTGAGCAATTCTTCCACGTCCACGGCCTCTCTGAATAAGACTCTGACGAGGTGCTAAGGAACAATCCCTGAAGAAGTGCTGAAGGCTTCCGCATCGAAAACATCCACGCGCTGACTGCTGACCATCCTGGGGATGAGAGCTGAACGACTGTCCTCGTCCTAAGCCTCTGCTACTCCCGTGGTGGCCACGAAATCTGTCTCGACGACCCAACCTCTGTCTCTGGGCTGGTATGCTGGTATGAGTCCTCCACTGTCCTGGAACTCTCTGAACCTCTGGAATATGCGCCTCGTCAACTGGAGCTGCGATCGCTGGTGCTATGTAAGTGACGGATTGCTGCACGCTGATCGTAAGGGACAGCTGAGTAACAGGGGTGACAACCTCCTGTCGTAGCTTCCGAACAACATCAACTAAAGAACTCATCGCCTGGCGGAGGTCCTGCATCTCTACCAAAAGTCTATCCATGGTATAGATCGTAGGCTGATCCGTCTGCACCTGTGCAACTAGAGTGCCATCCTGGTCAGTACTCGTCCCACCCGAGCCAATTCTGACCTCGGCCCTCGTTGCATCACTCTGAGTCCCCATAGTCATTGGCGGCAAGGCTATAAATAGATATAAGATTCGATAAGAATAAGGAATCGAATCTTAAAGATAGGAAATCATCAAGGAAGAAATTTCAAGCAAATTTGTACTTAGGTCACTTAATGCAAGGTACCGCATCGTGGGTATGCTGCAGACATACACACACTACGTTATTCTGCTTAAGCTACCTACTCCATCATACTAAGGTCATCCAACACTCCGAAAGGTAAAACCTAACGCTCTGATACCAACTTTGTCACGACCCAAAATTGGCCCGTGACGGCCCTAATACTACGCAACGCCTAAAGACGCAACGTAGTAAAAGAAAGCCAAACCCAGAAATCTAAACCATGAAAATACGGAAAAAGATAATATAAGTTTTGGAAACATTTGAAATCGCAACCCAAATTATTTAAAAAGGTCTACTTTCTTTCTTTAAAATTTTAGCAGCACCCCCTTTTTGTAAAGACTAATCAAGATGAATACAACAGAATATACGACGCCGTAGCGAAGAAATAAAGACAATAGAGAAAAGCTGTATATAAAAGACATCAAATCCACAAAGATACACATTAACGTCCTCACCAGGTCTCTAAGTCAACAATACAATAGTAGATGGAGAGTACAAATACAACGAATATACAAAATGAAATACAGATGACCACCAAAACACACCTAAGCAAAATAGTACTGTGAGCTGATGCGGTATCTGTAGCAAAAGATGATAGCTGGAAAGCTGAATGGAGGAATAGCCTGCCTCGACTACTCTGGGGAACAACCTGCAACACCTGTGGCACAACGGGGGTGAGTTGCCAACTCGTGAATAGTAGATAACATATGCAGGTAATCGCAGGAATGTATGTACAGCATGAATCTAAGATATGCGATTACAGTAATAACATGTCATGCAAATGCTGAATAAAGGGAAGTAACTAACAGGTAAAAACAATATGTGAAGCAATAGTAACATGACAATAATATGAAATAACCATGTAATAGGGATATGAGAAAGTCGATATGCAGCTATCATAAGGGTACACTCACCGGTACTACAAATATATGAATCTGTGCATAAAGTAGATAAGTGTGAGGTATAGGGTGCAGTATATCATTTCCACGGAAACCTGACATCGTGGTAGGATCACAATCCATCAAGACACTCAAATCCCAAATCCTCAAATTAGCCCCCAACTGGGCTCTCTCATCACATAGGTCTCACATCACCTCAATGTACGATATCGAGTAGCTCTCCTATATCTCGAATGTACAAATCCACAATCTCTTTCATATCCAATATCCAATCTCAAGTAAGTTTCTAACATCCTAAAGGTATATATATATCTGCAGAAATAAATATGATGGGGGCAATACATAAATATTAGCGTCCCATTCCACTAATATTGGTGTAAGGGTATATATAACAACGGCTAAATCCCCTGTTATATATACAAAAGGTGTTTAAGAGAAATATCATGAAAACAATATGCCAAGCATCGACACAGAAATCCTGATAGGTACGTATCATACGCTGTCCCGAAAGCACGAGTGCCTAGCACTGACCCTCGCCTTTCGACGTATGCATACGTGCATGACTCCCAACGGTATCTCCATGACCCCCGCCGAGTCATCAGTACTGTCACCGGTAGGTACTCGCCCGCCTCCAGGCTCAATCGGCAACATCCATCGATCTTCTTGCCGAGGGGAACCATACCGGGCCCCACCATGTACCCTCATACGGTAACCACACCTCGTATGGGGTGTATAATCAGCACCGATAAAACTCATGGTGGACGCGCAAATATCATATCAAGGAAACAGGGTTTTTCAATGTATGCATAATTTCATGAACTCCCGCGGTTCCCAAATCCAGAAAACATCATCTAAAATCCAAATAATAATGCGCAATCCAGGAATAAACATATGCGATATATCTGAAATGGGAGCATATAAATGAGAATATGTAGCTGAAACCAGATGTATGCAAAACCAATAAGGTACAGCTAAGTAACATTAGTAAAGGTAAATATGTAACTGCAACTGAATATGTCTGTAACATACAGGTGTAGCAATGTATAGGTACCTACCTATAAGAACCGATGTCGTATACCCCCCCGGGTATAAGAAAATATGAGTAAGGTATACCTGTAGATGTATCGTAAAGGGTAAGTGTACCTATCACTAATGGTAAGATACACTACAGGTATACGATAAGATAGATGTCAAGTATGATAGGCAATAGAATCTATAAGGGGTTGTGTGTGACATGGCAATTATTGACAGTGTGTGTGTAGCATGCAATCCGTGCTCGTGCAACATGAACCGTCAATAATGTGTGCAGTGTCCTACGGCTGCTAGTCACAGTATACTATATCAAGAAAATAAAGTAAAGGCGCAATTCTACAATGACGTAGAATTGCGCGACAGGTATTTGAATCCTAGCCCAGACGCATAACGCCATGCGGGCGATTCCCCTGTAGATGTTAAATCTACTCACCTACGCTCCACACTAGGTGAATCCTACCATCTGCTCCCCCTGTAGCCATGTCCGCAGTCTCTGTCTGCAAACATGGAAATCACATATAAGCCAAATATTCCGCGAAACGCGATATCGAATCGAAACGAGAAACTCGCGTCGCGAACTAAACGCGTGTGTGCACGATACGCTGAATCGTGTGTGCACGCGTCTAAAACCATCGCGACACGCCGCGATACGCTGGATCACATAACCCACTCACGTATCGCGCGTATCGCGCAAAAACAACGGACATCAAAAGAGATATATGACACCAGATTTTCCTACAGGTAAGATATTACAAAACTAGACATACCAAAACACTACAAAACACTGCAGACTACCCTCCACAAAACCCCAACACCCAGAACCCTTTCCTGGCCGCAAATTGCGGCCAGATGGAATTAATTGGCGGCCAGAAAATAGGGGTAGGGGCTCGTGTTCATGTGGTGTGCTCTAGACCTAGGTAGCATGTTCCAGTCTTCTCAATTTTAACCTGAAGGCATCGGGTCACAAGCAGATCACAGAAATCATAAATATCGCTTAAATTCACCAATTTTGCACAAATCACAAACCCTATGGCATTTTAGTGTAACCTGGGGATTTCTCAGTTGAAGTGGCCCTATTAGCACTTAAATAAACTAGGGTAGCTATCACAATCAACAATTTCCCAAAATTCCACTTAAACACCATAATCTAGCACTAAATTAGCTAATTTAACATTAACCGACACCAATAAGCATACAAGCTAGGAAAAGGAGATAAGGGTACAGAAAATATACCCTATTGACCTTAAAGAGCCCTAGAAGGCAGGTGAAGAAGTGGAGAAGGGCTTCTGCAAGAGCTGGGGTTCCTGTTGCTGCTGTTGCTGATGCCTGCCTCTGCTGCTGCTGCTTCTGATGAATGCTGAAGCTGATGGTGCTGCTGTTGTTTCTGTTGTTGGTGTTGCTGCCTCTGGTGCTGCTGCTGCCACTGCTGTAGGGGTGTGTGTGTGTGTGTTGATGAAGCTGCTGCTGTTGCTAATGGTGTTGCTGTGACTGTCTGCTGCTGGTGCTGCTTCAGTTATTGTTGTAGCTGTCTTTGTTGCTGCTGCTGCTGAGAGTGTGAGGGTGTGTGTGTGTGTGTCTGAGAGTGAGAGAATGAGAGAAAAGAGAATGAGAGATGAGAGAACACAACAAATACCCCCTTCTCACACTCTCTCTCCTCATTAAATGAGGCATGGCAAAGGCCATGATGCACCATGCTCTCTCTCTCCCCCTCTCAAAGTCAACCATGAACCAAAACAAAATTCAAAATAAAAACCCCTTTTAAATTCATTTTTTCACTTTAAAAAAACTATCATGACTAATTACAACCATGACACTTAAACAAATATTAAAACTAGATTAGGGAGAAATGGTTAGTTAACCATGGTTGCTAATCATGTTTAATCCCAAAAACAACCCAAGTTATCATGCACAAGTGTGTGCAAGCCTAACAAAATTCTAATAAAATACTCATTAAATAGGATAAAATATTTAAAACTTAATTTGGTAAACTTTTTATTAAAAACCATATATTAAAATATAATTAGCTACAAGACACATTCTAAGGTGTGACAATACCGTCCCTTTACTGAGGGTAAAGACAGTGCCTGTGACTGACATTCAGTCGTCTGTATCACCCTGGAACACTTCCAGTGATTCTCCCAAGGATCGGTTGATACCATCTCACTACAACTAGTGAGTATCCTAATATCCAATTAGATCTATCTCATAGATCCAAAACCCAGGATTTAGGAGGTATCAATTTGATCTTATATGGAGAATCATTGTGATAAGCGGAGATTGATCGAGCGTAGCATAGGAAACTCCTTCCCTATCAAGGGTATGTTATCCACGTACTCTACGAGGATCGTCACCATACTCCCTACTACCTTTTTGTTTATACAAGGTTCATCTACCATTTTGATGATATCAAACTCTTTGACTAACTCATCAAAATAGACGTTCCAACTCCGCGATGCCTGCTTTATCCTATAAAACATCTTGCACACGTTTCCGCTGCTCCCACTGTCTACGAGGCCCTCTGGCTGTGTACTTATAGACGCATTCTTCTAAAACATCATTTAGAAAAGCAGTCATGAAACCCAACCGCCAGATATCGTAGTCATGGTATATAGCCGTGGCAAGTAGTATCTGGATGGACTTAAGCATAGGTACTGGAAAAGGTTTCATCATTTTCCACGCCTGGTCGATGACAAAAACCTTTAACAAGTCTAGCTTTGAAAGTCTCAACTTTTCCATCTACACCAAGTAATCTTCTCAAGATTTACTTGCTCCTGATGGGGATTTAACCCTTCAGATATAGCAACCAAAGTCCATACTTTGTTGGTGTACATGGATTCCATCTCAGATCACTAAGCATCCAGCCATTCTTACAGAGTCCCTACTCTCGATGGCCTGCTCGAAACTAGTTGGGTCATCATCTCATGATGCAATCCTCGCTCCCACTGTCATAGAGAAACCGAAGTATCTCTTAGGTGGGTGAGGAACCCTACTAGATCGGCGGAGAGGCTGAGGTTCGTTGGAATCTACTGAATCCTTTGGTTCTATCAAATCATCAGCTGAAGTTTGTATAGCTGGAACATTTCCAGTTCTACATAACAGATCTTGCCTCGAGCTTGTCCGAATTTTGCTTTTAGACATAGGCCGGACAGCCCCAAATCTTAACCAACTTAAGATATGGGCTCTTCCCTTTCCATATCACATATGAAGTGGTAGGCATAGATTTGATTCGAATCCTATTCAATAGGTATGCAGCTTCTCAAGTGCATAACTCCCAGAAAGGAAATAGGAAACTCAGTAGTACTCATCATAGAGCACACCATATCATATAGGGTGCATCTGCTCCGCCCCGATACACCGACGTACTATGGTGTATACGGAGGAGTAATGCTGAGAGAAAATCTCATTCTCCTTTAGAATAATCCAGGATTTTCGTGCTCAAGTATTCTCCTCCTCGATCACATCAAAGGACATAATACTTATACCCGTATTGGTTCTCTACTTCTAACTTATATTCTGTGAATATCTCAAAAGGTTCGGATTTGTGTTTCAACAGGAACATAGGTCTGAATCTCGAAAGATCATCAGAGAATGTAATGAAGTATAAAGAACCGGTCTTGGCAAGTGTAGACAGGGGACCTACATACATCAACATGTATCATCCCAAGAGTTCACTAACACTTTCTCTGTTTCCAGTAAACGGAGCTATGGTCATCTTATCTCTGTGACATGACTGGCAAGTTTCACAAAATGTAAATTCAAACTTATTTAAATATGCATCTAAAATGTAACTTCAGCCAGTTGGATCGCATTGATATGACCTAGTCTACAATGCCTCAAGAAGGATTCGTTCATTTCTGAACTCTTCCTCTTTTGTGTGTTCCGTATACTAAAGAACTGTAGTTTGATTTAGAACATCAATGATTTTAGATAACGTGCCTGAACCGATCAACTTTTGATATAGGAAATGTTCAAAACATTATCCAACTATACAAAATTATATCCTTTCTTTACTAATAAAGAGACTGATATGATTTTGTATATCAGGTTCGGTATCTAATAACATTCATTCAGAATCAATGTATTTAGAATACAGGGTGACAGTGACCAACAGACTCGGCTGCAACTCTTGCCCCGTTTTCTGCCTCATGAAACTTATCACCCGTTCTCAGTTCTCTACCTATCTGTAGCCCTATGTAACAGATTACATATCTAGGATCCTGATCTGGTATCACATACCCAGGACGTAGAGGATACAGAGAAACAGTTCTTTGTAACGAACACACCCGAAGATGATGCATCAGCATGCACTCTCTTCGTTTGGGCGGCACGGGAATTCTGGTAATCCCCAATTTCCTGCTCTGTCTTATAACAATTATAAGTTGGAGCGGGACAAACGTTCCCCAGCTCAGTATAACAAGCGGGTTCGGTCAATATTTCGTATTATTATCTTGATTAAGGCGTGATATGGTCGCTACCTGGAGAGAGAGAGAGAAGAAAACACTCAGCGTGCGCTCTTTCAAGAATAGATTGGTTATTATTTTATCTAATCAAGATGGCTCCCACTGCTTTTTATCAAATCTTCCTTCAAACCCTAAAAGGAAAGACTAGCCGGGATTAATTACACACTACAAGTTCGCCAATCTTTCAGCCAGGCCAGTGTCGGTACTTTGAGGGAGGTCCCCCGTGCTTTCGCACGAACCTAATTAATGTAAACCTCATTTTCCCAGAGACGTAACCTCGTTAACACCTTTCTAGACACCTACTTCATCGGCTAATTGTAATGTGTAAAACTCTCCCAGGAGTAACTCTTACTCGCAGCGGGTATCGGGATCCAACTATCTCATAGAAGGTATGCAATTTCATTGCAAATTTCAACACTTGAAATTCCCGATAATATTTTGCCCCTAGCAGCTATATGACCTTAACATAGTCAACAAATCATAAGTGCTAGTCAAGTTCAACCCGTCATTTCCCGATTGAATTAAACCCACCCACACGACCTTTAACATAGTCAACAAAGTCGCACGACTACCCAAATCCAATCGCATCATATGCTTATGCAGATAAACACTAATTAGCTACCGCACACTACGCCTTAACATAGTCAACAAACGTAGCACGAATACTAACTAGTACTTATCTGAAATGACGGAGGGCTACGACAGGTTTTTCTGAAAAACTATTGCGTAATGAACTTGATATCGTTGTAGAATCAAATGATTTTAAAAATGGAGTGTTTTTTAGGCTTTTCTAGTTTTGCTAAAGGGGTCACTCCCGGTGAAGGGATCGTCGGTCCTTTCCTCGTCGAATGAGGTGCGGGATATATCATATATATCACTGTGCAAAGCAAAAACTCTTAAAAGCAGTCAAAAGACAAACCGAGTGTGTAGCATCTGCCAGTTATTGCTAAAGGAGTCACTCCCGGTAAAGGGATCTCGGTCCATTCCTCATCGAATAAGGTGCAGGATATATCACATATACCGCTGTGCAAAGCAAGAACTGTAGCTACCTGTTTTATTTTTGAAATTCGATTCTACAACATCTTAGGTTTCTTTTATTTCATTAATCTCATTAATGAAGTCCCATCATTTAATACCTAAACATCACAGATAAATACGACGTACACTTATGCCATCCGCATTCGCCTCGATGTCCCCTCGTGCACCGTTAGGTTAGGTAACTAACGACAGAGCGGGGCAGGGCTAGGCGCGGGTGTAAAACATAAGTAACGCCTATATAATATATCATATATACTATATACAGTATCCATCACAGAACATCACATGATCACATCATAGATATGGCAGCAGAAGAATCATATGAAATATTGGATATACTAGGACGTCCGTGTTTTCAATACGAGCCAGTATAAAACACGGATTCCACGGTCGCGATGAATAGCCAAACCGACACCCCTAGACCCCTACGAGAGCGGCAAACAACCCAACCAATTCTGGAGTTAGGAGACCCGGACTCGACTCCTCGAGTTGGTCTCCCACTGGACTCCAGAACCCGGTTACTTGTGCTCCCCTCCTTGGGTCTATCCTAGTGCGGAAAAGTAAATAATATACAAAGGGTGACATCTTCCGCAACCTGGAAGTGTCCCAATAAAAGAATATTACATACAAGTTTTTACATGAATGAAAATGAAAAACACTCATCTCACATAAAAACCCCCGGCTATTCAAACACGACGATCCAATAAAACATATTCAGCAACACATAACATCACATGTCATCAACGTAAGTAAATATGCGCATCCCAATTGTCGTTGACATATAGCAACGAAACCGGCGATATCACATATTACACTTACGGTCACAGAAAAGAAAGTGTAAAACTACAAAAGTTGGAATCCGCAACCTGCATAGACATCGCATGCCTAATCAAATGAATTCCTTAGACATCGCATGCCTAACAATTATAAACCCCGCATTTTAGTCTCATTAATGAAAACTCTTTTCAATATCAAGTCGGGCAATTCAACAGGATTCCCGACATCCTGATCGAATACTCGTCGCAAACTTTAGTAGGCGGCCGCACCCCCGATACCGTCGACGAAGTGCACCAAGATGGAACACCGCTACCGCGAGCACCCGAACGGATGCTTTCGGCGACGGGGTTCTCCTTCAGTCACTTGGTCGGGGCTATGGAGCGAGGCTATCTATTAAGTTTACTCGGCGAGTATCCGCGTACGCTACGTGATTGCGACGGACTTTTGATCACATCAAAATTCTATGGCAACCGATCAAGTGAGACTAAAGTGCTATGTTTATAACATTCATTCAGTTATCTCATAACAACTTGTGAATTCCAAATATTGTATCACATTCCGAATAAGATAGAAAATGTTAAACTTTCCGATCGAACAATCGAACGCCCAAGTTTTCCCGAAACAGCTCAACACATGAAATAAGTTCAAAGACATTCACTTCATGCCTCAGTACCAACGGTCCAGCCGTAGAAGGGTCAAGCCAACGCCTCACATGTGGCACGCCGTACTGCCCCAAACCCGAAGGTTCAAAGGGCAGTTCAAGACGGTCACATAATCAAGTTAAGGTTTGTTGTCTTCTAGAGGGACCATCACGTTACTTGCACTACTTAGAACGTCGTTAAACTACGGAAAAGTCCAACACTTAGAAATTTTCCGACAGGGGAAAAGTTAGGTATTTATATCCGGTCGAACTTTTTAACATATTCAAAAATTATCCGGAATCCACATAGACAAAATCTGATAATCCGATCGAATCATCGAATCCCCAAAACAACCCCAGAAAATTCAACTCTTGAATAAATATTAAAAATTCTCATAAAACTCAGCATTTAAATAAAGAAGTTACTGTGCAAAAATGGTTGACTGAAAAGACTAAATGAGCGCGGAACCGTCGCAATAGGCGGCTAATGCCGCGGTTCCGCCGCGCTTTAGACAGATCATTAGGTAATTTTTGCACCGTAATTCTTAGAATTTCCTGCTGAATTTTTTAAGCATTTTTAATTTGGAAAAAACCACTTTTTCAGAAAAAGTCCAGCGAGGGTTAAAAGTTAGGGTTTCGGGGTTCGATCGGGTTTCTAATAACGTCTACGCATCGCCAAAGGATCTAGCTAGGCTCTGATACCATTGTAGGGTTCCTAGGCACACTAATGAGGTCTCACAAGGCATCAACCATGCCAATTTCAAAAATTACAAGTGCCGAGAAACCCTAATACGGATCGTTGACTAGATTTTTAGGCGAAACAATGAAACTAGTTAACAACTTAACTAAAAGAACGGAAATACAACCTTTGTAGATCTGGTCCTCCACCTCCATAGCTCCATGATGAAGTCTCCTCGCTGTCCAAATAGAATCCCGGGCTCTGGCGTCGGTTTCATCGGAGAAATGGGCGGGCTTGGTCGTCGGCTTCGATGCCGAAGATGTTCTACGTCGAGGTAACACTAGATCAAGCTCCAACTTCACCAAGTCAAGAAACTTGTGAAGAAAACACCCTATACTACTTGGCAAGAGGTAGAGGATAAAGAAATAGGAGGTGGGTTCACTTTAGAATTGGATTTCTCACTCTTTTCATCAAATCACCATTGATGGAAGCAAGGTTTTCTTCTTGTGAAGAAGAAGAAGATGAAGGAATAATATTATGATAAGTATTTTCAAAATAGAAAATAAATGAATACTTATCATAAACCAACCATGGTCAAGTGTAGAGAATGAATCATGGTTAAGTGGAATGGTTAGGGTTAAGCATGAGACAAAAATGGTGGACTAGTTCAAAGCTTCATGAAGCTTCAATATACAAACAAAGAAAGCCACCATTTTCTCTTTATGCTTATTATTTTCCAAAAAGAATAAATAAATAAATAAATAAATAAGAAACCAACACCCTAACCTTTCATATAACCATGGTTTAATCTTTACACAAATCCAAGTTAGCATGCATCATCAAACATGATACAAACTTGTGCACAAAAATATGTCACATATACAATGTGCACAAACAAGTGAGAAAAACCATTTAAAGTGAACCAATACTAGTTAATGCAAAGTAATATATCAAATATATAATTATGCATTAAAACATTAAATCAACACTTGATTTAACGATCCGGTCATATCGTATATAACCGACTAATATACAATGTATCTATTTATCGAATCAATCCTTGATTCGATAACTAGGTTATATCGCATACAACCATATCGATACATTCATCGCGAGAATGAAATACGGTATCACATACACGCATTATTGTCGGTCCCGCACATATCTCATATGCGCTCCTATTTCGTTTCGCTTGAGCCAGGAAACCTCTGTGTAGGACTCTAAAGACTCGTCAATACGCCGGCAGCAGGTGATGATCATATCAAATACCCACAAGCCGCAAGCGGTCTGCTAAACGTAACGGCCACCCGGGTATTGAGCGATCAGAAGATCGACGAGCAAGCCCACTCACACTCCTGTGAATCCAACCAGTAACACTTACCGTACAGTCCGGTCTCGTCGTCTGATATGTCGCATATCTCGCCTAGGGGTGGTAAACGTCAGACCCCAATAGCTCGATAAGTCGTGTCGATATGAGGTCTATAACAGTTCGAGAAACTACTGGTAACACTTACCAGTAAATCTCAGCAACCCTGGCCAGGGATTTCCGGTTATAGCCAATCGAACACAGCGCAACATCAACTCCCTATACCGGGAGAGACGAATCCCCTCCTATCGCTCATTGCCTCCATATGATTCGGGACTGTACCCAAAAACCACCGTTTTGCACGCCCTTTTGGACGTGGTAAGGTGGAAATCAAAGCACAGTGGGAACCACACAAGACTCTATGACGATCTCGGGTCAACAGACTACTCTGTACCAGTGTCACCAGAGAATTGCCATCTGACGTAAGGTATAATACCATCTGGGAGTTCTCGGCGAGTCCGTCCAGTGTACCCAGTCTCCACTGAGCACCCGTATATCATCTCTGATGTCAAACACCAATGTATATGGGATCATCCATCGCCTATCTGTATGGGTCGAGAAGGTATACGCTAGTCTACTCTGGTATATCGATGCCCCATCTCGATACACCCATGACTAGGGACTTTGAAAGATGTACTTATGGACTACCATGTTGTTAGTTATATGTATGCCCTAGAGGCCATTACTGTACATTGGATGTATATTGTAGTGGATGCTGGGACATATATAGGGAGGACTTTCTTGCTCGACATGATAGTATGCTATCTGGTTGCTCTTTACCTTAACGTGTA
This sequence comes from Agapanthus africanus, assembly GCA_030015575.1. Taxonomy (NCBI): domain Eukaryota; kingdom Viridiplantae; phylum Streptophyta; class Magnoliopsida; order Asparagales; family Amaryllidaceae; genus Agapanthus; species Agapanthus africanus. The sequence goes on along the minus strand of CM057347.1, from coordinate 243,470,481 downwards.
TACTGATTGTCTCTCTGTTACATGTTGGTAAAGCCCTTAGGATGTGTACTTGACTACCTGGACTATGATGCAGATCATACTAGTGTGGACATGGTAGTCTATAAGTACATCCTTCAAAGTCCCTAGTCGTGGGTGGATCGAGACAGGGCATCGATATACCAGAGTAGACTAGCGTGTACCTTCTCGACCCATACAGATGGGCGATGGATGATCCCATATCCATTAGTGTTTGACATCAGAGGAGATATACGGGTGCTCAGTAGAGACTGGGTACACTGGACGGACTCGCCGAGAACTCCCAGATGGTATTATACCTAACGTCAGATGGCAGTTCTCTGGTGACACTGGTACAGAGTAGTCTGTTGACCCGAGATCGTCATAGAGTCTTGTGTGGTTCCCACTGTGCTTTGATTTCCATCTTACCACGTCCAAGAGGGCGTGCAAAATGGTGGTTTTTGGGTACAGTCCCGAGTCACATGGAGGCAATGAGCGATAGGAGGGGATTCGTCTCTCCCGGTATAGGGAGTTGATGTTGCGCTGTGTTCGATGGGCTATAACAGGAAATCCCTGGCCAGGGTTGCTGAGATTTACTGGTAAGTGTTACCAGTAGTTTCTCGAATTGTTATAGACCTCATATCGACACGACTTATCGAGCTATTGGGGTCTGACGTTTACCACCCCTAGGCGAGATATGCGACATATCAGACGATCAGACCGGACTGTACGGTAGTGTTACTGGTTGGATTCACTGGAGTGTGAGCGGGCTTGCTCGTCGATCTTCTGATCGCTCAATACCCGGGTGGCCGTTACGTTTAGCAGACCGCTTGCGGCTTGTGGGTGCTTGATATGATCATCATCTGCTGCCGGCGTATTGACGAGTCTTTAGAGTCCTACACAGAGGTTTCCTGGCTCAAGCGAAACGAAATAGGAGCGCATATGAGATATGTGCTGGACCGAGAATGATACCAGTATGTGATACTGTATTTGATTCTCGCGATATGTGACATTGCTCGGTTATATGCGGTATAGCCGGGTTATCGGATCAAGTGTTGTTTCGATAAGTTGTTACTGATGATACCAGTCGGTTATATGCTATATGACCGGATCATTAAATCAAGCGTTGATTTAATGATTTAATGTATAATTATATATATGATATATTACTTTGCATTAACTAGTATCGGTTCGCTTTAAAAGGATTTTCTCACTTGATTGTACAAGTTGTATATGTGATATACTTTTTGTGCAAATGATTGTATCATGTTTGATGATACATGTTAACTTGGTTAAGGGTAAAGATTAAACCATGGTTAAATTGATGATTAGGGTTTTCTTTTTCTTAATCATATATTTATTTGTTTATTTGGAAAAGATTAGAAATGAAATGGTTGCAAATTTTGTTTCTTTCTTTGAAGCTTCATGAAGCTTTGACTTTGTGACCATTTTCTCTCATGCTTAACCCTAACCCTTGCAATTAACCATTGTCTATTCTCTACACCTAATCATGGTTATTATTATGATAAGTTTCCTTTTTCTTTTCCTTTTAATTAACTTATCATAATAGATCATTATCTTCTTCTTCATCTTCTTCACTTGAAGAAGCTTGCTTCATCAATGGTGATTGATGAAAACAAGTGAGAAATCCAATTCTAAAGTCTACCCACTTTCTATTTCTTTATCATCTACCTCTTGCCAAGTAGTAGAGTGTGTTTTCTTCACAAGTTTCTTGACTTGGTGAAGTGAGAGCTTGATCTAGTGATGCCTCGACGTAGATCATCTTCGGCACGTCATCGATGACCTAGCCCGCCCTTTTCTCCGATGAAGCCGACGCTAGAGCCCGGATTTTGATTTGGACAGCGGAGATGACTTCATCACGGAGCCGTGGAGGTAGAGGACCGGATCTACAAAGGCTGTATTTCCGTATTCTTGTAGTTAAGTGTTAACTAGTTTGCTTTGTCGCCTAGAAATCTAGCCAACGATCCGTTCTAGAGTTTCTCGGCACCGTTTAAATTTGAAATTGGCATGGTTGATGCCTTGTGAGACCTCATTAGGGTGCCTAAGAACCCTACAGTGGTATCGAAGCCTAGCTAGAGCCTTAGGCGAAGTCCCGACGGTATCAGAAGTCCGATTGACCCAAAACCCGACTTGAAAAATGCTCTCTGGACTTTTCTGTAAAATGTGGATTTTTTTAGATTAAAAATATTCAGAAAAATCAGCAGGAAGATATAAGGGTTACTGTAAAATTCGAGGGCTTGATTCCATAAAGGCGGCGCGGATCCGCGGCCTTACAGGAGGCTCATGCGGCGGATCCCCGGCCCTTTTGTCGTTTTGTGCATCCAATTTTGCACAGTAATTTATAGTTGTCTGTGCTGGTTTTCCTGGGGATTTTTAATAATTTTTCCAGAGTTGCATTTTCTGGGTTGTATTGGGAACTCGGTGTATCGATCGGATTGTCTAATTTTGTCGGTGTGTTTTTCCGGATAAATCTTAGAATATGTTAAAAAGTTCGACCGGATATAAATACCCAATTTTTCCCCTGTCGGGAAATTTCCAAGTGTTGGATTTTTCCGTAGTTTAACGACATTCTAAGTAGTGCAAGTAACGCAATGGACCCTCTAGAAGACAACAAACCTTAACTCGATTATGTGACCGTCTTGAACTGCCCTTTGAACCTTCGGGTTTGGGGCAGTATGGCGTGCCACATGTGAGGCGTTGGCTTGACCCTTCTAGGCTGGACCGTTGGTACTGAGGCACGAACTGAATGTTTTTAGACTTGCTTCATGTGTTGATCTGTATCGGGAAAACTTGGGTGTTCGATTGTTCGATCGGAAAGTTTGACATTTTCTATTTATCCGGAATGGGATACAATAATTGGAATTCACAAGAAGTTATGAGATAACTGAATGAATGTTATAAACATAGCAGTTTAGTCTCACTTGATCGGTTGCCACGGAATTTTGATGTGATCAAAAGTCCGTCGCAATCACGTAGCGTACGCGGATACTCGCCGGGTAAACTTAATAGACAGCCTCACTCCATAGCCCCGACCAAGTGACTGTAGGAGAACCCCGTCGCCGAAAGCATCCGTTCGGGTGCTCGCGGTAGCGGTGTTCCGCCTTGGTGCACTTCGTCGACGGTAACGGGGGTGCGGCCGTCTACTGAAGTTTGCGACGAGCATTCGATCAGGATGTCGGGAATCTTGTTGAATTGCCCGACTTGGTATTGAAAAGTGTTTTCAATGATGAGACTAAAATGCGGGGTTTATAATTGTTAGGCATGCAATGTCTAAGTAATTCATTTGGTCAGGCATGCGATGTCTGAGGTGGTTGCGGATTCCAACTGTTGTAGTTTTACACTTTCTTTTCTGTGACCGTAAGTGTAATATGTGATATCGCCGGTTTCATTGCTATATGTCAACGACAATTGAGATGGACATATTTACTTAAGTTGATGACATGTGATGTTATGTGTTGCTGGTTATGTTATATTGGATCGTCGTGTTTGAATAGCCGGGGGTTTTTATGTGAGATGAGTGTTTTTCATTTTCATTCATGTAAAAACTTGTATGTAATATTCTTTTATTGGGGCACATCCAGGTTGCGGAAGTTGTCACCTTTTGTATATTATTTACTTTTCCGCACTAGGATAGACCCAAGGAGGAGGGCACAAGTAACCGGGTTCTAGAGTCCAGTGGGAGACCAACTCGAGGAGTCGAGTCCGGGTCTCCTAACTCTAGAATTGGTAGGGTTGCTTGCCGCTCTCGTAGGGGTCTAGGGGTATGGGTTTGGCTATTCATCACGACCGTGGAATCCGTGTTTTATACTGGCTCGTATTGAAAACACGGACGTCCTAGTATATCCAATATTTCATATGATATTCTTCTGCTGCGATATCTGTGATGTGATCATGTGATGTTCTGTGATAGATACAGTATATAGTATATATGATATATATTATATAGATGTTACTCATGTTTTACACCTGCGCTAGCCCTGCCCCGCTCTGCCGTTAGTTGCCTAACCTAATGGTGCATGAGGGGACATCGAGGCGAATGCGGATGGCATAAGTGTACGTCGTATTTATCTGTGATGTTTAGGTACTTAAATGATGGGACTTCATTAATATGATTAATGAAATAAAAGAAACCTAAGATGTTGTAGAATCGAATTTCAAAACAAAACAGGTAGCTACAGTTCTTGCTTTGCACTGAGGTATATGTGATATATCCTGCACCTTATTCGATGAGGAAAGGACCGAGATCCCTTCACCGGGAGTGACTCCTTTAGCAATAACTGGCAGTTGCTACACACTCGGTTTGTCTTTTGATTGCTTTTAAGAGTTTTTTCTTTGCACAGTGATATATATGATATATCCCGCACCTCATTCGACGAGGAAAGGACCGACGATCCCTTCACCGGGAGTGACTCCTTTAGCAAAACTAGAAAAGCCTCAAAAGCACTCCATTTTAAAAATTCATTCGATCCTACAACGATATCAAGTTCATTACGCAATAGGTTTTCAGAAAAACCTGTCGTAGCCCTCCGTCATTTCAGATAAATAGTAGTTAGTATTCGTGCTGCGTTTGTTGGCCTTTGTCAAGGCGCAGTGTGCGGTAACTAACTGGTGCTTATCTGCTTATGCATATGATGCAGATTGGGTTAGGGTAGTCGTGCGACCTTGTTGGCCTTTGTCAAGGGCCGTGCGGGTGGGTTTAATTCAATCAGGAAATGACGGGTTGAACTTGACTAGCATCCTATGGTTTGTTGGCCTTTGTCAAGGTCATAGAAGGTTAGGGGAAAAATATTATCGGGAATTTCAAGTGTTGAAATTTGCAATGAGATTGCATACCTTCTATGAGATAGTTGGATCCCGATACCCGCTGCGAGTAAGAGTTACTCCTGGGAGAGTTTTACACATTACAATTAGCCGATCAAGTTGGTGTCTAGAAAGGTGTTAACGAGGTTACGCCTCTGGGAAAACGAGGTTTACATTAATTAGGTTCGTGCGAAAGCACGGGGGACCTCCCTCAAAGTACCGACACTGGCCTGGCTGAAAGATTGGCGAACTTGTAGTGTGTAATTAATCCCGGCTAGTCTTTCCTTTTAGGGTTTGAAGGAAGATTTGATAAAAAGCAGTGGGAGCCATCCTGATTAGATAAAATAAAATCCAATCTATTCTTGCAAGAGCGCACGCTGAGTGTTTTCTTCTCTCTCTCTCCAGGTAGCGACCATATCACGCCTTAATCAAGATAACAATACGGAATTTTGACCGAACCCGCTTGTTATACTGAGCTGGGGAACGTTGGTCCCGCTCCAACTTATAATTGTTATAAGACAGAGCAGGAAATTGGGGATTACCAGAATTCCCGTGCCGCCCAAACGAAGAGAGTGCATGCTGATGCATCATCTTCGGGTGTGTTCGTTACAAAGAACTGTTTCTCAGTATCCTCCGCATCCTGGGTACATGATACCGGATCAGGATCCCAGATATGTAATCTGTTACATAGGGCTACAGATAGGTAGAGAACTGAGAACGGGTGATAAGTTTCATGAGGCAGAAAACGGGGCAAGTGTTGCAGCCAAGTCTGTTGGTCACTGTCACCCTGTATTATCAGTACATTGATTCTGAACAAATGCTATTAGATACCGAACCTGATATACAAAATCATATCAGTCTCTTTATCAGTAAAGAAATGGTAAAATTTTGTATTGTTGGATAATGTTTTGAACATTTCCTATATCAAAAGTTGATCGGTTCAGGCACGTTATCTAAAAGCATTGATGTTCTAAATCAAACTACAGTTCTTAGTATACGGAACACACACAAGAGGAAGAGTTCAGAAATGAACGGATCCTTCTTAAGGTATTGTAGACTAGGTCATATCAATGCGACCCGACTGGCTGAGTCACATTTAGATGCATATTTAAATAAGTTTGAATTTACATCTTGTGAAACTCGCCAGTCATGTCACAAAGATAAGATGACCACAGCTCTGTTTATTGGAAACAGAGAAAGAGTTAGTGAACTCTTGGGATAATACATGTTGATGTATGTAGGTCCCCTGTCTACACATGCCAAGACCGGTTCTTTGTACTTCATTACATTCTCTGATAATCTCTCAAGATTGAGACATATGTTCCTGTTGAAACACAAGTCCGAACCTTTTGAGATATTCATAGAATATAAGTTAGAAGTAGAGAACCAATAAGGGTATAAGTATTATGTCCTTTGATGTGATCGAGGAGGAGAATACTTGAGCACGGAAATCCTGGACTTTTCTAAAGGAGAATGAGATTCTCTCTCAGCATTACTCCTTCGCATACACCATAGCACGATGGTATATTAGGGTGGAGCAATTACACCCTATGTGATAAGGTGTGCTCTATGATGAGTAATACTGAGCTACCTATTTCCTTTTGGGTGTTATGCACTTGAGAAGCTGCATACCTATTGAATAGGATTATAATCAAATCAGTTGCCTACCGCTTCATATGTGATATGGAATGGGAAGAACCCATGTCTTAAGTTAGTTAAGATTTGGAGTTGTCCGGCCAATGTCTAAAAGCAAAATCCGGACAAGCTCGAGGCAAGGTCTGTAATGTAGAACTGGAAAGGTTCCAGCTATACAAACTGCAGCTGATGATTTGAAAGAACCAAAGGATTCGATAGTTACCAACGAACCTCAGCCTCTCCGCCGATCTAGTAGGGTTCCTCACCCACCTGAGAGATACTTCTGTTTCTCTATGACAGTGGGAGCGAGGATTGCATCATGAGATGATGACCCAACTAGTTTCGAGCTGGCCATCAGGAGTAAGACTCTGTAAGAATGGCTGGATGCTTAGTGATCTGAGATGGAATCCATATACACCAACAAAGTATGGACTTTGGTTGCTATATCTGAAGGGTTAAATCCCCATCAGGAGCAAGTATATCTTGAGAAGATTACTTGGTGTACATGGAAGAGTTGAGACTTTCAAAGCTAGACTTGTTAAAGGTCTACATCATTGACCAGGTATGGATGATGATGAAACCTTTTCTAAGTAGCTATGCTTAAGTCCATCCAGATCCTACTTGCCACGGCTACATACCATGACTACGAAATCTGGTGGTTGGGTGTCATGACAGCTTTTCTAAATGATGTTTAGAAGAGAGTGTCTATAAGTACACAGCCAGAGGGCTTCGTAGACAGTGGGAGCAGCGGAAACGTGTGCAAGATGCTTTATAGGATAAAGCAGGCATCGCGGAGTTGGAACATCTTTTTTGATGAAGCGGTCAAAGAAGTTGATATCATCAAAATGGTAGATGAACCTTGTATAAACAAAAAGGTAGTAAGGAGTATGGTGGTGATCCTCGTAGAGTACGTGGATGACATACTCTTGATAGGGAAGGAGTTTCCTATGCTACGCTCGATCAATCTCCGCTTATCACTATGATTCTCCATATAGGATCAAAGTGATACCTACTAAATCCTGGACTTTGGATCTATGAGATAGATCTAAATGGATGTTAGGCTACTCACTAGCTGTAGTGAGATGGTATCATTCGATCCTGGGGAGAATCAATGGAAGTGTTCCAGGGTGATAAAGACGACTAAGTGTCAATCACAGGCATTGTCTTTACCCTCAGTAAAGGGACGGTATGTTGGAAGAGTTCCAAGCTAGATACCGTGACATACTAGACGATAAAGGCAGGATACATCGCTACTTAACATGCTACCAAGGAGGATGTTTGGGTGTATAATGGTTCATGAGATGAACTACGTTCCAACCATTGTGAGACAATGGAGTTGTGGCTTATGCCAAGGAACGCCGGTCCCATCAGTGATCCAGACATATTCTAAGGCAGTATCACCTGATCATGGAGATGGTTGATCTCTAAGGGATCGAGGTAAGGAGAGTAGACTCAGAGGACAACACAGCGGATCCACTCACAAAGGCCTGTTCCCAGAGAGAGATTTTTATGGGATGGTTGAGTATGAGATACTACAACCACTGCTACAGATGGCCCTAGTGCAAGTGGGAGATTGTTAGTTATATGTATGCCCTAGAGGCCATTACTGTACAATGGATGTATATTGTAGTGGATGCTGGGACATATATAGGGAGGACTTTCTTGCTCGACATGATAGTATGCTATCTGGTTGCTCTTTACCTTAACGTGTATACTGATTGTCTCTCTGTTACATGTTGGTAAAGCCCTTAGGATGTGTACTTGACTACCTGGACTATGATGCGGATCATACTAGTGTGGACATGGTAGTCTATAAGTACATTCTTCAAAGTCCCTAGTCATGGGTGTATCGAGACAGGGCATCGATATACCAGAGTAGACTAGCGTGTACCTTCTCGACCCATACAGATGGGCGATGGATGATCCCATATCCATTGCTGTTTGACATCAGAGGAGATATACGGGTGCTCAGTAGAGACTGGGTACACTGGACGGACTCGCCGAGAACTCCCAGATGGTATTATACCTAACGTCAGATGGCAGTTCTCTGGTGACACTGGTACAGAGTAATCTGTTGACCCGAGATCGTCATAGAGTCTTGTGTGGTTCCCACTGTGCTTTGATTTCCATCTTACCACGTCCAAGAGGGCGTGCAAAACGATGGTTTTTGGGTACAGTCCCGAGTCACATGGAGGCAATGAGCGATAGGAGGGGATTCGTCTCTCCCGGTATAGGGAGTTGATGTTGCACTGTGTTCGATTGGCTATAACAGGAAATCCCTGGCCAGGGTTGCTGAGATTTACTGGTAATTGTTACCAGTAGTTTCTCGAATTGTTATAGACCTCATATCGACACGACTTATCGAGCTATTGGGGTCTGACGTTTACCACCCCTAGGCGAGATATGCGACATATCAGACGATCAGACCGGACTGTACGGTAGTGTTACTGGTTGGATTCACTGGAGTGTGAGCGGGCTTGCTCGTCGATCTTCTGATCGCTCAATACCTGGGTGGCCGTTACGTTTAGCAGACCGCTTGCGGCTTGTGGGTGCTTGATATGATCATCATCTGCTGCCGGCTTATTGACGAGTCTTTAGAGTCCTACACAGAGGTTTCCTGGCTCAAGCGAAACGAAATAGGAGCGCATATGAGATATGTGCGGGACCGAGAATGATACCAGTATGTGATACTGTATTTGATTCTCGCGATATGTGACATTGCTCGGTTATATGCGATATAGCCGGGTTATCGGATCAAGTGTTGTTTCGATAAGTTGTTACTGATGATACCAGTCGGTATGCTATATGACCGAATCATTAAATCAAGCGTTGATTTAATGATTTAATGTATAATTATATATATGATATATTACTTTGCATTAACTAGTATCGGTTCGCTTTAAAAGGATTTTCTCACTTGATTGTACAAGTTGTATATGTGATATACTTTTTGTGCAAATGATTGTATCATGTTTGATGATACATGTTAACTTGGTTAAGTGTAAAGATTAAACCATGGTTAAATTGATGATTAGGGTTTTCTTTTTCTTAATCATTTATTTATTTGTTTATTTGGAAAAGATTAGAAATGAAATGGTTGCAAATTTTGTTTCTTTCTTTGAAGCTTCATGAAGCTTTGACTTTGTGACCATTTTGTCTCATGCTTAACCCTAACCCTTGCAATTAACCATGGTCTATTCTCTACACCTAATCATGGTTATTATTATGATAAGTTTCCTTTTTCTTTTCCTTTTAATTAACTTATCATAATAGATCATTATCTTCTTCTTCATCTTCTTCCCTTGAAGAAGCTTGCTTCAACAATGGTGATTGATGAAAACAAGTGAGAAATCCAATTCTAAAGTATACCCACTTCCTATTTCTTCATCCTCTACCTCTTGCTAAGTAGTTGAGTGTGTTTTCTTCACAAGTTTCTTGACTTGGTGAAGTGAGAGCTTGATCTAGTGATGCCTCGACGTAGATCATCTTCGGCACGTCGTCGATGACCTAGCCCGCCCTTTTCTCCGATGAAGCCGACGCTAGAGCCCGGATTTTGATTTGGACAGCGGAGATGACTTCATCACGGAGCCGTGGAGGTGGAGGACCGGATCTATAAAGGTTGTATTTCCGTATTCTTGTAGTTAAGTGTTAACTAGTTTGCTTTGTCGCCTAGAAATCTAGCCAACGATCCTTTCTAGAGTTTCTCGGCACCGTTTAAATTTGAAATTGGCATGGTTGATGCCTTGTGAGACCTCATTAGGGTGCCTAGGAACCCTACACATGTCCCCACTAGTATGATCCGCATCATAGTCCAGGTAGTCAAGTACACATCCTAAGGGCTACCAACATGTAACAGAGAGACAATCAGTGTACACGTTAAGGTAAAGATCAACCAGATAGCATACTATCATGTCGAGCAAGAAAGTCCTCCCTATATATGTCCAAGCATCCACTATAATATACATCCTATGTATAGCAATGGCCTCTAGGGCATACATATAGCTAACAGTATAGTGAAGTCAGCGCTTCGAATTTCCTCACATGCCTTCCTGTAACGGTCTTAGCTTCCAGAAGACTCCAGAACACCACGTGGCTTCTTCCAGAAGGTTTTGCATAACAAACTCACTCTAGAATATTCGTTGCAAAAACCTTCTTCTAGAAGGCTCTCTCCAACAACCTTCTTCTAGAAGCCTCCTTGTAACAACCTCATTCTAGATTATTCCATCCAACAAACTTCTTGTAGAAGATTCTTTCTAACAACCTTATTTTGGAGGGAAAATTCAAATGAGGTGTTTCATTTTGGAGGGAAAATTCAAATGAGGTGGTTCATTTTGGAGGGAAAAGTGGTCATTTTGGAGGGAAATTTGAATTTTGAATTCTAGATCTAGGATTTAGATGGCTATAAAAGGATACCTAGATCTAGGGTTTTGGGTTGTTCATTTTTAGGGGTTAGTTAGTTCATTAACCATTACACACACAAGTTGAGTGACACAACTTGTGCATTCAAAACCCTAACCCTAATTCAAATCCAAAGCCAAATTCAAGATCCCCGAGTACAATTCAAGCGAGAAGCCTTCAACCTTTTAGGAGCGAAGCCGATCTTCATCTGAGCAAGTGATCCAAGACGATCCGCGGATCACAAAGAGGAGCGAAGCCAAATCGACGATCTAGTTCTTTCCTCATTGTAGATCTTGAGAGAATTGTAACAAAATTGTTGATAAATAAAATGTGAAATTCTTTATCTTGCTTACTTTACAATCTTGCATCATGATTAGATCTCAATTCTTGATTGTGTTTCTTGTTATGATGTTTGAGTAAAACTCCGGTCGTGAAGGAGTCGAGAGAATCAATAGATGATGATGTTACAAATCTTGAAACGATTCTTAAGTCCTATGAGTTTTGTAAATCTTAGTAAATTGAAGAATCGACAATCTAGTTTCGAGCGATGCTTTCTTGATTGTGTTTGCTCTTAATTAGGGATCCATGATCGATTCTTGAATTTACTAGAGGCTAGAATGTGAATGAAATCAACGAAAGGACAAGGGATAGATGATGAAAGCATAGTTTCAGCAAGAAATCCCTAATTCTCGTTGATCATCATCGATCTAGTATCAAATCATCGATGGATAAGAAAACATAATCAATAGATTTCATCACGTCTATAGATTCGATCGATTCCTACGAGCCTCACTTCGATTCTTGATTACTATTTGGATTGGATATCATCAATTCATAATTCTTGATTTTAAATGCTTTCTTGATTTTAGATTTAGATCTAGATAATTGTTGAACTTCAATTTTATAAATCTTGAATTGAATTGTCTTTTCTCTTTTCTTTAATTTTCAATTCATCTAATTCAAATTCGAACAAATCTCACTTTCCCTGTGGACGATCCGCACTCGCTAACGCGCTACAATCGACACCGTTATTGATTGCGGTCAAAAAATTTCTTTGGTTGTGATTTCTATACATTTTCATCATACATACCGAGATTTCGTATCAATCAAGACTCGGTAGATCGATTGCCACGATGTTTCGATTCGGATCGAAACTCCATCGCAATCGCGTATCGTACGCGAATACTCGCCGAATAACATTACTAGATAGCCTTGCCCCGTTGCCTCAACCAAGTGACTGTAGGAGAACCCCGTTGCCAATAGCGCCCACTCGGGTGCTCACGGCCATGGTGTTCCGTCTAAGTGCACTTGGTTGACGACATCGGGGGTGCGGCCATCTACTATAGTTTCCGACGCGTATTCGATCGGGTAGTCAGGAATCCCAACTAAATTATTGAAAAGTGTTTTTAATATGAGACTAAAATGCAAGGTTTATAGGTTAGGCATGAAATTCGGAATATAAGATATTTGGTGTTTATGATGTCTAAGGATATGCAGATTCTAATTATTACAGTTTTATATTTCTTTTCTGCAACCGGAAGTGTAATACGTTGGGTATCCCAAATCACAATGCTATATGACAACGGAATTTGAGATACGCGTATTTACTTATGTTGATGATATGTGATATTATATGTCGCTGATATGTTTTATTGGATCGTCGTGATTGAATAGATGGGGGTTTTATGTGATATGAGAGTTTTCAATTTTCATTCATGTAAAATTTGTATGTAATATTCTTTTATTGGGGTACATCCGGGTTGAGGATGATTTCACCACTGATGAATATTATTTACATTTCCGCATTAGGATAAACCCAAGGTGGGGAGCACAAGTAACCGGTTTCTGGAGTCCAGTGGGAGACCATCTCAAGGAGTTGAGACCGGGTCTCCTAACTTTAAAATTGGTAGGGTTATTTGCCGCTCTCGTAGGGGACTAGGGATGTGGGTTTAGTTATTATTCACAACCGTGGAATCCGTGTTTTGCATTACTGGCTAAATTTAAAACACGGACATCCTAGTATATCCAATATTTCATATATTGCTTCTGCTGCTTGGTTCTGTGATTTGATCATATAACTGCGTGAGACGAATGTTGTATGTTATATATATGATATATAATAAACGTTGCTTATGTTTTGCACCCACGCTAGTCCAGCCCCGGCTGTGCCGGTAGTTAAGTAACCTAACGGTGCATGACGGGGCCCAGTGGCGAATGCGGATGGAATAAGCGTACGTTCTATTTTCGTTTCACTTTTCTGTAATGTTTAGGAAACATTAATTGATGGGACTTCATTGATAAGATTAATGAAAAGAAAGAAACCTAAAGATGTTGTAGAATCAAATTTTCGAAAAGGGTAGCTCTAGTTTTTGCTTTGCATAGTGGTATTCCTTGATGAATATCCAGCACCTCATTCGATGAGGAAAGAGCCGAGATCCCTTCACCGGGAGTGGCCTCTTTAGCGAAACTAGTAAATGCTACAACTCACTCGGTTTTTTTTTTATTGCTTCTCTAGTTCTTGCTTTGCATAGTGGTATTCCTTGATGAATATCCTGCACCTCATTCAATGAGGAAACAGCCGAGATCCCTTCACCAAGAGTGACCTCTCTAGCGAAACTAGCAAAAGCCTAAAAACACTCCTTTTCAAAATCACTAGATTATATAACCATATCAAGTTCATTACGCTTATGGTTTTCTTAAAAACTTGCGTAGCCCTCCGTCATTTCAGATAAGCGCTATTTTAGTATTCGTGCTACATTTGTTGGCCTGCGTTAAGGCGTAGTGTGCGGTAGCTGAATTAGTGCTTATCTGCATCATGTGATGCAACTGGATTAGGGTAGTCGTGCGACTTTGTTGGCCTGCGTTAAGGGTCGTGCGGGTGTGTTTAATTCAATCAAGAACTGAACGGGTTGAACTTGACTAACACCTTATGGTTTGTTGGCCTGCGTCAAGATCATAGGACGTTAGGGGTAAAAACATTATCGGGAATTTCAAGTGTTGAAATTTGCAATGAGATTGCATACCTTCTATATGATAGTTGGATCCCAATACCCACTGCGAGTAAGAGTTACTCCTGGGAGAGTTTTGCACTTTGCAATTAACTAATCCAGTAGGTGTCTAGAAAAGTGTTAATAAGGTTATTCCTCTAGGGAAACGAGGTTTATTTTAATTCGGTCCGTGCGAAATAATGGGGAACATCCCTCGGAGTACCGAAACCTGCCTGGCTGAACGATTGGCAAACCTGTAGAGTGTAATTAATCCCGGCTAATTTTACATTTTAGGGTTTGAAGGAAGATTTGATAAAAATAGTAGTAGCCATCCTGATTAGATAAAATAACCAATTTAATCTTGCAAAGAGCGCACATAAAGTGATTATCCTTTTCTCTCTCCTGGTAGCGACCAATGAAATGCCTTAATCAAGATAATAATATGGATGTATTGACCGAACCTACTTATTTTACTATGCTAGGTTCAGCTCTATCTTATGATTGTCATAATTTTGAGCAAGGAATAGAGGAATATTCGGATTTCCTTGCCACCCAAACAAAGAAAGAGCCTGTTGATGCATTGTCTTCGGGCGTGTTCGTTACTAAAAACCGTTTCTCAGTTTACTATACGTCCTGGGTATTGGATACCGGATGATGATCCCACACATGTAATTTGTTACATGGGCTATGGAATGGTGGAGAACTGGGAAAGGATGATATGTCTCTAGTAGTAGAGATGGTGCAATTGTTGCAACTAAAGCAGTTGGCAAATATCACCTAGTGTTACCAACAGGTGATACAACGATTCTATGCGACTATTATTTCGTACCAATAATATTGTGAATATTTTCCTAAATCAAGTGTTGATTGGGTAAGGTACGTTGTATAACAGTGTGCACATTCTGAATAAAACTACAATTCTAAACGTACAGAACACATACAAGAGGAACAGTTCAGAAATGAACGAAGTCTTCTTGTGGCATTGTAGACGGGGTCATATTGATGAAACAAGACTAGCTAAAGTTCCATAAAGATGCATATTTGAATCCGTTCGAATTTACATCTTATGAAACTTGCCGGTCATTTCTCCAAGACCAAGGTGACCAAATCTCCCTTTACTAGAAACAGAGAAAGAGCTACTGAATTCTTGGACAGATACATAGTGATGTATGCGGTCGTATGTCTACATATGCCAGGGATGGTTCCGCGTACTTTATTATATTCACCGATGTCCTCTCAAGATACGGACATGTGTTCTTGTTGAAACACAAATCTGAATCTTTTGAGAATTTCAAGGAATATAAGTACGAAGATGAGAACCAGATGGTTAAACGTATTCAAGTCCTTCGATATGATCGAGGAAGAGAATACTTGAGCATGAAATTCCAGGATTATTTAAAAAAGAATGAGATTCTCTCTCAGCTTACTCCTCCATATACACCACAACACAATGGTATATCGGGATGGAGGAATCGCACCCTATTATATATGGTGCGCTCTATGATGAGTACTGCTGAGTTACCTATTTACTTTTGGGGACATGCACTTGAGAAAGATGCATACCTATTTAATAGAGTTCCGACCAAATCTATTGCCTACCACTCTATATGAGATATGGAATGTGAAGAGACCATCTCTTAATCGAGTTAAGATATAGGGTTGTCCGGCCTATGTTGAAAAGCAAAATCCGGACAAGCCTGAGGCAAGATTAGTTCTGTGCAAGTTTGTAAGATATCCCAAACATTCGCGATGGTATATCTTTTACCACACAGAGAAACAAAATGTGTTTTGTTTCTCGACATGCCACCTTTTTAGAAAAGAAAATTAGTGGCAATGAGGTAGAACTGGAAGTAGTTCCAGCAACGCAAACTATAACTAACGATTTGGTGGAACCGGAGGATTCAATAGTCCCCGACGAACCGAAGCCACTCCGCAGATCTAGTAGGGTTCCTCATCCACTGAGAGATACTACGGTTTTCTCATAGACGGTGGGTGCGAGGATTACATCATGGAGATGATGACCTAACTAGTTTCGAGCAGGCCATCAAGAGTGGGGACTCTGTGAAATGGCTGGATGCTATTCAATCTGAGATGGAATCCATGTACACCAACAATGTGTTGACTTTGGAAGTTGCTCCTGAAGGGGTAAAACCCATCGGGGTCAAGAGTATCTTTGAGAAAGATAATTTGGTGTAGATGGAAAAGTTAAGACTTTCAAAGCCAGACTTGTTGCAAAAGGTTTTCGTCAACGACCTGGTGTCGAATATGATGAAACATTTTCTCCTGTCGCTATGTTTAAGACCATCAGGATCCTACTTGCCATTGCTGCATACCATGACTACGAAATTTGGCAGACTGCACGTCAAAATCGTTTCTCTAAATGGTGATTTAGAAAAGAGCGTGTATATGGCATTTCCAGAGGGCTTCGTAGACAGTGCGAGCAGCGGAAGCATGTGCAAGATGCTTAAATCCATCTACGGTTTAATGCAGGCATTGCAGAGATGGAACATCTGTTTTGATAAAGCTGTCATAGAGTTTGACTTCATTAAAAAGGTGTTAGTTATATGTATGCCCTAGAGGCCATTACTGTACATTGGATGTATATTGTAGTGGATGCTGGGACATATCTAGGGAGGACTTTCTTGCTCGACATGATAGTATGCTATCTGGTTGATCTTTACATTAACTTGTACACTAATTGTCTCTCTGTTATATGTTGGTAAAGCCCTTAGGATGTGTACTTGACTACCTGGACTATGATGCGGATCATACTAGTGGGGACATGGTAGTCTATAAGTACATCCTTCAAAGTCCCTAGTCGTGGGTGTATCGAGACAGGGCATCGATATACCAGAGTAGACTAGCGTGTACCTTCTCGACCCATACAGATGGGCGATGGATGATCCCATATCCATTGGTGTTTGACATCAGAGGAGATATACGGGTGCTCAGTACAGACTGGGTACACTGGACGGACTCGCCGAGAACTCCCAGATGGTATTATACCTCACGTCAGATGGCAGTTCTCTGGTGACACTGGTACAGAGTAGTCTGTTGACCCGAGATCGTCATAGAGTCTTGTGTGGTTCCCACTGTGCTTTGATTTCCATCTTACCACGTCCAAGAGGGCGTGCAAAACGGTGGTTTTTGGTTACAGTCCCGAGTCACATGGAGGCAATGAGCGATAGGAGGGGATTCGTCTCTCCGGGTATAGGGAGTTGATGTTGCACTGTGTTCGATTGGCTATAACAGGAAATCCCTGGCCAGGGTTGCTGAGATTTACTGGTAAGTGTTACCAGTAGTTTCTCGAATTGTTATAGATCTCATATCGACACGACTTATCGAGCTATTGAGGTCTGACGTATACCACCCCTAGGCAAGATATGCGACAGATCAGACGAACAGACCGGACTGTACGGTTAGTGTTACTGGTCGGATTCACAGGAGTGTGAGCGGGCTTGCTCGTCGATCTTCTGATCGCTCAATACCCGGGTGGCCGTTACGTTTAGCAGACCGCTTGCGGCTTGTGGGTGTTTGATATGATCATCACCTGCTGCCGGCGTATTGACGAGTCTTTAGAGTCCTACACAGAGGTTTCCTGGCTCAAGCGAAACGAAATAGGAGCGCATATGAGATATGTGCGGGACCGAGAATAATGCGTGTATGTGATACAGTATTCTATTCTCGCGATGGATGTATCGATTGGTTATATGCGATATAACCTAGTTATCGAATCAAGGATTGATTCGATAAGCCGATACATAGGATACTAGCCGGTTATATGCGATATGACCGGATCGTTAAATCAAGTGTTGATTTAATGATTTAATGAATAATTATATATTTGATATATTACTTTGCATTAACTAGTATTGGTTCATTTAAAATGGATTTTCTCACTCGGGTGTGCGCGTTGCATATGCGATATGATTTTGTGCACTTGCTTGTATCATGTTTGATGATACATGCCTTATTTGTTAAGTGTATAGAATTAAACCTTGGTTAATGGAATGGTTAGGGTTTACTATTTGATTATTCATTTTTATTCATTTGTTTATTCTTTTTGGAAAAGAAAAAGAGCATGATAAAATGGTGGCATTTTTTTTTGTTTTGTTCATGAAGTTTCTTGAACACTTTGACTTTGTAACCCTTTTGTCTCATGCTTAAACCTAACCACTTCATTTAACCCTAATTAGTTCTCTACACTTAACCATGGTCATGTTATGATAAGAATTGATTTCTTTTCCTTTTTAATGATAACTTATCATAACTTTCTTCTTCTTCTTCTTCACATCTATCATGAAGAAAGTTTAGGTCATCATTGGTGATTGATGATAAAGAGTGAGAAATCCAATTCTAAATTGAACCCACTTCCTATTTCTTCATCCTCTACCTTTTGCCAAGTAGTAGAGTGTGTTTCCTTCACAAGTTTTCATGACTTGGTGAAGTTGGAGCTTGATCTAGCGATGCCTCGACGTAGATCATCTTCGGCATGGACATCGACGACCTAGCTTGCCCATTCTCCGACGAAGCCGACGCTAGAGCCCGGGAACTCATTTGGACAGCGAGGGGACTTCGTTGCGGAGCTATGGAGGTGGAGCACCGGATCTACAAAGGTTGTATTTCCGTATTCTTTATAGTTAAGTTGTTAACTAGTTTGCTTTTCGCCTAGAAATCTAGCCAACGATCCGTAGTTTAGGGTTTCTCGGCATCGTAAAATTTGAAATTGGCATGGTTGATGCCTTGGGAGACCTCATTAGGATGCCTAGGAACCCTACAGTAGTATCAGAGCCTAGCTAGAGCCTTAGGCGAAGTCTAGGCGCAATTTTAAGTCCGAACGAACCCGAAACCCAATTCCAAACATGCTCTCTGTCCTTTTTTCAAAAACTGGGATTTTTCAATATTAAAAATATGCAGAAAATAAAGCAGGGTTTTTTATGAAATATTGTGAAAAACGGAGACCTAACTCCGTCATAACGCCGCGGAACCGCGGCCTAAGCCCACGTGGCGCGGCGGTTCCGCGGCCATACTGTTGACTTTTTGACTCCTCTTTGCACAGTAATGTTTATAATTAACTCCTGTGTTTTCTGGGTAATTTTAATGTATACTATACAGTTGAGTATTCTGGGTTTGTTTTGGGGATTCGGTGTTACGATCGGGGTATCAAATTTCGTCTTTGTGGTTTTCCGGATAATTTTTAGAACATGTTAAAAAGTTCGACCGGATATAAATACCCAATTTTTCCCCTGTCGGGAAATTTCCAAGTGTTGGATTTTTCCGTAGTTTAACGACGTTCTAAGTAGTGCAAGTAACGCGATGGACCCTCTAGAAGACAACAAACCTTAACTCGATTATGTGACCGTCTTGAACTGCCCTTTGAACCTTTGGGTTTGGGGCAGTACGGCGTGCCACATGTGAGGCGTTGGCTTGACCCTTCTGCTGGACCGTTGGTACTGAGGCACGAACTGAATGTTTTTAGACTTGTTTCATGTGTTGATCTGTATCGGGAAAACTTGGGTGTTCGATTGTTCGATCGGAAAGTTTGACATTTTCTATTTATCCGGAATGGGATACAACAATTGGAATTCACAAAAGTTATGAGATAACTGAATGAATATTATAAACATAGCAGTTTAGTCTCACTTGATCGGTTGCCACGGAATTTTGATGTGATCAAAAGTCCGTCGCAATCACGTAGTGTACGCAGATACTCGCCGGGTAAACTTAATAGACAACCTCACTCCATAGCCCCGACCAAGTGACTGTAGGAGAACCCCGTCGCCGAAAGCATCCGTCCGGGTGCTCGCGGTAGCGGTGTTCCGCCATGGTGCACTTCGTCGACGGTATCAGGGGTGCTGCCGCCTACTAAAGTTTACGACGAGCATTCGATCAGTTTTTCGGGAATCTTGTTGAATTGCCCGACTTGATATTTGAAAAGTGTTTTCGATAATGAGACTAAAATGCGGGGTTTATAATTGTTAGGCATGTGATGTCTAAGTATTTCATTTGATTAGGCATGCGATGTCTATGGAGGTTGCGGATTCCAACTGTTGTAGTTTTACACTCTCTTTTCTGTGACCGTAAGTGTAATATGTGATATCGCCGGTTTCGTTGCTATATGTCAACGACAATTGGGATGTGCATATTTACTTACGTTGATGACATGTGATGTTATGTGTTGCTGGATATGTTATATTGGATCGTCGTGTTTGAATAGCCGGGGGTTTTTATGTGAGATGAGTGTTTTTCATTTTCATTCATGTAAAAACTTGTATGTAATATTCTTTTATTGGGGCGCTTCCAGGTTGCGGAAGATGTCACCGTTTGTATATTATTTACTTTTCCGCACTAGGATAGACCCAAGGAGGAGAGCACAAGTAACCGGGTTCTGGAGTCCAGTGGGAGACCAACTCGAGGAGTCGAGTCCGGGTCTCCTAACTCTAGAATTGGTAGGGTTGCTTGCCGCTCTCGTAGGGGTCTTGAGGTGTGGGTTTGGCTATTCATCGCGACCGTGGAATCCGTGTTTTATACTGGCTCGTATTGAAAACACGGACGTCCTAGTATATCCAATATTTCATATGTTTCTTCTGCTGCGATATCTGTGATGTGATCATGTGATGTTCTGTCATAGATACAGTATATAGTATATATGATATATTATATAGATGTTACTTCTGTTTTACACCCGCGCTAGCCCCGCCCGGCTCTGCCGTTAGTTACCTAACCTAACGGTGCACGAGGGGACATCGAGGCGAATGCGGATGGCATAAGTGTACGTCGTATTTATCTGTGATGTTTAGGTACATAATTGATGGGACTTCATTAATGTGATTAATGAAAATAAAAGAAACCTAAGATGTTGTAGAATCGAATTTCAAAAATAAAACAGGTAGCTACAGTTCTTGCTTTGCACAGAGGTATATGTGATATATCCTGCACCTTATTCGATGAGGAAAGGACCGAGATCCCTTCACCGGGAGTGACTCCTTTAGCAATAACTGTCAAATGCTACACACTCGGTTTGTCTTTTGATTGCTTTTAAGTGTTTTTGCTTTGCACAGTGATATATATGATATATCCCGCACCTCATTCGACGAGGAAAGGACCGACGATCCCTTCACCGGGAGTGACTCCTTTAGCAAAACTAGAAAAGCCTAAAAAACACTCCATTTCAAAAATCATTTGATTCTACAACGATATCAAGTTCATTACACAATAGGTTTTCAGAAAAACCTGTCGTAGCCCTCCGTCATTTCAGATAAGTACTAGTTAGTATTCGTGCTGCGGTAGTTTGGCATTCGTCAAGGCGTAGTGTACGGTAGCTAACTAGTATTTATCTGCTTGAGCATATGATGCGATTGGATTAGGGTATTCGTACGGCGTTGTTTGGCATTCGTCAAGGGTCGTGCGGATGGGTTTAATTCGATCAAGAAATGTACGGGTTGAACTTGACTAGTGGACTATGGGTTGTTTGGCATTCGTCAAGGTCATAGAACACTAGGGGAAAAATATTATCGGGAATTTCAAGTGTTGAAATTTGCAATGAGATTGCATACCTTCTATGAGATAGTTGGATCCCGATACCCGCTGCGAGTAATTGTTACTCCTGGGAGAGTTTTACACATTACAATTAGCCGATCAAGTAGGTGTCTAGAAAGGTGTTAACGAGGTTATGCCTCTGGGAAAACGAGGTTTACATTAATTAGGTTCGTGCGAAATCACAGGGGACCTCCCTCAAAGTACCGACACTGGCCTGGCTGAAAGATTGGCGAACTTGTAGTGTGTAATTAATCCCGGCTAGTCTTTCCTTTTAGGGTTTGAAGGAAGATTTGATAAAAAGCAGTGGGAGCCATCCTGATTAGATAAAATAATAACCAATCTATTCTTGCAAGAGCGCACGCTGAGTGTTTTCTTCTCTCTCTCTCCAGGTAGCGACCATATCACGCCTTAATCAAGATAATAATACGGAATATTGACCGAACCCGCTTGTTATACTGAGCTGGGGAACGTTGGCCCCGCTCCAACTTATAATTGTTATAAGACAGAGCAGGAAATTGGGGATTACCAGAATTCCCGTGCGGCCCAAACGAAGAGAGTGCATGCTGATGCATCATCTTCGGGTGTGTTCATTACAGAGAACTATTTCTCAGTATCCTCTACGTCCTGGGTATGTGATACCGGATCAGGATCCCAGATATGTAATCTGTTACATAGGGCTACAGATAGGTAGAGAACTGAGAACGGGTGATAAGTTTCATGAGGCAGAAAACGGGGTAAGCGTTGCAGCCAAGTCTGTTGGTCACTGTCACCCTGTATTACAATACATTAATTCTAAACGAATGTTATTAGATACCGAACCTGTTATGCAAAATCATATCTGTCCCTTTATTAGTAAAGAAACGATAAAATTTTGTATTGTTGGACAATGTTTTGAACATTTCCTATATCAAAAGTTGATCGGTTCAGGCACGTTATCTAAAAGCATTAATGTTCTAAATCAAACTACAGTTCTTAGTATACGGAACACACACAAGAGGAAAAGTTCAGAAATGAACGAATCCTTCTTAAGACATTGTAGACTAGGTCATATCTATGCGACCCGACTGGCTGTAGTTACATGTAGATGCATATTTAAATCAGTTTGAATTTACATCTTGTGAAACTCGCTAGTCATGTCACAAAGATAAAATGACCATAGCTCCGTTTACTGGAAACAGAGAAAGAGTTAATGAACTCTTAGGATGATACATGTTGATGTATGTAGGTCCCCAGTCTACAAATGCCAGGACTGATTCTTTATACTTCATTATATTCTCTGATAAATCTCTCAAGATTCAGACATATGTTCCTGTTGAAACACAAGTCCGAACCTTTTGAGATATTCACAGAATATAAGTTAGAAGTAGAGAACCAATACGGGTATAAGTATTATGTCCTTTAATGAGATTAAGGAGGAGAATACTTGAGCACCGAAATCCTGGACTATTCTAAAGGAGAATGAGATTCTCTCTCAGCATTACTCCTCCGAATACACCATAGCACGATGGTGTATCGGGGTGGAGCAATCACACCCTATATGATATGGTGTGCTCTATGATGAGTACTACTGAGTTACCTATTTCCTTTTTGGGAGTTATGCACTTGAGAAGCTGCATACCTATTGAATAGGGTTCAAATCAAATCAGTTGCCTACCACTTCATATGTGATATGGAAAAGGAAGAGCCCATTTCTTAAGTTAGTTAAGATTTGGGGTTGTCCGGCCTATGTCTAAAAAGCAAAATCCGGACAAGCTCGAGGCAAGGTCAGTCATGTAGAACTGGAAATGTTCCAGCTATACAAAACTGCAGCTGAAGATTTGACAGAACCAAAGGATTCAATAATTACCAATGAACCTCAGTCTCTCCGCCGATCTAGTAGGGTTCCTCACCCACCTGAGAGATACTTCGGTTTCTCTATGACAGTGGGAGCGAGGACTAAATCATGAGATGATGACCCAACTAGTTTCGAGCTGGCCATCAGGAGTAAGACTCTATAAGAATGGCTGGATGCTTAGTGATCTGAGATGGAATCCTCATACACCAACAAAGTATGGACTTTGGTTGCTATATCTGAAGGGTTAAATCCCCATCAGGAGCAAGTATATCTTGAGAAGATTACTTGGTGTACATGGAAAAGTTGAGACTTTCAAAGCTAGACTTTGGTTGCTATATCTGAAGGGTTAAATCCCCATCAGGAGCAAGTATATCTTGAGAAGATTACTTGGTGTACATGGAAAAGTTGAGACTTTCAAAGCTAGACTTGTTAAAGGTTTGCATCATTGACCAGGTGTGGATCATGATGAAACTTTTTCTAAGGATCTATGCTTAAGTCCATCCAGATCCTACTTGCCACGGCTACATACCATGACTACGATATCTGGTGGTTGGGTGTCATGACAGCTTTTCTAAATGATGTTTTAGAAGAGGGAGTCTATAAGTACACAGCCAGAGAGCTTCGTAGACAGTGGGAGCAGCGGAAACGTGTGCAAGATGCTTTATAGGATAAAGCAGGCATCGCGGAGTTGGAACATCTGTTTTGATGAATTAGTCAAAGAGTTTGACATCATCAAAATGGTAGATGAACCTTGTATAAACAAAAAGGTAGTAGGGAGTATGGTGATGATCCTCGTAGGGTACGTGGATAACATACTCTTGATAGGGAAAGAGTTTCCTAATCTCCGCTCGATCAATCTCCGCTTATCACAATGATTCTCCACATAGGATCAAAGTGATACCTCCTAAATCCTGGGTTTTTGGATCTATGAGATAGATCTAAATGGATGTTAGGATTCTCACTAGTTGTAGTGAGACAGTATCAACCGATCCTGGGGAGAATCACTGGAAGGGTTCCAGGGTGATAAAGACGACTGAATGTCAGTCACAGGCATTGTCTTTACCCTCGGTGGAGGGACGGTATGTTGGAAGAGTTCCAAGCTAGATACAGTGACATACTAGACGATAAAGGCTGGATACATCGCTACTTAAGATGCTACCAAAGAGGCTGTTTGGGTGTATATTGGTTCATGAGATGAACTATGTTCCTCCCATTGTGTGACAATGGAGTTGTGGCTTATGCCAAGGAACGCCGGTCCCATCAGTGATCCAGACATATTCTAAGGCAGTATTACTTGATCATCGAGATGGTTGATCTCCAGGGAAATCGAGGTTGGGAGAGTAGACTCAGAGGACAACACAGCGGATCCACTCACAAAGGCCTGTTCCCAGAGAGAGACTTTTATGGGATGGTTGAGTATGAGATACTGCAACCACTGCTATCTGATGGCCCTAGTACAAGTGGGAGATTGTTAGTTATATGTATGCCCTAGAGGCCATTACTATACATAGGATGTATATTATAGTGGATGCTGGGACATATATAGGGAGGACTTTCTTGCTCGACATGATAGTATGCTATCTGGTTGACACTAATTGTCTCTCTGTTACATGTTGGTAAAGCCCTTAGGATGTGTACTTGACTACCTGGACTATGATGCGGATCATACTAGTGGGGACATGGTAGTCTATAAGTACATCCTTCAAAGTCCCTAGTCGTGGGTGTATCGAGACAGGGCATCGATATACCAGAGTAGACTAGCGTGTACCTTCTCGACCCATACAGATGGACGATGGATGATCCCATATCCATTGGTGTTTGACATCAGAGGAGATATACGGGTGCTCAGTAGAGACTGGGTACACTGGACGGACTCGCCGAGAACTCCCAGATGGTATTATACCTCACGTCAGATGGCAGTTCTATGGTGACACTGGTACAGAGTAGTCTGTTGACCCGAGATCGTCATAGAGTCTTGTGTGGTTCCCACTGTGCTTTGATTTCCATCTTACCACGTCCAAGAGGGCGTGCAAAATGGTGGTTTTTAGGTACAGTCCCGAGTCACATGGAGGCAATGAGCGATAGGAGGGGATTCGTCTCTCCCGGTATAGGGAGTTGATGTTGCGCTGTGTTCGATTGGCTATAACAGGAAATCCCTGGCCAGGGTTGCTGAGATTTACTGGTAAGTGTTACCAGTAGTTTCTCGAATTGTTATAGACCTCATATCGACACGACTTATCGAGCTATTGGGGTCTGACGTATACCACCCCTAGGCAAGATATGCGACAGATCAGACAGACAGACCGGACTGTACGGTAAGTGTTACTGGTCGGATTCACAGGAGTGTGAGCGGGCTTGCTCGTCGATCTTCTGATTGCTCAATACCCGGGTGGCCGTTACGTTTAGCAGACCGCTTGCGGCTTGTGGGTGTTTGATATGATCATCACCTGCTGCCGGCGTATTGACGAGTCTTTAGAGTCCTACACAGAGGTTTCCTGGCTCAAGCGAAACGAAATAGGAGCGCAAATGAGATATGTGCGGGACCGAGAATAATGCGTGTATTTGATACCGTATTCTATTCTCGCGATGGATGTATCGATTGGTTATATGCGATATAACCTAGTTATCGAATCAAGGATTGATTCGATAAGCCGATACATAGGATACTAGCCGGTTATATGCGATATGACCGGATCGTTAAATCAAGTGTTGATTTAATGATTTAATGCATAATTATATATTTGATATATTACTTTGCATTAACTAGTATTGGTTCATTTAAAATGGATTTTCTCACTCGGGTGTGCGCATTGCATATGCGATATGATTTTGTGCACTTGCTTGTATCATGTTTGATGATACATGCCTTATTTGTTAAGTGTATAGAATTAAACCTTGGTTAATGGAATGGTTAGGGTTTACTATTTGATTATTCATTTTTATTCATTTGTTTATTCTTTTTGGAAAAGGAAAAGAGCATGATAAAATGGTGGCATTTTTTTTGTTTTGTTCATGAAGTTTCTTGAACACTTTGACTTTGTAACCCTTTTGTCTCATGCTTAAACCTAACCACTTCATTTAACCCTAATTAGTTCTCTACACTTAACCATGGTCATGTTATGATAAGAATTGATTTCTTTTCCTTTTTAATGATAACTTTGTTGCGCCACGACAGCGCCCCGGCCGTCTTACTCGAGGCCAAATTGCGGAATCAAAATTTTTCCTTACTCGGAAACCGGCGCTACCGCGGACAAAGAAAACCCGGATCGTTTACCATTAACCTATACTAGCTAACAAGAGATGGGAAGAAAAGTATACCGAGTGATCCGAGTCCTCCGGTCTTCTCGTCATCGTCCCGATCTCCCGCGGAAAGTGTTGCCTCCACATCGTCGCCTCCTCACCGGAAAGGGCACCACATCGCCTTCTTCTTTTACGGGCTCCCGCCTCAATACCGAGGCAACTCGCGCATGAAGCCGGCAACTCGACATGCTCAAGATGTGCTGTAGAATGTGTAGTAGATTGTCTCACTTGGGTTTGTTGCCATTTGTGGATGATGGAGGAAATGAGATTAGAAAAATGGTGCTTGCATTTTTCTAGCATGAATGAGATCAAGAAATGAAACTCAAGCTCTCTTCTTCTTCTTCTTCTCTCTTTCTTTTTTTTTTTTTTCTCTTTCTTTTTTCTCTCTTGGAAAAACTTATCATCTCGTAAGCATAAGAATGGTGGAGGTAGAGAAGAAAAGAATATCAAACCATCACCTTAGAAGGAAGGTGAGTGTAGGAAAAGGTGGAGGGTAACCACAAGCAAAACATCATTACAAACTTACATCCACCATTCTTATCATTTCTAATCAAGATAAAGCATGAAAAGATCAAGGAAAAGAATGGCATCTAAAAAAGCTATCATGATAAAAACTTTTGCAAGAAAAACCTCCACAAAGTGTTATTTGCAAAACTGCAAATAACCCCCTCCATCGGAAAAGTCCGGCCGGGAAAGAACAAAGGAAAACCGGCCGGAACGGAATGCAAACTGGCAACTCCAGAAAACTGGTCCCGTAATAAATTACAGGAAAACCCCAATACCGTGCATACACACCCGCATCTGTATTCCGTCCGGATACAAATGCAATGAGACAAAATCTACACTGTACTAGACTAGGACCGGCTTAAGCCAAAGCCGGCTAGTAAAATCCGTTCGATCCTGATCCGTGCAATACCGCACGTATCTGATCGAACCCTGCCATATACCTATACGGCTACTAGTACAAACCGTCCGATCCTGATCCGTGCAATACCGCACGTATCTGATCGGACCCTGCCATATCTCCATACGGCCTCTACAGCGTTTCGCCCGAAAGCTGAGTAACTGAAAGTGTGGTGGACTCTAAAGACTCGTCAATACTATGGCTGTGGATTTAACCACTGGCACGTCAGAGGTATAAGCCAATACATGACGGGCCACCAGCTATTGACCAAAAGGGACGTCGATGAGGAAGCTCACCCCGACACCCAACTGAGCCTGTCAGTGACAATATCCGTACAGTCCGGTCCGTTCGTCTATGAGTATCGCATGGCGGGCCTAGGGGGTTGGTAAAAGTCAGACCCCCAAAGGCGGTACAAGTCGTGTCGGAGCGTAGCCCAGAACGCCCTGAGATACTACTGGAATACCTACCAGTAAATCTCCTGCCTCGGCCGAGGGCTTTGCGTAATGGCTCTCCTAGACACAGCGCGACCTCACCCCCAATACCGGGAGAGACGAACCCCTGAAGATCCGCTCACAGCCTCCATGTGGCTCGGGACTGTACCCAACTAAAACCTGTTTGCACGACTCCTTTGAGCCGTGGTAGGGTAGTAATCAAAGCACAGTGGGAACTCACACGAGACAAATGACGATCTCAGGTCGATGAACTAACCTGTACACATGTCACCTAGGAACTGCTATCTGACGTCTGGTATAAGACCAACTAGCAGGTTCCCGGCGAGTCCTGTCCGGTGTACTCATAACCCAATGAGCACCTGTATACATCTTAGGTGAACCAACTGACACCAGTGGCTTGTGAGACCGGCCACCGCCCCTCGTCGGGGTCTCGACTGTATACACTAGTCTACTAATGGAGTATCGATGCCCTGTCTCGAAACTCCTACGACTAGGGACCTTTTAAGGATGTGCTTATAGACTCCAGCTCCCACGTATATGATCGCCATCATACTGCTGGTCGTCAAGCAAGAATCCTAGGGGCTCTATCAACGTGTAATAGCGACATGTCAGGTCACCTAAAGCAGTACACGATGATAAAGATAAACCAGATAGCATACTATCATCTCGAGTAAGACTGTCCTCCTGGGATAGGTCCTCCCTCAATCATTGCAATCACGTGCCTGTGATCCAATAATTGACTCTGAGGGCACTATCTCCAACAATCTCCCACTTGCACTCAAGGCTAATTATTGCGATGTCGCATACTCACAGCCCGTGTGATACCGAACACCCAACTCCTCTACTAGTCAGTCTCACAAAGCTCGTTTGCGAAACTATTGCGTTCGAGGAACAGCCTCAGTGAGTGGATCCGCTGTGATGTTTCTTTCTATGTCTCTCTATATCTCAAGTTCGCGGAGAAAGCCATCTCCCGAAATGAGCAATACCTGTCTTAGAATGTCTGGATGTCTGATGGGACCTAGCTCATAAATGAACTCCAAATCCAAACTTCTTAGACTGTATCATCAACCGAACTTAATCAGTATCCTGCGCCAAGCCTCCCTCAGTATTGCCTTGGACCACCTGTCCAAAATACTGCCCCTCCTCAGAAGGAAAACTATAACTCTGACAACCTCCTTGTCGTCCATGTCACCTTGGAAGCCTGGAATGATAACTGTCTCCTAAAGGAGGCTGCCGTTATCATATCCCTAGAACATTCACTTATGTTCTAAAACTGCTTCCGACTGTTTTTCCAGGATTGGATCAATATCAACTTATTGCATCTAGTGCAAGAACAACATCTGGTGCGGTACTTGACATCTCATGATTGACTCAATTGCCTAAGCAAGTGATCTGCCAATCATGAGTATCCCTCTCCTCTTTAGTCTATAAGACACCTTTAGAGAGGGTGACTCCATCAACTGCAGGTGCACTACCGTGTCAGGAGTCGACCATTCTAAATACTCATAGAATGCTGTCAAGGTACCCAGATTGGGAAACCACCCAAATCTAGATCTAAAACCATAGATCTAGTAACCAGTATGTCTGATATAATATCCAAGTCCCTTGTGGAGAAACCACTGTGTGACGACCTAAGTATAACCGATCGTAGTATAGGAATATCACTTCCTACTACCTTCTCAACAGATCCATCCCCTATTCTGATGACGTCAAACCCATGACTGTCACATCAGAAACAGATGATCTAACTCCGCTATATCTGCTCTAGTCTATAAATAGACATAAGCCTGATGTCCACCAATGCTTCCGCTGCTCCCACTGACTACGACAACCCTCTGCCAGAGTCATATAGACGTGCACTTCTAAAGCTAATTTAGAACGACGCTATACTCATCCTCCTGCCGGGTCTCGCAGCCTGGAACAACAACAATGGCAAGTGTGGGTAAACAAGAACTTCCCTGTCACCGTCCTTGAGGCTACCGGAGTACCTCTCGGGTGCCTGAAGTTACCCACCTTATCTGCGGAGTGGCCAATGGAATGTCAAATCAGATTGAATCTTTAGGTTCCTTATCAAATCTTCAGTAATCGTTTGTGGTTCTGGAATCACTTCCAGTTCTACCATACTCCCACTACTTTTTCTGAAAAAATCCATTTTTAATAAAAACTGTGGCGAGTCTAGAACAATATTGCTATAGTTCATCCAGATGGTAGAAAGTCAACCCTCGTCATAGCCTGGGTCAACCCACAAACAGCCATTACAGAAACGTGCCTTGAGTTGTCCAGTGTCTGGTTTTAAGCATAAGCCGGACAACTCCCCGTACCTTAACAACGTTAAGATATGAACTGTTCTATATCCAATATAGAAACAGAGGCACTGATTCAATTGAACCAGATTCAAATCATGCAACTATGTCCAGTGCATGTAAACTAAATGGAAGGAGGCCGATCAGCTTTACTCAACTTAGGAATGCTTCCAATTATGAGTAACCTGAAAGAGAAGCAATTTCTCTTAATCATTACTATCTACTGAACACCATACACAAGTATCTACATCTTCGATCACTTTGAAGAATCCCGATACTTGCTATACCTGGTTCTCTACTCTATTCAAATACCTATAACTCCTCAAAAATTAGACCCTGTGTTTCCACGAAACATATGTCTAAGAACTAGAGAAGTTAAAAGTAAACAGAATATAGTATGAGGACCAACCCCTCTGTCCTAATGGACACTGGACAACATACAATACTCTGTATAAGTCCGCTGAGCCTAACAACTCTTTCACTGTGTGTCGTAGGTTGAAAACTGTACTTATGGTTGAGAAGAATTACACCGCTGTTTAATGCTCCTTACCTAACCATCCACTGATATAGGTAAATATCATCGACATAATATCAAAAGGTATATCTCACTCTATGAAAATAGACGTACAGATATATCAATTTGAAATTGGTGCATAACCGCGGATATTCAAAACCAAATAATTGCCGTCCGGCAAACAACCCAGGTGACTTCCTCAAATATCACCGATTACAACGAATCCCGATATAATGAGGATGATCACCCAATTCCCAATAATTTACTCCCACTCATCATCTTGTAAAACCATACAGATGTGAGAATCATACCTGGTAAATACATGCCCTGGAGTAAGTGTCTAATCGGGAAATCAGTTTTCTATTAACAGTACACAGTGAAACTGAAACATTGAAATGTTTCGTCGGGGTATCCTGGTATTCCTAGTAATGCCTCTTCCATTATCAAGATTCATAACTATAACCGTATAATTCTTTGCCATCTTTCTAAATCCCTTTATGTGTCTTTAGTCATTACCTTCTGTACACCCCTTTAGGTCAAATGGTTTTCTTCCTTCCCTACCGTTCGGCACCAGCCTATGGTTTGGAAGAAGACTATCCAAAAGGCATAAAGGGTGTACTGTCCTAATCCTAGGAGCACTCGCAACGCGAGAGAAGGTGAAGATAAAAGACACCTGAATGTACTTTATTCCTATTTCTCCTGAACCATAATCCATCCCCGAACTGGAACAAGTTCCTTTCGAGTTCGTATATAACCATACGATGGAGTATCCAATAAAATGGGATCTTCGTAGTGATACGGAGTGTCCTGGAGAAATACAAAGGTGATTTAGGGTTGGCGAAGAAATACTTGGTTTGGTCGTGAATATCAGTCGCAATTTACTTTGCCCTCTTACTAATCCCTTGCTTTGTCTAAACTTAATACCTTCTGTACACCATCGTTATGCTAATTGGTTTCCTTCATTCCCTACCGGTCGGCACCAGCCTAAGGTTTGGAAGAAGACTATCCAATTTGCGTAATAGGTGTACTATCTCCTAAACCAAGGAGTACTCGCAACCTGAGAGAAGGTGAAAAGAAAAGACAACTGAATAGTCCTATCCGTTTTCTCCAGAACCAGAAACCATCCTCGAAATCCTTCGAGTTCGTATATAACCATACGATGGTTTTGTCCAATGGAAGTGGACGT
Source organism: Agapanthus africanus (assembly GCA_030015575.1). NCBI lineage: Eukaryota > Viridiplantae > Streptophyta > Magnoliopsida > Asparagales > Amaryllidaceae > Agapanthus > Agapanthus africanus. The sequence goes on along the minus strand of CM057347.1, from coordinate 243,438,614 downwards.
TCGTAGTAATACGGGGTGTCCTGGAGAAAAGGGTAAAAGTAGGAGTGGCAATGAGGTCTGCAACTCTGACAATCCAAAAAGCCAGTGTTAAGAAGGTTCGGTCAACTTGGTTACTGAGTCATAGTCCAGGGTCGGGTCAATGGTCGCTGCCAAAGAGAGAGAGAAAAGAAACACTCAGCGTGCACTCTAACCTAGATCAGAATGGTTATCACTTTGTCTAATCAGGAAACCTCCCACTGTACCTCAAATTCTCCTCCAAACCTGAAAGAAGAATTAGTCGGGAACACCCGAGGAGTAAACCAACTCATCAGTGGGAATCGGGATCCAACTATCATTGCATGATAACGTGACGGAATCCACTCACGTCACCACACTCCAGAAGGTATGCGCATGCCTGGCAAGTTTCAGTTCTTTTGAAACTCCCGATGTGATTTTTACCCCTAGAACCCAAGTGACCTTGACGAATAATTAACAAATCAAAAGGTCCTAGTCAAGTTCAACCCGTCATTATCTTGATTGCGTTAAACCCACCCGCACGACCCTTGACGAATAATCAACAAAGTCGCACGACTGTCCTAACCAATCCACATATCCATGCGACAGAAAGCATTACAGAGCTACCGCACACTACGCCTCGGCGAATAGCAACGACAAACGTAGCGCGAATACTATGCAATACTAATCCGAAATGACGGAGGGCTACGAAAGGTTTCTGGCGAAAACCTTTAACGTAATGAACTTGATATCGTTGAAGGAACTGGATAACCTTTTAGAAAATATAGTGACGAAAAACCTTTACTAAAGAGGTCACTCCCGGTGAAGGGATCTCGGCTCTTTCCCCGTAGAATGAGGTGCAGGATATTCCAACTGAATACCACGATGCAAAGCAAAAGTAATCGGCTATAGTGAAGTTAATGCCCTGACGCAAACTTCTGTCCAAGGGGTCACTCCCGGTGAAGGGATCTCGGCCCTTGCCTCGTCGACTGAGGAGCAGGATATTCCAAATGAATACCACGATGCAAAACAAAAGTGAACGTCCTTGCAATAACAGCTTTTTGAAAAATTGTTCCAACAACATCAGAATAGGTTTGTTTATCTTGCATTGATCCGAATCAATGCAGTCCCATCAATTGATCACACCACAAAGAACGAAAATATACTGACGTACGTATATGCCATCCGCATTCGCCACTGGGTCCCGTCATCACCCGTTAGGTTAGCTAACTAACGGCAGAGCGGGGACTGGACTAGCGCGGATGAAAAACATATACAACATCTACTAATATATATATACCAATATATAGTATTTGGCTCAAGGCGTGAATAAAATGCAACATCACAGAAATGTACAGCATCACAGAACAATACAGATATCTGGAAGCCCCGGGTTTCACAGAGCCGCTGCTGAAACCCGACGTTCCCCTGGTCGTGTAGATAGCCTGTGCAATAAAATCCTAGACCCCTACGGGCGCGGCAAGTCACCCGCCAAAACCTGAAGCGAGGCAGCCCCCTTCAGTACCGTGAATGGACCACCCAGCACTTCATGGAATCCGGTAACTTGGGCACCCCTCCTGGGTCAACCTGTACCCCCTACGAGTGCGGCGAATAGCCCGCCAATCCTGGACTGAAGCCCCCTCCGTCTCAATGCCCTGAGATGCGGGCCCGTTGCCCTCCAGAACCCGGCTATCCGTGCACCCCACCGCGGGGCAACCCTAGTACAGAAAGTAAAATATACATACACCGGGTACATCGACCGCAACCAGGCCGTGCCCCAAAAGAATAATACAAACAGGCAGTGACGGCAGTCCACATGTCGGACGCTCGCCCCGCAATAACAAATGTACATAATACAACAAAACTGTACTAGCATTGCATCCAGGCTATCCCCACCGACCGATCCGCAACAACACAGCATAAACATAGAACATCAACGTGAAAGTCACGTTCGCAAATCCGTCTAACCGGGCTATAGCAGTTAGACTGGATTTACCGATCGAGTGACATTCACGGTCGCAGATATAATGTAAACACTGTGAAATAATGTGTTTAAAATTTTCCGATTGACCAAAAATTAACTAGTGGGCCCCCAACCAATACTGTAGCAGTTACAGAAAACCTGGGCCCAAATTTAATATCCCAAAACCCACAAAATAAGTCCAGAAGCCCAATGAAAAAAGATGAGGCAATGACCCCACTAACTTGCGGCGGAAGCGCGGCCAAAAGGTGGTTTTGGCCGCCCTTCCGCGGTCGTGATAGGGGCTCACTGTCTCGTTTTTTTTTCAGTGTTCTTATAACTCCCTGCACATCTTTCTGAGATCACCTGAAAAATTTTTAGAGACCAAAAAAATCCAACAGAAAACTGATGTGAAGGAATATGTGGTTTTTGGAATTTCGGTCGATCGGATAAGCAAAACACATTAGAACAAGCTAGGTAAGGTTAATGGCGTGGCTCTGATACCATGTTGCGCCACGACAGCGCCCCGGCCGTCTTACTCGAGGCCAAATTGCGGAATCAAAATTTTTCCTTACTCGGAAACCGGCGCTACCGCGGACAAAGAAAACCCGGATCGTTTACCATTAACCTATACTAGCTAACAAGAGATGGGAAGAAAAGTATACCGAGTGATCCGAGTCCTCCGGTCTTCTCGTCATCGTCCCGATCTCCCGCGGAAAGTGTTGCCTCCACATCGTCGCCTCCTCACCGGAAAGGGCACCACATCGCCTTCTTCTTTTACGGGCTCCCGCCTCAATACCGAGGCAACTCGCGCATGAAGCCGGCAACTCGACATGCTCAAGATGTGCTGTAGAATGTGTAGTAGATTGTCTCACTTGGGTTTGTTGCCATTTGTGGATGATGGAGGAAATGAGATTAGAAAAATGGTGCTTGCATTTTTCTAGCATGAATGAGATCAAGAAATGAAACTCAAGCTCTCTTCTTCTTCTTCTTCTCTCTTTCTTTTTTTTTTTTTCTCTTTCTTTTTTCTCTCTTGGAAAAACTTATCATCTCGTAAGCATAAGAATGGTGGAGGTAGAGAAGAAAAGAATATCAAACCATCACCTTAGAAGGAAGGTGAGTGTAGGAAAAGGTGGAGGGTAACCACAAGCAAAACATCATTACAAACTTACATCCACCATTCTTATCATTTCTAATCAAGATAAAGCATGAAAAGATCAAGGAAAAGAATGGCATCTAAAAAAGCTATCATGATAAAAACTTTTGCAAGAAAAACCTCCACAAAGTGTTATTTGCAAAACTGCAAATAACCCCCTCCATCGGAAAAGTCCGGCCGGGAAAGAACAAAGGAAAACCGGCCGGAACGGAATGCAAACTGGCAACTCCAGAAAACTGGTCCCGTAATAAATTACAGGAAAACCCCAATACTGTGCATACACACCCGCATCTGTATTCCGTCCGGATACAAATGCAATGAGACAAAATCTACACTGTACTAGACTAGGACCGGCTTAAGCCAAAGCCGGCTAGTAAAATCCGTTCGATCCTGATCCGTGCATTACCGCACGTATCTGATCGAACCCTGCCATATACCTATACGGCTACTAGTACAAACCGTCCGATCCTGATCCGTGCAATACCGCACGTATCTGATCGGACCCTGCCATATCTCCATACGGCCTCTACAGCGTTTCGCCCGAAAGCTGAGTAACTGAAAGTGTGGTGGACTCTAAAGACTCGTCAATACTATGGCTGTGGATTTAACCACTGGCACGTCAGAGGTATAAGCCAATACATGACGGGCCACCAGCTATTGACCAAAAGGGACATCGATGAGGAAGCTCACCCCGACACCCAACTGAGCCTGTCAGTGACAATATCCGTACAGTCCGGTCCGTTCGTCTATGAGTATCGCATGGCGGGCCTAGGGGGTTGGTAAAAGTCAGACCCCCAAAGGCGGTACAAGTCGTGTCGGAGCGTAGCCCAGAACGCCCTGAGATACTACTGGAATACCTACCAGTAAATCTCCTGCCTCGGCCGAGGGCTTTGCGTAATGGCTCTCCTAGACACAGCGCGACCTCACCCCCAATACCGGGAGAGACGAACCCCTGAAGATCCGCTCACTGCCTCCATGTGGCTCGGGACTGTACCCAACTAAAACCTGTTTGCACGACTCCTTTGAGCCGTGGTAGGGTAGTAATCAAAGCACAGTGGGAACTCACACGAGACAAATGACGATCTCAGGTCGATGAACTAACCTGTACACATGTCACCTGGGAACTGCTATCTGACGTCTGGTATAAGACCAACTAGCAGGTTCCCGGCGAGTCCTGTCCGGTGTACTCATAACCCAATGAGCACCTGTATACATCTTAGGTGAACCAACTGACACCAGTGGCTTGTGAGACCGGCCACCGCCCCTCGTCGGGGTCTCGACTGTATACACTAGTCTACTAATGGAGTATCGATGCCCTGTCTCGAAACTCCTACGACTAGGGACCTTTTAAGGATGTGCTTATAGACTCCAGCTCCCACGTATATGATCGCCATCATACTGCTGGTCGTCAAGCAAGAATCCTAGGGGCTCTATCAACGTGTAATAGCGACATGTCAGGTCACCTAAAGCAGTACACGATGATAAAGATAAACCAGATAGCATACTATCATCTCGAGTAAGACTGTCCTCCTGGGATAGGTCCTCCCTCAATCATTGCAATCACGTGCCTGTGATCCAATAATTGACTCTGAGGGCACTATCTCCAACAAACTTATCATAACTTTCTTCTTCTTCTTCTTCACATCTATCATGAAGAAAGCTTAGGTCATCAATGGTGATTGATGATAAAGAGTGAGAAATCCAATTCTAAATTGAACCCACTTCGTATTTCTTCATCCTCTACCTCTTGCCAAGTAGTAGAGTGTGTTTCCTTCACAAGTTTTCATGACTTGGTGAAGTTGGAGCTTGATCTAGCGATGCCTCGACGTAGATCATCTTCGGCATGGACATCGACGACCTAGCTTGCCCATTCTTCGACGAAGACGACGCTAGAGCCCGGGAACTCATTTGGACAGCGAGGGGACTTCGTTGCGGAGCTATGGAGGTGGAGCACCGGATCTACAAAGGTTGTATTTCCGTATTCTTTATAGTTAAGTTGTTAACTAGTTTGCTTTTCGCCTAGAAATCGAGCCAACGATCCGTAGTTTAGGGTTTCTCGGCACCGTAAAATTTGAAATTGGCATGGTTGATGCCTTGTGAGACCTCATTAGGATGCCTAGGAACCCTACAAAAGGTAGATGAACCATGTATAAATAAGAAGGTTGTAGAGAGTTTGGTTGTCTTCCTTGTAATGTACGCGGATGACATACTCTTGATAGGAAACGATGTTCCTATGCTACACTCGGTCAAGCTCCTCTTATCACACAAGTTCTCAATGAAAGATCTAACTGATGCCTCCTACATCCTAGGAATATAGATCTATAGAGATAGATCTAAATGGATTTGGGATTGTCCCAATCCAGGTACATAGACACCATGCTAAATGGGTTTAGTATGGATGATTCTGAGCGTGGTAATGTACCCACTTGTTCAAGAATCACTCTCTCCAAAGAGATGTCACTCGAGACTGATTTAGAGAGGGCTTGCATGCAAGGAATGCCCTATGCTTTGGCAGACGGGTCAATCATGTTAGGAATATGTATGCCCTAGAGGCCATTATTGTACATGTGATGTATATTATAGTGAATGCCTGGACATATATATAGAGGACTTTCTTGCTCGACATGATAGTATGCTATCTGGTTACTCTTTTCCTTAACATGTTGACTGGTATTCATTACTGTCTTGCTCTCACATGTTGATAAAGCACTTAGGATTTGTACTTGACTACCAGGATTATGTTGAGATCATACTAGTGGGGCCAGAGTGGTCCACAAGTACATCCGTTAATCAGTTCCTAATCATGGGAATATCGTGTTAGTTATTATATGCCTTAGAGGCCATTGTTGTACATATGATGTATATTATAGTGGATGCTTTGATATATATAGAGAGGATTTTCTTGCTCGATATGATAGTATGCTATCTGGTTTCATTTTGTCTTAACATGTTGACTTGTATTGGTTTACTGTCTTGCTCTCACATGTTGATAAAGCCCTTAGGATATATACTCGACTACTAGGACTATGATGCAGATCATACTAGTGGGGCCAGGGTAGTCCAAATGTACATCCTATAACTGTTCCTGGTCGAGGGTGTATCAAGACAGGGCATCGATACTCCAGTGTAGACTAGCGTATACGCATCTTGACCCATATGATGGGCGATGGATGATCCCATATCTATTGGTGTTTGACATCAAAGATAGTGTACGGGTGCTCAGTGGAGACTGGGTACACTGAACGGACTCGCCGAGAACTCCTAGATGGTATTATACCTATCATCAGATCGCAGTTCTCTAGTGACACTGGTAAAGGTTAGTCTGTAGACCCAAGATCGTCATAGAGTCTTGTGTGATTCCCAATATGCATTAATTTCCACCTTACCACGTTCATGAGAACGTGCAAAATGGTGGCTTTTGGGTACAGTATCGAATCACATGGAGTCAATGAGCGATAAGAGGGGTTTCGTCTCTCCCGGTATTGGGGGTTGATGTTGCGCTGTGTTCGATTGGGTATAACTGGAAGTCTCTGGCCAGGGCTGATATAGATATTTACTGGTAAGTGTTATCAGTAGCTTCTCAACACATTATGAGCCTCACAACGACACGACTTATCGGTTACTGGGGTCTGACGTTTACCACCCTAGACTGCATATGCGACATATCAGACGAAGAGACCGGACTGTACGGTAGTGTTACTGATTGGATTCACAGGAGTGTGTGCAGGCTTGCTTATTGATCATCTGATCGCTCAATACCCGGGTGGCTGTTACGTTTAGCTGACCGCTTGCAGCTTGTGGGTGTTTGATATGATCATCACCTATTACCGGCGTATTGACGATTCTTTAGAGTCCAACACAGAGGTTTCCTGGCTCGGGCAAAAGGAGTAGGAGCACATATGTTATATGTGCGGGATCGAGAATAATACGTGTATGTGATACCGTATTCGATTCTCGCGATATGAGATATCTGCCGGGTATATGTGATATAGCCGGATCATCGGATAAAGTGTTGATTCGATGAACTGATACATGTTATATTAGTCGGTTATTTGCAAAATAGCGGGATTATCGGATCAAGTATTGATTTGATAATTTAATGTATAAATATATATTTCATATATTACATTACATTAACTAATATAAGATCATTTAAATGATTCTTATTCTCACTTGATGATACATTGATATATATGTGATATATGATAATTGTATTATTTTCTTCTGTTACATTATATATTTGTAACCTCTTAAAAATAAATAATTAAATAATTAAATAAATAAAATTCTTAAAGTGAATTTTCTGATTTTTGGAAAAACAAACTGTATTTTCCGTAAAAACTTAACTATAAATAATTTTCTTCATAAATTAAAAAATATCTATTTTAATTATGTAATTACTAGTAAATGGTGTTTATTTAGTCACTTATAAATTTTTAGTTTAATTAAATGTTTTTCTAAATTAATTATTTTAAATATTAACATAAGCTTTTAGTGTAAATTACAAATTTGAATGGGTTTAGTTTGCAAAAGTGAACCATTGCATATTAGAATCAAGTATGTTTCATGAAAAATTCATTTTCAAAATTTTCCATGGTTCTAGACCATTCTAGGTTAAATTGAGTTAGGAAAATAAATAAATTCTATTAATTCATGAAAAGACATTAATGGGTGATATTTTGAGAAACCTTCTACACTTTTCTTCACCCTTTTCTCACTCTCCTCTCCTACCTCCTAACATGGCCGGCCCTCACCCATGGCAGCCCCCCCATTTTTATAACTCGTTTTCCCTTCAAAAAAATCATCAAAAATTCCAAAAATAAACCCCAAAATTCATATTCAATCTCTACCTTTTTCCTTTCACCTATTTAGCATGGATCTCGGAGTTGGAAACCATTATTTTGGAGGCATATTTTTATGTTTGGATCTCATGTTATGGCGGTATAAATTTTATTCTTATGATTAAATGTTATTAAATGTCTTAATCTACCATATTTAGATTTTCCTAATTAACTCTATTTGCAAGTTTAAAATTCAAGTTAGGGTTTATAAAATCAAGTTAGAGTTTTTATTAATTAAGTGGGTTTATAATAACTTGTTTAACATTTTTAGAAATGGAAAATCATGCATGCTTGATGTATTGTAATTTGTTCATTCAAAAATGTTTAAATTAAGCAATTTTTCAGACTAGATTTTTATATATTATATATATTAGTGAGATAAAATTCTAATTAATGTTTTTAACACTAGATTGTGGTTTTAATAAGGATATTAACTTGTTAGTGGAATGAAAAACCTAGTTTGGTTACTAGTTTCCAGTTGATAATAGAAAATTGTGAGAAAAATGCTATTTTTTTAACTAGATTTTAGAAATTCTTAAATAAATGAGATCTAAAATCTAATTATGGTTTCATTATATTATTATCATCATGAATTGTAGTTTAATAAGTTAATTCATGCAAAATCAAGTTTAGTTGTGAAATTGTGAAATTTTGCTTAAAAAGTATCGAAATCAGGCAAGATTTAAAACTAGAAATTTCAACTTAATACAAATTAGGGTGATAAAAATGTAGTAATGGTTTCTATAATCTAGTTATGTTATTTAGTGAACATTATGACCATTAGTTTCATTTAAACATCAAGTTTTGAAGTAAAACTGTAAATTGGCGTTTTCGGGTTTTACGAAATCGGACGATTTGATCGATTTTAGGGTTTCGATAAATTAAATCATGTTTTATATTATAAGTAATGAGTTTTAAAACTACGAGTTGTTTGTTGGTGTTTTATCTCGATCAATCGGCGTTTGTACGCAGATATTGAGTGATATTTGGTTCTTTTGCATGAGCGGGTCATAGGTTTTAACATATGCGCGTTTCGTACGTCGTTTTGGTTTTGACCGCGATTCAGATTACGATATTATATATGTTTGCGTATAGGTACCCCCCACGTGGAATTCGGACAAGGAAGAAGAGGAGGGCGACATCGTCTTCGGCAGACAAGGACCAGGTGAGTAGATGTATATCTACGGGGGAAGTCGGGTGGATGGAGTTTAGCACCCCCGCAAACGTAGAATAGGAATATTGCTTATTATCATTAGGAAGTCGGACGTGACCTTAGATTCTTGACGAGTGGGACCCTATTAAATACCTTAGGTTGGACTACACTGATTTGAATAGACTTTACCAGAGGATGAATCTCTTAGAGGAAATTCGTAGGTTTCAGGTAGATACACACACACACGCACACATAGAAACTGGACTTGGTGTATATGTGTATGTGTATATATATTTAGGAATGTGTGTAGGTATATATATATAACCTACATGTATATGTGATATAAGGATGTTATATGATACGTGGGGATGAGATGATATAACTGGGCTTAATGCCGTGATCTCTTGGCTATACAGTCGTATTATGATCTTAGCGGATCGTTGGAAAATGAAAGAATGGATATGTATACATAAACGATGATAGGTGATGATGACATTGAGATATACGAAACTCTAGAATAGAACCCGTACTGTAACTTGTGACTTAATCACGACTTGATATATATGACTTGATCAAGATATGATATATGTGACATGATATTTCTGAGGACAAATTGACAATGTATATTTACGCGGACATGATATATGATTAATGATATTGGGTTGTATACGATTACAGCACAATACCTTTGATCATGACATTATTTGATGATGATATTATACGAAGGATGATGTACGTAGGTGATACTTGACCCGTACCCCGATATTGGGATGCCGTACGATGGATTTTACCGTACGAGGCATAGATGTGATGATTGATCCGCACTCTTGATTCGAGGAAGCCGTACTACATACGTGACGCTATTGAGGCGGGATCGCCGACTATTACAGATATGGACTCAGACCTTTGGTGGATTCTTTTTTCTTATCGACTAGTTGCTTTAGTTTAGTTCCTTAGGGGTTTAGATAGATACTAGTTTAGGCTCGAGTCATATAGTTGTAGTTATATATGTATATTCTAAAATGAGTGGTTAGTACACATTTTACCTTTATATTCAGATTGTAATCATCACGTTGCATGTTCATAGTTATATTTCTGTAGTTAATATGAAACTCTGCTTGTTAGGACACCAGCACCATTACCGATGATGCGGATGTTCCACGTACACTTATTGCCGGCTCACACACACATCATCAGTAATTGCTATATCACGTACACATTAGAACATATTATCTTTTATGGATAGAATCAGCTAAAGGCTAGATCAATATAGTATAGTGATTACTTCAGGTGTTAGTCTAGACATTGCATTTATTACTTAGACATTTCATGTTATCATGCAATATTGTGGGGCTTATGCCGACACTTATCATTTATTTACTCATGATTTTGGGATTTTGGATTTTCTATGAGATTTCTGGATTTCGGGGAAAACCGCAAGAATATATATAACAAACTTCTTTCTCTCCTCCTCTCTTTTTAAAATATAACTTGCGGTTTTCTCGTGATGTATGTGTCGTCCACCATGAGATTTCATGTTTTCTGTTGGATTTCGAGACCCGATTCGAGGAGTGGATGAACCGTCTCGGGTACATGGTGGGCCCGGTAAGGTACCCTGGGGCAAGAAGATCGAGTTGTAGACGATGAGCCTGGCAGGGGAAGACTACCTACCGGTGATGTCTGGCGCGACGGATATCCGGAGGATACCGACCGTTGTCGTGAGATTTGATGATATGGGCCGATCCGGACTGACGGAGCCGATGATATCGAGACTATGAGATATTGAGACTATGAGGTATTGAGACTTGAGATTTACATGTTTTGTGTCGATACTTGACACGGATTTCCATTGATATCATCGATGATATTTCAAATTTCTATACAAATTTTACCAGGATAAATGTTAATGATTTCTTACACAGAAATATCCAGATTTCAGGATTTAATTTTTTACATTCATGGTGCATGCATACTCATTCACAGGACATATTACTATTTGAGGCACTGACACGAGCACGGAGCATTTGCACCTACACGTAGTTTATTACCCTGCCATTACTAAATGACTAGTGATATAGTAGTGTATTATTATGACTTAGTACAGCGTCGTGCATTCGATTTATTTTCGCAGATGTCTTCTACTCACGAGTTGGCAACTCACCCCCGTTGTGCCAAATTTTATTACAGGTTCGATGTACAGGTTTCCTTGGCAGCTTCCAGGCACATCATTTCAATCAGGGTGATTTGCACGGTAGGTTGGTTCACTTGTATCTGGACCACCGTTGTACTTTTATTATTTCATTTTTATCTAGTAAGCTCCATCAACCAAACTTGTATTACTTGATAAGTTTAAAGGACCAGTTATTTATTTCAACCTTAGAGTCACGCTTGTATTATTATGGTATCTGGTGGATTTGTTTTCTTTTAAGTTTTGAGCCTCGTCCTTTGGCGTTGTATATTATTGTGCATTGTGTGGTTGTTTCCGCCTGTTGGCGTAGAGCTAGCTCCCACTTGGGGATGCATTTTTATTGTTTGTATATGTTATACTTGTTTGTAACCGTTTGGGCCAGTTTTTACAAAGGAGACTCTGCCGAAATTTTTGAGAAAATTTGATGTTGCTTTTAAACTTGTTTTCCTAGATGTTTTCCTTTACTTCTTCTTTTATAAGGTTTAGATTTCCTGGCTTCGGCTTACTTAGATTACGTTGCATCTCTAGACGCTTCGTAATTTAAGTGCCGGTCACGTTCCGTACCTTCGGGTCGTGACAAAATTGGTATCAGAGCGGTAGGTTTAACCTTTGTATAAGTCTAGGGTGACCCTTGGTTGATGGAGTAGGTGACTTAGGTAGAGTGACGTACCGTGGGTATGATCCACGGCATACTTACGATACACTACTCTTCTTAAAGAGCCTTAGGATGTACATTTCTTTGCACCGCATTTCATTCGTTCCTTTGATCTATCTTCATCGATATCGGATGGCGGTATCTGTCATCACGGTCGAACGGGAAGAGAGAGCTTCGGCTCGAATGCGATAACCATTAGGGTATCATTTATTCTTGAGGATTGAAGCATTGTTTAGCGTGCGGAGGAAGGGTATTCATATGCCGTCCAGACGAAGTTAAAGGATTCGAACGATTGTCAGAAACCAATTTCCCAAGTTTAAGGTATTCAGAACAATATGCAGGTATTTCTATGGACCCTCTAGAAGAATGAAAGACTAACTCGACATAATGACCACGAGAACGCCCTTGAACCTTAGGGTTTACGGCAGTTCCGCGGTGCCATTAGTGAGGCTTGGGTTTGCCCTTCTACGGCTGGTCCGCAGATGCTGGGGTGTGTACTGGATATTTTTAAACAGTACTTGAGTGTTGAGCTCTCAGGGAATTATGGGATTTTGATGAATCGATCGAAAAGTTTAATGTAGTCCGGATATCAGGTGATGGGATAGATTACGTGGGAGACTCTAGATAAGAGTATTGTCGTTGGTAGCCCAGTCAGCACACCTACGAAGAGACGAGTTCGAAGCAGTCGATATCAGAGGAAAGAGGCGCACATTGACGATAGTGTTTACGATTGTGATTTGGTGATTTGAATTTCATATTTCCGTTGTTTGGATTTTGGTATTTTGAGGATTTTGTTCTACGATTGGTATTTCTTATGTGTACATTCATTATATTCTTTGCGTGTTTCATATATCGGTTGTATTGATGTTGTTTTGTACATACCAAGTGCACTCGATTTGGTTTTTTACATTTTGAGATATTGATTTGATTTCGTGCATATGGGTTACACATGATTTTGACATATGTCTCGACCTAGTTTTCATGCATTTTCGTACTGTGATTTCGATTTTGATATTCGGTGTATGTTTCGTGCACCATGTGCACCTGATTGAGATTCTTGCGCACACTTGGCGCACTTGATGCGATTTTGTGCACACCAGAAGCACTAAATCGGGGTTTTGTGCAGATTAGATGCACCTGATATTAGAGTCGTGCACGCCTGTTGCACTTGACAGATGTTTTTGGTGCACACTTGTTGCACTCAGTTTTGTTTTTGTGTGCATTCGTGGCATATGTATTTGGTTTCGATTTCAGTGTGCACCGGACGCACATGATATTTTTATGATGTGATTGTGATTGATTTTAGTTTGAGCAGTATGTTTTTATAATCATTACTAAATGATTTAGTAACCAGGCGGGACATGTATGTTAAATAAAAGATATATATATATATATATATATATATATATATATATGTATGTATATAGCTATTTTTTTAAAATAAATGTCCGCTTCTTATGCCGTGACACGTGCATCTCACGGCGATTTTCAAAAAGGGGCTTTTGCATGCTTCTTTATTCAGATGTTTGGACGATTTTACTACGATGCGCACTGTATATAAGTATAGTTTTGATGTATATTATGTTGGTTTTCGTATGGGGTTTTGATATTTTATTTTCACCACAACTCCGATGATTGCGTTATGCTTGACGGAGTTGATTTTAGTTATGTATTGATGATTTCGGAGCCCCGACGATTTGAGTGTTTTGGCTGAATGTTTTAGTAATTGGGAGGGAGTTTCAATTTAAATTCGGGGACCGAATTTCAAAAAGGGGGGAAGATTGTAACGTCTTAAAAATAAATAATTAAATAAATAAAATTCTTAAAGTGAATTTTCTGATTTTCGGAAAAATAAACTGTATTTTCCGTAAAAACTTAACTATAAATAATTTTATTCATGAATTTAAAAATATCTATTTTAATTATGTAATTACTAGTAACTGGTGTTTATTTAGTCACTTATAAATTTTTAGTTTAATTAAATATTTTCCTTAATTAATTATTTTAAATATTAACATAAGCTTTATTTATACACTAAATTAGTGTAAATTACAAATTTGAATGGGTTTAATTTGCAAAAGTGAACCATTGCATATTGGAATCCAGTATGTTTCATGCAAAATTCATTTTCAAAATTTTCCATGGTTCTAGACCATTCTAGGTTAAATTGAGTTAGCAAAATAAATAAATTCTATTAATTCATGAAAAGACTTTAATGGGTGATATTTTGAGAAACCATCTACACTTTTCTTCACCCTTTTCTCACTCTCCTCTCCTACCTCCTAACATGGCCGACCCTCACCCGTGGCAGCCCCCCCCATTTTTACAACTCATTTTCCCTTCAAAAAAATCATCAAAAATTCCAAAAATAAACCCCAAAATTCATATTCAATCTCTACCTTTTTCCTTTCACCTATTTAGTATGGATCACGGAGTTGGAAACCATTATTTTGGAGGCATATTTTCATGTTTGGATCTCATGTTGTGGAGGTATAAATTTTATTCTTATGATTAATTGTTATTAAATGTCTTAATCTAGCATTTTTTGATTTTCATAATTAACTCTATTTGCAGGGTTAAAATTCAAGTTAGGGTTTATAAAATCAAGTTAGGGTTTTTATTAATTAAGTGGGTTTATAATAACTTGTTTAACAATTTTATAAATGGAAAATCATTAATGGTTGATGTATTGTAATATGTTCATTCAAAATTGTTTAAATTAAGCAATTTTTCAAACTAGATTTTTATATATTTAATATATTGGTGAGATAAAATTCTAATAAATGTTTTTAACACTAGATTATGGTTTTAGTGAGGATATTAACTTGTTACTGGAATGAAAAACCTAGTTTGGTTACTAGTTTCCAGTTGATAATAGAAAATTGTGAGAAAAATGCTATTTTGCTAACAAGATTTTAGAAATTCTTAAATAAATGAGATCTAAAATCTAATTATGGTTTCATTATATTATTATCATAATGAATTGTAGTTTAATAAGTTAATTCAAGCAAAATCAAGTTTAGTTGTGAAATTGTGAAATTTTGCTTAAAAAGTATCGAAATCGGGCAAGATTTCAAACTAGAAATTTCAACTTAATACAAATTAGATTGATAAAAATGTAGTAATGGTTTCTATAATCTAGTTATGTTATTTAGTGAACATTATGACCATTAGTTTCATTTAAACATCAAGTTTTGAAGTAAAACGGTAAATTGGCGATTTCGGGTTTTACGAAATCGGACGATTTGATCGATTTTAGGGTTTCGATGAATTAAATCATGTTTTATATTATAAGTAATGAGTTTTAAAACTACGAGTTGTTGGTGTTTTATCTCGATCAATCTGCGTTTGTACACCGATATCGAGTGATATTTGGTTCTTTTGCATGAGCGGGTCATAGGTTTTAACCTATGCGCGTTTCGTGCGTCATTTTGGTTTTGACCGCGATAAAGATTACGATATTATATATGTTTGCGTATAGGTACCCCCCACGTGGACTTCAGACGAGGAAGAAGAGGAGGGCGACATCGTCTTCGGTAGACAAGGACCAGGTGTGTAGATGTATATCTACGGGGGAAGTCGGTTGGATGGCGTTTAGCACCCACGCAAACGTAGAATAGGAATATTGCTTATTGTCATTAGGAAATCGGACGTGACCTTAGATTCTTGACGAGTGGGACCCTATTAAATACCTTAGGATGGACTAGACTGATTTAAATAGACTTTACCAGAGGATGAATGTCTTAGAGAAAATTCATAGGTTTCAGGTAGACACACACACACGCACACATAGAAACTGGACTTGGTGTATATGTGTATGTGTATATATATTTAGGAATGTGTGTAGGTATATATATACACAACATGTATATGTGATATAAGAATGTTATATGATACATGGGGATGAGACGATATAACTGGGCTTAATGCCGTGATCTCTCGGCTATACAGTCGTATTATGATCTTAGCGGATCTTTGGAAAATGATAGAGTGGATATGTATACATAAACGATGATAGGTGATGATGACATTGAGATATACGAGACTCTAGAATAGAACCCGGACTGTAACTTGTGACTTAATCACGACTTGATATATGTGACTTGATCAAGATATGATATATGTGACATGATATTTCTGAAGACAAATTGACATTGTATATTTACGCGGACATGATATATGATTAATGATCTTGGGATGTATACGATTACAGTACAATACCTTTGATCATGACATTATTTGATGATGATATTATACGAAGAATGATGTACGTAGTTGATACTTGACCCGTACCCCGGTATTGGGATGTCGTACGATGGATTTTAACGTACGAGGTATTGATGTGATGATTGATCCGCACTCTTGATTCGAGGATGCCGTACTACATACGTGATGCTATTGAGGCTGGATCGCCGACTATTACAGATATGGACTCAGACCTTAGGTGGATTCTTTTTTCCTATCAACTAGTTCCTTTAGTTTAGTTCCTTAGGGGGTTAGATAGATACTAGTTTAGGCTCGAGTCATATAGTTGTAGTTATATATGTATATTCTAAAATGAGTGGTTAGTACACATTTTACCTTTATATTTAGATTGTAATCATCACGTTGCATGTTCATACATATATTTCTGTAGTTAATATGAAACTCTGCCTGTTAGGACACCAGCACCATTACCGATGATGCGCATGTTCCACGTACACTTATTGCCGGCTCACACACACATCATCAGTAATTGCTATGTCACGTACACTTTAGAATATATTATCTTATATGGATAGAATCAGCTAAAGGCTAGATCAATATGGTATTGTGATTACTTCAGGTGTTAGTCTAGACATTGCATTTATTACTTAGACATTTCATGCATTCAAATTTCATGTTATCATGCAATATTGTAGGGCTTATGCCGACACTTATCATTTACTTACTCATGATTTTGGGATTTTGGATTTTCTATGAGATTTCTGGATTTCGGGGAAAACCGCAAGAATATATATAACAAACTTCTTTCTCTCCTCCTCTCTTTTTAAAATATAAGTTGCGGTTTTCTCGTGATGTATGTGTCGTCCACCATGAGATTTCATGTTTTCTGTTGGATTTCGAGACCCGATTCGAGGAGTGGATGAACCGTCTCGGGTACATGGTGGGCCCGGTAAGGTACCCTGGGGCAAGAAGATCGAGTTGTAGACGATGAGCCTGGCAGGGGAAGACTACCTACCGGTGATGTCTGGCGCGGCGGATATCCGGAGGATACCGACCGTTGCCGTGAGATTTGATGATATGGGCCGATCCGGACTGACGGAGCTCGAGATATCGAGACTATGAGATATTGAGATTATGAGTTATTGAGACTTGAGATTTACATGTTTTGTGTCGATGCTTGACACGGATTTCCATTGATATCATCGATGATATTTCAAATTTCTATACAAATTTTACCAGGATAAATGTTAATGATTTCTTATACAGAAATATCCAGATTTCAGGATTTAATTTTT
Source organism: Agapanthus africanus (assembly GCA_030015575.1). Classification (NCBI taxonomy): domain Eukaryota; kingdom Viridiplantae; phylum Streptophyta; class Magnoliopsida; order Asparagales; family Amaryllidaceae; genus Agapanthus; species Agapanthus africanus. The sequence continues at coordinate 243,421,166 of CM057347.1, read as the reverse complement.
TACATTCATGGTGCATGCATACTCATTCACAGGACATATTACTATTTGAGGCACTGACACGAGCACGGAGCATTTGCACCTACACGTAGTTTATTACCCTGCCATTACTAGATGACTAGTGATATAGTAGTGTATTATTATGACTTAGGACAGCGTCGTGCATTCGATTTATTTTCGCAGATGTCTTCTACTCATGAGTTGGCAACTCACCCCCGTTGTGCCAAATTTTATTACAGGTTCGATGTACTGGTTTCCTTGACAGCTTCCTGGCACATCATTTCAATCAGGGTGATTTGCACGGTAGGTTGGTTCACTTGTATCTGGACCGCCGTTGTACTTTTATTATTTCATTTGTATCTAGTAAGCTCCATCAACCAAACTTGTATTACTTGATAAGTTTAAAGGACCGATTATTTATTTCGACCTTAGAGTCACGCTTGTATTATTATGGTATCTTGTAGATTTGTATTCTTTTGAGTTTTGAGCCCCGCCATTTGGCGTTGTATATTATTGTGCATTGTGTGATTGTTTCCGCCTGTTGTCGTAGAGCTAGCTCCCGCTTGGGGATGCCTTTTTATTGTTTGTATATATTATACTTGTTTGAACCCGTTTGGGGCCAGTGTTTACAATGGAGATTCTGCCGAATTTTTGAGAAAATTTGATGTTGCTTTTAAACTTGTTTTCCTAGATGTTTTCCTTACTTCTTCTTTTATAAGGTTTAGATTTCCGGGCTTCGGCTTACTTAGATTACGTTGCATCTCTAGACGCTTTGTAATTTAAGTGCCGATCATGTTCCGTACCTTCGGGTCGTGACAATATTATATATATGATATATAATATTATAACATGTTAAGGTTACACGTGCAACTAAGGTTATGAGATTAAACCATGGTAGGGTTTAAATTAGGGTTAACATTTTCTTTTTAGTTATTTCTAAATTGTGGATTAAAGTTAAGATATTTCTTTGTGTTGACTAAAGTCCATCTTTTAGATAATTTCTAGATATTTGTTAACCTAGCCTCTTAACCCTAGCCTATGGTTTATTCTCTACAAGGGTTAAGCATGCCAGGCTTAACCCATGGTTGCATTTCTAACCTCACACAATTCATTCATCACAATTCATCTTTTTCTTCCTCTCACAAAAGCTTACTAGCTTTTTCATTTGTGATGAATTAAAGTGAGAAATAGAAAACAAAAGAGAGCAAAATTCCTACTTCATCATCCCCATCTATTCTAGCCACTTAGATTAGGGTGTTCACTTCACTAATACCAACTTATTGAAAAGTGAGCTTGGGTTTTTGATTCCTCAAGGTAGATCATCTTGGATTATGAAGATTACTAGCAAGGATGCATCATTCACTTCATGAAGCCTCTCAAGTGTTCAGGAGCATGATGATCGCAGCGAAGGGACCTCAACTCGGAGCTTATGAAGCGAAGGAACGGACTACAAAGGTTGTAATCCCTAACTCTTAGATGTTAAGTTGTTAACATATAGTTTAAGTTTGATTCTCTAGTTAAAGATCTAGGGTTAGGGTTATCTATAATGGAAAAAAATTTAAACTTGGCATGGGTGATGCCTCCCAAAACCTTGCTGCCGTTGTAGGTAACCCAATAGTGGTATCAGGGCTTAGCTAGAGAATTAGACGGATAAGTGTAGGATTACGAAAACGAAACAACTCCGAAACACCCGATATCAAACCCTGGTTTCTGTAAAAATTTTCCGAATGTCAAATTTTTTTTAAACAGTTGCAGAATGATGTATGAGATATATAATGAACACTGTACAAAATTCACCCCATTCCTTCAAAAATTGGCCGAGCCCATCAGTGTCAAAACCGGCCAGATCGGGCAGTTCTGGGCTGAAATTTGTACAGTGTTTAAGGCTCTGGGTTTTGATACTTCAGGTGTTGTTTGTATTTGCTAATTTTGCATATGATGTTATCTTTTAGCAATGGAAATTCGTAGTTTTTCGTATTCATAATTCTAGTTTTGTTTCGGTTATTTTAGACGGTGTGAAAAAGTTCGATCGGATATTGAATACCCACTTTAACCCTGCCGGAAAATTTTTCAAGAGTTGGATCTTTTTCATAGTTAAAGAACATTCAAATGTCGTGCAAGTGATGTGGTGGACCCTCTAGAAGAACGAAACCTTAACTCGATTATATGACCATCAGAACTGCCACTAAACCCTAGGGTTTGTGGTAGTTCAGCGGTGCCACATGTGAGGCGTTGGTTTGACCCTTCTACGGCTAGTTCATTGCTACTGTGGCATGTGATGGATAGTTCTAAACTACGCTCAAGTGTTGAGCATTTTTGGAAAGTTTGGGTGTTTGTTGATTCGATCGGAATGTTTAACACCGTCTAGCTTTTTCTGAAATGTGATACAATATGTGGAATTCATATAGTTAGGCATGAAATCCGTAATATGTGATATTTCGGGTTTACGATGACTAAGGCGATTGTGGATTCCAAATTTTGTAGTTTTTCGCTTTCTTTTCTGCGACCGTAAGTGTAATATGTGGCGTATCGCCGATTTCATTGCTACACATCAATGACAATTGGGATACACATATTTAGTTATGTTGATGACATGTGATGTTATGTGCTGCTTTGATATGTTATATTGGATCGTCGTATTCTGAATAGCCCGGGGTTTTATGTGAGATGAGGTTTTTTATTTTCATTCATGTAAAATTCATTGTATGTAATATTCTTTTATTGTAGCACTTCCGGGTTGAAGATGATATCACCATTGTATATTGTTTACTTTTCCGCATTAGGATAGACCCAAAGAGGGGAGCAAAAGTAGCCGGGTTCTAGGGTCCAGTGGGAGGCCATCTCGAGGAGTCGAGACCAGGTCTCCTAACCCAAGAATTGGTAATGTTGCTTACCTCTCTCGTAGGGTTCTAGGGATGTGGGTTTGGCTATTCATCGCGATCGTGGAATCCGTGTTTTATACAGGCTCAAAATAAAACACGGACCTCCTAGTATATCAAATATTTCATACGTTATCTTCTGCTGCTGATATTATGTGATGTGATCATATTATATGCGTGAGACGAATACTTTATTATTGTATATATATGATATATAATAAACGTTGCTTATGTTTTACACCCGCGCTAGTCCCGTCCCGGTATGCCGTTAGTTAAGTAACCTAACGGTGCATAACAGGACACTGTGGCGAATGCGGATGGCATAAGCGCACGTTGTATTTTCATTTCTTATGTGATGCTTAGGAAGCTTAAATGATGGGATTGGTTAATGAGATTAATGAAAGAAAAGAAACCTAAAAGATGTTGTAGAATCAAATTTATAAAAAGGGTAGCTCTAGTTTTTGCTTTGCATAGCGGTATTCCTTGTAGAATATCCAGCACCTTATTCGATAAGGAAAGTGCCGAGATCCCTTCACTGGGAGTGACCTCTTTAGCGAAACTAGCAGATGCTACAACTCACTTGGTTATGTTTTTGACAGCTTCTATTGTTCTTGCTTTGCATAGCGGTATTTGTGAAATATCCTGCACCTTATTCGATAAGGAAAGAGCCGAGATCCCTTCACCGGGAGTGACCTCTTTAGCAAAACTTGAAAAAGCCTAAAAAACACTCCTTTTCAAAATCACTTATTTCTTCAACGATATCAAGTTCATTACGCAAAAGGTTTTCTGATAAACCTTTCGTAGCCCTCCGTAATTTCAGATAGAGACTAGTTAGTATTCGTGCTGCATTTGTTGACCTTAGCCAAGGCGTAGTGTAAGGTATCTAATTAGTATTTATCTGCTAAAACATGAGATGTGATTGAGTTAGGGTAGTCGTACGTCTTTGTTGACCATAGACAAGGGTCGTACGGGTGGGTTTAATTCAATCGAGAAATGACGGGTTGAACTTCGCTAGCGCTTATGATTTGTTGACCATAGCCAAGGACATGAGTTGCTAGGGGCAAAAGTATTATCAGGAATTTCAAGTGTTGAAATTTGCAATGAGATTGCATACCTTCTATGAGATAGTTGAATCCTGATACCCACTGCGAGTAAGAGTTACTCCTGGGAGAGTTTTACACAGGATAATTAGCCGATCAAGTAGGTGACTAGAATGGTGTTAACGAGGTTATGCCTCTGGGAAAATGAGGTTTATTTTAATTAGGTCCGTGCGAAAGCACGGGGAACCTCCCTCAAATTGCCAACACTGACCTGGCTGAAAGATTGGCAATCATGTAAGGAGTAATTAATCCCGGCTAGTCTTACCTTTTATGGTTTCAAAGAAGATTTGATAAAAACCAGTGGGAGCCATCCTGATTAGATAAGATAACAACCAATCTAATCTTGCAAGAGCATACGCTAAAGTGTTTTCTTCTCTCTCTCTCCAGGTAGCGACTATGTCAGGCCTTAATCAAGATAATAATATGGTTGTATTGATCGAACCCGCTTGTTATTCTGAGCGAGGAAACGTTGGTCCCGATCTAAATTATAATTGTTATAAGTCCGAGCAGAAAATAGGAGAATATGCAGATTCTTATGCCACCCAAACAAAGAACAAGCATGCTGGCGCATCTTCTTCGGGTGTGTTAGTTATCGAGAGTTGTTTATCGGTTCACTCTACGTCTTGGGTATTAGAAACCGGATCGGGATCCCATATATGTAATATGTTACATGGGCTACGTAAAGGTAGAGAACTGGGAGAGGGTGATCATTCTATAAGAGTAGGGAATGGTGCAAATGTTGCAGCCAAGGCGGTTGGCGAATATCACATTGTGTTACCAAATGGTAATACATTGATTCTGAACGAATGCTATTACATTTCGTCCCTGATATGCAATCTTATATCGGTTTCTTTATTGAGTAAGGAAGGATATAATTTTGTAGTATAGGATAATGTTATGAACATCTTCCTGAATCAAAAGTTGATTGGATCAGGCTCGTTAAACAATGGCATATACGTTCTCAATCAAACCACAGTACTTAATGTGCAAAACACACACAAAAGAAAGAGTTCAGAAATGAACGAATCTTTCTTGTGGTATTGTAGGCTAGGTCATATCAATGCGACACGACTAGCTAAGTTACATAAGGATGGATATTTGAATCCATTCGAATTTTCATCTTATGGCACTTGCCAGTCATGTCTCAAAGGCAAATTGACCAAAACTCCGTTTAGTGGATACGGAGAAAGAGTTACGGAACTCTTGGGACTGATACATAGTGATGTATGTGGTCCGATGTCTACACATGCCAGAAATGGTTCCTCGTACTTCATTACATTCACCGACGATCTCTCAAGATACGGACATGTTTTACTATTGAAACACAAGTCGGAAGTTTTTGAGAAATTCAGAGAATATAAACATGAAGTAGAGAACCAAATGGATAAAAGTATTAAGATCTTTCGATCTGATCGAGGTGGAGAATACTTGAGCAATGCGTTCCTGGAGTATCTAAAAGAGAATAGGATTCTCTCTCAGCTTACTCCTCACTATACACCACAGAACAACGGTGTATCGGAACGAAGGAATCGCACCCTATTAGATGTTGTGCGCTCTATGATGAGCACTGCTGAGTTGCCTATTTCCTTTTGGCGGTATGCGTTTGAGATAGCCATATACCTATTGAATAGAGTTCCAACTAAATCGGTGCCTACCACTCTATATGAGATATGGAATGGGAAGAGACCATCTCTTAACGAGTTAAGATATGGGGTTGTCCGACCTATGTTAAAAGACAAAATCCGGACAAGCTCGAGGCAAGATCCGTTCTTTGCAAGTTTGTGGGATATCCAAGCAATTCATATGGATATCTATTCTACTACAGTGAACAACAAAAGGTGTTTTTTGCTCAACATGCCACCTTTTTAGCAAAGGAATTTCTTCCAAAAGAAATTAGTGGCAAAGAGGTAGAACAGGAAGAAGTTCCAGCAGAACAAACTACAACTGAAGATTTAGTAGAACCAGAGGATTCGATAGTTCCCAACGAACCTCAGCCGCTACGCCGATCTTGCAGGGTTCCTCATCCATCTGAGAGATACTATGGTTTTCTCATCGATGGTGGGAGCGAGGATTACATCATGGAATATGATGACCCGACTAGCTTCAAGCAGGCCATCACGAGTGGAGACTCTAAGAAATGGCTGGATGCAATGCGATCTGAGATGGAATCCGTATACACCAACAAAGTATGGACTTTGTAAGTTGCTCCTGAAGGGGTAAAACCCATTGGGAGCAAATGGATCTTTAAGAAGAAACATGGTATAGATGGAAAAGTTGTGACTTTCAAAGCTAGACTTGTTGCAAAGGGTTTTCGTCAACGACCAGGTGTGGATTATGAAGAAACCTTTTCTCTTGTAGCTATACTTCAGTCCATCCGGATCCTACTTGCCATTGTTGCATACCATGACTACGAATTCTGGCAGATGGATGTTAAGACCGCCTTTTTAAATGGTGATTTAGAGGGGTTCATGTACATGACTCAGCCAGAGGGTGTCACGACCCGAAATGGCACGTGACTGGGACTTGAATAATATGAAGTCTATAGGAACCCATCTAATTCAAGTAAACCAAAAATCCCAGAAGTCTAAACTAATTTGAAGAAGGTGTTTTATCATAATAAGCCGTAGTATGCATTTTAAAAACATCAAGTCTTTTTTGAAAATTTTGGCAAATTTTCTTTTGTAAATACTGGCCTCAAACGGGTACAACATGCATAATATGAATAAAGGCATCCCCAAGAGGGAGGTAGCTCTTCGTCAATTGGCGGTCACAATCACGCAATGCAACATGATATACAACGCCGAAGGTCGAGTATGAAAACTCATCAAGAAAGACAATATCTTTAAGAAAACCAGAGAAAACCATAATAATACAGCGCGCGGCTCTAAGGTTGAAAGAATATACAACTGGTCTTCTAAGTCTAATAAATATACAATTCTGGTTGATGGAGTTATTAGATACAACTGGAATAAATAATGTACGAAGGTGGTCATGATACGAGTGAACCCACCTACAAAAGCAATCACCCGGAATGAAGTAGTGTGCCAGCAAAGCCGCCAAGGAAACCTGTACGACAAAACCTGTAGGAAACTGTAGCACAATGGTGGTGAGTTACCAACTCATGAGTAGAAAACATCACCGAGCAGAAATCGCATGTATGACTCAATCCTTGGTCATACGATAGTAATATCCTTAAATAAAATAGCCTGAAGCATATAATAATGGTAAGGGTAAACATCTATACATAAGTGTAAACCAAGTGCTCGTGTCAGTGCCTCAGGTAACAACATATCATATATATGATGTATGGATGCATGAAAACAGAATACATCTAAATGGGGAAACTCTTTTCTTATCTCAGTGAGATTTCTGTATAAAACCTAAATATCATTAATGAAATCAACAGAGAATCCGTGTCAAGCATCGACACAAAACATATATCCCAATATCTCGGGCTCCGGCAATCCGGACTGACCCATATCATAAAATATCAATATCTCTGTGTCTCAATATCTTGGGCTCCGGCAATCCGGACTGGCCCCTGGGCTCCGGCAATCAGGACTGGCCCAAAACATCAAATCTCACAACTACGTCGGTATCCTCCGGATATCCGCCGCGTCACAAATAACCGGTCGGTAGTACTCCCTTGCCAGGCTCAGCACCATCATCTGCGACCATCTTGCCCCGGGGTACCGCACCGTGTCCACCATGCACCCACTAACGGTTCCTCCTCCTTCTCGAATCGGGTGTATGATATCGCTCAAGAGCCGAGAAAACTTATGGTTGACGTATCTCCCATCATATCATGAGAAAACCGCACTTTTTATCTTTTGAAATTGATAAATGAGTTTATAAAATCTTGCGGTTTCTCTAAATCAAGAAATCTCATGGAAAATCCGAAATCAAAAAATGAAGAATCAATAATAGTGAATACCGGGCTTCGGCAGTCCGGACTGGCCCTATAATATTACATGAAAAATGAATATATAAACATGCATGGGTATCTAATAAAGAATGCAATATCTAAACTAGCACAGCAATGATATATCAGAACTATCAACTAACAAGCGATATCAATGAAATAATATTTCTAAAGTGTACATGTCATGACAATTACCGATGATGATTTGTGTGAGCCGGCAAGCAAGTGTACGTGGAGAAAATGCATCATCGGTAATGGTGCTGGTGTACTGACAGCATGGTTTCATAATAACAATAAAAACACATTTAAGCGTGCAATACGATAATAACAACATGAATATATGGACAATGAATAGTAAATGCAGCAAATTGTAATATACGTTTCTAAATACGAGTCATACCGTTTTGGCATTTGAAATCGCACGAATCGTGGTGTTTAGAAAATAGGGGCTACGGTGTTTTTAAGAAAAGGTACGTCCTTTGAAATATCCGTTGTATCTCTCGGCCTGTCTATAAAATACTCACGATTCGTTAGTTTTGAAAATAAGTATGACTCGAGTCCATTCTAACATCTACTTAGTAAGTACATGACAAAAAAAGAGACAAATCTAAAAGGTAAGGAAAACCACCTACGTCTGAGTCGATATACATATCTAGTAGTCGGTGATCGCGCCTCAATAGCTTCATATACGATAAAATATATAATACGACATCTTCGAGCCAAGAGTGCGGATCTATTATCATAATTATATCTCGTACGGTAAATTCATCATACAGCATCCCAAAATCGGGGTACGGGTCGCCTATCACATATACATCAATATCCATATGGTATCATTATCATAATATCATGAACGGGGTATTGATCTAAGTCTAGTACATACCGATACCATCACATATATCTGCGTGTGTGTTAAAACACATCGCTCAGCAATCCGCTAATATAATATGTCGTATCTTATAACACGACCCAAATCACATCACCGATCTCACGGCATTAAGCCCAATCACATCGACCCACCTCCAAGTATCACATACTATCCTCATCATCCGTGTATACGTATATATATATATATATATATATATATATATATATATATATATATCAACACATCAACACACGTGTATACATATATATACATATATCATATACACCAAAAACATATAAAGTGTCTGCGTGTGTATGTAATGCCTATACTCTATGGTTCACAACTAAGAAACTAACTAAAGCACTATCATCCAAATACGCTAACACTAACCCAAAATCATCTAAAGCAATTCTTGCTAAGCATACACATCTCATAAAACATATAAACATATATATATATATATATATAATAATAATAATAATAATAATAATAATAATAATAATTATAATTATAACAACGCATCAAGTGAAATGAAATTTGCGGGAGTGCTATACGCCATCCACCCGACTTCCCCCGTAGATATATAACTACTCACCTGGACGCCTCGGCTCATCTGATCTGATTTCAACTCTGTCATTTTTGCGCCACATCCGACGCCTCTGCACCCGATCCTAGGAATGTACACAAGGAAAATAAGAGAATAAATATAAATAGTCGCGGACACAAACAATACAAGTCAACCACGCGCATTAACTCGACGCACACACACTGTTGGATATAGTGCCCTCAAAGTCAATTATTGGATTACAGGTACGTGATTGCAATGATTGAGGGATGACCAATACCGGTAGGATAGTCTTAATCGAGATGATAGTATGATATCTGGTTTATCTTTATCATCGTGTACTATTTTAGGTGACATTATAGATCACTATTACACGTTGATAGAGCCTATAGAATCCTGCTTGACTACCAACAGTATGATGGCGATCATATACGTGAGAGTTTGGTAGTCTATAAGCACATCCTTAAAAGTGGTCTCTAGTCGTGAGAGTTTCGAGATAGGGCATCGATTCTCCGGAGTAGACTAGTATATACAGTCGAGACCCCGACGAAGGGCGGTGGCCGGTCTCACAAGCCATTGGTGTCAGGTTGTTCACCTAAGATGTATATTGGTGCTCATTGGGTTATGAGTGCACCGGACAGGACTCGTCGGGAACCTGCTAGTTGGTATTATACCTAGCGTCAGATAGCAGTTTCTTGGTGACATGTGTACATGTTAGTTCATCGACCTGAGATCGTCATTTGTCGCGTGTGAGTTCCCATTGTGCTTTGATTCTTACCCTACTGCGGCTCAAAGGAGTCGTGCAAACAGGTTTTAGTTGGGTACAGTCCCGAGCCACATAGAGGCAGTGAGCTGATCGGCAGGGGTTTCGTCTCTCCCGGTATTGGGGATGAGATCGCGCTGTGTCTTGGAGAGCCATTACACAAAGCCCTCGGCCGAGGCAGGAGATTTACTGGTAGGTACTCCAGTAGTATCTCAGGGTGTTCTGGGCTACACTCCGACACGACTTATACCGCTATTGGGGGTTTGACGTTACCAGCCCCCTAGGCCCGATATGCGATGCTCATAAACGAACGGACCGAACTGTACGGATATTGTCACTGATAGGCTCAGTAGGGTTCCAGGATGAGTTCGCTCATCAGCTTCCCTTTCGGTCAGTACATGGGCAGCCGTTACGTACAGCTAGTACTGTTCATATCATAATATTGCATTTTATATTCCCCATTCTTATGCGTTTTATAAATAAACAGGTGCTTTTGACGCATGTCTGCTACATATTACAAAATACAGGTTCTTGGAGCGAAGACAGTGAAAAAGACAAAAGATGATACAAAAGAGCGACTTTTGACCAACAAGTAGAAGGATCCTAGTCAAGCCTAGACAAAGAACAATTCACAATTGTACAAGGCAACGCATGGTACGAAATGTCAAAGGAAACAACTAAAAGACCACTACAAGTTTCACTGAAAGATCTGGAGAAAACACAGAAGCCAAATGAAGAAAAGAACTATAGAAATAAAGAGCCCAAAGCATATAGGAAGAGCCAAGAAAAATTCACCAGATGATCTCACTAAAGGGCCGCGGAACCGCGGCCCTACCCCCACATTTGCCGCGCTTCCGCGGCCATCTGACGCACGTGTGGGCGCAAATTTCTTCTGGCGGTGCGTCGGTGGTTTTGTTGGGATTTTTCGGGCGTATATCTGTAATAGCACATATGCGAGCAATTGTAACCCTAATTTTTCCCATTCCCTATAAAATGTATTCTAGAGATTGTATTAGGGATGCCTCTTTTCATGAAATAAAATTCAGATTATTTTGAAGATCTAAGAGCATCATTTCTGTAAGTCTTTTTTTTCCTGCCTTAGTTTATAGTTAAATTCTTGCCTTAGATAAATCCTTCCATTGCCCTATTTTAATTTAGTGTAATCTTTCTTAAACTGCATTAGGTAAGTTATTTTAAAATGTTATTTTTAAAAGATCCCCTAATGAGCGAGTAATTTCCTCGCTTGTTAGGGTTAGGAATAAGGGAGGGATTGAGAGATGAATATCTCTCATCTATTTCAAGCCCGATTATTTTTAATAACTAGAACTTCATGCATGCATGCATGATCCGCTCCCTACGGCACTCTACCCACGAGGTAACGGTGAAACCGTAGTATAAAGGACCGGACATGCATGTCTTCCATGAAGGTTAGAGCAAATACTAGGAAATGACGGACAAGGATCTAGAGGAATAAACTTCGTTTCTTCCCAATCATCCTAATCCCTTTTTCTAATAGTTCCTATAACTTCTAAAAGATTTCATTTAGGGCATTGAAAGGGGTGTTAATATTAATCTTACCAAATCCTACCTTTGACCTAACCCTCGCAAGTTTCTTTATCATCATATAACATATTTTTAGATTCAATTAAAACAAAACCAAACAACCAATGGAATCAACTTGTAAGAACACTTCGGAAAATTACACATCCCTGTGGACCGATCCGTATTCACCGGCTAGCTGCAAAGCGACGCCGTTTCTGATTGCGGTAAAAATATTTTTGATCTTAAAAACCTACACATTAATCAAATGGCGCCGTTGCCGGGGATGGCGTAAAATTTCTTTTGTGTAATTTCGGGTTGATATAAATTTTAAAAATCATAAAAATCTGAAAATAGAAAAAAATACAAAAACATTTTATCAATTTTTATCTGTTTGAAAGGTTTTATTGTTTGAATCTTGCAGGAACAACGAAGAATCTCTGATCTGGAAATTTACAGAGGGCAAATCAGAAAAGTTCACATTAGAACAGAGGGGAAATTTGATAACTGAACAGTGCAATTTTTTTCAGAGCCCGATCTCGTCTTTCCACCGCCCTTCCGCGGCAAAAGTGGGCCCCAGACCGCGGTTCCGCCGCATGTTAGCCCCGTCAGCGCATCAAATTTTGTTAGTTTGTTTTCTTCTGCTCCCCTCTGCCAACCTCCATATATCTTTTGTGAAAACTTTCTGCAGGAATTCTTTGCGCTAAAATTCTTCCTCTCCCTTCTAAATAACAGATTTTCTGCAGGTTTCTTTGTGCCTCGCTAAAAAATTTTTGATTGCAAGTGAATTTAATGTTTTGCATAATTTAATCGGACTTTAAGGGGCTAATTGACCAAACTTAGATTGGGTGGGGATTTCATCAGCCTTCCCAGGACCCCAGAAAGCACTTTATGCATTTGCATTGACCACAATTAATTAAAAAATACTAGACTCGGCCCTAAGGGCTTCGAGCTCAATAGGAAAAGGACTAGTATAGGCATCGACCGTTTATCCTAACCTGACTTTGCGGTGTCTAGGCAAGTGTGTCTAGGCTAGTGGTTATTAATTAGGCCCACTATTGTGGTTCCTTCCCACTAACCTGGCACTTACCTGGCCGCAATTGGCGGTGAAGAAGAAGTTTGAGGTTCTATTTCTAGCCATAGTTAGGAGCTGTCTAGCAGACCTAGGTGACCCTAGATCTAGGCCTGAGTGTGCATGTGTGGTTAATACATTTGTGTCACAAGTCTCTTTTCAAAAAAAAAATCTCTTTGCAAGCATTCTCACATAAAATAAAAAAAAATCTTTTCAAAACTTGCAACTTGTCGCTAAAGGAAACTTGCACCTCACTTACAGCACTTCCCTTCATTGACGTTTTCTTACCTCCACATTCTGTCTTTCATTTTTTTTCTCTCTTGACTACACTACCCCTTTAGTGTATGTCATTTTGGACTAGGGATACTAACGCCCGATTAGTCCGTGTTTCGTTGGTACCGACCGACGAACCCTTCGACACCGAAGTCGACATTCCGCCCACTTTCTTACCTCCACCTTCAAATTCTTTCTCCGAAGGCATGTCGGGATTCAACCCCAACAATACCTTACCGACGGGAATGATTCCACCTCCGTTAGGTGCGAATAGCCTGAATCAACCACCTGTTGAAGCGCCCGCACGAGTTGCGCTCCAGGATCTCTTCTATCTCGTTCGCACTTCTTTACCTACCTGTCTTTCACCCCCACCGGCAAATGGGGACAATTTTGAAATAAAACCACATTTCATCAATATGCTGCCAAAATTTCATGGTTTGGAATCTGAAGTTGCTTATATCTTTATCAATAAATTCCAAAATGTCTGCGTTATGATGAAAACGACCCAATTAAGTGATGATGCTATAAGGCTAAGGGTCATTCCTTTTACCTTATGTGACTTAGCCGAGAAGTGGCTATACAGCACCGCATCACATTCCATTAGAAATTGGGACGAGTTTGTGAAAACTTTTCTTAAAAAGTTCTATCATCAGCACAAAACCACTAGAATCCGTAATGAGATTATACAATTTTCACAGCTTCCTTCCGAACCATTTTGGAAGTGTTTCGAGAGATTTAAAGACCTACTCATTCAATGCCCTCATCATGGGATCGAAAGTAAGCAACTTTGCCAAACATTATATGAAGGATTGAACTCGGCAACGAAGCAGTTGCTAGAAACCATCTGTCAAGGTCATTTTCTCTCCAAATCTAGTGAGGAAGCATGGCAGTTTCTTGAAGATCTTAGTGAACAAACAATTCAGTGGGAGAGTACCAAGACCACATCATCTTCTTCTAGTGGTCAATCTACGGCAGGCATACATCAAGTAGAGATGTCGATTGCTATGAAGGCCGAGATGGCCGCTCTTACGAAAAAGCTAGAAGCGATTGAGACCAAAATCTCATCGTCTTCTCCAGCCCCAGTTGTGCCTCCACGAACTGTTTATGCTTGTTGCTCGAGTCCATCATATCTCACCGAAGAGTGTCCTTACAATGCATCTACTCAAGCACAGGATCAAGTCAATGCTGCCTTTCAGCAACGACAGAGAAACGATCCATACTCTTCGACATACAATTCGGGGTGGAGTAGTCACCCAAATTTTGCTTGGAACCAAAATCAACAATTCCAAGGAAATAACAATTTTCAAGGGCCTCCTCCACAACAACAACAAGCACCTCCACAAACTCAATTTCAACAGCAACCTTTCCAACAGCAACCTTACCTTAACCAGGTGAACAATTTTGTGCCTAACACTTCTTACCCGCCAAACAATTTTGTTCAACCTAACAATGAAAAGGTTAGCTCGCACGAAAGATGTCTAGATGCGTTCCTAAAGCAATCTACACAGTCTACAGCAAGACTAGAGACTTCTATTCAATCTTTGGTGCAAAACAGTGCCTCACACGATCAAAGCATCAAATCTATTGAGGCACAAATTGCACAACTCAATGCAGCATTGAGCGAGTGAGAAAAAGGAAAGCTCCCATCTCAACCACTGCCAAATCCCGGTCACGCACATGCTGCAAATCAACAGAAAACTCATAACGTAAACGCTGTGACCACGTTGAGATCGGGGAAAATGTTGCAAAACAATGTGGGTATTCACGATGACACCCCTGCCGGTGGTTCTTCTTCACCTTCTTCTTCTTCATTAGAGCCTGTTCTCCATCATTCACAAGGCTCTACTCCTTCTAGCTCGAACGGACCCACTTCTCACAACACGAACACATCTAAACGGGGTTCCGTTCCAACTCTACAATCTGATCCGCAAAAATTGGACTCAATAACATTTCAAAATGCTCCTTTTCCAAACCGGTTGAGATCCAATAAACCAATTCCACAAATGGAGAAGATTGTCGAGCTGTTCAAACAGGTTAGTATAAATATCCCTCTTTTGGATGCGATCCAACAAGTTCCTTCATATGCAAAAATCTTAAAGGACTTATGCACCAAAAAGAGGAAGTCATAAGTACCAAAGAAAGTTTTTGTGGCTAGTTCTATTACCGATGCTCTTGTCAATTCTTTACCCCAAAAGCAAAAGGACCCCGGTTGTCCTACTATTTCGATAACAATTAGGGACAAGAACATCAATAGAGCACTACTTGATCTTGGTGCTAGTGTCAATTTGCTACCTTATTCTGTGTACGAGCAATTAGGCATTGGAGAGCTTAAGCCCACTCACTGTACTCTCCAAATGGCTGATCGATCAATCACCCATCCAAGGGGTGAGCTAGATGATGTGTTGATCAAAGTTGGGGAGTTCATATTCCCCGTTGATTTTATTGTTATGGACACACAACCTGTTGCTAACTCACGGAACTAAATTCCGGTGATTCTCGGTCGACCATTTTTGGCCACTTCCAATGCCGTAATAAACTGTCGCAATGGCTCCATGACTCTATCCTTCGGGAAGACGTCTAGTGAGTTCAATATTTACAAGTTAGGAAGTCTGCCCCCCGTGCCTAATGCTAGTACACGAGAAGTTTGCTCTATTCACGAAATCACGCAGGAGGACTGCGAGTTTGAAAGTTTCTTGTTTGATGAGAACAGTTTTGACGCCACTAGTGCGTCCCTCCTTGAGCCTACCACAGTTGAGACAACCGATATTGATTATGAATGTTTCACTTTTTCGAATGATGACGACTCACAGCCCGAATATTAGTCGTTTGAATTTTTGGAATAGTTAGTTGAACCATCCAAATCGGTTGTTTGCGGTGATTTCGAACCTGTGTTGGAGTCCTTTGAGTTTGAGGTTGATTCCCCAATGATTCTTTCGCCTCCGAAACTCAAACTCATGTCCTTGCCGTCTCACCTTAAATATGCTTATATAGGTGAGAATGAGACCTTTCCCATTATAATATCAGCCTCTCTAGCCTTCGAGCAAGAAAACGCTATTTTAATGGTCTTACAAGATAGGCGGCAAGTTTTCGGTTGGACTATGGCGGACATCGAGGAGATTAGTTCCCTCATAATTGAATATCATATGCAATTGATGGATGATGCCAAGTCAATAAAGGACCCACAGAAATATTTTGGGGGTATTGCGGTGAGTCAATCTCCTCCTTTAGAAGTTGGACCACCCCCATTTCTTTTAATAAGCTATGAGAATGCCAATATTCCACTGACTGCGAATCATTCTCATTCTCATTTTGATTCATCACCACATCATATCTATTCACTTCCACACTTTCACTACCATCACTCCTATTTTCCCCAATTCTTTTTGGATCGGTATAACATGTTCTTCCACCAACCGACACTCTTTAGAGATAAATTTTTCGACTGGTTGGTGTTGATGTTTGTTCTGTGCGAAGTCTGGCAGTAAGGTCTAACATTGTTTCATTGAAGTTTGGGGGGGCTTTTCTGTATATATTTATGTTTTTCTTTTAACAATAAAATTTTTATTTTTAAAAATAAATAAACAGGGGAGTGCCGACATTTTGACCCTCTTGGTTTAGTATGACAGTGAGGACACTGTCAAGTTCAAGTTTGGAGGTATGCTCGGTACGTTTTCTTTCCTTTGCATTCATATGTACATTTTTGCATTTGCATATTTATTTGAAAACCCATAAAATTTGAAAAATTTCCAAAAATTTATAAAAAAATATTGTATTCAATTTTGGCCATATTTAACTTGAGTTTGACAAATAGGTTAACTAGCTACGAACAACTAGATCTTAGACTTGGTAAATTAAAAACCCTAGAAATATCCTTATTTAAAGATTAACGGTAGAAAGTATATGTCTTTGTAGTTTATTTAGAAATAGGCAAATTTTGAGTTCACTTTTTGGGCTAAGTTGAAATTAAGGAAAAATATTGATATTCTTATTAGAGTATAAGTTTGAAAAATAATTCCTGGCTTAAGTATGGATTCTGAAAATGTATACCTTACAAAATTGCATAATCACATACCTTAAAGCTTGGAATAGTAGAGAAGACCTTGAAATGCTCTTGTCTAAAAGTCCTTAGTACGAAGAAAATGAAAAATACAAAATCGAATAAAAAAATGAACACTGGTTTTGTGATTACTTAAGGCTAAAAATAGAAAAATATATAGCGAGGGTGCTTCATCACCTAGTACCTTAGACCAGCTGGTTTGGGAGTCACTGCTAAAGCCTTGGGTGTTGCAAAACTAGGACGTACGCTTTAAAATGCAAACGCATTTTGTAATCGGTCGTTGGTACCTCAAGAAGTATTAACGGTCGTATGAAGGATGTGTAAGAGAAATTAAAAATTCACCAATTAATAAGTGCTTTGGACAACGGACAAGGGTATGATTGCTTGATTTGAATTTCCAAGTGTAGGGGTGATCTATAAACACACGTGGGGATATGTGATTAGAGTTTAGATAAGAGAAAAGAATGAAGAATAGAACTTGTATCTTTAGTAGAGTTGATAGAAAAATTCCTAAGTGGAGATGGAACCCTAAAAAACTTAAGAGATGCCGAAAGCTGAGTGATTCTATAGAACATATATAATCTTAACTTAAATGATGAGGAAGTGTGAAGAATATGGATGGATAATTTACAAGTCGACGATAATAGAATTCCGTGTTATAAAACCTAATTGGAGAATTAATGTCGGAAAAGCCAAATTGATGGGATTTTGTGGGTGTAATCCACTGAAAACCCTCAGGAGACAACACTCCTCCTACTATGGACACCTAGAGGTTTAACGGCTTGTTGCACGTGCTCAGTGCAATCGCGTTTCCCTGCGAAAGTGCGGTTAGGTTTTATCGAGAATAAAAAATAAGTTTGCTCGAGGACGAGCAAAAGATAAGTTTGGGGGTATTTGTTCACACCATAATATTGCATTATTATATTCCCCATTCTTATTCTTTTTATAAATAAACAGGTGCTTTTGACGCATGTCTGCTACATGTTACAGGTTACAGGTTCTTGGACAGAAAACAGTGAAAACGATGAAAAGACGATACAAAAGTGGACTTTGATCAACAAACAAAAGACCCTTGATCAAGCCTACATCAAAGATAAAATTCACAAAGTACAAGGCAATGCAAGGTCCAAGATTACAAAGCAAACGGTTAAAGTCCACTACTAATTGTTCACTGAAGATCTGGAACTAATGTAGAAGCAAAATTGAGAAAAGATCCAAAGAATATAGAAGCCCAAGGAGCCCAGAACAAAACCAGGAATTTTCAGCACGTAAGCCCACCAATGGGCCGCGGAACCGCAGCCCATGCCAACCAATGTCGCGGTTCCGCGGCTGTCTAGTGCGCACGTCGGTGCAAACTTCTGGTGTCGGTGCGTCGGTGTGTGGGTTGGGATTTTTCGTGGGCATATCTGTAATTGCACATGTGCGAATCCCGTAACCCTAAATTACCCTGTTTCCTTATAAAATTGTAATCAAAATATTATAACCATATGCCTCTTTTCAATTAATAAAAATTCAGAATTAATTCAGTGGGAAGAGCATCGTTTCTGTAAGTTTTTATTTTTAATTTCTGCCTTAGTTGATAATTTAATTATTGCCCTAGATCTAATTAATCTTTTGCCCTAGTTTAATCTTGTGTAGAACCTTTTAATCTGCAGTAGATAATTATCCTTTAGATCTTAAAAAATTCACATAATAAAAATGCTATCTTTAATAGATCCCCTAATGAGCGAGTAATTTCCTCGCTTGTTGGGGTTAGGAATAAGGGAGGGGTTGAGAGATGAATATCTCTCATCTCTTTCAAGCCCAATAACTTATAACAAATAGAATTTCATGCATGCATGCATGATCCGCTCCCTACGGCACCCTACCCACGAGGTAACGGTGAAACCGTAGTATAAACGACGGACATCCATGACGTCCATGAAGGTTATAACAATTAGTAGGAAAGGACGGACAAGGATCTAGAGGAAGAAACTTCGTTTCTTCCCAATCATCCTAATCCCCTTTACTAATAATTGTTATAACTTCTAAAAGGATTTAATCGAAGGCATTGAAAGAGGTGTTAATATCAATCTTATCAAACCTTATTTTAGACCTAACCCTAGCAAGTTCTTTAACCATCGTACAACTTAGTTTTTAAAATCAATCAACAAAAACTTTCTCTCCAAATGGCTGATCGATCAATCGCCCATCGAAGGTGTGAGCTAGAGGATGTGTTGATCAAAGTTGGGGAGTTCATATTCCCCGTTGATTTTATTGTTATGGACACACAACCTATTGCCAACTCACGGAACCAAATTCCGGTGATCCTCGGTCGACCATTTTTGGCCACTTCCAATGCCGTAATAAACTGTCGCAATGGCTCCATGACTCTATCCTTCGGGAAGACGTCTAGTGAGTTCAATATTTACAAGTTAGGAAGTCTACCCCCCGTGTCTAATGCTAGTACACGAGAAGTTTGCTCTATTCACGAAATCAAGCAGGAGGACTGCGAGTTTGAAAGTTTCTTGTTTGATGAGAACAGTTTTGACGCCACTAGTGCGTCCCACCTTGAGCCGACCACAGTTGACATAACCGATATTGATTATGAAAGTTTCACTTTTTCGGATGACGACGACTCACA
The DNA here is from genome assembly GCA_030015575.1 of Agapanthus africanus. Classification (NCBI taxonomy): domain Eukaryota; kingdom Viridiplantae; phylum Streptophyta; class Magnoliopsida; order Asparagales; family Amaryllidaceae; genus Agapanthus; species Agapanthus africanus. The sequence continues at coordinate 243,401,508 of CM057347.1, read as the reverse complement.
GCCCGAATATGAGACTTTTGAATTTTTGGATGAGTTAGTTGAACCATCCGAATCGGTTATTTGCAGTGATTTCGAACCTGTGTTGGAGTCCTTTGAGTTCGAGGTAGATTCCGCAATGATTCTTTCGCCTCCGAAACTCGAACTCATGTCCTTACCACCCCACCTTAAATATACTTACATAGGTGAGAATGAGACCTTTCCCATTATAATATCAGCCTCTCTAGCCTTCGAGCAAGAGAACACTATTTTAAAGGTCTTACAAGATAGGCGGCAAGTTTTCAGTTGGACTATGGCGGACATCAAGAAGATTAGTTCCCTCATAATTGAATATCATATGCAATTGATGGATGATGCCAAGTCAACAAAGGACCCACAGAAACATTTTGGGGGTATTGTGGTGAGTCAACCTCCTCCTTTAGAAGTTGAACCACCCCCATTTCTTTTAATAAGCTATGAGAATGCCAACTTTCCACTGACCGCTGATCATTCTCATTCTCATTTTGATTCATCACCACATCATATCTATTCACTTCCATACTTTCCCTACCATCACTCCTATTTTCCCCAATTCTTTTTGGATCGGTACAACATATTCTTCCACCAACCGACACTCTTTACAGATAAATTTTTCGACTGGTTGGTATTGACGTTTGGTCCATGCAAAGTTTGGCAGTAATGTCTAACATTGTTTAAATGAAGTTTGGGGGGGCCTTTCTGTATATATTTTTGTTTTTCTTTTAACAATAAGATAAAAAAATTAAAAAATAAATAAACAGGGGAGTGCGGACATTTTGACCCTCTTGGTGCAGCATAACAGTGAGGATACTGTCAAGTTTAAGTTTGGGGGTATGCTCGGTACGTTTTCTTCTTTCGCATTCATCTGTACATTTTGCATTTTTATTTTGAAAAAAAAACCCATAAAAATTTTTGAAAATATCAAAAATTATAAAAATAAATGTATTCAATTTTGACCATATTTAACTTGAGTTTGACAAAATAGGTTAACTGGCAAAGAACAACTAGATCTTAGACTTAGTAGATTAAAAACCCTAAAAATAACCTTCTTTAAAGATTAACGGTAGAAAGTATATGTCTTTGTAGTTTTTTTAGAAATAGGCAAATTTTGAGTTCACTTTTTGGGCTAAGTTGAAAAAAAGGAAGAATATTGATATTTTTATTAGAGTATAAGTTTGAAAAATAATTCCTAGCTTAAGTCTATATTCTGAAAATGTATACCCTACAAATTGCACAATCACGCACCTTGAAACTTGGAATAGTAGAAGAGACCTTGAAATGCTCTTGTCTAAAGTCCTTAGTACGAAGAAAATAAAAAAAAATGTGTGTGAATAAAGAAAAAAAATGAACACTGGTCTTTGTGATTACTTAAGGCTGCAAAAATAGAAAAAATATTTAGCAAGGGTGCTTCATCACCTAGTGCCTTAGACCAACTGGTTTGGGAGTCACTGCTAAAAGCCTTGGGTATTGCTAGACTAGGAATTACGCTTTAGAGTGCAAATATATCTTGTAATCGATTGTTGGTACCTCAAGAAGTATTAACAGTCGCATGAAGGATGTGTAAGCAAAAATTCATTAAGAATTCACCAGTTAATTAGTGCTTTGGACAACGGATAAGGGTATGATTGCTTAATTTGAATTTCCAAGTGTAGGGGTGATTTATACACACACGTGGGGATATATGATTAGAGTTGAGATAAGAGAAAGGAATGAAGAATAGAACTTGTATCTTTAGTGGAGTTGATAGAAAAATTCCTAAATGGAGATGGAACCTTAGAAGGAAAACTTAAGAAATGCCGACGGCTGAATGAGTCTATCAAACATATATAATCTTAAGTTAAATGATGAGGAAGTGTGAAGAATATGGGTGGATAGTTTACAAGTTGACGGTAATAGAATTCCTTGTTAGATAACCTAATTGGAGAATTAAAGTTAAAAAGCCAAATTGATAGGATTTTGTGGGTAGTATCCGCTGAAAACCCTCAGGAGACAACACTCCTCATACTAGGGACACCTAGAGGTTTAACAGCTTGTTGCACGTGCTCAGTGCAATCGCGTTTCCCTGCGAAAGTGCGGTTAGGTTTTATCGAGAATAATAAGTTTGCTCGAGGACGAGCAAAAGATAAGTTTGGGGATATTTGTTCATATCATAATATTGCATTTTATATTCCGCATTCTTATGCGTTTTATAAATAAACATGTGCTTTTGACGCATGTCTGCTGCATATTACAGGATACAGGTTCTTGGAGCGAAGACAGTGAAAAAGACAAAAGATGATACAAAAGAGGGATTTTTGACCAACAAGTAGAGGGATCCTAGTCAAGCCTAGACAAAGAACAATTCACAATTGTACAAGGCAACGCATGGTCCGAAATGTCAAAGGAAACAATTAAAAGACCACTACAAGTTTCACTGAAAGATCTGGAGAAAACACAGAAGCCAATTGAAGAAAAGAACTATAGAAATAAAGAGCCCAAAGCATATAGAATGAGCCAAGAAAAATTCACCAGATGATCTCACTAAAGGGCTGCGGAACCGCGGCCCTACCCCCACATTTGCCGAGGTTCCGTGGCCATCTGACGCACGTGTCAGCGCAAATTTCTTCTGGCGGTGCGTCGGTGGTTTTGTTGGGATTTTTCGGGGGTATATCTGTAATAGCACATATGCGGGCAATTGTAACCCTAATTTTTCCCATTCCCTATAAAATGTATTCTAGAGATTGTATTAGGGATGCCTCTTTTCATGAAATAAAATTCAGATTATTTTGAAGATCTAAGAGCATCATTTCTGCAAGTCTTTTTTTTTCCTGCCTTAGTTTATCGTTAAATTCTTGCCTTAGATAAATCCTACCATTGCCCTAGTTTAATTTAGTATAATCTTTCTTAAACTGCAGTAGGTAAGTTATTTTAAAATGTTATTTTTAAAAGATCCCCTAATGAGCGAGTAATTTCCTCGCTTGTTAGGGTTAGGAATAAGAGAGGGATTGAGAGATGAATATCTCTCATCTATTTCAAGCCCGATTATTTTTAATAACAAGAACTTCATGCATGCATGCATGATCCGCTCCATATGGCACCCTACCCATGAGGTAACGGTGAATCCGTAGTATAAAGGACCGGACATGCATGTCTTCAATGAAGGTTAGAGCAAATACTAGGAAAGGACGGACAAGGATCTAGAGGAATAAACTTCGTTTCTTCCCAATCATCCTAATCCCTTTTTCTAATAGTTGCTATAACTTCTAAAAGATTTCATTTAGGGCATTGAAAGAGGTGTTAATATTAATCTTACCAAACCCCACCTTTGACCTAACCCTAGCAAGTTTCTTTATCATCATATAACTTATTTTTAGATTCAATTAAAACAAAACCAAACAACCATTGGAATCAACTCGTAAGAACACTTAGGAAAATTACACATCCCTGTGGACCGACCCGTATTCACCGGCTAGCTGCAAAGCGACGCCGTTTCTGATTGCGGTAAAAATATTTTTGATCTTAAAAACCTACACATTAATCAAATGGCGCCATTGCCGGGGATGGCGTAAAATTTCTTTTGTGTAATTTCGGGTTGATATAAATTTTAAAAATCATAAAAATCTGAAAATAGAAAAAAATACAAAAACATTTTATCAATTTTTATTTGTTTGAAAGGTTTTATTGTTTGAATCTTGCAGGAACAGCGAAGAATCTCTGATCTGAAAATTTACAGAGGGCAAATCAGAAAAGTTCACATTAGAACGGAGGGGAAATTCGATAACAGAACAGTGCAATGTTTATCTGTTCGGGATTGCTTTTTGAAGTTGCCAGTATTTATCCGTTCGATTAAACATTAGTTTTAATATTTAATTATTGGTTGTTGTTGATATATCATTTTTTCTAAAATTCCATTCATTCTTGTTGTGGCCGAATTCATTGTGAGGAAGTGGCATTGATTTTTGTCTTGAGGATGAGTCATTTGTTGGTTGCTTCTAGATTGTGGTGAGGTGTAATTTGTGACTCGCTTAAGCATTAAATTCTTTTTTAATGCTTAGGATATTATGTGTTGATCTTTTGTGAGATATTTTCTTTATGGTCACCTTCACTCATTCTTGTGCTCACACCCCCCCATCATTGGCCGACCCCACCCAATTCAGCTCTCTAAATTGGCCGAGCCTCATTTGAGGTAAAAGATTGATAAAATGCAAATTCCAAGTTCAATTTCATCACCCCCAATGGCAACTTCAATTTACCTTTACCCAATGGCTTGGGTGCCTTGAGACAAACTATTCTATACACTCTCTACTTCAATTTTAGACATGTCGGCTAGCATACTTCATGTCCGAGTTGCCTCGGTTTAGAAGCGAGAGCCCGTATAAAGATTCGTTGACGTGGTGCCACCTCGACGAGGAGACAGGAGATCGAAGATGCCGCAAGGAGCGTGGGATGATGGCTAAAGACCGAAGGACATGGATCGATCGGTATAGCCATTCTATCATTTTACAGTTTGCTGGTTTAGCGTTAATGGCAAGATCCGGGTTACAGTCTATGTTAGCGCCAGTTTATGAAAAAGTTTTTATTCCGCGTTTGGCCTCAGATTATTGGCCGGGACACTACCGTAGACTTATATGGTATCAGAGACACGCCATTAACATTTACTAGCTTGTTCTAACAAGTTTAAAACATCGATCGAACGAAATTTCCAAAACTGTAATTCTAAATTTAAAGTTTCTGTCGAAATTTTTTTGTCGTCTATAAATTATTTTGAGTATGTCAGAAAATCGAGCAGGCACTTCTAATACTGCAGAAGAAATTTGATAAACTGATCCCACAAAACCGCCGTGGAACCGCCGCAGAACCTATGGGTGTGCCGCAGTTCTGCCGCCGTTTTGGTGCTTCAGTGCACCATTTTTCTTCTGGGTGTCTTTCATGTGGAATTCTGGTTTCTCGAATATATTTTTTGGGCCCAGATTTGTTTGAGTACTGGATATGTACTTGGGGCCCACTTCTGGATGTTTTGTCGACCGAGATTTTAAATATGTTAGTTTACAGTGCTTATATTATACCTGTGACCGTGAATGTCATTAGAGCAGTAAATCTTGTGTAATTGCTATAGTCCTTTTAGACGGGTTTGCGAACATGACATTCACGTTGATGTTCTGTATTGTGCTATGATGTTGCGGATTTGTCGTGGTGGATAGCTGTGTGCAATGGTAGTGCAGTCTGGCTTTATTTATACATTTGATATCGCAGGGTGAGCGTCCAACATGTAGACGGCCGTCCCTGCCTGTTTGTATATTATTTTTTTGGGAACGACCGGGTTTAGGTCGATGTACCCGTTGTACATATTTTCATTTCTGTACTAAGTTTACCCCACGGCGGAGTGCACAGATAACTGGGTTCTTGAGGGTAACGGGTGTGCATGTCATGTCTTTGAGAGGGTGGTGACCTTACTCTAGGATTGGCAGGCTATTCGCCGCATTCGTAGGGGGTTTAGGTTGACCCAAGAAGGGGTGCTCAAGTTACCGGATTCTGGGAAGTACCAGGTGATCCATTCACTTTGCTGAAGGGGGCTGCCTCGCTTCAGGTTTTGGCGGGTAACTTGCCGCACCTGTAGGGGTCTAGGATTTCATTCCACAGGCTATCCACACGACCAGGGGAACGTCGGGTTTCAGTTATGGCTCCGTGAAACCCGGGGCTCCTAGATTATCTATATTGTTCTGTGATGCTTATTACTTTTCTGTAATGTTGCATTTATCACGTCTGGAGCGATTATTGCATATTGGTATATATACTAGTAGATGTTGTATATGTTTTACACCCATGCTAGTCCAGTCCCCGCTCTGTCGTTAGTTAAGTAACCTAACGGATGATGACGGGACCCAGTGGCGAATGCGGATGGCATATACGTACATTTTATTTTTGTTCGTTTCCGTTGTGATTAATTGATGGGACTGCATTGATTTTGATCAATGCAAGGAAAACTAACCTTTTTGATGTTGTTGGAACAGTTTTCAAAAAGTGTTATTACAAGGACGTTTTCTTTTGTTTTGCACAGTGGTATTCAGTTGGAATATCCTGCACCTCATTCGATGAGGCAAGGGCCGAGATCCCTTCACCGGGAGTGACCCCTTGGGCAGAAGTTTTCGTCTGGGTAATAACTTCACTATAGTCGATTACTTGTTTGCTTTGCATCGCGGTATTCAGTTGGAATATCCTGCACCTCATTCCACGAGGAAAGAGCCGAGATCCCTTCACCGGGAGTGACCTTTTTAGCAAAGGTTTTCGCCACTATATTTTTGTAAAAAGCTATCAGGTTCCTTCTACGAGATCAAGTTCATTACGTTAATGGTTTTTCGCCAAAAAACAGCCGTAGCTCTCCGTCATTTCAGACGGGTAGCATTTAGTATTCATGCTATGTTTGTTGGCCCTTAGTCAAGGCATAGTGGATGGTAGCTACTTGTTACCTGTCTGTTGCATACATAGATGCGCTGGTTTGGGACAGCCGTACAGCCTTGTTGGCCCTTAGTCAAGGGCGAGTATGGGTGGGTTCAAATTAACCTGGACAATGACGGGTAGAACTTGACATGTGACTTATGATATTTTGGCCCTTAGTCAAGGTCATAAGACCATGGGGCAAAAATCAATATCGGGTGTTTCTAAAGAAACTGAAACTTGCTAGGCATGCGGATACCTTCTGGAGTGTGATAACGTGAGTGGATTCCTTCACGTTATCAAGCGATGTGAGTTGGATCCCGATTCCCACTGATGAGTTGGTTTACTCTTCGGGTGATCCCGACTAATTCTTCTTTCAGGTTTGGAGGAGAATTTGACGATCCGGTGGGAGGTTTCCTGATTAGATAAAGCTATAACCATTCTGATCTAGGTTAAGGTGCACGCAGAGTATTTCTTTTCTCTCTCTCTTTGGCAGCGACCATGGCTCGACCCTAGACTATGACTCAGTAACCAAGTTAACCGAACATTTTTAAAACACTGTTTTTTGGATTGTCTAAATTGCATACATCATTGCCATTCCTTCTTTTACCCTTTGCATTTCTCCAGAACACCTCGTATTACTACGAACATCCACTTCTAGTGGATAAATCCATCGTATGGTTATATACGAACTCGAAGGGACTTCTTTGAGGATGGATTCAGGTTCTCGAGATATTGAATTGGTTTATTCAATTGTCTTTTATCATCACCTTCTCTCAAGTTGCGAGGGCTCCTTGGTTTAGGAGGGTACACCTATTACGCTTATTGGATAGTCTTCTTCTAAACCATAAGGAGGTGCCGAAAGGTAGGGAAAGGAGAAAATCAATTAGCCTAAGTAGAGTATACAGAAGGTAATAAGTAGATACATATGAAGGGATTAAAAAGAAGGAAAGTAAATTGTGACTGCTATCATTCACGACCAAACCGCGTAGTTCATCGCCACTCCTATTTCGCCTTTTCTTTTCTCCTGTTGAGGAGGAATAGAATAAGGTTTATTCAGGTTGTCTTTTATCATCAGCTTCTCTCAGGTTGCGAGTACTCCTAGGATTATGAGAGTACACCTATTACGCTTATTGGATAGTCTTCTTCCAAACCATAGCCTGGTGCCGAAGGGTAGGGAAGGAAGAAAACCATTAAGCCTAACGATGGTGTACAGAAGGTAACGACTAAAGAAAAATAAAGGAATTTAGAGAGATGGAAACGAAATATACGGTTCCAGTCATGAATATGGATAATGGAAGAGGCATTACTAGGAATATCAGGATAACCCTTCGAAACTTTTTCATGTTTCAGTTTCACTGTGCATTGTTAATAGAAAACTAATTTCCTAATTAGACACATGCTCCAGGGTATGTATTTACCAGGTATGATTCTCAGATCTGTATAGTTTTACAGATTATGAGTGGGAGTAAGTTATTGGGAATTTGGTAATCATCCTCATTATATTGGAATTCGTTGTAATTGGTGATATTTGAGGAAATCGCCTCGGTTTTTGCCAGACGACAAGTATTTGGTTTAGAGTATCCGTTGTTGTGCACCAATTTCAAACTGATATATCTGTACGTTTATTTTTATAAAGTGAGATATAACTTTTTGAAATTATGTCCATGACATTTACCTATATCAGTTGATGGTTAGGTTAGGAGCATTGAACAACGGTGTAATTCTTCATTACCATAAGTATAGTTTTCAACCTATGATGCACAGGGTTTGAGTTAATCGACTCAGGGGTCTCATACAGAGTATTGTATGTTGTCCAGTGTCAATTAGGACAAAAGGGTTGGTACTCATACTATATTCTGTTTACTTGTGACTTGTCTAGTTTTTAGACAAGTGTTTCTTAGAAATACAAGGTCTAAGTTTTGAGAAGTTATAGGTAAAAGAATAAAGTAGAGAACCAGGTGTCGCAAGTATCGGGATTCTTCAAGGAGATCGAAGATGTAGATACTTATGATTGGTATTCGTTTGATAGTAATGATTTTGAGAAACTTGTTTCTCTTTCAGGTTACTCATAATTGGATAAACTCCTAAGTTGAGTAATGCCGATCGTCCTCTCTCCATTTTGTTGACATGCACTGGAGATAGCTGCATGATTTGAATCTAGTTCCAATTAAATCAGTGCATATGTTTCTATATTGGATATAGAATGGTTCATATCTTAATGATGTTAAGGTACGGGGAGTTGTCCGGCTTATGTTTAAAACCAGACTCTGGATAACTCAAGGCACGTTTCTGTAATGGCTGTTTGTGTGTTAACCCGGGCTTCAATGAGGGTTGATTTTCTACCATATGGAAGATCAATAGTGATATTGTTCTTGACTCGCCACAGTTTTTGTAAAATGGACTTTTTCAAAAAACAGTTGTGTGAGTATAGTAGAACTGGAAGTGATTCTAGAACCACAGATGATTACGGAAAATTTAATAGAACCTAAAGATTCAATCAAGTTTGACATTCCATTAGCCACTTCGCAGATATGATGGGTAACCTCAGGCACCCGAGAGGTACTCAGGTAGCCTCAAGGACGGTGACAGGGAGGTTCTTGTTTACCCAGAATTGCCATTGCTGCTATTCCAGACTATGAGACCCGGCAGGAGAATGAGTATAGCGTCATTCTAAACTAGCTTTAGAAGTGCACATGTATATAACTCTGCCAGAGGGTTGTAGTAGTCAGTGGGAGCAGCGGAAGCATAGTGGACAAGTAGCTTATGTCTATTTATTGACTAAAGCAGATATAGCAGAGATAGATCATCTATTTTTGATGTGACTGTCATGGGTTTGACATCATCAGAATAGGGGATGGATCTGTTAAGAAGGTAGTAAAGTGTGACGTCCTGGTATTTGGATGACATACACAGAGTAGGAAGTAAAATTCTTATACTACGATCGGTTATACTGTGGTTGTCACACAGTTTTTTCTCCACATAAGATATGGATATAATATTTGTCATTCTGGTTACTAGATCTATGGTTTTAGATCTAGATTTGAGTAGTTTCCCAATCTTGGTACTTAGACAGTATTCTTAATGTGTTTTAGAATGGACGACTCCTGGCATGGTGGTGTACCTGCAGGTGATGGAGTCACCTTCTCTAAAGGTGTCTTACAGACTAAAGGGGAGAAGGATGTGCATGATTAACATATCACTTGCTTAGGCAATTGAGTTGATCATGAGATGTCAAGTACCATACCAGATGTTGTTTTTGTACTAGATGAAATAGGTTGATATTAATCCAATCCTGGAGAAACGGTAGAAAGCAATTTTAGAACATAAATGGATGTTCTATGGATTTGATAACAGCAGTCTCTTTTAGGAGACGGTTATCATTCTAGGCTTCCAAGATGATATGGATGACTGAGTGATTGTCAGAGTTATAGTTTTTCCTCTGACGAGGTGCAGTAGTTTGGATAGGTGGTCCAAGCGGATACTGAGGGAGGCATGGTGCATGATATTGATTAAGTTCAGTTGACGATACAGTCCAAGAAATTTGGATTTGCAGTTCATTCATGAACTAGGTCCCATCAGATATCCACACATATTCTAAGACAGGTATTGCTCAATTTGGGAGATGGCTTCCTCCGCGAACTTGAGATTAAGAGAGACATAGAAAGAAACATCTGGGCGGATCCACTCACTGAGGCTATTTCTCGAACACAATAGTTTTACAAACGAGCTTTGTGACACTGATTAGTAGAGGAGTTGGGTGTTCGGTATCACACGGGCTGTGAGTATGCGACATCGCAATAATTAGCCTTAAGTGCAAGTGGGAGATTGTTGGATACAGTGCCCTTAAAGTCAATTATTGGATCGCAGGTACGTGATTGCAATGATCGAGGGAGGACCTATACCGGTAGGACAGTCTTACTCGAGATGATAGTATGCTATTTGGTTTATCTTTATCATCGTGTACTGCTTTAGGTGACATTATAGATCACTATTACACATTGATAGAGCCCATAAGATCCTTCTTGACTACCAACAGTATGAGGGCGATCATATACGTGAGAGTTGGGTAGTCTATAAGCACATCCTTAAAAGTGGTCCCTAGTCGTGGGTGTTTCGAGACAGGGCATCGATACTCTGGAGTAGACTAGTGTATACAGTCGAGACCCCGACGAGGGACGGTGGCCAGTCTCACAAGCCATAGGTGTCAGGTTGTTCACCTAAGATATATACAGGTGCTCATTGGGTTATGAGTGCACCGGACAAGACTCGCCGGGAACTTGCTAGCTGGTATTATACCTAGCGTCAGATAACAGTTACCTGGTGACATGTGTACAGGTTAGTTCATCGACCTGAGATCGTCATTTGTTGCGTGTGAGTTCCCACTGTGCTTTGATTATTACCCTACCAGGTCTCAAAGGAGTCATGCAAACAGGTTTTAGTTGGGTACAATCCGAAGCCACATGGAGGCAGTAAGTGGATCGGCAGGGGTTTCGTCTCTCCCGGTATTGGGGGTGAGATCGCGTTGTGTCTAGGAGAGCCATTACACAAAGCCCTCGGCCGAGGCAGGAGATTTATTGGTAAGTACTCCAGTGGTATCTCAGGGTGTTCGGGGATACACTCCGACACGACTTATACCGCTATTGGGGGTCTGACGTTCCCAGCCCCTAGGCCCAATATGCGATGCACATAGTCGAACGGACCGGACTGTACGGATAATGTCACTGATAGTCTCGGTAGGGTTCTAGGATGAGTTCGCTCATCGGCTTCCCTTTCGGTCAGTATATAGGCAGCCGTTACGTACAGCTAGTATCACTGACGGCTTGTAATTAAATCCACTGCCAGCGTATTGACGAGTCTTTAGAGTCCCCCACAGATAGTTTTCCAAGTTCGGGCGAAACGTTGTAGAGGCCGTATGGTTTTATGACAGGGTTTGAATATGCACGTGCACTTGTGCACGTGTCATGGTTCGAACAGATAATACTGGTGGGCTTTGGTTTAACCCGGATCCTCGTATTATATTGTGTAGGAATACTTTTTTGTCTCATTGCATTTCGTATTCGGTCGGAATAAAAATGCAGGTATGTATATAATGTTGTGGGGTAATCTTGTAATTTGTTATGGGTTTGCTTTTTGAAGTTGCCAGTTTTTCTCCGTTCGATTAAACATTAGTTTTAATGTTTAATTATTGGTTGTTGTTGATATATCATTTTGGCCAAAATTCCTTTCATTCTTGTTGTGGCGGAATTCATTGTGAGGAAGTGGCATTGATTTTTATCATGAGGGTGAGTCTAAGGTTGGTTGCTTCTAGATTGTGGTGAGGTGTAATTTGTGACTCACTTAAGCATTAAATTCTTTTGTAATGCTTAAGGTATTATGTGTTGATCTTTTGTGAGATATTTTCTTTATGGTCACCTTCACCCATTCTTGTGCTCACCCCCTATCATTGGCCGACCCCACCAAATTCAGCCCTCTAAATTGGCCGAGCCTCATTTGTGGTAAAAGATTGATAAAATGCAAATTCCAAGTTCAATTTCATCACTGCAAATGGCAACTTCGATTTACCTCCACCCAATGGCTTGGGGGCCATGAGATAAGCTATTCTACACACTCTCTACTTCAATCTTAGACATGTTGGCTGGCAAATTTCATGTCCGTGTTGTCTCGGTTTAGGCGCGGGAGCCCGTATAAGGATTTGTTGATGTGGTGCCACCTCGACGAGGAGACAAGAGATCAGAGATGCCGCAAGGAGCGTAGGAGATAGCTAAAGACCGAAGGACACAGATCGATTGGTATAGCCATTCTATCATTTTACAGTTTGCTAGTTTAGCGTTAATGGAAAGATCCGGGTTACAGTCTATGTTAGCGCCAGTTTATGGAAAAAAAAATTATTCCGCGTTTGGCCTCAGATTATTGGCCGGGGCGCTACCGTAGACTTACACACACCTGGTGCACGAAACGCGCCACGACAACGCCACAAATCACCACTAGGGTCGCAATACGTGAAAACCACTAATCCTAGTACCTACTCGTACGAATTTGCACATTCACAAAATACTAATTATAATATGAAATAGGTGGTAATTCACCAAAAGCTCAAACTCACATTAAAATCTATTTTTCCGAAAACCTAGTAAGCAAAAAAATACCATTTTAGTACAAAACTTGATGTTTTAACAATTCTAATGGCCACAATGTTCATCAATTATCTTAATTGGCCACATAAACATTTACTAGTTTTTTAATCTCACTTATTTTCATAGTTCTAAAAATATAGCTTGCAAAATAGCTTATTTTGGACAATTCAAAAGTAGAAATTTGTAATAGCAACTAGCTTAGATTTTTGCATGACATAACATGCTAATCTACTCATCACAACCATAATCCAAAGATCAAAACCCTAACTTAATTCAAAACCTTTCTTGAATTTCCAAGCTTGCAATTACAACCTAATTAACACTTAATTGAAATCTTTGATTAGAACAAGTATCAATTAGAGTAGGGTTATACCTCAAACTAGTTTGAAATGAGATCTACACTTGCAAAACATATCCCCAAAATACCATCTTGCTCCAAAGATTCAAGCTAGCAGTGGCCAAGGAATAATGGGTATGGGTTAAATTTGGGATTAGTGATGTTTTATGTGGAATTTGAAGGTATTATTGTGGATTTTAGAGGTGTAGAATGTGAAGATTTGGAGAGGGGAGGGCTGCTGTTGCTGCTGGCCAAAATTGAGGGGGTGAGGGGGTGTGTGTGAGAGTGGGAGTGTGTAGAAAAGTTCATGCCTCAAGTCAACTAACACCATACCTCTATCTCCTCATTTTCTTTTCATTTTAAGATTTCCTTTCTATTAATTTTGAGAGCAAAAGTGTTGGGGACTTTGGGAGATTGGGCTGCTCAAGGTGGGCTCGGCCAAGCCACATGGTGGAAGGGTGATGTGTGTGAGTGAGTGAGAGAGCAAGGAAAATAGACACCTCACCTCAATTTCTAACTATATTAATTTATTTTCACAATTTAAGCCTTTTTCTTTCATATTTCCTAAAACCGTCTTGACAATTTCTTCTCATTTCAAAAACATCATGTTACATCTTGATTTAATATGTCATGATGCATAAAACTTGTATTAACCCATTCCAGTATATAATTATCCCTAATTAAATGTATTAGTATAGGCTTAAAATAATATTTAATATAATTAATTACGGAATTTTTTTTAAACTAGAAATTTACAAGTGACCAAATACTAGCAATTACATAGCTAGAGTAGGTATATTTAAGTCTATGAAGAAAAATAATTATATCTGGGTTTTACGAAAAACACCCGTTATTTTACCGATTATCCGAACTTTCACCTAAACGATTTTGAAAACGTTACAGAAGGCTTAGTATATAGTGGGAGTAGTGGAAAGGTGTGCAAGCTGCTTAAATCCATCTACTTGTTAAAGCAGGTATCGTGGACCTGGAACATCTGTTTTGATGTTGTAGTCAAAGAGTTTGACTTCATCAAAAACGTAGATGAACCATGTATCTATAAGAAGGTGGTAGAGAGAAAGGTTGACTTCCTCGTATTGTACGTGAATGACATACTCTTGATAGGAAATGATGTTCCTATGCTGCACTCGGTCAAGCTCTTCGTATCATATAGATTTTCAATGAAAGATCTATGTGATGCCTCCTACATTTTGGGAATTAAGATCTATAGAGATAGATCTAAGAGGATACTGGGATTGTCCTAATCCAGGCACATTGAGACCTTAATAAAGAGATTTAGTATAGAAGAATCCAAGCATGGGTATTTACCCACGATCTCTGGGCTCACTTTCTCCAAAGAGATGTCTCATAAGACTGATTTGGAGAGAGCTCGCATGCAAGGGATACCCTATGCTTCGGCAGTAGGCTCTATCATGTACGCGAGGCTATGTACCAGACCCGATGTAGCATACTTACTATGTGTAGTGAATAAGAATCAGGCAGATCCTGGAGAGAATCACTGGACAGTTGTGAAGAACATTCTCAAGTATTAATGAGATGTTCTTTGTGTATGGTAACGGAGAACTCCAGGTGGAGTCCTTTACTGATTCGAGCTTCTAAAGTGATAAGGACGACTCTAAGTCGCACTCGGGATTTGTCTTTACCCTCAATGGAGGGGCGGTGTGTTGGAAGAGTTCCAAACAGGAAACCGTGGTAGACTCTACGATGGAGGCTGAATACATCGCTGCCAACGATGCGGCCAAAGAGGCTGTCGGGATGAAGAAGTTCGTAACTGAACTTGGAGTGGTTCCGTCCATTGAGCATCCAATACCTTTGAATTGTGATAACAATGGAGCTGTGGCTTTGGCCAAGGAACCCAGATCCCATCAGAGATCCAGGCATATTCTGAGGCGGTATCACCTGATCCGGGAGATAGTTGATCGCCGCGTGATCGAGATCAGGAGAGTTGACGCGAAGGACAATATTGCGGATCCACTCACAAAGGCCATACCCTAGATACAATTTGAAAGACTTTTCAGTTTGTTGGGTATGAGATATTCAACAGCTGGCCTTAGTGCAAGTGGGAGATTGTTAGTTATGTATATGCCCTAGAGGCCATTGTTGTACATATGATTATATTATAGTGGATGCTTGGATATATATAGAAAGGACTTTCTTGCTCGATATGATAGTATGATATCTGGTTTCACTTTGTCTTAACATGTTGTCTTGTATTCGTTTACTGTCTTGCTCTCACATGTTGATAAAACGCTTAGGATATATACTCGACTACTAGGACTATGATGCAGATTATACTAGTAGGGCCAGGGTAGTCCAAGAGTACATCCTATAACTATTCCTAGTCGAGGGTGTATCGAGACAGGGCATCGATACTCCAGAGTAGACTAGCGTATACGCAACTTGACCTATATGATGGGCGATGGATGATTCCATATCCATTGGTGTTTGACATCAAAGATGGTGTACGGGTGCTCAATGGAGACTGGGTACACTGAAAAGACTCGCTGAGAACTCTTAGATGGTATTATACCTATCGTCAGATAGCAGTTCTCTGGTGACACTGGTACATGTTAGTCTGTAGAACCGAGATCGTATTAGAGTATTGTATGATTCCCACTGTGCTTTGATTTCCACCTTACCACGTTCATGAGAACACGCAAAACGGCGGCTTTTGGGTACAGTCCCGAATCACATGGAGGCAATGAGCGATAGGACGGGTATCGCCTATCCCGGTATTGGGGGTTGATCTTGCGCTGTGTTCAATTGGCTATAACTGGATGTCTCTGGCCAGGGCTGATATGGAGATCTACTGGTAAGTGTTATCAGTAGTTCATGACCCGTTATGAGCCTCACATCGACACGACTTATCGGTTACTGTGGTCTGACGTTTACCACCAATAGACTGGATATGCGACATATCAGACGAAGTGACCAGACTGTATGGTGGAGTTACTGATTGGATTCACTGTAGTGTGTGCAGGCTTGCTTGTTGATCTTCTGAACGCTCAATACTCGGGTGGCTGTTACGTATAGCTGACCACTTGCAGCTTGTGGGTGTTTGATATGATCATCGCCTACTGCCGGCGTATTGACGATTCTTTAAAGTCCTACACAGAGGTTTCCTGGCTCAGGCAAAACAGAGTAGGAGCACATACGTGATATGTGGGGAACCGAGAATAATACGTGTATGTGATACCGTATTCGATTCTCGCGATATGAGATATCGGCCGGGTATATGTGATATAGCCGGGTCATCGGATCAAGTGTTGATTCGATGAACTGATACTGTAGGGTTAGCTTAGCACCTTAGCATGGTTTTGGAAAGCATCAATCATGCTACTTTAAAATTTTTGGGGTGGTAAACAAACCAACCAAGTAATCGAACTAGAGAATTAGGGTTAAACATGATATGTAAACTCTTTACATTTATGTGAACAAGGAATAAAACCTTTGTAGACCGGTCCTTCACATCAATAGCTCTGTGTAGTAGTCCCTTCGCTGCGATCACGAACTCCTACACTCTAGAGAGGCTCCACAAGATGTACGGAACAAGCTTGCATCGAAGTCTTTGAGGTCGAAGATGATCTACGTCGAGGAGACGCTACCTCATGCTACCTCTTCACAAATTGTGAGATTAGTAAAGCAAACACCCTAGACTAAATAGCAAATAGTAGAGGATGATTAAGTAAGAATTGGGCTTACTTTAGATTTATTTTTCTCACAAGTTATCATCACTTAGAAAAAACTAGCAAGCTTTTTTCAAGTGAGGAAGAAGAAGAAGTGATGAAGAGATGAATGAACTCATGAGGTTAGAAATGCAACCATGGTTTGTGTATGCCATGCACTAACCATTGTACAGACTTAACCATAGGTATGTGTTAAGGGTTGGGTCAAAAAATATCTTAAGCTTGACAAACAAGTGGATTAAGTCAAAGTTTTCCACAAGCTTCTCCAAACTTCAACCATGACTCATTATCCAAATGTTTGAATTACTAAAAAAAAATAAAACCCTAACTTAACCCTAGCATGGTGTGAGTCTCATACATACATGTTGCATGTGTAACCTAGCATGACAAAACAATATATATCACATATATATTTTATGCAAAAAGAAAAAAATACATTTAACATATATCACATATATATCAATGTATCATCAAGTGAGAAAAAGTAATACTTTAGTGAGCTAATATTAGTTAATGTAATGTAATATATCAAACTATTAAATCAACAGTTGATTTAATAATCCGTCTATATTAAATATTACCGACTAATATCAAATGTAACAACTTATCGAATCAACACTTGATCCGATAACTTTGCTATATCACATATAACCTGCGCATGTCACATATCGCGAGCATAGAATGCGGTATCACATACTCGCATTAATCTCGGTCCCGCACATATCACATATGTGTTCCTACTCCATTTCGCATGAACCAGGAAACCTCTGTATAGGACTCTAAAGACTCGTCAATACGTCGGCAGTAGGTCATGATCATATCAAACACCCACAAGCCGCAAGCAGTCTGCTAAATGTAACGGCCACCCGGGTATTGAGCAATCAGAAGATCAACAAGCAAGCCTTCTCATACTCCTGCGAATCCAATCATTAACACTACCGTACAGTCCGGTCTCTTCGGTTGATATGTCGCATATCACAGCGTGGGGGTGGTATAACGTCAGACCGCAATAGCCTGATGAGTCATGCCGATGCAAGGTCTATAACGGTTCGAGAAACTACTGGTAACACTTACCAACAAATCTCAGCAACCCTGGCCAGGTATTTCCTGTTATGGCCAATCGAGCATAGCGCAACATCAACTCGCTATACCGGGAGAGACGAAACCCCTCCTATCACTCATTGCCTCTATGTGACTCAGGGTTGTCCCCAAAAGTCACCGTTTTGCATGATCTCTTGACCGTGGTATGGTGGAAATCAAAGCGCAGTGGGAATCACACAAGATTATATGACGATCTTGGGTCTACAGACTAACCTGTACCAGTGTCACCAGAGAACTGCTATCCGACGATAGGTATAATACCATCTAGGAGTTCTCGACGAGTCCATTCAGTGTACTCAGTCTCTACTGAGCACCCGTATACCTTCTCTTATGTCAAATATCAATGGATATGGGATCATCCATCGCCCATCATATGGGTCGAGAAGCGCATACGCTAGTGTACTCTGGAGTATCGATGCCCTGTCTAGATACTACCATGACTAGGAACATTTGAATGATGTACTTATCGACTACCCTGTCCCCACTAGTATGATCTGCATCATAATTCTGGTAGTCAAGTAATCATCCTAAGGGCTTTATTAACATATGATCACAAAACAATATTTGTTAACATGTTAAGATAAAGAGCAACCAGATAGCATACTATCATGTCGAGCAAGAAAGTCCTCCCTATATATGTCCAAGCATCCACTATAATATACATTGCCTGTTCAGTAATGGCCTCTAGGCCATACATATAACTAACAATCTCCTATTTCCACTAAGGCCATCTGTTGTAGTATCCAATACCCAGCAATATAGTAGAGGTTGTAGTATCCCATACTCAACCATTGTAGAGAAGTCTCTCTAGGGGTAAGGCGTTTGTGAGTGGATCCATTGTGTTTATCCTTTGTGTCAACTCTCCTAATCTTGATCCCTTGGAGATCAACCATCTCCCTGATCAGGTGATACTAGCCTCAGAATATGTCTGGAACGCTGATGGGACCGGTGTTCCTAGGACAAAGCCATACCTCCATTATTGTCAAAATAACAGTTATTGTACGCTCAATGGTAGGAACCTTGTTCATCTTATGAACAAGAAATGACCAGACATGCACTTTGGTAGTATCATTGGTAGTAATGTAATCAGCCTTTATCGTCTAGTATGTCACGGTATCTAGCTTGGTACTCTTCCAACATACCGTCCCTCCATTGTGGGTAAAGACAATGCCTGTGACTGTCACTCAGTCGAACATATCACTCTGGAAGCTGGAACAAAGAACTTTCTTTTAGTGCTTCTCAAGTACTTATGAATGTCCTCCACAGCTTTCCAGTGATTCTCCCAAGATCCGATTGCTTCCTGATCACTACACCTAGTGAGTCATCTACATCTGGTCTATTATCTAAGATCGCATACTCTGATAGAGCCTACTACCGAAGCATAGGGTATCCCTTGCACGCGAGCTCTCTCCAAATCAGTATTAGAGAGAATGATCCATGAGTAAGTGTACGAACCACCACGCTTAGAATCTTCCATACTAAATCCCTTTAGTATGGTGTTAATGTACCTGGATTTGGGACACTCCCAACATCCACACAGATCTATCACCATAGATCATAATCCATAAGATGTAGCAAGCATCATCTAGATCTTCCATTGAGAATCCCCATGATAAGAGGAGCTTGGCCCAGTGTAGCATAGGAAACCATTTCTTATCAAGAATATGTCATCTACGTACAATACGTGGAAGACAACCTTACTCTCTACAACCTTCTTGTATATACAAGGTTCATCTACCATTTTGATGAAGTCAAACTTTTTGACTATCACATCAAAACAGACGTTCCAACTGCCTGAAACCGGTTGGGCCATCATCTCATGATCCAATCCTCCCTCCCACTGTCACCGAGAAGACCGTAGTTTCTCTCAAGTGGATGTGGAACCCTACCAGATTCGCAGAGAGGCTGAGGTTCGTTGGAGACTATTGAATCCTTTGGTTTCACCAAATCATCAGCTGTTAGTTTGTCTAGCTGGAACTCCTTCCTGTTCTACCTCATGACCACTAATTTCTTTACAAGAATTTCCTTTTCTAAAAAGGTAGCATGCTGAGAAACAGAACATCTTTTGCTCCTCAGAGTGCTAGAAGATATTCCCTCACTGATGTTTGGGATATCCTGAAAAACTTACACAACTGACCTTGCCTAGAGCTTGTCCGGATTCTTCTTTTCAACATAGGCCGGACAACCCCATATCTTAACTCGTTTAAGACATGGTCTCTTCCTATTCTATATCTCATATGGAGTGGTAAGCTCTGATTTGGATGGAACCCCATTCAATAGGTATGCAGCTTCTTAAGTGCACAACACCAAAAAGGAAATAGGTAACTCAGCAATACCCATCATAGAGATCATAGAGCGCGCCATATCTCATAGGGTGCGATACCTTCGCCCCGATACACCGTTGTGCTGTGGTGTATACGAAGGAGTAAGCTGAGAGAGAATAACATTCTCCTTTTAGAAACTCCATACATAAGTATCCGCCTCCTCGATCACATCGTAGGACTTTAATACTTTTACCCGTTTGGTTCACAAAAGAACCAACAATGGCATTTGCAGACATTGGACCGTATACATCAGCATGTATCCGTGCCAAGAGTTCAGTAACTCTTTCTCTGTTTCCAGTAAACGGAGTATTGGTCATTTTATCTTTGAGACAAGACTAGCAAGTAGCATAAGATAAAAATTCAAATAGATTCTCATATTCATCCTTATGTAACTTAGATGGTCGTGTCGCATTGATATGACCTAGTCTACAATGCCTCAAGAAAGATTCGTTCATTCTTGAACTACTCCACTTGTCTGTGTTCTATACGCTTTGAACTGTGGTTTGATTTAGAACGTATATGCTATTATATAACGTGCCTGACAGAATCAACTCTTGATTCAGGAAAATGTTCACAGCATTATCCACCAATACAGAATTATATCCTTCTTTAACTCAGTAAAAAAACATGATCTGATGTTGTATATCAGGTTCGGTATGTAATAACATTTGTTCAGAATCAATGTATTAATACATGGTGATATCTGCCAACTGATTTGGCTGCAACAATTGCACCATTCTCTAACATTTAGAGACATATCACCCATTCTCAGTTCTCTACCTTTCTGTAGCCCATGTAACATATTACATATGCGGGATTCTGATCCTGTATCACATACCCAGGACGTAGAAGATACTGAAAAACAGTTCTCGGTAATAATGACACCCGAAGAATATGCATCAACATGTAATTTCTTCGATTGGGTGGCATAGGAATACGGATATTCCCCTATTTCCTGCTCGGACTTATAACAATTATAAGAAAGAATGGAACCAACGTTCCTTAGCTCAGTATAATAAGCAGGTTCGGTCAATGCATCCATATTATTATCTTGATCAAGGCATGACATGGTCGCTACCAGGAGAGAGAGAGAAGAAAACACTCTACGTACGCTTTTACAAGATTAGATTGGTTATTAATTTATCTAATCAGGATGGCTCCTACTGTTTTAGTCAAATCTACCATCAAACCCAGAAAGGTAAGACTAGGCGGGATTAATTACACTTTACAAGTTAGCAAATCTTTCGGCCAGGCCAGTGTTGGTACTTTGAGGGAGGTTCCCCGTGCTTTCGCACGGACCTAATTAAAATAAACCTCGTTTTCCCAGAGGCATAGCCCCATTAACACCTTTCTAGACACATACTTTATCGGCTAATTGACCTGTGTAAAACTCTGCCAGGAGTAACTCTTACTCGCAGTGGGTATCGGGATCCAACTATCTCATAGATGGTATGCAATCTCATTGCAAATTTCAACACTTGAAATTCCCGATAATGGTTTTTACCCCTAGCACCCTATGACCTTGACGAAGGCCAAACTACCCATAGTCTGCTAGTCAAGTTCAACCCGTACATTTCATGATTGAATTAGACCCACCCGCACGACCCTTGAGGAAAGCCAAACTACGCCGTACGAATACCCTAATCCAATCGCATCGTATGCTAGCAGATAAGCACTAGTTAGCTACCGTACACTACGCCTTGACGGAGGCCAAACAACCGCAGCACGAATACTAAGTAGTACTTATCTGAAATGACGGAGGGCTACGCAGGTTTTTAAGAAAACTATGAGCGTAATGAACTTGATATCGTCGTAGAATCGAGTGATTTTGAAAAAGGAGTGTTTTTAGGATTTTTCTAGTTTCGTTAAAAAGGTCACTACCGGTGAAGGGATCTCGGCTCTTTCCTTATCGAATAAGGTGCAGGATATTTCACAAATACCACTATGCAAAGCAAAAACTATAGAAGCAATCAAAAGACAAACCGAGTGGGTTGTAGCATCTGCTAGTTTCGCTAAAGTGGTCTTTCCCGGTGAAGAGATCTCGGCTCTTTTCTTTTTGAATAAGGTGTTGGATATTCTACAAGGAATACCGCTATGCAAAGCGAGAACTAGAGCTACCATTTTTTTTAAACAAGTTTCTACAACATCTTTAGGTTTCTTTTATTTTTTCATTAATCTCATTAATGAATTCCCATCACATTATTCTTCCCAAGCATCACAGAAGAAGCGAAAACAACAATATCAATTATATCTCATATATATAATATAAGCATTCGTCTCAGAACATATTAAATGATCACATCATAGAATATCAGCAGCAGAAGAACATATATGAAATATTTGATATACTAGGAATTCCGTGTTTTATTTAAGCCAGTAAAAACACGGATTCCACGGTCGTGATGAATAGTCAAACCCACATCCCTAGACCCCTATGAGAGCGGTAAGCAACCCTACCAATTCTAAAGTTAGGAGACCCGGTCTCGACTCCTCAAGATGGTCTTCCACTGTACCCTAGAACCCGGTTACTTGTGCTCCCCGCCTTGGGTCTATCCTAATGCGAAGAAGTAAATAATATACAATGGTGACATCATCCTCAACCTGGAAGTACCCCAATAAAAGAATATTACATATAATGAATTTTACATGAATGAAAATGAAACTCTCATCTGACATAAAACCCCTGGCTATTCAAAACATGACGATCCAATATAACATATCACAGCAACACATAACATCTTATGTCATCAACGTAAGTAAATATACATATCCCAGTTGTCGTTGACATATAGCACCGAAACCGGCGATACACCACATATTACACTTACGGTCGCAGAAAAGAAAATGAAAAACTACAACAGTTGGAATCCGCAACCATCTTAGACATCGTAAACCCAACGTATCACATATATTGGATTTCATGCCTAACCAAATGAATTCCTTAGACATCGCATGCATAACAATTATAAACCCCGCATTTTAGTATCGATATTGAAAGCACTTTCCAATAACCTGTCGGGTGATTCAACAAGATTCCCGATAAACTGATCGAAAGCTCGTCGGAAACTTTAGTAGATGGCCGCACCCTCCGATGCCGTGGACGAAGTGCACTAAGGCGGAACACCGCAGCCGCAAGCACCCGAACGGATACTTTTGGCAACGGGCTTCTCCTACAGTCACTTGGTCGGGGTTATGGGGCGTGGCTATCTAATAAGGTTACCCGGCGAGTATCCGCGTACACAACTTAATTGCGACGGACTTTTGATCAACATAAAAATTCCGTGGCAATCGATCAAACGAGACTAAACCGCTAGATTTATAAAATTCAAACTAGTTATCTCATAAGCAATTCTGTGGATTCCAAATATTGAATCACAATTACAGATAGCTAGGCGAAGTTAGATAATTCGATCGATGCAACGAATTCCCAAAAGTTCCCAGAGAGCTCAACACATGAGCACAGTGAAAGTTAACCAGAGACATGCCACAGCACCTACGGACCAACAGCAGAAGGGCCCGACCGAAGCCTCTCAATTGGCGCCACGGATCCGCCTCCAAAAGCATGTTTTGGCCGCGGATCCGCGGTCACTTTAATGATTTAGGGTCTCGTTCTTCAGGTTTCTCCATTGAATTCCCTGCATGATTTTATAAGTATTTTTAATATTGAAAAATCCAACTCTTGGAAAAATTTCCAGAAAGGGGGTCATTTCGGGTTTCCGGAGTTCTATCGGACTTTAAACTTCGTCTACACAACGCCTAATGCTCTAGCTTGGCTCGGATAATACTGTAGGGTTAGCTTAGCACCTTAGCAAGGTTTTGGCAAGCATCAATCAAGCTACTTTAAAAATTTTGGGGTGCAAAACAAGCCAACAAAGTAATCGAACTAGAGAATTAGGGTTAAACATAATATGCAAACTCTTTACATCTAAGTGAACAAGGAATACAAACTTTGTAGACCGGTCCTTCACTTCAATAGCTCTGTGTAGTAGTCCCTTCGCTGCGATCATGAACTCCCAGACTCTAGAGAGGCTCCACCAGATGTACGGAACAAGCTTGCATCGAAGTCTTCGAGGCCGAAGATGATCAACGTCGATGAGACACTAGCTCATGCTACCTCTTCACTAATTGTGAGATTAGTGAAGCAAACACCCTAGACTAAATGTCAAGTAGTAGAGGATGATGAAGTAGGAAGTGGGCTCACTTTAGATTTATTTTTTTCACAAGTTATCATCACTTAGAAAAAACTAGCAAGCTTTTTTCAAGTGAGGAAGAAGAATAAGTAATAAAGAGATGAATGAACTCATGAGGTTAGAAATGCAACCATAGTTTGTGTATGTCATGCACCCACCATTGTAGAGACTTAACCATAGCTATAAGTTAAGGGTTGAGTCAAAAAATATCTTAAGCTAAACAAACTGGTGGACCATGTCAAAGTTTTCTATAAGTTTCTCCAAGCTTCAACCATGACTCATTATCCAAATGTTTGAATTACTTAACACAAATAAAACCCTAACTTAACCCTAGCATAGTGTGCGTCTCATACATACATGTTGCATGTGTAACCTAGCATGACACAACAATATATATCACATATATATTTTCTGCAAAAAGAAAAAAATACATTTAACATATATCACATATATATCAATATATCATCAAGTGAGAAAAAATAATACTTAAGTGAGCTAATATTAGTTAATATAATGTAATATATCAAATTATTAAATCAACACTTGATTTAATAATCCGGCTATATTACATATTACTGAATAATATCAAATGTAACAACTTATCGAATCAACACTTGATCCGATAACTTGGCTATATCACATATAACCTGCAAATGTCATATATCGTGAGCATAGAATGTGGTATCACATACTCGCATTAATCTCGGTCCCGCACATATCACATATGTGCTCCTACTCCGTTTCGCATGAGCCAGGAAAGCTCTGTGTAGGACTCTAAAGATTCGTCAATACGCCGGCAGTAGGTGATGATCATATCAAACACCCACAAGCCGCAAGCGGTCTGCTTGTAACGGCCAACCGGGTATTGAGCGATCAGAAGATCAACAAGCAAGCCTTCTCATACTTCTGCGAATCCAATCAGTAACACTACCATACAGTCTGGTCTCTTCGTCTGATATATCGCATATCATAGCCTGGTTGTGGTATAACGTCAGACCCCAATAACCTGATAAGTGATTCCGATGCAAGGTCCATAATGGTTTGAGAAACTACTGGTAACACTTACCAATAAATCTCAGCAACTCTGGCCAGGGATTTCCTGTTATGGCCAATCGAGCATAGCTCAACATCAACTCCCTATACCGGGAGAGACGAAACCCCTCCTATCGCTCATTGCCTCCATGTGACTCGAGACTGTACCCAAAAGCCACCGTTTTGCACGATCTCTTGACCATGGTAAGGTGGAAATCGAAGCACAGTGGGAATCACACAAGACTCTATGATGATCTCGGGTCTACAGACTAACCTGTACCAGTGTCACCAGAGAACTGCTATCCGACGATAGGTATAATACCATCTAGGAGTTCTCGGCGAGTCCGTCCAGTGTACCCAGTCTCCACTGAGCACCCGTATACCTTCTCTGATGTCAAACATCAATGGATATGGGATCATCCATCTCCCATCATATGGGTCAAGAAGCGCATACGCTAGCCTACTATGGAGTATCGATGCCATGTCTCGATACTCCCACGACTAGGAACATTTGAAGGATGTACTTATCGACTACCCTGTCCCCACTAGTATGATCTGCATCATAATACTGATAGTCAAGTAATCATCCTAAGGGCTTTATCAACATGTGATCACAAAACAGTATTTGTTAACATGTTATAGCATACTATCATGTCGAGCAAGAAAGTCCTCCCTATATATGTCAAAGCATCCACTACAATATACATCGCATTTACAGTAATGGCCTCTAAGGCATACATATAACTAATAGATACATGTTATATTAATCGGTTATTTGCAAAATAGCCGGATTAACGGATCAAGTGTTGATTCGATAATTTAATGTATAAATATATATTGGATATATTACATTACATTAACTAATATATGCTCACTTAAATGATTCTTTTTCTCACTTGATAATACATTGATATATATGTGATATATGTTAATTGTATTATTTTCATTTGTTACATTATATATTATATATGTGATATATAATATTGTAACATGTTAGGGTTAAACATGCAACTAAGGTTATGAGATTAAACCATGCTAGGGTTTAAATTAAAGTTAACATTTTCTTTTTAGTTATTTCTAAATTGTGGATTAAAGTTAAGATATTTCTTTGTGTTGACTAAAGTCCACCCTTTAGATAATATCTATATATTTGTTAACCTAACCTCTTAACCCTAGCCTATGGTTTATTCCCTACAAGGGTTAAGCATGCCATGCTTAACCCATGGTTGCATTTCTAACCTCACACAATTCATTCATCACAATTCATCTACTTCTTCTTCTCACAAAAGCTCACTAGCTTTTTCATTTGTGATGAATTAAAGTGAGAAATAGAAAACAAAAGAGAGCAAAATTCCTATTTCATCAACCTCATCTATTCTAGCTACTTAGATTAGGGTGTTCACTTCACTAATACCTAATTACTTAAAAGAGAGCTTGGGTTTGTGATTCCTCAAGGTAGATCATCTTGGATTGTGAAGATTGTTGGCTATAGTGCCCTCAAGGCAATTATCATAGTCGCGGGCAGGTGATTATGATGATTGAGGGATGACCTATACCAGTAGAACAGTCTTACTCGAGATGATAGTATGCTATCTGGTTTGTCTTTATCATCACTATTACATGTTGATAGTGCCCATAGGATTTTTGCTTGACTACAAGCATTATGATGGCGATCATATATGTGGGAGCTGGGGGTCTATAAGCACATTCTTAAATGTCCCTAGTCGTGGGAGTATCGAGATTGGGCATCGATACTCGAGTTTAGACTAGTGTATACCGATCGAGACCTTGACGAGGGGCGGTGGCCAGGCCTCACAAGCCATCGGTATTAGTTTGTTCACCTAAGATAGTATACAGGTGCTCATTGGGTTATGAGTACACTGGACCGACTCGCCAAGAAAGTGCTTTTTGGTATTATACTTATTGTCATATAGCAATTCCTAGGTGACATGTGTACAGGTTAGTCTGTCGACCTGAGAAAGTCATTTGTCTCGTGTGAGTTCCCACTGTGCTTTGATACTACCCTACTACGGCTCAAAGGAGTCGTGCAAACAGGTTTTAGTTGGGTACAGTCCCGAGCCACATGGAGGCAGTGATCGGATCGTTGGGGATTTGTCTCTCCCGGTATTAGGGGTTGAAGTCGCCTTGTGTACGGATGGCCATCACCAAAAATCCGTGGCCATGGTGGATGTGAATTACCGATCCAGGATCGATAGTTTCTCCGGTGGTGATGGGTTTCATGCCGAAAGTAAATGTCATGTTGTTGGGGGTCCGATTTTATCCACCCCCTAGACTCGATATGCGATACTCTTAGAAGAACAGACAGGACTGTACGGATATTGTCACTGTCGGGCTCAGTAGGGGTTCAGGATGAGTTTGCTCGTCGGCCTCCCTTTCGTTCAATACCTGGATAGCCGTTATGTACAGCTAGTGTCGCTGACGTGCTTGGGGTTAAACCCACTGCCAGCATATTGACGAGTCTTTAGAGTCCCACACAGAGGGTTTTCCCTGGTTCTTGCGAAATGATGTAGTAGCCATATTGGATATGTGCAGGGTTCCGATCGATTGATGTACTTTATACCCGGACTTTCGATCGAACAATTAATAATACTAGTCGTCTCAGATTTGAGACGGATTATTAAATCAGGTATTGATTTAATAATTTACTTATATGTATTTCGATACGTATATTCTAGTATTATGTTCTTCATGTTATTCTATCTCTTTGGGTATTCGTATTTCGGTACGAATGCATATATATATACTGTAGAATGTAATCCGTAGTTTTTACCGGAAAACATTCTAGAAGGTGGCCAACTCATTTTTGGATTTGACCATTTATTGAAAATGGTAAATGAGGTGGTTATTAGCATGATGGGGAATGGTGAGAACCATGCTTGCATAGTGCACACAAATGATTTGTTAATTCATTTATGTTCACTATTCAAGCATGAGAGAATTTTTAAAATGAAAAAAAAGATTTACAAAACCAAGCATGCTATTTTCTCTTTCATGGGAGAGATCATTTTTTTGGTGCATGCTTGTTTTTCTACACTTGAGCTTTGAGCTCTCTCCTCACCATTTTGTTCTTCAATCCTTTCTAGTTTTCCATGGTTGCTTCCACCTTCATTGTTTTGAGATTGACAACACTTAGACCACATTCACTACATCATAGGCTCTCTACGGTTGCATCCTAGAGACCCTAGTTGCTCCACTTGCCTCTTAATATGGAGCTAGAGCCAGAATTACATCCCTCGGGTGGATCGTCTATGATGAAGGAAGACCGGTGACCAAATTCATTCAAGCATTCCTCAAGGAGCCATAGTGGAAGATGAAGACCGAAGGAATTTATTCCATTAGGCATAATCATTCCTATCTCTTTTGTAAGTTTGCTAGTTTTAGGGTTAATAGTTTCGATCATGGGCATCGGGTAATGGTAGCGCCGGGTTTTAGAAAAATTTTGTTCCGCATTTTACCACGGTTTGATGGCCGGGGCGCTCCCTTAACCCAACATGGTATCAGAGCCACCCTTTAAACCCTTCTAGCTAGTTTGCACAAGCTTAAAATCTCGATCGATAAATTTTTCAGAATCGTTTTTCCAATTGATGTGTTTGCTGTCGATTTTTAAAAGTGGTAAAAAAATATTTTCAGGCATCTTAAAAATATATGCAGGCAAAACTATAGCTACTCAAAAGGTTTGGGCACGTAACTCCAAAATTCGGCCGAGGAACCGCCGCAAAATGGCCATTTTACGGCCCTTCCGCGGCCCTTTTTGGGCTACAGTGAGCAAAATTTTTTCTGGAGCTCTAGTCAGTGGAAAAATGATTTTTGTGATATATGGTTTTGGCCCAAATTGTTTTGAGTACTGGTAATGCACTTGGGGCCAATTTGGGAATGTTTAGTCAATCGAAATTTTAAGTGTATGATTATCAGTACTTACATTAATATCTGCGCCCGTGAATGTCATTTGATCGTTAAATCTGTCTAACTGCTATATGTTCCTTTAGAAGGGTTTGCGAACGTGACATTCACGTTGATGTTCTGTGTTGTGCTGTGATGGTGGTTGGATCGTCGTGGTGGATAGCCTGGGTGCCGTGGTCATACATTTTAGATTTCATTTGTACATTTGATATTGCGGGGCGAGCGTCCGACATGTGGACTGTCGTCACTGCCAATTTGTATATTATTCTTTTGGGGCACGACCGGGTTAAGTTCGATGTCACCCTTGTATATTATTTTCTTTTCTGTACTAGGATTACCCCGCGGTGGAGTGCACGAATAGCCGGGTTCTAGAGGGCAACGGGTCCGCATCTCATGGCGTTGAGGCGGAGGGGACTTTATTATAGAATTGGCGGGCTATTCGCCGCACTCGTAGGGGGTATATGTTGACCCACGGAGGGGTGCTCAAGTTACCGGATTCCGTGAAGTGCTGGATGGCCCATTCACGTTGTTGAAGGGGGTTGCCTCGCTTCTGGTTTTGGCGGGTAACTTGCCGCTCTCGTAGGGGTCTAGGTTTTCATTGCACAGGCTATCCACACGACAAGTAACGTCGGGACTCATTTGCGGCTCATGTGAAACCCGGGGCTCTAAGTTTATCCACCATTCTGTGTTGCTTCTGTGATGTTTCTATGATGTTGCTTATATCATGCCTGGGACGAATGTTATATATATATATATATTTATATATACTAGTAGATGTTGTATATGTTTTGCACCCGCGCTAGTGCAGTCCCCGCTCTGTCGTTAGTTAAGTAACCTAACGGGTGATGACGCGACCCAGTAGCGAATGCGGATGGCATATACGTACATTTTATTTTCGTTCTTTTCTGGTGTGATTAATTGATGGGACGGCATTGATTCTTATAAATGCAAGGATTAAACAAACCTATATGAATTTGTTGGAACCAAGTTTTTTAAAACTGACATTACAGACGTTCTCTTTTGTTTTGCATAGTGGTATTCGATTGGGAATATCCTGCACCTCATTCGACGAGGCAAGGGCCGATATCCCTTCATCGGGAGTGACCCCTTGAGTAAATGTTTGCGTCAACGTAATAAATTCACTATAACCGTTTCACTTTAGTTTGCATCGTGGTATTCAGTTTGGAATATCCTGCAACTCATTCTACGAGGAAAGAGCCGAGATCCCTTCACCGGGAGTGACCTCTTTAGCAAGAGTTTTCGCCGCTATAAATTTGTAAAACCACTTGGTTCCTTCAACGATATCAAGTTCATTACGTTAAAGGTTTTTCGCCAAAAACCAGTCGTAGCCCTCCATCATTTCATTAGTATTGCTTAGTATTCGTGCTACTTATGTCGTGCATTGCCGAGGCGTAGTGTTCGGTAGCTCTGTAATGCTTTTTTGTCGCATGGATATGTGGATTGGTTAGGACAGTCGTACGGTTATGTTGGCATTGTCAAGGGCTAGTACGGGTGGGTTTAACGCAATCCAGATAATGATGGGTTGAACTTGACTAGAACTCTTTGATGTGTTGGCATTGTCAAGGTCACTTGGGTCCTAGGGGTAAAACCACACATCAGGAGTTTCAAACATACATGAAACTTTCCAGGCATGCGCATACCTTCAGGAGTGTGGTGACTTGAGTGGCTTCCATCAAGTTATTATGTGATGATAGTTGGATCCTGATTCCCACTGATGAATAGGATTACTCCTCGGGTGATTCAGACAAATTCTCCGTTTGGGTTTGGAGGAGAATTCGAGAAAACAGTGGCAGCCATCCAGATTAGATAAAGTGATTAACCATTCTGATCTTGGTTAGAGTGCACGCTGAGTGTTTCTTTTCTCTCTCTCTTTTGCAGCGACCATGGCCCGACCCTTGACTAAAACTCATGAACCAAGTTAACCGAACCTTCTTAAAACACTTGGCTTTTGGAATATCACAGTGTCACATATATCATTGCCACATCTATATCACCTTTGCATTTCTCCAGAACACCCCGTATCACTATGAACATCCACTTCCATTGGATAAATCCATCGTATAGTTATGAACTCGAAGAACTTATTCCAGATTCGAGGATGGATTCTGGTTCTGGAGAGATTGAATAACATTATCCGGTTGTCTTTTCTGTTTACCTTCTCTCATGGTGTGAGGGCTCCTAGGATTAGGAGAGGGTACACCTATTGAGCTTATTGGATAGTCTTCTTCCAAACCTTAGGCTGGTGCCGAAGGGTGGGGAAGGAAGAAAACCAATTATGCCTAAGTGTGGTGTACAGAAGGTAATAAGTAAAGACATATAAAGGGATTAGAATAACGGTAAAGAAAATTGCTACTGCCATCATTCATGAAAAACCCGTATATACCCATGCCACTCCCACATCCACTTTAGGTTTCTCCAGAACACTCCGTATCACTACGGATATCCACTTCAATTGGATATGCTATCGTATAGTTACATACAAACTCGGAGGAACTTGTTCCAGATTCGAGGAAGGTTACCGGTTCAGGAGAAATATAAAAAGATTATTCAGATGTCTTTTACTTTTACCTTCTCTCAAGTTACGGGGGCTCCTAGGATTAGGAGAGTACACCTATTACTCTTATTTGATAGTTTTCTTCAAAACCTTAGGCTAGTGCCGAAGGGTAGGGAAGGAAGAAAACCAATTAGCCTAAAGAAGGTGTACAGAAGGTAATAAGTAAAGACATAATAAAGGGATTGGAGAGAGGGCATGTAAGTATATGGTTACTGTCATGAATCAGGATAGTGGAAGAGGCATTACTAGGAATACCCGGTTACCCCTTTGTAACATTTTCATGTTTCAGTTTCACGGTGCGATGATGATTGAAAACAGTTTTCTCAATTGGAATCTAACTCCAGGGTATGTATTTACCAGATCAGTTTCTCACATCTGTATGTTATTACGGATGGTGAGTGGGAGTAAGTTATTAAGAATTTGATGATTAGATCCTCATTATATTGGAATTCGTTGTAATTGGTGATATTTGAGGAAATCACCTGGGTTTTTGCCGGACGACAAATATTTGGTTTTGAATATCCGTTGTTATGCACCAATTTCAAACTGATATATCTGTACATTTATTTTATAAAGTAAGATATGACTTTTTGATATTGTGTCTGTTACATTTACCTATATCAGTTGGTAGTTAGGTAAGGTGCATTCAACAGTGGTGTAATTCTTCTTAACCATAGTACAGTTTTTCAACCTACAACGCACAGGATTTGAGTTATTAAACTCAGAGGAATTATACAAAGTATTGTATGGTGTCCAGTGTCCATTAGGACAATAGGGTTGGTACTCATACTATATTCTGTTTACTCATAACTTCTCTAGTTCTAGACTAGTATTTCGTTGAAATACAGGGTTCAGATTTTGAGAAGTTATAGGTATAAGAATAAAGTAGAGAACCATTTGTTGGAAGTATCAGGATTCTACGAGGAAGTCGAAGATATAGATACTTGTGTTTGGTATTCCGTTGATAGTAATGGCTTTGAGAACTAGCTTCCCTTTCAGGTTACTCATATATGGTAGCACTCCTAGATGAGTAATGCTGATTGGCCTTTTTCCATTTTGTTTATATGCACTGGAGACAGCTGCATGATTTGGAATTTGGTTCCAATTAAATTAGTGCTTTTGTTTCTATATTAGATATATATATAATCAATTTATATCTTAATAATGTTAAGGTATAGGGAGTTATCCGGCTGATGCTTAAAACCAGAATCCGGAAAAACTCGAGGCACGTTTCTGTAATGGCTGTTTGTAGGATATCCAGGGCTTTGACGAGGGTTAACTTTCTACCATCAGGAAGATCAATATTTATATTGTTCTTGACTCGCCACAGTTTTAGTAAAATGTATTTTTTCAGAAAAAACAAAAGTGGGAGTATGGTAGAACTGGAAGTGATTCCAGAACCACAAACGATTACTAAAGATTTAACAGAACCTAAGGATTCAATTGTTTTCGACGTTCTATTAGCCACTCCGCATATTTTGGTGGGTAACCTCACGCACCCGAGTGGCGCTTCGGTCTTCTCATAGACGGTGACAGGGAGGTTCTTGTTTACCCAGACTTGCCATTTCTGCTGTTCTAGACTATAAGACCCGGCAGGAGGATGAGTATAGCGTCGTTCTAAACTAGTTTTAGAAGTGCACGCATAGATGACTCTGCCAGAGGGTTGTTTTAGTCAGTGGGAGAAGCGGAAGCATAGTAGGCAAGTAGCTTATGCCTATTTATAGACTAAAGCAGGTATCGCAGAAATAGATCATCTATTTTTGATGTGACAGTCATAGGTCTTGACCTCATCAGAATAGGAGATGGATCTGGTAAGAAGGTAGTAGAGAGTGATGTCCAGGTATTGGGATGACATGCACTTGATAGGAAGAGATATTCCTATACTACGATCGGTTTATACTGTGGTTGTCACAAAGTTGTTTCTCCACATAGGATTTAGATATAATATCAGAGTTTCTGGTTACTAGATTTATTGTTATAGATCTAGATTTGGGAAGTATCCTAATCTGGGTACTTTGACATTATTCTAAAGGTATTTTAGAATGGATAACTCCTGGCATGGTGGTGTACTTGCAGGTGATGGAGTCACCCTTTCTAAAGGTGTCTTACAGACTAAAGGGGTGAGGGATCTGTATGATTAGCATATCACTTGCTTAGGCAATTGAGTTAATCATGAAATGTCAAGTACCACACCAGATGTTATTTTTGCACTTGCTGCAATAAGCATATATTAATCCAAACTTGGAGAAATGTAGGAAGCAGTTTATGAACAAAAGTGAATGTTCTTGAGATATGGTAATGGCAGCCTTCTTTCAGGAGACGGTTATCATTTCAGGCTTCCAAGGTGACCTGGATGACAGAGTGACTGTCAGAGTTATAGTTTTTCCCTCTTCTGAGAGGTAGTATGTTGGACAGATGGTCCAAGCGGATACTTAAGAAAGGCATGGCGAATGATACTGATTAATTCAGTGGATGATACAGTCTAAGAAGTTTGCTGGATTGGAGTTCGTTTGAGAACTGGGTCCAATCAGATATTCAGACAAATTCTAAGACGGGTATTGCTCAATTTAGGGAGATAGATTTCTCCGCGAAGTTGAGATATAGAGAGTTACAGAAAGAAACATTGGAGCAGATCCACTCACTGAGGCTATTTCTGGAACGCAATAGTTTCCCAAACGGGCTTTGCGAAACTGATTAGTAGAGAAGTTGGGTGTTCGATATCACGCGGGCTCTAAGTATGCGACATCGCAATAATTGGCCTTAAGTGCAAGTGGGAGATTGTTGG
Source organism: Agapanthus africanus (assembly GCA_030015575.1). Classification (NCBI taxonomy): domain Eukaryota; kingdom Viridiplantae; phylum Streptophyta; class Magnoliopsida; order Asparagales; family Amaryllidaceae; genus Agapanthus; species Agapanthus africanus. The sequence continues at coordinate 243,366,973 of CM057347.1, read as the reverse complement.
CTATAGTGCCTCAAGCAATTATCATAGTCGCGGGCAGGTGATTATGATGTTTGAGGAGGATTAATACCGTTAGAACAGTCTTACTCGAGATGATAGTATGCTATCTGGTTTGTCTTTTCATTACTATTACATGTTGATAGAGCCCATAGGATTCTTGCTTGACTACCAGTATTATGATGGCGATCATATATGTGGGAGCTGGGGGTTTATAAGCACATTCTTAAATGTCCCTAGTCATGGGAGTATCGAGACTGGGTATCGATACTCCAGTGTAAACTAGTGTATACTGATCGAGACCCCGACGAGGAGCGGTGGCCAGGTCTCACAAGCCATTGGTGTTAGTTTGTTCACTTAAGATAGTATACAGGAGCTCATTGGGTTATGAGTACACTGGACGGACTCACCGGGAACGTGCTAGTTGGTATTATACCTATTGTCAGATAGCAGTGTTAGTTATGTATATGCCCTAGAGGCCATTGTTGTACATATGATATATATTATAATGGATGTTTGGATATATATATAGAGGACTTTCTTTCTCGTAATAGTATGCTATTTGGTTTCACTTTATCTTAACATTGGACTTGTATATGTTTATTGTCTTACTCTCACATGTTGATAAAGCCCTTAGGATCTATACTCGACTACTGGGACTATGATGAGATCATACTAGTGGGGCCACGGCAGTCGATGAGTACATCATATAATTGTTCCTAGTCGAGGGTGTGTCGAGACAAGGTATCGATCACCAGAGTAAACTAGCATATACACATTTTGACCCATATGATGGGCGATGGATGATCCTATATCCATCGGTGTTTTGACATCAGAGATGGTGTACGGGTGCTCAGTGGAAACCGGGTACACTGGACGGACTCGACGAGAACTCCCAGATGGTGATATACCACACGTCAGATGGCAGTTCTCCGGTGACACTGGTACAGGGTAGTCTGTACACCCGAGATCGTCATAGAGACTTATGTGATTCCCACTGTGCTTTGATTCCCACATTACCAAGTCTAAGAAGGAGTGCAAAACAGTGGCTTTTGGGTGCAGTCCCGAATCATATGGAGGCAATGAGCGATAGGAGGGGATTCGTCTCTCCCGGTATAGGGAGTTCATGTTGTGTTGTGTTCGATTGGCTATAACTTGAAGTCCCTGGCCAGGGCTTATATAGAGATTTACTGGTAAGTGTTACCAGTAGTTTCTCGACCCGTTATGAGCCTCACATCGACACGACTTATCGGTTACTGTGGTCTGACGTATACTGTTAGTGTATATGCCCTAGAGGCCATTACTGTATCATACTGGATTGTATATTACTTGATGGAAGCTTGGGATATTCACCTTGTATTGACATTCTTTCTCAAAATGGTAGTATGCTACTTGGTTGGTTTCTTCTTTAATATGTGCTTGTGTTTCTTATAGCATATCGCCTTTACACATTAGTGGAGCCCTTAGGATCTTTGATTGATTACCAACGTTGTGATGGCAGTCACACTCGTGGGGGCTGGGTAATCCATAAGCACATCCTTATGCAGGTCCCTAGTCGCAGGACTATCGAGACAGGGCATCGATACTCCGGGGTAGACTAGCGTATGCGCTTCTCATCCCAGCTTGGGAGACGGTCTGTCCAACAGCCGTCAGTACGTCGTACTTAGGATAGTATACGGGTGCTCGTTAGGTTATGAGTACACTGGACAGGACTCGTTGGGAACTGTTGGTTGGTATTATACCTATCGTCAGTTATCAGATCCCAGGTGACATGAGTACAGCTTAGTCCGTTGACTTGACACTGTCACTTCGCCTCGAGTGTGTTCCCACTGTATTTTGATTACTACCCTACCACGGCTCAAAGGAGTCGTGCAAACAGGTAGTTTTTGGATGCAGTCCCGAAGCACATGGAGGCAATGACGGTTAGACAGGATTCGTCTCTCCCGGTATTGGGAGTCGATATCACACTGTGTCTAGGAGAGCCATTACACAAAGTCTCTGGCCAGGGCAAGCGAGATAGACTGGTAGGTTTCCAGTGTTATCTCAGGTGTTCTGGGCTACACTCCGACACGACTTGTACCGCCAGTAGGGGACTGACGTTTACCGCCCCCCTAGGCCAGCCATGCAATATTCTTAGACGAACAGACCGGACTGTACGGAGACTGTCACATTCAGGCTCAGTTGGAGTTCAGATGGGTTTTGCTCGTCAGTCTTCTTATCGGCATCTACCTGGGGACCGTTACGTACAGCTAGTGCCGCTTGCGGTCTGTGGCTAAACCCACTGCCAGCGTAGTGTCGAGTATTTAGAGTCCCACACAGAGGGTTATTCTCCTTTAGGAAAAATGAGTAGAGGTTGCATGGCTTTGCGACGGGGTTCGTTCACATCCGCGCACTTGTGCACGTTTGGTGTCCGGACAGCTTATACTAGCGGGCTTTGGTTTAAGCCGGATCCTAGTATATGATTTAGGATTGGTTTTATCTCTTTGTATTCGTGTTCCTCGGAACACGAGTGCGGGTGTGTATGCATAGTTGATTGAGGCAGAGGAAGAGAATTTTCATTAGGGTTTTGAAACGGGTGCGTAAGCAAAGTTGACAGTCCTCTTTTTCCAAACCCTAATGAATTTGTGATATATCAATTAATAATATTAATTAAATGAAATTATGTCATGGTTGGGTTTGTTGACTTGTTGACCAAGGTTGACTAGTTGACCATGGTTGAAACTTTGACCATCATCATTACACATCAAAGATGCTTTTTGATCTTTGCAAAAACCATTTAATGTGATATGATAATGGTCTCATCAAACCAACCATCACCTTTTTCATTTTGGATTAATATTATTAATTTGATAATTCATATATATTGTTATGGTTGTAAAAAGCTATCTCATTCTATCATATTCGTTCTCTCTCCTCCTCTTCCTCTCTCTCTAGCTCTCCCCTCTCATGAGCTGAGAACCCCTTGAGCTTGAGATAAAACCCTCAAAAATACTCTCTACTCTTTCTAAGGTCCTAGGTTTAGCACTCCAAGCACCTTAGTTACTTCTAGTTTGAAGTTGGAGCCAAAGGTAGAGGCCCTCGGGTGGATCTTTCTTCGACAAGAGAAGGCGACGAGACGATCCGTTCTTTCACTGCAAGGAGCAAGAAGAGAATGACTTGAAGACCTAGGTATAACCCCCTTTCCGAGTAGCTAAACTCTCTTTAGCATTGTAGTTAGTTTTGTTTAGCAAAGATCCCTCCTTTACATAGTCCATGTTGCCCAGTGTTGTAAAAATCCGATTTTTCATAACGTTTCCGCCTCCCCGCAAGCACCGGGGTGGGCAACGTGGACTTACATATATCACCCCTAGACTTGATATGCAACATATCTGACGAAGAGACCGGACTGTACGGGAGTGTTACTGATTTGATTCATAGGAGAATGTACAGACTAGCTTGTTGATCTTCTGATAGCTCAATACCTGGGTGGCTGTTACGTTTAGCTGACCGCTTGCAGCTTGTGGGTGTTTGATATGATCATCACCTACTACCGGCGTATTGACGATTCTTTAGAGTCCTACACAGAGGTTTCTTGACTCAGGAAAAACGGAGTAGGGGCACATATGTGATATGTGCACGACCGAGGATAATGCGATATGAGATACCGTATTATATTCTCGCGATATTTAGATATAAGCCGGGTCATCGGATAAAGTGTTGATTCGATGAATCGGTACATGATATATTAGTCGGTTATATTCGATATAGCCGGATTGTCGGATCAAGTGTTGATTCGATGATTTAATGTATAATAATATATATGATATATTGCATTACATTATCTAATATTGGCTCGCTTTATTATTTCATTTTCTCACCGGATAATACATTGATATATATGCGATATATATTAATTGTATTATTTTCTTTTGTTACAAATATATAATATATATGTGATATATATTATTGTTACATGATATGATTAGTAATGAAACATGTTTAGTGGAGATTAAACAAGGTTAGGGTTTGAATTGTGTTAGTTCTTTCATGAACCTTCTAGAAGGTTTTCTTTTGTCATGAGAAAGATATTATGGTTGATATTTTCTTATGACTCATTCTTTAACTCAACCCAAACCCTAGCCCTAGTTAATTCACTACATGGGTTAGCCTTGTCATAGTTGACCATGGTTACATTATTAATCTTATATCTTTTCATTATTCATCACAAAAGGATTAATGCATTTTTCCTTCTTCTTCTTCAACCTTGAGATTTAAGAAAGCTTTCTAAGTTTTCTTTATGTGATGAGTTTGTGTGAGAATTTGATATAAAAAGAAAGCATAAATACCACTCCATCATCCTCATCTAATCTAGCCAATTAGATTAGGGTGTTCACCTCATTAGAGTGAGAGAGCTTGAGTTATAGAAACTTCGAGGTAGATCATCGGAGAAAAGGAACACTACAAGCTAGCATGGATCGTTCGAGTTGTGGAGCCTCTCTTGAGTCCGGAAGATCGTGGATCACGACGAAGGGACTTCTACTCGGAGCTTATGAGGCGAAGGAGCGGACTATAAAGGTTGTAATCCCTCACTTTTAGTCGTAAAGATGTTTACTTGCATGTGTAACCCTAATTATCTAGTAAAGATCCCGGTTTTGGATTGTTCGGCACGTCTAAATTTTTATTCGGGCATGGTTGATGCCTTTTGAACCATTGTAAGAGTGCCTAGGAACCTACAAGCAGTTCCCAGGTGACATGTGTACAGGTCAGTCTGTCGACCTGAGATCGTCATTTTTTGCTTTAAAAATACTCAAAAAAATCAGCAGGGAATTATTAGAGTTACTGTCGAAAACGATGAAATAATCCGTACAAACCGCTGTGAAACCACGGCAATACCTTGCTTGTGCCGCGGATCCGCGGCCGTACAGAAGTATTATTGCCTCTTTTTGGCACAGTAATATCCGTAGGTGATTCAGTATATTTATGGGTATTTTTAATCTGACTTAAGTGTTGAGTGTTCTGAGAATTATTTTGAATTCGTTGATTCGATGGGAAAGTTTAATTTCGTTTTGTTTTCCGGATATTTAGAAACTGTTAAAATGTTCGAACGAATATCATTAACTCACTTTTTCACGGCACGAAAAACTTTCAAGTGTTAAATTTTTCTTTAGTTTAAATCTTTCGGAAAAACGTGCAAGTAATGCGGTGGACCCTCTAGAAGAACAGAAAGCTTAACTCGATTATGTGACCGTCTGAACCGCTTCTAAACCTTAGGGTTTGGGGAAGTACGGCGTGCCATATGTATGGCGTTGGCTTGACTCTTCTACGGCTGGACCATCGGTACTGTGACATTATTCTGGGATTATTTGAACTCCGCTCAAGTGTTGAGCTATTTAGGAAATCTTGGGTATTTGATTAGCTGATCAGAAAGTTTAACACTGTCTATTTATCTAGAATGTGATATGATATATCGAATTCATATAGTTAGGCATGAAATGCGAAGTATGTGATATTTCGGATTTACGATGTCTAAAGTGATTGTGGATTCCAAATGTTGTAGTTTTTACAACTTCTTATCTGTGACCGTAAGTGTAGTATGTAGTTGTATTGCCGGTTTTCGTTGCTGTACATCAACGATGATCGGTGTATGCATACTTACTTACGTTGATGATATGAGATATTATGTATTGCTGTGATATGTTATATTGGATCGTCGTGTTCTGAATAGCCAGGGGTTTTATGTGAGATGAGGGTTTTTATTTTCATTCATGTAAAATTCATTTGTATGTAATATTCTTTTATTGGGGCACTTCCGGGATGAGGTTGATGTCACCAGTGTATATTATTTACTTTTCCGCATTAGGTAGACCCAAGGAGGGGAGCACAAGTAACCGGGTTCTAAGGTACAGTGGGAGGCCATCTCGAGGAGTCGAGACCGGGTCTCCTAACCCTAGAATTGGCAGTGTTACTTGCCGCTCTCGTAGGGGTCTAGGGATGTGGGTTTGGCTATTCATCGCGACCGTGGAATCCGTGTTTTATACCGGCTCGTATTAAAAACACGGACATCCTAGTATATCCAATATTTCATATATGTTCTTCTGCTGCAATGTTCTGTGATGAGATCATATTACTGCCTCAGATGAATGCTTATACTATATATATATATATATATATGCTGATATATAAATATTACTGCTTTTGTTTCTTCTGTGATGCTTAGGAAGCATAAGCTGATGGGTTTTATTAATGAGATTAATAAGAGAAAAGAAACCTAAAATATGTTGTAGAATCAAAACTTTATAAAAAGGTAGCTACAGTTCTTGCTTTGCGCCGCGTTATATATGATATACCCTGCACCTTATTCGATGAGCAAAGAGCCGAGATCCCTTCACCGGGAGTGACCTCTTTAGCAAAACTGGCAGATGCTACAAACTCGCGGTTTAGTTTTTGACAGCTTATATAGTTCTTGCTTTGCACAGTGGTATATATGATATACCCTGCACCTTATTCGATGGGGAAAGAGCCGAGATCCCTTCACCGGGAGTGACCTCTTTAGCGAAACTAGAAAAGCCTCAAAAGCACTCCTTTTCAAAAATCACTTGATTCTAGGACGATATCAAGTTCATTACGCTCATGGTGTTTTTTTAAAAAAACCTACGTAGCCCTCCGTCATTTCAAATAAGTACTACTTAATATTCTTGCTGCGGTAGTTTGGCCTCCGTCAAGGCGTAGTGTACGGTAGCTAACGAGTGCTTATCTGCTAGCATATGATGCGATTGGATTAGGGTATTCCTACGGCGTAGTTTGGCCTTCGTCAAGGGTCGTACGGGTGGATTTAATTCAATCAAGAAATGAACGGGTTGAACTTGACTAGCGCCCTATGGGTAGTTTGGCCTCCGTCAAGATCATAGGACGCTAGGGGAAAAAGTATTATTGGGAATTTCAAGTGTTGAAATTTGCAATGAGATTGCATACCTCCTATGAGATAGTTGGATCCCGATACCCACTGCGAGTAAGAGTTACTCCTGGGAGAATTTTACACAGGACAATTAGCCGATCAAGTAAGTGTCTAGAAAAGTGTTAACGGGGTTATGCCTCTGGGAAGACGAGGTTTTTTTTAATTAGGTCCGTGCGAAAGCACGGGGAACCTCTCTGAAGTACCCACACTGATCTGGCTAAAATATTGACGAAATTGTAGGGTGTAATTAATCTCGTCTAATCTTACCTTTTAGGGTTTGAAGGAAGATTTGATAAAAACAGTGGGAGACATCCTGATTAGATAAGATAATAACCAATCTAATCTTGCAAAGAGCATACACTAAAGTGTTTCCTTCTCTCTCTCTCCAGGTAGCGACCAAGTCAGGACTTAATCAAGATAATAATATGGATTTATTGACTGAACCCGCTTATTATACTGATCAGGGGATCGTTGGTCCCGTTTTTCTTATAAGAGTTATAAGACTGAACATGAAACAGGAGATTATCTGGATTCTCATGCCGCCCATACCAAGTGCATGCATGCTGATGCATCTTTTTCGGGTCTGTTAGTTATTAAGAACTGTTTCTCAGTTCACCTTACGTCCTGGGTATTAGATACCAAATCAGGATCCCACATATGTAAATTGTTACGTGGGCTACGTAAAGGTAGTGAACTGGGAAAAGGTGATCATTCCGTACAAGTAGGGAATGCTACAAGTATTACAACCAAAGCTATTGGCGAATATCACCTTGTATTACCAAGTAGTAATACACTGATTCTGAATGAGTGCTATTATATACCGAACATGATGTGCAACATTATATCAGTTTCTTTATTAAGTAAAGAAGGATATAATTTTGTAGTACAGGATAAAGTTATGAACATATTCCTGAATCAAAAGTTGATTGGATCAGGCTCGTTACATAATCGTATATTCATTCTCAATCAAAATACAGTCCTTAATATACAAAACACACACAAGAGGAAGAGTTCAGGGATGAACGAATCCTTCTTATGGTATTGTATACTTGGTCATATCAATACGACACGGCTAGCTAAGTTACATAAGGATGCATATCTGAATTCGTTCGAATTATCATCTTATGATACTTTCCATTCATGTCTCAAAGGTAAATGACCAAAACTCCGTTTAGTGGACACGGAGAAAGAGTTACGGAACTCTTAGTGCTGATACATAGTGATGTATGTGGTCCCATGTCTACACATGCCAAGAACGGTTCTTCCTACTTTATTACATTCACTAACGATCTCTCTAGATACAGACATGTGTTCTAGATGAAACACAAGTCTGAAGCTTTTGAGAAATTCAGAGAATATATGCACGAAGTAGAGAATACTTAAGCAATGAGTTCCTAGATTATCTAAAAGTGAATGGGATTCTCTCTCAGCTTACACCTCCCTATACACCACAGCACAACGGTGTATCGGAACGGAGAAATCGCATCGTATTAGATAAGGTGCACTCTATGATGAGCAATGCTGAGTTATCTATTTCCTTCTGGGGACATGCACTGGAGACAATTGCATACCTATTGAATAGAGTTCCAACCAAATCAGTGCCTGCCACTCCATATGAGATATGGAATGGGAAGAGACCATGTCTTAATTTTATTCAGATATGGGGTTGTCCGGCCTACGTAAAAACACAAAATACGGACAAGCTCGAGGTAAGGTCTGTCCTATGTAAGTTTATTAGATATCCCAAACATTCGCGAGGGTATATCTTCTACCACTCCTAGGAACAAAAGGTGTTTGTTTCTCGACATGCCACCTTTTTAGAAAAGGGATTTCTTATGAAAGAAATTAATGGCAATGAGGTAGAATTGGAAGAAGTTCCAGCAACACAAATTACGACAGATGATTTAGTGGAACCAGATGATTCAATAGTACCCAACGAACCTCAGCCTCTCCGCCGATCTAGCAGAGTTTCTCATCCACCTGAGAGATACTACGGTTTTCTCATTGATGGTGGAAGCGAGGATTGCATTATGGAAAATGATGACCGAACTAGTTTCGAGCAGGCCATCACGAGTGGTGACTCTGTTAAATAGCTGGATGCAATGCGATCTGAGATGGAATCCATGTACACCAACAAAGTATAGACTTTGGAAAATGCTCCTGAAGGGGTAAAACACATTTGGAGCAAGTGGATCTTTAAAAGGAAAATTGGTGTAGATGGAAAAGTTGAGATTTTCAAAGCTAGATTTGTTGCAAAGGGTTCTCGTCAACGACCAGGTGTGGATTATGACGAAACCTTTTCTCCAGTGGCTATGCCTAAGTCCATCCAGATCTTACTTGCCATTGCTGCATACCATGACTACGAAATCTGGCAAATGGATGTTAAGATCACCTTTCTAAACGGTGATTTAGAAGAGTGCGTGTACATGATTCAGCCAGAGGGCTTCATAGATAATGGGAGCAGCGGAAAGGTGTTCAAGCTGCTTAAATCCATTTATGGGTTAAAGCAAGCATCACGGAGTTGGAACATCTGTTTTGATGTTGTAGTCAATGAGTTTGACTTCATCAAAAACATAGATGAACCTTGTATTTATAAAAAGGTTGCAGAGAGTAAGGTTGTATTCCTCGTATTGTACGTCGATGACATACTCTTAATAGGAAATGATGTTCCTATGCTCCAATCAGTCAAGCTCTTCTTATCACAAAGATTCTCAATGAAAGATCTAGGTGATGCCTCCTGCATATTGGGAATCATGATCTATAAAGATGGATCTAAAAGGATACTGGGATTGTCCCAATCCAGGTACATTGACACCATACTAAAGAGGTTTAGTATGGAAGAATCCAAGTGTGGGAACCAACCCACGATCTCTGGACTCACTCTCTCCAAAAAGATGTCTCCCAAGACTGATTTGGAGAGAGCTCGCATGCAAGGGATACTCTATGCTTCGGCAGTAGGCTCTATCATGTATGTGATGCTATGTACGAGACCCGATATAGCATACTCACTAAGTGTATTGAGTCGGTATCAAGCAAATCCTGGAGAGAGTCACTGGACAGCTATGAAGAGCATTCTCAAGTACATAAGAAGGACTAAGGAGATGTTCTTGGTGTATGGTAACGGAGAACTCCAAGTGGAGTCCTTTACCGATTCCAGGTTCCAAAGTGATAAGGACGACTCTAATTCGCACTCGGGATTTGTCTTTACCCTCAATGGAGGGGCGGTATGTTGGAAGAGTTCCAAACATGATACCGTTGCAGACTCGACGATGGAGGCTGCCAACGATGCTGCCAACGATGCTGCCAAAGAGGCTGTTTGGATAAAGAAGTTCATTAGTGAACTTGGTGTGGTTCCATCCATTGAACATCCAATACCATTGTATTGCGATAACAATGGAGCTGTGGCTTTAGCCAAGGAACCCAGGTCCCATCAAAAGTCCAGACATATTCTGAGGTGGTATCACCTGATCAGGGAGATAGTTGATCGCCGGGAGATCAAGGTCAGGAGAGTAGATACGAAGGACAACACTGCGGATCCACTCACGAAGGCTATTTCCCAGATACAGTTTGAGAGATTATTCGGGATGCTAGGTATGAGACACTACAGCAGCTGGCCTTAGTGCAAGTGGGAGATTGTTAGTTATGTATATGCCCTAGAGGCCATTGTTGTACATATGATGTATATTATAATGGATGCTTGGATATATATAGAGAGGACTTTCTTGCTCGTCATGATAGTATGCTATTTGGTTTCACTTTATCTTAACATGTTGATTTGTATATGTTTACTGTCTTACTCTCACATGTTGATAAAGCCTTTAGGATCTGTACTCGACTACTGGGACAATGATGAGATCATACTAGTGGGGCCACGGCAGTCGATGAGTACATCCTATAACTGTTTCTAGTTGAGGGTGTGTCGAGATAGGGCATCGATACACCAGAGTAGACTAGCGTATACGAATCTTGACCCATATGATGGGCGATGGATGATCCCATATCTATCGGTGTTTTGACATCAGAGATGGTGTACGGGTGCTAAGTGGAGACTGGGTACACTGGACAGACTCGCCGAGAACTTCCAGATGGTGATATACCACACGCCAGATGGCAGTTCTCCGGTGACACTGGTACAGGGTAGTCTGTAGACTCGAGATCGTCATAGAGTCTTGTGTGATTCACATTGTGCTTTGATTCCCACCTTACCACGTCCAACAGGGCGTGCAAAACGGTGGCTTTTGGGTGCAGTCCCGAATCACATGGAGGCAATGAGCGATAGGAGGGGATTCGTCTCTCCCGGTATAGGGAGTTGATGTTGTGCTGTGTTCGATTGGCTATAACTGGAAGTCCCTGGCCTGGGCTGATATAGAGATTTACTGGTAAGTGTTACCAGTAGTTTCTCAACCCGTTATGAGCCTCACATCGACACGACTTATCGGTTACTGGGGTCTGACGTATACCACCCCTAGACTTGATATGCAACATATCAGACGAAGTGACCGGACTGTACGGGAGTGTTACTGATTGGATTCACCGCAGAATGTACATGCTAGCTTGTTGATCTTCTGATCGCTCAATACCTAGGTGGTTGTTACGTTTAGCTGACCTCTTGCAGCTTGTGGGTGTTTGATATGATCATCACCTGCTACTGGCGTATTGACGATTCTTTAGAGTCCTACACAGAGTTTTCTTGACTCAGGCAAAATGGAGTAGGGGAACATTTGTGATATGTGCACGACCGAGGATAATGCGATATGAGATACCGTATTATATTCTCGCGATATTTATATATGAGCCGGGTCATCGCATCAAGTGTTGATTCGATTAATTGTTACATGATATATTAGTTGGTTATATTCGATATAGCCGGATTGTCGGATCAAGTGTTGATTCGATGATTTAATGTATAATAATGTATATGTTATATTGCATTACGTTATCTAATATGGGATCACTTTATTATTTCATTTTCTCACCGGATAATATATTGATATATATGCGATATATATTAATTGTATTATTTTCTTTTGTTACAAATATATAATATATATATATATGATATATATTATTGTAACATGATATGATTACTAATGAAACATGTTTTGTGGAGATTAAACAAGGTTAGGGTTTGAATTGGGTTAGTTCTTTCATGAACCTTCTAGAAGGTTTCTTTTGTCACGAGAAAGATATTATGGTTGATATTTTCTTATGACTCATTCTTTAACTCAACCCAAACCCTAGCCCTACTTAATTCTCTACATGGGTTAGCCTTGTCATAGTTGACCATGGTTACATTATTAATCATATATCATTTCATTATTCATCACAAAAGGATTAATGCATTTTTCCTTCTTCTTCTTCAACCTTGAGCTTTGAGAAAGCTTTTTAGGTTTTCTTTATGTGAAGAGTTTGTGTGAGAATTTGATATAAAAAGAAAGCATAAATACTACTCCATCATCCTCATCTAATCTAGCCAATTAGATTAGGGTGTTCACCTCATTAGAGTGAGAGAGCTTGAGTTATAGAAACTTCGAGGTAGATCATCGGAGAAAAGGAACACTACAAGCTAGCATGGATCGTTCGAGTTGTGGAGCCTCTCTTGATTCCGGGAGATCGTGGATCGCGGCGAAGGGACTCCTACTCGGAGCTTATGAAGCGAAGGAGCGGACTACAAAGGTTGTAATCCCTCACTTTTAGTTGTAAAGATGTTTACTTGCATGTGTAACCCTAATTATCTAGCAAAGATCCCGGCTTTGGGTTGTTCGGCACATCTAAATTTTTATTCGGGCATGGTTGATGCCTTTTGAACCCTTGTAAGAGTGCCTAGGAACCCTACAAGCAGTTCCCAGGTGACTTGTGTACAGGTCAGTCTATCGACCTGAGATCGTCATTTGTCTCGTGTGAGTTCCCACTGTGCTTTGATTACTACCCTACCACGGCTCAAAGGAGTCGTGAAAATAGGTTTTAGTTGGGTACAGTCCCGAGCCACATGGAGGCAGTGATCGGATCGTCGGGGATTTGTCTCTCCCGGTATTGGGGGTTGATGTCGTGTAGTGTACGGATGGCCATCACCAAAAATCCGTTGCCAAGGTGGACGAGAATTACCGATCCAGGATCGATTGTTTCTCATGTGGTGATGGGTTTCATGCCGACACTAAATGTCGCGTTGTTAGGGTTCTGACTTTATCCACCCCCTTAGACTCGATATACGATACTCTTAGAAGAACAGAACGGACTGTACGGATATTGTCACTATCATACTTAGTAGGGGTTCAGGATGAGTTTGCTCGTCGGCCTCCCTTTCGCTCAATACCTGGCTAGCCGTTACGTACAGCTAGTGCCGCTGACGTGCTTGTGGTTAAATCCACTACCTGCGTATTGACGAGTCTTTAGAGTCCCACAGAGAGGGTTTTCCCTGGTTCTGGCGAAATGATGTAGCAGCCATATTGGATACGTGCAGGGTTCCGATCGATTGATGAACTTTGTACCCGGATATTCGATCGGATAATTAATAATACTAGCCGGCTCGGATTTGAACCGGATTATTAAATCAGGTATTGATTTAATAATTTGCCTATATGTATTTCGATACGTATATTCTAGTATTATGTTCTTTATGTTATTCTATCTCTTTGGGTATTCGTATTTCGTTATGAATGCAGAAATATATACTGTAGAATGTAATCCGTAGTTTTTACCGGAAAACATTCTAGAAGGTGGCCAACTCATTTTCGGATTTGACCTTTTTTTGAAAATGGTAAGTGAGGTGGATATTAGCATGATGGGGAATGGTAAGAACCATGCTTGCATAGTGCACACAATTGAATTTTTAATTCATTTGTGTTCACTATTCAAGCATGGGAGGATTTTTAAAATGAAAAAAAAGATTTACAAAACCAAGCATGCTATTTTCTCTTCATGGGAGAGCTCATTTTTTTGGTGCATGCTTGTTTTTCTACACTTGAGCTTTGAGCTCTCTCCTCACCATTTTGTTCTTCATTCCTTTTTAGTTTTCCATGGTTGCTTCCACCTTCATTGTTTTGAGATAGATAATATATAGACCACATTCACTACATCCTAGGCTCTCTAGGGTAGTATCCTAGAGACCCTAGTTGCTCCGCTTGCCTCTTGATATGGAGCTAGAGCCGGAATTACATCCCTCGGGTGGATCGTCTATGATGAAGGAAGACCGGAAACCAACTTCGTTCAAGCATGCCTCAAGGAGCCATAGATGAAGATGAAGACCGAAAGACTTTGTTCCATTAGGTATAACCATTCCTATCTCTTTTGTAAGTTTGCTAGTTTTACGGTTAATGGTTTTGATCTTAGGCATTGGGTAATGGTAGCGCCGGGTTTCAGAAAAAATTTCTTCCGCATTTGGCCACGGTTTGATGGCCGGGGCGCTCGCATAACCCAACAAAGATTACTAGCAAGGATGCATCATTCACTTCATTGAGCCTCTCAAGTGTTCGGGAGCATGATGATCGCAGCGAAGGGACCTCACCTCGTAGCTTAAGAAGCGAAGGAACGGACTACAAAGGTTGTAATCCCCAACTCTTAGATGTTAAGTTGTTAACATATAGTTTAAGTTTGATTCTCTAGTTAAAGATTTAGGGTTAGGGTTATCTATAATGGAAAAAAATTTAAACATGGCATGGCTGATACCTCCCGAAACCTTGCTGCCGTTGTAGGTATCCTAACATATCGAGACCAGGGCATCGATATTCCAGAGTAGACAGTGTGTACGTTTATTGTCCCTTAGAGGGCGATGGTTGATCCCACAACCATTGGTGTGTGACATCAAAGATTATACACAGGTGCTCATTGGAGAATGGGTACACCGAACAGGACTCACCGAGGACTTCTATGTGGTGGTATACCTATCGTTAGATAGCAGTCCACTGGTGACACTAGTACAACTTAGTCTGTAGACTCGAGATCATCATAGAGTCTTGTGTGGCTCCCACTGCGCTTTGATTTCCTCCCTACCACGGCTCAAAGGAGTCGTGAAAACAGGTGTATTTTGGGTACAGTCTCGAGTGACATGGAGGCAATGAGCAATAGAAGGGGTGTCGTCTCTCCCAGTATTGGGGGTTGATGTTGCGCTATGCTCGATGGGCTATAACTGGAAGTCCCTGGCCAGGGTTGCTGCTGAGATTTACTGATAAGAGTTATCCGTAGTTTCTCAAACCGTTATAGGCCAGACATCGGCATGACTTATCACGTTACTTGGGCCTGGCGTTTACCACCACTAGACATGATATGCAACATATCAGATGAAAAGACCGGACTGTACGATAGTGTTACTGATTGGCTTCATGGAGAGTATGGACGAGCTTGGTTATTGATCTTCATATCACTCAATACCCGGGTAGTTATTACGTCCAGCTAGTACCGCTGACGGCTTGTGGGTGACGAGACTTTAGTGTCCCACACAGAAGTTTCCGGGTTCATCATCTACTGCTGGCGTATTGATGAGTCTTTGTCACGACACGAAAATATTAGCTTGCGACCAGCACTTAAAGCATGCCACGCCTATAGTCATAATGTAATTCAAGTAAGCCGAAGCCCAGAAATCTAAACCTTTTTAAAGAAAATATAAGAGGTGAAGTTTTGAAATAAAGCTATGATGAAATCAAAAGTTTTCTTAAATGCATAGATAATGGAACATGAAAAATGTAAGTGGATTTTACAAGTTGAAAAACATGTTTCGTCTTTTAAAAATTTGGGCAGCACCTCTCTTGTATATTTTGATCCAAAACCACATACACAAGATAATATAAAAGGCATCCCCAAGCGGAAGCTAGCTCTTCGCCAATCGGCGGAATCATAAGCACACAAGACAGAATAAATGTATACAACGCCCAACGGCGAAGATTAACACAAAGGATAACGTAAAGCAAGACATCAACCAACCAAGCGAACATATAACCCATCGCTCTAAGTCTCACAACTACAAATCTTGCTAAGTCTTATTACATATACATATACTAGTTTCTGATTGATGGAGTTAACTAGATACAACAGGAATAGTAAATACAAGAGGGGTACAATCCAACATGTACCACCTACCAAAGCAAATCACCCGAATGCAAGCTGTGTGCCAGCGATGCCGCTACTGATCCATGCGGTCAACCTGCAAGAACTGTGCCACAACGGGGGTGAGTTGCCAACTCGTGAGTAGAAAACATCATCAGGTAGAAATCGAATAAAACAACAATTCCTAGGTCAACTATATCATAAAGGTAATACTATGATATCTAGGGTGACCGTATCTGCATATGTGCCAACAATATAATCAATGCCTATCAGCATGTGGATAACATCTACGTGTCCACCAATGACACAACAACATCATCCATGCAAATATCATGAAAGCATATGCATGTAAATATGAGGATATCAACTAACGTGTGTCCAGCAATGGCACATCAAAATCATGGAACCGGAGTGTCCAGCATCGACACTCGAAACTTCATGAAACCCGTGTCCAGCATCGACACATAAATCCTCATATCTCGGGCTCCGTTGGTCCGGATCTACCCATATCAATATCTCAGGCTCCGTCAGTCCGGATCGGCCCACGGGCTCCGTCAGTCCGGATCAGCCCGTACTATCCCACAACCCCGGTCGGTATCCACCGGATAATCACCGAGCCTAAATAATATCACCGTTAGGTAGTGCTCCCTCTGTCAGGCTCAACGTCTACACCACGAAAATCATGTCTTGCCCCGTGGTACCATACCGGGTCTACCATGTACCCGCAGACGGTGCCTCCCGCTCCTCGAATCGGGGTTCACTTGCTAATCTCAGAACCGAGAAAACACATAGTGGACGTCTCGAAATATCATATCAAGAGGAACCGGGTTTTTTTTAAAACAATACATACTTTCTTTTGAAATATAACCACGGTTCTCAAATCCAGAATCTCATGAAAACAGCATCTCAATGCATATAATCGTAAAGCATGATGTATGCATACATATAACAGAAATGTGAGAATATCCGTATATCATGCAACATAGAACAGTGATGTGAGCATATCAGTATATCATGCGACATATCATAATGATGAGAGCATAGCAAGTATATCATGCAACATAGCATAATGATGTGGCAATTCTAATGTGTAAGTGACATAGAAATTATCGATGATGAAACTGTGTGATCCGGCAAATCTGTGTAAGTGTAACATACGCATCATCGATAATGGTGTAGGTGTACTAGCACAGGTATATATATATTGCAATGAGAATGTCATGAATGTAACATAAGGTACATCGTATGCGAAATGCTAACAGGTATATGTATCTATAATATATCCGAGTCGGTAAATCTATCAATCGGCATCCAGCCTCCCAGCATCACGTACGGTATAATATATCGTACAGCATCCTCTAGTCAAGGGTATGTATCGATCATCCGATAACACCCATCATGTACGGTAAATCATCGTACGACGGCATAAACATTTAGGGATTCTATCAACCTATATGACAATGAGGGTACGGACATAAAGTCTCGTACGGCATATCACTCATGATCCACAACATTACCCATACATATATACCTTGTTGGATATAGTGACCTCAGAGTAAATTATTGGATCACAGGCACGTGATTGCAATGATTGATGGAGGACCTATACCGGTAGGACAGTCTTACTCAAGATGATAGTATGTTATCTGGTTTGCTTTTATCATCGTGTACTGTTTTAGGTGACCTTACAAGTCATTATTGCGCGTTGATAGAGCCCTTAGTATTCTTGCTTGATGGCCAGCAGTATGATGGCGATCATATACGTGGGAGCTGGGGTCTATATGTAAGTCCATGTCACGCACCCCACGAACTTGCGGGGAGGCGGAATATATGTAAAAAGATTATCAAAGCTTCGTAACACGGACTTGAGCGCATGAATCGTTATCTAAACAATTGCTAACTATATGCTAGAGGTTTAACAACTCGGATTCGAAGTAATACCTCACGTTACATGTCCTTCGGGTCTTCATCACTGTCCTCCACTCCTCGTAGGCTCTTTGGAACATCGGCACCTCTACGGCCTCCTCGAGTCAAAGACAATCCACCCGAAAGCTCCTACGCCAAGCTTAATCTCAAACTTGAGATAACTAGCTTGCTTAAAGTGCTAATCTAAGCTACCTAGGGGATATAGAGTGAGGTTATGGATGGATTAGTCTTGATAACCCTTGATCTCAACACATGAGAGGCTAGGGTTAGGGTTTGAAGAGAGAGTGAGCTTGAGGAGAGAGAAAGTGAAGATGATAATGAAATGAGATAATGATCTATCATAATTTATATGAAGCATTATTTATTTATCCAAAAATGAAATAAAAGAGTTAACAACCATGCTTCATAAATATCTATGAGTGATTCATCCCCATGAGTCATTAAGCATTTATGAAGCATTAATGACATGGATGAATCACACAAATGAGTCACTAATCTCATTTAATGCAATGCCACCTTACCCCCCCAAGTCACCACTCTTCTAGAAGCTTCCCGACACATTACGAGAACGCCCCTCCAATCCGTGAAAACACGGAAAAACTTTAGACTGTATAAATCCAATAACCCAATACTAGAATCTGGCTTAAACCAAAGCCGGCTAGTAAATACTGTCCGAAAAGTCATACGTGCGTAAACACACGTACGCGTCCAAACCCTTGTCGAAAAACTATACGACCTCTATATCGTTTCGCCTGGAGCAGGGAAACTCTCTGTGTGGGACTCTAAAGACTCGACACTACGCTGGTAGTGGGTTTAACCACAGACCGCAAGCGGCACCAGTTGTATATAACGGTCTCCAGGTAGATGTCGATAAGAAGGCCGATGAGGAAACTCATCCGAACTCCCACTGAGCATGATGTGACAATCTCCATACAGTCCGGTCTGTTCGTTTAAGACTATCGCATATCAAGCCTAGGGGGCGGCAAGCGTCAGTCCCCTAATAGCTGTATAAGTCGTGTCGGAGCGAAGCCCATTACACCCTGAGAAACTACTGGAACCTACCAGTAAATCTCGCTTGCCCTGGCCAGGGACTTTGCGTAATGGCTCTCTGACACAGCCCGATATCAACCCCCAATACCGGGAGAGACGAATCCTGTCTAACCACTACTGCCTCCAAGTGCTCGGAACTGCACCCAACTGCTTCCTGTTTACATGACTCCTTTGAGCCGTGGTAGGGTAGCAATCTAAGAACAGTGGGACACACTCGAGGCGAAGTAGCAGTGTCAAGTCTGAGGACTATGCTGTACTCATGTCACCTGGGAACTGTTAACCGACGATGGGTATAATACCAACCAACAGTTCCCCTGCGAGTCCTGTCCGGTGTACCCGTAACCTAATGAGCACCTGTATACTATCTCCAGTAAGACGTACTGATGGCTATGGGACAGACAATCTCCCCAACTGGGATGAGAAGCGTACACACTAGTCTACTCTCGAATATCGATGCGCTGTCTCGATAATCCTACGACTAGGGACCTGTATAGGATGTTGCTTATAGACTACCCAGCCCCTACTAGAGTGACTGCCATCACAACGCTGGTAATCAGGCAAAGAACCTATGGGCTCTACCAATATGTATAAGTGATACGTTACAAGAAACATATGCACATATTAAAGTAGACACAAACCAAGTAGCGTACTACCATTTTTAGCAAGACTGTATATACAACTGTGAATAACCCAAGCATCCATTAAGTAATATACAATCTAGTATGATACAATAATGGCCCCTAGGGCATATACACCAACAATCTCCCACTTGCACTAGGGCCATGAGCTGGCACATCGTAGACCTATCATCTCGAATAGCCTCTCGAACTGCGTCTGAGGAATGGCCTTTGTGAATGGATCAGCAATGTTATTCTCCGTCTCTACTCTTTTCACCTCGATCTCCCGGTGATCTACGATCTCCCTGATCAGGTGATACCGCCTTAAGATGTGTCTGGACTTCTGATGGGACCTGGGTTCCTTCGCTAAAGCTATAGCGCCGTTGTTGTCATAATACATAGGTATTGGACCAACATTGGAAGGAACCACCTGAAGTTCTGTGAGGAACTTCTTCATCCAGACAGCTTCTTTTGCGGCATCGCAAGCAGCTATATACTCCGCTTCCATCATTGAGTCAACAACGGTCTCCTACTTGGAACTCTTCCAACAGACCGCCCCTCCATTGAGTGTAAAGACATAACCCGACATGGATTTGGAGTCATCTTTGTCACTCTGGAAGCCGGAGTCGGCAAAGGCCTCCATCTAGAGGTCTTTTCCGCCATACACTAAGAACATCTCCTTAGTCCTCCTCAGATACTTGAGAATGTTCTTCATGGCTATCCAGTGCTTCTCCCCTGGGTTTGCCTGATACCGGTTCACAACGCTTAATGCATATGCTACATCTGGTCTGGTACATAACATCGCATACATTATAGAGCCTACCGCAGAAGCGTAGGGTATAATTGACATGCGATCCCTTTCCAAATCAGTCTTGGGAGACATCTCTTTGGAGAGGGTGATTCCGTGACAAGCCGGTAGGTTACCGCGCTTAGAATCATCCATACTGAATCTCTTCACTATGGTGTCTATGTACCTGGACTGCGAAAGTCCCAACATCCTCTTTGATCTATCACGATAGATCCGGATCCCCAGAATGTAGGTGGCATCACACAGGTCTTTCATGGAGAATTTATGTGACAAGAATCACTTGACTGACTTTAACATAGGAATATCATTTCCTATTAGGACAATGTCATCCACGTACAAGACGAGGAATACTACAGCTCTCCCTACAATCTTAATGTATATGCATGGTTCATCTGGATTTTTGATAAAGTCGAATTCGTTGACGGCATCATCAAAATAGATGTTCCAACTCCGTGATGCCTGCTTTAGTCCATAAATGGATTTGAGCAACTTGCATACTTTACCGCTGTTCCCACTCTGAAAGAATCCCTCTGGCTGATCCATATAGACGCTATCTTCCAAATTTCCATTTAGAAAGGGCGTCTTTACGTCCGTCTGCCAGATTTCATAATCATGGAAGGCAGCAATAGCAAGAAGGACCCTAATGGATTTGAGCATAGCAACTGGAGAAAAGGTTTCGTCAAAGTCCAAACTAGGTCTTTGACGGAAACCCTTTGCAACAAGTCTAGCTTTATAGGCTTCAACCTGTCTATCTACACCAATCTTCTTTTTGAAGATCCATTTGTATCCTACGGGTTTTACCCCATATGGAACAATGTCCAAAGTCCATACTTTGTTAGTGTACATGGACTCTATTTCGGTCCGTATTGCATCCAGCCATTTTACTGAGTCACTACTCTGAATGGCTTGTTGGAAGCTAGTAGGCTCATCATAGTTAATAGTGCAATCCTCTCTATCCCCGTCTATGAGAAAACCGTAGTATCTCTCGGGCGGATGAGATTGCCTACTACTCCTGCGGAGTGGCGTCGGGATGTCCTGTTCTCCTGAACTTTCTGGTTCTTCCAAGCTTTCAGTAATAGCTTGTGGTTCTGGAATTTCTTCCAGTTCTACTGCGCTCCCACTCTTCTGATTTTCTAAAAATTCAGCTTCTAAGAAGTGGGCATAACGAGAAACAAAAACCTTTTGTTCCTCTGCATAATAGAAACAATATCCCATGGAGTTCTTTGGATATCCCACAAACTTGCACTGTACTGAGCTGTCACGTCCCAAAGTTTGGCCCGTGACCGGCACTTAACCACGTAACATCTACTGGCGTAACGCGTCTAAGTGAACCGAAAACCCAGAAATCAAACCAGTAAAAGTATAGAGTGTTATAAGTTTAAAATGAAAGCACTTACTAACATGTTAAGAAATCTAAGTAAACAATCACCAAGATAGCAATATACGACGCCGTAGCGAAGATCAAGATCCACAAGTGGGAACATCACAGATAGAATAAACTGCCAGTACAGTCGGCTCACAACGAGCTCGACACCAGAATACAATTAATATACATCACCGTCCTCACACTGTCTCTAAGTCAAATACATACATGGTAGATGGAGATTAATAAATACAATAATGTACATAACTGAAAGATAAACAGATACCGCACAAAACCCACCTATCAGCAAAAGAGCTAGTACACCAACTATGGGGGTATCTGCGTCACAAGATGCAAAATGCAGCCTGCCGCGACTACTCCGAAGGGCAACCTGCACACACTGTGGCACAACGGGGGTGAGTTGCCAACTCGTGAATAGAGATAACATATAAAGGTAATCGCGAGCATGCACGTACTGCGCTACTCTATCATATGCCAACAGATAATATCAATATGTGATAAGCAATATGTTCAATAACCATGCAGTGCTCTATCAGGTAATATAACTATAGGATGAGGTACAATAATAAATGCTGAGCATGGGCAATATAACATCTACACGGAATGTCAACGTGGAATATATAATCGGTGTCCATCAATGCACCCAGATCCCCCAAATAGCTCAGGCGCCGGCACTCCCATCGGCCATCAAATCCTGTAAATCTCTGAGAATCCCGAGTGCCCAACATCGGCACCCAAATATCGTAAATACTCGTGTCTAGCATCGACACGCAAATCCTCATCCATCGGGCCCCGTCTGTCCGGGTCAGCCCACGGGCTCCGTCTGCGGTATCGGCCCTCGGCCCCGGCAGTACGGATCACCCCGCATCCATCTATCGACTCTGATCAGTATCCTCCGGATAACTGTCAGGTCCAACAAATCACCGGTAGATAGTAGTCCCTCTGTCAGGCTCACCGTCTACTACACAGCGAAACCATTCTCGCCCCGGGGTACCATACCCGGTCCACCATCTACCCGTAATCGGTCTCAACCTGCTCCTCGATTCGGGTTCACATATATTACTCTAGCACCGAGGAAACACATGGTGGACGCACCGAAATATCATATCAAGGGAACCGGGTTTTTAAATGATTACATATTTGAAATAGCCACGGTTCCCAAATCCAGAAATCACATGCAATCCAAATCAATATGCAAGTCAATGATCCGATATGATATGTGCATCAAATATAAATATCATATCAAGTCACAGATCGATGAGCTACAATATAATGATCCGATGTGATATATGGATCAAGTATGAATATCAAGTCATGTCACATATAGATGAGCTACAATATAATGATCCGATGTGATATATGCATCAAGTATGAATATCAAGTCATGTCACATATAGATGAGCTACAATATAATGATCGGATGTGATATATGCATCAAGTATGAATATCAAGTCATGTCACATATAGATGAGCTACAATATAATGATCCGATGTAATATATGCATCAAGTATGAATATCAAGTCATGTCACATATAGATGAGCTACAATATAATTATCTGATGTGAATTCTACCGTATGAGTGTCATGGCAATTACTAACGGTGTGTGTATAACATGCAGGATAGTGCTCGTGCAACATGGACCGTTAGTAATGGTGCGGTGTTCTATCAATTCTAGTTTATATCCATATAGCAGGGAATGCAGTATGCACTAAATAGTAACCATGAACAGTCAATGTATATAAATGTAGCTATAAGGTCCTATCAGCTCTGACGTAGAACGCCATGCGGGCGATATCCCCGTAGATGTTAAATCTACTCACCGTAGTCTCTCGCTAGGTATAGCCGACGACTTATTCCCCTCCTTCGCGGCGCCCGTCGCACTCGCCTGCGAATCCTAGAATTTCACAATATATCACTCATAAGCTCAAAACTGTACAAACACGACATTTAAAGCCAACTAGAAACCCGTGTCGCAAACCAAGCGCGCGTGTGCGCGATACGCTAAACGTGTGATTACGCGCCTGAAGCCACTCCGACGCGTCGCGATACGCAGAAACCCCAAACCCATACACACGTATCACGCGTGTCGCGAAAGATTAAAAATACGGGAAATAGGGTATTCTACTCCAGATTTTGATACAGAACTGATCTTAAAAAAAAAGATAATACCAAAATACTCCACATAGCAGCAGACTCCAGTGACCCAAACCCCAACTCCCAACTCCCCCATTTGGCCGCAAATTGCGGCCAGAAAGCATTTTCCGGCGGCCGATCTGAGGAATTGGGCCCCCAGGTTTGGTGTGTGCATTCTATATCCCCCATACATGCTACAGTATAATCTAGTTTCATTCTGAAACAACCCGGGTAGCAGCAGATCCAACAGAGCCCTATTTATAGTTAAAACCCACACTTTTACACTAAAATTAAACTTTAGGGTATTTTCCTGAAATTTGAAGCAAACCCAAGTCTAGAATTACACTAACAACTCATTACCAAGCTAATTGAGCCATAAAAAACTAGTTTTAACCTATCATCACTAAATCCCCTCAAAACCACCAAACATGCACACAAAATATGATTTCTACCTAAACTATTACAAGATATGGAAGAAGGGTGTTAAACTAGAGTTGTATACCTTCAAAAGACCATAAGAACACCAAAAGTTCCAGCTCCCTCTTCAAGTATACAGATTTGCCTCCAAACACCTCAAAATCTCATTTTTCCTAAGGTTTTGTGAAGGAAAAGAGTGGTTTTTGTGTAGGATTTGTGTAGAGATCAAAGAGAAGTGAAAAGGGAATGAAAAGGTGATGAATTTCTGGTGTTGTGGCTGCCTCTCTGCAGAAATTCCAGAAAATGAGAAAAGAGAGAGAAGAGAGAAGAGAAAATGGGTCAAAAGTCAAGTGTTCACCTAACCACCATACTTCTATTTTTCTATTGCTAAATGAATTATAAAAAAAGGAGTTTGACTTGCTATTCTTATTCCTTAAAGAAAAAGGTGGGGGTAAATTATCAACCATGCATAAAAGAAATGGTTAACAATTTAAACCTAAGTCTCAAAAATTGCTAAGTGTGCATGTGTACACTACACAAGGAAATTTTCCAATTAGGGTAAACCCGAATAAAATAATGAATAATCCTATGTACACATATAATAACACGCACAAATACTAATTAATCACGGAGAACATTCTAACGAACTTCCAAAGTGTTACAATCTAACTCCCTTAAGGAAATTCGGTCCCCGAATTAAAAATCTAACTATACGCACCCTCAAAATGATGGGGATACCTCTTCCTCATCTCGCTCTCGGTCTCCCAAGTGACCTCCTATCTGCTCGGACCACGCCAAAGAACCTTGACGGACGGTATGTCCTTCGATCTCAATTTCTTCACTTGTCGATCCAAAATCATCACCGGCTGCTCTGCATAGGAAAGGTCGCACTCAAGCTGGATCGTCGGGTGCTGACTCGCATGCGAAGGATCACGAAGATATCTGCGGAGCATCGAAACGTGAAATACGGGGTACATGTCAAGAAAACTGGGCGGAAGGGCTAATCGATACGCAACCGCACCAACACGCTCGAAGATCACGAAGGGGCCCACATATCCGGGACTAAGCTTTCCTTTCTTCCCAAACCTCATCACGCCTTTCATTGGGGAGACCCTCAAGGAAACATGATCACCAACAGAAAACTCAAGTCTACGCCGACGACGGTCCGTATAAGATCTCTGCCTACTATGGGCTGCTCTCATCCTATCGCGAATCAACTGGATCTTCGCGGTCGTATCTTTCACAATCTGCGGCCCTAAAATACTGCTCTCGCTGTGCTCCGTCCAACAGGTGGGCGATCTGCATCTCCTCCCATAAGGGCCTCAAACGGTGCCATCTGAATAGTTTCCTGGTAGCTGTTGTTGTAGGAGAACTCTACTAAGGGCAAATGATAATCCCACCTACCTCCGAAGTCTAATACGCATGCTCTGAGCATGTCCTCGAGAGTCTGAATAGTCCGCTCTGACTATCCGTCGGTCTGCTGATGGAATGCTGTGCTGAACTCAAGCGAGTGCCCAAAGCCTCCTGAAGCCTCTGCCATAGCCGGCTGGTAAACTGGATGCCTCTATCGGACATGATACATATCGGAACTCCATGCAGTCGTACAATCTCATCAATGTAAATCTGGGCATACTGAGCAAACCCGGAAGTCGTCTTCACCGGTAGGAAGTGAGCCGCTTTCATCAAACGATCCACGATCACCGAGATGGAGTCATACCCTCGACTAGTCCTGGGTAGATCCACAATGAAGTTCATAGAAATCTGCTCCCATTTCCCTTCCGGAATGGGTAACAGCTGTAGCTCTCCCGCGGTCCTCTGGTGCTCAGCCTTGACTTGCTAACAAGTCAGGCATCCCAACACAAAATCTGCGATGTCTCTCTTCACTCCGTCCCACCAGTAAACAGCTCTCTTGTCATGGTACATCTTGGTGGAATCGGGATGAACACTATATACCGATCGATGTGCCTCCTCAAAATCTCACGCCGCAATCCCTCAGCATCTGGGATGCATAGTCTAGCCCCAAATCGTAGTATCCCCTGATCATCGATCATGAACTCGGAAAATCTGCCATGTCCCATCTGTGTCCTGATCGCTGAACATCGGTCATCACTGTGATGTGCCTCATATATACGGTCAAGCAACTGTGGGCGTGCACGAACATGCGCAATCTGTCCTCCGATCGGCATAAACTCGAACTGTACCCGGCTGTCGCATAAAATCTGCCAATCTACCGACGACTGCCTCTGTACTGCGCTCAAACAAAATAGACTACCGCCGGGCCTCCTGCTCAAAGCATCCGCCACTACATTAGCCATGCCCGGGTGATACAAGCTCTCACAATCGTAGTCCTTCACTAACTCCATCCATCGGCGTTGTCTAAGGTTCAGGTCTCGCTGCTGAAATATATACTTTAAGCTCTTGTGATCAGTGAATATCTGGCACGATTCTCCATATAGGTAATGTCGCCAGATCTTAAGGGCAAAGACCACCGCAGCCATCTCCAGATCATGAGTGGGGTAATTCTTTTCATGTTTCTTTAATTGCCGCGAAGCATACGCGATCACCCTCTCATGCTGCATCAAAACGCACCCCAGCCCCACTCGTGAAGCATCACAGTAGACCACAAATCCGCCTGATTTTGAAGGCAATGATAGCACTGGTATCGTAGTCAGTAGAGCCTGTAGCTGCTGGAAACTGTGCTCACACTCCTCCGTCCAATCGAAGCGAACTCCCTTCCGAGTGAACCCGGTCAAGGGTGTAGCAATGCGAGAGAAGTCCTGCACGAATCGCCTGTATAGCCTGCCAGCCCTAGAAAGCTGCGAACCTCCGTCACTGACGTGGGTCTAGGCCAACTTCGAACGGTCTCATTCTTCCTTGAGTCTACACATATACCATCTCGTGTAATCACATGCCCCAAGAAGTCTATGCTGTCCAGCTAGAAAGCACACTTGGAGAATTTGGCGAAAAGCTGATGCTCCCTCAAGGTCTGCAGTGAAATCCGCAGGTGCTGTTCATGCTCCTCTTTACTCTGAGAATACACCAGAATATCGTCAATGAACACTATGATGAACAGATCAAGATACGGCCGGAAAATACGGTTCATCAACTCCATGAATGCTGCTGGCACGTTGGTGAGTCCGAACGACATTACCAAAAACTCATAATGGCCGTAACGCGTGCGGAAAGCTGTCCTAGGAATGTCCTCCTGTCGAACCCGCAGCTGATGGTAGCCTGATCGCAAATCGATCCACGAAAAGCATCCTGCCCCCTGGAGTTGGGCGAACAAATCGTCGATGCGTGGCAAAGGATACCTATTCGGCACTGTCACCCTGTTCAGCTGGCGGTAGTCGACACACAAACGCATACTGCTGTCCTTCTTCTTGACAAACAGGACTGGACACCCCACGGAGAAACACTGGGTCGAATAAGTCCCTTATCCAGCAAATCTTGCAACTGACCCTTCAATTCTCTAAGTTCCGTCGGGGCCATCCGATATGGCGGTACAGAAATAGGCCTCGTGCCAGGAACCAAATCAAAACAGAAGGAAATATCACGCTCGGGCGGTAGCCCTAGTATCGCAAACATAGGCGAGGAATCCCTGACATCCCTTCCTCAAAAGCTGTCCAGCGCGAAAAGAAGAAATCGCACTGTGAGGGGTGGCACTACGGTCCCCCAACACAACAAAAACCGACTCGCCGGGAAAACAAAAATCTATCTGTCTTCTCGCAGCAGTCAACAGAAGCATAGCACGTAGCTAACCAATCCATGCCCAAAAGAACGTCGAAGTCCAACATCTCAAGAAGGATCAAATCGACCAGCAACTCTCTCTCGCCAATACGGACGGTACAGGATCGGAACACGTGACTAGCGACTAACGACTCTCCCACGGGAGTAGTCACAACTAGCGGCTGATCAAGCAAACCGGACTCTCTACCCAAACTCGGCACAAGTGTGTGGATACGTACGAGTACGTGGAAACATAAGAGTACAAGGATCCGGATCAGATAATACGTGTGCAACAAATGACATACTGAAAGAGTACCTGAAAGCTCTGCGTTGGACGCCCTCGCGTCCCGATAAGTCGAAGCGAAAACTTGTGCCTGTCCTTCATCTGCGACTGACCGAACTCCTCCTCTACTAACCTGTCCCCTCTGCGCGAACCCTCCGCGTCCACGACGTCTCAGAATACGACCCTGACGTGGTGTGAAGAAACACTGCCTGATGAGGTGTTGAAGGATCCCACATCGTAAACATCTACGCGCTAGCTGCCGTCATCCCTGGGGATGAGAGCCAAACAACTGTCCTCGTCCTAAGCCTCTGCTCTGGACTGGTACACCAGTACGATTCCTCAACTGTTCTGGAACTCTCACGGTCTCTAGAAGAAGTGTCTCATACATTGGGGCTGCCTCCACTGGTGCTATGTAGGGGACGGAATACTGCATGATGATCGCAAGGAACAACTGGGTAACAGGGGTGATAACCACCTGTCGCTGCGCTCGAACGACCTCTACCAACGAGCTCATCGCCTGGCGTAATCCCTGCATCTCTACCACTAGTCTAGCGATCTGAGCTGTCGTAGGGGGAACAATCTGTCTTTGTACAACAGGAGTACTACTCGGATTAGTCCTCGTCTCAGATGAATCAACTCGAACCTCGGCTCTCACGGCCGCTCTCTGCACCCTCGTAGTCCTTGGCGGCATAATGGCTGAAAAGACGGTAGGATTCGATGAGGATACAGAAATCGAATCGCAAAGATGTATATAATCATGAGGGAATTTCAATCAATAAGTCCTAAGGTCGCGTAGGCGGAGTACCGTGTCGTGAGTATACCGCGGAACATACACACGCTACGCTACCCTGCTGCAGCTACCTACTCCATCATACCAGGGTCATCCTACACTCCGAAGGTAAAACCTACGCTCTGATACCAACTTTGTCACGTCCTAAAGTTTGGCCCGTGACCGGCACATAACCACGTAACGTCTACAGGCGTAACGCGTCTAAGTGAACCGAAAACCCAGAAATCAAACCAGTAAAAGTATAGAGTGTTATAAGTTTAAAATGAAAGCACTTACTAACATGTTAAGAAATCTAAGTAAACAATCACCAAGAAAGCAATATACGACGCCGTAGTGAAGATCAAGATCCACAAGTGGGAACATCACAGATAGAATAAACTTCCAGTACAGTCAGCTCACAACGAGCTCGACACCAGAATACAATTAATATACATCACCGTCCTCACACTGTCTCTAAGTCAAATACATACATGGTAGATGGAGATTACTAGATACAATAATGTACATAACTGAAAGATAAACAGATACGGCACAAAACCCACCTATCAGCAAAAGAGCTAGTACACCAACTATGGGGGTATCTGCGTCAAAAGATGCAAAATGCAGTCTGCCGCGACTACTCCGAAGGGCAACCTGCACACACTGCGGCACAACGGGGGTGAGTTTCCAACTCGTGAATAGAAATAACATATAAAGGTAATCGCGAGCATGCACGTACTTCGCTACTCTATCATATGCCAACAGATGATATCAATATGTGATAAGCAATATGTGCAATAACCATGCAAGTACTTTATCAGGTAATATAACTACAGGATGAGGTACAATAATAAATGCTGAGCATGGGCAATATAACATCTACATAGAATGTCAATGTGGAATATATAATCGGTGTCCATCAATGCACCCAGATCCCCCAAATAGCTCTGGCGCCGGCACTCCCATCGGCCCTCAAATCCTGTAAATCTCTGAGAATCCCGAGTGCCAAACATCGGCACCCAAATATCATAAATACTCGTGTCTAGCATCGACACGCAAATCCTCATCCATCGGGCACCGTCCGTCCGGGTCAGCCTACGGGCTCCGTCTGCGGTATCGGCCCTCGGCCCCGGCAGTACGGATCACCCCGCATCCATCTATCGACTCTGATCAGTATCCTCCGGATAACTGTCAGGTCCAACCAATCACCGGTAGGTAGTAGTTCCTCTGCCAGGCTCACCGTCTACTACACAGCGAAACCGTTCTCGTCCCGGGGTACCATACCGGGTCCACCATGTACCCGTAATCGGCCTCAATCAGGTCCTCGATTCGGGTTCACATATATCACTCTAGCACCGAGGAAACACATGGTGAACGCACCGAAATATCATATCAAGGGAACCGGGTTTTTAAATGATTACATATTTGAAATAGCCACGGTTCCCAAATCCAGAAATCACATACAATCCAAATCAATATGCAAGTCAATGATCCGATATGATATGTGCATCAAATATAAATATCAAGTCAAGTCACAGATAGATGAGCTACAATATAATGATCCGATTTGATATATGCATCAAGTATGAATATCAAGTCATGTCACATATAGATGAGCTACAATATAATGATCCGATGTGATATTTGCATCAAGTATGAATATCAAGTCATGTCACATATAGATGAGCTACAATATAATGATCTGATGTGATACATGCATCAAGTATGAATATCAAGTCATGTCACATATAGATGAGGTACAATATAATGATCTGATGTGAATTCTACAGTGTGAGTGTCATGGCAATTACTAACGGTGTGTGTGTAATATGTAGGATTGTGCTCGTGCAACATGGACCGTTAGTAATGGTGCGGTGTTCTATCAATTCTAGTTTATATCCATATAGCAGGGAATGCAGTATGCACTAAATAGTAACCATGAACAGTCAATGTATATAAATGTAGCTATAAGGTCCTATCAGCCCTGACGTAGAACGCCATGCGGGCGATATCCCCGTAGATGTTAAATCTACTCACCGTAGTCTCTCGCTAGGTATAGCCGACGACTTGTTCCCCTCCTTCGCGGCGCCCGTCGCACTCGCCTGCGAATCCTAGAATTTCATAATATATCACTCATGAGCTCAAAACTGTACAAACACGACATTTAAAGCCAACTAGAAACCCGTGTCGCAAACCAAGCGCGCGTGTGCGCGATACGCTAAACGTGTGATTACGTGCCTGAAGCCACTCCGACCCGTCGCGATACGCAGAAACCCCAAACCCATACACACGTATCAGGCGTGTCCCGAAAGATTAAAAATACGGGAAATAGGGTTTTCTACTCCAGATTTTGATACAGAACTGGTCTTAAAAAAAAGATATACCAAAATACTCCATATAGCAGCAGAGTCCAGTGACCCAAACCCCAACTCCCAACTCCCCCATCTCGCCACAAATTGCGGCCAGAAAGCATTTTCCGGCGGCCGATCTGGGGAATTGGGCCTCCAGGTTTGGTGTGTGCACTCTATATCCCCCATACATGCTACAGTATAATTTAGTTTCATTCTGAAACAACCCGGGTAGCAGCAGATCCAACAGAGCCCTATTTATAGTTAAAAACCACACTTTTACACTAAATGAAACTTTAGGGTATTTTCCTGAAATCTGAAGCAAACCCAAGTCTAGAATTACACTAACAACTCATTACCAAGCTAAATGAGCCATAAAAAACTAGTTTTAACCTATCATCACTAAATCCCCTCAAAACCACCAAACATGCACACAAAATATGATTTCTAGCTAAACTATTACAAGATATGGAAGAAGGGTGTTAAACAAGAGTTGTATACCTTCAAAAGACCATAAGAACACCAAAAGTTCCAGCTCCCTCTTCAAGTATGCAGATTTGCCTCCAAACACCTCAAAATCTCATTTTTCCTAAGGTTTTGTGAAGGAAAAGAGTGGTTTTTGTGTAGGATTTGTGTAGAGATCAAAGAAAAATGAAAAGGGAATGAAAAGGTGATGAATTTCTGGTGTTGTGGCTGCCTCTCTGCAGAAATTCCAGAAAATGAGAAAAGAGAGAGAAGAGAGAAGAGAAAATGGGTCAAAAGTCAAGTGTTCACCTAACCACCATACTTCTATTTTTCTATTGCTAAATGAATTATAAAAAAAGGGGTTTGACTTGCTATTCTTATTCCTTAAAGAAAAAGGTGGGGGTAAATTATCAACCATGCACAAAAGAAATGGTTAACACTTTAAACCTAAGTCTAAAAAATTGCTAAGTGTGCATGTGTACACTACACAAGGAAATTTTCCAATTAGGGTAAACCCGACTAAAATAACTAATAATCCTATGTACACATATAATAACACGCACAAATACTAATAAATCACGGAGAACATTCTAACGAACTTCCAAAGTGTTACATGAGCATGCCTCGTGCTTGTACGCATGCTGCCTTTTTACAAAAGCTGGACATCCCCATGCCTTCAGGTATTGAAGACAAGGTTTCTTCCCACTCCACATCTGATATGGTGTGGTAGGCACAGTTTTGGTTGGAACCTTGTTCAAAAGATATGCAGCTGATTCTAGTGCATATCCCCAGAATGATCGCGGTAACTCAGCGTTACTCATCATGGTACGAACCTTATCCAATAAGGTTCGGTTCCTCCTTTTTGATACACCGTTGTGTTGTGGTGTGTATGGAGGAGTAAGCTGAGAGAGAATTCCATTCTCTTTTAAGTAACCCAGGAACTCGGCACTTATGTATTCACCACCTCGATCAGATCTCAGTGTCTTTATACTCTTGCCTGTTTGTTTTTCCACTTCATTCCTGTATTCTTGGAATTTCTCAAAGCCTTGTATTTATGCTTCATTAAGAAGACATATCCATACCTAGAGAAATCATCCGTAAAAGTAATGAAGTAGGAATAACCACCTCGCGCATGTGTAGACATTGGACCGCACACGTCACTGTGTACGAGTCCCAAGAGCTCGCTTGCTCTTACTCCGTGTCTAATGAACGGAGTCTTTGCCATCTTTCCTTTGAGACAGCATTGACAAGTTGCATATATTTGATATTCGAACGGATTCAAATATCCTTCTCTATGTAACTTAGTTAACCTTCTCTCATTGATGTGACCTAGTCAATAATGCCATAAGAAAGCCTGATTTGTTTCCGGAGACATTCTTTTAAGTGTGTTCTGGATACTGAAAATCTGAGCTTGATTTAATACGTATATTCCGTTTTCTAATGTACTTGACCCAATCATAACTTGATTTAGGTGGATGTGAACCACATCTCTTGCAAAAGTAAAATCATACCCTTCCTTAGAAAGTAAGGGTACAGATATGATATTACAAGTCGTACCTGGTACATAAAAACAGTTACGCAGAATCAATATCTTCCCAGTTGTCAGTCCAAGATGATATTCCCCTATGGATTCAGCATTCATGCTCATTCCGTTAGCAACCGTGATGGTCATATCACCTATCCCGATAACCCTACGGTTTCTCAGAGCCTGTAATGAATTACAGATGTGAGATCCTAACCCGGTATCCAATACCCAGGAAGTACGGTTAACTGACATACAGTTCTCTATCATAAACACACCCGAAGCCGAAGCCACAACATGCTTCGAATCCTGGCTACTGGCTTTGCTAGCCCTGCAATCATTCTGTCCAAGTTCATTCCTGTAACAATAGGAACGTCCCTCTTTTACTATATCCAGTCCCGAAACTTTTGCCTTTCTCTTTCTTTCCGCTTCCTTAGTTTCCTTCAGGGTAGGAGGCAGAGATTGTAGAATCAAGTCAGTATTTGACTCGTTTCCCAACGCGATCTCCAGGTCCTGGAGCTCATCAATACAGCTAGTCATTATAAGGACGTTGTCCCCTACAGATGACCCGTCAGCCAACCTCGCTTGAATTAATTCGTTCGAGGTTTCATATCCAGTGATATGAGATTGCTCTCCATATAAATCTTTATTATAGAGAAAGATGGAAACTAAGTCCATCTTCTCGTGCTGCTTCTGGTATACACCATCAACTGAAGTTAACACGAGGCACTTAGCTTTCGCTTTATCTTTTTCCCTTGTCTGACGAATATCTATATCCGCGACAGTAGAAACTGGACCTGGGACGGCGGGATCTTGAGTATTAATAGGGTGGTCCTGCTTGTCATAGACAATGGACATATGGACAGACCTTTGCCAGTCATATAAGTCAGATTCAGTCAATTTGTTATCTAGATGTAACCTTTGTGTGGTCACAAGGTCGCTGCAATTAAGAGAGAGAGAAGAAAACATTTTAGCATGATGCTGTTGCAAGTTTTAGATTGGTTTTAAGTTTATTAAAAAGGATGGCTCCCACTTTTCCTCGAATCCTTTCTCAAACCATAAAAGAAGAATTAGTCAGGACAATTCTCACCATAGAATACTTGCTTAACCATTCAGCCAGGCTAGTGTCGATACTTCGAGGGAGGTTTTCCAACGCTTTCGCGAAGTTCCTTAATTAAATAACCTCTTTTCTCTGGGGGCGTAGCCCCGCTGACACCTTTCTAGGCACCTACTTGGTTTATAGCATTGATCGTTAAGTGACGAATCTCCTGATAAGTAGCTTGTACTCACAGTAGGATCGGGATCCAAAATATCATCGTATGATAATGTTGAAGGAATCCTACCAACATTCATCAAACTCCAAAATGGTATGCATCTCTCTGCAAATTTCAGTTTCTTTAGAAATTCCCGATGTGGATTTTTGCCCCATGCTCTTATGACCTTGACGAAAGCCAACAAATCATAAGCCACATGTCAAGTCCTGCCCAACCCACCCGTACATACCGTTGACGAAAGCCAATAAGGTAATACGACTATCCCAAACCAACACATTTATCTATGCAACAAATGAATACCCCAGCAGCTACCAAACACTATGCTATGACGAAAGCCAACAAACATAGCTTGAATACTACTAACCATCCATAAGAAATGACGGAGGGCTACGAATGGTTTTGGCAAAACCGTGAACGTAGTGAACTTCATACAATCAAAGGAACCTGATACTTTTTAAAAGGAGTGGTTAAAGCTCCGCAATTAAAAATTCTGCTCTTTTAAAAATAACCGAGTTGTTTCTTTTAAATATTTTCCAACGATTCAACTTTGGTTTATTTTCTTTGCATTAAAATAATGCGTCCCATCATTTATCTTATCATTGCAGAAAACAACGAAAATACCACGTCCTCTTATGCCATCCGCATTCACCGCTGGGTCCCGTCATCACTCGTTAGGTTACTTAACTAACGACAGAGCGGGGGCTGGGCTAGTGCGGGTGTAAAACATAAGTGACGTCTAATAGCTATCATATATAAATATTGTACATTCGTCAGACGCAATAATAAGCATTCCAGATCACAGATGAACTTTATTGGATTTACTAGCAATCCGCATTTGCTTTGAGCCTGCAATAAAAGACGGATTACAGAGTTGTGATGAATAGCCATTACCCCACCCTAGACCCTGTAAGTGCACGGCGGCGCCCCGGCCGTCAACCCGACGGCCAAACGCGGAAACGGTGGTAAACTTTGATTTTTGCGGACTTAGCAAACCGGCACCACCGCGCACTAAACCCGGATCGGGCCATTAAACTAGTCTAAGCTATCTAGAGATGGGGTAGAGAAGTATACCGACGATCCAAGTCCTCCGGTCTTCATCTCCACTCCGATCTCCTCGCGGGATCTCCGTCCGACTCCTCCTCGTCGGAAAAGGGCACCACATCGCCTATAGCTTTTACGGGCTCCCACCTCAATACCGAGGCAACTCGGGCGCGAAGCTGGCGAATCGACGCGTCCAAGATTTGCTGTAGGAATATAGTGTAGAGTGTATGTCTCACTTTGGGGTTGGTTGCCATAGATGGAGGAATGGTGTATAGAAAATTGGTGCTTTCAATTTTCTAGCAATGGAATGAGATGAGGAATGATATACTCTCTCAAAGATGAAGATGAAGCTCTCTCTCCTTCTTCTCTCTTTTCTTCTCTCTTTTCTAAAATGAAAACCCTCATCCATAGAAAATGGTGGAGCAAGCATAATATGATAACAAGAGGGAGGTGAGTGTAGGATGCAAAAAGTGGTGACCACAACCTAAAACATAATCATCACTAAATCAACATCAAACCTCTTTTCATTTCTAATCTCATAAAGCAAAGAAAAGAAAGAAAAAGGATCTCATCATGAAAAGCCATCATGATGCCACCAATATGCAAGATACCCCCTCCACAAATGTTATTTGCACAATTGCAAATAACACCCTCCATCTGAAAAGTCCGGCCGGGAAAGAACAAAGGAAAACCGGCCGGAACGGAATGCAAACTGGCAACTCCAGAAAACTGGTCCCGCAATAAATTATAGGAAAACCCCCATACTGTGCATACACACCCGCATCTGTATTCCGTCCGGATACAAATGCAATGAGACAAAATCTACACTGTACTATACTAGGATCCGGCTTAAACCAAAGCCGGCTAGTAATATCCGTCCGATCCTGATCCGTGCAATACCGCACGTAACTGATCGAACGCTGCCATATAACTATACGGCCACTAGTACAAAACCGTCCGATCCTGATCCGTGCAATACCGCACGTATCTGATCGGACCCTGCCATATCTCCATACGGCCTCTACAGCGTTTCGCCCGAAACTTGAGTAACTGAAAGTGTGGTGGACTCTAAAGACTCGTCAATACTATGGCTATGGATTTAACCACTAGCCCGTCAGAGGTATAAGCCAATACGTAACGGGCCACCAGCTATTGACTAAAAGGGACGTCGATGAGCGAACTCATCCTGACACCCTACTGAGCCTGTCAGTGACAATATCCGTACAGTCCGGTCCGTTCGTCTATGAGCATCGTATGGCGGGCCTAGGGGGTTGGTAAAAGTCAGACCCCCAAAAGCGGTACAAGTCGTGTCGGAGTGTAGCCCAGAACACCCTGAGATACTACTGGAATACCTACCAGTAAATCTCCTTGCCTTGGCCAAGGACTTTGTGTAATGGCTCTCCTAGACACAGCACGACCTCACCCCCAATACCGGGAGAGACGAACCCCTGAAGATACGCTCACTGCCTCCATGTGGCTCGGTACTGTACCCAACTAAAACCTGTTTGCACGACTCCTTTGAGCCGTGGTAGGGTAGTAATCAAAGTACAGTGGGAACTCACACGAGACAAATGACGATCCCCAGGTCGATGAACTAACCTGCACACATGTCACCAGGGAACTGCCATCTGACGTCTGGTATATGACCAACTAGCATGTTCCCGGCGAGTCCTGTCCGGTGTACTCATAACCCAATGAGCACCTATATACATCTTGGGTGAACCAACTGACACCAGTGGCCTGTGAGACCGGCCACCGCCCCTCGTCGGGGTCTCGACTGTATACACTAGTCTACTAATGGAGTATCGATGCCCGGTCTCGAAACTCCCACGACTAGGGACCTTTTAAGGATATGCTTGTAGACCCCCAGCTCCCACTTATATGATCGCCCTCATACTGCTGGTGGTCAAGCAAGAATCCTAGGGGCTCTATCAACGTGTAATAGCGACGTGTCATGTCACCTAAAACAGTACACGATGATAAAGGTAAACCAGATAGCATACTATCATCTCGAGTAAGACTGTCCTACCGGGATAGGACCTCCCTCAATCATTACAATCACGTACCTGTGACCTAATAATTGACTCTGAGGGCACTATCTCCAACAATCTCCCACTTGCACTCAAGGCTAATTATTGCGATGTCGCATACTCACAGCCCGTGTGATACCGAACATCCAACTCCTCTACTAGTCAGTCTCACAAAGCTCGTTTGCGAAACTTTTGCGTTCGAGGAATAGCCTCCGTGAGTGGATCCGCTTAGTTGTTTCTTTCTTTGTCTCTCTATATCTCAAGTTCGCGAAGAAAGCCATCTCCCGAAATGAGCAATACCTGTCTTAGAATGTCTGGATGTCTGATGGGACCGAGCTCATAAATGAACTCCAAATCCAAACTTCTTAGACTGTATCGTCAACTGAACTTAATCAGTATCCTGCGCCATGCCACCCTCAGTATTGCCTTGGACCACCTGTCCAAAATACTGCCCCTCGTCAGAAGGAAAAACCATAACTTTGACAACCTCCTTGTCGTCCATGTCACCTTGGAAGCCTGGAATGATAACTGTCTCCCAAATGAGGCTGTCGTTATCATATCCCTAGAACATCCACTTATGTTCTAAAACTGCTTCCGACTGTTTCTCCAGGATTGGATCAATGTCAACTTGTTGCATCTAGTGCAAGAACAACATCTGGTGTGGTACTTGACATCTCATGATTGACTCAATTGCCTAAGCAGGTGATCTGCCAATCATGCACGTCCCTCTCCCCTTTAGTCTGTAAGACACCTTTGGAGAGGGTGACTCCATTACCTGCAGGTACACTACCGTGCCAGGAGTCGTCCATCCTAAATACTCTTAGAATGCTGTCAAGTACCCTGATTGGGAAACCACCCAAATCTAGATCTAAAACCATAGATCTAGTAACCAGTATGTCTGATATAAAATCCATGTCCTTTGTGGAGAAACCACTGTGTGACGACCAAAGTATAACCGATCGTAGTATAGGAGTTTCCTTTCCTACTTTGTGTATGTCATCCAAATACCATGACATTACACCCTACTACCTTCTCAACAGATCCATCCCCTATTCTGATGAAGTCAAACCTATGACTGTCACGTCAGAAATAGATGATCTATGTCCGCTACATCTGCTTTAGTCTATAAATAGACATAAGCTGCCTGTCCACCAATGCTTCCGCTGCTCCCACTGACTACGACAACCCTCTGGCAGAGTCCTATAGACGTACACTTCTAAAACTAGTTTAGAACGACGCTATACTCATCCTCCCGCCGGGTCTCGTAACCTGGAACAACAGCAATGGCAATTGTGGGTAAACAAGAACTTCCCTGTCACCGTCCTTGAGGCTACCGTAGTACCTCTCTGGTGCCTGAAGTTACCCACCTTATCTGCGGAGTGGCCAATGGAATGTCAATCCAGATTGAATCTTTAGGTTCCTTATCAAATGTTCAGTAATCGTTTGTGGTTCTGGAATCACTTCCAGTTCTACCATACTCCCACTACTGTTTTCTAAAAAAAATCCATTTTTAATAAAACTGTGGCGAGTCTAGAACAATATCGCTATTGTTCATCCAGATGGTAGAAAGTCAACCCGCGTCATAGCCTGGGTCAACCCACAAACAGCCATTACAGAAACGTGCCTTGAGTTGTCCAGTGTCTGGTTTTAAGCATAAACCGAACAACTCCCCGTACCTTAACAATGTTAAGATATGAACTGTTCTATATCCAATATAGAAAACAGAGGCACTGATTTAATTGAACCATATTCAAATCATGCAGCTGTCTCCAGTGCATGTCAACTAAATGGAGAGAGGCCGATCAGCGTTACTCAACTTAGGAATACTTCCAATTATGAGTAACCTGAAAGAGAAGCAAGATCTCTTTATCATTACTATCAACTGAATACCATACACAAGTATCTACATCTTCGATCTCTTTGAAGAATCCCGATACTTGCTATACCTGGTTCTCTACTCTATTCAAATACCTATAACTTCTCCAAATTCGGACCCTGTGTTTCCACGAAACACCTGTCTAAAAACTAGAGAAGTCATAAGTAAACTGAATGTAGTACGAGGACCAACCCCTCTGTCCTGATGGACCCTGGACAACATACAATACTCTGTATAAGTCCTTTGAGTCTGATAACTCATTCACTGTGTGTCGTAGGTTGAAAACTGTACTTATGGTTAAGAAGAATTACACCGCTGTTTAATGCTCCTTACCTAACCATCCACTGATATAGGTAAATGTCGTAGACATAATTTCAGAAAGGTATATCTCACTCTATGAAAATAGACGTACAGATATATCAATTTGAAATTGGTGCATAACTGCAGATATTCAAAACCAAATATTTGCCGACCGGCAAACAGCCCAGGTGATTTCCTCAAATATCACCGATTACAACGAATCCCGATATAATGAGGATGATCACCCAATTCCCAATAACCTACTCCCACTCATCATCTGTAAAACCATACAGATGTGAGAATCATACCTGGTAAATACATACCCTGGAGTAAGTATCTAATCGGGAAATCAGTTTTCTTTTAACAGTACACAGTGAAACTGAAACATTGAAATGTTTCGGTGGGGTATCCCGGTATTCTTAGTAATGCCTCTTCCATTATCCAGATTCACAACTATAACCGTATAATTCTTTGCCACCTCTCCAAATCCCTTTATACGTCTTTAGTCATTACCTTCTGTACACCCCTTTAGGCCAAATGGTTTTCTTCCTTCCCTACCGTTCGGCACCAGCCTATGGTTTGGAAGAAGACTATCCAAAAAGCATAAAGGGTGTACTGTCCTAATCCTAGGAACACTCGCAATGCGAGAGAAGGTGAAGATAAAAGGCACCTGAATGTACTTTATTCCTATTTCTCCTGAACCAGGATCCATCCCCGAACTGGAACAAGTTCCTTTCGAGTTCGTATATAACCATACGATGGATTATCCAATAAAAATGGGATCTTCGTAGTGATACGGAGTGTCCTGGAGAAATACAAAGGTGATTTAGGATTGGCGAAGAAATACTTGGTTTGGTCGTGAATAGCAGTCGCAACTTACTTTGCCCTCTTACTAATCCCTTGCTTTGTCTGAACTTAATACCTTCTGTACACCGTTTAGGCTAACTGGTTTTCTTCATTCCCTACCGGTCGGCACCAGCCTATGGTTTGGAAGAAGACTATCCAATTTGCGTAATAGGTGTACTACTCCTAAACCAAGGAGTACTCGCAACCTGAGAGAAGGTGAAAAAGAAAAGACAACTGAATAATCCTATCCGTTTTCTCCAGAACCGGAAACCATCCTCGAATCCCTTCGAGTTCGTATCTAACCATACGATGGTTTTGTCCAATGGAAGTGGACGTTCGCAGTAATACGGGGTGTCCTGGAGAAAAGGGTAAAAGTAGGAGTGGAAATGAGGTCTGCAACTCTGACAATCCAAAAGCCAGTGTTTAAGAAGGTTCGGTCAACTTGGTCACTGAGTCATAGTCTTAGGGTCGGGTCAATGGTCGTTGCCAAAGAGAGAGAGAAAAGAAACACTCAGCGTGCACTCTTACCTAGATCAGAATGGTTACCAATTTATCTAATCTGGAGTCCTCCCACTGTACCTCAAATTCTCCTCCAAACCTGAAAGAAGAATTAGTCGGGGTCACCCGAGGAGTAAACTAACTCATCAGTGGGAATCGGGATCCAACTCTCATCGCATGACAACGTGACGGAATCCGCTCACGGTATCACACTCCAGAAGGTATGCGCATATCTGGCAAGTTTCAGTACTTTTGAAACTCCCGATGTGATTTCTGCCCCATGCTCTTATGACCTTGACTTTGACCAACAAATCATAAGTCACATGTCAAGTTCTACCCGTCATTCTCCAGGTTGATTCGAATCCACCCGCACAAGCCCTTGACTTTGGCCAACAAGGCTATACGACTGTTCCAAACCAACGCATCTATCTATGCTGCATATGAATAACCAACAGCTACCAAACACTGTGCCTTGACTTTGGCCAACAAACACAGCTTGAATACTATTGACTACCCATATGAAACGACGGAGGGCTACGAATGGTTTCTGGCGAAAACCTTTAACGTAATGAACTTGATATCGTTGAAGGAACGGATAGCTTTTTGAAAATATAGTGACGAAAACCGTTGCTAAAGAGGTCACTCCCGGTGAAGGGATCTCGGCTCTTTCCCCGTAGAATGGGGTGCAGGATATTCCAACTGAATACCACGGTGCAAAGCAAAAGTAATCGGCTATAGTGAAGTTAATGCCCTGACGCAAACTTCTGTCCAAAGGGTCAC
The DNA here is from genome assembly GCA_030015575.1 of Agapanthus africanus. Lineage (NCBI taxonomy): Eukaryota > Viridiplantae > Streptophyta > Magnoliopsida > Asparagales > Amaryllidaceae > Agapanthus > Agapanthus africanus. The sequence continues at coordinate 243,324,911 of CM057347.1, read as the reverse complement.
TCCCGGTGAAGGGATCTCGGCCCTTGCCTCGTCGACTGAGGAGCAGGATATTCCAACTGAATACCGCGATGCAAAACAAAAGTGAACGTCCTTGCAATAACAGCTTTTTGAAAAGTGTTCCAACAACATCAGATAAGGTTTGTTTTTAACTTGCATTGATCCGAATCAACGCAGTCCCATCAATTGATCACACCACAAAGAAAGAAAATATACTGATGTACGTATATGCCATCCGCATTCGCCACTGGGTCCCGTCATTACCCGTTAGGTTAGCTTACTAACGACAGAGCGGGGACTGGACTAGCGCGGATGCAAAACATATACAACATCTACTAATATATATACCAATATATTATATTTCGCTCAAGGCGTGAAAGAAATGCAACATCACAGAGAATGAACAGCATCACAGAAACAATACAGATATCTGGGATCCCCGGGTTTCACAGAGCCGCTGAAACCCGACGTTCCCCTGGTCGTATGGATAGCCTGTGCAATGAAATCCTAGACCCCTACGGGCGCGGCAAGTCACCCGCCAAAACCTGAAGCGAGGCAGCCCCCTTCAGCGCCGTGAATGGACCACCCAGCACTTCACGGAATCCGGTAACTTGGGCACCCCTCCTGGGTCAACCTGTACCCCCTACGAGTGCGGCGAATAGCCCGCCAATCCTAGAGTGAAGCCCCCTTCGTCTCAATGCCATGAGATGCGGGCTTGTTGCCCTCCAGAACCCGGCTATCCGTGCACCCCTCCGCGGGGCAATCCTAGTACAGAAAGTAAAATATACATACACCGGGTACATCGACCGCAACCAGGTCGTGCCCCAAAAGAATAATACAAACTGGCAGTGACGGCAGTCCACATGTCGGACGCTCGCCCCGCAATATCAAATGTACATAATACAACCACAACTGTACTAGCATTGCATCCAGGCTATCCCCACGACCGATCCGCAACATCACAGCAAATACATAGAACATCAACGTGAAAGTCACGTTCGCAAATCCGTCTAACCGGGCTATAGCAGTTAGACCGGATTTACCGATCGAATGACATTCACGGTCGCAGATATAATGTAAATACTGTGAAAAATGTGTTTAAAATTTTCCGATTGATCAAACATTAACAAGTGGGCCCCCAAACAAAACTGTAGCAACCACAGAAAACCTGGGACCAATTTTAATAATCCAGAAACCACATTTATCAACCAGGAACATACTAAAAAAATTTGGGATCATGAACAGTTACAACCGCCGCCGAAGCGCGGCCCAAGCAGGGGTTTGGCCGCCCTTCCGCGGCGGAACAGTGAGATCATGGTACCAATTTTTTACAGAATGCTTATATTTCCCTGCATATCATTCTGAGACAACCTGAAAAATTTTTGGACTCAAAAAAAATTCGACAGAAACTGATGTGCTTGAAATACGTGTTTTCGGGATTTTGTTCGATCGGAAACGTTAAACACATTAAACAAAGCTAGACGAAGTTAATGGCGAGGCTCTGATACCACTGTAAGTGCACGGCGGCGCCCCGGCCGTCAACCCGACGGCCAAACGCGGAAACGGTGGTAAACTTTGATTTTTGCGGACTTAGCAAACCGGCACCACCGCGCACTAAACCCGGATCGGGCCATTAAACTAGTCTAAGCTATCTAGAGATGGGGTAGAGAAGTATACCGACGATCCAAGTCCTCCGGTCTTCATCTCCACTCCGATCTCCTCGCGGGATCTCCGTCCGTCTCCTCCTCGTCGGAAAAGGGCACCACATCGCCTATAGCTTTTACGGGCTCCCACCTCAATACCGAGGCAACTCGGGCGCGAAGCTGGCGAATCGACGCGTCCAAGATTTGCTGTAGGAATATAGTGTAGAGTGTATGTCTCACTTTGGGGTTGGTTGCCATAGATGGAGGAATGGTGTATAGAAAATTGGTGCTTTCAATTTTCTAGCAATGGAATGAGATGAGGAATGATATACTCTCTCAAAGATGAAGACAAAATCTACACTGTACTATACTATGATCCGGCTTAAACCAAAGCCGGCTAGTAATATCCGTCCGATCCTGATCCTTGCAATACCGCACGTAACTGATCGAACGCTGCCATATAACTATACGGCCACTAGTACAAAACCGTCCGATCCTGATCCGTGCAATACCGGACGTATCTGATCGGACCCTGCCATATCTCCATACGGCCTCTACAGCGTTTCGCCCGAAACTTGAGTAACTGAAAGTGTGGTGGACTCTAAAGACTCGTCAATACTATGGCTATGGATTTAACCACTAGCCCGTCAGAGGTATAAGCCAATACGTAACGGGCCACCAGCTATTGACTAAAAGGGACGTCGATGAGCGAACTCATCCTGACACCCTACTGAGCCTGTCAGTGACAATATCCGTACAGTCCGGTCCGTTCGTCTATGAGCATCGCATGGCGGGCCTAGGGGGTTGGTAAAAGTCAGACCCCCAAAAGCGGTACAAGTCGTGTCGGAGTGTAGCCCAGAACACCCTGAGATACTACTGGAATACCTACCAGTAAATCTCCTTGCCTTGGCCAAGGACTTTGTGTAATGGCTCTCCTAGACACAGCACGACCTCACCCCTAATACCGGGAGAGACGAACCCCTGAAGATACGCTCACTGCCTCCATGTGGCTCGGGACTGTACCCAACTAAAACCTGTTTGCACGACTCCTTTGAGCCGTGGTAGGGTAGTAATCAAAGTACAGTGGGAACTCACACGAGACAAATGACGATCCCCAGGTCGATGAACTAACCTGCACACATGTCACCAGGGAACTGCCATCTGACGTCTGGTATATGACCAACTAGCATGTTCCCGGCGAGTCCTGTCCGGTGTACTCATAACCCAATGAGCACCTGTATACATCTTGGGTGAACCAACTGACACCAGTGGCCTGTGAGACCGGCCACCGCCCCTCGTCGGGGTCTCGACTGTATACACTAGTCTACTAATGGAGTATCGATGCCCGGTCTCGAAACTCCCACGACTAGGGACCTTTTAAGGATATGCTTGTAGACCCCCAGCTCCCACTTATATGATCGCCCTCATACTGCTGGTGGTCAAGCAAGAATCCTAGGGGCTCTATCAACGTGTAATAGCGACGTGTCATGTCACCTAAAACAGTACACGATGATAAAGGTAAACCAGATAGCATACTATCATCTCGAGTAAGACTGTCCTACCGGGATAGGTCCTCCCTCAATCATTACAATCACGTACCTGTGACCTAATAATTGACTCTGAGGGCACTATCTCCAACAGACCCCTACGGGTACGGCGAACTACCCATCAAGTACCCGAAGTGAAGCGGTCTCCCTCAACAACGTGAGTAGGCCACTAAACACTTTGACGTACCCGGTAGTTTGTGTACCCCACCTTGGGTCTATCCTAGGAGCAAAAACAGTAAAAAGAAATAATACAACGATGGCTACAACCGCAACCTGGATGTGCCCCGCAAAAAAATATTACATCAAATTACATTTACATTGAATGAATGAATATTAAATACATCTCAAACCCCGGCTAATCATCACAACAGTCCAACACAGTTCATATATACAAACAGTAAACATTACAGAAATGTGCAACCCCTGCCAACTGACATACTAGCAGTTAGAGGAGGTTTACGAACACATTAAACATTACAGATAAAAACCCAATTAGCAAATGTCTTAGAACATCGATCGAATACCATATTCCGTGTCTACTCCAAAAGAAAACCAGTACCGAAGAAACCTGGGTAGAAACAGAACATACAGGAAAACGAAAAACACCAAAATATGAATTACTGTAAAAATTCGAGTCAACTCGGAGTTGACTCGGCCGCGGATCCGCGGCCAGCACCATTTGGCCGCGGTTACGTGGTCGTCAAGTCGAGTTGGGTCATCGTATTTTCCCAGTATTCTTATAATTCCCTGCAGTGAATTTTAAGGTATGTCAAATTAATTTTCAGATACTTTTAAAATTAACAGAAACTTGGAATATCTGGGTTTTTGTTTTCGTGTTTTCTGTCGATCGAACTTCTAATAAGTTGCTAACAAGCTAGTAATGGTTTAGTTGGCTCTGATACCACTGCAAGTCTATGTCATGCACCCCACGAACTTGCGGGGAGGCGGAATATATGTAAAACGATTATCAAAGCTTCGTAACACGGACTTGAGCGCATGAATCGTTATCTAAACCATTGCTAACTACATGCTAGAGGTTTAACTACTCAGATTCGAAGTTATACCTCACGTTACATGTCCTTTGGGTCTTCATCGCTGTCCTCCACTCCTCGTAGGCTCCTTGGAACATCGGCACCTCTACGGCCTCCTCGAGTCAAAGACGATCCACCCGAAAGCTCCTACGCCAAGCTTAGTCTCAAACTTGAGATAACTAGGTTGCTTAAAGTGCTAATCTAAGCTACCTAGGGGATATAGAGTGAGGTTATGGATGGATTTGTCTAGCTAACCCTTGATCTCAACACATGAGAGGCTAGGGTTAGAGTTTGAAGAGAGAGTGAGCTTGTGGAGAGAGAAGGTGAAGATGATAATGAAATGAGATAAGGATCTATCATAATATATATGAAGCATTATTTATTTATCCAAAAATGAAATAAAAGAATTAACAACCATGCTTCATAAATATCTATGAGTGATTCATCCCCATGAGTCATTAAGCATTTATGAAGCATTAATGACATGGATGAATCACACAAATGAGTCACTAATCTCATTTAATGCAATGCCACCTTACCCCCCCAAGTCACCACTCTTCTAGAAGCTTCCCGACACATTACGAGAACGCCCCTCCAATCCGTGAAAACACGGAAAAACTTTAGACTGTTTAAATCCAATAACCCGATACGAGAATCTGGCTTAAACCAAAGCCGACTATTAAATACTGTCCGAAAAGTCGTACGTGCGTAAACACACGTACGCGTCCAAACCCTTGTCGTAAAACCATACGACCTCTATATCATTTTGCCTGGAGCAGGGAAACTCTCTGTGTGGGACTCTAAAGACTCGACACAACGCTGGCAGTGGGTTTAACTACAGACCGCAAGCGGCACTAGCTAATCCTAACGGTCCCCAGGTAGATGTCGATAAGAAGGCCGATGAGGAAACTCATCCGAACTCCCACTGAGCCTGATGTGACAATCTCTATACAGTCCGGTCTGTTCGTCTAAGACTATCGCATATCAAGCCTAGGGGGCGGCAAGCGTCAGTCCCCTAATAGCTGTATAAGTCGTGTCGGAGCGAAGCCCATTACACCCTGAGAAACTACTGGAACCTACCAGTAAATCTCGCTTGCCCTAGCCAGGGACTTTGCGTAATGGCTCTCTAACACAGCGCGATATCATTTTCCAATACCTGGAGAGACGAATCCTGTCTAACCACTACTTCCTCCAAGTGCTCGGGACTGTACCCAACTGCTACCTGTTTGCACGACTCCATTGAGCCGTTGTAGGGTAGCAATCTAAGAACAGTGGGACACACTCGAGGCGAAGTAGCAGTGTCAAGTCTGCGGACTATGCTGTACTCATATCACCTGGGAACTGTTAACTGACGATGGTTATAATACCAACCAACAGTTCCTCTGTGAGTCCTGTCCAGTGTACCCGTAACCTAACGAGCACTTGTATACTATCTCCAGTACGACGTACTGATGGCTATGGGACAGACCATCTCCCCAACTGGGATGAGAAACGTACACACTAGTCTACTCTGGAATATCGATGCCCTGTCCCAATAATCCTACGACTAGGGACCTGTATAGGATGTTGCTTATAGACTACCCAGCCCCTACTAGAGTGACTGCCATTACAACGCTGGAAATCAAGCAAAGAACCTATGGGTTCTACCAATATATATAAGTGATACGTTACAAGAAACATATGCACATATTAAAGTAGACACAAACCAAGTAGCATACTACCATTTTTAGCAAGACTGTATATACAACTGTGAATAACCCAAGCTTCCATTAAGTAATATACAATCTAGTATGATACAATAATGGCCCCTAGGGCATATACACTAACTCTATAAGCACATCCTTAAAAGGTCACTAGTCGAGGGAGTTTCGAGACAGGGCATCGATACTCCAGAGTAGACTAGTGTATACAGTCGAGACCCCGACGAGGGACGGTGGCCGGTATCACAAGCCACTGGTGTCAGTTGGTTCACCAAAGAAGTATACAGGTGCTCATGTTAGTTATATGTATTCCTTAGAGGCCATTGCTATACATAGGATGTATATTGTAGTGGATGCTGGGACATATATAGGGAGGACTTTCTCACTCGACATGATAGTATGCTATCTGGTTGATCTTTACCTTAACGTGTACACTGATAGTCTCTCTGTTACATGTTGGTAATGCCCTTAGGATGAGTACTTGACTACCTGGACTGTGATGCGGATCAGACTAGTGGGGACATGGTAGTCCATAAGTACATCCTTCAAGGTCCCTAGTCGAAGGTGTATCGAGACGGGGCATCGATATACCAGAGTAGACTAGCGTATACCTTCTCGACCCATACAGATGGGCGATGGATGATCCCATATCCATTGGTGTTTGACATCAGAGATGATATACGGGTGCTCAGTGAAGACTGGGTACACTGGAAGGACTCTCCGAGAACTCCCAGATGGTATTATACCTTACGTCAGTTGGCAGTTCTCTGGTGACACTGGTACAGAGTAGTCTGTTGACCCGAGATCGTCATAGAGTCTTGTGTGGTTCCCACTGTGCTTTGATTTCCACCTTACCACGTCCAAGAGGGCGTGCAAAACGGTGGTTTTTGGGTACAGTCCCGAATCACATGTAGGCAATGAGCGATAGGAGGGGATTCGTCTCTCCCGGTATAGGGAGTTGATGTTTAGCTGTGTTCGATTGGCTATAACCGGAAATCCCTTGCCAGGGTTGCTGAGATTTACTGGTAAGTGTTACTAGTAGTTTCTCAAACTGTTATAGACCTCATATCGACACAACTTATCGAGCTATTGGGGTCTGACGTTTACCACCCCTAGGCGAGATATGCGACATATCAGACGACGAGACCGGACTGTACGGTAAGTGTTACTGGTTGGATTCACAGGAGTGTGAGCGGGCTTGCTCGTCGATCTTCTGATCGCTCAATACCCGGGTGGCCGTTACGTTTAGCAGACCGCTTGCGGCTTGGGGGTGTTTGATATGATCATCATCTGCTACCGGCGTATTGACGAGTCTTTAGATTCCTACATAGAGGTTTCCTGGCTCAAGCGAAACGAAATAGGAGGGCATATGAGATATGTGCGGGACCGAGAATAATGCGTGTATGTGATACCGTATTCTATTCTCGCGATGAATGTATATATCTGGTTGTATGCGATATAACCTAGTTATCGAATCAAGGATTGATTCGATAAATCGATACATTGGATATTAGTCGGTCATATGAGATATGACCGGATCGTTAAATCAAATGTTGATTTGATGATTTAGTGCATAATTATATATTTGATTTATTACTTTGCATTAACTAGTATTGGTTCACTTTAAAAGGATTTTCTCACTTGAACTACACAACTTGTATATGTGATATACTTTTGTGCACTTGTTTGTATCATGTTTGATGATACATGCTCACTTGGGTGTAGTTTTGGTTTAAACCTTGGTTATGTAAATAGTTAAGGTTTTTATTTATTTATTCATTTATTTATTTCATTTTGGAAAGAAATAAAACGGTTACTAGTTTTGTTTTATATTAAAAGTTCATGAAGGTTTGAAAAGTTGACCATTTTGTTTCTTTCCTTTAACCTAACCATTCCACCCAACCCTAGTTTATTCTCTACACTTGACCATGGTTGGATTATGATAAGTATACACTTTATTTTCTTTTTAAAAGATAACTTATCATAACATTTTTCATCATCTTCTTCTTCTTCTTCAAGAAGAAGCTTGCCTCCATCAATGGCAACTTGGGAAAATGAGTGAGAAATCCAATTCTAAAGTGAACCCAGCTCCTATTTCTTCATCCTCTACCTCTTGCCAAGTAGTATAGGGTGTTTTCTTCACAAGTTTCATGACTTGGTGAAGTGGGAGCTTGATCTTGTGATGCCTCGACGTAGATCATCTTCGGCATCGTAGTCGATGACCTAGCCCGCCCATTTCTCCGATGAAGCCGACGCTAGAGTCCGGGATTCGATTTGGACAGCGAGGAGACTTCATTGCGGAGCTATAGAGGTGGAGGACCGGATCTACAAAGGTTGTATTTCCATTCTTGTAGTTAAGTTGTTAACTAGTTTCATTTGTCGCCTATATATCTAGTTAACGATCCGTATTAGGGTTTCTCGGCACCCGTAAAATTTGAAATTGGCATGGTTGATGCCTTGTGAGATCTCCTTAGTGTGCCTAGGAACCCTACAGTGGTATCAGAGACTAGCTAGAGCCTTAGGTGAAGTCTAGACGACGTTTGAAACCCGATCGAACCGAAACCCTAATTCCCGATATGCTCTCTGGACTTTTTCTAAAATCTGGGATTTTTCCATATTAAAAATGCTTAAAAAATTCAGCAGGGAATTCTAAGAATTACGATGCAAAATTTATCCCATGATCTGCTAAGGGCGCGGCGGAACCGCGGCAGAAGCCTGGCTTCTGCGGCGGTTCCGCGGCCATCTGATGACATCATCTGTCCTTTTTTGCACAGTAATTCCTATTTTATTATGCTGAATTTTCTGGGAATTTTTAATTTGACTCAAGAGTTGAGTGTTCTGAGGTTGTATTGGGAATCGACGATTCGATCGGATTATCAAACCTTGTCTATGTGGCTTTCCGGATATTTTAGAATATGTTAAAAGGTTCGACCGGATATAAATACCCAACTTTTCCCCTGCCGGAAAATTTCCAAGTGTTGGATTTTTCTGTGGTTTAAGGACGTTCTAAGTAGTGCAAGTAATGCGATGGTCCCTCTAGAAGACAACAAACCTTAACTCGATTATGTGACCGTCTTAAACTGCCCTTTGAACCTTCGGGTTTGGGGCAGTACGGCGTGCCACATGTGAGGCGTTGGCTTGACCCTTCTACGGCTGGACCGTTGGTACTGAGGCATGAAGTGAATGTCTTTGAACCTATTTCATGTGTTGAACGGTTTCGGAAAAACATGGGTGTTCGAATGTTCGATCGGAAAGTTTAATATTTTCTATTTATCCGGAATGGGATACAATAATTGGAATTCACAAGTAGTTATGAGATAACTGAATGAATGTTATAAACATAGCACCTTAGTCTCACTTGATCGGTTGCCACGGAATTTTGATGTGATCAAAAGTCCGTCGCAATCACGTAGCGTACGCGGATACTCGCCGGGTAAACTTAATAGACAGCCTCACTCCATAGCCCCGACCAAGTGACTGTAGGAGAACCCCGTCGTCGAAAGCATCCGTCCGGGTGCTCGAGGTAGCGGTCTTCCGCCTTGGTGCACTTCGTCGACGGTATCGGGGGTGCGGCTGCCTACTAAAGTTTGCGACGAGCATTCGATCAGTAAATCGGGAATCCTGTTGAATTGCCCGACTTGATATTGAAAAGTGTTTTCGATTTTGAGACTAAAATGCGGGGTTTATAATTGTTAGGCATGTGATGTCTAAGGAATTCATTTGATTAGGCATGTGATGTCTAAAGTGATTGCGGATTCCAACTGTTGTAGTTTTACACTTCTTTTCTGTGACCGTAAGTGTAATATGTGATATCGCCGGTTTCGTTGCTATATGTCAACGACAATTGGGATGGACATATTTACTTACGTTGATGACATGTGATGTTATGTGTTGCTGGATATGTTATATTGGATCGTCGTGTTTGAATAGCCCGGGGTTTTTTATGTGAGATGAGTGTTTTTATTTTCATTCATGTAAAAACTTGTATGTAATATTCTTTTATTGGGGCACTTCCAGGTTACGGAAGTTGTCACCTTTTGTATATTATTTACTTTTCCGCACTAGGATAGACCCAATGAGGGGAGCACAAGTAACCGGGTTCTGGAGTCCAGTGGGAGACCAACTCGAGGAGTCGAGTCCGGGTCTCCTAACTCTAGAATTGGTAGGTTTGCTTGCCACTCTCGTAGGGGTCTAGGGGTGTGGGATTGGCTATTCATCACGACCGTGGAATCCGTGTTTTATAATGGCTCGTATTCAAAACACGGATGTCCTAGTATATCCAATATTTCATATGTTTCTTCTGCTGCGATATCTATGATGTGATCATGTGATGTTCTGTGATAGATACAGTATATAGTATATATGATATATTATATAGGCGTTACTTATGTTTTACACCCGCGCTAGCCCTGCCCCGCTCTGCCGTTAGTTACCTAACCTAACGGTGCACGAGGGGACATCGAGGCGAATGCGGATGGCATAAGTGTACGTCGTATTTATCTGTGATGTTTAGGTACTTAAATGATGGGACTTCATTAATGTGATTAATGAAATAAAAGAAACCTAAAGATGTTGTAGAATCGAATTTCAAAAATAAAACAGGTAGCTACAGTTCTTGCTTTGCACAGCGGTATATATGATATATCCTGCACCTTATTCGATGAGGAAAGGACCGAGATCCCTTCACAGGGAGTGACTCCTTTAGCAATAACTGGCAGATGCTACACACTCGATTTGTCTTTTGATTGCTTTTAAGAGTTTTTGCTATGCACAGTGATATATATGATATCCCGCACCTTATTCGATAAGGAAAGGACCGACGATCCCTTCACCGGGAGTGACTCCTTTAGCAAAAATAGAAAAGCCGCAAAGACACTCCATTTCAAAATTCATTCGATCCTACAACGATATCAAGTTCATTACGCAATAGGTTTTCAGAAAAACCTGTCATAGCCCTCCGTCATTTCAGATAAGTCCTATTTAGTATTCGTGCTGCGTTTGTTGACCTTTTCAAGGCGCAGTGTGCGGTAGCTAACCAGTATTTATCTGCTTGAGCATATGATGCAGATTGGGTTAGGGTAGTCGTACGACCTTGTTGACCTTATCAAGGGTCGTGCGGGTGGGTTTGATTCAATCAAGAAATGACGGGTTGAACTTGACTTACGGTCTATGGTTTGTTGACCTTGTCAAGGTCATAGATCGTTTGGGGCAAAATATTATCGGGAATTTCAAGTGTTAAAATTTGCAATGAGATTGCATACCTTCTATGAGATAGTTGGATCCCGATACCCGCTGCGAGTAAGAGTTACTCCTGGGAGAGTTTTACACATTACAATTAGCCGATCAAGTAGGTGTCTAGAAAGGTGTTAACGAGGTTACGCCTCTGGGAAAATGAGGTTTACATTAATTGGGTTCGTTCGAAAGCACGGGGGACCTCCCTCAAAGTACCGACACTGGCCTGGCTGAAAGATTGGCGAACTTGTAGTGTGTAATTAATTCCGGCTAGTCTTTCCTTTTAAGGTTTGAAGGAAGATTTGATAAAAACAGTGGGAGCCATCCTGATTAGATAAAATAATAACCAATCTATTCTTGAAAGAGCGCACGCTGAGTGTTTTCTTCTCTCTCTCTCCAGGTAGCGACCATATCACGCCTTAATCAAGATAATAATACGGAATATTGACCGAACCCGCTTGTTATACTGAGCTGGGGAACGTTGGTCCCGCTCCAACTTATAATTGTTATAAGACAGAGCAGGAAATTGGGGATTACCAGAATTCCCGTGCCGCCCAAACGAAGAGAGTGCATGCTGATGCATCATCTTCGGGTGTGTTCGTTACAAAGAACTGTTTCTCGGAATCCTCTACGTCCTGGGTATGTGATACCAGATCAGGATCCCAGATATGTAATCTGTTACATAGGGCTACAGCTAGGTAGAGAACTGAGAACGGGTGATAAGTTTCATGAGACAGAAAACGGGGCAAGTGTTGCAGCCAAGTATGTTGGTCACTGTCACCCTGTATTATCAGTACATTGGTTCTGAACGAATGTTATTAGATACCGAACCTGATATACAAAATCATATCAGTCTCTTTAGAAGTAAAGAAATGATAAAATTTTGTATTGATGGATAATGTTTTGAACATTTCCTATATCAAAAGTTGATCGGTTCAGGCACGTTATCTAAAAGCATTAATGTTCTAAATCAAACTACAGTTCTTTAGTATACGGAACACACACAAGAGGAAGAGTTCAGGAATGAACGAATCCTACTTGAGGCATTGTAGACTAGGTCATATCAATGCGACCCGACGAGCTGAAGTTACATGTAGATGCATATTTAAATCAGTTTGAATTTACATCTTGTGAAACTTGCCAGTCATGTCACAGAGATAATATGACCATAGCTCTGTTTACTGGAAACAGAGAAAGAGTTAGTGAACTTTGGGATTGATACATGTTGATGTATGTAAAGTCCCCTGTCTACAAATACCAAGACCGGTTCTTTGTACTTCATTAAATTTTCTGATGATCTCTTTTGATTCAGACGTATGTTCCTTTTGAAACACAAGTCCGAACCTTTTGAGATATTCACAGAATATAAGTTAGAAGTAAAGAACCAAAATATGGGTATAAGTATTATGTCCTTTGATGAGATCAAGGAGGAGAATACTTGAGCACGAAATTCTTGGACTTTTCTAAAGGAGAATGAGATTCTCTCTCAGCATTACTCCTCCGTATACACCATAGCACGATGGTATATCGGGGCGGAGCGATAACACCCTATGTGATTAGGTGTGCTCTATGATGAGTACTACTGAGTTACCTATTTCCTTTTTGGGAGTTATGCACTTGAGAAGCTACATATCTATTGAATAGGGTTCAAATCAAATCCGTTGCCTACCACTTCATATATGATATGATAAGGGAAGAGCCCATCTCTTAAGTTGGTTAAGATTTGGGGTTGTCCGGGCTATGTCTAAAAGAAAAATCCGGACAAGCTCGAGGCAAGGTCTGTGATGTAGAACTGGAAATGTTCCAGCTATACAAACTACGGCTGATGATTTGATAGAACCAAAGGATTCAGTAGATTCCAACGAACCTCAGCCTCTCCGCCGATCTAGTAGGGTTCCTCACCCACCTGAGAGATACTTCGGTTACTCTATGTCAGTGGGAGCGAGGATTGCATCATGGGATGATGACCCAACTAGTTTCGAGCTGGCCATCAGGAGTGGGACTCTGTAAGAATGGCTGGATGCTTAGCGATCTGAGATGGAATCCATGTACACCAACAAAGTATGGACTTTGGTTGCTATATCTGAAGGGTTAAATCCACATCAGGAACAAGTATATTTTGAGAAGATTACTTGGTGTAAATGGAAAAGTTGAGACTTTCAAAGCTAGACTTGTTAAAGCCTTTCGTCATCGACCAGGCGTGGATAATGATGAAACCTTTTCAAGTGGCTATGCTTAAGTCCATCCAGATCCTACTTGCCACGACTACATACCATGACTACGATATCTGGCGGTTGGGTGCCATGACTGCTTTTCTAAATGATGTTTTAGAAGAGAACGTCTATAAGTACACAGCCAGAGGGCTTCGTAGACAGTGGAAACAGCGGAAACGTGTACAAGATGCTTTATAGGATAAAGCAGGTATCGCCGAGTTGGAACATCTGTTTTGATGTGTTAGTCAAAGAGTTTGACATCATCAAAATGGTAGATGAACCTTGTACAAACAAAAAGGTAGTAGGGAGTATGGTGGCGATCCTCGTAGAGTACGTGGATGATATACTCTTGATAGGGAATGAGTTTCCTATGCTACGCTCGATCAATCTCCGCTTATCATAATGATTCTCCATATAGGATCAAAGTGATACCTCCTAAATCCTGGATTTTGGATCTATGAGATAGATCTAATTGGATATTAGGATACTCACTAGTTGTAGTGAGATGGTATCAGTTGATCCTGGGGAGAATCACTGGAAGGGTTCCAGGGTGATAAAGACGACTGAATGTCAGTCACAGGCATTGTCTTTACCCTCAGTAAAGGGACGGTATGTTGGAAGAGTTCCAAGCTAGATACCGTGGCTAACTAGACGATAAAGGCAGGATACATCGCTACTTGAGATGCTACCAAAGAGGCTGTTTGGGTGTATATTGGTTCATGAGATGAACAACGTTCCTACCATTGTGAGACAATGGAGTTGTGGCTTATGCCAAGGAACGTCCGTCCCATCAGTGATCCAGACATATTCTAAGGTAGTATCACCTGATCATGGAGATAGTTGATCTCCAGGGTGATCGAGGTTAGGAGAGTAGACTCAGAGGACAACACGGCGGATCCACTCACAAAGGCTTTTTCCCAGAGAGAGACTTTTATGGGATGGTTGAGTATGAGATACTGCAACCACTGCTATCAGATGGCCCTAGTGCAAGTAGGAGATTGTTAGTTATATGTATGCCCTAGAGGCCATTGCTATATATAGGATGTATATTGTAGTGGTTGCTGGGACATATATAGGGAGAACTTTCTCGCTCGACATGATAGTATGCTATCTGGTTGATCTTTACCTTAACGTGTACACTGATAGTCTCTCTGTTACATGTTGGTAAAGCCCTTAAGATGAGTACTTGACTACCTGGACTATGATGCAGATCATACTAGTGGGGACATGGTAGTCCATAAGTACATCCTTCAAGGTCCCTAGTCGAAGGTGTATCGAGACGGGGCATCGATATAACAGAGTAGACTAGCATATACCTTCTCGACCCATACAGATGGGCGATGGATGATCCCATATCCATTGGTGTTTGACATCAGAGATGATATACGGGTGCTCAGTGAAGACTGGGTACACTGGAAGGACTCGCCGAGAACACCCAGATGGTATTATACCTTACGTCAGATGGCAGTTCTCTGGTGACACTGGTACAGAGTAGTCTGTTGACCCGAGATCGTCTTAGAGTCTTGTGTGGTTCCTACTGTGCTTTGATTTCCACCTTACCACGTCCAAGAGGGCGTGCAAAACGGTGGTTTTTGGGTACAGTCCCGAACCACATGGAGGCAATGAGCGATAGGAGGGGATTCGTCTCTCCCGGTATAGGGAGTTGATGTTGCGCTGTGTTCGATTGGCTATAACCGGAAATCCCTGGCCAGGATTGCTGAGATTTACTGGTAAGTGTTACCAGTAGTTTCTCGAACTGTTATAGACCTCATATCGACACGACTTATCGAGCTATTGGGGTCTGACGTTTACCACCCTAGGCGAGATATGCGACATATCAGACGACGAGACCGGACTGTACGGTAAGTGTTACTGGTTGGATTCACAGGAGTGTGAGCGGGCTTGCTCGTCGATCTTCTGATCGATCAATACCCGGGTGGCCATTACGTTTAGCAGACCGCTTGCGGCTTGTGGGTGTTTGATATGATCATCATCTGCTACCGGCGTATTGACGAGTCTTTAGAGTCCTACACAGAGGTTTCCTGGCTCAAGCGAAACGAAAAAGGAGCGCATATGAGATATGTGCGGGACCGAGAATAATGCGTGTATGTGATACCGTATTCTATTCTCGCGATGAATGTATCTATCTGGTTGTATGCGATATAACCTAGTTATCGAATCAAGGATTGATTCGATAAATCGATACATTGGATATTAGTCGGTCATATGAGATATGACCGGATCGTTAAATCAAGTGTTGATTTGATGATTTAATGCATAATTATATATTTGATGTATTACTTTGCATTAACTAGTATTGGTTCACTTTAAAAGGATTTTCTCACTTGAAGTACACAACTTGTATATGTGATATACTTTTGTACACTTGTTTGTATCATGTTTGATGATACATGCTCACTTGGGTGTAGTTTTGGTTTAAACCTTGGTTATGTAAATAGTTAAGGTTTTTATTTATTTATTCATTTATTTATTTCATTTTGGCAAGAAATAAAATGGTTACTAGTTTTGTTTTATATTGAAAGTTCATGAAGGTTTGAAAAGTTGACCATTTTGTTTCTTTCCTTTAACCTAACCATTCCACCTAACCCTAGTTTATTCTCTACACTTGACCATGGTTGGATTATGATAAGTATACATTTTATTTTCTTTTTAAAAGATAACTTATCATAACATTTTTCATCTTCTTCTTCTTCTTCTTCAAGAAGAAGCTTGCCTCCATCAATGGCAACTTGGGAAAATGAGTGAGAAATCCATTCTATAGTGAACCCACCACCTATTTCTTCATCCTCTACCTCTTGCCAAGTAGTATAGGGTGTTTTCTTCACAAGTTTCATGACTTGGTGAAGTGGGAGCTTGATCTTGTGATGCCTCGACGTAGATCATCTTCGGCATCGTAGTCGATGACCTAGCCCGCCCATTTCTCCGATGAAGCCGACGCTAGAGCCCGGGATTCGATTTGGACAGCGAGGAGACTTCATGGCGGAGCTATGGAGGTGGAGGACCGTATCTACAAAGGTTGTATTTCCGTTCTTGTAGTTAAGTTGTTAACTAGTTTCATTTGTCGCCTATATATCTAGTTAACGATCCGTATTAGGATTTCTCGGCACCCGTAAAATTTGAAATTGGCATGGTTGATGCCTTGTGAGATCTCCTTAGTGTGCCTAGGAACCCTACAGCTCATTGGGTTATGAGTACACCGGACAGGACTCGCCGGGAACATGCTTGTTGGTCTTATACCTGACGTCAGATAGCAGTTCCCTAGTGACATGTGTACAGGTTAGTTCTTCGACCTGAGATCGTCATTTGTCTCATGTGAGTTCCCACTGTACTTTGATTACTACCCTACCATGGCTCGAAGGAGTCGTGCAAACAGGTTTTAGTTGGGTGCTGTCCCAAGCCACATGGAGACAGTGAGCGGATCTACAGGGGTTCGTCTCTCCCGGTATTGGGGTTGAGGTCGCGCTAGAAGAGCCATTCCACAAAGCCCTCGGCTGAGGCAGGAGATTTACTGGTAGGTATTCCAGTAGTATCTCAGGGTGTTCTGGGCTACACTCCGACACGACCTATACCGTTTTTTAGGGTCTGACTTTACCAACCCCCTAGGCCCTCTATGCGATACTCATAGACGAACGGACCGGACTGTACGGATATTGTTACTGACAGGCTTAGTAGGGTGTCAGGATGAGTTCGCTCATCATGTCCCTTTTGGTCAATACCTGGTAGCCCGTTACGTATGGCTAATACCTCTGACGTGCTAGTGGTTAAATCCACAGCCAAAGTATTGACGAGTCTTTAGAGTCCCCCACAGACAGTTTCTCAAGTTTCGGGCGAAATGCTGTAGAGGCCGTATGGAGATATGGCAGGGTTCGATCATATACGTGCGGTATTGCATGGATCATGGTCGGATGGATAATACTACCGGGCTTTGGTTTAAGCTGGATCCTAGTATTGTACAGTGTAGATTTTGTCTCATTGAATTTGTATTCGGTCGGAAAACAAATGCGGGTATGTATATACGGTCGCTGGGTTTTCCTGTAATTTATTGCAGGATCAGTTTTTTGAAGTTGCCAGTTTGCATTCCGTTTCGGCCAGTTTTCCTTTGTTCCGACATGGCCGTATTTTTCTGATGGAGGGGCTAATTTGCATATTTGAAAATTTGCAATTGTGGAGGGTTTATTTGTAAATGAGGGATTATGATAGATATAGCATCTTTGCCTTTTTCTTCATAATGGCTTGCATTAATGTGATAGGAAATGATAGGATTTTGGTGTGACCATAATTCCTCAATATCAACACATTTCTTATGGTCACCTCCACACTCCTCTTGTGCTCACACCCCCTTTGTATTTTTCCCTCCTCCTCTTTTGATTAGGCTGACCACTTCTTGTGGAATGAGAGATTGTTTTTTTGGTATGAGAAAAAACGTTCATCTCATTCTATGCTTGTATCAAAAATCTTAAAGCTCATTTCCTCTTGCTCATTATTCTTCACCTCCATCATTATGGTAACTTCATACCCGCGAGAGACAAACTATCCTACACTTCACCAACAGCATCCTTGGGCACGTCGGATCGCCAACTTCATGCCCGATTTGCCTCGTTCCAGAGGTGGGAGCCTGTAAAAGAACCCGGCGAAGTGGTGCCCGTTCCAACGAGGAGATGAAGACCGGAGATTCCGCAAGGAGATCGGAGTGGAGGCCGAAGACCGAAGGACAAGGATCGCTCGGTATAGCATTCTACACTTTCTCTTGTTTGCTAGTTGCAGGTTAATGGTTCGATCCGGGTTTTTAGGATGCGGTAGTGCCGGTTTAAAGTCAAGAAAATTTTTCGTTTCCGCATTTTGGCCTCGGATAGACGGCCGGGGTGCTACCGTAGTCCTACATGGCATCAGAGCCACGCCATTAACCTTTACTAGCTTGCTCTAACGTATTTAGAATTTCGATCGAACAAAAATTCCGAAACCGAGATTCCAAATTTATCAGTTTTTGTCGAAATTTTTCTGTTGTCAAAAAATTATTTGGTGTATTGCAGAAAATTAGGCAGGGTTTTCTAAGAATACTGTTGAAATTTGGTGACACGATCTCACTGTACCGCCGTGGAACCGCGGCCGTACCCTCGCTTCGGCCGCGGTTCCGCCGTGTAATAGAAGCTTCTCTGCACCATTTTTCAACAGTGGTCTTTAATCTTGGAATTGGGGTTTCTGGTAATTTTATTTTTGGCCCAGATTTGTTTGAGTACTGGGAATTGTACTTAGTGCCCACTTCGGGAATTTTTGTCGATCGAAAATTTAAATATGTTAGTTCACAGTATTTACATTATATCTGCGACCGTGAATGTCATTTGATCGGTAAAGTCTGTTTAACTGCTATAGCCCTTTTAGATGGATTTGCGAACGTGACATTCACGTTGATGTTCTGTGTTGTGCTGTTATGTTGCGGATTTGTCGTGGTTGATAGCCTGGATGCAATGTTTGTACAGTTTGGTTTTTTATGTACATTTGATATTGTGGGGCGAGCGTCCGACATGTGGACTGCTGTTACTGCCTGTTTGTATATTATTCTTTTGGGGCACGACCGGGCTGAGGTCCATGTGCCCGTTGTATGTATATTTTTTTTCTGTACTAGGATTACCCCACGGTAGGGTGCACGGGTAGCCGAGTTCTAGAGGGCAACGAGCCCGCATCTCATGGCGTTGAGACGGAGGTGGCTTCACTCTAGAATTGGCGGGCTATTCGCCGCACTCGTAGGGGGTATAGGTTGACCCAGGAGGGGTGCCCAAGTTGCCGGATTCCGTGAAGTGCTGTGTGGTCAATTCACGTTACTGAAGGGGGCTGCCTCGCTTCAGGTTTTGGCGGCTAACTTGCCGCGCCCGTAGGGGTCTAGGTTTTCATTGCACAAGTTATCCACACGACCAGGGGAACGTCGGGTTTCAGTAGGGGCTCTATGAAACCCGGGGATCCCAGATATCTGTATTGTTCTGTGATGCGTATTACATTTCTGTGATGTTGCATTTTATCATGCCTTGAGCGAATATTATATATTGATATATATACTAGTAAATATTGTATATGTTTTGCACCCGAGCTAGTCCAGTCCCCGCTCTGTCGTTAGTTAAGTAACCTAACGGGTGATAACGGGACCCAGTGGCGAATGCGGATGGCATATACGTACATCATTATTTTCGTTCTTTATTGGTGTGATCAATTGATTGGACTGAGTTGATTCGGCTCAATGCAAGCTAAACAAACCTGTTCTGATGTTGTTGGAACAATTTTTTCAAAAAGCTGTTATTGCAAGGACGTTCTCTTTTATTTTGCACAGTGGTATTCGGTTATGAATATCCAGCACCACAGTCGACCAGACAAGGGCCGAGATCCTTTCACCGGGAGTGACCCCTTGGACAGAAGTTTGCGTCAGGGTAATAACTTCACTATAGCCGATTGCCTTTTGCTTTGCATCGTGGTTTTCATTTGGAATATCCTGCACCTCATTCTACGGGGAAAGAGCCGAGATCCCTTCACCGGGAGTGACCTCTTTAGCAAAGATTTTTGCCACTGTATTTTTTATAAATAGCTATGCAGTTCCTTCAACGATATCAAGTTCATTACGTTAAAAGTTTTTCGCCAAAAACTAGACGTAGCCCTCCGTCATTTCTTACAGGTATTACTTAGTATTCATGCTGTGTATGTTGACATCTGTCAAGGCACGATACTTGGTAGCTGGGTAATGCATGTTTGTTGCATAAATGGGATTATTTAGGACAGTCGCACGGTCATTTTGACATCTGTCAAGGGCACGTGCGGGTGGGTCTAAATTAATCAAGGACAATGACGGGTTGAACTTGACTTGCGACTTATGATATGTTGACCACTGTCAAGGTCATAAGCCGCTTTGGGTAAAAATCACATCGGGAGTTTCTAAAGAAACTGAAACTTTCCAGGCATGCGCATACCTTCTGGAGTATGGTGACATGAGTGGATTCCGTCATGTTATCATGCGATGATAGTTGGATCCCGATTCTCACTGATGAGTTGGTTTAGTCCTCGGGTGATCCCGACTAATTCTTCTTTCAGGTTTGGAGGAGAATTTGACGTTACAGTGGGAGGTTTCCTGATTATATAAATTGGTAACCATTCTGATCTAGGTTAGAGTGCACGCCGAGTGTTTCTTTTCTCACTCTCTTTGGCAGCGACCATGACCCGACCCTTGACTATGACTCAGTGACCAAGTTGACTGAACCTTCTTAAAACACTGGCTTTTGGATTGTCAGAGTTGCATACCTCATTGCCACTCCTACTTTTACCCTTTTCTCCAGGACACCCCGTATTACTACAAACGTCCACTTCCATTGGATAAAACCACCGTATAGTTATATACGAACTCGAAGAATTTATTCGAGGATGGTTTCCGGTTCTATAGAAAACGAATAGGACTATTCAGTTGACTTTTCCATTTACCTTCTCTCAGGTTGCGAGTACTCCTTGGTTTAGGAGATAGTACACCCATTATGCTTATCTGATAGTCTTCTTCCAAACCTTAAGCTGGTGCCGAACGGTAGGGAATGAAGAAAGCCGATTAGCCTAATTGTGGTGTGCAGAAGTTATTAAGTTAAGACAAATAAAAGGATTAATAAGAGGACAAAGTAAATTGCGACTGCTATTCACGACTAAACCAAGTATTCCTTCGCCAATCCTACATCACCTTTGTATTTCTCTAGGACACTCCGTATCACTACGAAGATCCACAGTTATTTGGATACACCATCGTATGGTTATATACGAACTCGAAAGGAACTTGTTCCAGTTCAGGGATGGATTCTGGTTCTGGAGAAATAGGAATTAAGTTTTATTCAGTTGTCTTTTATCTTCACCTTCTCACGCATTGCGAGTGCTCCTAGGATTAGGACAGTACACCCATTATGCTTATTGGATAGTCTTCTTCCAAACCATAGGCAGCTGCCGAACGGTAGGGAAGGAAGAAAACCATTTAGCCTAAGATGGTGTACAGAAGGTAACGACCAAAGACATATAAAGGGATTTGGAGAGGTGGCAAAGAAATATACGGTTGCAGTTGTGAATCTGGATAATGGAAGAGGCATTACTAGGAATACCCGGATACCCTTTCGAAACATTTACATGTTTCAGTTTCACTGTGTATTGTTAAAAGAAAACTGATTTCCTAATTAGACACTTGCTCCAGGGTATGTATTTACCAGGTATGATTCTCACATCTGTATGGTTTTACAGATGATGAGTGGGAGTAAGTTATTGGGAATTAGGTGGTTATCCTCATTATATCGGAATTCGTTGTAATTGGTGATATTTGAGGAAGTTCACCTGGGCTATTTGCCGGATGGCAAATATTTGGTTTTGAATATCTGTTGTTATGCACCAATTTCAAATTGATATATCTGTACGTCTATTTTTATAGAGTGAGATATACCTTTTTGAAATTATGTCTATGACATTTACCTATATCAGTTGATGGTTAGGTAAGGAGCATTAAACAGCGGTGTAATTCTTCTTGACCATAAGTACAGTTTCAACCTATGACACACATGGTATGAGTTGATTAGACTCAGGGGACTTATACAAAGTATTGTATGTTGTCCAATGTCCATAAGGACGGAGGGGTTGGTCCTCGTACTATGTTCTGTTTACTTGTGACTTCTCTGGTTCTTAGACATTTGTTTCGTAGAAATGCAATGTCTGAGTTTTAAGAAGTTATAGGTATAAGGATAGAGTAGAGAACCAGGTGTTGTAAGTATCGGGATTCTTCAAGGTGATCGAAGATATAGATACTTGTGTATGGTATTCAGATGATAGTAATGATTAAGAGAACTTGCTTCTCTTTCAGGTTACTCATAATTGGAAGCATTTCTAAGTTGAGTAATGATGACTGGCCTCTCTTCCATTTATTTGACAAGCATTGGAGATAGCTGCATGATTTGAATCTGGTTCCAATTAAATCAGTGCCTCTGTTTCTATATTGGATATAGAATAGTTCATATCTTGACATTGTTAAGGTACGGAGAGTTGTCCGGCTTATGCTTAAAAGCAGACTCCGGATAACTCAAGGCACGTTTCTGTAATGGCTGTTTTTGGGTTGACCCGGGCTTTGACGAGGGTTGACTTTCTACCATCTGGAAGATCAATAGTGATATTGTTCTTGACTCGCCACAGTTTTAATAAATATTTTTTTTCAGAAAACAGTAGTAGGAGTATGGTAGAACTGGAAGTGATTCCAGAACCGTAAACGATTTCAGAAAATTTAATAAGAACCTAAAGATTCAATCTGGTTTGACATTCCATTAGCCACTCCGTAGATATGGTGGGTAACCTCAGGCACCCGAGAGGTACTCCGGTAGCCTCAAGGACGGTGACAGGGAGGTT
This sequence comes from Agapanthus africanus, assembly GCA_030015575.1. Taxonomy (NCBI): domain Eukaryota; kingdom Viridiplantae; phylum Streptophyta; class Magnoliopsida; order Asparagales; family Amaryllidaceae; genus Agapanthus; species Agapanthus africanus. Next base: position 243,302,137 of record CM057347.1, on the reverse strand, counting down.
CTTGTTTACCCAGACTTGCCATTGCTGTTGTTCCAGACTGTGAGACCCGGCAGGTGGATGAGTATAGTGTCGTTCTAAACTAGCGTTAGAAGTGTACGTCTATATGACTCTGCCACATGGTTGTCGTAGTCAGTGGGAGCAGCGGAAGCATAGTGGATAGGTAGCTTATGTCTATTTATAGACTAAAGCAGATATAGCGGAGATAGATCATCTATTTCTGATGTGACAGTCATAGGTTTGACTTCATCAGAATAGGGGATGGATCTGTTAAGAAGGTAGTAGGGTGTGATGTCCTGGTGTTTGGATGACATATACAGAGTAGGAAGTGATATTCCTTTACTACGATCGGTGATACATTGGTTGTCACACAGTGGTTTCTCCAAATAAGATATTGATCCAATCTTGGAGAAACATTCGGAAGCAATTTTAGAACATAAGTGAGTGTTCTAGGGATTTGATAACGGCAGCCTCCTTTAGGAGATGGTTATCATTCCAGGCTTCCAAGGTGAGTTGGATGACAGAGTGGCTATCAGAGCTATAGTTTTCCCTCTGATGAGGGGCAGTATTTTGGACAGGAGGTCCACAGGGTACTGAGGGAGGCATGGCGCAGGATACTGATTAAGTTCAGTTGACGATACAGTCTAAGAAGTTTGGATTTGGAGTTCATTTATGAGCTAGGTCCCATCTGATGTCCGGACATATTCTAAGACAGGTATTGCTCATTTCGGGAGATGGTTTTCTCCGCGAACTTGAGATAAAGAGAGACATAGAAAGAAACAACAAAGCGGTTCCACCCACTGAGGCTATTCCTCGGACGCATTAGTTTCGCAAACGGGTTTTGTGAGACTGATTAGTAGAGGAGTTGGGTGTTCGGTATCACACGGGCTGTGAGTATACGACATCACAATAATTAGCCTTGAGTACAAGTGGGAGATTGTTGGATATAGTGCCTTCAGAGTCAATTATTGGATCACAGGCACGTGATTGCAATGATTGATGGAGGACCTATACTGGTAGGACAATCTTACTCAAGATGATAGTATGCTATCTGGTTTGCCTTTATCATCGTGTACAGTTTTAGGTGACCTTACAGGATACTATTGCACGTTGATAGAGCCCTTAGGATTCTTGCTTGACGGCCAGCAGTATGATGGCGATCATATACGTGGGAGCGGGGGTCTATAAGCACATCCTTAAAAGGTCCCTAGTCGAGGGAGTTTCGAGACAAGGTATCGATACTCCAGAGTAGACTAGTGTATACAGTCGAGACCCCGACGAGGGGCGGTGGCCGGTCTCACAAGCCACTGGTGTCAGTTGCTTCACCTAAGATATATACAGGTGCTAATTGGGTTATGATTACACCGGACATGACTCGCCGGGAACATGCTAGTTGGTCTTATACCTGACGTCAGATAGCAGTTCCCTGGTGACATGTGTACAGGTTGGTTCATTGACCTGAGATCGTCATTTGTCTCGTGTGAGTTCCTACTGTACTTTGATTACTACCCTACCACGGCTCAAAGGAGTCGTGCAAACAGGTTTTAGTTGGGTGCAGTCCCAAGCCACATGGAGACAGTGAGTAGATCTAAAGGGGTTCATCTCTCCCGGTATTAGGGGTGAGGTCGCGCTGTGTCTAGGAGAGCCATTACATAAAGCCCTCGGCCAAGGCAGGAGATTTACTGGTAGGTATTCCAGTAGTATCTCAGGGTGTTCTGGGCTACACTCCGACACGACTTGTACCGCTTTTCGGTGTCTGATTTTTACCAACCCCCTAGGCCCGCCATGCGATACTCATAGACGAAAGGACCGGACTGTACGGATATTGTCACTGACAGGCTCAGTAGGGTGTCAGGATGAGTTCGCTCATCGACGTCCCTTTTAGTCAATACCTGGTAGCCCCTTACGTATGGCTAATACCTCTGACGTGCTAGTGGTTAAATCCACTGCCAAAGTATTGACGAGTGTTTAGAGTCCCCCACAGACAGTTTCTCAAGTTTCGGGCGAAACGCTGTAGAGGCCGTATGGAGATACGGCAGGGTTCGATCATATACGTGCGGTATTGCACGGATCATGATCGGACGGATAATACTAGCGGGCTTTGGTTTAAGCCGGATCCTAGTATTGTAGAGTGTAGATTTTGTCTCATTGCATTTGTAATCGGTCGGAATACAAATGCGGGTATGTATATACGGTCGCATGGTTTTCCTGTAATTTATTGCGGGATCGATTTTTTAAAGTTGCCAGTTTGCATTCCGTTTCGGCCAGTTTTCCTTTGTTCCGACATGGCCGAATTTTTCTGATGGAGGGGCTAATTTGCATATTTGAAAATTAGCAATTGTGGAGTGTTTATTTGTAAATGTGGGATTATGATAGATATAGTATCTTTGCCGTTTTCTTCATAATGGCTTGCATTAATGTGATAGGAAATGATAGAATTTTGGTGTGACCATAATTCCTCAATATCAACACATTTCTTATGGTCACCTCCTCACTCCTCTTGTGCTCACCCCTCCCCCCTTTGTATTTTTGCCTCCTCCTCTTTTGATTCGGCCGGCCACTTCTTGAGGAATGGGAGATTGTTTTTTTGGTATGAGGAAAAACGTTCATCTCATTCTATGCTTGTATCAAAACTCCCAAAGCTCATTTCCTCTTGCTCATTATTCTTCACCTCCATCATTATGGCAACTTCATACTCCCGAGAGACAAACTATCCTACACTTCACCTACAGCATCCTTGGGCACATCGGCTCGCCAACTTCGTGCCCGAGTTGCCTCGGTCCAGAGGTGGGAGCCCGTAAAAGAACCCGGCGATCTGGTGCCCGTTCCGACGAGGAGATGAAGACCGGAGATTCCGCGAGGAGATCGGAGTGGAGGCCGAAGACCGAAGGACACGGATCGCTCGGTATAGCATTCTACCCTTTCTCTTGTTTGCTAGTTGTAGGTTAATGGTTCGATCCGGGTTTTTAGGATGCGGTAGTGCCATTTTAAAGTAAAGAAAATTTTTTGTTTCCGCATTTTGGCCTCGGATAGACGGCCGGGGCGCTACCGTAGTCCTACATACCTATCTCTAAAGTAACATCCGTATCAATCTCATATCATGGGACCGGCAAAAGTATCAACTATCTCATATCGACTCGCATCTATATAACGACATATCAACAAGTCATCATATCTCATCGTATACTATTTTCATCACATCCGTATCTTACGTCAAATCATTTTACATATGCATTCTATCTAATAAATCTCATGTCAGGCTACTCTGAACCTAATACTTAATCTCGTGCAACTACATATCTATATATCGTGATTCACATTCACTTTTCATATCCTTATATATCAATTCGAGACATCATTTCTATCATATCATGTCAAAGAGTCATAACCCTATAGCTTTCATCTCATATCTCGATATATATATTCAATCGTTCATATCATCTCTAACTATCTTTTTAACCATCTCCATAGTTTTCTAATATAGGTTTCTACGACTGTATTGTATAGATCGGTTTCCATTCATTATTTGAAGGGGTGTTATACGCCATCCACCCGACTTCCCCCGTAGATATAAATATACTCTCCTGTGGAACTTCTTGTTCAGCCGTAGTCGATGTGCTTCGTCGTCTCGGAATCCACGCGAAGGTACCTACAATAAATACACAATCGCAAATTCTATTAAAATCAAGTCCGGAAAACCAATACGGCACACGGTTCGTTCATAGGTTAGAACCTATAGCCTACGTAAGCAAAAACAACTAATCAACCCTCGTCGTTGACGTACAAATATCCAACGACCCAATACAATATCAATTATCAAATCCTAAATTCAGAAATCGGAAAACCAAATTCAGCAACGAAGGAAATCACTTCCAGATTTCACCTCAGGTATAATTAGCAAATTTTGCATACGTGGAGGGTCTAATTTAAAGATAAAGGAACCACAGATCAAGCACGAGGCCATTCCATCCCACCAAGGCCGCAAATTGCGGCCAAGACAAGATAATTGGCGGCCAAAACAAGGAGTGGGAGTCTCAGGTTTTGGGATTAGCTTCTACGTTGCCTGCTCATCTCTCTGTAATCGCTATATATTTTTTCAGGTCCTCCGGGTCAATCCAAATTCCCATATACTCTCAAAATCTGTCAAATAGCCGATATCGGGAAATTCTAACTTCGTGTTTTGGTGCTAATCTATGGTCTTGGCCAGTAAAACACCACTAGGGGTTAAGTAAACACCCACTACAGATTATAAGTCTACATAATCACCAAACTCTTCTCTTGAATTTTCCAAACATCACATACCCTAACCAAATCACATTCTAAACTAAACTAGGGTGCAAGAAACTAAAAACTAAGTTTGGGTTTACAATTATACCTCATTTGGCAACTCAAGAATATTCTTGAGTTGCTCAATGTTTTCAAAATCCAACTTTGAATAGTCCAATGTGTTGAGGATGCAGTGGAGATCATTTTTAATGATAGGAGTAGAAGGTTTTGGTGAAGATTTTGAGATGGGTCATGAGGGAGATTGAAGATGAAGAAGGAGAAGAAAACAATGGGGGAAATGAATGGGGGCAGCCCCCTCTCTCTCTCTCTCTCACTCTCATTCTCTCTCATGCCATGAGGTGGTCCCCCCTCTCTCTCTCCTCAATAATATACTTTCTTTTCTTTTCTTAAAACCAATTATCAACAAACACCAATGAAACAACATGCAACCAAAATGCAACATGTCATGGTGCACTAACCATGGAAAAATGTAGAAACACGGATGTAACGTTTTGAAAATCGTTTCGATGAAATTTCGGAAAATCGATAAAATAAGAGGGTTTTCCGTAAAAAGTCAAAATATAAATATCTTTTAATATAAAATTAAATATACGTATTCTAGCTATTAAATTGCTAGTATTTGGTGTTTATTGAGCCACTGGTAAAATTTCTAAATTTCTGAAAAAATTTCCGAAATTAATTATTTTAATACTATTTTAAGCCGTCACTAATACATTTAATTAGGGAAAATTACAAATTGGAATGATTTGAAACAAATTTTGTGCATCATAACACATTAAACAAAATTTTAATATGTTGTTTTTGAAATGAAATGAAGCTGTCAAACGGTTTTAGAAAATATCGAAGAAAAAGGCTTAAATAGTGAAATTAGTGTAAATAGAATTGAGGTATGGTTCTAGGTTGACTTGGGATATAATATTTATCATTTTTCCTCACCAAAGAAACCCACACACCCCTCCCCTAGTGGGCTGGCCGAAATCTATAGGAAATCCCCCGAAAGTTGTCCCCACTTAAAGAAAAAGTCGAAGAAAAGAAAATGGAATTAATAAAGAATGGAGCATGACTTTGTTGACTTGGAAATTGTATCATTCATTCAACCCACACTCTCTCCCCCCTCTCCCCATCCCCTGGCCGAGCCCCCCTCTCCCCAAACCAGCAGCAGCCCTCCCCTTGTTCTCCCCTCTTTCACCACAAAAAAAATCCACAAAATGCCCAAAAATCAACACAAAAGTCGCACAAAATCAAAATCCAATCTCTACCCATTTCTTCTTGACCTATTCTAGTGTGGATCATGGATCAAGAAGCGATTTTAGAGGCCAAGATTTTCATGTTAGATCTTCAAATTTATGAGGTATAATCTTACACTAATTGTACCTTGTTAGTTTTTATTGTAATCTAAGCTATTTAGGTGTTTAAATTGTGGGTTTAATTGAAAGTTGAAATTTAAAGAGAAGAGTTGAATTGGGAGTTAAGGTTTGGATTATTTTGTTATGGTTGTGTTGTGTAATTTATAATCTTGAGAATTTCAAAACCCAACCTAGTTGTTACTTTGCAAATTCACTTTAAAAAAATGGTCCAAATTGTATTATATTGCAAACTAGATTTTAGGATTAATGTAATTAAGTGAGATTAAAATCTAGTTAGGATTTTTAGCACATCATTAAGCTTTCCATGAGTGGTTTAACATTTTAAAATATTAAAATTTAGTCTAGTGGTTAAACTGTAAATTGTTACAACTAATTTGTCCAAATTGCTTAATTGTTGCAAACTAGGTTTTTGTAAAATATATAAATAATTGAGATAAAAATCTAATGAAGGTATTCATGACATTATTAACATTATAAGTTATAGTTTAATACTTTAGACCAAGCAAAACCAAGCTAAATTGTTGTTTGTGCATTTTTAGTATGAAATGTTAAAATTGGATAAATTTGCAAACAAGAATTCTGGGTTTAATGAAAATTGATGAGATTAAATTATGGAAATGGTTTGTATGACTTATTGAAGATGTTTAGTGAGTATCGTAGCTGCTAGAATTGCTAAAACTACTAGATTTGAACTAAATTGGCAATTGTTGGTTACTAGAGTTTCCGAAAAATAACTTTTAAAGCAAATTTGAAGTTTAGATGATTTAAACCCTATTATATATATATATTTAGTGTGTGGTGAGACCATGAATGGTACGTTTGGGTTTTTCTCGAGCAATCGGCGTTTGTACTCCGATGTCGAGGGTATTGGGTTATTTTGCATGAGCGGACCATAGGTTTTGACCTATGGGTGATTCGTTGGACATTTTGGTTTTTGTGCATGATTTCGTTTACGATGCTATATTATAATATGTAGGTACCCCCACGTGGACTTCGAGACGATGAGGATGAGCGTAGCGTCATCGACCCCAGAAAGTGAAGATCAATATGAGTAGATTTATATCTACGGGGAGAAGTCGGGTGGATGGCATATAGCACCCCCGCAGTTCGTAGTGATGCATACGAATACGTATACACACATATATATATTATGTTGATAAGAGATTTTTGATGATAAAGATATATTCTAGGTGTTCATGGATTAGTTTAGTGTTAGTTACGAAACCCCAGAGTAGTTGATACACCCACACTTGCGCACACACACACATGCATACATTTATGTTATTACCTGTACGTATATGTGGATATGTATATATATATATATACATATACTAGATTATGAGGATAGTACTTGGGATTTGAGATGAGTCGATTAGATTGGGCTTGAGGCCGTGAGATCGGTGATTTGATGTTGTTCGTATTTGAGATACGACGTGATGTTTTACCGGGTCCTTTTGGCGTGGTGTTTTCATACACATGCATGAACATACTTAGATGGTATCAGTGTTGTACTAGACATAGATTAGTACCCCGATCATGATATTTGGTAAAGAGGATACCGGATAAATAGTGTGAAAGATGTGACATTTGACCCATACCCAGATTTGGGAGGCCGTACGACGGATTTACCGTACGAGCTATATATTGATGATAGATCCGCACTCTTGACTCGAGAATGCCATATTATATTAGGGTATCGTATGGTATACTATTGAGGCGGGATCACCGACTATTATATATATATATATATATGTATGTATCGACTCAGATGTTAGGCGGTTTCCTTACCCTTCGATCAGCCGATTTAGGTTAGTCCGGTAGTTTACTTGTAAATGATAAATTAGACTCGAGTCATACCTATTTCAAAACTAACGAATCGTGGGTATTTTAAAGACAGGCCAAGGGATTCTACGGATATTTCAAAGGACGTATCTTTTCTTAAAAACACCGTAGCCCTTATTTTCAAACCACCACGATTCGTGTTATTCTAAATAGCAAATCTGTATGACTCATATTTATATAAATACTGAATTGTTATCATTGTGTTTATTATTCAGCTCCCGCATATTCTTGCTGTTCGCATCGCATCGCTTGCTTATATTGTATTTTCATATGCCACTATTGAGATCATGCTGTCAGGACACCAGCACCATTATCGATGATGCGTATGTTTCACATACACTTACTTACCGGCTCACACACATCATCATCGGTAATTGCCATGTCACGTACACCTTAGAAAACACTATTTCATTGACATAGCTTGCTAACTGATAGTTGCTACATGTTTTAGCTTTCATATGCTAGTTAATTTATTACATGATATCAGATGCATCCATATATTCATTTGTTATGCAGTATTATGGAGATTTATGCCGGTTTTCATTGTTTACTGATATCACGATATTGATGATTTCGGATCCTTCTCGAGATTTCTGGATTTAGGGGAAAACCGCAAGAATTTATAAACTGATTAAATATGCAGGTTGCGGTTTTCTCGTGATGTATGAGTCGTCCACTATGAGTTTTCATGACTGCTGTTGGATTTGGAAACCCGATTCGAGGAGTTGGATGAACCGTCTCGGGTACATAGTGGGCCCGGTATGGTACCCCGGGGCAAGAAGCTCGAGTTGTATTCGATGAGCCTGGCAGGGGAGCACTACCTACCGGTGATATTATCTGGACTCGTCGGTTATCCGGTGGATACAGGCCGGAGTCATGAGATGGTTATAGGCTGATCCATTCTGCCGATGCCCGTGGGCCGATCCCGCAGATGATACGGATGCCTGAGATATCGATATTGAGATTTGAGATTTGTGATTTGAGATATTGAGATTTTGTTAGTTATATGTATGCCCTAGAGGCCATTACTATACATAGGATGTATATTGTAGTGGATGCTGGGACATATATAGGGAGGACTTTCTTGCTCGACATGATAGTATGCTATCTGGTTGACCTTTACCTTAACGTGTATGCTGATTGTCTCTCTGTTACATGTTGGTAAAGCCCTTAGGATTTGTACTTGACTACCTGGACTATGATGCGGATCATACTAGTGGGGACATGGTAGTCCATAAGTACATCCTTCAAAGTCCCTAGTCGTGGGTGTATCGAGACGGGGCATCGATATACCAGAGTAGACTAGCGTGTACCTTCTCGACCCATGTAGATGGGCGATGGATGATCCCATATCCATCGGTGTTTGACATCAGAGGAGATATACGGGTGCTCAGTAGAGACTGGGTACACTGGACGGACTCGCCGAGAACTCCCAGATGGTATTATACCTCACGTCAGATGGCAGTTCTCTGGTGACACTGGTACAGAGTAGTCTGTTGACCCGAGATCGTCATAGAGTCTTGTGTGGTTCCCACTGTGCTTTGATTTCCATCTTACCACGTCCAAGAGGGCGTGCAAAACGGTGGTTTTTGGGTACAGTCCCGAGTCACATGGAGGCAATGAGCGATAGGAGGGGATTCGTCTCTCCCGGTATATGGGGGTTGATGTTGCACTGTGTTCGATCGGCTATAACAGGAAGTCCCTGGCCAGGGCTGCTCAGAGAATTGCTGGTAAGTGTTACCAGTAGTTTCTCGACCCGTTATGAGCCTCATATCGACACGACTTATTGAGCTATTGGGGTCTGACGTTTACCACCCCTAGGCGAGATATGCGACATATCAGACGATCAGACCGGACTGTACGGTAGTGTTACTGGTCGGATTCACTGGAGTGTGAGCGGGCTTGCTCGTCGATCTTCAGATCGCTCAATACCCGGGTGGCCGTTACGTTTAGCAGACCGCTTGCGGCTTGTGGATGTTTGATATGATCATCATCCGCTGCCGGCGTATTGACGAGTCTTTAGAGTCCTACACAGAGGTTTCCTGGCTCAAGCGAAACGAAATAGGAGCGCATATGAGATATGTGCGGGACCGAGAATAATACGAGTATGTGATACCGTATTCTATTCTCGCGATAAATATATCGAATGGTTGTATGCGATATAACCTAGTTATCGATTCAAGCGTTGATTCGATAAGCCGATATATTAGATACCAGTCGGTTATGTGCGCATGACCGGATCATTGAATCAAATGTTGATTTAATGATTTAATGTATAATTATATATTTGATATATTACTTTGCATTAACTAGTATCGGTTCACTTTAGACGGATTTTCTCACTTGGTTCGTGCGCATTGCATATGCGATATGTTTTTGTGCACTTGTATGTATCATGTTTGATGATGCATGCTTTTTGATTAAGTGTAAAGTATTAAACCTTGGTTAATGATATGGTTAGGGTTTATAATTTAGTTATTCATTTATCTTATTTAGTTATTCATTTATTTTTGATAAATGAATATAAAAATGAGAAAAGGGTGGTGGCTTCTTTTGTTGTTTTGTTAAAGCTTCATGAAGCTTTGACTTAGTCCACTATTCTTATCTCATCCTTAACCCTGACCATACCACTCAACCATGATTAATTCTCTACACTAAACCATGGTTCTAAGATGATAAGAATGTATTATTCTTTTCTTTTTAGAATTATCTTATGATAAGCTTTCTTCTTCTTCTTCCTTGACTTCAAGAAGAAAAGCTTTACCTCATCAATGGTGGATTGATGTTTTGAGTGAGAAATCCAATTCTAAAGTTAACCCACCTCCTATTTCTTCATCCTCTACCTCTTGCCAAGTAGTAGAGTGTGTTTCCTTCACAAGATTTTAGGGTTTGGTGAAGGTGGAGCTTGATTCATCGATGCCTCGACGTAGATCATCTTCGGCATGGACATCGACGACCTAGCTTGCCCATTCTCCGACGAAGCCGATCCTAGAGCCCGGATTTGATTTGGACAGCGGAGAGGGTCTCGTTGCGGAGCTATGGAGGTGGAGCACCGGATCTACAAAGGTTGTATTTCCGTATTTTATATAGTTAACTGTTAACTAGTTCTTTTCGCCTAGAAATCTAGCAATCGATCCATAGCTTAGGGTTTGTAGGCACCTTAATTTTTGAAATTGCCATGGTTGATGGCTTGGGAGACCTCACTAGCGTGCCTAGGAACCCTGCAGTGGTATCAGAGCGCAATATCGATGCGGGGTTTCGAGTTCGATATGAACATACTACACTTACGTTGATGACATGTGATGTTATGTGTTGCTGGATATGTTATATTGGATCGTCGTGTTTGAATAGCCGGGGGTTTTTATGTGAGATGAGTGTTTTTCATTTTCATTCATGTAAAAACTTGTATGTAATATTCTTTTATTCGGGGCACTTCCAGGATGCGGGAGTTGTCACCCTTTGTATATTATTTACTTTTCCGCACTAGGATAGACCCAAGGAGGAGGGCACAAGTAACCGGGTTCTGGAGTCCAGTGGGAGACCAACTCGAGGAGTCGAGTCCGGGTCTCCTAACTCCAGAATTGGTAGGGTTGCTTGCCGCTCTCGTAGGGGTCTAGGGGTGTGGGTTTGGCTATTCATAACGACCGTGGAATCCGTGTTTTATACTGGCTCGTATTGAAAACACGGACGTCCTAGTATATCCAATATTTCATATGATTCTTCTGCTGCGATATCTGTGATGAGATCATGTGATGTTTCTGTGATGGATATAGTATATAGTATATATGATATATTATATAGACGTTACTTATGTTTTACACCCGCGCTAGCCCTGCCCTGCTCTGCCGTTAGTTACCTAACCTAACGGTGCACGAGGGGACATCGAGGCGAATGCGGATGGCATAAGTGTACGTCGTATTTATCTGTGATGTTTAGGTACTTAAATGATGGGACTTCATTAATGTGATTAATGAATTAAAAGAAACCTAAGATGTTGTAGAATCGAATTTCAAAATAAAACAGGTAGCTACAGTTCTTGCTTTGCACAGCGGTATATGTGATATATCCTGCACCTTATTCGATGAGGAAAGGACCGAGATCCCTTCACCGGGAGTGACTCCTTTAGCAATAACTGGCAGATGCTACACACTCGGTTTGTCTTTTGATTGCTTTTAAGTGTTTTTGCTTTGCACAGTGATATATATGATATATCCCGCACCTCATTCGATGAGGAAAGGACCGACGATCCCTTCACCGGGAGTGACTCCTTTAGCAAAACTAGAAAAGCCTCAAAAGCACTCCATTTCAAAATCATTCGATCCTACAACGATATCAAGTTCATTACGCAATAGGTTTTCAGAAAAACCTGTCGTAGCCCTCCGTCATTTCAGATAAGTTGTATATAGTATTCGTGCTGCATTTGTTGGCTTTCGTCAAGGTGCAGTGTGCGGTAGCTATATGCTGCTTATCTGCTAGCATATGATGCGATTGGATTAGGGTAGTCGTGCGGCTTTGTTGGCTTTCGTCAAGGGTCGTGCGGGTGGGTTTAATTCGATCAAGAAATGTACGGGTTGAACTTGACTAGCGGGCTATGGTTTGTTGGCTTTCGTCAAGGTCATAGCACGTTAGGGGCAAAATATTATCGGGAATTTCAAGTGTTGAAATTTGCAATGAGATTGCATACCTTCTATGAGATAGTTGGATCCCGATACCCGCTGCGAGTAAGTGTTACTCCTGGGAGAGTTTTATACATTACAATTAGCCGATCAAGTAGGTGTCTAGAAAGGTGTCAACGGGGTTACGCCTCTGGGAAAACGAGGTTTACATTAATTAGGTTCGTGCGAAAGCACGGGGGACCTCCCTCAAAGTACCGACACTGGCCTGGCTGAAAGATTGGCGAACTTGTAGTGTGTAATTAATCCCGGCTAGTCTTTCCTTTTAGGGTTTGAAGGAAGATTTGATAAAAAGCAGTGGGAGCCATCCTGATTAGATAAAATAATAACCAATCTATTCTTGACAGAGCGCACGCTGAGTGTTTTCTTCTCTCTCTCTCCTGGTAGCGACCATATCACGCCTTAATCAAGATAATAATACGGATTATTGACCGAACCCGCTTGTTATACTGAGCTGGGGAACGTTGGTCCCGCTCCAACTTATAAATGTTATAAGACAGAGCAGGAAATTTGGGAATACCAGATTTCCCGTGCCGCCCAAACGAAGAGAGTGCATGTTGATGCATCATCTTCGGGTTTGTTCATTATACAGAACTGTTTCTCAGTATCCTTTACGTCCTGGGTATATGATACCGGATCAGGATCCCACATATGTAATCTGTTACATAGGGCTACAGAAAGGTAGAGAACTGAGAACGGGTGATAAGTTTCATGAGGCAGAAAACGGGGCAAGAGTTGCAGCCAAGTCTGTCGGTCACTGTCACCCTGTATTACCGATACATTGATTATGAACGAATGTTGTTAGATATCGAACCTGATATACAAAATCATATCTATCTCTTTATTAGTAAAGAAATGATAAAATTTTGTATTGTTGGATAATGTTTTGAACATTTCCTATATCAAAAGTTGATCGGTTCAGGCACGTTATCTAAAAGCATTAATGTTCTAAATCAAACTACAGTTCTTAGTATACGGAACACACACAAGAGGAAGAGTTCAGAAATGAACGAATTCTTCTTGAGGCATTGTAGACTAGGTCAGATCAATGTGACCCGACTAGCTAGAGTTACATATAGATGTATATTTAAATCAGTTTGAATTTATATCTTGTGAAACTCGCCAGTCATGTCACAAAGATAAGATGACCATAGCTCCGTTTACTGGAAACAGAGAAAGAGTTAGTGAACTCTTGGGATGATACATGTTGATATATACAGGTCCCCTGTCTACACATGCCAGGACTGGTTCTTTATACTTCATTACGTTCTCTGATAATCTCTCAAGATTCAGTCATATGTTCCTGCTGAAACATGAGTCCGAACCTTTTGAGATATTCACGGAATATAAGTTAGAAGTAGAGAACCAAAATACGGGTATAAGTATTATGTCCTATGATGAGATCAAGGAGGAGAATACTTGAGCACGGAAATACTGGACTATTCTAAAGGAGAATGAGATTCTCTCTCAGCATTACTCCTCCGAATACACCATAGCACGATGGTATATCGGGGCGGAGCAATCTCACCCTATATGATAAGGTGTGCTCTATGATGAGTACTACTGAATTTCCTATTTCCTTTTAGGGAGTTATGCGCTTGAGAAGCTGCATACCTATTGAATAGGGTTCGAATCAAATCAGTTGCCTACCACTTCATATATGATATGGAAAGGGAAGAGCCCATGTCTTAAGCTTGTTAAGATTTGGGGTTGTCCGGCCTATGTCTAAAAGCAAAATCCGGACAAGCTCGAGGCAAGATCGGTTATGTAGAACTGGAAGTGTTCCAGCTATACAAATTACAGCTGATGATTTGATAGAACCAAAGGATTCAGTAGATTCCAACGAACCTCAGCCTCTCCGCCGATCTAGTTGGGTTCCTCACCCACCTGAGAGATACTTCGGTTTCTCTATGACAGTGGGAGCGAGGATTGCATCATGAGATGATGACCCAACTAGTTTCGAGCTGGCCATCAAGAGTGAGACTCTGTAAGAATGGCTGGATGTTTATCGATCTGAGATGGAATCCTTATACACCAACAAAGTATGGACTTTGGTTGCTATATCTGAAGGGTTAAATCCCCATCAGGAGCAAGTATATCTTGAGAAGATTACTTGGTGTAGATGGAAAAGTTGAGACTTTCAAAGCTAGAATTGTTAAAGGTTTTCGTCATCGACCAGGCGTGGATAATGATGAAACCTTTTCCAGTAGCTATGCTTAAGTCCATCCAGATCCTACTTGCCACGGCTACATACCATGACTACGATATCTGGCGGTTGGGTGCCATGACTGCTTTTCTAAATATTGATTTAGAAGAGAACGTCTGTAAGTACACAGCCAGAGGGCTTCGTAAACAGTGGGAGCAGCGGAAACGTGTGCAAGATGCTTTATAGGATAAAGCAGGCATCGCGGAGTTGGAACATCTGTTTTGATGAAGTAGTCAAAGAGTTTGACATCATCAAAATGGTAGATGAACCTTGTATAAACAAAAAGGTAGTAGGGAGTATGGTGACGATCCTCGTAGAGTACGTGGATGACATACTCTTGATGGGGAAGGAGTTTCCTATGCTACGCTCGATCAATCTCCGCTTATCACAATGATTCTCCATATAGGATCAAAGTGATACCTACTAAATCCTAGGTTTTGGATCTATGAGATAGATCTAAATGGATGTTTGGATTCTCACTAGTTGTAGTGAGAAGGTATCAATCGACCCTGGGGAGAATCACTGGAATGGTTCCAGGGTGATAAAGACGACTGAGTGTCAGTCACAGGCATTGTCTTTAACCTCAGTAAAGGGACGGTATGTTGGAAGAGTTCCAAGCTAGATACCGTGACATACTAGACGATAAAGGCAGGATACATCGCTACTAAAGATGCTACCAAAGAGGCTGTTTGGATGTATATTGGTTCATGAGATGAACTATGTTCCTCCCATTGTGAGACAATGGAGTTGTGGCTTATGCCAAGGAACGTCCGTCCCATCAGTGATCCAGACATATTCTAAGGCAGCATCGCCTGATCATGGAGATGATTGATCTCCAGGGTGATCGAGGTTTGGAGAGTAGACTCAGAGGACAACACAGCGGATCCACTCACAAAGGCCTGTTCCCAGAGAGAGACTTTCATGGGATGGTTGAGTATGAGATACTTCAAACCACTGCTACAGATGGCCCTAGTGCAAGTGGGAGATTGTTAGTTATATGTATGCCCTAGAGGCCATTACTATACATAGGATGTATATTGTAGTGGATGCTGGGACATATATAGGGAGGACTTTCTTGCTCAACATGATAGTATGCTATCTGGTTGACCTTTACCTTAACGTGTATGCTGATTGTCTCTCTGTTACATGTTGGTAAAGCCCTTAGGATTTGTACTTGACTACCTGGACTATGATGCGGATCATACTAGTGGGGACATGGTAGTCCATAAGTACATCCTTCAAAGTCCCTAGTCGTGGGTGTATCGAGACGGGGCATCGATATACCAGAGTAGACTAGCGTGTACCTTCTCGACCCATGTAGATGGGCGATGGATGATCCCATATCCATCGGTGTTTGACATCAGAGGAGATATACGGGTGCTCAGTAGAGACTGGGTACACTGGACGGACTCACCGAGAACTCCCAGATGGTATTATACCTCACGTCAGATGGCAGTTCTCTGGTGACACTGGTACAGAGTAGTCTGTTGACCCGAGATCGTCATAGAGTCTTGTGTGGTTCCCACTATGCTTTGATTTCCATCTTACCACGTCCAAGAGGGCGTGCAAAACGGTGGTTTTTGGGTACAGTCCCGAGTCACATGGAGGCAATGAGCGATAGGAGGGGATTCGTCTCTCCCGGTATATGGGGGTTGATGTTGCACTGTGTTCGATCGGCTATAACAGGAAGTCCCTGGCCAGGGCTGCTCAGAGAATTGCTGGTAAGTGTTACCGGTAGTTTCTCGACCCGTTATGAGCCTCATATCGACACGACTTATTGAGCTATTGGGGTCTGACGTTTACCACCCCTAGGCGAGATATGCGACATATCAGACGATCAGACCGGACTGTACGGTAGTGTTACTGGTCGGATTCACTGGTGTGTGAGCGGGCTTGCTCGTCGATCTTCAGATCGCTCAATACCCGGGTGGCCGTTACGTTTAGCAGACCGCTTGCGGCTTGTGGATGTTTGATATGATCATCATCCGCTGCCGGCGTATTGACGAGTCTTTAGAGTCCTACACAGAGGTTTCCTGGCTCAAGCGAAACGAAATAGGAGCGCATATGAGATATGTGCGGGACCGAGAATAATACGAGTATGTGATACCGTATTCTATTCTCGCGATAAATATATCGAATGGTTGTATGCGATATAACCTAGTTATCGATTCAAGCGTTGATTCGATAAGCCGATATATTAGATACCAGTCGGTTATGTGCGCATGACCGGATCATTGAATCAAATGTTGATTTAATGATTTAATGTATAATTATATATTTGATATATTACTTTGCATTAACTAGTATCGGTTCACTTTAGACGGATTTTCTCACTTGGTTCGTGCGCATTGCATATGCGATATGTTTTTGTGCACTTGTATGTATCATGTTTGATGATGCATGCTTTTTGATTAAGTGTAAAGTATTAAACCTTGGTTAATGATATGGTTAGGGTTTATAATTTAGTTATTCATTTATCTTATTTAGTTATTCATTTATTTTTGATAAATGAATATAAAAATGAGAAAAGGGTGGTGGCTTCTTTTGTTGTTTTGTTAAAGCTTCATGAAGCTTTGACTTAGTCCACTATTCTTATCTCATCCTTAACCCTGACCATACCACTCAACCATGATTAATTCTCTACACTAAACCATGGTTCTAAGATGATAAGAATGTATTATTCTTTTCTTTTTAGAATTATCTTATGATAAGCTTTCTTCTTCTTCTTCCTTGACTTCAAGAAGAAAAGATTTACCTCATCAATGGTGGATTGATGTTTTGAGTGAGAAATCCAATTCTAAAGTTAACCCACCTCCTATTTCTTCATCCTCTACCTCTTGCCAAGTAGTAGAGTGTGTTTCCTTCACAAGATTTTAGGGTTTGGTGAAGGTGGAGCTTGATTCATCGATGCCTCGACGTAGATCATCTTCGGCATGGACATCGACGACCTAGCTTGCCCATTCTCCGACGAAGCCGATCCTAGAGCCCGGATTTGATTTGGACAGCGGAGAGGGTCTCGTTGCGGAGCTATGGAGGTGGAGCACCGGATCTACAAAGGTTGTATTTCCGTATTTTATATAGTTAACTGTTAACTAGTTCTTTTCGCCTAGAAATCTAGCAATCGATCCGTAGCTTAGGGTTTGTAGGCACCTTAATTTTTGAAATTGCCATGGTTGATGGCTTGGGAGACCTCACTAGCGTGCCTAGGAACCCTGCAGATTTGATACTAAGATACTAAGACTTATGTTTTGTGTCGAAGCTTGACACTAATTTCTCTGTTGCATTAATTGATGATACGTGATTGACATACATATAGAAATCTCATTGATTAAAGAAAACAGTTGTCTCAATCATGATATACTCTGTTTCCATTCGTAATGCATTCATACATCATATATCTCATATGTTGCTATCTGGTGCACGGACACGAGCAGGTAGTATTACACTATACATAGCTGAACCAGGATTTTTTATCTGAGGATATTACCTGATATGACCTAGGATAGCATTTTGCATGCGATTTCTACTCGCAGATGTTTTCTACTCACGAATTGGCAACTCACCCCCGTTGTGCCACAGTTCCTTGCAGGTTTTGCCGTACAGGTTTCGTTGCGGCTTGCTGGTGCACTATTCCTTCCGGGTGATTGCTTTAGTAGGTGGGTTCTTTGCATCAGGACAACCTTTAGTTATTCATTATTTCAGTTGTATCTAGAAACTCCATCAACCAGATTGTATATTTGAGAGAGATAGAAAATCAGACTTTTTATTCTTTCAACCTTACAGTCGCGCGTTATATTAGTATGGTTTTCATTCTGATTTTGGGTTTTCTTGAGTTTTGATCCTCGCCCTTCGGCGTTTTATATTATATTGCTTGCGTGGTTGTGACCGTCGATTGACGAAGAGCTAGCTCCCGCTTGGGGATGCCTTGTTATTAATTTCATAAACTATTCATGTTGTATCCCGTTTGGGGCCAGTATTTACAAAGGAGACTTTGCCGAAATTTTCAGAAAATACCTGAGATTTTAAAAATACATACTTCGGCTTATGTTGATTAAAAACTACTTGCTTTTAATTGGTTTTCCTTCACTCTACTGCTTCTTTGGTTTTGATTTCTGTGTTTTGGCTTACTTAGATTACATACGCCTCGAGACACTTCGTAATTTAAGTGCCGGTCAGGATCCGTACTTTTCGGGTCGTGACAAAGTTGGTATCAGAGCGATGGGTTTTACCTTCGGAGTGTGGGATGACCCTTGGTTGATAGAGTTGGTAGCTTGAGTAGAGTGACGTACCGTACGTATGTTCCGCGGCATATTTACGATACGATACTCCACTTAAGAAACCTTAGGATGTACATTTCTTTGCACAGCATTATATTCGTTCCTATGATATAGCCTCATCAGTACTAGTTTATGGTTTTGTTATCACGGTGGTACGGGCAGAGAGAGCAACGGCTAGAGTTACGGTCAGCACGAGCTCGTCACGAACGAGGACTCACCATGGCGTGATTCCAGGACATACAATTGCATAGAGAGGCGTCGTTTTATTGTGTTTTCGTGCCATGAGCGTTTGATGGATCGCTGTTATAAGATTTCTCGGACGTGCAGATCAGCACCAGAGGATAAGGCCACTGCAAGAGGCCAGCCAGGATGTGATAACCGTTAATGCATAATATTTTGATGTTGAGTCACTGTTCAGCATGCGGACAGGAGACTCAGATGTTGCTGCGACTGATGAGATATCACCCCAGATGTTTGGAGCTATACCGCACGAGTTGTACTTCGAGATATGATAGAAAGTCGCTAGTCACCAAGGATAAAAGACTAGGACATGTGATTCATTGCCTACCCTGATGCGGGGTCATCAGATAGATTAATTCCATCTAGAGACGACTTCACGCAGGTACGTTGAGTGTCGATAGAGGTGATCGAATGTGAGAAACCCATATTCCAAGTTTAAAGTATTCGGAAAGACATGCAAGCAATTCTATAGACCCTCTAGAAGAATGAAATCCTAACTCGACATAATGACCGTGTGAAAGCCTTTGAACCTTAGGGTTTGCGGCGGTTCTGTTGTGCTATTAGTGAGGCTTGGGTTTGCCCTTCTACGGCTGGTCCACAGGTGCTGTAGCATATATTCGATACTATTAAACTGTACCCAAGATGTTAAGCTCTTGGGCGATGATGGAACCTTGACGAATTGATCGAAAAGTTTGACATAATTTGGATATCATATGATTGGGATACATTGCTTGGGAGACTCCAGATACGAGTATAGCCGTTAGAGCGTAGTCCATGCATCCACGAGGAGACGAGTCCGAATCAGTTGACATTAGAGAAAAGTGGAGTAAGAGGTTTGTACGAGATCCTGATGTGATGACGTTCCACTCCGCCGACATCAGAGATGTGATGCGCAAGCAGAAGCGTTGACTATGGATATATCTTCCAGGAGGAATCGTGATGTGTATGCAGTCGTTCCGGAACAAGAAATAGATTTAGTAATGATGATGACTTCCGGGTAGTTCGGCAGAAACGAGATTTGGGGAAAGACCTTGACAGGACCTTTCTGGAATACTATACGAGAAGACCTGGACCCAGGAGCGGTCATATAACGCGCACCCAGCAGGCCAGAGATCTTTAGAGGATGTGCTAGAGAGGGACTGTTTCCGCCACCTTTGATTTCAGTATTTTGGCGATTTTATTTGCATGATTGAGATTTTGTTCACCACAGTTGCACTTGACTTCGATTTGATGTCATTCGAGATGCTGATTTTGATTTCATGCCTAGGGCAAGCATATTATTTGACTTATGCTTTCGGCATAGTTTTCATGCACTTTTAGTATTTGATTTGCTTTTGTGCATGCCGATGCACAGGATGGTGAGATTTTATACCCCGGTATACCTTATTTGGATTTTTGATTGAAATGTGTTGTATACCGTCCATTTCGATTTTGATATTCGATATTTGTTTTCGTGCACCTTGTGCACTTGATTTGGATTCTTGCGCATACTTGGGCACTTGATACGATTTAGATGCATACCAGATGCACTAAATCGAGATTCTTCGTGCATATCAGATGCACCTGGTTTTGCTGTCAGGCACACACGTTGCCTTTGACAGGTGTTTTCGTGCACACCCGTTGCACTCAGATTTTGTTTATGTGCACATGTATGGCATATTCATGGATTTCGATTTTGACTTATGCTTTAGGTATGGTACCCCGGGGCAAGAAGCTCGAGTTGTATTCGATGAGCCTGGCAGGGGAGCACTACCTACCGATGATATTATTTGGACTTGTCGGTTATTCGGAGGATACCGGCCGGAGTCATGAGATGGTTATAGGCTGATCCGTTCTGCCGGAGCCTGCGGGCCGATCCCACAGATGATACGGATGCCTGAGATTTTGATATTGAGATTTGAGAGTTGAGATTTGATACTTAGATACTGAGACTTATGTTTTGTGTCGATACTTGACACTGATTTCTCTGTTGCAATAATTGATGATACGTGATTGACATACATATAGAAATCTCATTGATTAAAGAAAACAGCTGTCTCACTCTTGATATACTCTGTTTCCATTCGTAATGCATTCATACATCATATATCTGATATGTTGCTATCTGGGGCACGGACATGAGCAGGTAGTATTACACTATACATTGCTGGACCAGGATTTTTTACTTGAGGATATTACCTGATATGACCTAGGATAGTGTTTTGCATGCGATTTCTACTCGTAGATGTTTTCTACTCACGAGTTGGCAACTCACCCCCGTTGTGCCACAGTTCCTTGCAGATTTTGCCGTACAGCTTTCATTGCGGCTTGCTGGTGCACTGTTCTTTCCGGGTGATTGCTTTGGTAGGTGGGTTCTTTGCATCAGGACCACCTTTAGTTATTCATTATTTCAGTTGTATCTAGAAACTCCATCAACCAGATTGTATATTTGAGAGAGATAGAAAATCAGACTTTTTATTCTTTCGACCTTAGAGTTGCGCGTTGTATTAGTAAGGTTTTCATGCTGATTTTGGGTTTTCTTGAGTTTTGATCCTCGCCCTTCGGCGTTGTATATTATATTGCTTGCGTGGTTGTGACCGTCGATTGACGAAGAGCTAGATCCCGCTTGGGGATGCCTTGTTATTTATTTCGTATAATATTCATGTTGTATCCCGTTTGGCGCCAGAATTTACAAAGGAGACTCTGCCGAAATTTTCAGAAAATACTTGAGATTTTAAAAGTACATACTTCGGCTTATGTTGATTAAAAACTACTTGCTTTTAATTGGTTTTCCTTCACTCTACTGCTTCTTTGGTTTTGATTTCTGGGTTTTGGCTTACATAGATTACATACGCCTCGAGACGCTTCGTAATTCAAGTGACGGTCATGTTCCGTACTTTTCGGGTCGTGACACGGATTTGACTTAATCGCGATTAGTAGTGCACTAATCAATTTTTATTCAAACTGTATATAATTAATTATAAAAATTCTAAATCCGATAAATATATTTTTAAATGAATAATTTATTTTAATCTCCAATTATTTCATAATTATAGGTATATGTTTATACCATTTTACGAAAACTCAAAATTCGTAAATCGGGTAGTTTTCGCGAAATATATTATTTTAATATTAAATTCCAAAAATAATATTTTATATTTTCTGAAATGTTACAATCTTCCCCCTTAAAGAAATTCAGTCCCCGAATTTAAATTTAAACCCCCAAATACTAAAACATTTCTATAATTAGCTCAAATCACGGGGCTCCGAAATCACGAAAGATATCGGAACACCACAGCGCATCATGTGCGCCCAAAAACTAGCACGAAACTTAAAATCGAACTCCGTCAAGCATCATGCAAATCATCCGATTTGCACGCAAATCATCGGAGTTACAATGAAGATACAGATCTCGAAATCCACTACTGAAATCCAATAAGCACTAGTCAAATACTATAATACACATATAGTACGCATCCTTGGAAAAAATCTCCTAAAACTGAATAAAACACATGCAAAATCTTTTCTGAATCGCCGTGTGATGCGTAACACACGGGACAAGTAACGGACGCTCATTTGTCAAGTAATAAATATACATTCATATATGTTTTGCTCAAATATACGTTCATATATGTTTTGCTAAAATATATGTTCTGTCATTTCTAAAATATCCTAAAAGGTTCTCTTTTGTAAATGTTCGAGTCGCTCGCGAACACGTAGGAAATAGCGAGACTATAGCTCATTTTCGAAAAGCTCTTGGTAAACTTTTTATGCATTCAAAGTACTCAGGTATTGTCCTCAGATCAGTCATGTTCGGCTACTACAGAATATAGTGCCCATTATAAAAACAAAGTGCTAAAAAGCAAAATCAGTCTCGAAAGGAATATCCAATAATCACTATATCTGGTGCGCATGGAAATCAAATACAATACAAGTGCTACGAATGTGCACAAAACCAACTAAGTACAATGGGTGTGCACGAAAGTATCTGTCCAGTTCAAAGGATGTGCACGACAATAATATCAAGTGCATCTATAGTGCACGAAAATCTCAACCTAGTGCAACTAACCTGCACAATGAAAATCCCAATCGAGTGCATCTGGTGTGCATAAAATCATATCTCATATCATGCGCCCAACATACGCGAAATCCAAATCAAGTGCATCCATCATTCAAGAATGAAATCTAAATCAAGTGCATCCAACATGCACGAGTAAAAATCTAAATCAAGTGCATCCAACATGCACGAATAAAATCTCACCCAAGTGTATCCGATGTGAACAAAATCCAATACCAAGCGCCTAACATGCACAAAAATCCAACCCAAGCGCGTCAGGTCCGTGTAAATGCCCAGTGCGGGAAAGCGCACGAAAACGAACGTCAAGTGCAAACGCGCACAAAACATAAACCTATAAAAACAAGGCTCAAAGACATAAAACGAGTGCAACCAATGCACGGAGTATAAATCTAGTGCAACTAATGCACGAAATAAAAATCTAGTGCAACAAATGCACGAAAACTCATCAATAACTCAAATGCGTATAAAAAGCAACACCGAGTGTACCAAGGTGTATAAAATCATAAACGTGTGCATTGCGTGCACAAAACACGTATCAATGCACTGCAAGCACATGTAAGCTATGCCGAGTGCATAAATCAAATCGAGCGCATACCACATGCACAAAATCAAATCAATCGTATGAAATCAAAAACACGTGCAGCCAAGGCACAAAATCGACATCAAGTGCAATAAATGTGCACAAATCATAAACCAACACATGTGTATAAAACATATATCAAGTGCAATAACTATGCACAAAAATATAAATATCCAGTAGGTGCATGTAGGGTTCCTAGGCACTCTTACAAGGGTTCATAAGGCATCAACCATGCCCGAATAAAAATTTAGACGTGCCGAACAACCCAAAGCCGGGATCTTTGCTAGATAATTAGGGTTACACATGCAAGTAAACATCTTTACAACTAAAAGTGAGAGATTACAACCTTTGTAGTCCGCTCCTTCGCTTCATAAGCTCCGAGTAGAAGTCCCTTCACCATGATCAACGATCTCCCGGACTCAAGAGAGGGTCCACAACTCGAACGATCAATGCTAGCTTGTAGTGTTCCTTTTCTTTGATGATCTACGTCAAAGTTTCTATAACTCAGCCTCTCTCACTCTAATGAGGTGAACACCCTAATCTAATTGGCTAGATTAGATGAGGATGATGGAGTAGTATTTATGCTTTCTTTTTATATCAAATTCTCACACTTAAACATCACAAAATGAAAACCTAGTAAGCTTTCTCAAAGCTCGAGGTTGAAGAAGAAGAAGAAAAAATTCATTAATCCTTTTGTGATGAATAATGAAATCATATATGATTAATAATGCAACCATGGTCAAGGATGACAAGGATAACTCATGTAGAGAATTATCTAGGGCTAGGGTTTGGGTTGGGTTAAAACAATGAGTCACTAGAAAATATCAACCATAATATCTAAGCTCATGACAAAAGAAAAGGTTCTAAAATGTTCATGAAAGAACTAACCCAATTGAAACCCTAACCTTGTTTAATCTCCACTAAACATGTTCCATTAATAATCATATATCATGTTACAATAATATATATCACATATATATTATATATTTGTAACAAAAGAAAATAATACAATTAATATATATCGCATATATATCAATGTATTATCCGGTGAGAAAATGAAATAATAAAGCGAGCCTATATTAGATAATGTAATGCAATATATCATATATATTATTATACATTAAATTATCGAATCAACACTTGATCCGACAATCCGGCTATATCGAATATAACCGACTAATATATCATGTACCGATTCATCGAATCAACACTTGATCCGATGACCCGGCTCATATCAAAATATCATGAGAATATAATACGGTATCTCATATCGCATTATCCTCGGTCGTGCATATATCACATATGTGCCCCTACTCCATTTTACCTGAGTCAAGAAATCTCTGTGTAGGACTCTAAAGAATCGTCAATACGCCGGTAGCAGGTGATGATCATATCAAACACCCACAAGCTGCAAGCGGTCAGCTAAACGTAACAGCCACCCAGGTATTGAGCGATAAAAAGATCAACAAGCTAGCCTGTACATTCTCCGTATACCGGGAGAGACGAATCCCCTCCTATCGCTCATTTCCTCTATGTGATTCGGGACTGCACCTAAAAGCCACCGTTTTGCACGCCCTCTTGGACGTGGTAAGGTGGAAATCAAAGCACAGTAGGAATCACACAAGACTTTATCACGATCTCGGGTCTACAGACTACCCTGTACCAGTGTCACCGGAGAACTGCCATATGACGTGTGGTATATCACCATCTGGGAGTTCTCGGCTAGTCCGTCCAGTGTACCCAGTCTCCACTGAGCACCCGTACACCATCCTTGATGTCAAACACCAATGGATATGGGATCATCCATCACCCATCATATGGGTCAAGATGCGTATACGCTAGTCTACTCTGGTGTATCGATGCCCTGTTTCGATATACCCTCGACTAGGAACAGTTATAGGATGTACTCATCTACTACCATGGCCCCACTAGTATGATGTCATCATAGTCCCAGTAGTCCAGTACAGATCCTAAGGGCTTTACCAACATGTGAGAGTAAGACAGTAAACCAATACAAGTCAACATGTTAAGATAAAGTGAAACCAAATAGCATACTATCATGACGAGCAAGAAAGTCCTCTCTATATATATCCAAGCATCCATTATAATATACATCATATGTACAACAATGGCCTCTAGGGCATATACATAACTAATAGTGCAGCCATGGTGCATGTAAACCATATCATGAAACCCAATCATCAAAACTCAAACTCGGATCACAAACGCAAATCGCAACAAATGACATTGAGGTACACCTCCTACAATGTCGAAAAAAATGTCGGTGTGCCCAAAACTGGCAGAGCAAGAACATCCGCTTGCCTCCTGCTCACGGTCTGGCGTCCTCTGTCTCTGGGTCTTCATTTCTTTGTGGATTACCGATCTCGCAATCCATTGGCTCATCGGCCCGGTCAGGTGTGCTAACGGAAACGGTTCAGCTTTGGCACTCCTCCGCTCGTCTCTCGGCCATTTAGCATGACCACTCATAAGCAGCATGTCTGGCGTCGTCCTCTGGCCCTCTGAATACACATGACACAACTGATCCTCTGTGCAAATCCTGTCGCAGCAGTGTCCTGGAAGGAACCCGCTCAAGGTCTTTTCCGATCTCGCCTATGCCGAACTATACGGAGGCTGGTACTCTTACCTAATCTTTTCCCTTTTTCTAGACATCTGCGTTCTCAGCATAGCATTTCCTCGGGAACTGGTCGTATCCCAACGCCTCTGTATACATATCATATCTCTAATCT
Organism: Agapanthus africanus; assembly: GCA_030015575.1. Lineage (NCBI taxonomy): Eukaryota > Viridiplantae > Streptophyta > Magnoliopsida > Asparagales > Amaryllidaceae > Agapanthus > Agapanthus africanus. The sequence goes on along the minus strand of CM057347.1, from coordinate 243,275,864 downwards.
CAACGGGGAGTAACAACAGCTCTCCAGTATCTCGCATGAACCTCTTGTTCCACTCGCTTTTATTATCATCCACTTCGACGTCACGTCATACTATCTGCGTACTGCAATTGTTCTCGGCTACAGTCAATCCGAAATATCTCACACGGACTCGAAATTACAAACTCGGTATCTTCATTACTCTATAGAAGATATCTACCCGAACACGTCCTTGGGAAATCATTCTAACTATCGGAGGAATATACTTTATTCATCCGCTCTTGATCAACTCACAATGCATCTGGGTGAGGTCCTCTATCTAAAGCTGGTCCACTTACTGATCTCCTATCGGATCATCCAACAAACAACTTCATCTCTGGATCGATCTACTATAGATTTGAGTAAGATTCTCCACACAGGAAATCTTCAACTCAACTGGGCCTGCGTCGGCTCATCAAATCTGACGAATCACCTTCGTCTCTCAACTGAAGATAGACTAGCTATCATCTGTCGTATCTCTTCCTGAAAGCTCCAGCGATCTCATCTCGTAAAGTCTGGAAGCGACATCCCTTCAATCTCATCAATAGCTGAGTCATCCGTCTGCATGGTAGACAACATCACGATCTCTGAGGTAGGTTGTTCATCAACAGTCCTCTCAATCTGGCAGCCTCTAACAATGGCCCGATCATCCAGTGCAAAACCAAACACTCGCCTCTTACGAGAGGTCACAATACAAACACTAAATCGATACGTTCCCGTGTCACTAGAAAACACGATGGTCAGTCCTCGTCCATGACGAGCTCGCCCTGACCGCATCACTAGTAGCAGCTCAATCTACGCTCAAACCATGGTAACGGGAACCTCATAAGTATCGACGAAAATTGATCAAAGGGATGAAGAAGAATCAACATATCCCAAAATGGATACATGATCATAAGGAGGAACGGAATCATGAGAGTATGGTCATGGAAACGAATAGAATCAAGGATCTCAAGTGGATATATAATCATGGGGATGAAGAGAATCACAGATCTCAAGATATATACATCCAAAAGTTTCTTAAGTGGAGTATCGTTTCGTAAATATGCCGCGGAACATACGTACGGTACGTTACTCTACTCAAGCTACCTACTCCATCAAACAGGGTCAGCCTATGTAACGAAAGTTCGGGTCTAATACCCCCTGTTCAAGTCTAAGTTCTGTAAGGTCAAGCCTAGGTTCCGAAATATATACGCCCTAGACTCCGTATAGTCAAACCCAGACTCAAACCAAGGTTAAACCTAGCGCTCTGATATCAACTTTGTCATGACCCGAAAATATTAGCTCGCGACCGGCACTTAAATCACGCCACGTCTACAGGCGTAACATAATTCAAGTAAGCCGAACCCCGGAAATCTAAACCTTTTTAAAGAAAATAGAAGACGTGATGTTTTGAAATAGAGGTATGATGAAATCAAAAGTTTTCTTAAATGCATAGATAATGGAACAAGAAAAATGCAAGTGGATTTTACTAGTTGAAAATCATATTTCGTCTTTTAAAAATTTGGGCAGCACCTCCCTTGTATATTTTGATCCAAAACCAAATACACAAGATAATATAAAAGGCATCCCTAAGCGGGAGCTAGCTCTTCGGCAATCGGCGGAATCACATTCTCGCAAGACAGAATAAATGTATACGATGCCCAACGGCGAAGATCAACCCAAAGGATAAAGTAAAGCAAGACATCAACCCACCAAGCGAACATATAACCCATCGTTCTAAGTCTTGCAACTACAAGTCTTGCTAAGTCTTACTACATATAAAAATACTAGTTTCTGATTGATGGAGTTAAATTGGTACAACAGGAATAGTAAATACAAGAGGGGTACGATCCAACATGTACTATCTACCAAAGAAAATCACCCGAATGCAAGCTGTGTGCCAGCGATTTCACCAGTGATCCATGCGGTCAACCGGCAAGACCTATGGCACAACGGGGGTGAGTTACCATCTTGTGAGTAGAAAAACATCATCAGGTAGAAATCGAATAAAACAACGATTCGTAGATCAACTATATCATAAAGGTAACACTATGAAATCTAAGGTGACCGTATCTGCATATGTGCCAACAATATAATCAATGCCTATCAGCATGTGCATAACATCTACGTGTCCACCAATGACACAACAACATCATGTATGTAAATATCATGAAAGCATATGCATGTAAATATGAGGATATCAACTAATATGTGTCTATCAATGGCACATCAAAATCAAGGAACCTGACTGACCAGCATCGACACTCGAAACATCATGAAACCCGTATCTAGCATCGACACGTAAATCCTCATATCTCAGGATCCGTCAGTCCGGATCGGCCCTCGGCTCCGTCAGTCTCGATCGGCCCATATCAATATCTTGGGCTCCGTCAGTCTGTATCGGCCAACGGGCTCCGTCAGTACGGATCGACCCGTATCATCTCAAGACTCCGGTCGGTATCCCCCGGATAACCGCCGATTCCAAATAATATCACCGGTAGGTAGTGCTCCCTCTGCCAGGATCATCGTCTACACCACGAAAATCATGTCTTGCCCCGGGGTACAATACCGGGTCCACCATGTACCCGCAGACGGTACTTCCCGCTCCTCAAATCGGGTTTCACATGCCAATCTCATAACTGAGAAAACACATGGTGGACGTCTCGAAATATCATATCAAGAGGAACCGGGTTTTTTTTAAACAGTACTTACTTTCTTTTGAAATATAACCATGGTTCTCAAATCCAGAATCTCATAAAAACAGCACCTCAATGCATATAATCGTAAAGCATGATGTATGCAAAAATATAACAGTAATGTGAGCATATCCGTATATCATGCAACATTGAACAGTGATGTGAGCATATCAGTTTATCATGCGACATATCATAATGATGTGAGCATAGCAAGTATAGCATGCAACATAGCATAATGATGTGGCAATTCTAATATGTAAGTGACATAGCAATTATCGATGATGAAAGTGTGTGAGCCAGCAAATCTGTGTAAGTGTAACATATGCATCATCGATAATGGTGTAAGTGTACAAGCACAGGTATATATATAATGTAATGAGAATGTCATGAACGTAATATAAAGTACATCATACGAGAAATGCTAACAGGTATATGTATCTACAATATATCCGAGTTGATAAATCTATCAATCGGCATCCAACCTCACAGTATCACGTACGGTATAATACATCGTACGACATCCTCTAGTCAAAGGTATGGATCAATCATCCGATAAAACTCATCACGTACGGTAAATCATCGTACGGCGGCAAAAACAATTAGGGATTCTATCAACCTATATGAAAATGAGGGTTTGGACCTAACGTCTCGTACGGCATATCACTCATGATCCACAACATTACCAATACATATATACCTATCTCTCAGGTCACATCCGTATCAATTTCACATCATGGGACCGGCAAAGGTATCAACTATCTCATATCGACTCGCATCCATATAACGACATATCAACCAAGTCATCATATCTAATCGTATACTCTTTTCATCACATCAATATCTCACATCAAGTTGTTTTACGTATGCATTCTATCTAATAAATTTCATGTCATGCTACTCAAATCCTCATACTTAATCTCGTGCAACTACATATCTATATATCGTGATTCACAATCACTTTTCATATCCTTATATATCAATTCGAGACATCATTTCTATCATATCATGTCAAAGAGTCATAACCCTATAGCTTTCATCTCATATCTCGATATATATATTCAATCATTCATATCATCTATAACTATCTTTTTAACCATCTCCATAGTTTTCTAATATAAGTTTCTACAACTGTATTCTATAGATCGGTTTCCATTCATAATTTGTGGGGGTGCTATACGTCATCCACCCGACTTCCCCCGTAGATATAAATCTACTCACCTGTGGAGCTCCTTGTTCAGCCGTAGTCGATGTGCTTCGTCGTCTCGAAATCCACGTGAAGGTACCTACAATAAATACACAATCGCAAATTCTATTAAAATCATGTCCGGAAAACCATTACGGCACACGGTGTGCTCAAAGGTTAGAACATAAAGCCTGCGCATGCAAAAACAACTAATCAACCATCGTCGTTGACGTACAAACATCCAACGACCTAATACAGTTTCAAATATTAAATCCCAAATTCAGAAATCAGAAAACCAAATTCAGCAACGAAGGAAATCACTTCCAGATTTCACCTCAGGTACAATTAGCCAATTTTGCATATGTGGAGGGTCTAATTTAAAGATAAAGGAACCACAGACCAAACACGAGGCGATTCCATCGCACCAAGGCTGCAAATTGCGGCCAAAACAAGATAATTGGCGGCCAGAACATGGAGTGGGAGTCTCAGGTTTTGGGATTAGCTTCTAGGTTGCCTGCTTATCTCTCTGTAATCACTATATATTTTTTCAGGTCCTCCGAGTCACTCCAAATTCCCATATACACTCAAAATCTGTCAAATAGCTGATATCGGGAAATTATAACTTCGTGTTTTGGTGCTAATCTATGGTCTTTGCCAGTAAAACACCACTAGGGGTTAAGTAAACACTCACTACAGATTATAAGTCCACATAATCACCCCACTCTTCTCTTGAATTTTCCAAACATCACATACCCTAACCAAATCACATTCTAAACTAAACTAGGGTGCAAGAAACTAAAAACTAAGTTAGGGTTTTGAATTATACCTCATTTGGCAACTCAAGAATTTTCTTGAGTTTCTCAAAGTCTTCAAAATCCAACTTTGAAAGGTCCAATGTGTTGAGAATGAAGTAGGGATCATTTTTAATGAAGGGAGTATAGGGTTTTGAGATGGGTTATGAGGGTAGAAGTGAGGGAGCTTGAAGATGAAGAAGGAGAAGAAAACAATGAGGGAAATGAATGGGGGCTGCCTTCTCCCTCTCTCTCTCTTTCTCACTCTTATTCTCTCTCATGGCATGCTCCCATGCCATGATGTGGTCCCCCCTCTCTCTCCCCTCAATAATACACTTTCTTTTCTTTTCTTAAAACCAAATATTAACAAACACCAATGAAACAACATGCCACCAAAATGCAACATGTCATGGTCCACTAACCATGGAAAAATATAGAAACACGGATTTGGCTTAATAGCAATTAGTTGTGTACTAATCAATTTTTATTCAAACTGCATATAATTAATTATAAAATGCCCAATCCGATAAATATATTTTTAAATGAATAAATCATTTTAATCACCAATTATTTCACAATTATTGGTACATATTTATACCATTTTACGAAATCTCCAAATTCGCAAATAAGGTAATTTTCGTGAAATATATTATTTTAATATTAAATTCCAAAAATAATATTTTATATTTTCTTAAATGTTACAAGTCTTTAGTGTCCCACCGTGAAGTTTCCTAGTTCAAGCGAAACGAAGTAGGACACTTACGTGATATGTGTGTGGGCCTGATTAAATACGTTTATGTGATACCGTATTATAGTCTGGCGGTTATCTGTTATTGGTTCGGTTATATGTTATATAACTAGATTGTCGAATCAAGTGTTGATTTGATAATGCGATATACAGATATATGATATTAGTCGGTGATATGTGATATAACCGGATTATTAAATCAAGTGTTGATTTAATAATGTGATATACATTATATGTGATATGATTATATCTTAACTAATATCATTAGCTCACTAATTATTCTTCATTATATATATATTAATATATATGATATATATATATATAATAATAATAATAATAATGAATCATGGCATGATTTCTATTTTTGAGAAAAATAGAAAAGTGGTGGAATATGAGAGCATGGTTGCAAGCATGGGCTTTATTCATAGTTTATTCATCTTGACTCACTATTCAAGCATGGTTGCAATTTTATATTGCAAAATTCCATGCTTGAATGAGTGGGGGTCAAGAGTTTCCATTCATTCTATTCTCATTCTCAACACTTAGCCATTTTTTTCTTGAGTTGCTCCCATGAATGCTCTCTAGCTTCATCTTCTTCCTCAGTTGCCATGATTCAATTTCAACCCTCATATGAGATGTGAATCATGAATCTTGAACACAATCTTGTGAGCTTTTTACATCCCCTACTTCACCATCCCACACCAAACTAGCAATTTGGTGTGGTGTGTTTGCTACACTAAAGAAGTTTAGAGTAGAGTTAGCTTGGGCTATAGGAACATCGGGTAGATCGTCTTTGGTGTGAAGATCACGAAGGAGGTTCGTTCAACTCGAAGAGGAGCCTAGTATAGTCGCGTGGACTTCAACCCGGAAATAATGAAGAGAAGGACTCGAACTACAAAGTGGTATGCTCTTTCTTCTCTTTAGTACATCATATCACAAAGGCAAACCCTAATTATCTAGTAAAGGTCTTTTTAGTCTAGCTTAGAACCCAATAAAAATTTGAATTTGGCATGCTTGATGCCTCTAGAACCTCATGGTCGTGCTAAGGTCGACTTTCATGGTATCAGAGCCAAGCAAGAACATTAGGGTAACTTGTAGCGACGTTGGAAATCCGTCGTTTTTGTCGCGTAAAAACTGCCGATAAAAACAGTTTCAAAAATGATGTTTTGAGTTGTTTGCACACTCTGCAGTCTCACGATTTGAACCGAGAAGCCACGGAGTTGAGCGTTCATACCCCGGGCTCACCCCGGGGGTGACCAAACGGATGGGCCCACTCCCTAAGACCACCACAAGGTGGTACTGGCGGTGGGGACCAGAAACTGCCCCACCTTAAGTAGTTTCGGGTCTGCCTCACCACCTGGCCACCTCGTGGTGGCCTCGGAGGTGGGGTACCCCCCTAGGCCCCCATTCGATAGTTAATTTTAGGATATTCACCCCCGCGAAGATTTGGGCGGGTTTCGAGTTCTTTTCGACCCCCGGATTGGCTTAAAACGATCGGTTTTGGAACTTTAGCTCACTGGATTTTTCAAGTCTTGGAAAAATTGGCTAAGTTTGCTAATTGCGTGCGGAATTCTAATGTCGCGGTTACTGTACATGCTTTGTGATGTGTGTGATACAATTATTAGAATCCGGATTAATTAGTTTTATGAAAACTAGTTAGTATATTGTAAAGCTAGCCGTTTAGTCTTAATTGATCGATTACCACGATGTTTTGATTCTGATCAAAACTCCGTCGCAATTGCATATTGGACACGATCACTAAGCCGGGAATCTTGTTGAATTATCCGACAACCAACTGAAAAGTGTTTTCAATTTGAGACTAAAATTCAAGTTTTATAAGTTAGGCATGAAATCCGGAATATGAGATATTCCGGGTTTATGATGTCTAAGGATATTACGGATTCTAATTATTGTAGTTTTCTGTTTTATTTTCTACGACCGTAAGTGTAATATGTAGGGTATCCCAATCTCGTTGCTATATGTAAACAAGTTTTAGGGATATGCATATTTGCTTACGTTGATGATATGTGATATCATGTGTTGTTGATCTGATTTATTGGATTGTCGTGAAAGAATAGCCGGGTTTCTATGTGAGATGGGAGTTTTTATTTTCATTCATGTAAAATCTGTATGTAATATTCTTTTAATGTGGCACTTTCGGGTTGAGAATGATGTCACCACCATTGTATATTATTTACTTTTCCGCATTAGGATAGACCTAAGGAGGGGAGCACAAGTAACCGAGTTCTAGAGTTCAGTGGGAGACCATCTCAAGGAGTTGAGACCGAGTCTCCTAACTCTAGAATTGGCAGGGTTATTTTCCGCTCTCGTAGGGGTCTAGGGATGTGGGTTTGGTTATTCATCACGATTGTGGAATCCGTGTTTTACATTATTGGCTAAATTTAAAACACGGACATCCTAGTATATCCAACATTTCATATGTTGCTTCTGCTGCTTGATTCTGTGATGTTGATCATATAACTGCGTGAAACGAATGTAATATTATATATATGATATATAATAAACGTTGCTTATGTTTTTCACCCGCGCTAGTCCAGCCCCCGCTCTGCCGGTAGTTAAGTAACCTAAAGGTGCATGACGGGGCCTAGTGGCGAATGCGGATGGTATAAGCGTATGTTCTATTTTCGTTTCATTTTTCTGTGATGTTTAGGAAACATTAATTGATGGGAATTCATTAATGAGATTAATGAAAAGAAAGAAACCTAAAGATTTTGTAGAATCAAATTTTCAAAAAGGATAGTTCTAGTTATTGCTTTCCATAGAGGTATTTCTTGTAGAATATCTCGCACTTCATTCGATGAGGAAAGAGCCGAGGTCCCTTCACCGGAAGTGACCTCTTTAGCAAAAGCCAGTAGATGCTACAACCCACTCAGTTTTGTCTTTTGATTTCTTCTCCAGTTCTTACTTTGCATAGTGGTATTCATGAATATCCAGCACCTTATTCGATGAGGAAAGGGCCGAGATCCCTTCACCGGGAGTGACCTCTTTAGCAAAACTAGCAAAAGCCTAAAAAACACTCCTTTTCAAAATCACTCGATTCTGCAACGATATCATGTTCATTACACAAAAGGTTTTCTTAAAAACCCGTCGTAGCCCTCCGTCATTTCAGATAAGTAGTATTTAGTATTCGTGCAACGTTTGTTGGCTTTCTTCAAGGCGTAGTGTGCGGTAGATACTTACTGCTTATCTGCTGCATATGATGCGATTGGATTAGGGTAGTCGTACGACTTTGTTGGCTTTCATCAAGGGTCGTGCGGGTGGGTTTAATTCAATCATGAAATGTACAGGTTGAACTTGACTAGCGGACTATGGTTTGTTGGCTTTCGTCAAGGTCATAGGGCGCTAGGGGCAAAATATTATCGGGAATTTCAAGTGTTGAAATTTACAATGAGATTGCATACCTTCTATGAGATAGTTGGATCCTGATACCCACTGCGAGTAAGAGTTGCTCATGGGAGAGTTTTACACATCACAATTAGCAGATCAAGTAGGTGTCTAGAATGGGGTTAACGGGGTTACACCCCTGGAAAAACGAGATTTATTTTAATTAGATCCGTGCGAAAGCACGGGGAACCTCCCTCAAAGTACCGACACTGGCCTAGACGAAAGATTGGCGAACTTTTAGGGTGTAATTAATCCCGGCTAGTCTTACCTTTTGAGGTTTGAAGAAAGATTTGATAAAAATAGTGGGAGCCATCCTGATTAGATAAGATAATAACCAATCTAATCTTGCAAAGAGCGCACACAAAGTGATTATCCTTCTCTCTCTCCTGGTAGCAACCAATGACATGCGTTAATCAAGATAATAATATGGATGTAATGACCGAACCTACTTATTACACTGGGCTTGGTTCTGCTCTATCTTTTGATTGTCATAAATCTGAGCAAGGAATAGGGGAATATATGGATTCCCATGCAACCCAAACGAAGAATAAGAATGTTGATGCATTGTCTTCGGGTGTGTTTGTTACCAAGAATTGGTTCTCAGTTTACTCTACGTCCTGGGTATGAGATACTGGATCAGGATCCCATATATCTAATTTGTTACATGGGCTATAGACAGGTGGAGAACTGGGAAAAAGTGATATGTCTCTAGTAGTAGAGAATGGTACAATTGTTGCAGCCAAAGCAGTTGGCAAATATCACATAGTGTTACCAACTGGTAATACATTAATTCTTAGCGACTGTTATTTCGTACCAATAAATATTGTGAATATTTTTCTAAATCAAGTGTTGTTTGGGTAGGGTATGTTGTATAACAGTGTAGACGTTCTGAATCAAAATACAGTTCTAAACGTACAGAACACATACAAGAAGAACAGTTCAGAAATGAACGAAGTCTTTTTGTGGCATTGTAGACAGGGTCATTTCGATGAAACAAGACTAGCTGAAGTTTCCTAAGGATGCATATTTGAATCCGTTCGAATTCATATCTTATGAAACTTGCCAGTCATGTCTCAAAGGCTGGGTGACCAAATCTACGTTTACTGGAAACAGTGAAAGAGCTACTGAACTCTTGGAAAGATACATAGAGACGTATGCGGTCCTATGTCTATACATGCCGGGGTTGGTTCTGCTTACTTTCTTACATTCACTGATGTTCTCTCAAGATACGGAAATGTGTTCTTATTGAAACACAAAACTGAATATTTTGAGAATTTCAAGGAATATAAGTACGAAGTTGAGAACCAGATAGGTAAAGGTAATCAAATCCTTCGATATGATCGGGGAGAAGAATACTGGAGCACGGAATTCCGAGACTGTTTAAAAGAGAATAAGATTATCTCTCAGCTTACTCCTCTGTATACAACATAGTACAACGGTATATCGGGCTGGAAGAATCGCACCCTATGAGATATGGTGCGCTCTATGATCAGTACTACTGAGTTGCCTATTTCCTTTTAGTGACATGCACTTGAGAAGATCCATACCTATTGAATAGAGTTCCGATCAAATCCGCTGCCTACTACTCCATATGAGATATGGAATGGAAAGAGACCATCTCTTAAACGAGTTAAGATATGGGGTTGTCTTGCCTATGTTGAAAAGAAAAATCCGGACAAGCTCAAGGCAAGGTCAGTTCAGTATAAGTTTGTAGGATATCGCGACCATTCGTGAGGGTATATCTTCTACCACACCGAGGAACAAAAGATGTTTTTGTTTCTCGACATGCCACCTTTTTAGAAATGGAATTTCTTGTGGAAGAAATTAGTGTCGATGAGATAGAACTGGAAGTAGTTCCAGCAAACACAAACTATTACTGACGATTTGGTGGATCCGGAGGATTCAATATTTCCCAGACGAATCGAAGCCACTCCACTGATCTAGTAAGTTTCCCTATCCAGCTGAGAGATACTATGGCTTTCTCGTAGACGGTGGGCGAGAGGATTGCATCATGTAGATGATGACCCAACTAGTTTCGAGCAGGCTATGACAAGTGGAGAGTATGTAAAATGGCTGGATGCTATGCGATCTGAGATGGAATCCATATACACCAGCAAAGTGTTGACTTTGCATGTTGTTCCTGATGGGGTAAAACCCATTGGGAGCAAGAGGATCTTTGAGAAAGATAAATTGGTGTAGATAGAAAAGTTGAGACTTTCAAAGCTATGCTTAAGTCCATCAGGATCCTACTTGCCATTGCTGCAAACCATGACTATGAAATCTGGCTAACTGCACGTCAAAACCTTTTTTCTAAATGGTGATTTAGAAGAGAGCATATATGACACTGCCAGAGGGCTTCGTAGACAGTAGGAGCAGCAGAAGCATGTGCAAGCTACTTAAATCCATCTACGGGTTAAAGCAGGCATCACGGAGATGGTACATTTGTTAATGAAGCTGTCAAAGAGTTTGACTTCATCAAAAAGGTAGATGAACCATGTATAAATAAAAAGGTTATAGAGAGTATGGTTGTCTTCCTCGTATTGTACACGGATGACATACTCTTGATAGGAAAGGGTGTTCCTATGCTTTACTCGGTCAAGCTCCTCTTATCACACAGTTTCTCCATGAAAGATCTAACTGATGTTTCCTACATCCTGGGGATATAGATCTAAATGAATTTGGGATTGTCCTAATTCAGGTACATAGACACCATGCTAAAGTTGTTTAGTATAGATGATTCTATACGTGGTATTGTACCCGCTTGTTCAGGAATCACTCTCTCCAAAGAGATGTCTCTCGAGACCGATTTGGAGAGGGCTCACATATAAGGGATACCCTATGCTTTGGCAGACGAGTCAATCATGAATGCGATGTTATGTACCAGACCAGATGTAGCTTTCTCATTAGGTGTAGTGAATAAGTATCGAAAAGATCTTTGGGAAAAGCACTGGGCAACTGAAGAACATTCTTAAGTGCTTGAGAAGGACTAAAGAGATGTTCTTGGTGTATGGTAACGGTGAACTCCAAATGGAGTTCTTTACCGATTCGAGCTTCTAGAGTGATAAGGACGACTGAAAGTCAGTCTCGGGTTTTGTCTTCACCCTCAGTGGAGGGAGGGTATGTTGGAAGGGTTCCGAGCTATATACCGTAGCAGATTCGTTGATAGAGGATAATTACATCGCTACCAACGATGCTGCCAAAGTGGTTGTCTGGATGAATTGAGTTCATGAGAAGAACTAGGTGTAAGTGCACGGCGGCGCCCCGGCCGTCGGAACGAGGCCAAAATGCGGAAACGATACTTTTAAAAAACTTGTAAACCGGCACCACCGCGCACAAAAAACCCGGATCGGGCCATTGACCTACTCCTAGCTAACTAGAGAATGGGAAGGAAGCTATACCGAGCGATCCGTGTCCTTCGGTCTTCGGCTTCCACTCCTATCTCCTCGCGAAATCTCCGGTCTTCATCACCTCGTCGAAACGGGCACCACATCGCCGAATTCTTTTACGGGCTCCCACCTCTGGATCGAGGCAACTCGGGCATGAAGTTGGCAAGCCGACGTGCCCAAGTGTGCTGTAGGATTAGTGTAGAATGCTTTGCCTCTTGCGGGTAGTGAAGTTGCCTTTGATGATGGAGGAGAGAAGAAATGATCTTTGAAAAGGAAATGGGGCTCTCATTTTTCAAGCATGGAATGAGATGAAGATTTTTCCCTTATACAAAAATTGAAGCCTCTCATCTCACCCAAAGCGGCTGGCCCCTCTCAAATATGGGAGTGGGAAAAAATCCATGATGGAAGGTGAGTGTAGGAATCAAAAGAGGTGACCACAACCAAATGTGATGATAACAATGTCATATCCATTTCTAATCCATTCTAATCTCATTACTGTTAAAAATTTGATTCAAAAATAATCTCATGATGCTAAGAACCATCATGAAGCCACAAATCACAAATAACACCTCCACAAAAGTAATTTGCACAACTGCAAATAACCCCCTCCCATCACAAAAGTCCGGCCGGAAAGGAACAAAGGAAAACTGGCTGGAACGGAAAGCAAACTGGCAACTTCAGAAAACTGATCCCGTAATAAATTACAGGAAAACCCCGTGACTGTACATACATACCCGCATTTGTATTCCCACTGAATACAAATGTAAAGAGGCAAAATATACACTGTACAATACTAGGATCCGGCTTAAACCAAAGCCTGCTAGTATTATCCGTCCGATCATGATGCATGCAATACCGCACGTATCTGATTGAACCCTGCCATATCACCATACGGCCTCTACAGCGTTTCCCCCGAAACTTATGAAAATGGTCTGTGGGTGACTCTAAAGACTCGTCAACACCTTGGTTGTGGATTTAACCACTAGCACGTCAGAGGTATTAGCCATACGTAACGGGCTACCAGGTATTGACCAAAAGGGACGTCGTTGAGCGAACTCATCCTAACACCCTACTGAGCCTGTCGGTGACAATATCAGTACAGTCCGGTCCGTTCTTCTATGAGCATCGCATGGTGGGCCTGGGGGGTTGGTAAAAGTCAGACCCCCAAAAGCGGTACAAGTCGTGTCGGAGTGTAGCCCAGAACACCCTGAGATACTACTGGAATACCTAGCAGTAAATCTCCTGCCTTGGCCAACGACTTCGTGTAATGGCTCTCCTAGACACAGCGCGACCTCACCCCAATACCGGGAGAGACGAACCCCTGAAGATCCGCTCAACTGCCTCCATGTGGCTCGGGACTGTACCCAACTAAAACCTGTTTGCACGTCTCCTTTGAGCGTGGTAGGGTAGTAATCAAAGTACAGTGGGAACTCACACAAAACAAATGACGATCTCAGGTCGATGAACTAACCTGTACACATGTCACCAGGGAACTGCTATCTGACGTCTGGTATAATCCCAACTAGCAGGTTCCCGGCGAGTCCTGTCCGGTGTACTCATAACCCAATGAGCACCTGTATACATCTTAGGTGAACCAACTGACACCAGTGGCTTGTGAGACCGGCCACCGCCCCTCGTCGGGGTCTCGACTGTATACACTAGTCTACTCTGGAGTATCGATGCCCTGTCTCGAAACTCCTACGACTAGGGACCTTTTAAGGATGTGCTTATAGACCCCAGCTCCCACGTATATGATTGCCCTCATACTGCTGGCAGTCAAGAAAGAATCCTAGGGGCTCTATCAACGCGCAATAGTGACCTGTAAGGTCACCTAAAGCAGTACACGATGATAAAGATAAAGCAGATAGCATACTATCATCTCGAGCAAGACTGTCCTACCGGTATAGGTCCTCCCTCAATCATTGCAATCACATGCCTGTGATCCAATAATTGACTCTGAGGGCACTATCTCTAACTATCTCCCACTTGCACTCAAGGTTAATTATTGCGATGTCGCATACTCACAGCCCGTGTGATACCGAACACCCAATTCCTCTACTAGTCAGTCTCACAAAGCTCGTTTGCGAAACTATTGCGTTCGACGAATACCCTCAGTGAGTGGATCCGCTGTGATGTTTCATTCTATGTCTCTCTTTATCTCAAGTTCGCGGAGAAACCCATCTCCCGAAATGAGCAATACTTGTCTTAGAGTATGTCTGGATATCTGATGGGACCTAGTTCATAAATGAACTCCAAATCCAAATTTCTTAGACTATATCGTCAACTGAACTTTATCAGTATCCTGCGCCATGCCTCCCTCAGTATCCGCTTGGACCACCTGTCCAAAATACTGCCCCTCGTCAGAGGGAAAACTATAACTCTGACAGCCACTCTGTCAACCAGGTCACCTTGGAAGCGTGGAATGATAACTGTCACCCGAATGAGGCCGTTGTTATCATATCCTTAGAACAACCACTTATGTTCTAAAACTGCTTCCGTTCGTTCCTCCAGGATTGGATCAATATCAACATATTGCATCTCGTGCAAAAACAACATCTGGTGTAGTACTCGACATCTCATGACTGACTCAACTGCCTAAGCAAGTGATCTGTCAATCATGCACATCCATCTCCCCTTTAGTCTGTAAGACACCTTTAGAGAGGGTGACTCCATCACCTGCAGGTACATTACCATGCTAGGAGTCGTCCATTCTAAAGCACCTCTAGAATGCTGTCTAAGAACTCTGATTAGGAAACTACCCAAATCTAGATCTAAAACCATAGATCCAGTAACCAGAATGTCTGATATGAAATCCATTTCCTTTGTGGAGAAACCACTGTGTGACGACCAAAGTATAACCGACCGTAGTAAAGGAATTTCACTTCTACTCTGTCTATGTCATCCAAAAACCAGGACATCATACGCTACTACCTTCTTATCAGATCCATCCAATATTCTGATGAAGTCAAACCTATGGCTGTCACGTCAGAAATAGATGATCTATCTCAGCTATATCTGCTTTAGTCTATAAATAGACATAAGCCACTTGTCCACTACGCTTCCGCTGCTCCCACTGACTACGACAACCCTCTGGCAGAGTTACATAGACGTACACTTGTAAAGCTAGTTTAGAATGACGCTATACTCTTCCTCCTACCGGGTCTCACAGTCTGGAACAACAGCAATGGAAAGTCTGGGTAAACAAGAACCTCCCTGTCACCGTCTTTGAGCATACCGAAGTACCTCTCGAGTGCCTGAGGTTACCCACCTTATCTGCGGAGTGGCCAATGGAATGTCAAATCAGATTGAATCTTTAGGTTCTTATCAAATTTTCAGCAATCTTTTGCGGTTCTGGAATCACTTCCAGTTCTACCATACTCCCACTACTGTTTTCTGAAAAATCCATTTTACTTAAAACTGTGGCGAGTCTAGAACAATATCACTATTGATCTTCCAGATGGTAGAAAATCAACCCTCGTCATAGCCTGGGTCAACCCACAAACAGCCATTACAGAAACGTGCCTTGAGTTATCCGGAGTCTGGTTTTAAGCATAAGCCGGACAACTCTCCGTACCTTAAAATCGTTAAGATATGAACTGTTCTATATCCAATACAGAAACAGAGGCACTGATTTAATTGAACCAGATTCAAATCATGCAGCTGTCTCCAGTGCATGTCAAGTAAATGGAAAGTGGCCGATCAGCGTTACTCAACTTAGGAGTGCTTCCAATTATGAGTAACCTCAAAGAGAAGCAAGTTCTCTTAATCATTACTATTAACTGAATACCACAAGTATCTACATCTTCGATCACCTTGAAGAATCCCGATACTTGCAACACCTAGTTCTCTACTTTATTCATATTCCTATAACTTCTCAAAATTCGGACCTTGCGTTTCTACAAAACGCCTGTCTAAAAACTAGAGAAGTCATAAGTAAACCGAATATAGTACGAGGACCAACCCCTCTGTTCTAATGGACACTGGACAACATATAATACTCTGTATAAGTCCCCTGAGTCAAATAACTCATTCGCTGTGTGTCGTAAGTTGAAAACTGTACTTATGGTTAAGAAGAATTACACCGCTGTTTAATGCTCCTTACCTAACCATCCACTGATATAGGTAAATGTCATGGACATAATTTCAAAAAGATATATCTCACTCTATAAAAATAGACGTACAGATATATCAATTTGAAATTGGTGCATAACAGCGGATATTCAGAACGAAATATTTGCCGTCCGGCAAACAACCCAGGTGACTTCCTCAAATATCACCGATTACAACGAATCCCGATATAATGAGGATGATCACCCAATTCCCAATAACTTACTCCCACTCATCATCTTTAAAATCATACAGATGTGAGAATCAAACTTGGTAAATACATACCCTGGAGCAAGTGTCTAATTGGGAAAATCAGTTTTCCATTAATAGTACACAGTGAAAATGAAACATTGAAATGTTTCGATGGGGTATCCGGGTATTCCTACTAATGCCTCTTCTATTATCCAGATTCACAACTGTAACCGTATATTTCTATGCCATCTCTCCACATCCCTTCATATGTCTTTAGTCATTACCTTCTGCACACCCCTTTAGGCCAAATGAATTTTTTCCTTCCCTACCATTCGGCACCAGCCTATGGTTTGGAAGAAGACTATCCAATAAGCATAAAGGGTGTACTGTCCTAATCATAGGAGCACTCGCAATGCGAGAGAAGTTGAAGATAAAAGACAACCGAACAAACCTTATTCCTATTTCTCCTGAACCAGAATCCATCCCCGAACTGGAACAAGTTCCTTTCGAGTTCATATATAACCATACGATGGAGTATCCAAATAACTGTGGATCTTTGTAGTGATACGGAGTGTCCTGGAGAAATACAAAGGTGAAGTGGGAGTGGTAATGAAATACTTGTTGTGGTCATGAATAGCAGTTGCAATTTACTTTGCCCTTCTTGTAATCCCTTTCTTTGTCTTTACATAACACCTTCTGTACACCATCGTTAGGCTAATTGATTTTCTTCATTCCCTACCAGTCGGCACCTGCCTATGGTTTGGAAGAAGACTATCCAATTTGCGTAATAGGTGTACTATCCCCTAATATAAGGGGCACTCGCAACCTGAGAGAAGGTAAAAGGAAAAGACAACTGAATAGTCCTATTCGTTTTCTCCAGAACCGGAAACCATCCTCGAATAAATTCCTTCGAGTTCGTATATAACCATATGATGGTTTTATCCAATGGAAGTGGACGTTCGTAGTAATACGGGGTTTCCTGGAGAAAAGGGTAAAAGTAGGAGTGGCAAAGAGGTTTGCAACTCTGACAATCCAAAAGCCAGTCTTATAAGAAGGTTCGGTTAACTTTGGTCACTGAGTCATAGTCAAAAGTCGGGTCATGGTCGCTGCCAAAGAGAGAGAGAAAAGAAACACTCAGCGTGCACTCTAACCTAGATCAGAATGGTTATCACTTTATCTAATCAGGAAACATCCCACTGTAACGTCAAATTCTTCCCCAAACCTTAAAGTAGAATTAGTCGGGATCACCGAGGAGTAAACCAACTCATCAGTGGGAATCGGGATCCAACTATCATCGCATGATAACGTGACGGAATCCACTCACGTTATCACACTCCAGAACGTATGCGCATATCTAGCAAGTTTCAGTTTCTTTAGAAACTCCCGATGTGATTTTTGCCCCATGCTCTTATGACCTTGACTAAGGCCAACAAATCATAAGTCAAATGTCAAGTTCTACCCGTCAGTGTCAAGGTTAATTTGAACCCACCCATACAAGCCCTTGACTAGGGCCAACAAGGCTATACGACTGTCCCAAACCAACGCATCTATCTTTGCAGCAGAAAGGTAAAAAGCAGCTACCATACACTATGCCTTGACTAAGGCCAACAAACATAGCATGAATACTACGTGCTACCCGTCTTAAATGACGGAGGGCTACGAATGGTTTCTGGCGTAAAACCTTTAACGTAATGAACTTGATATCGTTGAAGGAACTGGATAGCTTTTTAAAAATATAGTGATGAAAACCTTTGCTAAAGAGGTCACTCCCGGTTAAGGGATCTCGGCTCTTTCCCAGTGGAATGAGGTGCAGGTGTAACACTTTGGAAGTTCGTTAGAATGTTCTCCGTGATTAATTAGTATTTGTGCGTGTTATTATATGTGTACATAGGATTATTAGTTATTTTAGTCGGGTTTACCCTAATTGGAAAATTTTCTTGTGTAGTGTACACATGCACACTTAGCAATTTTTGAGACTTAGGTTTAAAGTGTTAACCATTTCTTTTGTGCATGGTTGATAATTTACCCCCACCTTTTTCTTTAAGGAATAAGAATAGCATATCAAACCCCTTTTTTTATAATTCATTTAGCAAAAGAAAAATAGAAGTATGGTGGTTAGGTGAACACTTGACTTTTGACCCATTTTCTCTTCTCTCTTCTCTCTCTTTTCTCATTTTCTGGAATTTCTGCAGAGAGGCAGCCACAACATCAGAAATTCATCACCTTTTCATTCCCTTTTCACTTCTCTTTGATCTCTACACAAATCCTACACAAAAACCACTCTTTTCCTTCACAAAACCTTAGGAAAAATGAGATTTTGAGGTGTTTGGAGGCAAATCTGCATTGGGAGCTGGAACTTTTGGTGTTCTTATGGTCTTTTGAAGGTATACAACTCTTGTTTAACACCCTTCTTCCATATCTTGTAATAGTTTCGCTAGAAATCATATTTTGTGTGCATGTTTGGTGGTTTTGAGGGGATTTAGTGATGATAGGTTAAAACTAGTTTTTTATGGCTCAATTAGCTTGGTAATGAGTTGTTAGTGTAATTCTAGACTTGGGTTTGCTTCAGATTTCAGGAAAATACTCTAAAGTTTCATTTTAGTGTAAAAGTGTGGTTTTTAACTATAAATAGGGCTCTGTTGGATCTGCTGCTACCCGGGTTGTTTCAGAATGAAACTAGATTATACTTTAGCATGTATGAGGGATATAGAGTGCACACACCAAACCTGGGGGCCCAATTCCCCAGATCGGCCGCCGGAAAATGCTTTCTGGCCGCAATTTGCTGCCAGATGGGAGAGTTGGGAGTTGGGGTTTGGGTCACTGGAGTCTGCTGCTATGTGGAGTATTTTGGTATATCTTTTTTTTAAGATCAGTTCTGTATCAAAATCTGGAGTAGAATACCCTATTTCCCGTATTTTTAATCTTTCGCGACACGCATGATACGTGTGTATGGGTTTGGGGTTTCTGCGTATCGCGACACGTTGGAGTGGCTTCAGGCGCGTAATCACACGTTTAGCGTATCGCGCACACGCGCGCTTGGTTTGCGACATGGGTTTCTAGTTGGCTTTAAATGTCGTGTTTGTACAGTTTTGAGCTTATGAGTGATATATTGTGAAATTCTAGGATTCGTGGGCGAGTGCGAAGGGCGCCGCGAAATAGGGGAACAAGTCATCGGCTATACCTTGCGAGAGACTACGGTGAGTAGATTTAACATCTACGGGGATATCGCCCGCATGGCGTTCTACGTCAGGGCTGATAGGACCTTATAGCTACATTTATATACATTGACTGTTCATGGTTACTATTTAGTGCATACTGCATTCCCTGCTATATGGATATAAACTAGAATTGATAGAACACCGCACCATTACTAACGGTCCATGTTGCACGAGCACTATCCTGCATGTTACACACACACCGTTAGTAATTGCTATGACATTCACACTGTAGAATTCACATCAGATCATTATATTGTACCTCATCTATATGTGACATGACTTGATATTCATACTTGATGCATATATCACATCGGATCATTATATTGTACCTCATCTATATGTGACATGACTTGATATTCATACTTGATGCATATATCACATCGGATCATTATATTGTAGCTCA
Source organism: Agapanthus africanus (assembly GCA_030015575.1). Lineage (NCBI taxonomy): Eukaryota > Viridiplantae > Streptophyta > Magnoliopsida > Asparagales > Amaryllidaceae > Agapanthus > Agapanthus africanus. The sequence continues at coordinate 243,255,738 of CM057347.1, read as the reverse complement.
TCTATATGTGACATGACTTGATATTCATACTTGATGCATATATCACATCGGATCATTATATTGTAGCTCATCTATATGTGACATAACTTGATATTCATACTTGATGCATAAATCACATCGGATCATTATATTGTAGCTCATCGATCTGTGACTTGACATGATATTTATATTTGATGCACATATCATATCGGATCATTGACTTGCATATTGATTTGGATTGCATGTGATTTCTGGATTTGGGAACCGTGGCTATTTCAAATATGTAATCATTTAAAAACCCGGTTCCCTTGATATGATATTTCGGTGCGTCCACCATGTGTTTCCTCGGTGCTAGAGTGATATATGTGAACCCGAATCGAGGAGCTGGTTGAGCCCGATTACGGGTACATGGTGGACCCGGTATGGTATCCCGGGGCGAGAACGGTTTCGCTGTGTAGTAGACGGTGAGCCTGGCAGAGGGACTACTGCCTACCGGTGATTGGTTGGACCTGACAGTTATCCGGAGGATACTGATCAGAGTCGATAGATGGATGCGGGGTGATCCGTACTGCCGGGGCCGAGGGCCGATACCGCAGACGGAGCCCGTGGGCTGACCCGGACTGACGGGGCCCGATGGATGAGGATTTGCATGTCGATGCTATACACGAGTATTTATGATATTTGGGTGCCGATGTTGGGCACTCGGGATTCTCAGAGATTTACAGGATTTGAGGGCCGATGGGAGTGCCGGCGCCTGAGCTATTTGGGGGATCTGGGTGCATTGATGGACACCGATTATACATTCCATGTTGACATTCCGGGTAGATGTTATATTGCCCATGCTCAGCATTTATTATTGTACCTCATCCTGTAGTTATATTAACTGATAGAGCACTTGCATGGTTATTGCACATATTGCTTATCACATATTGATATCATCTGTTGGCATATGATAGAGTAGCGCAGTACATGCATGCTCACGATTACCTTTATATGTTATCTCTATTCACGAGTTGGCAACTCACCCCCGTTGTGCCACAGTGTGTGCAGGTTGCCCTTCGGAGTAGTCGCGGCAGGCTGCGTTTTGCATCTTTTGACGCAGATACCCCCATAGTTGGTGTACTAGCTCTTTTGCTGATATGTGGGTTTTGTGCGGTATCTGTTTATCTTTCAGTTATGTACATTATTGTATCTAGTAATCTCCATCTACCATGTATGTATTTGACTTAGAGACAGTGTGAGGACGGTGATGTATATTAATTGTATTCTGGTTTCGAGCTCGTTGTGAGCCGACTGTACTGGCAGTTTATTCTATCTGTGATGTACCCACTTGTGGATCTTGATCTTCGCTACGGCGTCGTATATTGCAATCTTGGTGATTGTTTACTTAGATTTCTTAACATGTTAGTAAGTGCTTTCATTTTAAACTTATAACACTCTATACTTTTACTGGTTTGATTTCTGGGTTTTCGGTTCACTTAGACGCGTTACGCCTGTAGACGTTACGTGGTTAAGTGCCGGTCATGGGCCAAACTTTGGGACGTGACAAAGTTGGTATCAGAGCGTAGGTTTTACCTTCGGAGTGTAGAATGACCCTGGTATGATGGAGTAGGTAGCTGCAGCATGGTAGCGTAGCGTGCGTATGTTCCGCGGCATACTCACGACACGGTACTTCGCCTACGCGACCTTAGGACTTATTGATTGAAATTCCCTCATGATTGTATACATCCTTGCGATTCGATTTCTGTATCCTCATCGAATCCTTCCTTCTTTTCAGCCATTATGCCGCCAAGGACTACGAGGGTGCAGAGAGCGGCCGTGAGAGCCGAGGTTCGAGTTGATTCATCTGAGACGAGGACTAATCCGAATAGTACTCCTGTTGTACAAGGACAGATTGTTCCCCCTACGACAGCTCAGATCGCTAGACTAGTGGTAGAGATGCAGGGCTTACGCCAGGCGATGAGCTCGTTGGTAGAGGTCGTTCGAGCGCAGCGACAGGTGGTTGTCACCCCCTGTTACCCAGTTGTTCCGTGTGATCATCATGAAGTATTCCGTTCCCTACATAGCACTGGTGGAGGCAGCCCCAGTGTATGAGACACGTCTTCTAGAGACCGTGAGAGTTCCAGAACTGTTAAGGAATCGTACTGGTGTACCAGTCCAGAGCAGAGGCTTAGGTGTCACGACCCGAAAGTACGGAACGTGACCGGCACTTAGATTACGAAGCGTCTAGAGGCGCCACGTGACCTAAGTAAGCCGAAGCCCAGAAATCTAAACCATAAAAGAAGAAAAAGAAGAAAAGAAAAGAAAACAAGTATAAAAACATCAGCAAATTTTACCAAAAATTTCGGCAGAGTCTCATCTGTAAAAACTGGCCCCCAAACGGGTACAACAAGTATAATATACATAAACAATAAAAAGCATCCCCAAACGGGAGCTAGCATCAACGCCAATAGGCGGAATCAACCACAACAGGCACAATAATATACAACGCCAAAGGGCGAGGCTCAAAACTCAAAAGAAAACAAAACCACCAGATCAGAATAATACATGCGCGACTCTAAGGTCGAAATAAAAGTCTGGTCCAATAAACTTATCAAGTAATACAAGTATGGTTGATGGAGCTTACTAGATACAAATGAATGAATAAAATACAATGGTGGTTCAGATACAAGTGAACCAACCTACCGTGCAAATCACCCTGAAATAAAAGATGTGCCAGCAAGCTGCCCGGGAAACCTGTACCTCGAACCTGTAATAAAATTTGGCACAACGGAGGTGAGTTGCCAACTCGTGAGTAGAAGACATCTACAAAAAGAAATTGAATGCACGACGCTACCCTAGGTCATAATAATACACTACTAAGTCTCAATCCTCTAGTAATAGCAGGGTAATACTACGTATAAGTGCCGATACTCCGTGCTCGTGTCAGTGCCTCACATAGTACTATGTTATATGAATGGATATGCATGCACCATGAATGTAAAATAAGAAATCCTGAAATCCAGATATATCTGTATAAGAAATCTTTGGCTGTTATCATAGTAAAATGTGTATAAGAATCTAAAATCTCAACAATGAAATCCATGGAAATCCGTGTCAAGCATCGACACAAACATGTAAATCTCAAGTCTCATAGTCACAATACCTCGGGCTCCGTCAGTCCGGATCGGCCCATATCATCAAATCTCACTACAACGGTCGGTATCCTCCGGATATCCGCCGCGCCAGAAATCACCGGTAGGTAGCCTTCCCCTGCCAGACTCATCGTCTATAACTCGATCTTCTTGCCCCGGGGTACCATACCGGGCTCACCATTTACCCGAGACGGTTCATCCACTCCTCGAATCGGGTCTCGAAATCCAACAGAAAACATGAAATACTCATGGTGGACGACACATACATCACGAGAAAACCGCATCTTATTTTAAAAAGAGAAGAGGAGAGAGAGAGAAGTTTTTATATATTTTTGTGGTTTTCCCCAAAAATCCAGAAATCTCATAGAAATCCAAATCTCAAAATCATGAGTAAGTATATGATAAGTGTCGGCATATGCCCATACTACTGTGCGATAACATGAAAATATGAATGCATGAATGTCTAAGTAATAAATATCATGTCTTATACTAATATCAGAGAGTAATCACAATATTATATCGGTTTAGTTGTTAACTGATTCTATCAATAAAAGATAATATGATCTAAAGTGTACGTGACATAGCAATTACCGATGATGATGTGTGTGAGCCGGCAAATAAGTGTGCGTGGAATATGCGCATCATCGGTAATGGTGCGGGTGTCCTAACAGGTAAGGTTTATACTGATTATAGCAACATATGTAAGAACATGCACCATGATAATTACAGTATGAATGTAAATACAGATGTGCATTATCCACTCCTCTGCGAGATACGAGTACAACTACCACTATGTGAGTCGAACCTAAACCAGTGTCCATCTAACATCCTAAGGAACTAAACCTAATAGACTAGTCAGTAAGAAACTAGAGTCTACCTAAGGTCTGAATCAATATCTCTAATAGTCGGCGATCCCGCCTCAATAGCGTCACGTACGTAGTACGGCTTCCTCGAATCAAGAGTGCGGATCAATCATCAAATCTAAGCCTCGTACGGTAAAATCCATCGTACGGCATCCCAATATCGGGGTACGGTCAAGTATCTCCTAGGTGTCTCCTCATTCGTATAATGTCATCATCAACACATCTCATGATCAAGGTGCTAAACTGTGATCGCATACATCAATCATATATCACTGCCATCATGATAAGCATCATTAGTTTATCCTCAGAAATATCATGTCATATGTATCATATTGTGATTAAGTTATACTTATATGATATCGGCATCAGGTCACACCAATATAATGTCGTAATCAAGTTATACATATATCATATCGTGATCGGTCACAAGTTATAGTCCGGGTACTATTCTAGCGTCCCATGTACATCAATATCACCACCACTCTTTATAATTTATATATTCATGTTCATTATCTCATTCTCTAATGATCCGCTAACACTTTAATACGACTGTATAGCCAAGAATTACGGCATCAAGCCCAGTTACATTGTTTCATCATATCTCGGATATCATATCACATCAATGTATCCCATATATGTGTTGTGTGTGTGTGTATATATATATATATATATATATATATACCTATAACTCGTCCTATATATATATATACACATGCACGTATACACCAAGTCGTGTTTCAGTGTATGAGTGTGTATGTTTCTACCTGAAACCTACGAACCTCTTCCAAGGTATTCATCTTCTGATATGTCTTTCTAAATCAGTCTAATCCAGCCTAGGGTCATTACTAGGGTCCTACTCATTAAGAATATAGGGTCACATCTAGTTTCCTAATGACAACAAATACTATTCCTATTCTACGTTGCGGGAGTGCTAAACGCCATCCACCCGACTTCCCCCCGTAGATATACATCTACTCACCTGGTCCATGTCTGCCGAAGACGGTGTCGCCATCCTCCTCTTCATCGCCCGCAGTCCACGTGAGGGGTACCTAAACGCAAACATATAAATAGCATCGTAAACCGAATCACATACAAAAGTCAAACGATACAAGGAACAAGCATAGGTTAAAACCTATGTCCCATCCACGCAAAAGAACCAAATACCGCTCGATATCGGCATACAAACTCCGATGGATCGAGATAACATCAACAAACAACTTGTAGTTTTAAAACACATTACTTATACTATAAAACATGATTAAATCCATCGAAACCCGAAAATCTATCAAACCGTCCAATTTCGCAAAACCCGAAAATGCCAGTTTACCGTTTTTCATCAAAACATAACATTTAAATGAAACCAATGGTCATAAAACTCATTAAATAGCATAACTAGACTATACAAACTATTACTATATTTTTCTTACACAAACTTGTATGAATTTGAAATTTCTAGTTTGCACCCTTTAACAATTTTTAACATTTTTCAAGCAAAATACCACAATTCCACCACAAAAAATGATTTTGCATAAATTAATGATTTAAACCACAATTCATGATGATAATGATATAATGAAACCATAATTATATTTTTAATCTCATTTATATAGGAATTTCTAAAATCTAGTTTACAAAATTAGCAATTTTTATCACAATTTATCAATTAACCATAGAAACTAGCAATCAAACTAAGTTTTTCTTTCCATTAACATGCTAATATTTCCGCTAAAACTATAATCCAATGATAACAACCCAAATTAGAATTTTATATTAACCACAACCACATTTTGCAAAAACCTAGTTAACTAAATTCCTAATTTAAAACAATTTTTGAATAACAATTTGTTAAACAATAACCATGCAAGATTTCCTAATACTAAAAGTGCTAAACTAACTACTATAACCCTAATTAATTATTAAAAATCATAACTTGAATTTAGAACCCTAGCTTGCATTTTAAAAAAAAGAACATATAATTAATTCATTAAATCTAATTAAGCTTAATATGAAAATCTAATAACAATAAGTCAAAAGAAAGAAAATTATACCTACAAAATGTGAAATCCAAACAAGAAAGGAGCCTCCAAAATGCATGCTTTCCATCTCCAAATTTCATATAAAAATGAGCAAGGAATAAAGAGTATGGAATAAATAGGATTTTGTGGAATTTTAATTGAATTTTTGATGTGTTTTTGATGAATTTTGAATAAAAATGATGTGGGAAATGGGGGGGGGGGGGGCAACCATGGGGGGTTGTGGCCGGCCCTAGAGAGGTGAGGGAGAGAAAGAAGAGAGTGGAAAAAGTGTGTAGAAGTTTCAATAGAAAGAACAACACTTAAGTCTTTTCATGGTTTATTTAATTATTTATTTATTTATTTACTATAGCAACTCAAGAAAGCTCTAGAAAATAGGAAAAATTTGCAAATAATTTTTGCATGATACATACTAAATTCTAACATGCCATGGTTCATTTTTACAAATTAAAACCATTTAAATTTATAATTTACACTAATTTAGTGTAAAACTAAAGCTTATGTTAATATTTAAAATAATTAATTTAGGAAAAATATTTTATTAAACTAAAAATTTATAAGTGGCTAAATAAACACCATTTACTAGTAATTTCATAATTAAAATGGATATTTTTAAAATTATAATGAAAAACAATCACGGTTTGATTTTACGAAAAATACATTTTACTTTACCGAAAATCATAAAATTCACTTAAACAATTTTATTCATTTAATTATTAATTTAATTATTTTTAAAACGTTACAATCATCCCCCCTTTAAGAAATTCAGTCCCTGAATTTAAATTAAAACTCCCCTTCCAAATACTAAAACATTTAGCAAAACACTCAAATCGTCGGGGCTCCGAAATCATCAACACATAACAAAAATCAACTCCGTCAAGCATAACGCAATCATCGGAGTTATGGCGAGAATAAAATATCATAACCCAATGTGAAAACCATCATAATATACATTAATCTATAACTTATATATAGTTCGCATCCTAGTAAAATCGCCTAAACCTTATAATAAAGAAGCATACAAAAACCCCTCTTGAAAATCGCCGTGCAATGCACGTGTCACGGTATAAGTAGCGGACGTTTAATTTAAAAAAATAAATATATATATATATCTTTTATTTAACAAACACATCCCGCCTGGTTACTAAATCAAATAATAATGACTATGAAAACATACTGCTCAAACTGAAATCAATCCCAATCAGATCATAAAAATATCATGTGCGTCCGGTGCGCACTGAAATCGAAACCAACTAAAGATACCATGAATACACAAAAAAACAAAACTAAGTGCAACAGGTGTGCACCAAAAACATCTGTCAAGTGCAACGGGCGTGCACGACTCAATATCAGGTGCATCTAATCTGCACAAAACCCCGATTTAGTGCATCTGATGTACACAAAATCGCATCAAGTGCGCCAAGTATGCGCAAGAATCCTAATCAGGTGCACATGGTGCACGAAAACATACCTCGAATATCAAAATCAAAATCACAGTACAAAAATGCATGAAAACTAAGTCAAAACATATGTCAAAATCATGTGTAACCCCTATGCACGAAATCAAATCAAAAATCTCAAAATATATAAAACCAAATCAAGTGTACTGGGTGCGTACTAAACCACATCAATACAACTGATATATGAAACACAGATAGAATGAAGGTATACACAGGAAATACCAATCGTAGAACAAAGTCATCAAATTACAAAAATCCAATCAACGAAAATAGGAAATTCAAATCACTAAATCACAATCGTAAATACTATCGTCAATGTGCGCCTCTTTCCTCTGATGTCGACTGCTTCGAACTCGTTCTTTCATAGGTGTGCTGACTACGCTACCAACGACAATACTCATGTCTAGAGTCTCCCACATAGTCGATCCCTTCACTTGATATCCGGACTACCTTAAACTTTTCGATCGATCCATCAAAATCCCATAAATCCCCGAGAGCTCAACACTCAAGTACAGTTTAAAAATATTCGGTACATACCCCAGCATCGATGATCCAGCCGTAGAAGGGCAAACCCAAGCCTCACTAATGGCACCGCGGAACTGCCGTAAACCCTAAGGTTCAAGGGCGTTCTCGTGGTCATTATGTCGAGTTAGGGTTTCATTCTTCTAGAGGGTCCATCGAAATACCTACATGTTCTTCCTAATACTTTAAACTTGGGAAAATGGTTTCCTGATAATCGTTCTAACCCTTTAACTTCATCCGGACGGCATATGAATACCCTTCGTCCGCACGCTAAGCAATGCTTCAATCCTCAAGAATAACCAATACTCTAATGGTTATCGCATTCGAGCCGCAGCTCCCTCTGCCCGTGCGCCCGTGGTAACAGAACCACCCTCCGACATCGACGAAGATAGATCAAAGGAACGAAAGAAATACGGTGCAAACAAATGTACCTCCTAAGGCTCCTTAAGCAGAGTAGCGTATCGTAAGTATGCCGCGGACCATACCCACGGTACGTTATTCTACCTAAATCGCCTGCTCCATCAACCAAGGGTCATCTAGACTTATACAGGGTTAAACCTAGCGCTCTGATACCAACTTTGTCACGACCCGAAAGTACGGAACGTGACCGGCACTTAGATTACGAAGCGTCTAGAGGCGCCACGTGACCTAAGTAAGCCGAAGCCCAGAAATCTAAACCATAAAAGAAGAAAAAGAAGAAAAGAAAAGAAAAGAAAACAAGTATAAAAACATCAGCAAATTTTACCAAAAATTTCGGCAGAGTCTCCTCTGTAAAAACTGGCCCCGAAACGGGTACAATAAGTATAATATACATAAACAATAAAAAGCATCCCCAAACAGGAGCTAGTATCAATGCCAATAGGCGGAATCAACCACAACAGGCACAATAATATACAACGCCAAAGGGCGAGACTCAAAACTCAAAAGAAAACAAAACCACCAGATCAGAATAATACATGCGCGACTCTAAGGTCGAAATAAAAGTCTGGTCCAATAAACTTATCAAGTAATACAAGTTTGGTTGATGGAGCTTACTAGATACAAATGAATGAATAAAATACAATGGTGGTTCAGATACAAGTGAACCAACCTACCGTGCAAATCACCCTGAAATAAAAGATGTGCCAGCAAGCTGCCCGGGAAACCTGTACCTCGAACCTGTAATAAAATTTGGCACAACGGGGGTGAGTTGCCAACTCGTGAGTAGAAGACATCTACAAAAAGAAATCGAATGCACGACGCTACCCTAGGTCATAATAATACACTACTAAGTCTCAATCCTCTAGTAATAGCAGGGTAATACTACCTATACGTGCCGATACTCCGTGCTCGTGTCAGTGCCTCACATAGTACTATGTTATATGAATGGATATGCATGCACCATGAATGTAAAATAAGAAATCCTGAAATCCAGGTATATCTGTATAAGAAATCTTTGGCTGTTATCATAGTAAAATGTGTATAAGAATCTGAAATCTCAACAATGAAATCCATGGAAATCTGTGTCAAGCATCGACACAAACATGTAAATATCAAGTCTCATAGTCTCAATACCTCGGGCTCCGTCAGTCCGGATCGGCCCATATCATCAAATCTCACGACAACGGTCGGTATCCTCTGGATATCCGCTGCGCCAGACATCACCGGTAGGTAGCCTTCCCCTGCCAGGCTCATCGTCTAGAACTCGATCTTCTTGCCTCGGGGTACCATACCGGGCCCACCATGTACCCGAGACGGTTCATCCACTCCTCGAATCGGGTCTCGAAATCCAACAGAAAACATGAAATACTCATGGTGGACGACACATACATCACGAGAAAACCGCATCTTATTTTAAAAAGAGAAGAGGAGAGAGAGAGAAGTTTTTATATATTTTTGCGGTTTTCCCCAAAAATTCAGAAATCTCATAGAAATCCAAATCTCAAAATCATGAGTAAGTATATGATAAGTGTCGGCATATGCCCATACTACTGTGCGATAACATGAAAATATGAATGCATGAATGTCTAAGTAATAAATATCATGTCTTATACTAACATCAGAGAGTAATCACAATATTATATCGGTTTAGTTGTTAACTGATTCTATCAATAAAAGATAATATGATCTAAAGTGTACGTGACATAGCAATTACCGATGATGATGTGTGTGAGCCGGCAAATAAGTGTGTTTGGAATATGCGCATCATCGGTAATGGTGCGGGTGTCCTAACAGGTAAGGTTTATACTGATTATAGCAACATATGTAAGAACATGCACCATGATAATTACAGTATGAATGTAAATACAGATGTGCATTATCCACTCCTCTGCGAGATACGAGTACGACTACCACTATGTGAGTCGAACCTAAACCAGTGTCCATCTAACATCCTAAGGAACTTAACCTAATAGACTAGTCAGTAAGAAACTAGATTCTACCTAAGGTCTGAATCAATATCTCTAATAGTCGGCGATCCCGCCTCAATAGCGTCACGTACGTAGTACGGCTTCCTCGAATCAAGAGTGCGGATCAATCATCAAATCTAAGCCTCGTACGGTAAAATCCATCGTACGGCATCCCAATATCGGGGTACGGTCAAGTATCTCCTAGGTGTCTCCTCATTCGTATAATGTCATCATCAACACATCTCATGATCAAGGTGCTAAACTGTGATCGCATACATCAATCATATATCATTGCCATCATGATAAGCATCATTAGTTTATCCTCAGAAATATCATGTCATATGTATCATATTGTGATTATGTCATACTTATATGATATCGGCATCAGGTCACAGCAATCTAATGTCGTAATCAAGTTATACATATATCATATCGTGATCATTCACAAGTTACAGTCCGGGTACTATTCTAGCGACCCATGTACATCAATATCACCACCACTCTTTATAATTTATATATTCATGTTCATTATCTCATTCTCTAATGATCCGCTAACACTTTAATACGACTGTATAGCCAAGAATTACGGCATCAAGCCCAGTTACATTGTTTCATCATATCTCGGATATCATATCACATCGATGTATCCCATATACGTGTTGTATATATATATATATACACCTATACCTCGTCCTATATATATATATACACATGCACGTATACACCATGTCGTGTTTCACTGTGTGAGTGTGTATGTTTCTACCTGAAACCTACGAACCTCTTCCAAGGTATTCATCTTCTGATATGTCTTTCTAAATCAGTCTAATCCAGCCTAGGGTCATTACTAGGGTCCTACTCATTAAGAATATAGGGTCACATCTGGTTTCCTAATGACAATAAATACTATTCCTTTTCTACGTTGCGGGGGTGCTAAACGCCATCCACCCGACTTCCCCCCGTAGATATACATCTACTCACCTGGTCCATTTCTGCCGAAGACGGTGTCGCCATCCTCCTCTTCATCGCCCGCAGTCCACGTGAGGGGTACCTAAACGCAAACATATAAATAGCATCATAAACCGAATCACATACAAAAGTCAAACGATACAAGGAACAAGCATAGGTTAAAACCTATGTCCCGTCCACGCAAAAGAACCAAATACCGCTCGATATCGGCATACAAACTCCGATGGATCGAGATAACATCAACAAACAACTTGTAGTTTTAAAAAACATTACTTATACTATAAAACATGATTAAATCCATCGAAACCCGAAAATCTATCAAACCGTCCAATTTCGCAAAACCCGAAAATGCCAGTTTACCGTTTTTCATCAAAACATAACATTTAAATGAAACCAATGGTCATAAAACACATTAAATAGCATAACTAGACTATACAAACTATTACTATATTTTTATTACACAAATTTGTATAAATTTGAAATTTCTAGTTTGCACCCTTTAGCAATTTTCAACATTTTTCAAGCAAAATACCACAATTCCACCACAAAACATGATTTTGCATAAATTAATGACTTAAACCACAATTCATGATGATAATGATATAATGAAACCATAATTATATTTTTAATCTCATTTATATAGGAATTTGTAAAATCCAGTTTACAAAATTAGCAATTTTTATCACAATTTATCAATTAACCATAGAAACTAGCAATCAAACTAAGTTTTTCTTTCCATTAACATGCTAATATTTCCACTAAAACTATAATCCAATGATAACAACCCAAATTATAATTTTATATTAACCACAACCACATTTTGCAAAAACCTAGTTAACTAAATTCCTAATTTAAAACAATTTTTGAATAACAATTTGTTAAACAATAACCATGAAGATTTCCTAATACTAAAAGTGTTAAACTAACTACTATAACCCTAATTAATTATTAAAAATCATAACTTGAATTTAGAACCCTAGCTTGCATTTTAAAAAAAAGAACATAGAATTAATTCATTAAATCTAATTAAGCTTAATATGAATATCTAATAACAATAAGTCAAAAGAAAGAAAATTATACCTACAAAATGTGAAATCCAAACAAGAAAGGAGCCTCCAAAATGCATGCTTTCCATCTCCAAATTTCATATAAAAATGAGCAAGGAATAAAGAGTATGGAATAAATAGGATTTTGTGGAATTTTTATTGAATTTTTTATGTGTTTTTGATGAATTTTGAATAAAAATGATGTGGGAAATGGGGGGGGGCAGCCATGGGGGGTTGTGGCCGGCCCTAGAGAGGTGAGGGAGAGAAAGAAGAGAGTGGGAAAAGTGTGTAGAAGTTTCAAGAGAAAGAACAACACTTAAGTCTTTTCATGGTTTATTTAATTATTTATTTATTTATTTACTATAGCAACTCAAGAAAGCTCTAGAAAATAGAAAAAATTTGCAAATAATTTTTGCATGATACATACTAAATTCTAACATGCCATGGTTTATTTTTACACATTAAAACCATTTAAATTTGTAATTTACACTAATTTAGTGTAAAAATAAAGCTTATGTTAATATTTAAAATAATTAATTTAGGAAAAATATTTTATTAAACTAAATATTTATAAGTGGCTAAATAAACACCATTTACTAGTAATTTCATAATTAAAATGGATATTTTTAAAATTATAATGAAAGACAATCACGGTTTGATTTTACGAAAAATACATTTTACTTTACCGAAAATCATAAAATTCACTTAAACAATTTTATTCATTTAATTATTTATTTAATAATTTTTAAAACGTTACATTTGGACGAGGACAGTTGTTTGGCTCTCATCCCCATGGAGGACGACAGCTAGCGCGTAGATGTTTACGATGTGGGAGCCTTCAACACCTCATCAGGCAGTGTTTATTCACACCACGTCAGGGTCGTATTCTGAGACGTCGTAGACGCGGAGGGTTCACGCAGAGGGGTCAGGTTAGTAGAGGAGGAGTTCGGTCAGTCGCAGATGAAGGACAGGCACAAGTTTTCGCTTCGACTCATCGGGACGCGAGGGCGTCCAACGCAGACCTTTCAGGTACTCTTTCAGTATGTCCTTTGTTGCACACGTATTGTCTGATCCGGATCCTTGTACTCTTATGTTTCCACGTACTCGTACGTATCCACACACTTGTGCCGAGTTTGGGTAGAGTGTCCGGTTTGCTTGATCAGCCGCTAGTTGTGACTACTCCCTGGGAGAGTCGTTTGTCGCTAGTCACGTGTTCCGATCCTGTACCGTCCGTATTGGCGAGAGAGAGTTGCTGGTCAATTTGATTCTTCTTGAGATGTTGGACTTCGACGTTCTTTTGGGCATGGATTGGTTAGCTACGTGCTATGCTTCTGTTGACTGCTGCGAGAAGACAGATAGATTTTTGTTTTCCCGACGAGTCGGTTTTTGTTGTGTTGGGGGACTGTAGTGCCACCCCTCACAGTGCGATTTCTTCTTTTCGCACTAGACAGCTATTGAGGAAGGGATGTCAGGGATTTCTCGCCTATGTTTGCGATACTAGGGCTACCGCCCGAGCGTGATATTTCCTTCTGTTTTTATTTGTTTCCTGGCACGGGGCCTATTTCTGTACCGCCGTATCGGATGGCCCCGGCGGAACTTAGAGAATTGAAGGGTCAGTTGCAAGATTTTCTGGATAAGGGACTTATTCGACCCAGTTTTTCTCCGTGGGGTGTCCAGTCCTGTTTGTCAAGAAGAAGGACGGCAATATGCGTTTGTGTGTCGACTACCGCCGGCTGAACAGGGTGACAGTGCGGAACAGGTATCCTTTGCCACGCATCGACGATTTGTTCGCCTAGCTCCAGGGGGCAGGATGCTTTTCGTGGATCGATTTGCGATCAGGCTACCATCAGCTGCGGGTTCGACAGGAGGACATTCCTAGGACAGCTTTCCGCACGCGTTACGGCCATTATGAGTTTTTGGTAATGTCGTTCGGACTCACCAACGCGCCAGCAGCATTCATGGACTTGATGAACCGTATTTTCCGGCCGTATCTTGATCTGTTCATCATAGTGTTCATTGACGATATTCTGGTGTATTCTCAGAGTAGAGGGGAGCATGAACAGCACCTGCGGGTTTCACTGCAGACCTTGAGGGAGCATCAGCTTTTCGCCAAATTCTCCAAGTGTGCTTTCTGGCTGGACAGCGTAGACTTCTTAGGGCATGTGATTACACGAGATGGTATATGTGTAGACTCGAGGAAGATTGAGACCGTTCGGAGTTGGCCTAGACCCACGTCAGTGACGGAGGTTCGCAGCATTCTAGGGCTGGCAGGCTATACAGGCGATTCGTGCAGGACTTCTCTCGCATTGCTACACCCTTGACCGGGTTGACCCGGAAGGGAGTTCACTTCGATTGGACGGAGGAGTGTGAGCACAGTTTCCAGCAGCTACGGGCTCTACTGACCACGACACCAGTGCTATCATTGCCTTCAGGATCAGGCGGATTTGTGGTCTACTGTTATGCTTCACGAGTGGGGCTAGGGTGCATTTTGATGCAGCATGAGAGGGTGATCGCGTATGCTTCGCTGCAATTAAAGAAACATGAACAGAATTACCCCACTCATGATCTGGAGATGGCTGCGGTGGTCTTTGCACTTAAGATCTGGCGACATTACCTGTATGGAGAGTCGTGCCAGATATTCACTGATCACAAGAGCTTAAAGTATATATTTCAGCAGCGAGACCTGAACCTTAGACACCGCCGATGGATGGAGTTAGTGAAGGACTACGATTGTGAGAGCTTGTATCACCCGGGCAGGGTTAATGTAGTGGCGGATGCTTTGAGCAGGAGGCCTGGGGGTAGTCTATTTTGTTTGAGCACAGTACAGAGGCAGTCGTCGGTAGATTGGCAGATTTTATGCGACAGCCGGGTACAGTTCGAGTTTACGCCGATCGGAGGACAGATTGCGCATGTTCATGCACGCCCACAGTTGCTTGACCGTATACATGAGGCACATCACAGTTTTCCGAGTTCGTGATCGATGATCAGAGGATACTACGATTTGGGGCTAGACTATGCATCCCAGATGCTGAGGGATTGCGGCGTGAGATTTTGAGGAGGCACATCGATCTGTATATAGTGTTCATCCCGGTTCCACCAAGATGTACCATGACAAGAGAGGTGTTTACTGGTGGGACGGAGTGAAGAGAGACATCGCAGATTTTGTGTTGGGATGCCTGACTTGTTAGCAAGTCAAGGCTGAGCACCAGAGGCCCGCGGAAGAGCTACAGCCATTACCCATTCCGTAAGGGAAATGGGAGCAGATTTCTATGAACTTCATTGTGGATATACCGAGGACTAGTCGAGGGTATGACTCCATCTGGGTGATCGTGGATCGTTTGACGAAAGCGGCTCACTTCCTACCGGTGAAGACGACTTCCGGGTTCGCTCAGTATGCCCAGATTTACATTGATGAGATTGTACGACTGCACCGAGTTCCGATATGTATCATGTCCGATAGAGGCACCCAGTTTACCAGCCGGCTATGGCAGAGGCTTCAGGAGGCTTTGGGCACTCGCTTGAGTTCAGCACAGCATTCCATCCGCAGACCGACAGACAGTCAGAGCGGACTATTCAGACTCTTGCGGACATGCTCAGAGCATGCGTATTAGACTTCGGAAGTAGCTGGGATTATCATTTGCCCTTAGTAGAGTTCTCCTACAACAACAGCTACCAGGAAACTATTCAGATGGCACCGTTTGAGGCCCTTATGGGAGGAGATGCAGATTGCCCACCTGTTGGACGGAGCTCAGCGAGAGCAGTATTTTAGGGCCGCAGATTGTGGAAGAGATGACCGCGAAGATCCAGTTGATTCGCGATAGGATGAGAGCAGCCCATAGTAGGCAGAGATCTTATACGGACCGTCGTCGGCGTAGACTTGAGTTTTCTGTTGGTGATCATGTTTCCTTGAGGGTCTCCCCAACGAAAGGCGTGATGAGGTTTGGGAAGAAAGGGAAGCTTAGCCCCGGATATGTGGGCCCCTTCGAGAACCTCGAGCGTGTTGGTGCGGTTGCGTATCGATTAGCCCTTCCGCCCAGTTTTATAGACATGCACCCCGTATTTCACGTTTTGATACTCCGCAGATATCTTCGTGATCCTTCGCATGCGAGTCAGCACCCGACGATCCAGCTTGAGCGCGACCTTTCCTATGCAGAGCAGCCGGTGATGATTTTGGTCGACAAGTGAAGAAATTGAGATCGAAGGACATACCGTCCGTCAAGGTTCTTTGGCGTGGTCCGAGCAGAGAGGAGGTCACTTGGGAGACCGAGAGCGAGATGAGGAAGAGGTATCCCCATCTTTTTGAGGGTGCGTATAGTTAGATTTTTAATTCGGGGACCGAATTTCCTTAAGGGGGTAGATTGTAACACCTTGGAAGTTCGTTAAAATGTTCTCCGTGATTAATTAGTATTTGTGCGTGTTATTATATGTGTACAAAGGATTATTAGTTATTTTAGTCGGGTTTACCCCAATTGGAAAATTTCCTTGTGTAGTGTACACATGCACACTTAGCAATTTTTGAGACTTAGGTTTAAAGTGTTAACCATTTCTTTTGTGCATGGTTGATAATTTACCCCCACCTTTTTCTTTAAGGAATAAGAATAGCAAGTCAAACCCCTTTTTTTATAATTCATTTAGCAATAGAAAAATAGAAGTATGGTGGTTAGGTGAACACTTGACTTTTGACCCATTTTCTCTTCTCTCTTCTCTCTCTTTTCTCATTTTCTGGAATTTCTGCAGAGAGGCAGCCACAACACCAGAAATTCATCACCTTTTCATTCCTTTTTCACTTCTCTTTGATCTCTACACAAATCCTACACAAAAACCACTCTTTTCCTTCACAAAACCTTAGGAAAAATGAGATTTTGAGGTGTTTGAAGGAAAATCTGCATACTTGAAGAGGGAGCAGGAACTTTTGGTGTTCTTATGGTCTTTTGAAGGTATACAAATCTTGTTTAACACCCTTCTTCCATATCTTGTAATAGTTTAGCTAGAAATCATATTTTGTGTGCATGTTTGGTGGTTTTGAGGGGATTTAGTGATGATAGGTTAAAACAAGTTTTTTATGGCTCAATTAGCTTGGTAATGAGTTGTTAGTGTAATTCTAGACTTGGGTTTGCTTCAGATTTCAGGAAAATACCTTAAAGTTTCATTTTAGTGTAAAAGTGTGGTTTTTAACTATAAAGAGGGCTCTGTTGGATCTGCTGCTAACCGGGTTGTTTCAGAATGAAACTAGATTATACTGTATCATGTATGGGGGATATAGAGTGCACACACCAAACCTGGGGGCCCAATTTCCCAGATCGGCCGCCGGAAAATGCTTTCTGGCCGCAATTTGCGGCCAGATGGGGGAGTTGGGAGTTGGGGTTTGGGTCACTGGAGTCTGCTGCTATGTGGAGTATTTTGGTATATCTTTTTTTTTAAGATCAGTTCTGTATCAAAATCTGGAGTAGAATACCCTATTTCCCGTATTTTTAATCTTTCGCGACACGCGTGATACGTGTGTATGGGTTTGGGGTTTCTGCGTATCGTGACGCGTCGGAGTGGCTTCAGGCGCGTAATCACACGTTTAGCGTATCGCGCACACGCGCGCTTGGTTTGCGACACGGGTTTCTAGTTGGCTTTAAATGTCGTGTTTGCACAGTTTTGAGCTTATGAGTGATATATTGTGAAATTCTAGGATTCGCAAGCGAGTGCGACGGGCGCCGCGAAGGAGGGGAACAAGTCGTCGGCTATACCTAGCGAGAGACTACGGTGAGTAGATTTAACATCTACGGGGATATCGCCCGCATGACGTTCTACGTCAGGGCTGATAGGACCTTATAGCTACATTTATATACATTGACTGTTCATGATTACTATTTAGTGCATACTGCATTCCCTGCTATATGGATATAAACTTGAATTGATAGAACACCGCACCATTACTAACGGTCCATGTTGCACGAGCACTATCCTGCATGTTACACACACACCGTTAGCATTTTCCATGACACTCAGACTGTAGAATTCACATCAGATCATTATATTGTAGCTCATCTATATGTGACATGACTTGATATTCATACTTGATGCATATATCACATCGGATCATTATATTGTAGCTCATCTATATGTGACATGACTTGATATTCATACTTGATGCATATATCACATCAGATCATTATATTGTAGCTCATCTATATGTGACATGACTTGATATTCATACTTGAGGCATATATCACATCGGATCATTATATTGTAGCTCATCTATATGTGACATGACTTGATATTCATACTTGATGCATATATCACATCGGATCATTATATTGTAGCTCATCGATCTGTGACTTGACATGATATTTATATTTGATGCACATATCATATTGGATCATTGACTTGCATATTGATTTGGATTGCATGTGATTTCTGGATTTGGGAACCGTGGCTATTTCAAATATGTAATCATTTAAAAACCCGGTTCCCTTGATATGATATTTCGGTGCGTCCACCATGTGTTTCCTCGGTGCTAGAGTGATATATGTGAACCCGAATCGAGGAGCTGGTTGAGGCCGATTACGAGTACATGGTGGACCCGGTATGGTATCCCGGGGCGAGAACGGTTTCGCTGTGTAGTAGACGGTGAGCCTGGCAGAGGGACTACTGCCTACCGGTGATTGGTTGGACCTGACACTTATCCGGAGGATACTGATCAGAGTCGATAGATGGATGCGGGGTGATCCGTACTGCCGGGGCCGAGGGCCGATACCGCAGACGGAGCCCGTGGGCTGACCCGGACTGACGGGGTCCGATGGATGAGGATTTGCATGCCGATGTTAGACACGAGTATTTATGATATTTGGGTGCCGATGTTGGGCACTCGGGATTCTCAGAGATTTACAGGATTTGAGGGCCGATGGGAGTGCCGGCGCCTGAGTTATTTGGGGGATCTGGGTGCATTAATGGACACCGATTATATATTCCACGTTGACATTCCGTGTAGATGTTATATTGCCCATGCTCAGCATTTATTATTGTACCTCATCCTGTAGTTATATTACCTGATAGAGCACTTGCATGGTTATTGCACATATTGCTTATCACATATTGATATCATCTGTTGGCATATGATAGAGTAGCGCAGTACGTGCTTGCTCGCGATTACTTTTATATGTTGCTCGCGATTACCTTTATATGTTATCTCTATTCACGAGTTGGCAACTCACCCCCGTTGTCCCACAGTGTGTGCAGGTTGCCTTTTGGAGTAGTCGCGGCAGGCTGCGTTTTGCATCTTTTGACGCAGATACCCCCATAGTTGGTGTACTAGCTCTTTTGCTGATAGGTGGGTTTTGTGCGGTATCTGTTTATCTTTCAGTTATGTACATTATTGTATCTAGTAATCTCCATCTACCATGTATGTATTTGACTTAGAGACAGTGTGAGGACGGTGATGTATATTAATTGTATTCTGATGTCGAGCTCGTTGTGAGCCGACTGTACTGGCAGTTTATTTTATCTGTGATGTTCCCACTTGTGGATCTTGACCTTCGCTACGGCGTCGTATATTGCTATCTTGGTGATTGTTTACTTAGATTTCTTAACATGTTAGTAAGTGCTTTCATTTTAAACTTATAACACTATATACTTTTACTGGTTTGATTTCTGGGTTTTCGGTTCACATAGACGCGTTACGCCTGAAGACGTTACGTGGTTAAGTGCCGGTCACGGGCCAAACTTTGGGACGTGACAGCAGGATATTCCAACTGAATACCATGATGCAAAGCAAAAGTAAACGAGTATAGTGAAGTTATCGCCCTGACGCAAACTTCTGTCCAAGGGATCACTCCTGGTGAAGGGATCTCGGCCCTTGCCTCGTCGACTGAGGTGTTGGATATTCATAACCGAATACCACTGTGCAAAACAAAAGAGAACGACCTTGCAATAACAGCTTTTTGAAAAATTGTTCCAACAACATCAGAATAGGTTTGTTTAGCTTGCATTGATCTGAATCAACGCAATCCCATCAAATGATCACACCATAAAAGAACGAAAATAATGATGTACGTATATGCCATCCGCATTCGCCACTGGGCGCCGTCATCACCCGTTAGGTTACTTAACTAACGACAGAGCGGGGAATGGACTAGCGCGGATGCAAAACATATACAACATCTACTAGTATATATGTCAATATATAATATTTGCTCAAGGCGTGATAAAATGCAACATCACAGAAATGTAATAAGCATCACAGAACAATACAGATAACTTGGATCCCCGGGTTTCATAGAGCCGCTACTGAAACCCGACGTTCCCCTGCGCAATGATATCCTAGACCCCTACGGGCATGGCAAGTTACCCGCCAAAACCTGAAGCGAGGCAGCCCCCTTCAACAACGTGAATGGACCACCCAGCACTTCATGGAATCCGGTAACTTGGGCACCCCTCCTGGGTCAACCTGTACCCCCTACCAGTGCGGCGAATAGCCCGCCAATTCTAGAGTAAAGCCCCCTCCGTCTCAATGCCATGAGATGCGGGTCCGTTGCCCCCTAGAACCCGGCTATTCGTGCACCCCTCCGCAGGGCAATCCTAGTACAGAAAGTAAAATATACATACAACGAGTACATCAACCTCAGCCCGGTCGTGCTCCAAAAGTATAATATACAAACAGACAGTGACGGCAGTCTATATGTCGGACGCTCGCCCCGCAATATCAAATGTACATATAAAACAAAACTGTACTAACATTGCATCCAGGCTATCCCCATGACCAATCCGCAACATCACAACACAACAAAGAACATCAACATGATTGTCACGTTCGTAAATCCGTGTAAATGGGCTATAGCAGTTAGACAGGATTTACCGATCAAATGACATTCACAGTCGCAGATATAATGTAAATACTGTGAACTAACATGTTTAAAATTTTCGATCGATCAAATTTACCGAAGTGGGCCCCAAGCACTACTGTAGCACTCAAAGAAAGTCTAGGCCCAAACAGAACATTCCAAAATACCAATTTCCCTGTACAAGATCACTGTGCAAAAATGGTGCAGTGAAGGCACGGTGCTGCGGTGGAACCGCGGCCATAACGTTGGTTTGGCCGTGGTTCCGCTGTCAAGCTATAGTATCACACTACCATTTTTTCACAGATTTCTTAGAATTTCCTGCATGTCTTTCTGCAATGTACTGAAAAATTTTTAGAGCCAAAAATAATTCGACAGAAAACTGATGCTTTGAAATCGCGGTATTGGGATTTTTTTCCGATCGAAAATGTAAACACGTTAGACCAAGCTAGACTAGGTTAATGGCGTGGCTCTGATACCAGTGTAAGTGCACGGCGGCGCCCCGACCGTCGGAACGAGGCCAAAATGCGGAAATGATACTTTTACAAAACTTGTAAACCGGCATCACCGCGCACTAAAAACCCGGATCGGGCCATTGACCTACTCCTAGCTAACTAGAGAATGGGAAGGAAGCTATACCGAGCGATCCGTGTCCTTCTGTCTTCGGCCTCCACTCCGATCTCCTCGCGGAATCTCCGGTCTTCATCTCCTCGTCGGAACGGACACCACATCGCCGGGTTCTTTTACGGGCTCCCACCTCTGGACCGAGGCAACTCGGGCACGAAGTTGGCGAGCCGACGTGCCCAAGGGTGCTGTAGGATCAGTGTAGAATGCTTTGTCTCTTACGGGTAGTGAAGTTGCCTTTGATGATGGAGGAGAGAAGAAATGATCTTTGAAAAGTAAATGGTGCTCTCATTTTTCAAGCATGGAATGAGATGAAGATTTTTCCCTCATACAAAAATTGAAGCCACTCATCTCACCCAAAGTGGTCGTCCCCTCTCATGTAAGTGCACGGCGGCGCCCCGGCCGTCTTTCCGAGGCCAAAATGCGGGAGCGATAATTTTCTTTAACTGTTAAACCGGCACCACCGCACAGAAAAATCCCGGATCGGGCCATTAATCTAATCCTAGCAAACTAGAGAAGGGGTAGAGAGATATACCGAGCGATCCGTGTCCTTCGGTCTTCTCGTCGTCGTCCCGATCTCCCCGCGGAATCTCCGGTCTTCATCTCCTCGCCGGAAGGGCACCACATCGCCGGCTTCTTTTACGGGCTCCCACCTCTGGACCGAGGCAACTCGGGCATGAATTTGGTGAGTGGACGTGCCCAAGGATGCCGTAGGTTAACTGTAGAAATCTATGTCTCTTTGGGGTTGTGGTAGTTGCCTTTTTGGTGGAGGAAATGAACTATGAAATTTTGTGATGAACAAGGAAATTTTTGCAAGCAAATGAGACCAAAAATCCCCATCAAAAATTTGGGACAGCCCCCTCCTCTTGCTTGGCCGGCCTTGGCTTGGGGGATGAAAGAATGGGAGTGAAGTCCAAAAGCCAAGAGGGAGGGAGTGGATGAATGATAATCCAAGAGAGTGAAAATGACAATGATGATCAAATATCATTACAACAAACACCACACTCAAAAAAAACCCATCACTCATCTCATCACTAAAGTCAAGCCATCGTGAAAGAAGAAGTCAAATGATGGTGCAACCATCATGAAGCAATAATATGCAAAGACCACCCTCCACAATCCTTATTTGCACAATTGCAAACAAGCCCTCCTCCACCAATTTTCAGCCAAGGAAAGATACAAATGAAAATGGCCGAAACGGAAAGCAAACTGGCAACTTCAGAAAACTGATCCCGTAATAAGTTACAGGAAAACCCCGCGACTGTATATACATACCTGCATTTATATTCCGACCGAATACAAATGCAATGAGACAAAATCTGCACTGTACTATACTAGGATATGGCTTAAACCAAAGCACGCTAATATTTTCTGTCCGATCATGATCCGTGCGATACCGCACGTATCTGATTGAACCATGCTATATCTTCATACGGCCACTACACCATTTCGCCTAAAACTTGAGCAACTGCCATACGTAACGGGCAACCAGGTATTGACTAAAAGATATGTCTGTGAGCGAACTCATCCTGACACCCTACTGAGCCTATCAGTGACAATATCCATACAGTCCGGTCCGTTTGTCTATGAGCATCGCATGGCGGGTCTAGGGGGTTGGTAAAAGTTAGACCCCCAAAAGCGGTACAAGTCATGTCGGAGTGTAACCCAGAACACCCTGAGATACTACTGGAATACCTACCAGTAAATCTCCTGCCTCGGCCGAGGGCTTTTTGTAATGGCTCTCCTAGACACAGCGTGACCTCACCACCAATACCGGGAGAGACGAACCCCTGCAGATCCGCTCACTGCCTCCATGTGGCTTAGGACTGTACCCAACTAAAACCTTTTTGCACGTCTCTTTTGAGCGTGGTAGGGTAGTAATCAAAGTACAGTGGGAACTCACACGAGACAAATGACGATCCTCAGGTCGATGAACTAACCTGTACACATGTCACCAGGGAACTGCTATCTGACGTCTGGTATAAGACCAACTAGCATGTTCCCGGCGAATCCTATCCGATGTACTCATAACCCAATGAGCACCTGTACATATCTTAGGTGAACCAACTGACACCAGTGGCTTGTGAGACCGGCCACCGCCCCTCGTCGGGGTCTCGACTATATACACAAGTCTACTCTGGAGTATCGATGTTCTGTCTCGAAACTCCCACGACTAGGGACCTTTTAAGGATGTGCTTATAGACTACCAGCTCCCACGTATATGATCGCCCTCATACTACTGGCAGTCAAGCAAGAATCCTAGGGCCTCTATCAACGTGTAATAGCGACCTGTAAGGCCATCTAAAGCAGTACATGATGATAAAGATAAACCAGATAGCAAACTATCATCTTGAGTAAGACTGTCCTACCGGAATAGGTCCTCCTTCAATCATTGCAATCACGTGCCTTTGATCCAATAATTGACTCTGAGGGCTCTATCTCCAACAATCTCCCACTTGCACTCAAGGCTAATTATTGCGATGTCGCATACGCGTAGCCCGTGTGATACCGAACACCCAATTCCTCTACTAATCAGTCTCACAAAACCCGTTTGCGAAACTATTGTGTTGAAGGAATAGCCTCAGTGAGTGGATCCGTCCTAATGTTTCTTTCTATGTCTCTCTTAATCTCAAGTTCGCGGAGAAACCCATCTCCCGAAATGAGCAATACCTGTCTTAGAATATGTCTGGATGTCTGATGGGACCTAGTTCATAAATGAACTCCAAATCCAAACTTCTTAGGCTGTATCGTCAACTGAACTTAATCAGTATCCTGCGTAATGCCTCCCTCAGTGTCCGCTCGGATCACCAGTCCAAAACACTGCCCCTCGTCAGAGGGAAAACAATAACTCAGACAGTCACTCTGTCATGCAGGTCACCTTGGAAGCCTGGAATGATAACTGTCTACCGAATGAGGCT
This sequence comes from Agapanthus africanus, assembly GCA_030015575.1. Lineage (NCBI taxonomy): Eukaryota > Viridiplantae > Streptophyta > Magnoliopsida > Asparagales > Amaryllidaceae > Agapanthus > Agapanthus africanus. Next base: position 243,230,981 of record CM057347.1, on the reverse strand, counting down.
GTCGTTATCATATCCCTAGAACATCCACTTATGTTCTAAAACTGCTTCCGAATGTTTCTCCAGGATTGGATCAATATCAACTTATTGCATCTACTGCAAAACAACATCCGGTGTGGTACTTGACATCTCATGATTGACTCAATTGCCTGAGCAAGTGATCTGCCAATCATGCACATCCCTCTCCCCTTTAGTCTGTAAGACACCTTTAGCGAGGGTGACTCCATTACCTGCAGGTACACTACCGTGCCAGGAGTCGTCCATTTTAAAGCACCTTTAGAATGCTGTCTAAGTACCCAGATTGGGAAACTACGCAAATCTAGATCTAAAACCATAGATCTAGTAACCCGAATGTCTGATATTATATCTATGTCCCATGTGGAGAAACCACTGTGTGACTACCAAAGTATAACCGATCGGAGTATAGGAATTTCACTTCCTACTCTGTGTATGTCATCTAAATACCAGGACATTACACTCTACCACCTTCTCAACAGATCCATCCCCTATTCTGATGAAGTTAAACCTGTGACTGTCACATCAGAAATAGATGATCTATCTCCGCTATGCCTGCTTTAGTCTATAAATAGACATAAGCCACTTGTCCAGCAATGCTTCCGTTGCTCCCACTGACCACGACAACCCTCTGGCAGAGTCATATAAACGTACACTTCTAAAGCTAGTTTAGAACGACGCTATACTCATCCTTCTGCCGGGTCTCACAGTCTGGAACAACAGCAATGGAAAGTATGGGTAAACAAGAACCTCCCTGCCACCGTCCTTGAGGCTACCGGAGTACCTCTCGGGTGCCTGAGGTTACCCACCTTATCTGTGGAGTGGCCAATGGAATATCAAATCAGATTGAATCTTCAGGTTCCTATCAAATTTTCAGTAATCGTTTGCGGTTCTGGAATCACTTCCAGTTCTACCATACTCCCACTACTGTTTTCTGAAAAAATACATTTTTATTAAAACTGTGGCGAGTCAAAAACAATATCACTATTGATCTTCCAAATGGTAGAAAGTCATCCCTCGTCATAGCCTGGGTCAACCCACAAACTGCCATTACAGAAACGTACCTTGAGTCATCCAGAGTCTTGTTTTAAGCATAAGCTGGACAACTCCCCGTACCTTTACATCGTTAAGATATGAACTGTTCTATATCCAATACAGAAACAGAAGCACTGATTTAATTGAACCAGATTCAAATCATGCAGCTGTCTCCAGTGCATGTCAAGTAAATGGAGAGAGACCAATCAGCGTTACTCAACTTAGGAGTGCTTCCAATTATGAGTAACCTGAAAGAGAAGCAAGTTCTCTTAATCATTACTATTAACTGAATACCATACACAAGTATCTACATCTTCGATCACCTTGAAGAATCCCGATACTTGCAACACCTGGCTCTCTACTTTATTCTTATACCTATAACTCCTCAAAACTTAGACCCTGTGTTTCTATGAAACACGTGTCTAAGAACTAGAGAAGTCATACGTAAACTGAATATAGTACGAGGACCAACCCCTCTGTCCTAATGGAAACTGGACAATATACAATACTCTGTATAAGTCCCTTGAGTCTAATAACTCATTCCCTGTGTGTCGTAGGTTGAAAACTGTACTTATGGTTAAGAAGAATTACACCGCTGTTTAATGCTCCTTACCTAACCATCCACTGATATAGGTAAATGTCATCGACACAATTTTCAAAAAGTTACATCTCACTCTATAAAAATAGATGTACAGATATATCAGTTTGAAATTGGTGAATATTAGCGGATATTCAAAACCAAATGCTTGCCGTCCGGCAAACAGCCCAGGAGATTTCCTCAAAAATCACCAATTACAACGAATTCCGATATAATGAGGATGATCACCTAATTCCCAATAACTTACTCCCACTCATCATCTGTAAAACCATACAGATGTGAGAATCATACCTGGTAAATACATACCCTGGAGTAAAGACTAATTGGGAAAACAGTTTTCCTTTAACAGTACACAGTGAAACTGAAACACTGAAATGTTTCGTAAGGGTATCCTGGTATTCCTAGTAATACCTCTTCCATTATCCAGATTCACAACTGTAACCGTATATTTCTTTGCCATCTCTCCAAATCCCTTTATATGTCTTTAGTCATTGCCTTCTGCATACCCCTTTTGGCCAAATGGTTTTCTTCCTTCCCTACCGTTCGGCACCAGCCTATTATTTGGAAGAAGACTATCCAATAAGCATAATGGGTGTACTTTCCAAATCCTAGGAGCACTCGCAATGCGAGAGAAGGTGAAGATAAAAGACAACTGAATAAACCTTATTCCTATTTCTCCTGAACCAGAATCCATCCCCGAACTGGAATAAGTTCTTTTCGAGTTCGTATATAACCATACGATAGAGTATCCAAATAACTGTGGATCTTCGTAGTGATACGGAGTGTTCTGGAGAAATACAAAGGTGAAGTGGGAGTGGTTATGAAATGCTTGGTTTGGTTGTGAATAGAAGTCGCAGTTTACTTTGCCCTCCTTTTAATCCCTTTACTTGCCTTTACTTAATACCTTATGCACACCATTGTTAGGCGAATTGGTTTTCTTCTTTCCCTACCGGTCGGCACCTGCCTATGGTTTGGAAGAAGACTATCCAATTTGCGTAATAGGTATACTATCCCTTAATCCAAGAAGCACTCACAACCTGAGATAAAGTAAAAGGAAAAGACAACTGAATAGTCCTATTAATTTTCTCCAGAACCGGAAACCATCATCGAATCTGGAACAAGTTCCTTCCAGTTCGTATATAACCATACGATGGTTTTATCCAATGGAAGTGGACGTTCGTAGTAATAATGGGTGTCCTGGAGAAAAGGGTAAAAGTAGGAGTGGCAATGAGGTATGCAACTCTGACAATCCAAAAGCCAGTGTTTAAGAAGGTTCGGTTAATTTTGGTCACTGAGTCATAGTCTAGGGTCGGGTCATGGTCGCTGCCAAAGAGAGAGAGAATAGAAACACTCAGCGTGCTTTCTAACCTAGATCAGAATGGTTACCAGTTTATCTAATCAGGAAACCTCCCACTGTACCGTCAAATTCTCCTCAAAACCTAAAAGAAGAATTAGTCGGGGACACCCGAGGAGTAAACCAACTCATCAGTGGGAATCGGGATCCAACTATCATCGCATGATAATCGTGACGGAATCCGCTCACGTTATCACACTCCAGAAGGTATGCGTATATCTGGCAAGTTTCAGTTTCTTTAGAAACTCCCGAAGTGATTTTTGCCCCATGCTCTTATGACCTTGACTTTGGCCAACAAATCATAAGTCGCATGTCAAGTTCTACCCGTCATTCTCCAGGTTAATTTGAACCCGCCCGTACCAACCCTTGACTTTGGCCAACAAGGCAGTACGACTGTCCCAAACCAACACATCTATCTATGCTGCATATGAATACCCAATAGCTACCAAACACTGTGCCTTAACTTCGGCCAACAAACACAGCTTGAATACTATTGACTATCCATATGAAATGACGGAGGGCTACGAATGGTTTCTGGCGAAAACCATTAACGTAATGAACTTGATATCATTGAAGGAACCTGATAGCTTTATAAAAATATAGTGACGAAAACCTTTGCTAAAGAGGTCACTCCCGGTGAAGGGATCTCGGCTCTTTCCTCGTAGAATGGGGTGCAGAATATTCCAACTGAATACCACGATGCAAAGCAAAAGTAAATGACTATTGTGAAGTTATTGCCCTGATGCAAACTTCTGTCGAAGGGGTCACTCCCGGTGAAGGGATCTCGGCCCTTGCCTCGTCGACTGAGGTGCTGGATATTCATAACCGAATACCACTGTGCAAAACAAAAGAGAACGTCCTTGCAATAATAGCTTTTTGAAAAATTGTTCCAATAAAATCAAATAGGTTTGTTTAGTTTGCATTGATCTGAATCAATGCAGTCCTATCAATTGATCACACCATAAAGAACGAAAATAATGATGTACGTATATGCCATCCGCATTCGCCACTGGGTCCCGTCATTACCCGTTAGGTTAGTTAACTAACGACAGAGCGGGGACTAGACTAGCGCGGATGCAAAACATATACAACATCTACTAGTATATATATCAATATATAATTTTGGCTCAAGGTGTGATAAAATGCAACATCACAGAAATGTAATAAGCATCACAGAACAATACAGATATCTAGGATCCCTGGGTTTCATAGAGCCGCTACTGAAACCCGACGTTCCCCCGGTCGTGTGGATAGCCTGTGCAATGAAATCCTAGACCCCTACGGCCGCAGCAAGTTACCCGCCAAAACCTGAAGCGAGGCAGGCCCCTTCAGCAACGTGAATGGACCACCCAGCACTTCACGAAATCCAGTAACTTGGGCAACCCTCCTGGGTCAACCTGTACCCCCTACGAGTGCGGCGAACAGCCCGCCAATTCTAGAGTGAGGCCCCCTCCGTCTCAACGCCATGAGATGCGGGCCCGTTGCCCTCTAGAACCCGGCTATCCGTGCTCCCCTCCGTGGGGTAATCCTAGTACAGAAAGTAAAATATACATACAACGGGTACATCGACCTCAGCCCGGTCGTGCCCCAAAAGAATAATATACAAACAGGCAGTGACGGCAGTCCACATGTCAGACGCTCGCCCCGCAATATCAAATGTACATAATAAAACCAAAACTGTACTAACATTGCATCCAGGCTATCCATCACCACAATCCGCAACAACACAGCACAACACAGAATATCAACGTTAATGTCACGTTCGCAAATCCGTCTAACCGGGCTATAGCAGTTAGACAGGATTTACCGATGAAGTGACATTCACGGTCGCAGATATAATGTAAATACTGTGAACTAACATGTTTAAAATTTTCGATCGATCAAATTTTACCAAGTGGGCCCCAAGCAGTACTGTAGCACTCAAAGAAATTCTGGGCCCAAACAGAACATTCCAAAACCCCCATTTTCAAATCCAAGAGCCTCTGTAAAATTTTGGTGGGGTGATCACACATTACGGCGGCGGAACCGCGGCCGGAACAGGGGTATGGCCGCGGTTCCGAGGTCTGTCTACAGTAACAGAACACAAAAGTTTTACAGAAGTCTTAAAACTGTCTGCATGTCTTTCTGCAACACACTGAAAAATTTTCTGAGCACAAATGAAAATCGACAGAAACTGTCAAATTGAAATCGGGGTTTTGGGGATTTTTGTTCGATCGAAAATGTAAACACGTTAGACCAAGCTAGACTAGGTTAATGGCGTGGCTCTGATACCAGTGTAAGTGCACGGCGGCGTCCCGGCCGTCTTTCCGAGGCCAAATTACGGAAGCGATAATTTTCTTTAACTGTAAAACCGGCACCACCACGCAGAAAAATCCCGTATCGGGCCATTAATCAAATCCTAGCAAACTAGAGAAGGGGTAGAGAGATATACCGAGCGATCCGTGTCCTTCGGTCTTCTCGTCGTCGTCCCGATCTCCCCGCGGAATCTCCAGTCTTCATCTCCTCGCCGAAAGGGCACCACATCGCCGGCTTCTTTTACGGGCTCCCACCTCTGGACCGAGGCAACTCGGGCACGAAGTTGGCGAGTCGATGTGCCCAAGGATGCTGTATGTTAACTGTAGAACTCTATGTCTGTTTGGGGTTGTGGAAGTTGGCTTTTTGGTGGAGGAAATGAACAAGGGAATTTTTGCAAGCAAATGAGACCAAAAATTCCCATCAAAAATTTGGGACAGCCCCCACCTCTAGCTTGGCCGGCCTTGGCTTGGGGGATGAAAGAATGGGAGTGATGTCCAAAAGACAAGAGGGAGGGAGTGCATGAATGATAATCCAAGAGAGAGAAAATGACAATGATGATCAAATATCATTACAACAAAAATCACACTAAAAAAAACCCATCACTCATCTCATCACTAAAGTCAAGCCATCATGAAAGAAGATGTCAAATGATGGTGCAACCATCATGAAGCAATAATATGCAAAGACCACCCTCCACAATCCTTATCTGCATAATTGCAAACAAGCCCTCCTCCACCAATTATCAGCCAAGGAAAGATACAAATGAAAATGGCCGAAATGGAAAGCAAACTGGCAACTTCAGAAAACTGATCCCGTAATAAATTACAGGAAAACCCCGCGACTGTATATACATACCCGCATTTGTATTCCGACCGAATACAAATGCAATGAGACAAAATCTACACTGTACTGTACTAGGATCTGGCTTAAACCAAAGCCCGCTAGTATTTTCCGTCCGATCATGATCCGTGCAATACCGCACGTATCTGATCGAACCCTGCCATATCTTCATACGGCCTCTACAGCGTTTCGCCCGAAACTTGAGCAACTGTCTGTGGGGAACTCTAAAGACTCGTCAACACTATGGTTGTGGATTTAACCACTAGCACGTCAGAGGTATTAGCCATACGTAATGGGCTACCATGTATTGACTAAAAGAGATGTCTGTAAGCGAACTCATCCTGACACCTTACTGAGCCTGTCAGTGACAATATTCATACAGTCCGGTCCGTTCGTCTATGAGCATCGCATGGCGGGCATAGGGGGTTGGTAAAAGTCAGACCCCCAAAAGCGGTACAAGTCGTATCGGAGTGTAGCCCAGAACATCCTGAGATACTACTGGAATACCTACCAGTAAATCTCCTGCCTCGGCCGAGGGCTTTGTGTAATGGCTCTCCTAGACACAGCGCGACCTCACCCCCAATACCGGGAGAGACGAACCCCTGCAGATCCGCTCACTGCCTCCATGTGGCTTGGGACTGTACCCAACTAAAACCTGTTTGCATGTCTCCTTTGAGCGTGGTAGGGTAGTAATCAAAGTACAGTTGGAACTCACACGAGACAAATGACGATCCTAAGGTCGATGAACTAACCTGTACACATGTCACCAGGGAACTGCTATTTGACGTCTGGTATAAGACCAACTAGCATGTTCCCGGCGAGTCTGTCCGGTGTACTCATAACCCAATGAGCACTTTTATACATCTTAGGTGAACCAACTGACACCAGTGGCTTGTGAGACCGGCCACCGCCCCTCGTCGGGGTCTCGACTGTATACACTAGTCCACTCTGGAGTATCGATGCCCTGTCTCGAAACTCCCACGACTAAGGACCTTTTAAGGATGTGCTTATAGACTACCAGCTCCCACGTATATGATCGCCCTCATACTGCTGGCAGTCAAGCAAGAATCCTAGGGGCTCTATCAACGTGTAATAGCGACCTGTAAGGTCCCCTAAAGCAGTACACGATGATAAAGATAAACCAGATAGCATACTATCATCTTGAGTAAGACTGTCCTACAGGAATAGGTCCTCCCTCAATCATTGCAATCACGTGCCTGTGATCCAATAATTGACTCTGAGGGCACTATCTCCAACATCTCAAATATGGGAGTGGGAAAAAATCCATGAAGGGAGGTGAGTGTAGGAATCAAAAGAGGTGACCACAACCAAATGTGATGATAACAATGTCATATCCATTTCTAATCCATTCTAATCTCATTAATGCTAAAAAGTTGATTCAAAAAGAATCTCATGATGCTAAGAACCATCATGAAGCCACAAATCACAAATAACACCTCCACAAAAGTAATTTGCACAACTGCAAATAACCCCCTCCCATCACAAAAGTCCGGCCGGAAAGGAACAAAGGAAGACTGGCTGGAACGGAATGCAAACTGGCAACTTCAGAAAACTGATCCCGTAATAAATTACTGGAAAACTCCGCGACTTTACATACATACCCACATTTGTATTCCCACTATATACAAATGCAAAGAGACAAAATCTACACTGTACAATACTAGGATCCGGCTTAAACCAAAGCCCGCTAGTATTATCCGTCCGATCATGATGCGTGCAATACCGTACGTATCTGATCGAACCCTGCCATATCTCCATACGGCCTCTACAGCGTTTCGTCCGAAACTTGAGAAAACGGTCTGTGGGGGACTCTAAAGACTCGTCAACACCTTTGTTGTGGATTTAACCACTAGCACGTCAGAGGTATTAGCCATACGTAACGGGCTACCAGGTATTGATCAAAAGGAACGTCGATGAGCGAACTCATCCTGACACCCTACTGAGCCTGTCAGAGACAATATCCGTACAGTCCGGTCCGTTCGTCTATAAGCATCGCATGGCGGGCCTAGGGGATTGGTAAAAGTCAGACCCCCAAAAGCGGTACAAGTCGTGTCGGAGTGTAGCCCAGAACACCCTGAGATACTACTGGAATACCTACCAGTAAATCTTCTGCCTTGGCCAAGGACTTCGTGTAATGGCTCTCCTAGACACAGCGCGACCTCACCCCCAATACCGGGAGAGACGAATCCCTGAAGATCCGCTCACTGCCTACATGTGGCTCGGGACTGTACCCAACTAAAACCTGTTTGCACGTCTCCTTTGAGTGTGGTATGGTAGTAATCAAAGTACAGTGGGAATTCAAACGAGACAAATGACGATCTCAGGTCGAAGAACTAACCTGTACACATGTCACCAGACGTCTGGTATAATCCCAACTCGCAGGTTCCCGGCGAGTCCTGTCCGGTGTACTCATAACCCAATGAGCACCTGTATACATCTTAGGTTAACCAACTGACACCAGTGGCTTGTGAGATCGGCCACCGTCACTCGTCAGGGTCTCGACTGTATACACTAGTCTACTCTGGAGTATCGATGCCCTGTCTCGAAACTCCCATGGCTAGGGACCTTTTAAGGACGTGCTTATAGACCCCGGCTCCCACGTATATGATCGCCCTCATACTGCTGGCAGTCAAGCAAGAATCCTAGGGGCTCTATCAACGCGCAATAGTGACCTGTAAGGTCACCTAAAGTAGTATACGATGATAAAGATAAACCAGATAGCATACTATCATCTTGAGTAAGACTGTCCTACCGGTATAGGTCCTCCATCAATCATTGCAATCACGTGCCTGTGATCCAATAATTGACTCTGAGGGCACAATCAACAACATTAGGTTCCTACCATTGGGAATCCAATAACTGTGTATTGTGATGACAATGGAGCTGTGGTTTTGTACTAGGAACCCCGGTCCCGTCAGCGATCCAGACATATTCTTAGACAATATCACCTGATCAGGGAGATAGTTGATCTCTGGGAGATTGAGGTTAGGAGAGTTGGCACAGAGGATAACACAACAGATCCACTCACCAAGGCCATCCCCCAAATGCCATTCGAGAGACTTTTGGGACGTTGTGTATGAGATACTACAACAACTGGCCTTAGTGTAAGTGGGAGATTGTTAGGCATATGTATGCCCTAGAGTCCATTATTGTACATGTGATGTATATTATAGTGGATTCTTGGACATATATATAGAGGACTTTCTGGCTCTACATGATAATATGATATCTGGTTACTCTTTATCTTAACATGTTGACTGGTATTCTTTACTGTCTTGCACTCACATGTTGATAAATCCCTTATAATATGTACTTGACTACCTGGATTATGATGAGATCATACAAGTGGGGCCAGGATGGTCCACAAGTACATCCTTTAATCAGTTCCTAGTCATGGGAATATCGAGCCAGAGCATCGATATTCCAGAGTAGACTAGTGTGAAGTTTCTTGTCTCTTATAGGGCGATGGTTGATCCCACAACCATTGGTGTGTGACATCAAAGATTGTACACAGGTGCTCATTGGAGAATGGGTACACCGAACATGACTTGCCGATGACTCCTATATGGTAGTATAACTATCGTCAGATAGCAGTCCACAGGTGACACTGGTACAGTTTAGTCTGTAGACCCGAGATCGTCATAGAGTCTTGTATGGCTCCCACCGTGCTTTGATTTCCTCCCTACCATGGCTTAAAGGAGTCGTGCAAACAGGTGGATTTTGGGTACAGTCCCGAGTTACATGGATGCAATGAGCGATAGGAAGGGTTTCGTCTCTCTCGATATTGGGGGTTGATGTTGCGCTATGCTTGATTGGTTATAATTGGAAGTCCCTAGCCAGAGCTGCTGCTGAGATTTACTGATAAGAGTTATCAGTAATTTCTCAAACCGTTATATGACAGACATCAGCATGAATTTGTTAGTGTATATGCCGTAGAGGCCATTACTGTATCATACTAGTTTGTATATTACTTAATGGAAGCTTGGTATATTCACCTTGTATATACAATCTTGCTCAATATAGTAGTATGCTACTTGGTTTGTTTCTACTTTAATGTGTACATGTGTTTATTTTAGTATATCACCTATACACATTAGTGGAGCTCTTAAGATCTTTGCTTGATTACCAGCATTGTGATGGCAGTGTAATGTTTCCAAAATAATAAAATATTATTTTCGGGAATTTTTATAATTTAATATTATTTTAATAAATATTTTAATATTCTGGTATAATTAAATACAAATATATGGGAAAATTTTTGGAAAATTAGGGAAAATTCATAAATAGGGTATTTTTATGGAATTATGCCATTTTAAAGTTTTTAAGATTAGTTATATGCTAATTTAGTGCTAATCGCGATTAAAAATCGCTAATTGGATTTTTTAGCTTTTTTGTGCAAAAATGTGCACATATCATTTTCCACACTTGTTACACTTATGTTACATTTCTATTGCCATGTTTGTTCTTTTGGGTTCACTATTGCAGTGAGAAGGAAAAGAAAAGGAAAAGAAAAGAAAGAAAAAGTAAGTGATGATGAGAGAGAGAGAGAGAGTAGGTTGCTTTTGACTTTTGACCCTTTCCTCCATCATTTCCCTTCTCATTTTCTCTCCCCTCTTCAAGAAAGAGCTGTTGCTGCTCCTACTCCCTTTCCCTCTCTCTCCCTCTTCATGAAACCCTAGATCCACAATGAAATCAACCCCAAAACCCCATTCCCACTTCACAAAACTTGCTCCAAAGCTCACTAGCTACACATTGAACCTAGCAAGATTAGATTTGGAGGACTTTGAGCAACTCAAGAATTTTCTTGAGTTGCCAAAGGAGGTAATTTCTGCACCCTCAAGTAGTATTTCAATTTACTTGTGCATCAATTCTAGTTTTGTGTCGATATGGTGTCGTTTGATGGATTTGTGAAACTTTAAGTTAGGGTTTAAGGTAAAACTGAAATCAAAGATGAAATTGAGGATGGTGGTGACCTTAGATCCCCTGGTGTGATGTTATTTTGGACCAAACCTGAAGCTAGAACACAGAATACGGAATTACGGAATCGATATCGGGGAAAACTGTGAATCTGTGATCGTATTTAAGAATCTGCTATCACCCTGAGACCCCAAAAATAAAACTGAGTTGACAGTGAGATGTGCAGGCACCATGGAACCACCACACCAAACCCTAGCCCCGAACTCAAATGTACGGCCGCCAATTTATTCCTTCTGGCCGCAATTCGCGGCCATAGCAGGAGGGAACTGTCTCAATTTTTGTGCATGGCCCTATTTCCTCTATTTTTGACCCTGGGTATGTCTAGTTTTGACTGATTCCAGTTAGTGTAAAATCGGGGTTGATTTTCCTATGTTGGTGCATGGTTTATGACTTGTTTTAGCATGGATTTTGGTATTTGGTGATTCGTTTCTGTCGGGTGGCGTTTGGACGTCAACGACAAGTGGATATTGAACGTGTTTACATGCGAGACGATAGGTTTTTACCTATGCGAGTAGCGTGTGCTATTTTGGTTTCCTATGCTATTTTCATGTGCTTTAGCGTTGTGATATACTTGTAGGTACCTCACGTGATGTTGAGGCAAAGAAGATGAAGATAGCGACATCGACATTGGCACACGAGAAGCAAGTTGAGTAGATTTATATCTACGGGGAGAAGTCGGGTGGATGGCGTATAGCACCCCCGCAGTCAGTGGTGATGTATATGAATCGGTATACACACATATATTTATTATGTGTTGTTTAGGATTATTGATGGTAATAATGGTATTATTGATGATAAGGATGTATTGGTTTAGTATAGTGCGAAACCCTAGAGTAGTGGTTGCACCCACACATACACGTACACATATACTTGAATACATTCTTTCATTTATCTGTGCGCATATGGAGGTGTGTATATCTACACATGGGTATGGGACTATGTGTTCATATACGGGATTTAGGATGATACGTGGGATTGAGATGAGTCGATGAGGTTTGATTGAGGCCGTGAGATTCGGCGATATGACGGAGTTCGTATTTGAGATGTGATATGATGGTAGTGATACCGGATATGTGATGAGATGAATGGGATATTGACCCGTACCCAGCTATTGGGATGTCGTACGACGATTTACCGTACGAGCTTTATATTGATGTTAGATCCGCACTCATGACTCGAGGATGTTATATGATATACTGTATCGTACGTGATGCTTTTGAGGCGAGATCACCGACTATATACATATATATATATATATATATATATATATCGACTCAGATTTAGGTGGCTTCCATACCCCTCCCGATTGACTTGATTGTTGGGTTCGTAGTTCGCATAGTAGGCGTTAGACTAGACCCGAGTCATACCTATTTCAAAACTAACGAATCGGGGATATTTTAAAGATTGGCAAAAGGGTTTATACGGATATTTTCAAATGACGCATCTTTTCTTAAAATACCGTAGCCCATATTTTACCAAAAGCCCTGATTCGTCTTATTTCAAAAGGCAAGGTTGCATGATATATCTATTGAGGCAGGTTCTCTACTGTTGCGTTGATTATACGATTCCGCATTTTCATGCTATTTGCATTGCATCGCTTGTATTGTTGATATATTTCAGTCATGCGGCTAGGACACCAGCACCATTACCGATGATGCGTATGTTCCACGTACACTTGTTGCCGGCTCACACACTTCATCATCGATAATTGCCATGTCACAACACTGTAGTACTGTTGCATTCAGTGTATGTCGCTTACATTTCTTTACATGTTGCATACATCATGCTTTCTGATTATACGCATTGAGATATGTCATTTCCATGATATTTCTGGTTTTTGGGAACCATGGGTGTTTCAAAAAGAGAATATGTAATTGTTTTAAAACCCGGTTACCCTTGATATGATATTTCAGTGAGTCCACCTTGTGTTTTCTCGGTGCTGAGAGCGACATGTGAAACCCGATTCGAGGAGGCGGATGAGGCCGATTGCGGGTACATGGTGGACCCGGTATGGTTCCCCAGGACAAGAAATGTTTTTCGTGGAGTAGACGATGAGCCTGGCAGGGTGGCGAGTACTTACCGGTGATTGGTTATACCTGGCGGTTATCCGGAGGATACTGACCAGAGTCGATAGATGGATATGGGCGTACTGCCGGGGCCGAGGGCCGATACCGCAGACAGAGCTTGTGAGCCGACCCGGACTAACGGAGCCCGATATATGAGGATTTACGTGCCGATGCTGGGCACAGTTTTCATGATATTTTCGAGTGTCGATGCTGGGCACTCCGGTTCCATGATTTTGACGTGTTGCGATGGACACGGATGGTTTTTATCCTCATATTTTTCCCATGAACATGCTTTATGATATTTACATGCATGATGGTTATTGTCACTGGGTGATGAGTGGACGGGATCCGCGTACATGCAGATTTGATTACATTGATCATACCTCATATTTATGATATGCTATTACCTGAGGCACTGGCACGAGCACTTGGCACTACACTCATGCATAGAGATTACCTTGCCAGTTTTGCATGCTTCAGACTTATTCATATTGAGGTTTATTTATATCTGATTGTATTGACCTAGGATGGGTCATGTATTCGATCTTTTCTTGTAGATATTTTGTATTCACGAGTTGGCAACTCACCCCCGTTGTGCCACAGTTCTTGCAGGTTTTGCCGTACAGATTCCATAGCGGCATTTCTGGCACACTGCTTCCATATGGGTGACTTGCTTGGGTAGGTGGGTTCTTTTGTATCAGAACCGCCATTGTTCATGTATTATTTATTGTATCTACAAATTCCATCAACCAAAATTTGTATATTGTTTCAGACTTAGACAACATTGTTGTATTATTTCGACCCTAGAGTCACGCTTGTAGTATTACGGTTTTCTGGCTGTTTTGAGTTTCTTTTTGGGTTTTGATCCTCGCCCTTTGGCGTTGTATATTATTATTTCTTGCGTGGTTGTGACCGGCGATTGACGAAGAGCTAGCTCCCGCTTGGAGATGCCTTTTATCATTTCATATATATTATTATTCTTGTTGTACCCCGTTCGGGGCCAGTTTTTACAATGGAAACTCTGCCGAAATTTTCAGGAAAGGTTACACATTTTAAAAATGCATATTCGGCTTAGTTATTTAAAAACTTTGCTTTTCGAAACATGATTTCCTTACTTCTTAAAACCAGTTTTCCTTATTTACACTTTAAAGGGTTTTAGATTTCTGGGCTTTTGGCTTACTTGGGTCAGATGGGGTCCTATAGACTTCATATGGTTCAAGGGCCAGTCACGTGCTCTTTCGGGTCGTGACAAAGTTAGTATCAGAGCGCTAGGTTGACCTTGGTTCGAGTCTAAGTTTGACTATGTGGAGCCTAGGGCGTTATATATATACGGAACTTAGGCTTGACCTTACGGAACTTAGACTTAGTCGAGGGGGTATTAGACCCGAACTTTCGTCGCGTAGGATGACCCTTGGTTGATGGAATAGGTGACTAAAGTAGAGTGACGTACCATGGGTATGTTCCGCGGCATACTTACGACACGCCACTCCGCTTAAGAAACCTTAGGTTGTACATTTCCTTGTACCGTATTGTATTCCTTCCTATGATCTATCCTCATCGATACTGGTTATGGTTTTGCCGCCCCGATTGCACGGGCAGAGTGAGCTACGGCTCGAGTTGCGTCACCATGAGCTCGTCGTGGACGAGGACTGACCAGGGCGTGATTCCAGAGATATACGATTGCATATTGAGGAGTCGTCTTTTTGTGTTTTCGCGCCATGAGCGTTGGATTGATCGCTATTACGAGATTTCCGGATGTGCTGATCGGCACCAGAGGATTGAGCCACTGATAGAGGCCGGCCAGGATGTGATGAACGTTGATAGTGAGTCGCTAGTCACCAAGGATTAACGACTAGGACATATGGTTCGTTCTCTTACCCCGATGCAAGGTCATCAGATAGATTGATTCCAGCTAGAGGCGACTTCACGCAGATTCGTTAAGAGTCGATTGAGACGATCGAATATCAGGAACCCATTTTCCAAGTTTAAAGTATTCGGAAAGACATGCAAATGATTCTATGGACCCTCTAGAAGAATGAAACCCTAACTCGACATAATGACCGTGTGAAAGCCTTTGAACCTTAGGGTTTGCGGCAGTTCCGCGGCGCCATTAGTGAGGCTTGGGTTTGCCCTTCTACGGCTGGACCACCGATGCTGTGGTATGTACTCGATGCTATTAAACTGTACCCAAGATGTTGAGCTCTTGGGGGATTGTGAGGTTCTGACGAGTCGATCGGACGATTCGGCATCATTCGGATATCATGTGATGGGACACTGCTTGGGAGACTCCAGATACGAGTGTAGCCGTTGGAGCGCAGTCTGTGTAGCCACGATGAGATGAGTCTGAATCAGTTGATATTGAAGCAGAGTGGAGTAAAGAGTTCGCATGAGATTTCGACGAGATGACGTTCCACTCCGCCGACGTTAGAGATGCGATATGCACGTTGAGGACGTGATCGAGAAGATATCTCCTACTGAGTGACGAGGATACCGAGTTTGTGATTTCGAGTCCGTGTTAGAGACTTCGGATGGACCGTAGCCGAGGACATTGCAGTGCGCAGATAAAGACGCGACGTCAAATGGTTGATGATACAGACAAGAGAGACAAGAAGTTCGTGCGAGATGCAGACGAGCTGGTACTACACCCCGTTAAGATTAAAGGTCGGATATACATACAAAGGCGCAGGGATGCGACCAGCTTCCGAGGAGATGTTGTACTAAGGGCGCAGATGTCCAGAAAGCGAGAAAAGATTATGCCAGAGTACCAGCCTCCGTACAGTTTGGCTTAGGCAAGATCAGAAGAGACCTTGAGTAGGATTCCTTCCAGTACGCTGCTGCAAGAAGATTTGCACCAGGAGCCGATGTGTGAAGTGCATTTAGAGGACAAGAGGTCGGCGCCAGAGATGTGCTGCTTTACGAGCGGTCGTGAGGATTGACCGAGTGATGACCTGAAAAGTGCCAGAACGGAATCGTTCCTGTCAGCACACCTGACCGGGTCGATGAGCCGATGGATTGCGAGATTGGTAATCCACAGGAAAGATCAGGAACCAAAGGCAGAGGACGCCATCCGCGAGCAAGAGGCAAGTAGATATCTTGCGCCGCTAGCATTGGATGTACCGGCACCTTCTCGACCTCGAAGGAGTATATACCGACGACGGTATTTATGATTTATGACTTGTGATTTTGTGATTTGATTATCACGTATCCGTCATCTTGGATTTCGGTAATTTGGGCGTTCTGTTTGCATGATTTAGTTTTAATGACTGAGTTTCATGGTATTTGCTTACTTGCACCATGGTTGCACTTACTGGGTATTCATCTTTTGTGCAGAGTTATTATTCTTGAGGTATTGATTGTGATTTCATGCCTATTTTATGCCGGTGATTTGATTTACGCTTCCAGCGTAGTTTTCATGTACTTTTAGTGTTTTGATTTGATTTGTGCACGCTGATGCACACGGTTGTGAGATTTTCCATCGCGGTACACTTGATTTTGATTGAGCCACATTATATATCGTCGACTTGACCCTGATATTTATGATTCTTGCACTCCGTGCTTTCGACTGGACTTACGCATGTTCGACGTTTGCTATTGGATTTTGTGATTCCGTGCATGTTGAGTGCGCAGGGTTTAGATTTCATTCGTGCACGATGGATGCACCGATTTGGATTTTCGCGCATGTTAGGCGCATGTTTTGAGATACGATTTTGTTGCACACCCGAAACACTAAATCGAGATTCTTCGTGCATGTCAGATGCACCGGATTTTTGGCTGTCAGGCACACACGTTGCCTATGACAGATGCTTCGGGCACACCCGTTGCACCTAGATGTTGTTTTATGCACCTGTATGGCACATATATGGATTTTGATTTCCGTGCGCACCAGACGCACAGGGTGGTGTTATGTGCATTTTTGGGATTTATTCCTTTTGGAGCAGTACATTTTTATGATATTGGATATTTGTTTTCATACTGAGCAGGACTAGTCAGAGGACAGTACCTGGATATATTTTGCATGCATTCATAGTTCGAAGGGGTTTCCAAAGAACGAGCTATGGTCTCGATATATATATACCTACGTGTCCGATATGACACGAAACGTTTAAAAATGAGGAAACTCTTCTAAATTGCTTTCAAAACGGCGGAACGTACCTATTAAACAAAGGATATATATACGTATATAGCTATTTCTTATGAAAAACGTCCGCCACGGTGCAGTGTTACGCGCATCGCACAGCGACTTAAAAAGATTTGGCATGCATTTTCATCAGCTATTCACATGTATAGATTGGATGTCTACATGTATAGTTCTGATCTATATCATATTGTTTTTGTATTGGATTTGACATTTGTGTCTTTACCATGACTCCGATGATTGCGGGATGCTTGATGGAGTGTTGCTTTTGAGTTATCTGCTCAGTACTCGTGCGCATGCATTGCGCTATGGTACGTTTTATGTATTGCTGATTTCGGAGCCCCGATGACTTAGAATTTGTATAGAAATATTTTAGTATTTGGGGGTTTAAATTTAAATTCAATGACCGAATTTCTTTAAGGGGGTTAGATTGTAACGTTTCCAAAATAATAAAATATTATTTTCGGGAATTTTTATAATTTAATATTATTTTAATAAATATTTTAATATTCTGGTATAATTAAATACAAATAAATGGGGAATTTTTTTGGAAAATTAGGGAAAATTCATAAATAGGGCATTTTTATGGAATTATGCCATTTTAAAGTTTTTAAGATTAGTTAAATGCTAATTTAGTGCTAATCGCGATTAAAAATCGCTAATTGGATTTTTTAGCTTTTTTGTGCAAAAATGTGCACATATCATTTTCCACAGTTGTTACACTTGTATTACATTTCTATTGCCATGGTTGTTCTTTTGGGTTCACTATTGGAGTAAGAAGGAATAGAAAAGGAAAAGAAAAGAAAGAAAATGTAAGTGATGATGAGAGAGAGAGAGTAGGTTGCTTTTGACTTTTGACCCTTTCCTCCATCATTTCCCTTCTCATTTTCTCTCCCCTCTTCAAGAAAGAGCTGTTGCTGCACCTGCTCCCTTTCCCTCTCTCTCCCTCTTCATGAAACCCTAGATCCACAACGAAATCAACCCCAAAACCCCATTCCCACTTCACAAAACTTGCTCACAAGCTCACTAGCTACACATTGAACCTAGCAAGATTGGATTTGGAGGACTTTGAGCAACTCAAGAATTTTCTTGAGTTGCCAAAGGAGGTAATTTCTACACCCTCAAGTAGTATTTCAATTTCCTTGTGCATCAATTCTAGTTTTGTGTCGATATGGGGTCGTTTGGTGGATTTGTGAAACTTTAAGTTAGGGTTTAAGGTAAAACTGAAATCAAAGATGAAATTGAGGATGGTGGTGACCTCAGAACCCCTGGTTTGATGTTATTTTGGACCAAACCTGAAGCTAGAACACAGAATACGGAATTACGGAATCGATATCGGGGAAAACTGTGAATCTGTGATCGTATTTAAGAATCTGCTATCACCCCGAGACGTCAAAAATAAAACTGAGTTGAAAGTGAGATGTGCAGGCACCGTGGAACCACCACACCAAACCCTAGCCCCCAACTCAAATGTACGGCTGCCAATTTATTCCTTCTGACCGCAATTTGCGGCCAGAGCAGGAGGGAACTGTCTCGATTTTTGTGCATGGCCCTATTTCCTCTATTTTTGACCCTGGGTATGTCTAGTTTTGATTGATTCCAGTTAGGGTAAAATCGGGGTTGATTTTCCTATGTTGGTGCATGGTTTACGACTTGTTTTAGCATGAATTTTGGTATTTGGTGATTCGTTTATGTCGGGTGGCGTTTGGATGTCAACGACAAGTGGATATTGAACGTGTTTACATGCGAGACGATAGGTTTTTACCTATGCGAGTAGCGTGTGCTATTTTGGTTTCCGATGCGATTTTCATGTGCTTTAGCGTTGTGATATACTTGAAGGTACCCCACGTGATGTTGATGCAAAGAAGATGAAGATAGCGACATCGACATTGGCACACGAGAAGCAAGGTGAGTAGATTTATATCTACGGGGAGAAGTCGGGTGGATGGCGTATAGCACCCCCGCAGTCCGTGGTGATGTATACGAATACGTATACACACATATATTTATTATGTGTTGTTTAGGATTATTGATGGTAATAATGGTATTATTGATGATAAGGATGTATTGGTTTAGTATAGTGCGAAACCTTAGAGTAGTGGTTGCACCCACACATACACGTACACATATACTTGCATACATTCTTTCATTTATCTGTGCGCATATGGAGGTGTGTATATCTACACATGGGTATGGGACTATGTGTTCATATACGGGATTGAGGATGATACGTGGGATTGAGATGAGTCGATGTGGTTTGATTATGGCCGTGAGATTCGGCGATATGACAGAGTTCGTATTTGAGATGTGATATGATGGTAGTGATACCGGATATGTGATGAGATGAATGGGATATTGACCCGTACCCAGCTATTTGGAAGCCGTACGACGATTTACCGTACGAGCTTTATATTGATGTTAGATCCGCACTCATGACTCAAGGATGTTATGTGATATACTGTATCGTACGTGATGCTATTGAGGCGAGATCACCGACTATATACATATATATATATGTATATCGACTCAGATTTAGGTGGCTTCCATACCCCTCACGATTGACTTGATTGTTGGGTTCGTAGTTCGCATAGTAGGCGTTAGACTAGACCCGAGTCATACCTATTTCAAAACTAACGAATCGGAGATATTTTAAAGATAGGCAAAAGGGTTTATACGGATATTTTCAAATGACGCATCTTTTCTTAAAACACCGTTGCCCTTATTTTACCAAAAGCCCTGATTCGTCTTATTTCAAAAGGCAAGGTTGCATGATATATCTATTGAGGCAGGTTCTCTACTGTTGCGTTGATTATTCGATTCCGCTTGTATTGTTGATATATTTCAGTCATGCTGATAGGACACCAGCACCGTTACCGATGATGCGTATATTCCACATACACTTGTTGCCGGCTCACAGACTTCATCATCGATAATTGCCATGTCACAACACTGTAGTACTGTTGCATTCAGTGTATGTCGCTTACATTTCTTTACTTGTCGCATATATCATGCTTTCTGAATATACGCATTGAGATATGTCGTTTCCATGATATTTCTGGTTTTTGGGAACCGTGGGTGTTTCAAAAAGAGAATATGTAATTGTTTTAAAACCCGGTTACCCTTGATATGATATTTTAGTGCGTCCACCATGTGTTTTCTCGGTGCTGAGAGCGACATGTGAAACCCGATTCGAGAAGGCGGATGAGGCCGATTGCGGGTACATAGTGGACCCGGTATGGTTCCCCGGGGCAAGAAATGTTTTTCGTGGAGTAGACGATGAGCCTGGCAGGATGGCGAGTACCTACCGGTGATTGGTTGGACCTGGCGGTTATCCGAAGGATACTGACCAGAGTCGATAGATGGATATGGGCGTACTGCCGGGGCCGAGGGCCGATACCGCAGACAGAGCCTGTGGGCCGACCCGGACTGACGGAGCCTGATATATGAGGATTTACGTGCCGATGCTGGGCACAGTTTTCATGATGTTTTCGAGTGTCGATGCTGGGCACTCTGGTTCCATGATTTTGACGTGTCGCGATGGATACGGATGGTTTATATCCTCATATTATTCCCATGCACATGCTTTATGATATTTACATGCATGATTGTTATTGTCACTGGGTGACGAGTGGACGGGATCCACATACATGCAGATTTGATTATATTGATCATACCTCACATTTATGATATGCTATTACCTGAGGCACTGGCACGAGCACTTGGCACTACATTCATGCATAGAGATTACCTTGCCAGTTTTGCATGCTTCAGACTTATTCTTATTGAGGTTTATTTATATCTGATTGTATTGACCTAGGATGGGTCATGCATTCGATCTCTGCTTGTAGATATTTTCTATTCACGAGTTGGCAACTTACCCCCGTTGTGCCACAGTTCTTGCAGGTTTTGCCATACAGATTCCATAGCGGCATTTCTGGCACACTGCTTCCTTATGGGTGACTTGCTTGGGTAGGTGGGTTCTTTTGTATCAGAACCGCCATTGTTCATGTATTATTTATTGTATATAGAAATTCCATCAACCAAAATTTGTATATTGTTTCAGACTTAGACAGCAGTATTGTATTATTTCAACCTTAGAGTCGCGCTTGTAGTATTACGGTTTTCTGGCTGTTTTGAGTTTCTTTTTGGGTTTTGATCCTCGCCCTTTGGAGTTGTATATTATTATTGCTTGCGTGGTTGTGACCGTCGATTGACGAAGTGCTAGCTCCCGCTTGGGGATGCCTTTTATCATTTCATATATATTATTATTCTTGTTGTACCCCGTTCGGGGCCAGTTTTTACAATAAAAACTCTGCCGAAATTTTCTGGAAAGGTTACACATTTTAAAAATGCATATTCGGCTTAGTTATTTAAAAACTTTGATTTTCGAAACATGATTTCCATACTTCTTAAAACCAGTTTTCCTTATTTACTCTTTAAATGGTTTTAGATTTCTGGGCTTTTGGCTTACTTTGGTCAGATGGGGTCCTATATACTTCATATGGTTCAAGGGCCAGTCACGTGCTCTTTTGGGTCGTGACAGGCTGTCACAGTTGTGGGGGCTGGGTAACCTATAAGCACATCCTTATGCAGATCCCTAATCGCAGGACTATCGAGACAGGGCATCGATACTCCGGAGTAGACAAGCGTATGCGCTTCTCATCCCAGTGTGGGAGACGGCCTGTCCCACAGCCGTCAGTACTTCGTACTTGAGATAGTAAGCGAGTGCTCGTTAGGTTACGAGTACACTGGACAGGACTCGTCGGGAACTGATGGTTGGTCCTATACCTATTGTCTGTTATCAGTTCCCAGGTGACATGAGTATAGCTTAGTCCACTGACTTGACACTATCACTTCGCCTCGAGTGTGTTCCCACTGTACTTTGATTACTACCTTCCTACGACTCAAAGGAGTCGTGCAAACAGGTAGTTTTTGGGTGCAGTCCCGAACCACTTGGAGGCAGTAACGGTTAGAAAGGATTTGTCTCTCCCGGTATTGGGGGTTGACATCGCGCTGTGTCTAGGAGAGCCATTACACGAGTAGTCCCTGGCCAGGGCAAGTGAGATATACTGGTAGGTTTCCAGTGCTATCTCAGGGTGTTCTGGGCTTCACTCCGATACGACTTGTACCGCTATTAGGGGACTGACGTTTACCGCCCCCTAGGCCCACCATGCGACGTATCAGACGAACAGACCGGACTGTACGGAGATTGTCACATTCAGGCTCAGTAGGAGTTCAGATGGGTTTCACCTCGTCGGTCTTCTTGTCGGCATCTACCTGGGGACCGTTACGCACAGCTAGTGCCGCTTGCGGTCTGTGGTTAAACCCACTGCCAGCGTAGTGTCGAGTCTTTAGAGTCCCACACAGAAAGCTATTCGCCTTTAGGCAAAAAAGTAGAGGTCTCATAGTTTTACGACAGGTCGCATGGTTTTACGAAAGGGTTCGGTCACATCCGTGCACTTGTGCACGTTTAGTGACCGGACTGTTAACACTAGCAGGCTTTGGTTTAAGCCAGATCCTAGTGTACATTTTGGGATTGGTTTTAACTCATTTGTATTCATGTTCCTCGGAACGCGGATGCGGGTGTGTATGCACAGTTGACAGAGAGACAGAGGCAGAGGATTCTCATTGGGGTTGTTGACTGTTGACTGTTGACTGTTGACTTTCTGCTAAACCCTAATGAGAATAAGAAATATAATTAACAATAATATTAATTAAGTATTATAGTGACATGGTTGTTGAGGGGTTGACTTTGTTGACTTGTTGACTTTGTTGACCGGTTGACTAGGTTGGACTAGTTGACCATCATCATGACAATGGCTATCATTTCATGGCAAAGACTTTTGCTTGCTTGATTGTTTTTGCAAAATGAGTCATGCAATGATATAGCCATTTTGACTTGAACCATCACATAATATTTGATTACTATTTTTTTTTATGATGGTTTTGGATTATTGGAGCTTGGATGGCAAAAGAGTTACTCATTCTCTCATTTCATTTCTCTCTCTTGCTTGAGCTCTCCCTCTTGCTCTCTCTCTAGCTCAAGGCAATACCCTCTCATGAGTTGAGAAACATTGCCTTAGAGATAAAAGAAAACCCAAATCACTTCTCTACTCTTCCTAGTTCATAAGGTTTAGCAAACCAAGTGTTCTAGTTTCTTCAAGTTCGAAGAAGAAGCCAAAGGTAGAAATTTCAGGTGGATCCATTTTCGGCGCAAGGAGACGACGAGGTGAGGCCGATCCGTACACCGGAAAGAGTTGAAGAAGAAGGAGTTCAAGAAAGGTATAGCCCCTTAACCAAGTAAGTAAAACTCTAGCTAGGTTGTTAGTTAGTTGTTTAATAAAGATCCGTATTTTGAGTCCATGTTACTACCTCTTGAAAAACTGTTTTTCATCATTTCCGCAAGCCCGTAAGCACCGGGAGAGGTAACGTGGACTTACAGTGGTATCAGAGCCTAGTTAAACACTATCCAACATGTTAGCAAAGTAACTAGAAATTCAATCGGAGAAAAAGTCGCGAAATACGCCCGAAATGCCTACTTTCTGCCGAATTTTTTTCTGTTCCAATAAATGATAAATCTTATCTTAAAATTCGGCTCAGGGTTTTTAGAAGCAACTGTAGAAAAATGGTCCACTGAACCGATCAACACGCCGTGGAACCGCGGCCGAGTTGACTCGGCCATGGGCGATTTTTCTCACAGTTTGTTCAGTGGGGTATTTTGGGATTTTTACAATATGATTTTTCTGCCCAGATTTTCCAGAAAGCAATATTTGTTTTTGGGGCTTAAAAATCCGTATTGATCGAACTTCTAAAGACTAAAGCTAATGGGTTTATATCTGTGATGTGATATATGTATTGAACGTCCGCTAATCGCTATACGTCGATTAGTGGGGGTTATACATATCTGTGATCTGTAATGTTGATGGAATATGTATATGAATTCATTGGATTGTCGCGGATGAATAGCCGGGAGGGGTTGTGAGATGAGAGTTTTCTTTTATCTTTCAATTCATGTAATATGTAAATTGATGTAATATTATTTGTATGGCCGCACAACCGGGTCGGGGTTGTAGCCGTCATTGTATAATTTCTTTTTATTGTTTTTGCTCCTAGGATAGACCCAAGGTGGGGTGCACAAACTACCGGGTATCTCGAAGTGCCGAGTGACCTACTCACGTCGTTGAGGGAGGTTTCTCCGCTTCGGATATTTGGCGGGTAGTTTGCCGCACCCGTAGGGGTCTAGGGTGGGGTATTGGCTATTCATCGCGACCGTGTAATCCGCTTTTCGTTACAGGCTCGTACGAATTGCGGATTCCTAGTATATCCAATGTGTTCATCTGTGATCTGAAATGGCTATCATTGCAATATATCTATATATGATATTATTTAGGCGTTGCTTATGTTTTGCAGCCGCGCTAGTCCAGCCCCCGCTCTGTCGTTAGTTAAGTAACCTAACGGGTAATGACGGGGCCCCGTGGCGAATGCGGATGGCATAAGCGTACGTCATATTTTGGTTGTTTTCTACAATGGTAGAATTAAATGATGGGACGCATTAGAATTAATGCAAGAAAAATAAACCAAGTAAAAGTCGTTGGAACATGATTGTTAGATTTTCCCGTTGTGTAGTATGAATCAATTCAAAAGGTCCCTAAAACGGCAACATTTGATTGAAACTGTTTCTTATGTCGGTATTCAAAAAATTTATAAAGAACTTCACAACCAAAAAAAATATTTTGACCGCAATCAAACTACGGTGTCAATTGTAGTTCATGAATGAGTGCGGATCGTCCACAGGGATTGCACGATTCGTTGTACTGATATGCTTGAATTGAAAAGTTAAGCTAAGATAAACGAAAACATGATTCAAGAGTATTGATTTTCAAGTGTCACTATTCTATTCAAGAATCAAGAAAAAGATAAACAATCAAGAATCGGTGTATCGATGATATTTCCAATCAACAATCAAGAATCTAAAAGAGGCTCGTAGGAATCGATAGGATCAATAGACGTGATGTAATCTAAAGATATCGTGTTCTTGTCCTTCGAAGGATTGATACTAGATCGATGATCATCGACGAGAGTTAGGGCTTTCTTGATGAAACTAGGATTCATCTTTTAACTCTTGTTCTTTCGTCGATATCATTCCTTTTCTAGCCTCTACCAAATTCAAGAAACGATCGTAACTCCCCAATTTCGATCGATGTTAATCAAGAAAGCATCGAAACAAAATGGGTCGTCGTTTCTTGAACTTGCTAGGGTTTACAAAACTAGTAGGACTCAAGAATCGATTAAAGCTATGTTACATCATCATTCTATAGACCGTCTCGACTCCTCGACGAGCGGAGTTTTATTCACAAATCACCACACAGAAAAGATTCACAAATTGTAAAGATATCATGATGCAGAATTCAAAGAAAACAAGATAAAAGAATATCACCTTTATTTATCTCAACAATTTTGATTACATTCGCTTCAAGAACTACAAGAGGAAGAATCTAAATCGTTGATCGGGCGTCGCTCGGCTTCGTGAGTCGTGGATCGGCTCGGATCGCTTGCTCCGTTGAAGATCGGCTCCGCTCCTAAAAGTTGTAAGCCTTCTTACTTAATGGGTACTCGGGATCTTGATCTTTAATTGGAATTAAGATTAGGGTTTCCCACAAGCCCTCTCACTAGACTTGAGGAGGAAGGAGATGAAGAAGGAGATTGGCTAAAAAACTATAAAATGGGTTGATTCTATCTATCTCCACACTATGATGATTATTATTTCACCCTAGGTCTAGGCTTCTATTTATAGACTTCCCCAAACCCTAGGTTTAGGTTTGAAATGGTAGTTCCCTCCAAAAGTTTGTTGAGAGAGTTTGTTAGACTTAGCTTAGGGTTTGAGCTAGGGTTTAGGGGGAAAGTTCTAGAATGATAGGCTAGTTTAGTGTAGATCAAAGTGTTTGCTGATCTGGTAGAAATCCCTGGAGTCTTCTGGAAGTTGGAGTGCATTTCTGAACTGTAGCCACTGATGTAGGAGTTTTGGTGCAAATTTGGGAGGCTAACTCCATGGACCCACCGCGGATCCGCGGCATTAGCAAGCCATTGCCGCGGATCCGCGGCTCTTTAATGAGCTTGGACTTTGGATCTTCTGGTGTGGTCTTGGACTGCTGTTTAGGGCTTTGTCTGATATGCTGAATTGTGATTGCTCCTTTGGATTGATACCAGATCTGAAATTAGTGAGTTGACGTATCTTTTGAGCGGTGTAATGTTCGAGCAAACTTTCCTTTTCCTGCACAGACTTCGAAACACGGGTTGCGACATATAGAAATATTGCGATGCCATGCAATGCAGTCAATTTCCCTAGAAATGCTGGTTTTATGGTTTAATACATGTAATCTTATAATCTGTGATAGATTTGCTAATATGTGAAATACGGATACCGAACACTTCTATATGAATGCAAATGATGAGGAAATTGCCGGCTAAAATATGCAATATTTTCGACTGATCAAATACCCCCAAACTTAATTTCGATCGTCTCGAGCGAATGTTTTTTTTAAAAAGAGAAGGAGAAAATAAAGAAAGAGAAAAACTAACTAGCACACTTTCGTAGGCAACACGATTGCACTGAGCACGTGCAACAAGCCTTTAAACCTCTAGGTGTCCCTAGTAGGAGGAGTGTTGTCTCCTGAGGGTTTTCAGCGGATTGCACCCACAAAATCCAATAATAAAAGCAAGATCATGAATATTACATTTAAAGAAGAGAATCGTAAAAGAAAAGCTTTGAAAATTAGGGTTTCCAACTAAGCTAGCTTTTCGGTTGTCATGAGCCCTATGTTAATGGTCATGAAAAGATGTTAGAAATCACGTCCTCCCTCAATAAAACATCGTCTTATTCTTCATTCCTATCTGTATTCCAAAAATCGATCATATCACCCTGCGTGTGTGTAAAGACATCCCTACACCCGGAGAATTCAATTCAAGCTATCATACTCTTGCCCATCAGCCTCAGTACTTTTTAATTAATGAATATTTAAATGAGATTGCTCACAAACTTTCATGCGAGCGTTAATACTTCTTGAGGTACTAACCGACCGATTACTCATGTGCTTGCTTACTTGGTGTATTTTCCTCGTCTTGCACCACATCAGGCATAGCAGTGACTCCCAGACCAGTTGGTCTTAGGGCACTAGGTGAAGAAGCACCCTCGCTATACATTTTTTATTGCCCTTGGTGATAACAAAACCAGTGTCCATTTTTCTCACCACTTTATATTTTTTTATTCATATTTTTTTTTATTTCCTTCATACATCGGCTTAAAGGCAAGAGCATTTCAAGGTATCCTCTACTATCCCAGGCTTTAAGACGTATGTAAGTGCGAATAGCAGGGTATCAACGTTCAAAATGTTTGGCTTCCAGAATAGAAACTATTTTTCAGACTTAGTTTTATCCTCAGATTAGTGACGTCTTTCATCTTACTAACCCTTGGGACAACGGCTCATAACTACTTATTACTAGTTCGTATAAGAAAAGTTCTAATTTTCTTAGTTTTCTAAAATTTTTCCAATCTCATGGATGTAATTTTTCACTATCTAAACTTTCATTATCTTATTTATATACAAAAAAGTGTAAATATTAAAATTATTTTTATATTTGAAAATTTTTAAATTTTTATGGGTTTTGAAAATTTTTCAATTTTTATAGATTTTTAAAAGAAATGTTTTGTGCTTATGCAGATGATATGCAAATGATGCAAAAAATAAGCACAAACCTCCCCCAAACTTGTTTTCAACAGTGTCCTCACTGTTGCCGACAGCTATCTACAAAACCTGTAAGTCTGGGAGGGATTATTAGTGGGGGTAAAATATATAAGTGAAGAACTTCCCCCAAACTTATCTTTCACTCACCTTCATTCAAAAAATATGCAATGATATACAGGATATGAAGGTGAGACGGAGGAATTTTAATCTAAATAAACTGGCTCTTGTAAGAACAAGAGCTCCTCCGTGGGGTCAGTGGAATAATACGGCTTTAATCTATGTCCATTTACTTTGAAAACAGTGCCGTTTTTAACATTTTCAACTTCTACAGCACCGTGCGGGTCTACAGACCGCACAACAAAAGGTCCCTTCCATCGAGATCGGAGCTTACCCGCATGAAGGTGTAATCGTGAATCATAAAGAAGGACTTGTTGACCAGGTAAAAATGTTTTCCTTAAAATGCTTTTATCGTGAAAAACCTTAGTCCTATTCTTTGTGATTACAGCATTATCATAAGCTTCATCGCGGAGTTCGCTTAGCTCGTTAAGTTGCAGTTTCCGAAAGTTGCAAGCAAGGTTTAGATCAAAATTTATTTCTTTTATATAGCCCACAATGCTTTATGCTCTATCTCGACAGGTAAATGACATGCTTTTCCAAACACTATCCTATATGGAGACATTCCTAGGTCGGTTTTATATGCAGTTCTGAATGCCCAAAGAGCATCCGTCAGTTTGGTCGACAAGTCTTTTCTATTCTTAGCAACAGTCTTCTCCAGGATAAGTTTGATTTGTCTGTTTGAGATTTCAGCCTGCCCGCTTGTTTGGGAATGATAGGGTGTAGAAAGTCGGTGGTTGATTGAGTATTTTCGCATCAGAGTCTCGAAAGATCTGTTGCAGAAATGTGTCCCATTATCGCTAATGATAGCGCGTGGGTGTCCAAATCGCGAAAAGATATTCTCTTTTAAGAACTTAATGACAACTTTCTTGTCATTAGTGCGACATGGAATGGCTTCTACCCACTTGGAGACATAATCAACTGCCAGCAAAATGTACAAATTCCCAAAGGAGTTGGGAAAAGGACCCATAAAATCAATGCCCCAAACATCGAATATTTCAACAATCAAGATGGGTTGCTGAGGCATTTCATTCCTCTGGGATATTCTACCCGTATACTGACATTGTGTACAGGTTTTGCAATGTTCAAATGCGTCCTTGAATAAGGTCGGCCAATAAAATCCACATTGCAAAACCTTTTCCGCTGTCTTTCTAGGACCAAAGTGACCCCCACAGGCCTGATCATGACAAAAAGAAAAAACACTCTTGAACTCTTCATTCGGGACACACCGGCGAATGATCTGATCAGGACAATATTTAAACAAATAGGGCTCGTCCCAGTAAAAGTGTTTTACTTGGGAAAGAAAACGATATTTGTCCTGTTTTGACCAATCGCTCGGTATTAGTCCCGTGGCATGATAGTTCACAATATCCCTGAACCATGGTTCAGCTGATATGCTCAAGAGTTGTTCGTCAGGGAACGAGTCATTAATCGGCAGGATCACAGGGGAAGAAATGATGCGTGAAAGGTGGTCAGCTACTACGTTTTCACATCCTTTCTTATCTTTGATAACAAGATCAAATTCTTGTAACAGTAGGATCCAACGTATTAGTCGACCTTTTGCATCTTTCTTCGCCAGAAGATGTTTTAAAGCGGAATGGTCAGTATACACAACTATAGGTGAGCCAATTAAGTAAGGCCTGAATTTTTCTAATGCAAATACAACCGCTAATAGTTCTTTCTCTGTGGTTGTATAATTGATTTGCGCATCATTCAGGGTCTTACTTGGATAGTATATCACGTGTGGCATCTTTTCGATGTGCTGTCCTAGGACTGCACCTACTGCAAAATCAGATGCGTCACACATCAGCTCAAAGGGGTAGTCCCAGTTTGGTGATGATAAAACGGGGGCTGAAGTGAGTGAGTGTTTAAGTGAGTCGAAAGCTGTCTCGCAATCCGAGTCAAAATGGAAGGTCGTATCCTTGGCCAGGAGAAGAGTTAAAGGTCTAGCAATTTTGCTAAAGTCCTTAATGAATCTCCTATAAAAGCCCGCATGGCCAAGGAAAGAGCGAATATGTTTGACGCTTTTGGGATGAGGGAGGTTTTGAATGACATCTACTTTAGCTCTGTCAACCTCAATGGCTTTCTGTGAAATGACATGTCCAAGGACTATTCCTTCTTGGACCATAAAATGGCATTTTTCCCAGTTTAATGTCAAGTTCTTCTTTTTGCAACGAGTAAGAACAGCGTCAAGATTCGCTAGGCAATCTGAAAAAGAGTCTCCAAAAATCGAGAAGTCGTCCATTAAGATCTCCAAAAAATTCTCTACCATATCCGAGAATATCCCCATCATACACCGCTGAAAGGTAGCGGGAGCATTGCATAACCCAAAGGGCATGCGACTGTAAGCAAAGGTACCAAAAGGACAAGTAAAAGTGGTTTTATCTTGATCCTTTTTGGCGATGGGGACCTGATTGTAGCCTGAGTATCCGTCCATAAAACAATAATATTCTCGTCCTGCTAAGCGTTCCAGCATTTGATCAATAAATGGTAGAGGAAAATGGTCTTTCCTCGTGGCAGCGTTGAGTTTTCTATAATCGATGCATACACGCCACCCAGTTAGGGCGCGTGTCTGAATCAACTCATTCGCCTCATTTGTGATAACTGTGATGCCGGATTTCTTAGGAACGACATGTATAGGACTCACCCACTGGCTATCGGAGATGGGGTATATAATACCATTATCTATGTATATGATGTTCAACTATCAAGGGACTAATCCCTTTGATGTCCGCCATACTCCAACCAAACGCCTCTTTGTTAGATCTCAATATCGATAAAAGGGCATTCTCTTGCTCTGATGCAAGAGAAGCGGATATGATAACCGGTAAAGACTCATTCTCACCTAGATATGCATATTTCAGGTGAGAAGGTAAAATTTTAAGATCTAACTCAGGCGGAGAAATGATAGAAGGAGGGATCATTGAGTGATTTTTGGATCTACAAAGAAGCTCAGAGCCTGTGAAAGATACAGACTCGGGTGGAGAAAATTCAGAAGTGCAGGACTCAAGTGTAGAGAAAGTGTCCTCACTAAGATCATGTGTGAAATCAAACAGAGATGTGGTAATGTCATCGAGATCAGTAAAGCAAAGATCCTCAGCTCCACAACTATCGGGAGCGATCTCATGGACAGAGCACACATCTAAAATTTGAGCAGAGGGTTCTGATGGCTGACTTCCAACTTTGTAGATATTTAGTTCAATGGTCATATTTCCAAATGATAAATTCATTGAACCATTTCTAAAGTTTATAACAGCGTTGGAAGTGGCAAGGAAAGGACGACCCAGAATCACCGGAATTTGGCCCCGGGGGTTTGCTACAGGATGTGTGTCGAGCACAATGAAGTCTACAGGGAAAACAAATTCCCCGGCCTTTATCAACACATCCTCTAATTCACCCCTTGGTTTGGTGATAGATCGGTCTGCCATCTGGAGAGTGCAGTGAGCAGGTTTTAGCTCTCCAATCCCTAATTGCTCATAGACAGAATAAGGGAGCAGGTTAACACTTGCGCCAAGGTCTAAAATAGCACGATTTATGTTTTTACCCCCAATCGAAATCGATATTGTAGGACAACCTGGGTCCTTTCTTTTCTTTGGTAGCTGGGGAATAAAAGCAGTGCTGATATTATTAAACAAGAAGACCTTCTTCGGCACTTGAGTCTTCCTCTTCCTAGTGCACAAGTCCTTAAGAATTTTCGCATAAGCGGGGACTTGCTGAATAGCATCTAGGAGAGGGATATTGATGTTAACCTGTTTGAACATTTCTAAAATTTTCTCCATATGAGGACTCGTTCTATTAGCCCTTAACCGGTTCGGGTAAGGAGCTTTCTCAATAAGCGCAGGGTCCATCACAGGAGAAGGAAGAGGGGGTAGACGCGGTCCCAAAAGAGGTGTGGGGACCGTCTGTGGAGAACTATAAGGGTTGGGAGAAGGTGTCGAGCCTAGTGGGAAATGGAGAATAGGCCCGCGAGAAAGTGGTGTGGTAGAAGAAGAAGGATCAGAAGGAGAAGTGTGTGTGTGTGGAAAGGTCTCAGCCGGGGTGTTGATATGATTTTCAGTATCATCAATACCTTTCCCAACATGACTGTTCAGCACTCTTCCCGATCTCAACGTTGTGACGGCATTTACATTGTAATGCCCAGGATTCTGTAGGGGTTGAGAGGGAAGTTTCCCTTTTTCTCTCGCACTCTTTTCGGCTTTTAGGCGTGCGATTTCAGCTTCCATCGATTTGATACTCTCAGCTTGGGACGCTGAGTTTTTCTTTATCTCACTGACGGAAGATCTAACCTCAGTCGAAACCTCTATGAAATTTGACAAAAGTGATTTCATGGTTTGAGTGAATTGAGAGAACTCGTCAGAACAGGACTGCATAGGATTAGACTGTGCAGGAGTGTTGTCCTGGTTTTGGAAATTTGTGACTGATAGGGGTGCTGAGTGAGTTGAAGGGGTTGCTGTTGTGGTGGAGGAAGAACCCTTTGAAATTGATTTGTGTTTGGAACCGTGTTTTGAGATTGGTTTTGGTTCCAAGCAAAATTCGGGTGATTCCTCCAACCCTGATTGTACGTAGATGAATATGGATCGTTTCGAGGTCTTTGAAATGCGGCATTAGAATGCTCGTGACCTTGAAACGCAGAGTTTAATGGACATTCTTCCGTTAAATGAGACGGATCAGAACAGCACCCACAAACAGTTTTGGGGAGTGACACTGGGTTTAGGGAGGCTGCTGCAAATTTGTGTTCCAGAGCGTCGAGCTTCTTTTGCATTGCTGCCATTTCAGCTCGAACACCTATGGACACATCTATTTGGTATACGCCACCCCTATTCAATGGTTGGGTTCCACTTTCCCACTGTAGTGATTTTTCAGCGAACTCTTCTAAGTACCTCCAAGCTTCCCCATCATCCTTAGTCATAAATGTACCTTGACACATGTTTTCAAGGCTCTGTTTAGTGTCAGGGTTACTGCCCTCATATATGATTCGGCAAAGCTCCCATCTCGGGATGCCGTGATGAGGACATTGAACCAATAGATCCTTGAAACGTTCAAAGTATTTAGAGAATGGTTCAGCAGGGAGCTGGGCAAATTGGTTCAGTTCGAGGTCCCATCAGAGATCCAGGTCCCATCAGAGATCCAGGTCCCATCAGAGATCCAGGCACATCTTAAGGCGGTATCACCTGATCAGGGAGATCATAGATCGCCAGGAGATCGAGGTTCGGAGAGTCTCTTCAGAAGATAACACTGCAGATCCATTCACCAAGGCCTTGCCCCAGACTCAGTTCGAGCGGCTGATCGAGATGATAGGTCTTCGATACGCCAGTACATGGCCTTAGTGCAAGTGGGAGATTGTTAGTGTATATGCCCTAGAGGCCATTACTGTATCATACTGGTTTGTATATTACTTAATGGATGCTTGGGATATTCACCTTGTATATACAATCTTGCTCAAAATAGTAGTATGCTACTTGGTTTGTTTCTACTTCAATGTGTACATGTGTTTATTTTTGTATATCGCCTATACACATTAGTAGAGCCCTTAGGATCTTTGCTTGATTACCAGCGATGTGATGGCCGTCACACTAGTGGGGCTGGGTAATCTATAAGCACATCCTTATGCAGGTCCCTGGTCGCAGGACTATCGAGACAGGGCATCGATACTCCGGAGTAGACCAGCGCATGCGCTTCTCATCCCAGTATGGGAGACGGTCTGTCCCACAGCCGTCAGTACGTCGTACTTGAGATAGTATGTGGGTGCTCGTTAGGTTACGGGTACACTGGACAGGACTCGTCGGGAACTAACTAGTTGGTATTATACCTATCGTCAGTTATCAGTTCCCAGGTGACATGATTACAGCTTAGTCCGCTGACTTGACACTGTCACTTCGCCTTGAGTGTGTTCCCACTGTACTTTGATCACTACCCTACCACGGCTCAAAGGAGTCGTACAAACAGGTAGTGGTTGGGTGCAGTCCCGAAACACTTGGAGGCAGTGACGGTTAGACAGGATTCGTCTCTCCCGGTATTAGGGGTTGACATCGCGCTGTGTCTAGGAGAGCCATTACACGAGTAGTCCCTGGCCAGGGCAAACGAGATATACTGGTAGGTTTCCAGTGTTATCTCAGGGTGTTTTGGGCTTCGCTCTGGCATGACTTGTACCGCTATTGGGGGACTGACGTTTACCACCCCCTAGGCCCGCCATGCGATGTATCAGACGAACAGACCGGACTGTACGGAGAATGTCACACTCAGGCTCAGTAGGAGTTCAGATGGGTTTCGCCTCGTCGGTCTTCTTGTCGGCATTACCTGGGGACCGTTACGCACAGCTAGTGCCGCTTGCGGTCTGTGGTTAAACCCACTGCCAGCGTAGTGTCGAATCTTTAGAGTCCCACACAGAAAGCTTTTCGCCTTCAGGCAAAAGAGTAGAGGTCGCATGGTATTGCGACAGGTCGCATGGTTTTGCGACAGGGTTCGGTCACATCCGTGCACTTGTGCACGTACAGTGTCCGGACAGTTTACACTAGCGGGCTTTGGTTTAAGCCAGATCCTAGTGTACCTTATGGGATTGGATTTATCCAGTTTGCATTCGTGTTCCTCGGAACGCGGATGCGGGTGTGTATGCACAGTTGACAGGGAGACAGAGGCAGTGGATTCTCATTAGGGTTGTTGACAGTTGACCGTTGACTATTGACCTTTTGATCAACCCTAATGAGAATTTGATATGTGATTAACTATCATATTAATTAAGTATTATGGTGACATGGTTGTTGACTTTTGTTGACTTTGTTGACTTGTTGACTTTTGTTGACTTGTTGACTTTGTTGACCGGTTGACTAGGCTTGACTAGTTGACCATCATGATAACCATAGCCATCATTTCATGGCAAAGACTTTTGTTTACTTGCTCATTTGTGTAAAATGAGTGCATGAAATGATATGGTTATGGTTGCTTCAACCATCACATAAGACTTTTTTTGATATGATGAGTTATGATCACTTTGGATTATGAGAGGGTGAAAGACAAAAGAGAGCCTCATTCTTTCTTGCTCATTCTCTCTCTTGTTCTTGAGCTCTCCTTTTGCTCTCACCCTCAACCTCTTGCTCCCTCTCTTGATCCTATGGTTCTATTGTCTCATGAGTTGAGAATCAAGAACCATAGATAAAATCCCATTCTAATTCTTCTCTACTCATTCTAGTTCACTAGGTTTAGCAAACCAAGTGAATTAGTTTCTTCAAAGAACGAAGAAGGAGCTAAAGGTTGGAGCTTTCAGGTGGATCTATCTTCGGCGTACGGAGACGACGAGAAGAAGCCAATCGGACCACCATCGGAGTTTGAAGACGAAGGAGTTCAAGACAAGCAAGGTATAACCCCCTAACCGAGTAGCTAGAAACTCATAGTTAGGATGTTAGATAGATGTTTAACCAAGATCCGGGTTTTAGGTCCATGTTACCACCTCCGTAAAAATCGTTTTTTACCCTATTCCGCATTCCCGAAAGTACCGGGAGAGGTAGCATGGACTTACAGTGGTATCAGAGCCTAGTTAAACTCTATCTAACAAGTTAGCAAGTAACTAGAAGATCGATCAAAGAAAAGTCCCGAAATCGAACCCCAAGTTTTTCAAGTTTCTGTCGATTTTTTTACTGTTCAAAAGTTGATTATTTTAACACCTAAAATCGGCTCAAGGTTTTTTATTGCCACTGTAGAAAAATCACCAATTGATTCCCCTAAACGACCGCGGAAACGTGGCAATAGCTTGCTATTGCCGCGCTTCCGCGGCCTCCTTGGCGCCTCTCTGGTGTTTCTTTGCTACAGTGTGCATCTGGGGGTATTTTGGGAATTTTGGTACATGTATTTTCAACCCAGATTTTCCAGAACGAAAATTTTATTTTGGGGTCCTGAAAATCCGTATTTTTGATCGAACTTCTAAAAGACTTTAGCTAACGGGTTTTTCTGTAATGTGATATTTGTATTGAACGTCTACTAATCGCTATATGTCGATTAGTGGGGGTTATACAAATCTGTGATCTGTAATGTTGCTGGAATGTGTATATGAATATGTTGGATTGTCGCGGGTGAATAGCCGGGTGTTGTGAGACGAGAGTTTTCTTTTCTTTCAATTCATGTAAATTTGTAAATTGATGTAATAATTATTTGTATGGCCGCACAACCGGGTCCGGGTTGTAGCCGTCATTGTATAATTTCTTTTTACTGTTTTTGCTCCTAGGATAGACCCATGGAGGGGGTGCACAAACTACCGGGTATGCCGAAGTGTCGAGTGGCCTACTCATGGAGATGAGGGAGGTTACTACGCTTCGGGTACTTGGCGGGTAGTTTGCCGCACCCGTAGGGGTCTTGGGTGGGGTTTTGGCTATTCACCGCGACCGTGTAATTTGTCTTTCGTTACAGGCTCGTGCGAATTACAGATTCCTAGTATATCCAATGTATTCATCTGTGATCTGAAATGTTTATCATTGCAGTATATCTATATATGATATTATTTAGGAGTTGCTTATGTTTTACAGACGCGCTAGCCCAGCCCCCGCTCTGTCGTTAGTTAAGTAACCTAACGGGTAATGACGGGGCCCCGTGGCGAATGCGAATGGCATAAGCGTATGTCATATTTTGGTTGTTTTCTGCAATGGTAGGATTAAATGATGGGACGCATTAAAAGAACTAATGCAAGAATATCACGCATTAAAAGAACTAATGCAAGATAATAAACCAAGTTAAAGTCGTTGGAACACTTTCGAAAAACCACTCGGTTCTTTTCAAAACCAACTTTTAAATGCGGAGCTTGAGCCACTCCTTTTAAAAGCTATCTCGTTCCATCGACCAAATCAAGTTCACTACGTTCACGGTTTTGCTAAAACCATCCGTAGCCCTCCGTCGTTTCACATGAATAGTCAATAGTATTCAAGCTGTGTTTGTTGGCCAAAGTCAAGGCACAGTGATTGGTAGCTATTGGGTATTCATGTGCAGCATAGATAGATGCGTTGGTTTGGAACAGTCGTACTGCCTTGTTGGCCAAAGTCAAGGGTAGGTGCGGGTGGATTCAAATTAACCTGGAGAACGACGGGCAGAACTTGACATGTGACTTATGATTTGTTGGCCAAAGTCAAGGTCATAAGAGCATGGGGCAAAAATCCACATCGGGAGTTTCATAAGTACTGAAACTTGCTAGATTTGCATACCATTTGGAGTGTGATGATTCTGGTAGGATTCCTTCAGTTTCGTCACGCAATGATATTTGGATCCCGATCCTACTGTGAGTATATGCTACTCCTCGGGAAATTTCTCACTAAACGATCAATGCTATAAACCTAGCAGGTGCCTAGAAAGGTGTTAGCGGGGCTACGCCCCCAGGGAAAAGAGGTTATTTAATTAAGGAACTTCGCGAAAGCGTTGGAAAACCTCCCTCGAAGTACCGACACCGGCCTGGCTGAACGGTTAAGCAAGTATTGTGCGGTGGGATTGATCCCGGCTAATTCTTCCTTTATGGTTTGAGGAGGGATTCGAGAAACAGTGGGAGCCATCCTGTTTAGACAAACTAAAAACCACTCTAAACTTGCAAGAGCATCATGCTGAGTGTTTCTTCTTCTCTCTCCTAATTGCAGCGACCAAATCGACTTGACTGGACTTAAGTTACTCCTAGATAAAAACAAACTGACAGGGCCAAACTACAAAGATTGGCTCAGGAATGTCAAGATAGCAATCACTTACGACAAGCTGGGGTATCTTCTTACCACCAAAGCTCCCCCTGTCCCTGGTCCAACTTCCAGCGTCGCGGATAAGGAAATCCGCAAGACTTGGGAGATTGATAGCGCGAAGGCCAAATGCCTCCTGCTTGCCTCGATGGACAACGAACATCAGAGGAGGCACGAGAATATGGACATGGAGTCCATATTGCTTCATACAAAAGAACTGAATGGAGAGCAATCTCGTATCGCAAGATACGAAGCGTCGAAAAAGTTATTTTCGACAAGAATGGCCGTCGGATCATCAGTAGCCGAGCACGTGCTAAAGATGATCGGCTACATTGAGGAGCTCGCTGACCTAGGGATCACATTGGAGAGTGAGCTATATACGGATATAGTTCTCCAGTCCCTTCCTTCCACTTACGCCCAGTTTATACTGAACTTCAACTTACAAGAAAAGGAGGTTGAACTTTCAGAGCTCCTCAACATGCTGAGGAGCGCAGAGGGCACCCTACAGAAAGGTAGGGAAACATCCACTTTGTTTGTAGGAGGATCATCTTCTTCTAGGTCCAAGGCGAAATCCAAGGGAAAGAAGAAGAAAGCCCCCGCCAAACCAAGGGGCGGTGTTAGTAAAGTGGATACGAAGGGAAAAGGTAAAGCAACAAAGATAGCGGGGAAGCTTGTGGATAAGGAAGAATGCTTCTATTTTCATAAGAAAGGACACTCGAAGAATGATTGCAGGGCCTGGAAGGCCAGAACACAGGAATTGAAGCAGGTTGCAGCTTCAGCTTCAGGTGTGTATGTTATTGAAAACTGTCTTTCAATAAACTCTACTTCCTGGGTATTGGATACCGGATCAGGATCTCATATCTGTAATTCTTTGCAGGCGTTGAGAAACCGTAGGGTTTTGAAGGCAGGTGACATGACCCTCAGAGTTGCGAACGGAGCTAGCATGGATGCTAAAGCCGTGGGGGACTATCACCTGGGAATGTCAGATGGACATGTTTTGGTTTTGCGTAATTGCTTTTTTGTACCCAACGCAACTTGTAATATCATTTCTGTATCTTTAGTTTCTAAAGAAGGTTATGAATTTGCGTTTGTAAGTAATGTTGTAAACATTCACCTTAATCAAGTTTTGATTGGGTCAGGTACATTGAGTAATGGTATATACGTGTTAAACCAACCATAGATTTTCAACGTCCAGAATACACACAAAAGAAAGTCTCCAGAAATAAATCAGACTTTCTTATGGCATTGTAGATTGGGTCACATCAATGAGAGAAGGTTGACTAAGTTACATACAGAAGGATATTTGAATGCGTTCGAATATCAATCGTATGCCACTTGTCAATCTTGTCTCAAAGGAAAGATGACAAAGACTCCGTTTACTGGACATGGAGTAAGAGCGAGCGAGCTCTTGGGACTCGTACACAGTGACGTGTGCGGTCCAATGTCTACACATGCACGAAGCGGACATTCTTACTTCATTACTTTTACGGATGACTTCTCAAGGTACGGTTATGTCTTCTTAATGAAACATAAGTCCGAGGCCTTTGGAAAATTCCAGGAGTATAAGAATGAAGTAGAGAAACAGACCGGCAAAAGTATTAAGATTCTAAGATCGGATCGAGGTGGAGAATACTTAGGTGCCGAGTTCCTGGACTATTTAAAAGAGAACGGAATTCTCTCTCAGCTTACTCCTCCATACACCCCGCAACATAATGGTGTATCGGAGAGACGGAACCGCACCCTATTGGATATGGTGCGGTCCATGATGAGTAACGCTGAGTTACCGCGATCATTCTGGGGATATGCGCTAGAATCAGCAGCATACCTATTGAACCGAGTTCCTACTAAGACCGTGCCTACTACACCATATGAGATGTGGTGTGGGAAGAGACCCTATCTTAAGCACATTAAGACATGGGGATGTCCAGCTTTTGTCAAAAAGCAGCATGCGGACAAGCTCGAGGCACGCTCAGTAAAGTGCAAGTTTATGGGATATCCAAAGAATTCCAAAGGATAATTCTTCTACTGTGAAGAGGAACAAAAAGTCCTTGTTTCTCGTCATGCCTACTTCTTGGAAACTGAGTTTTTGGAAAACCAGATAAGTGGGAGCACAATAGAACTGGAAGAAGTTCCAGAACCACAGACTGTTACTGAAAGCTTAGTGGAACCAGAGGGTTCAACAGAACAGGACATTCCTACGCCGCTCCGCAGGAGTAGTAGGCAGTCTCATCCGCCCGAGAGATACTGCGGTTTTCTCATAGACGGGGATAGAGAGGATTGCATCATAGATTATGATGAGCCTACTAGCTTCCAGCAGGCCGTTCAGAGCATTGACTCAGTGAAATGGCTGGATGCAATGCGGACCGAAATGGAGTCCATGTACACCAACAAGGTATGGACGTTGGACATTGCTCCAGACGGGGTAAAACCCGTAGGATGCAAGTGGATCTTCAAAAGGAAGATTGGTGTAGATGGACAGGTTGAGACCTATAAAGCTAGGCTGGTAGCAAAGGGTTTTCGTCAAAGACCTGGCTTGGACTATGACGAAACCTTTTCTCCAGTAGCCATGCTGAAATCCATTCGGATCCTTCTTGCCATTGCTGCCTTCCACGATTATGAGATCTGGCAAATGGACGTAAAGACAGCTTTTCTAAATGGAAATTTAGAGGAGTGTGTCTATATGGACCAGCCAGAGGGCTTCATTCAGAGTGGGAGCAGCGGAAAGGTGTGCAAGTTGCTTAAGTCCATCTATGGACTAAAGCAGGCATCGCGGAGTTGGAACATCTGCTTTGATGAGACAGTCAAAGAATTTGGCTTTATCAAAAATCCAGATGAACCATGCATCTATAGTAGATTTGTAGCGAGAACTGTAGTATTCCTCGTTTTATACGTGGATGACATTCTCTTAATAGGAAATGACATTCTTATGCTACAATCTGTCAAGGGGTTCTTGTCACACAGGTTCTCCATGAAAGACCTGGGTGATGCCTCGTACATTCTGGATATCCGTATCTACCGTGACAGATCCAAGAGGATATTAGGACTTTCACAGTCCAGGTACATCGACACTATACTGAAGAGATTCAGTATGGAAGATTCCAAGCGCGGTAACCTACCGGCTTGTCACGGGATCACCCTCTCTAAAGAGATGTCTCCCAAGATTGATTTGGAGAGGGATCGCATGTCTATTATACCCTACGCTTCTGCGGTAGGTTCTATAATGTATGCGATGTTGTGTACCAGATCGGATGTAGCTTATGCACTGAGTGTGGTAAGCCGGTATCAGTCAAACCCTGGGGAGAAACACTGGATAGCGGTGAAGAACAATCTCAAGTACCTGAGAAGGACTAAGGAGATGTTCTTGGTGTATGGCGGAAAAGACCTCCAGATCGAGGCCTTTGCTGACTCCAGCTTCCAGAGTGACAAGGATGATTCCAAGTCCATGTCGGGTTTTGTCTTTACCCTCAATGGAGGGGCGGTGTGTTGGAAGAGTTCCAAACAGGAAACCGTTGCAGACTCGACGATGGAAGCGGAATACATTGCTGCATCTGATGCCGCAAAAGAAGCTGTCTGGATGAGGAAGTTCTTGAAAGAACTTCAGGTGGTTCCGTCCATTGTTGATCCAATACCTCTGTATTGCGACAACAACGGGGCTATAGCTTTTGCGAAGGAACCCAGGTCCCATCAGAGATCCAGGAACATCTTAAGGCGGTATCACCTGATCAGGGAGATCGTAGATCGCCAGGAGATCGAGGTTCGGAGAGTCGCTTCAGAAGATAACACTGCAGATCCATTCACCAAGGCCTTGCTCCAGGCTCAGTTCGAGCGGCTGATCGAGATGATAGGTCTTCGATACGCCAGTACATGGCCTTAGTGCAAGTGGGAGATTGTTAGTGTATATGCCCTAGAGGCCATTACTGTATCATACTGGTTTGTATATTACTTAATGCATGCTTGGGATATTCACCTTGTATATACAATCTTGCTCAAAATAGTAGTATGCTACTTGGTTTGTTTCTACTTCAATGTGTACATGTGTTTATTTTTGTATATCGCCTATACACATTAGTAGAGCCCTTAGGATCTTTGCTTGGTTACCAGCGATGTGATGGCCGTCACACTAGTGGGGCTGGGTAATCTATAAGCACATCCTTATGCAGGTCCCTGGTCGCAGGACTATCGAGACAGGGCATCGATACTCCGGAGTAGACCAGCGCATGCGCTTCTCATCCCAGTGTGGGAGACGGTCTGTCCCACAGCCGTCAGTACGTCGTACTTGAGATAGTATGCGGGTGCTCGTTAGGTTACGGGTACACTGGACAGGACTCGTCGGGAACTGACTGGTTGGTATTATACCTATCGTCAGTTATCAGTTCCCAGGTGACATGAGTACAGCTTAGTCCGCTGACTTGACACTGTCACTTCGCCTCGAGTGTGTTCCCACTGTACTTTGATCACTACCCTACCACGGCTCAAAGGAGTCGTGCAAACAGGTAGTGGTTGGGTGCAGTCCCGAAGCACTTGGAGGCAGTGACGGTTAGACAGGATTCGTCTCTCCCAGTATTGGGGGTTGACATCGCGCTGTGTCTAGGAAAGCCATTACACGAGTAGTCCCTGGCCAAGGCAAACGAGATATACTGGTAGGTTTCCAGTGTTATCTCAGGGTGTTTTGGGCTTCGCTCCGGCACGACTTGTACCGCTATTGGGGGACTGACGTTTACCACCCCCTAGGCCCGCCATGCGATGTATCAGACGAACAGACCGGACTGTACGGAGAATGTCACACTCAGGCTCAGTAGGAGTTCAGATGGGTTTCGCCTCGTCGGTCTTCTTGTCGGCATTACCTGGGGACCGTTACGCACAGCTAGTGCCGCTTGCGGTCTGTGGTTAAACCCACTGCCAGCATAGTGTCGAGTCTTTAGAGTCCCACACAGAAAGCTTTTCGCCTTTAGGCAAAAGAGTAGAGGTCGCATGGTATTGCGACAGGTCGCATGGTTTTGCGACAGGGTTCGGTCACATCCGTGCACTTGTGCACGTACAGTGTCCGGACAGTTTACACTAGCGGGCTTTGGTTTAAGCCAGATCCTAGTGTACCTTATGGGATTGGCTTTATCCAGTTTGCATTCGTGTTCCTCGGAACGCGGATGCGGGTGTGTATGCACAGTTGACAGGGAGACAGAGGCAGTGGATTCTCATTAGGGTTGTTGACAGTTGACCGTTGACTATTGACCTTTTGATCAACCCTAATGGGAATTTGATATGTGATTAACTATCATATTAATTAAGTATTATGGTGACATGGTTGTTGACTTTGTTGACTTGTTGACTTTTGTTGACTTGTTGACTTTGTTGACCGGTTGACTAGGCTTGACTAGTTGACCATCATGATAACCATAGCCATCATTTCATGGCAAAGACTTTTGTTTACTTGCTCATTTGTGTAAAATGAGTGCATGAAATGATATGGTTATGGTTGCTTCAACCATCACATAAGACTTTTTTTGATATGATGAGTTATGATCACTTTGGATTATGAGAGGGTGAAAGACAAAAGAGAGCCTCATTCTTTCTTGCTCATTCTCTCTCTTGTTCTTGAGCTCTCCTTTTGCTCTCACCCTCAACCTCTTGCTCCCTCTCTTAATCCTATGGTTCTATTGTCTCATGAGTTGAGAATCAAGAACCATAGATAAAATCCCATTCTAATTCTTCTCTACTCATTCTAGTTCACTAGGTTTAGCAAACCAAGTGAATTAGTTTCTTCAAAGAACGAAGAAGGAGCTAAAGGTTGGAGCTTTCAGGTGGATCTATCTTCGGCGTACGGAGACGACGAGAAGAAGCCAATCGGACCACCATCGGAGTTTGAAGACGAAGGAGTTCAAGACAAGCAAGGTATAACCCCCTAACCGAGTAGCTAGAAACTCATAGTTAGGATGTTAGATAGATGTTTAACCAAGATCCGGGTTTTAGGTCCATGTTACCACCTCCGTAAAAATCGTTTTTTACCCTATTCCGCATTTCCGAAAGTACCGGGAGAGGTAGCATGGACTTACAGCTTGGACATATATAGGGAGGACTTTCTTGCTCGACATGATAGTATGCTATCTGGTTGCCCTTTACCTTAACGTGTACACCGATTGTCTCTCTGTTACATGTTGGTAAAGCCCTTAGGATGTGTACTTGACTACCTGGACTATGATGCGGATCATACTAGTGGGGACATGGTAGTCCATAAGTACATCCTTCAAGGTCCCTAGTCGTGGGTGTATCGAGACGGGGCATCGATATACCAGAGTAGACTAGCGTATACCTTCTCGACCCATACAGACGGGCGATGGATGATCCCATATCCATTGGTGTTTGACATCAGAGATGATATACGGGTGCTCAGTGGAGACTGAGTACACTGGATGGACTCACCGAGAACTCCCAGATGGTATTATACCTTACGTCAGATGGCAGTTCTCTGGTGACACTGGTACAGGTTAGTCTGTAGACCC
Organism: Agapanthus africanus; assembly: GCA_030015575.1. Lineage (NCBI taxonomy): Eukaryota > Viridiplantae > Streptophyta > Magnoliopsida > Asparagales > Amaryllidaceae > Agapanthus > Agapanthus africanus. Next base: position 243,186,600 of record CM057347.1, on the reverse strand, counting down.
GAGATCGTCATAGAGTCTTGTGTGATTCCCACTGTGCTTTGATTTCCACCTTACCACGTCCAAGAGGGCGTGCAAAATGGTGGTTTTTGGGTACAGTCCCGAATCACATGGTGGCAATGAGCGATAGGAGGGGATTCGTCTCTCCTTGTATAGGGAGTTGATGTTGCACTGTGTTCGATTGGCTATAACCGGAAATCCCTGGCCAGGGTTGATGAGATTTACTGGTAAGTGTTACCGGTAGTCTCTCGAACTGTTATAGACCTCATATCGACACGACTTATCGAGCTATTGGGGTCTGACGTTTACCACCCCTAGGCAAGATATGCGACATATCAGACGATCAAACCGGACTGTACGGTAAGTGTTACTGGTTGGATTCACAGGAGTGTGAGCGGGCTTGCTCGTCGATCTTCTGATCGCTCAATACCCGGGTGGCCGTTACGTTTAGCAGATCGCTTGCGGCTTGTGGGTGTTTGATATGATCATCACCTGCTGCCGGCGTATTGACGAGTCTATAGAGTCCTACACAGAGGTTTCCTGGCTCAAGCGAAATGAAATAGGAGCGCATATGAGATATGTGCCAGACCGAGAATAAAACCAGTATGTGATACTGTATTCGATTCTCGCGATTTGTGACATTGATCGGTTATATGCGATATAGCCGGGTTATCGGATCAAGTGTTGATTCGATAAGTTGCTACTACTGATATTAATCGGTTATATGCGATATGACCGGATCGTTAAATCAAGTATTGATTTAATGATTTAATGTATAATTATATATTAGATATATTACTTTATATTAACTAATATTTGTTCACTTAAAAAGGATTTTCTCACTTGATGTGCACATTGTATATGTGATATACTTTTGTGCACTTGATTGTATCATCTTTGATGATACATGAAAGTTTGTGTGTATGAATAAACCATGGTTATGTTAATGGTTAGGGTTTTTTTTATTTACTTATTCATTTATTTATATATTCATTTTGGAAAGATAAATAGAATGGTGGCTTATTTTGTTCTTTTGTTGAAACTTCATGAAGTGTTGAAAGCTTGACCATTTTGTTTCTTTCCTAAACCTAACCATTCACCTAACCCTAGTTTATTCTCTACATTTAACCATGGTTGCTATATGATCAGATCACTTGATTTAGTACAATTCTAAAGTGATTTTATAATCTTATCATATTCTTTATCTTCTTCTTCTTCTTCTTCAACAAAAAGAGAGCTTGCTACCATTAATGGCAACTTGAGATAAAGTGTGAGAAATCCAATTCTAAAGTTAACCCACTTCCTATTTCTTCATCCTCTACCAATTGCCAAGTAGTATAGGGTGTTTTCTTCGCAAGTTTCATGGCTTGGTGAAGTTAGAGCTTGATCTTGTGTTGCCTCGACGTAGAACATCTTCGGCTTCAAAGTCGACGACCTAGCCCGATCATTTCTTTGACGAAACCATTACTAGAGTCCGGGATCCGATGATCGCAGTGGAGGGACGTCAACGCGGAGCTATGGAGGTGGAGGACCGGATCTACAAAGGTTGTAGTTTCTTTCACTTAGCAGTAAAGTCGTTTACTTGCATGTTTCGCCTAATCTCTAGTTAACGATCTAGTCTAGGGTTTCTCGGCACCGTAAAAATTGAAATTGGCATGATTGATGCCTTGTGAGACCTCATTAGTGTGCCTAGGAACCCTACAGTCATCACCCTCAGTGGAAGGACGGTATGTTGGAAGGGTTCCAAGCTATATACCGTAACAGACTCGTTGATAGAGGCTAATTACACCGATACTAACGATACTGCCAAAGAAGTTGTCTGGATGAAAAAGTTCAAGGATGAACTTGGTTCCTGCCATTGAGCATCCAATACTTGTGTATTGTGATGATAATGGAGTTGTGGCTTTGGCATAGGAACCCCGGTCCCGTCAGCGATCCAGAAATATTCTTAGACAGTATCACATGATCAGGGGGATAGTTGATCTCCGGGAGATCGAGGTTAGGAGAGTTGACACATAGGATAACATAGCGAATCCACTCATCGAGGCCATCCCCCTAATGCTATTCGAGAGACTTTTGGGAAGTTGGGTATGGGATACTTCAACAACTGGCCTTAGTGCAAGTTATAGATTGTTAGGAATATGTATCCTCTATAGGCCATTATTGATGATATAGTGGATGCTTGGACATATATGTAGAGGACTTTCTTGCTTGACATTATAGTATGCTATCAGGTTACCTTTATCATAGAATGTAGACTGGTATTTATACTGTCTGTCTCTTACATGTTGATAAAGTCCTTAGGATATGTACTTGATAGCTTGGATTATGATGAGATCATACTAGTGGGGCCGGGGTGGTCCAAAAGTACATCTTTTAATCAGTTCCTAGTCGAGCGAATATCGAGACTAGGGCATTAATATTCCAGAGTAGACTAATGTGTACGTTTCTTATCCCTTAGAGGGCGATGGTTGATCCCACAACCATTTGTGTGTGACATCAAAGATTGTACACAGGTGCTTATTGGAGAATGGGTACACCGAACGGACTCACGGAGGACTCTTAGTTGGTAGTATACCTATCGTCAGAGAGCAGTCCTCTGGTGACACTGGTACAGGTTAGTCTGTAGACCCGAGATCGTCATAGAGTCTTATGTGGCTCCAACTATTCTTTGATTTTCTCCCTACCACGCTCAAAAGGAGTTGTGCAAACAGGTGGATTTTGGGTACTGTCCTGAGTCACATGGAGGCAAAGAGCGATAGGAGGGGCTTCGTCTCACCCGATATTGGGGGTTGATGTTGCGCTATGCTCGATTGGCTATACCTGGAAGTCCCTGTCCAGGACTGCTTCTGAGATTTACTGATAAGCGTTATCAGTAGTTTCTCGAACCGTTATAGGCCAGACATCGGCATGACTTATCACGTTACTGGGGTGTGACGTTTACAACCCCTTGTCATGATATGCGACATATCAGACGAATAAATCGGATCGTACGGTAGTGTTACTGATAGGCTTCATGGAGAGTATGGACAAGCTTGCTTGTTGATCTTCATATCTCTCAATACCCGCGTAGCAGTTACGCCCAGCTAGTACCGCTGACGGCTTGTGGGTGACTGATGTGATCATCACCTACTGTTGGCGTACTGACGAGTTTTTATGGTCCCACACAGAAGTTCCCTGGTTCAAGAGAAACGAAGTAGGACACATATGTGATATGTGTGTGGGCCCGATTAAATATGTCTATGTGATACCGTATTGTAATCTGGCAGTTATCTGTTATCGAGTTAGGTTATATGTGATATAACCAGATTATCGAATCATGTTTTGATTTGATAATGTGATACACAGATAAATGATATTAGTCGGTCATATATGATATAACCAGATTATTAAATTAAGTGTAGTTTTAATAATATGATATATATTATATTTGATATAATTATATCTTAACTAATATCATTAGCTCACTAAATATTTTCTTCTATGTATTAATATATATATATGATATATACATGTGTGTGTGTGTCTGTATGTGTGTGTTTGTGTGTGTGTGTGTGTGTGTGTGTGTGGCATAGCATGAATTCTATTTTGTGAAAATAGAAATGAGATGGAAAATGGGGAGACTTTGGGAGCATGGTTGCAAGCATAGGCTTTATATTTATTTATTCATCTTGACTCACTATTCAAGCATGTTTGCAATTTTATATTGCAATAATTCCATGCTTAAATGAGTGAGGGGTCAAGAGTTGCCATTCTCACTTGCTCATTCTAACACTTAGCCATTTTCTTGAGTTGCTCGTATTTTGCTCTCATGCTCTCTAGCTTCTTTTTCCTCCTCAATGTCATGGTTCAAGCTTCAACCCTTACATGTGATGTGAACCATGAAGCTTGAACACAATCTTGTGAGCAAAATCATATCCTCTACTTCAACATCCTACAGTTGACTAGAGATCAAGTGTAGTGTGTTTCCTACGCTAAAGAGTTTAGTGTAGAGGTAGCTTGAGTTGGAAGGACTTCGCGTGGATCATCTTCGGCACAAAGGTCATCGGAGGAAGCTCGTCCAAACCCTCAAGTGGAGCCTAGTAGAGTCACGGGACTACTACACGGAGCATGTGAAGTGAAGGACTCGATCTACGAGGGTATATCAACTTCACTTCATTATACTTTAGTTGATATCAAACGTAAAACCCTAATCATCTAGTTAACGATCTTGATTAGTCTAGCTTAGCACCTAAAAAAATTTGAATTTGGCAGGCTTGATGTCACTTAGACCTCATGGTGGTGCTAGGGTATACTTTCACCACGTGTGTCCATCAACGACACATCAAAATCACGAAACCTGAGTGTCCAACATCGAAACTTAAAACATCATGAAAACCTATGTACAGCATCGACACGTAAATCCTCATATCTCAGACGCCGCATACTCAGATCGGCCCTCATATCTATCTCATTTCTGGCGCCGCATACTCAGATCGGCCCACATATCTATCTTATCTCAGACGCCGCATACTCAAATCGGCCCTCGTATCCATCTAACGACTCCTGTCGGTATCCTCCGGACGAGCCCAAAAATATCACCGGTAGGCAGTGTTCCCCTGCCAGGCTTACCGCCTAACAATACGAGTGTTCTTGCCCAGGGGTACCTCACCGGGTCCATCTTGTACCCGCAGATGGTGCCTACCGCTCCTCGAATCGGGTATAATCATAGCTCAGAACCGAGAAAAACACATGGTGGACGCGTCGAAATATCATATCAAGAGAAACCGCGTTTTTAAAGCCATACATAATTCCCATTGAAATATAACTGCGGTTCTCAAATCCAGAGATATCATGATAACGACATCTCAAGGAGATAACCATAAAGTACGATATATGTAACATAGAGTAGTAATATGAGCATATCGGGTATATCATGCATGCATGACAAGTGATAGTACTGAACAATGAATGTACTTTTACATTTAAGATTATTCTCATGATATGGCAGTTCTACTGTGTAAGTGGCTTGGCAATTACCGATGATGATGTGTGTGAGCTGGCAAATCTATGTAAGTGTAGCATACGCATCAACGGTAATTATGCAGGTGTACTAGCAATTGATATCATATAGCATTAAATACCGGAACGTCGTATGTACATCACGAGGGGAAATATCCTACACAACATGAACAATAAATGGGTATATCTATCTATACATGAACCATACGGTAACTTTTAAAAGATACGAATGGTTGTTTTTAAAATAGGTATGGTTCAGGTGGCAATCTTTACGTCGGCGATCCCGCCTCATAACATCCGATATAAAAATAATCCTCGAGCATCATCCTCAAATCGCTAGCGTGGATCATTCATCCGGTAACTCATCGCGTACGGTAATCCATCGTATGGTAACATCAAACAGAATAGGGATTCTATCGTCTTATTCATCAATAAGGGTACGGATCTAAAATCTCGTACGGCATATCATTCATTATCCTCATAAATAAATATATATATACACATATATCTCAAATTACATTTGTATCAATCTCATATCAAGTCACATTTATATATATACGTCATATCTTATCAATCTCAAGTCGTATCGATCTCGATCTCATATCAATCTCAAGTCGTATCGATCTCATATCATACCATTATCAACTCATACCATACCATTATCAACTCATACTTGTCCTCCTTCAATTCATACTTATCATGATTCACATTCTCATTTCATATTCTCAAGCCAATATATCCATTAGTGTCAACTTTTATCCTATCATCTCTTACTAAGACCGTTAATCATGTCCGTAAGTTCGCATCATATTCTTTATCAAAATTATAATTAATATAACAATCTTTCCATATCAATGGTTGCGGGTGTGCTATACGCCATCCACCCGACATCCCTCGTAGATATAAATTTACTCACTTACTAAACTCCTCGCTTAGCCGAAGTCGATGTGCTTCGTCATCTCGGAAGTCCACACGAAGGTACCTACAATCAATACACAATCGCAATACTATTAAAACCAATATCCAAAAACCGATATGGCACACAAATTGCTTATAGGTTCTCACCTATAGCTTATGTACGCAAAAACAAGCAAACAACCCTCTTCGTTGACGTAGAAACATCCAGCGACCAATTCCAATATCAATTATCAAAACCAAGAATTCAAATATCGAAAAACATAACCAAAGCATTCACAGATAGCTCCCAGTTTTTGGCTCTGGTCAATTGGGATTAAACAAACAACACAGTGGCTAGTAGATAAGGAGAATGAGCTATAAACAAAACCACACTTTCTTGAAAATCTCATTCCCTAACCTACACACCAATGCCAAAAAGAGGCCCGGCGAGATTCCCATAAAGTCCGGCGCCGCCTGTTTTCTGGTCGGTTACGAGCCTCGTATTTTGGTGGTGTTCTTCAAGTGGTTAATTTAGGTCAATGGACTTGTTTGATTTTCTTAAAAATATCCCAAATAGCTCCAGATTCCCAGTAAGCCAACAAAACTTCATAAAACCGATACGGGGTAAATCCTATGTTCGTGTTTAGATACCTATTCTCTGGTCCAGGTCAGAAAATCATCTCTAAAGTCTTACAAACACTCACTACACCTCAATTTACCACTTAACATCAACTTGGAAATTTCCAAGATCACAATACTCACTAAATAAATTTCTAAACTAGACTAGGACATAATAAATACAAATACTTAACTAAAAGTATAGGGATTACCTCATTTGGCATGCCAAGAAAATTCTTGAGTTGCTCAAAGTCTTCAAAATCCTAACTTGAATGGTTCAAAGGGTTAAGGATGAGGTGGAGATCATTTATTGTGAAGGTGGCATGGAGTTTTGGTAATGAATTGGAGATGATATATGAAGGCAGAGAAGGATGAAGGAGATGAAGGAATTGGTGAAGAAATGATGAAGGAAGAAGAATGAAGGGAATGGTCAAGGGTTACTCACTCTCTCTTAGCCTCATTCTCTCTTATCCTTACTCCCTCACAAATATCTCTTTTAATTTTTTTTCTCTCAAAATATCACTTTTCACATAATTATCTAAATACAAATGCAACAACTAAATAACACAACATGCTACAAAATGCACATGACATGGTGCACTAACCATGAAAAAATGTTTAAAATACGGATTTGGCTTAGTCGTGATTAGTAGTGCACTATTAATTTATACTTGTATATATTTAATTATAAAGATGCAAAAATCCAATAAATATCATTATAATATATAAATCATTTCAATCCCCACGTATATTCCAAATACTGGTATATAATTATACTTTTTTACGAAAAACCCCTATTCACAAATCGAATAGTTTTCGCGAAATATATTATTTTAATATTTAATTTCCAAAAATAATATTTTATATTTCTAAAATTTTACACCTTCACTTCTAAATCTCCAAGTAGTAGTCACTTAACTCCAAGTAGTGGTCCCCCAAACTCTTCTTAGGCTCCATTTAGTGAAAGGAAAAAGTTTGTTTAAGGATCTTCGAGGCCGAAAATGATCTACCTTGAGAAATATCTAACTCAAGCTACCTCTTCACTAATTGAGGAACTAGTGAAGTAAACAACCTATACTAAATGGGTAGTTTGGTATAGATTGATGAAGTCGGAATTTTGCTCACTTAAGAATTATTTTTCTCTTTTTCTTTATCACCTTACTCAAAACTATAAAGCAAAGAAGGAGATGAAGAAGATCTACTAGTGTGAATCATGGGTGAGAAAATATTCCAAGACATATTATGTAGAGACTTAACCATGGCTAAAGATAATGTTTGGGTTGATAAATATCTAGAGTAAAACAAAATTAGTAGACTAAGTCAAGGCTTCTACATGCTTCCACAAGCATCTTAAGCCATGGCATTTTTCACCTAATTTTGGTTTATCCCTTAATAATTAAATCACCCAAATTATCTTTAGTTTGGTGTGAGTCTCATACACCCATGTTCAATGTATCATCTAGCATGACACAGTAGTAAATACATTAATATATATCTCATATATATTTAAATGTATCTGTAGAAAAGAAATTCTTAAGTGAGCTAATATTAGTTAATATATATATTAATATATCTTATATATCAAATTATTAAATCAACATTTGATTTAATAATCCGGCTATATCATATATAACCGACAAATAACATTTATATGTATATCAAATATACATATAACAAATTATTGAATCAACACTTGATTCAATAATCCGGTTATATCACATATAAGCTATATCGCGAGATTAGAATACTGTATTACATACACATATTAATCTCGGTCCTGCACATATCACATATGTGCCCTACTTCGTTTCGTTTGAGCTAGAAAACCTCTGTGTAGGACTCTAAAGACTCGTCAATATGCCAGCAGTAGTTGATGATCACATCGGTCACCCACAAGCCGTCAGCGGTACTAGCTGGACGTAATGGCTACCCAGGTATTGAGCGATCAGAAGATCAACAAGCAACCTTGTCCAAACTCCTGTGAGTCCTGTAAGTAACACTACCGTACAGTCTGATCTCTTCGTCTGATATGTCGCATATCGAGTTTTTGGGTGGTAAACGTCAGACCCCAATAAATTGATAAGTCAAGCCGATGTGAAGCTCATAACGGGTCAAGAAACTACTGATAACACTTACCAGTAAATCTCATCATCAGCCATGGCCAGGGACTTCCTGTTATAGCCAATCGAGCATAGCGCAACATCAGCTCCTAATACCGGGAGAGACGAAACTCCTCCTATCGCTCATTGCTTCCATGTGACTTAAGACTGTACCAAAAATCCACCTGTTTGCACGATTCCTTTGAGCCTTGGTAGGGAGAAAATCAAAGCACAGTGGGAACAACACAAGACTGTATGACGATCTCGGGTGTACAGACTAACCTGCACCAGTGTCACCAGAGAACTGCTATCTGAAGATATGTATAATACCATTTAGGAGTTCTCGGCGAGTCCTGTCCAGTGTACCCATTCTCCAATGAGCACTTATGTACAATCTTTGATGTCAAACACCAATGGCTGTGGTATCAACCATCGCCCCATACAGGGTCAAGAAACGTATAAACTAGTCTACAGTGTAATATCGATGTCCTGTCTCGATACTCCCTCGACTAGGAACAATTAAAGGATGTACTGGCATACCGCAGACCTATCATTTCGATAATGGCCTCTTGCGCATATCTCACTAACAATCTCCTTTTTGCACTAAGGCTGTATATTGGCATATCGCTGACCTATCATCTCGATCAGCCTCTCGAACTGCGTCTGAGGGATGGCCTTTATGAGTGGATCTGTAGTGTGTAGGGTTCCTTAGCACCTCACTAGGTTTTATAAGGCATCGGGTATGCAATTTTAGAAAAACTAAAGAATAGTGCAACCCAAACCAAGGATCTAACTAGAGAATTATGGTTTTTAAAACATGTACACATATTACACTAAGTGATATAGGAATACAACGTTTGTAGGCCGGTCCTTCACTTCTAAAGCTCCGTGTAGTAGTCCCTTTGCTCCAAGTAGTGATGTCCTGGAATCTCCTTTGGCTCCACTAGGCGAAAAGAACGAGCTTGCTCAAGGATCTTCGAGGCTGAAGATGATCTACGTCAATGAATCTCTAACTCAAGCTACCTATTAACTAATTGGTGCATTAGTGAAGCAAACAACCAATACTAAATAGCTAGTTTGGTATAGATTAATGAAGTAGGAATTTTGCTCACTTTAGAACAATTTTTCCCTTTTTCTTTTTCTTCTAACATGAGAGCTAATGAGCAAATGAAGGAGATGAAGAAGTGATCAAGTTTGTACCATGGGTAAGAAAATTGTAAGTCGATGTCGTGCACCCCACGTGTTCGTGGGGAGGCGGAATTTGCAAAAAATGATTTTTACGGGCTTTGCAACACCGACTAGAACCAAGGATCGAATATAAACCATAGCTAGCATACTACTTGAGTTTTACCTACTCGGATACGAATTTATACCTCACGATACATGTCCTTCGGGTCTTCATCGCTGTCCTCCTCATCTTCGTAGGCTCCAAGGATCGATCCAGATCGTAGCTTCCTCATCGGCTTCCTCGAGTCAAAGATGATCCACCCGAGTGTCTATAGTCTGAGCTCCTATTTCAAATCCAAGGAAACTACGGCTTCTAGTTTGCTAAACTAGAAGTTCTAGAGGGTGTAGAGTGTGAAGATGGAATGCTTTGTCTCTTGGAGCACTAGGATTCTCAACACATGAGAGCTTTTAGGGTTTTAGTTGAGAGGAAGAAGAAGAGAGCTAGCTTGAGGAAAGAGAAAATATTTTTGATAATGATAATGATAAATTGGATGGCTCACATGATTTGACTACAAGCATGGCAAGAAAATATCTCAACCAAAAATATCTAGTCCATAAAATATCTCACAAGAAATATCTTGTCAAAGAGTCAAACCAAGTCAAATGGTCAAACCAAGTCAAGTGGTCAAACCAAGCAGCCATGCCACAATTATCATTCACAAATATAACAAATACTTTCCTCCACCTCATAATTGTTTTAATCAAGTCAATGGTCAAAACCCTAATGAGGTATCTCCTTCTATGCCCCTCTTGTCCGTATATACATACCCGCATCCGTGTTCCGAGAAACACGAATACAAAGAGACAAAACTGATCCATCATTATAATACTAGGATCCGGCTTAAACCAAAGCCCACTAGTATTATCCGTCCTTACATCATACGCGCACATAACTGATCGAAGCCTTGCTGTAAAACCATACGGTCTCTACACCTTTTGCCCGGTGTAGGGAAACTCTCTGTGTGGGACTCTAAAGACTCGACACTACGCTAGCAGTGGGTTTAACCATAGGCCGCAAGCGGTACTAGCAGCACGTAACGGTCCCCAGGTAGGTGTCGATAAGAAGGTCGATGAGGAAAACCCATCCGAACTCCTACTGATCCTGAATGTGACAATCTCTGTACAGTCTAGTCTGTTTGTCTAAGAGTATCGCATATCGGGTCTAGGGGGCGGTAATCGTCAGACCCCTAATAGCGCAATAAGTCTTGTCGGAGAGTAGCCCAATACCCCCTGAGAAGCTACTGGAATACCTACCAGTAAATCTCTCTTGCCTTGGCCAAGGACTTTGTGTGATGGCCTTCCGAACTCAGCGCGATATCAACCCCCAATACTGGGAGCGATGAATCCTATCTAACCGACACTGCCTCTAAGTGCTTCGGGACTGCACCCAACAACTACCTGTTTGCACGACTCCTTTGAGCCGTGGTAGGGTAGTAATTAAAGTACAGTGGGAACACACTTGAGGCGAAGCAACAGTGTCAAGTCGACGGACTAAGCTGTACTCATGTCACCTAGGAAGTGCTACCCGACGACAGGTATAATACCTACCAACAGTTCCCGATGAGTCATGTCCAGTGTACTCATAACCTAATGAGCACATGCATACTATCTCCAGTACGACGCAATAACGGTTGTGGGACAGACCATCTCCCGTGCTGGGATGAGAAGCGTATACACTAGTCTACTGTGGAGTATCGATGCCCCGTCTCGATAATCATACCACTAGGTACCTGTATAGGATATGCTTATAGATTACCCAGCCCCCACTAGTGTGACTGCCATCACAACGCTGGTAATCAAGCAAAGATACTAAGGGCTCTTCCAATATGTATAAGCGATATGCTAAAAAAAACATGTAGGGTTCCTAGGCACACTAATGAGGTCTCACAAGGCATCAACCATGCCAATTTCATAATTTTACATGTGCCGAGAAACCCTAATACGGATCGTTAACTAGAATTTTAGGCGAAACATGCAACTAGTTAACAACTTAACTAAGTGAACGGAAATACAAGCTTTGTAGATCCGGTTCTCCACCTCCATAGCTCCATGATGAAGTCTCCTTGCTGTCCAAATCGAATCCCGGGCTCTAGCGTCGGCTTCATCGGAGAAATGGGCGGGCTAGGTCGTCGACTACGATGCCGAAGATGATCTACGTCGAGGCATCACAAGATCAAGCTCCCACTTCACCAAGTCATGAAACTTGTGAAGAAAACACCCTTTACTACTTGGCAAGAGGTAGAGGATGAAGAAATAGGAGGTGGGTTCACTTTAGAATTGGATTTCTTACTCATTTCATCAAATCACCATTGATGGAATCAAGCTTCTTCATCTTGAAGAAGAAGAAGAAGAAGAAGATGTTATGATAAGAAAAAATAAAATAGAAAAGAAAATGAATTCTTATCATATACAAACCATGGTTAAGTGTAGAGAATGAATCATGGTTAAGTGGAATGGTTAGGGTTAAGGATGAGACAAAAGTGGTCAAACTTTCAACACTTCATGAAGCTTCATGAAAGATACAAAGAAAGCCACCATATCAATTTATCCTTTTAATTTCCAAAAAAGAATAAATAAATAAATGAATGAATAAGAAAAACCCTAATCATCAATTTAACCATGGTTTAGTTCTTTACACTTAACCAAATAAGCATGTATCATCAAACATGATACATTCGTGTGCACAAAAGTATATCACATATACAACTTGCACAATTCAAGTGAGAAAATCCATTTAAAGTGAACCAATACTAGTTAATTCAAAGTAATATATCAAATATATAATTATACATTAAATCATTAAATCAACACTTGATTTAACGATCCGGTCATATCGCATATAACCGACTAGTATCCTATGTATCGGCTTACCGAATCAATCCTTGATTCGATAACTAGGTTATATCGCATACAACTTTTCGATACATTCATCACGAGAATGGAATACGGTATCACATACATGCATTATTCTCGGTCCTGCACATATCTCATATGCGCTCCTATTTCGTTTCGCTTGAGCCAGGAAACCTCTGTGTAGGACTCTAAAGACTGGTCAATACTCCGGCAGCAGGTGATGATCATATCAAACATCCACAAGCCGCAAACGGTCTGCTAAACGTAACGGCCACCCGGGTATTGAGCGATCAGAAGATCGACGAGCAAGCCCGCTCATACTCCTGTGAATCCAACCAGTAACACTTACCATACAGTCCGGTCTGATCGTCTGATATGTCGCATATCTCGCCTAGGGGTGGTAAACGTCAGACCCCAATAGCTCGATAAGTCGTGTCGATATGAGGTCTATAATAGTTGGAGAAACTACTGGTAACACTTACCAGTAAATCTCAGCAACCCTGGCCAGGGATTTCCGGTTATAGCCAATCGAACACAGCGCAACATCAACCCCCTATACCGGGAGAGACGAATCACCTCCTATCGCTCATTGCCTCCATGTGACTCGGGACTGTACCCAGAAACCACCGTTTTACACGCCCTCTTGGACGTGGTAAGGTGGAAATCAAAGAACAGTGGGAACCACACAAGACTCTATGACGATCTCGGGTCAACAGACTACTCTGTACAAGTGTCACCAGAGAACTGCCATCTGACATTAGGTTTAATACCATCTGGGAGTTCTCGGCGAGTCCGTCCAGTGTACCCAGTCTCCTCTGAGCACCCGTATATCATCTCTGATGTCAAATACCAATGGATATGGGATCACCCATCGCCCATCTGTATGGGTCGAGAAGGTATACGCTAGTCTACTTTGGTATATCGATGCCCCATCTCGATACACCCACGATTAGGGACCTTGAAGGATGTTCTTATGGACTACCATGTCCCCACTAGTATGATCTGCATCATAGTCCAGGTAGTCAAGTACACATCCTAAAGGCTTTACCAACATGTAACAGAGAGACAATCAGTGTACACGTTAAGGTAAAGAGCAACCAGATAGCATACTATCATGTCGAGCAAGAAAGTCCTCCCTATATATGTCCAAGCATCCAATACAATATACATCCTATGTATAGTGATGGCCTTTAGGTCATATATATAACTAACAATCTCCCACTTGCACTAGGGCCATCTGATAGCAGTGGTTGCAGTATCTCATACTCAACCATCCCATAAAAGTCTCTCTCTGGGAAAAGGCCTTTATGAGTGGATCCGCCGTGTTGTCCTCTGAGTCTACTCTCCTAACCTCAATCACCCTGGAGATCAACCATCTCCATGATCAGGTGATACTGCCTTAGAATATGTCTGGATCACTGATGGGACCGGCGTTCCTTGGCATAAGCCACAACTCCATTGTCTCACAATGGTTGGAACATAGTTCATCTCATGAACCAATATACACCCAAACATCCTCTTTGGTAGCATCTTAAGTAGCGATGTATCCTGCCTTTATCGTCTAGTTAGCCACGGTATCTAGCTTGGAACTCTTCCAACCTACCGTCCCTTTACTAAGGGTAAAGACAATGCCTGTGACTGACATTCAGTCGTCTTTATCACCCTGGAACCCTTCCAGTGATTCTCCTAAGGATCGATTGATACCACCTCACTACATCTAGTGAGTATCCAAACAACCAATTATATCTATCTCATATATGAAAACTCCAGGATTTAGGAGGTATCATTTTGATCCTATATGGAGAATCATTGTGATAAGCGGAGATTGACCGAGCGTAGCATAGGAAAATCCTTTCTTATCAAGAGTATGTTATCCACGTACTCTACGAGGATCGTCACCATACTCCCTACTACCTTTTGGTTTATACAAGGTTCATCTACCATTTTGATGATGTCAAACTCTTTGACTAATCCATCAAAACAGATGTTCCAACTCCGCGATGCCTGCTTTATCACATAAACCATCTTGCATACGTTTCCGCTGCTCCCACTGTCTACGAAGCCCTCTGACTGTGTACTTACAGACTCTCTTTTCTGAAACATCATTTAGAAAAGCAGACATGACACCCAACAGCCAGATATCGTAGTCATGGTATGTAGCCGTGGCAAGTAGGATCTGAATGGACTTAAGCATGGCTCCTTAGATAAGGTTTCATCATGATCCACACCTGGTCACTGATGCAAACCTTTAACAAGTCTAGCTTTGAAAGTCTCAACCTTTCCATGTACACCAAGTAATCTTCTCAAGATATACTTGCTCCTGATGGGGATTTAACCCTTCAGATAAAGAAACTAAAGTCCATACTTTGTTGGTGTACATGGATTCCATCTCAGATCGCTAAGCATCCAGCCATTCTTATAGAGTCCCACTCCCGATGGCCAGCTCGAAACTAGTTGGGTCATCATCTCATGATGCCATCCTCTCTCCCACTGTCATAGAGAAACCGAAGTATCTCTCAGGTGGGTGAGGAACCCTACTAGATCGGCGGAGAGGCTGAGGTTCGTTGGAATCTACTGAATCCTTTGGTTCTATCAAATTATCAGCTGCAGTTTGTATGGCTGGAACATTTCCAGTTCTACATAACAGACCTTGCCTTGAGTTTGTCTGGATTTTGCTTTTAGACATAGGCCGGACAACCCCAAATCTTAACTAGCTTAAGACATGGGCTCTTCCCATACCTTATCTCATATGGAGTGGTAGGCAACTGATTTGATTGGAACCCTATTCAATAGGTATGCAGCTTCTCAAGTGCATAACTCATAAAAAGGAAATAGGTAACTCAATAGTACTCATCATAGAGCACACTTTATCATATAGGGTGTGATTGCTCCGCCTCGATATACCATCGTGCCATGATGTATACGGAGGAGTAATGCTAAGAGAGAATCTCATTCTCTTTTAGAAAAGTCAAAGTATTTCGTGCTCAAGTATTCTCCTCCTTGATCTCATCATAGGACATAATACTTATACCCGTATTTTGGTTCTCTACTTCTAACTTATATTCTGTGAATATCTCAAAAGGTTCGGACTTGTGTTTCAACAGGAACATATGTCTGAATCTTGAGAGATTATCAGAGAATGTAACGAAGTACAAAGAACCAGTGCTGGCATATGTAGACAGGGGACCTTACATACATCAACATGTATCATCCCAAGAGTTTACTAACTCTTTCTCTGTTTCCTGTAAACAGAGCTATGGTCATCGTATCTTTGTGACATAACAGGCAAGTTTCATAAGATGTAAATTCAAACAGATTTAAATATGCATCTATGTGCAACTTAGCTAGTCGGGTCGCATTGATATGACCTAGTCTACAATGCCTCAAGAAAGATTCGTTCATTTCTGAACTGTTCCTCTTTTGTGTGTTCAGTATACTAAAGAACTGTAGTTTGATTTAGAACATCAATGCTTTTAGATAACGTGCCTGAACCGATCAACTTTTGATATAGGAAATGTTCAAAACATTATCCAACAATACTAAATTATATCCTTTCTTTACTAATAAAGAGACCGATATGATTTTGTATATCAGGTTCGGTATCTAATAACATTCGTTCAGAATCAATGTATTTGGAATACAGGGTGACAGTGACCAACAGACTTGGCTGCAACACTTGCCCCGTTTTCTGCCTCATGAAACTTATCACCCGTTCTCAGTTCTCTACCTTTCTGTAGCCCTATGTAACAGATTACATATCTAGGATCCTGATCTGGTATCACATACCCAGGACGTAGAGGATACAGAGAAACAGTTCTTTGTAATGAACACACCCGAAGATGATGCATCATATGCACTTTCTTCGTTTGGGTGCCATAGGAATTCTGGTATTTCCCAATTCCTGCTCTGTCTTATAACAATTATAAGTTGGAGCGGGACCAACGTTCCCCAGCTCAGTATAACAAGCGGGTTCGGTCAATATTCCGTATTATTATCTTGATTAAGGCGTGATATGGTCGCTACCTGGAGAGAGAGAGAAGAAAACACTTAGCGTGCGCTCTTGCAAGAATAGATTGGTTATTATTTTATCTAATCGGGATGGCTCCCACTGTTTTTATCAAATCTTCCTTCAAACCCTAAAAGGAAAGACTAGCCAGGATTAATTACACACTACAAGTTCGCCAATCTTTCAGCCAGGCCAGTGTCGGTACTTCGAGGGAGGTCCCCCGTGCTTTCGCACAAACCTAATTAATGTAAACCTCGTTTTCCCAGAGGCGTAACCCCGTTGACACCTTTCTAGACACCTACTTGATCGGCTAATTGTAATGTGTAAAACTCTCCCAGGAGTAACAATTACTCGCAGCGGGTATCGGGATCCAACTATCTCATAGAAGGTATGCAATCTCATTGCAAATTTCAACACTTGAAATTCCCGATAAAATTTTGCCCCTAGCGTCCTATGACCTTGACGGAGGTCAACAAACCATAGGCTACTAGTCAAGTTCAACCCGTCATTTCTTGATCGAATTAAACCCACCCGCACGACCCTTGACGGAGGTCAACAAGGCCGCACGACTACCCTAATCCAATCTGCATCATATGCATAAGCAGATAAATACTAGTTAGCTACCGCACACTACGCCTTGACGGAGGTCAACAAACGTTGCACGAATACTAAGTAGGACTTATCTCAAATGACGGAGGGCTACGACAGGTTTTCTGAAAACCTATTGCGTAATGAACTTGATATCGTTGTAGAATCAAATGATTTTAAAATGGAGTGTTTTTGAGGCTTATCTAGTTTTGCTAAAGGAGTCACTCCCGGTGAAGGGATCGTCGGTCCTTTCCTCGTCGAATGAGGTGCGGGATATATCATATATATCACTATGCAAAGCAAAAACTATAGAAGCAATCAAAAAACAAACCGAGGGGTGTAGCATCTGCCAGTTATTGCTAAAGGAGTCACTCCCGGTGAAGGGATCTCGGTCCTTTCCTTATCGAATAAGGTGCAGGATATATCATATATACCGCTGTGCAAAGCAAGAACTGTAGCTACCTGTTTTATTTTTGAAATTCGATTCTACAACATCTTTAGGTTTCATTTTATTTCATTAATCATATTAATGAAGTCCCATCATATAAGTACCTAAATAGCACAGATAAATACGACGTACACTTATGCCATCCGTATTCGCCTCGATGTCCCCTCGTGCACCGTTAGGTTAGGTAACTAACGGCAGAGCGGGGAAGGGCTAGCGCGGGTGTAAAACATAAGTAACGTCTATATAATATATCATATATACTATATACAGTATCTATCACAGAACATATCACATGATCACATCACAGATATCGCAGCAGAAGAATCATATGAAATATTGGATATACTAGGACGTCCGTGTTTTTAATACGAGCCAGTATAAAACACGGATTCCACGGTCGTGATGAATAGCCAAACCTACACCCTTAGACCCCTACGAGAGCGCCAAGCAACCCTACCAATTCTAGAGTTAGGAGACCCGTACTCGACTCCTCGAGTTGGTCTCCCACTGGACCCCAGAACCCGGTTACTTGTGCTCCCCTCCTTGGGTCTATCCTAGTGCGGAAAAGTAAATAATATACAAAGGGTGACATCTTCCGCAACCTGGAAGTGCCCCAATAAAAGAATATTACATACAAGTTTTTACATGAATGAAAAAGAAAAATACTCATCTCACATAAAACCCCCGGCTATTCAAACACGATGATCCAATATAACATATCCAGCAACACATAACATCACATGTTATCAACGTAAGTAAATATGTCCATCCCAATTATCGTTGACATATAGCAACGAAACCGGCGATATCACATATTACACTTACGGTCACAGAAAAGAAAGTGTAAAACTACAATAGTTGGAATCCGCAACCTCCATGGACATCGCATGCCTAATCAAATAATTAATTAGATATCGCATGCCTAACAATTATAAACCCCGCATTTTAGTCTCATTATCGAAAACTCTTTTGAATATCAAGTCGGGCAATTCAACAAGATTCCCGACATCCTGATCGAATGCTCGTCGCAAACTTCAGTAGACGGCCGCACCCCCGACGCCGTCGACGAAGTGCACCAAGGCGGAACACCGCTGCCGCGAGCACCCGAACGGATGCTTTCGGCGACGGGGTTCTCCTACAGTCACTTGGTCGGGGCTATGGAGCGAGGTTGTCTAATAAGTTTACCCGGCGAGTATCCGCGTACGCTACGTGATTGCGACGGACTTTTGATCACATCAAAATTCCGTGGCAACCGATCAAGTGAGACTAAACTGCAATGTTTATAACTGTAACACCCGAGCCCAATAATACTATTTCTTTTGCTAGTTGAGTGTTATACATTGCTCATTCCAATTATCCTGATTGTTTGGTGCTTTTTGCAAAATTTTAACCGGTTAAGTCATTTTGGCACATAACAAATTTTAACACCTAAAATAAAATTAAAAATATCCATGTTGGCCTACTCGTCGCCACTAGTCGCGTGGTACCGTCCGCGTGTCGAGATTCCGTCCCGTTCGGCGAAACGGGCATGGCTGGACGACTACGTGCGCGTGCAAGTGTCCGACTTGGGGGCATGCATTTTAATCATTAAACACCTCTTTTCAAAATTTGGAACTCGCTTAAAATCCTATAATTTGAATTTGGAGCATTTGGGCGCAACCCGGGCGCGATTTGGAAATGTTTCGTTTAGCGCCAAAAGTGCCCGTTTGATTAAATATATTTAAAACTATAATATATATTTCCGTTACTTAAAATCTCTTTAAAATCCTTTTAAATTTTATTTTACCTAACCCAATTTTTCCCCAGCCAATCATCACGAAGAATTTACCCTCGTGGGCCCCCCTTTCCCTCTCTATCTCTCTCCGTCTCTCTCTGTCTCTCTCTATTCTCTTTCTCTCTCTCTCTCTAACAACTTCTCTCTCTCTCTTCCTATATTTATTCACAGCCGCCTCCCTTCTTCCTCTCCATCACGAGAGAACCCACCACGAGAACCCCTAACCCTAACCCTAACCTCGTCGTGACCTCGCCGCCGACCTCCCCTTGACCTCGCCGTCGCCGTCATCGCCTCCTCAACCTAGCCGCACCCTCCTACCTCCTTCCTCCGTCTCCTTCCGTGCCTGTACCCAACCCCGACGACATCACCCGGCCGCAGATCTCGCCGTCGACGCCGCCTCCCGTCACCGACGACGCCTGCGACTCCCTCTCTTCCTCCTCGTCCCGACCTCGTCGTCGCCTTCCTCCTCCCCTCGCCGGACCACCACCAGACCCGAGCCCGACCCTAGCACCAATCCACGGGTCGCCGGGAAACGCGCCGTCGATCATCGCCGTCATTGCCAGAGCCACTGCCGACACCTCCTCTCTCTCCTGCCACCCAGACCAGACAACTACATCCCTCGTCGCGGCTGCAACAGAACCAGAAACCTTTCAGCCAAGGCTGCCGCCCTCGCCGCATCTCCTGTTCACCGCCGGTGCTCCCATCGCCGTCGGGCCCGTCGTGGTTGCCCTGGTTCTTCCCTGTAAGCATCTCTTTATCGTTCCTTGTGTGCTAGATCCCTTTCCCCGCTGATCCTTGTTTCGTATATCGTATTTTGCTAACGTGTTACCGTTTGACTTTTCGCCGGATTCCGGCCGTGCCGTCGTTTGGACTCGACGCTCCAGCGAAGTATTCTGGTCCGTGTGGTTCCGCTGTTCGCTGTTAGGTCTCGATCCGTGGTCCGTGCACCCGTCTCGTGTTTTCTGCCGACTTTGCATCCGTGCTTTCCGGTTTGCGAAACCGTCGAGGCAAGATTTCTTGCTACATGCTACGTTAAACTAATTAAATGTTTGACTCACAAACTTGCTATATTAACTAGTATTGCTACTTATCTCATTGGACGGAATATGATGTACACTATAATACTGCCACCTAAATCGTATTTTGCTACCGTAACCTTAATAACAACTACCTGCTAATCATTTTACTATTTAGAGGAAAATAGTCGCACACTTATATCCTTATTACCTGCTGTTATTAATATTGCGCTACATTGTGATTATTGCACCCCAAGGGTGCTTGAACCTGTTAATAAGAGAATACAAAGCATCATTGTGTGTACATGGAATAATATTGTTATTTACTGTTCCGGCTGTTGTTCCTTATTCGTTACTATACCTGTTATCAGCATACATTTGATTGCATTACATATTGACCCGATCGTGATACACCTGACACATGTACTGATACACCGGACATGACACCCTATACATATCGACTCAACCTGTTGAAACGTGACCTGACCTGTTACCTGATTTCATGCCTAATGCCAACCAACCTGACCATTCCTGCTGTCTATCCAGACAGACCTACTTTTACCTGATTTTGTGTTAGCATTAGTCCTTGACTACTGAATACCTGACCTGACATACATAGCTTGGGGGTATGGGGAAATCAAAGGTGAAACCAACTTGTAACTCAACAGTTCGATACTTGTTCTGATCAGTCTTACGGGCTTGGCCAGCCCCGGAGTGTTGATGCTGACATCACTCGCCCATCTTGCTACCTATTACTGCTTAGCGGCACGTCTCGGATTCAGCCCCGAGGACCTTGACCGTGGTCCCGGGCACGCACGGGATACTATTGAGTTACATCGACGATTCATCAATTGATTTCAAAGACTATAGAGTAGAAACCTGATAGGACAGTTTAGTCACCACTGCACATTACCCTGCTCTGTTATTTCTTAGTACTACTTTATTCATGTTCATACCTGCATTGCTTATTACCATGTTTATATTATATTATTTGGTTGACATGACGCGCTGACGTCTGGGTTTTGCATGGCCCAGATTCCTTACCACTATCGACGACCGAGCAGGAGTACTTCAGCCAGCAGGCTGAACTGTGAGTTCCTTAGGGTTTTGTTTAATTATTTTCATTCCATTTCCAGATGTGAGCCCGCATTATGGGACGTACTGTTTATTTATTGTATTGGATCATTTGCTTCCGCACTCATTGTTTACTGATTTCTTGTTATTATGGATTTGGACATGTATTAGATTAGTTTATTATTTTGTTCTTGATATCTCTACAACCGTAATGTGACTGTGGATGGATATTTCCTACCCACAGGTAGCATGGTTGGCTATGTCACGTGCCCAATCTTGCGTACTCTGGGAAGCGGGGCGTGACATGGTTCTTTTGGTATCAGAGCCATAGGTTAATTGGGTTGATTCTCTGTAGTTCGGTATTGTACCCAATACACGAATCAGAACACCCGTGATTAGGAAACATGTCCAACCATCTTGACCGTTTATACCATTCTTGAATCACATTCTTCCGGATCATGTCGACGTGCAAACTTACTTTGCATGTTAACTCGAAAACCTGATTTCTTGTTATCTCTAGGACTTAGGCGACTTGGGTGGAGTTAAGTAATTGCGGCTATGATACCGCGGCATAGCTACAATACAGTACTCTATTTAAGTATCTTGGAGTTCTGGCCTTGATTTATATATTGAATCTATCATCATGCTAATGTCGTTTGTTTTGATTTCAGGACCATGGCAGATAAGAATTTCAAGACGTATCAGAGGCGTATGGATGAAGCCGCCATGTTAGGAGTGATACGTGGGATGTTGGAAAATCAGAAGAAGCAAACTGAGCTGATCCAGCAGCAAGCAGATTCATTTCAGGAGGGTTTGCAGGCCATTCAGCAGTCTGTAAACACCGCTGTGGCGAAGCCAGTTGACCGAGTAGGGACCGTGGCAGACTTC
Organism: Agapanthus africanus; assembly: GCA_030015575.1. Taxonomy (NCBI): domain Eukaryota; kingdom Viridiplantae; phylum Streptophyta; class Magnoliopsida; order Asparagales; family Amaryllidaceae; genus Agapanthus; species Agapanthus africanus. Next base: position 243,164,114 of record CM057347.1, on the reverse strand, counting down.
AGACGGTTGGGTCCTACTACTTTCACTGGTCTGGAGGATTCGTTGCCAGCCGAGCAGTGGTTAGTGGACACAGAGAATTTACTGATTGCGGCACAGATCCCAGAAGACAAGAGAGTAGATGTGGTGCGCATTCAGCTGGTGGATTACGCCCGAGAGTGGTGGCTTGTGGAGGAGACCCGCTTGTCCAAGCCAATCAGTTGGGCGGATTTCTCTAAAAGTTTCTTAGAGAAGTTCTTCCCGCGGACTGCACGGGAGGAAATGGAAGAGAAATTTATTGGGCTGAGACAAAATGGAGCAGCTGTGGATGTACATGCAGCGGAATGGACGAGACTCAGCCGCTTCGCTGGACCCTTAGTCGCCAAGGAGGCAGACAGGACGCGAAAGTTCTTGCTCAGTTTGGATGTGGAAATCCAGAGGCAGATTGTCTCCCTGGGTTTGACCACTTTCTCGCAGGTTCTTACGGCAGCCAGAGAGCAGCAGAGTTTATCAGGATCGAAAGGGAACCTTCACCAGACAGCAGTTGCGGCCAGGAAGCCTGCATTTGTACCTAACCGAGATCATGGGGGCAGAGGTATTCCAGTGGACCGTCGAGGCGTAGCACCCATGAAGAAGCCTGTGATCGTTGACCGAAGGAAGAGCGTGATTTGTGACTACTGCCGTTTACCTGGACACGTGCAGAAGGATTGTCGAAGGAGACTGGGACTTTGCCTGGTGTGTGGAGCGGCCGATCACGCAGTTGGTGCCTGTCCGTCGAAGCTTCGCACGAGAGATGATATACAGAAGCCTCCGCAGAGACCGTTCCAAGGGCAGAAACAGCTGACTCAAGGACCAAAGCAGGCTCGAGCTTTCACGTTGACAGCTGAGGAAGCCAAGGCATCAGGAGAAGTGGTTTCAGGTACTTTGCTCGTTCATGGTTTTCCCGCATTGGCATTATTTGATTCCGGAGCATCCCACTGTTTTATGTCATCCAAATTTATAACTACACACTCGATTACCTGCACGACCCTGTCTAGTTTCTGGGACATACACACTGGGAATGGGAAAATCATAGCTAGTAAGGAATGTAGAGATTGTACAGTTGTTGTTTGCGGACGAGAGCTTTTTGCAGATTTCTTGGTGATAGATACGGGAAGTTATGAAGCAGTCTTGGGAATGGATTTTATTGGCACTTTCCACGCCCACATTGACTGTAGGGCAAGGAAGGTAATTTTCCAGATTCCCGGACACCCTGAGTTTACTTTCATTGGAGGAAGCAGTTCTGTCGGGCCAGTCGAGTTTAGGGCTAGGCCGACAAACAGTGTTCTTGCGACAATAGAAGCGGATAGTAATGAAGAGCCGGCAGTTGCTCGTGACTTTATGTATGTGTTTGAAGATATATCAGGCTTACCGCCGAAGCGAGATGTGGAGTTTGCGATTGACCTTATTCCTGGTGCAGCGCCAGTATCAAAATCTTATTATCCGATGGCACCGGTGGAATTGGAAGAAGTTAAGAAAAAAGTTAGTGAATTACTCGAGAAGGGATGGATTCGAAGCAGCAACTCACCTTGGGGAGCTCCAGTTCTTCTAGTAAAGAAGAAGGATGGCACGAGAAGGATGTGCATTGATTATTGAGAATTGAACCGGGTGACTCTTAAGAACAAGTACCCGATCCCTCGCATTGGAGAACTTTTTGAGCAGCTTAGTGGCGCGAGGGTATTCTCGAAACTGGACTTGCGATCAGGATATCATCAGGTCCGAGTGAAAGCAGAAGACATTTGCAAGACGGCGTTTCGAACTAGATATGGACATTTCGAGTATTTGGTGATGCCCTTCGGAGTGACTAATGCGCCAGCAATATTCATGGATTTGATGAACAGGGTCTTTTCACCATACCTGGACCAGTTTATTGTGGTATTCATTGACGATATTCTGGTGTACTCGAAGAGTCCGGAGGAGCATGCTGAGCATTTAAGGATCGCACTGCAGACGCTGAGACAAGAGAAGTTATTCGCGAAGATGAGTAAGTGCGAATTCTGGCTGGAAGAAGTGAAGTTTCTGGGGCATGTCGTGTCGGGCAATGGAATCGCCGTCGATCCCGAAAAGATTGCAGCAGTTCGAGATTGGCCTATTCCAAAGAATGTTGCGGAGATAAGAAGTTTTCTTGGACTCGCCGGATACTACAGGAGATTTGTGGAGAACTTCGCTCGTTTGGCAGAGCCATTAACCAAGCTTACGTGTAAGGAGGTACCGTTTTCTTGGACGGATGGATGTGCATTGGCCTTCGAGACGTTGAAACAGAAGTTGATAACCGCCCCTATCCTAACTGTACCGGATAATTCAGGAGGACTGGTGATTCACAGCGACGCATCCGGAAAAGGATTGGGATGTGTTCTGATGCAGAATGGGAAAGTCGTCGCTTACGCATCAAGACAACTGAAGACTCATGAGAAGAATTATCCGACTCATGACTTGGAGCTTGCAGCCGTGATCTTCGCCCTGAAGATTTGGAGACACTACCTTTTGGGCGAGAGAGTCGAAGTCTTTACAGATCACAAGAGTTTGAAGTATGTATTCACTCAGAAGGAGTTGAACATGAGGCAACGCAGATGGTTGGAGCTGATGGCCGACTACGACCTTGATCTTAAGTACCATCCGGGAAAAGTTAACGTCGTGCCAGATGCTCTAAGTCGGTTACCAGCAATTCAGGTATTGACTGCACAGAGGGAGATCATTGCGGATTTTCGGAGATTTGACTTGGAGGTTGTGCTACCACATGCTACGGGACAGTTGATGCAGTTGCAAGTACAGTCGTCCTTAGTTGAGAAGATTAAAGTGGCGCAATCGCAGGATCCTAGGCTGCAAAAGTTTTGAGAGCAGGTTGAAGCCGGACTACGAACCGATTTACTGATCCATGAAGACGGTTCGTTGAGATATGGTAGCCGTGTGTGTGTGCCAAAAGGAGATGTGCGTGAAGAGCTCATGAAGGAGGCACACAGTTCAGCTTACTCTGTACATCCAGGAGGGACAAAGATGTACCGAGACATTCGACAGCACTTCTGGTGGGAAGGTATGAAACGGGAAATTGCTCGCTTCGTGGCTAAGTGCTTGGTGTGTCAGCAAGTCAAGGCTGAACACCAAAGGGTTGCTGGTTTGTTGCAACCACATCCGATTCCTCAGTGGAAGTGGGAACATATAACCATGGATTTCGTGACGGCTTTACCGCGGAGTCCAAAGGGCAACAATGCAGTATGGGTGATTATCGATCGGTTGACCAAGGCGGCTCACTTTATTCCTTTTCGGGTTGGACAATCGACAGAGACTTTGGCAGAGCGGTACATGCAGGAGATTGTAAGACTGCATGGAGTACCGGTAAGCATCGTGTCCGATCGGTACACTCGGTTCTTGTCACACTTTTGGAGGAGTTTACAAGAAAGTTTGGGGACTCGACTGAAGTTTAGCACAGCTTATCATCCTCAGACTGATGGACAATCGGAGAGAACGATCCAGACCCTTGAAGATATGTTGAGAGCTTACATGTTGGACTTCAAAGGTTCTTGGGAGGATCATCTACACCTGGTGGAGTTTTCGTACAACAATAGCTTCCAAGCGACTATTCAGATGGCTCCGTTTGAAGCGTTGTATGGTCGTAAGTGCCGTTCACCGGTTTGTTGGGATGATGTTGGTGAACGAAGGTTACTAGGACCAGATTTGGTGGTACAGACAGTCGAGAAGGTGAATACAATCAGGAAGCATATGAAGGCAGCTCAAGACAGACAGAAAAGTTGGGCCGACATGTCAAGAAGACCTCTAGAGTTCGCCGTGGGTGATTTGGTATTCCTGAAGATATCACCGACTAGAGGGGTGATTCGCTTTGGAAGTCGGGGAAAGCTTAGTCCTCGATTCGTTGGACCCTTCGAGATATTGGAGCGTGTTGGAGAGGTAGCGTACCGTTTGGCGTTACCACAGTCATTGGCAGGAGTGCACGATGTGTTTCATGTGTCTCAACTACGGAGGTATGTTCGTGATGAGACTCATGTCTTGGATCATTCAGAGTTGACTGTATGGGAGGACCTAACCTTTGAGGAGCGACCAGTCGAAATCAAGGATCGAAGAGAAAAGGTTCTTAAGAACAAGGTTATCCCTCTTGTGCTAGTTTCTTGGGGTAATCGATCGCATGCAGAATCCACTTGGGAGCGAGAAGACGAGATCCGGCAGAAATTCCCTCACCTTTTCCAGTAGTTAGCTATCTTGTATTCTTGGAATTTCGAGGACGAAATTCTTTTGTAGTTGGGTATGATGTAACACCCGAGCCCAATAATACTATTTCTTTTGCTAGTTGAGTGTTATACATTGCTCATTCCAATTATCCTGATTGTTAGGTGCTTTTTGCAAAATTTTAACCGGTTAAGTCATTTTGGCACATAACAAATTTTAACACCTAAAATGAAATTAAAAATATCCATGTTGGCCTACTCGTCGCCACTAGTCGTGTGGTAGCGTCCGCGTGTAGAGATTCCGTCCCGTTCGGCGAAACGGGCATGTCTGGACGACTACGTGCACGTGCAAGTGTCCGACTTGGGGGCATGCATTTTAATCATTAAACACCTCTTTTCAAAATTTGGAACTCGCTTAAAATCCTATAATTTGAATTTGGAGCATTTGGGCGCAACCCGGGCGCGATTTGGAAATGTTTCGTTTAGCGCCAAAAGTGCCCGTTTGATTAAATATATTTAAAACTATAATATATATTTCCGTTACTTAAAATCTCTTTAAAATCCTTTTAAATTTTATTTTACCTAACCCAATTTTTCCCCAGCCAATCATCACGAAGAATTTACCCTCGTGGGCCCCCCTTTCCCTCTCTATCTCTCTCTGTCTCTCTCTGTCTCTCTATATTCTCTTTCTCTCTCTCTCTCTAATAACTTCTCTCTCTCTCTTCCTATATTTATTCGCGGCCGCCTCCCTTCTTCCTCTCCATCACGAAAGAACCCACCACGAGAACCCCTAACCCTAACCCTAACCTTGTCGTGACCTCGCCGCCGACCTCCCCGCGACCTCGCCGTCGCCGTCATCGCCTCCTCAGCCTAGCCGCACCCTCCTACCTCCTTCCTCCGTCTCCTTCCACGCCTGTACCCAACCCCGACGACATCACCCGGCCGCAGATCTCACCGTCGACGCCGCCTCCCGTCACCGACGACGCCTGCGACTCCCTCTCTTCATCCTCGTCCCGACCTCGTCGTCGCCTTCCTCCTCCCCTCGCCGGACCACCACCAGACCCGAGCCCGACCCTAGCACCAATCCACGGGTCGCCGGGAAACGCGCCGTCGATCATCGCCGTCATTGCCAGAGCCACCGCCGACACCTCCTCTCTCTCCTTCCACCCAGACCAGACCACTACATCCCTCGTCGCGGCTGCAACAGAACCAGAAACCTTTCAGCCAAGGCTGCCGCCCTCGCCGCATCTCCTGTTCACCGCCGGCGCGCCCATCGCCGTCGGGCCCGTCGTGGTTGCCCTGGTTCTTCCCTGTAAGCATCTCTTTATCGTTCCTTGTGTGCTAGATCCCTTTCCCCGCTGATCCTTGTTTCGTATATCGTATTTTGCTAACGTGTTACCGTTTAACTTTTCGCCGGATTCCGGCCGTGCCGTCGTTTGGACCCGACGCTCCAGCGAAGTATTCTGGTCCGTGTGGTTCCGCTGTTCGTTTTTAGGTCTCGATCCGTGGTCCGTGCACCCGTCTCGTGTTTTCTGCCGACTTTGCATCCGTGCTTTCCGGTTTGCGAAACTGTCGAGGCAAGATTTCTTGCTACATGCTACGTTAAACTAATTAAATGTTTGACTCACAAACTTTCTATATTAACTAGTATTGCTACTTATCTCATTGGACGGAATATGATGTACATTATAATACTGCCACCTAAATCGTATTTTGCCACCGTAACCTTAATAACAACTACCTGCTAATCATTTTACTATTTAGAGGAAAATAGTCGCACACTTATATCCTTATTGCCTGCTGTTATTAATATTGCGCTACATTGTGATTATTGCACCCCAAGGGTGCTTGAACCTGTTAATAAGAGAATACAAAGCATCATTGTGTGTACATGGAATAATATTGTTATTTACTGTTCCGGCTGTTGTTCCTTATTCGTTACTATACCTGTTATCAGCATACATTTGATTGCATTACATATTGACCCGATCGTGATACACCTGACACATGTACTGATACACCGGGCATGACACCCTATACATATCGACTCAACCTGTTGAAACGTGACCTGACCTGTTACCTGATTTCATGCCTAATGCCGACCAACCTGACCATTCCTGCTGTCTATCCAGACAGACCTACTTTTACCTGATTTTGTGTTGGCATTAGTCCTTGACTACTGAATACCTGACCTGACATACATAGCTTGGGGGTATGGGGAAATCAAAGGTGAAACCGACTTGTAACTCAACAGTTCGATACTTGTTCTGATCAGTCTTACGGGCTTGGCCAGCCCCGGAGTGTTGATGCTGACATCACTCGCCCATCTTGCTACCTATTACTGCTTAGCGGCACGTCTCGGATTCAGCCCCGAGGACCTTGACCGTGGTCCCGGGCACGCACGGGATACTATTGAGTTACATCGACGATTCATCAATTGATTTCAAAGACTATAGAGTAGAAACCTGATAGGACAGTTTAGTCACCACTGCACATTACCCTGCTCTGTTATTTCTTAGTACTACTTTATTCATGTTCATACCTGCATTGCTTATTACCATGTTTATATTATATTATTTGGTTGACATGACGCGCTGACGTCTGTGTTTTGCATGGCCCAGATTCCTTACCACTATCGACGACCGAGCAGGAGTACTTCAGCCAGCAGGCTGAATTGTGAGTTCCTTAGGGTTTAGTTTATTTATTTTCATTCCATTTCCAGATGTGAGCTCGCATTATGGGACGTACTGTTTATTTATTGTATTGGATCATTTGCTTCCGCACTCATTGTTTACTGATTTCTTGTTATTATGGATTTGGACATGTATTAGATTAGTTTATTATTTTGTTCTTGATATCTCTACAACCTAATGTGACTGTGGATGGATATTTCCTACCCACAGGTAGCATGGTTGGCTATGTCACGTGCCCAATCTTGCGTACTCTGGGAAGCGGGGCGTGACAATAACATTCATTCAGTTATCTCATAACTTCTTGTGAATTCTAATTATTGTATCACATTCTGAATAAGATAGAAAATGTTAAACTTTCCGATCGAACAATCGAACATCCAAGTTTTCCCGAAACAGCTTAACTCATGAAATAAGTTCAAAGACATTCACTTCGTGACTCAGTACCAACGGTCCAGCCGTAGAAGGGTCAAGCCAACGCCTCACATGTGGCACGCCGTACTGCCCCAAACCTGAAGGTTCAAAGGGCAGTTCAAGACGGTCACATAATCGAGTTAAGGTTTGTTGTCTTCTAGAGGGACCATCGCGTTACTTGCACTACTTAGAACGTCTTTAAACCTCGGAAAAATCCAACACTTGCAAATTTTCCGGCCGGGGAAAAGTTGGGTATTTATATCTAGTCGAACTTTTTAACGTATTCAAAAATTATCCGGAATCCACATAGACAAAATCTGATAATCCGATCGAATCATCGAATCCCCAAAACAACCCCAGAAAATTCAACTCTTGAATAAATATTTAAAATTCCCATAAAACTCAGCACTGTGAAAGAGGAATTACTGTGCAAATATGGAGGGCTGACGTCACCAGAGAGCCGCGGAACCGCCGCAGAAGCTAGGCTTCTGCCGCGGTTCCGCCGCAAGTTTGAGGTATCATTGGTCAAATTTTGCACCGTAATTCTTATAATTCCCTGCTGAATTTTTTAAGCATTTTTAATATGGAAAAAACCCAGTTTTTGAAAAAAGTCCAGAGAGCATTTTGGTTTTTAGGGTTTTGGTTCGATCGGGTTTCAAACGTCGTCTACACTTCGCCTAAGGCTCTAGCTAGGCTCTGATACCACTGTAGGGTTCCTAGGCACACTAATGAGGTCTCACAAGGCATCAACCATGCCAATTTCATAATTTTACATGTGCCGAGAAACCCTAATATGGATCGTTAACTAGAATTTTAGGCGAAACATGCAACTAGTTAACAACTTAACTAAGTGAACGGAAATACAACCTTTCTAGATCCGGTTCTCCACCTCCATAGCTCCATGATGAAGTCTCCTTGCTGTCCAAATCGAATCCCGGGCTCTAGCGTCGGCTTCATCGGAGAAATGGGCGGGCTAGGTCGTCGACTACGATGCCGTAGATGATCTACGTCGAGGCATCACAAGATCAAGCTCCCACTTCACCAAGTCATGAAACTTGTGAAGAAAATACCTTTTACTACTTGGCAAGAGGTAGAGGATGAAGAAATAGGAGGTGGGTTCACTTTAGAATTGGATTTCTCACTCATTTCATCAAATCACCATTGATGGAATCAAGCTTCTTCATCTTGAAGAAGAAGAAAATGATGTTATGATAAGAAAAAATAAAATAGAAGAGAAAATGAATTCTTATCATATACAAACCATGGTTAAGTGTAGAGAATGAATCATGGTTAAGTGGAATGGTTAGGGTTAAGGATGAGACAAAAGTGGTCAAACTTTCAACACTTCATGAAGCTTCATGAAAGATACAAAGAAAGCCACCATATCAATTTATCCTTTTAATTTCCAAAAAAGAATAAATAAATAAATGAATGAATAAGCAAAACCCTAATCATCAATTTAACCATGGTTTAGTTCTTTACACTTAACCAAATAAGCATGTATCATCAAACATGATACATTCATGTGCACAAAAGTATATCACATATACAACTTGCACAATTCAAGTGAGAAAATCCATTTAAAGTGAACCAATACTAGTTAATGCAAAGTAATATATCAAATATATAATTATATATTAAATCATTAAATCAACACTTGATTTAACGATCCGGTCATATCGCATATAACCGACTAGTATCCTACGTATCGGCTTACCGAATCAATCCTTGATTCGATAACTAGGTTATATCGCATACAACTTTTCGATACATTCATCGCGAGAATGGAATATGGTATCACATACACGCATTATTCTCGGTCCTGCACATATCTCATATGCGCTCCTATTTTGTTTCGCTTGAGCCAGGAAACTTCTGTGTAGGACTCTAAAGACTCGTCAATACGCCGGCAGCAGGTGATGATCATATCAAACACCCACAAGCCGCAAGCGGTCTGCTAAACGTAACGGCCACCCGGGTATTGAGCGATCAGAAGATCGACGAGCAAGCCCGCTCATACTCCTGTGAATCCAACCAGTAACACTTACCGTACAGTCCGGTCTGATCGTCTGATATGTCGCATATCTCGCCTAGGGTGGTAAACGTCAGACCCCAATAGCTCGATAAGTCGTGTCGATATGAGGTCTATAACAGTTCGAGAAACTACTGGTAACACTTACCAGTAAATCTCAGCAACCCTGGCCAGGGATTTCCGGTTATAGACAATCGGACAAAGCGCAACATCAACCCCCTATACCGGGAGAGACGAATCCCCTCCTATCGCTCATTGCCTCCATGTGACTCGGGACTGTACCCAAAAACCACCATTTTGCACGCCCTCTTGGACGTGGTAAGGTGGAAATCAAAGCACCGTGGGAACCACACAAGACTCTATGACGATCTCGGGTCAACAGACTACTCTGTACCAGTGTCACCAGAGAACTGCCATCTGACGTTGGGTATAATACCATCTGGGAGTTCTCGGCGAGTCCGTCCAGTGTACCCAGTCTCCACTGAGCACCCGTATATCATCTCTGATGTCAAACACCAATGGATATGGGATCATCCATCGCCCATCTGTATGGGTCGAGAAGGTATACGCTAGTCTACTCTGGTATATCGATGCCCCATCTCGATACACCCACGACTAGGGACCTTGAAGGATGTACTTATGGACTACCATGTCCCCACTAGTATGATCTGCATCATAGTCTAGGTAGTCAAGTACACATCCTAAGGGCTTTACCAACATGTAACAGAGAGACAATCAGTATACACGTTAAGGTAAAGAGCAACCAGATAGCATACTATCATGTCGAGCAAGAAAGTCCTCCCTATATATGTCTAAGCATCCACTACAATATACATCCTACGTATAGTGATGGCCTCTAGGGCATACATATAACTAACAAAACACATGCACATACTGAGGTAGAAACCAACCAGGTAGCATACTACTATTTTGAGCAAGACTGTTACTATATCCGTGTATATCCCAAGCTTCCATTAAGTAATATACAATCCAGTATGATACAATAATGGCATCTAGGGCATATATTATTGGCTATAGTTCCCTCAAGTCAATTATTGGATCACAGGCACGTGATTGCAATGATTGAGGGAGGACCTATACCGGTAAAATAGTCTTACTCGAGATAATAGTATGCTATGTGGTTTGTCTTTATCATAATGTACATGCTTTAGGTGAAATTATAGATCACTATTACATGTTGATAGAGCCCATAGGATTCTTGCTTGACTACCAGCAGTATGATGGCGATCATATACATGAGAGTTGGGTAGTCTATAAGCACATCCTTAAAGTGTCCCTAGTCGTGGGAGTTTCGAGACTGGGCATCGATACTCCGAGAGTAGACTAGTGTATACGGATCGAGACCCCGACGAGGGGCGATGGCCGGTCTCACAAGCCATTGGTGTTAGTTGGTTCACCTAAGATGTATACAGGTGCTCATTGAGTTATGAGTACACCAGACGGGCTTGTAGGGATACTGCTAGTTGATATTATACCTATCGCCAGGTAGCAGTTCCCAGGTGACATGAGTACAGCTTAAGTGTGTTCCCACTGTTCTTTGATTGCTACCCTACCACGGCTCTATTGAGTCTTGCAAACAGATAGTAGTTGGGTGCAGTCCCACAGCACTTGGAGGCAGTGGCGGTTAGATATGATTCGTCTCTTCCGGTATTGGGGGTTGATATCGCGCTGTGTTTGGAGAGCCATTACACAAAGTCCTTGGCCAAGGCAAGTGAGATTTACTGGTAGGTATTCCAGTAGTTTCTCAAGGTGTTCTGAGCTACACTCCGATACGCCTTATACCGCTATTGGGGGTCTGACATTTACCATCCCCTTAGGCCCGATATGCGATACTCTTAGATGAACAGACCGGACTGTACGGATATTGTCACTGTCAGGCTCAGTAGGGTTTCAGGATGAGCACGCTCGTCGGCCTCCTTTTCGCTCAATACCTGGGTAGCCGTTATGTACAGCTAGTGCCACTGACGTGCTTGTGGTTAAACCCACTGCCAGCGTATTGACGAGTCTTTAGAGTCCCACACAGAGGGTTTCCCTAGTTCGGGCGAAACGTTGAAGAGGCCGTATGGTTTTATGGCAGGGTTCGATCATATACGTGCACTCGTGCACGGATCATGATCGGACGAATCATACTAGTGGGCTTTTGGTTTAAGCCGGATCCTAGTATTAGATTGTTGGATTACTTTCGTCTCGTAGTATTCATATTCAGTCGGAATACAGATGTCGGTATGTATATGCGGATGAGAGGTATTCTTGTAATTCGTTAGAAGATAACTTTAGATGATGCCATTTTCTTTTTTATGGATTAAACATTTATGTTTAAATGTTTAATGCGGAAATTGTGACTCATTCTTGTCATGACTCATTTTTGTCATGGCTAAGATATTTTCTTATGTGCTTGGAGATATTTTGTGAGTGTTTTAGTGTAGAGATTTTTTGTGTGTGTGTGTGACTTTTATTCTCATCACAAAATATCAAAACACCCACTCACTCATTAGGGGGCAGCCATCTCATTTGTTTTGGGTGTTGGTTTTTTGCTCACTTGTTTTTTCTCTCTTGAACTTCATAATTTCCACCATTGGCATCTTCTTCAACCTCCACTCTATCGCTCTCATGTTTTGAGAATCCTAGAGTGTCTTGAGACAAAGTAATCACACACTATCTCTACCTCATCTTGAAGACCTAGGCTAGCAAACTAGTTGTTCGAGTTGCTTCGGTTTGAAGCGGGAGCCCGTATTAAGAATCCTCGAGGTGGATCATCATCGACGAGGGAGACCGGCGAGCGGACTTGTTCGGGGAAGCCGGCGAGGAGCTAGGAAAGAGATTGAAGACCGAAGGACACGAATCGATCGGTATAATCTCTAAAATCACTTTATAGAATGCTAGTAAACGGTTAATGGCACGATCCGGGAAATTGGATGTTGTAGTGCCAAGTTTTACAAATTTTTGTTCCGCATTTGGCCACGGATTGTTGGCCGAGGCGCTGCCGTAACCCAACATGGTATCAAAGCCAACCCATTAACCCTTAGCTAGCTTGTTTAGACAATGTTAAACTTTCGAAACCGAAACAAACCCGATTCACTGCCCTGCACCATTCCAGTTTCTGTTGATTTTCTAAGTGTCTTCAAAAATTATTTAAACAACTGCCGAAGACTACTGACATGACCACTTGACCATACCCCAAATACGAACCTTTTTCACCTGATTTTGGCCGAGCACATTGCTCCCAAAACCGAGGAGGCCGGCCATTTTGAAGCTTCTGTGTTTCGTTTTTGCAGTGTTGTCCTGTCTCTGGAATGTTGGTTCAGTGGTGTTGTTTTTTTAACCCAGTTTGGATATGATTTTACCTACTTGTCTGGGGCTATTCTGGGGTTATTTCGAAGTCGATATTTTCTAACATTGTTTAAAAATTACAGTACATACATTTCTATCTACGACCGTGAATTTCATTTGATCGGTACAACTTGTCTAATCTCTATAGTTCCTTTAGACGGCTTTGCGAACGTGACATTCACGTTGATGTTCTGTGTTGTGCTGTGATGTTGAGGATTTGTCATGGTGGATAGCTTGAATGCAATGGTAGTACAGTTTAGTTTTATTTGTACATTTGATATCGCGGGGCGAGCGTCCAACATATAGACTGCCGTCATTTCCTGTTTGTTTATTATTCTTTTGGGGCACGACCGGGTTGAGGTCGATGACACCATTGTACATATTTTCTTTTCTGTATTAGGATTACCCCGCGATGGAGTGCACGGATAGCCGGGTTTTGGAGGGCAACAGATTCGCATCTCATGGCGTTGTGAAGGAGGGGGTCTCACTCTAGAATTGGCGGGCTATTCGCCGCACTCGTAGGGGTACTGGTTGACCCAAGGAGGGGTGATCAAGTTACCGGATTCCGTGAAGTAGTGGGTGGCTCATTCACATTGCTTAAGGAGGCTGCCTCGCTTCTGGTTTTGGCGGGTAACTTGCCGCACTCGTAGGGGTCTAGGTTTTCATTGCACAGGCTATCCACACGACCCGGGGATCTTCTGGTTTCACTTGCGACTCAAAGGAAACCCGGGGCTCCAAGATGTTTTTTATTGTTCTGTGATGCTTATTACTTATCTGTGATGTTGCATTTATCAAGCCTGGAGCGATTATTATATATTGTTATATATACTAGTAGATGTTGTATATGTTTTACACCCGAGCTAGTCCAGTCCCCGCTCTGTCGTTACTTAAGTAACCTAACGGGTGAAGACGGGACCAGTGGCGAATGCTGATGGAATATACGCACATCATATTTTCGTTCTTTTGTGGTGTGATTGATTGATGAGATTGCATTGATTCGGATTAATGCGAAGAAAACAAACCTATTCGATGTTGTTGGAACAATTTTCAAAAGCTGTTATTACAAGGACGTTCTCATTTGTTTTCCAGAGCGGTATTCGGTTATGAATATCCAGCACCTCATTCGAAGAGGTAAGGGCCGAGATCCCTTCATCGGGAGTGACCCCTTGGGCAGAAATTTGCATCAGGGTAATAAGTTCACTATAGTCGATTACTTTTTGCTTTGCATCGCGGTATTCTATTATGATTATCCAGCACCTCATTCTACGAGGAAAGAGCCGAGATCCCTTCACCGGGAGTGACCTCTTTAGGAAAGGTTTTCGCCCTATATATTTATAAAAAGCTATGCGGTTCCTTCAACAATATCAAGTTCATTACGTTAATGGTTTTTCGCCAAAAACCAGTCGTAGCCCTTCGTCATTTCTTACAGGTATTACTTTGTATTCATGCTGTGTATGTTGACCTCTGTCAAGGCACAGTGCTTGGTACCTGGGTAATACTTGTTTGTTGCATAGATATGCGATTATTTAGGACAGTGGCACGGTCATTTTGACCTCTGTCAAGGGCACGTGCGGGTGGGTCTAAGTTAATCAAGGAAAATGACGGGTTGAACTTGACTAGCGACTTATGATATGTTGACATCTGTCAAGGTCATAAGCCGCTTGGGGTAAAAATTGTAGGGTTCCTAGGCACTCTAGTAAGGTCTCACAAGGCATCGAACATGCCAATTTAAAAAAAATGGTGCCGAGAAACCCTAGACTACGGATCTTAGACTAGATGTTTAGGCGAAACGGAAAACTAGTTAACTATTTAACTATAGGTTAGATGCTACAACCTTTGTAGATCCGGATTTCCGCCTCCTTAGCTCCACGTGGCCATGCCCTCGCTGTCCATCATGAATCCTCGACTCGATCATCGGCTTCACCGGGAAAACGAGCGGAAAAGGTCGTCGGCTTTGTGTCGAAGACGATCTACCTCGAGGCTTCGCAAGTTCAAGCTCCGACTTCACAAACTTGTGAAACTTATGAAGTAAACACCCAAAACAACTTGGCAAGAGGTAGAGGGTGAAGAAATAGGAGGTGGGTTCTCTTTAGAATTGGATTTATCTCACTTTAGCTCAAGTTGCCATTGATGCACCTTGAGCTTTTCTTGAAGAAGAAGATGGAGCTCAAGAAAGAATGTGATAAGTGTTATGATAAAAATAAATTTAAATCAATACTTATCATATCTAAACCAAGGTTAAGTGTAGAGAATAAACCATGGTCATTTGGAGAGTTAGGGTTAAGCATGAGGACAAGAATGGTTGCATAAAGTCAAGGCTTCATGAAGCTTCAACATAAAACAAACTTAGCAACCATTCTTATCACAACTCATTTCTAAAAAAATAATCAAATAAATAAATGATAAAGCAAAACCCCAATGACCCAATTAACCATGGTTTAATTCTATGCATTAAACCAAATGATCAAGTATCATCAAACATGATACAAAGATGTGCACTAAAGTATATCACATATACAACATGTACATCAAGTGAGAGTAATCCGTTTAAAGTGAACCAATACTAGTTAATGTAAAGCAATATATCAAATATATAATTATACATTAAATCATTAAATCAACACTTGATTCAATGATCCGGTTGTATCGCATACAACCGACTAGTATCTAATGTATCGATTAATCGAATCAATGATTCGATAACTAGGTCATATCGAATATAACCAATCGAAACATATATCGCGAGAATGAAATGCGGTATCACATACACGCATTATTCTCGGTCCTGTACATATCTCATATGCGCTCCTATTTCGTTTCGCTTGAGCCAGGAAACCTCTGTATAGGACTCTAAAGACTCGTCAATACGCCGGTAGCAGATGATGATCATATCAAGCACCCACAAGCCGCAAGCGGTCTGCTAAACGTAACGGCCACCCGGGTATTGAGCGATCAGAAGATCGACGAGCTAGCCCGCTCACACTCCTGCGAATCCGACCAGTAACACTTACCGTACAGTCCGGTCTCTTCGTCTGATATGTCGCATATCAAGTCTAGGGGTGGTAAACGTCAGACCCCAATAACCCGATAAGTCGTGTCGATGTGAGGCTCGTAACGGGTCGAGAAACTACTGGTAACACTTACCAGCAAATCTCTGATCAGCCCTGGCCAGGGACTTCCCTGTTACGGCCAATCGAGCACAGCGCAACATCAACCCCCAATACCGGGAGAGACGAAACCCCTCCTATCGCTCATTGCCTCCATATGACTCGGGACTGTACCCAAAGACCACCGTTTTGCACGCCCTCATGGACGTGGTAAGGTGGAGATCAAAGCACAGTGGGAATCACACAAGACTCCATGACGATCTCGGGTCTACAGACTAACCTGTACAAGTGTCACCTGAGAACTGCCATCTGACGTGAGGTATAATACCATCTGGGAGTTCTCGGCGAGTCCGTCCAGTGTACCCAGTCTCCACTGAGCACCCGTATACCATCTCTGATGTCAAACACCAATGGATATGGGATCATCCATCGCCCATCACATGGGTCGAGAAGCGTATACGCTAGTCTACTCTGGTATATCGATGCCCCGTCTCGATACACCCACGACTAGGGACCTTGAAGGATGTACTTATGGACTACTATGTCCCCACTAGTATGATCTGCATCATAGTCCAGGTAGTCAAGTACACATCCTAAGGGCTTTACCAACATGTAACTATAAGACAGTATAAAGAGACTAGTGTACATGTTAAGATAAAGAGCAACCAGATAGCATACTATCATATCGAGCAAGAAAGTCATCTCTATATATGTCCAAGCATCCAATATAATATACAACATCTGTACAATACAGGCCTCTAGGGCATACATACAACTAACAATCTCCCACTTGCACTAAGGCCAGCTGCTGTAGTATCGCATACCGAGCATCCCGAAGAGTCTCTCAAACTGTATCTGGGGAATGGCCTTCGTGAGTGGATCCGCCGTGTTGTTCTTCGTGTCAACCCTCCTGACCTCGATCTCCCGGCGATCAACTATCTCCCGGATCAGGTGATACCGCCTCAGAATATGCCTGGATCGCTGATGGGACCTGGGTTCCTTGGCCAAAGCCACCGCTCCATTGTTATCGCATTACAAAGGTATTGGATGCTCAATGGATGGAACCACACCAAGTTCAGTAATGAACTTCTTGACCCAGACAGCTTCTTTAGCAGCATCGTTGGCAGCGATGTATTCAGCCTCCATCGTCGAGTCTGCCACGGTTTCCTGCTTGGAACTCTTCCAGCTAACAGCCCCTCCGTAAAGGGTAAAGACAAAACCCGACTGCGACTTAGAGTCGTCCTTATCACTCTGGAAGCTGGAATCGGTAAAGGACTCCACTTGGAGTTCTCCGTTACCATACACCAAGAACATATCTCTAGTCCTTCGCAAGTACTTGAGAATGCTCTTCACAGGTGTCCAGTGACTCTCTCCAGGGTCAGCTTGATACCTGCTCACTATACTTAGTGAGTATGCTACATCGGGTCTGGTACATAGCATCGCATACATGATAGAGCCTACTGCCGAAGCATAGGGTATCCCTTGCATGCGAGCTCTCTCCAAATCAGTCTTGGGAGACATCTCTTTGGAGAGAGTGACTCCAGAGATCGTGGGCAAGTTCCCACGCTTGGACTCTTCCATACTAAACCTCTTTAGTATGGTGTCAATGTACCTGGATTGGGACAATCCCAAAATCCGTTTGGATCTATCTCTATAGATCCTAATTCCCAATATGCAGGAGGCATCACCAAGATCTTTCATTGAGAATCTTTGTGATAAGAATAGCTTGACCGCTTGTAGCATAGGAATATCATTTCCTATCAAGAGTATGTCGTCCACGTACAATACGACGAAGACAACCTTACTCTCTGCCACCTTCTTGTAGATACAAGGTTCATCTGGATTTTTGACGAAATCAAACTCTTTGATAACGACATCAAAGCAGATGTTCCAACTCCGTGATGCTTGCTTTAATCCATAAATGGATTTAAGCAGTTTGCACACCTTCCCGCTGCTCCCACTGTCTACGAAGCCCTCTGGCTGAGTCATGTACACGCACTCTTCTAAATCACCATTTAGAAAGGCGGTCTTAACATCCATTTGCCAGATTTTGTAGTCATGAAAAGCAGCAATGGCAAGCATGATTCGGATGGATTTAAGCATAGCCACTGGAGAAAAGGTTTCGTCATAGTCCACACCTGGTCTTTGACGAAAACCCTTTGCTACAAGTCTCCACTTTCCCATCTACACCAAGTTTCTTCTTGAAGATCCACTTGCTCCCAATGGGTTTTACCCCTTCAGGAGCAACTTCCAAAGTCCATACTTTGTTGGTGTACATGGAATCCATCTCGGACCGCATAGCATCCAGCCATTTCACTGAGTCCCTACTTGTGATGGCCTGCTCGAAGCTAGTTGGGTCATCATCCTCCATGATGCAATCCTCGCTTCCACCGTCAATGAGAAAACCGTAGTATCTCTCAGGTGGACGAGATACCCTACTAGATCGGCGGAGAGGCTGGGGTTCGTTGAGTTCTACTGAATCCTCTGGTTCCACCAAGTCTTCTGTTACAGTTTGTGTTGCTGGAACTTCTTCCAGTTCTACCTCAATGCCACTAATCTGTTTCATAAGAAAACCTTTTTCTAAGAAAGTGGCATGTCGAGAAACAAACACCTTTTGTTCCTCGGGGTGGTAGAAGATATACCCTTGTGAATTTTTGGGATATCCTACAAACTTACATAAGACCGATCTTGCCTCGAGTTTGTCCGGATTTTGTCTTTTGACATATGCTGGACAACCCCATATCTTAACATACTTAAGAGATGGTCTCTTCCCTCTCCATATCTCATATGGAGTGGTAGGCACTGATTTGGTAGGAACCATATTCAATAGGTGTATGGCTGTCTCAAGCGCATACCCCCAGAAGGAAATAGGTAACTCAGCTGTGCTCATCATTGAACGCACCATATCTAATAGGGTGCGATTCCTTCGTTCCGATACACCGTTGTGCTGTGGTGTATAAGGTGGAGTAAGCTGAGAGAGAATCCCATTCTCTTTTAGATAATCTTGGAACTCATTGCTCAAGTATTCTCCTCCTCGATCAGATCGAAGGATCTTAATACTTTTGCCCGTTTGGTTCTCTACTTCGTGCTTATGTTCTCTGAATTTCTCAAAAGCTTCAGACTTGTGTTTCAACAGGAACACATGCCCGTATCTAGAGAGATCGTCAGTGAATATAATGAAGTAGGAAGAACCATCCCTGGCATGTGTAGACATAGGACCGCATACATCACTATGTATCAGTCCTAAGAGTTCAGTAACTCTTTCTCCGTGTCCACTAAATGGAGCTTTGGTCATTTTTCCTTTGAGACATGAATGGCAAGTATCATAAGATTATAATTCGAACGGATTCAAATAACCATCCTTATGCAACTTAGCTAGTCGTGTCGCATTGATGTGACCAAGTCTACAATGCCACAAGAAGGATTCGTTCATTTCTGAACTCTTCCTCTTGTGTGTGTTTTGTATATTGAGGACTGTATTTTGGTTTAGAATGAATATGCCATTATGTAGCGAGCCTGATGCAATCAACTTTTGATCTAGGAATATGTTCATAACATTATCCTTTACTACAAAATTATATCCTTCTTTACTCAATAAAGAAACTGATATAATGCTGCACATCATGTTCGGTATATAATAGCACTCATTCAGAATTATTGTATCACCATTTGGTAATACTAGGTGATATTCGCCAACTGCTTTGGCTGCAACACTTGCACCGTTCCCAACTTGAACGGAATGATCACCCTTCCCCAGTTCTCTACCTTTTCGTAGCCCATGTAACTGTTTACATATGTGGGATCCTGATCCGGTATCTAATACCCAGGACGTAGGGTGAACTGAGAAACAGTTCTCAATAACTAACACACCTTCAGAAGATGCATCAACATGCATGTTCTTTTGGGCGTCTTGAGAATCCAAATATTCTCCTGTTTCCTGTTCATTCTTATAACACTTATAAGATAGAACGGGTTCAACGTTCCCCTGCACAGTATAACATGCGGGTTCGGTCAATACATCCATATTATTATCTTGATTAAGGCATGAAATGGTCGCTACCTGGAGAGAGAGAGAAGAAAACACTTTAGCGTATGCTCGTGCAAGATCAGATTGGTTATTATCTTATCTAATCAGGATGGCTCCCACTGCTTTTTATCAAATCTTCCTTCAAACCCTAAAACGAAAGACTAGCCGGGATTAATTACACACTACAAGTTCGCCAATCTTTCAGCCAGACCAGTGTCGGTACTTTGAGGGAGGTCCCCCGTGCTTTCGCACGAACCTAATTAATGTAAACCTCGTTTTCCCAGAGGCGTAACCCCGTTGACGCCTTTCTAGACACCTACTTGATCAGCTAATTGCAATGTGTAAAACTCTCCCAGGAGTAACTCTTACTCGCAGCGGGTATCGGGATCCAACTATCTCATAGAAGGTATGCAATCTCATTGCAAATTTCAACACTTGAAATTCCCGATAATATTTTACCCCTAGTGTTCTATGACCTTGACGAATGCCAAACAACCCATAGTCCACTAGTCAAGTTCAACCCGTACATTTCTTGATTGAATTAAACCCACCCGCACGACCTTTGACGAATGCCAAACAACGCCGTACGAATACCCTAATCCAATCTGCATCATATGCATAAGCAGATAAATACTAGTTAGCTACCGTACACTAAGCCTTGACGAATGCCAAACTACCGTAGCACGAATACTAATTAGTACTTATCTGAAATGACGGAGGGCTACGCAGGTTTTCATAAAACCATGAGCCTAATGAACTTGATATCGTTGTAGTATCAAATGAAGTTTTTTAAAAATGGAGTGATTTTGAGGCTTTTCTAGTTTTGCTAAAGGGGTCACTCCCGGTGAAGGGATCGTCGGCCCTTTCCTCGTCGAATGAGGTGCGGGATATATCATATATATCACTGTGCAAAGCAAAAACTCTTAAAAGCAATCAAAGCCAAACCGAGTGTGTAGCATCTGCCAGTTACTGCTAAAGGAGTCACTCCCGGTGAAGGGATCTCGGTCCTTTCCTCATCGAATAAGGTGCAGGGTATATCATATATACCGCTATGCAAAGCAAGAACTGTAGCTACCTGTTTTGTTTAAAATTTGATTCTACAACATCATTTGGTTTCTTTTCTTTCATTAATCACATTAATGAAGTCCCATCATTTAATACCTAAACATCACAGATAGATATGACGTACACTTATGCCATCCGCATTCGTCTCGATGTCCCCTCGTGCACCGTTAGGTTAGGTAACTAACGACAGAGCAGGGCAGGGCTAGCGCGGGTGTAAAACATAAGTAACGTCTATATAATATATCATATATACTATATACTATATCCATCACAGAGTCACAACACAGATATCGCAGCAGAATCAACATATGAAATATTGGATATACTAGGACGTCCGTGTTTTCAATACGAGCCAGTATAAAACACGGATTCCAAGGTCGTGATGAATACCCAATCCCACATCCCTAGATCCCTACGAGAGCGGCAAGCAACCCTGCCAATTCTAGGGTTAGGAGACTCGGACTCGACTCCTCGAGTTGGTCTCCCACTGGACCCCAGAACCCGGTTACTTGTGCTCCCCTCCTTGGGTCTATCCTAATGCGGAAAAGTAAATAATATACAAAGGGTGACAGCTTCCGCTACCTGGAAGTGCCCCAAATAAAAGAATATTACATACAAGTTTTTACATGAATGAAAATGGAAAAACACTCATCTCACATAAAAACCCCCGGCTATTCGAATACGACGATCCAATATAACATATCCAGCAACACATAACATCACATGTCATCAACGTAAGTAAGTATGCATACCCCAATTTTCGTTGACGTATAGCAACGAAACCGGCGATATGAACATACTACACTTACGGTCACAGAAAAGAAAGTGTAAAACTACAACAGTTGGAATCCGCAACCTCTTTAGACATCACATGCCTAACAGTTATAAACCCCGCATTTTAGTCCCATTATCGAAAACTCTTTTCGATATGAAGTGAAACTAAACCGCTAGATTTATAACATTCATCCAGTTATCTCATAACTGTTTGTGAATTCCAATTATTGTATCCAATTCCGGATAAACAGAAAATGTTAAACTTTCCGATCGAACAGTCGAATACCCAAGTTTTCCCGATACAGCTCAACACATGAAATAAGTCTAACAACATTCAGTTCGTGCCTCAGTACCGACAGTCCAGCCGTAGAAGGGTCAAGCCAACGCCTCACATGTGGCACGCCGTACTGCCCCAAACCCGAAGGTTCAAAGGGCAGTTCAAGACGGTCACATAATCGAGTTAAGGTTTGTTGTCTTCTAGAGGGTCCATCGCGTTACTTGCACTACTTAGAACGTCGTTAAACTACGGAAAGTCCAACATTTGGAAATTTCCCTACAGGGGAAAAGTTGGGTATTTATATCCGGTCGAACTTTTTAACATATTCTATAAATTATCCGGAAAAACACAAAGACGAAATTTGATACCCCGATCGAAACACCGAAGCTCTAAAACACCCCAGAAAATCCAACTCATGAATAATTATTAAAAATTCCAAGAAAATCCAGCACTGCAAGGTAAGAATTACTGTGTGAAAATTTTTGAACAGTGGGTCCGTACGGCCGCGGAACCGCCGCACGAGCCATGCTCGTGCCGCGGAACCGCGGCAGTTTAGTCGAATTATGCCAACGAATTTCACAGTAAGTCTTACATTCTCTTGCTGATTTCTCTGCATATTTTTAATATGGAAAAAACTCCATTTTTCGAAAATGTCCAGAGAGCTCATATGGTTTAGTGTTTCGGGTTCGTTCGGGCTTCAAATTGCGTCTAGACTTCGCCTAAGGCTCTAGCTAGGCTCTGATACCACTGTAGGGTTCCTAGGTATTCTAGTAAGGTCTCACAAGGCATCGAACATGCCAATTTAAAAAAAATGGTGCCGAGAAACCCTAGACTACGGATCTTAGACTAGATGTTTAGGCGAAACGGAAAACTAGTTAACTATTTAACTATAGGTTAGATGCTACAACCTTTGTAGATCCGGATTTCCGCCTCCTTAGCTCCACGTGGTCATGCCCTCGCTGTCCATCATGAATCCTCGACTCGATCATCGGCTTCATAAGGAAAACGAGCGGAAAAGGTCGTCGTCTTTGTGTCGAAGACGATCTACCTCGAGGCTTCGCAAGTTCAAGCTCCGACTTCACAAACTTGTGAAACTTATGAAGTAAACACCCAAAACAACTTGGCAAGAGGTAGAGGGTGAAGAAATAGGAGGTGGGTTCTCTTTAGAATTGGATTTATCTCACTTTAGCTCAAGTTGCCATTGATGCACCTTGAGCTTTTCTTGAAGAAGAAGATGGAGCTCAAGAAAGAATGTGATAAGTGTTATGATAAAAATAAATTTAAATCAATACTTATCATATCTAAACCAAGGTTAAGTGTAGAGAATAAACCATGGTCATTTGGAGAGTTAGGGTTAAGCATGAGGACAAGAATGGTTGCATAAAGTCAAGGCTTCATGAAGCTTCAACATAAAACAAACTTAGCCACCATTCTTATCACAACTCATTTCTAAAAAAATAATCAAATAAATAAATGATAAAGCAAAACCCTAATGACCCAATTAACCATGGTTTAATTCTATGCATTTAACCAAATGATCAAGTATCATCAAACATGATACAAAGATGTGCACTAAAGTATATCACATATACAACATGTACATCAAGTGAGAGTAATCCGTTTAAAGTGAACCAATACTAGTTAATGTAAAGCAATATATCAAATATATAATTATACATTAAATCATTAAATCAACACTTGATTCAATGATCCGGTTGTATCGCATACAACCGACTAGTATCTAATGTATCGATTAATCGAATCAATGATTCGATAACTAGGTCATATCGAATATAACCAATCGAAACATAAATCGCGAGAATGAAATGCGGTATCACATACACGCATTATTCTCGGTCCTGCACATATCTCATATGCGCTCCTATTTCGTTTCGCTTGAGCCAGGAAACCTCTGTGTAGGACTCTAAAGACTCGTCAATACGCCGGTAGCAGATGATGATCATATCAAGCACCCACAAGCCGCAAGCGGTCTGCTAAACGTAACGGCCACCCGGGTATTGAGCGATCAGAAGATCGACGAGCTAGCCCGCTCACACTCCTGCGAATCCGACCAGTAAAACTTACCGTACAGTCCGGTCTCTTCGTCTGATACGTCGCATATCAAGTCTAGGGGTGGTAAACGTCAGACCCCAATAACCCGATAAGTCGTGCCGATGTGAGGCTCGTAACGGGTCGAGAAACTACTGGTAACACTTACCAGCAAATCTCTGATCAGCCCTGGCCAGGGACTTCCCGGTTACGGCCAATCGAGCACAGCGCAACATCAACCCCCAATACCGGGAGAGACGAAACCCCTCCTATCGCTCATTGCCTCAATGTGACTCGGGACTGTACCCTAAGACCACCGTTTTGCACGCCCTCATGGACGTGGTAAGGTGGAGATCAAAGAACAGTGGGAATCACACAAGACTCTATGACGATCTCGGGTCTACAGACTAACCTGTACAAGTGTCACCTGAGAACTGCCATCTGACGTGAGGTATAATACCATCTGGGAGTTCTCGGCGAGTCCGTCCAGTGTACCCAGTCTCCACTGAGCACCCGTATACCATCTCTGATGTCAAACACCAATGGATATGGGATCATCCATCGCCCATCACATGGGTCGAGAAGCGTATACGCTAGTCTACTCTGGTATATCGATGCCCCGTCTCGATACACCCACGACTAGGGACCTTGAAGGATGTACTTATGGACTACCATGTCCCCACTAGTATGATCTGCATCATAGTCCAGGTAGTCAAGTACACATCCTAAGGGCTTTACCAACATGTAACTATAAAACAGTATAAAGAGACTAGTGTACATGTTAAGATAAAGAGCAACCAGATAGCATACTATCATATCGAGCAAGAAAGTCATCTCTATATATGTCCAAGCATCCAATATAATATACAACATCTGTACAATACTGGCCTCTAGGGCATACATACAACTAACAAAAATCACATCTGGAGTTTCTAAAGAAACTAAAACTTGCCAGGCTTGCGCATACCTTCTATAGTGCGGTGACTTGAGTGGATTCCATCAAGTTATCATTCAATGATAGTTGGATCCTGATACCCACTGATGGGTTGGTTTAGTCCTCGGGTGATTCCGACTAATTCTTCTTTTAGGTTTGGAGGAGAATTTGCGGATACAGTGGGAGCCATCCTGATTAAATAAAATGATTAACCATTCTTATCTAGGTTAGAATGCACGCAGAGTGTTTTCTTTCTCTCTTTCTCTCTCTTTGACAGTGACCATGGCCCCGACCTTAGACTATAAATCAGTAACCAAGTTAACCGAACTTTCTTAAAACATATGCTTTTGGATGGTCTGAATTGCATACTTCATTGCCACTCCTACTTTTACCCTTTTCTTTTCTCCGGAACATTCCGTATCAGTACGAAGATCCCATTTTCATTGGATATGACCATTGTATAGTTGCATAGGAACTCGAAGAAACTTTTTTCAGATTCTGGGATGGTTTTCGGTTCTGGGAAAAATGAATAGGACTATTCAGTTATCTTTTCCTTTTACCTACTCTCAGGTTATGAGGGCTCTTAGGATTAGGAGAGGGTACACCTTTTGCGCTTATTGGATAGTCTTCTTCCAAACCATAGGCAGGTGCCGAAAGGTGGGGAATGAAGAAAACTAATTAGCCTAAGTGCGGTGTACAGGAGGTAATAAGTAAAGACAAATAAAGGGATTAGAAAGAGGCCAAAGTAAATTGCGACTGCTATTATTCACGACTAAACCGCGTATCTCATCGCCACTCCTACTTCACCTTTGAATTCCTCCAGAACACCCCGTATCACTACGAAGAACCACAGATATTGGATAATCCATCGTATGGTTATATACGAAGTCGAAGGAACTTGTTCCAGTTTGAGGATAGATTATGGTTCAGGAGAAATAGAATAAAAATTATTCAGTTGTCTTTTGTCTTTACCTTCTCTCAGGTTGCGAGGACTCTTAGGATCAGGAGGGTACACCTATTACGCTTATTGGATAGTCTTCTTCCAAACCATAGGCTGGTGCCAAACGGTTGGAAAGGAAGAATACCTTTTAGCCTAAGTGTGGTGTACAGAAGATAATGAGTAAAGAAAAATAAAGGGATTTAGAAAGATAGCAAGGAAATATACAGTTACAGTCGTGAATCAGATAGTGGAAAAGGCATTACTAGGAATACCCGGATACCCAATCGAAACATTTTCATGATTCAGTTTCAATGTGCGTTGTTAATAGAAAACTGATTTCCCAATTAGATCCTTTCTCCAGGGTATGTATTTACCAGGTTTGATTCTCACATCTGTATGGTTTTACTGATGATGAGTGGGAGTAAATTATTGCGAATTAGGTGATCATCCTTATTATATCGGGATTCGTTGTGATTGGTGATATTTGAGGAAATCGCCTGGGTTTTTGCCGGACGGTAAGTATTTGGTTTTGAATATCCGTTGTTATGCATATATTTCAAACTGATTTATCTGTACGTTTATTTTATAAAGTGAGATATAACTTTTAAAAATCATGTCTATGACATTTACCTAAATCACTTGATTGTTAGGTAAGGAGCATTCAACAGCGGTGTATTTTTTCATAACCATAGTACAGTTTTCAATCAACAACGCATAGGGTTTGAGTTATTAAACTCTGGGGACTTATACAGAGTATTGTATGTTGTCCAGTGTCCATTAGGACAGAGGTGTTGGTACTCGTATTATATTCTGTTTACTTGTGACTTCTGCAGTTTTAGACATGTGTTTTGTAGAAACAAGGTCTATGTTTTGAGAAGTTATAGGTACAAGAATAAAGTAGAGAACCATATATTGTAAGTATCAGGATTCTTCAATGTAATTGAAGATGTAGATACTTGTGGTTGGTATTTAGTTGATAGTAATGGTTTTGAGAAACTTGTTTCTCTTTTAGGTTACTCATATTTGGATGCACTCCCAAGTTGAGTAATGCTGATCGGCCTCTCTCCATTTAGTTAACATGCACTGATGACAGCTACATGATTTGAATCTGGTTCCAATTAAATCTGTGGCTCTGTTTCTATATTGTATATAGAATGGTTGATATCTTAACGATGTTATGGTATATGGAGTTGTCCGACTTATGCTTAAAACCAGACTCTGGATAATTCAAAGCACGTTTCTGTAATGCCAGTTCGTGGGTTAACCCGGGCTTTGACGAGGGTTAACTTTCTACCATCGGGAAGATCAATAGTGATATTGTTCTTGACTCGCCACAGTTTTAGTAAAATGGAATTTTTCAGAAAATAGTAGTGGGAGTATGGTAGAAGTGGAAGTGATTCCAGAACAACAGAAGATTACTGAAAATTTAATAAGATCCTAAAGATTTAATCAGGTTTGATATTCCATTAGCCACTCCGTAGATATGGTGGGTAACCTCAGGCGCCCGAGAGGTACTTCAGTATTCTCAAATATGGTGATAGGGAGGTTCTTGTTTACCAAGAATTTCCATTACTGCTGTTCTAGACTATAAGACCCGGCAGGAGGAAGAGTATAGCGTCATTCTAAACTAGCTTTTAAAGTGCACGTGTATATGACTCAGCCAGAGGGTTGTCGAAGTCACTAAGAGCAGCAGAAGTATAGTGGACAAGCAGCTTGTATCTATTTATAGACTAAAGCGGATATAGCGGAGAATGATCATCTATTTTTGATTTGACAGTCATGGGCTTTGACTTCATCAGAATAAGAGATGGATCTATTAAGAAGGTAGTAGGGTGTGATGTCCAGGTATTTGGAAGACATGCACATTGTAGGAAGTGAAATTCATATACTACGATTGGTTATATTGTGGTTGTCACACAGTGGTTTCTCCACATAGGATATGGATATAATATTAGGCATTCTGGTCACTAGATCTATGGTTTTAGATCTAGATTTGGGAAGTGTCCCAATCAGGGTACTTAGACACCATTCTAAAAGTATTTTAGGATGGATGACTCGTGGCATGGTGCAGTACCTGCAGGTGAAGGAGTCACCCTCTCTGAAAGTGTCTTACAGACTAAAAGGGAAAGGGATGTGCATGATTGGCTGTCACAACCCGAAAAAGGTACGTGATGGCCTTTAAACTCGCAACGTCTACAGGCGTAACGCAATTTAAGTAAGCCAAAAACCCAGCAATTTAAACCATCAAAAGTAGAAGGAAATAAGAACATTGCTAAAACATTTGATATCTCAATCCAAATTCTTTAAAAGTCCAACTTTATTTCGTTTAAAAAAATTTTTGCAACACCTCCTTTCTAAAAACCAGCCCCAAAAATGGATACAACATAAATATAAATAAAGCATCCCTAAACGGGATTAAAAACACGCCCAAAGACGGAAAACAACCACCACAACAGATATACGACGCCGTAGCGAAGAAATAAAAGACGATAGAAGTAAAACTGCATAAAAGACATCCAAGTCTCAAAATAACATACAATATCGTCCTCACATCAAGTCTCTAAGTCAACATGTAAGTAGTAGATGGAGAGTACAAGGATACAACGAATATACAATACAACATGAATAACCACAAAACCTACCTAAAGCAAAACTGTACACTGTGAGTCGATGCGGTATCTGCAGAAAAAGATGATTAGATAGAAAAATAGCCTGCCTCGACTACTTATTGGATATATATGCCCTAGAGGCCTACATTGTATAGGATGCTTGGGATATGTATGTGCATGACCGTCTTGCTTGATATGATAGTACGCTATTTGGTTTGACTTTGTCTTAATGTATGATATATTTTACTTGGTATTTATATATATGTTGATAAAGCCCATAGGGTGTTTTGTCTGACTACCGGCGTTGTGATGGCAGTCATACTAGTGGGAGCAGGATAGTCAATAGGCACACCCTTAGATGTCCCTGGTCGCAGGAGTATCGAGATTGGGCATCGATACTCCGGAGTAGACTAGTGTATACATATCTAGACCCTGACGAGGGGCAATGGATTGGTCCCGCAACAATTGGTGGTGTTCACCTAAGATTGTATACAGATGCTCACTGAGTGTGAGTACACCGGACAGGACTCGCCGAGAACTGACTGGATGGTATTATACCTAACGTCAGATAGCAGTTCTCAGGTGACATGTGTGCAGATAGTCCGTTGACTTAAGGTCATCATTTGTCTCGTGTGAGTTCCCACTGTTCTTTGATTATTACCCTACCACGGCTCAAAGGAGTCGTGCAAACAGGTTTCAGTTAGGCACAGTCCCGAGTCACATGGAGGCAGTGAGCGACTGTTAGGGATTCGTCTCTCCCGGTATAGGGAGTTGATATCGCACTGTGGTCGTTAGGTCATTACCATAAGTCCCTGGCCAGGGCTGATTGAGAATTACTGATGGAATGATCAATAGATTCTCGGGTGGTCTTGAACCATACCGACACGACTTGTACGGTTATTAGAGGTCTGATGTCTACCACCTCCCTAGACCATACATGCGATACTCTTAGACGAACAGACCGGACTGTGCGGATATTGTCACAGACAGGCTTAGTAGGATTTCAGATGGGTTACCTCATCAGCTTTCTTATCGACAACTACCTGGGGACTGTTACGTACAGCTAGTGCCGCTTGCGGTCTGTGGTTAAACCCACCGCCAGCGTAGTAGTCGAGTCTTTAGAGTCCCACACAGAGATTTCCCAAACCCAGGCAAAAAGATATAGAGGTCGTATGGTTTTACGACAAAGGTTCGGACGCATACGTGTTTGAACGCACGTACGACATTCGGACAGTTTTTACTAGCCGGCTTTGGTTTAAGCCAGATTCTAGTATCAGGTTATTGGATTTATACAGTCTAAAGATTTTCCGTGTTTTCACGGATGAGAGGGGCGTTCTCGTAATTTTTCGAGAAGCTTCTAGAAGGATGTGACATGAAGGGAGAGGTGGCATTTTCATTTAATGAATTAGTGACTCATTGTGAGTGATTCATCATGTCATTAATGCATTATTAAATGCTTAATGACTCACATAATGAATCACCCACTTGCATTAATGAAACATGATGAATAATCTCTTATTATTCATTTCTTTTTAATTCATTATGTTTCATATATCTAGTGAGAAGCTTTTTCATTTCATATAATATTATCATTATCATCTTCTCGCTCTCTCTCTTCAAGTTCTCTCTCCTTCACCAAACCTAATCCTACCCTCATTAGTTGAGAACAAGGATTAGGAAAGACTAATTACTCCATAACCTATCTCTACATCACCTTAGCTACTTTATTTAGCAACTAGAGAAACTAAGTAACCTCAAGTTTAGAGGTTATAGCTTGGATTAGGGTTCTCGGGTGGATCGTCTATCACGGAAGAAAGCCGAAGAGGACGTGGAGATCTAAAGAGGCCGTAGATAATATTAAGACGAAGGACTAGAACCGTTTGGTATAATCTCTTAACATAGTAGTTTAGAACTCTATAGCTTTTGTTAAAACTTGTTTAGCAAACGATTCATACGGTTAATCGATGTTTGATCATAGAACAAGATTGTTATTCATATTTCCGCCTCCCCATAAGTATTGGGGTGTTGAACATCGACTTACAGTGGTATCAGAGCCTAGCTAAACAGTATTTAACATACTTGCAAATTTGTATGAATTTCGAACGGAAAAACAAACTGGAAAGACCCCGATATCATGTACTTTCTGTCGAATTTTAAATAAGGTCCAAAATTTTTTCAGGGACCTTCAGAATGACCTAAATGAATGTATTAGAATACCCAAGAAAATTGGGCTCATGAATCGGCCATAGCGCCGCGGAACCGCGGCCGATCCCACCGATCCGCCGCGATTCCGCCGCGCTTTGGACGATTCATCATCCCAACTTTCTTGTGTTGTTTCTCTGAGATATTTGATGTTTTCTGGTAATTTTTATTTTTGCTCAGGTTTCAGATTTACAGAGAAGTATTGGAGCAAGATTAAATGTGCTTAATCGATCGAAATTATACAGTATTTGCTTGTTTGATTATATCTGTGAAATGTTTTATGTGTTCGTAAACCTACCCTAACTGCTAGTATGTCGGTTGGCAGGGGGTTGCACATATCTGTGATGTTATATATAACTGTTTGTGTATATAAACTGTATTGGACTGTTGTGGTGTTTAGCCGGGATTTGTGATGGGTTTTTTATTAATTCATTTGATGTAAATGTAATAAGTTGTAATATTATTTTGCGGGACACATCCAGGTTGTGGTTGTAGCCACCGTTGTATTATTTCTTTTTAATGTTTTTGCTCCTAGGATAGACCCAAGGTGGGGTGCACAAACTACCGGGTATTTTGAAGTGTTGGGGCAGACCGCTTCACTTCTGGTACTTGGCGGGTAGTTTGCCGTACCCGTAGGGGTCTGGGTTGGGAAAATGGCTATTCATCACAACTGTGTAATCCGTCTTTCATTGCAGGCTCAAAAGAAATACGGATTGCTTGCAAATCCAATATTGTTTATCAGTGATCTGGAATGCCTATTATTGCGTCTGACGAATGTACAATATCTATATATGATAGCTATTTAGACGTCGCTTATGTTTTACACCCGCGCTAGCCCAGCCCCCGCTCTGTCGTTAGTTAAGTAACCTAACGGGTGATGACGGGACCCCGTGGCGAATGCGGATGGCATAAGAGGACGTTGTATTTTCGTTGTTATTTGTAATGATAGGTTAAAGATGGGACGCATTATTATTAATGCAAAGAAAATAAAACCTAAACAGAATCGTTGGAACAATTTCTAAAAACCACTCGGTTTTCTTGAAAAAGCAAATTTTAAATGCGGAGCTTAAACCACTCCTTTTAATAAAAGCTATCTTAGTTCCTTCGATCAAATCAAGTTCACTACGTTAACGGTTTTTGCCAAAAACCAGCCGTAACCCTCCGTCGTTTCAGATAGACAGCACATCGTATTCATGCTATGCTTGTTGGCCTACGTCAAGGCATAGTGAATGGTAGCAGTGTGTGTGCCTATTTGTTGCATAGATAGATGCATTAGTTTAATACAGACGTACACCTTGTTGGCCTACGTCAAGGGCTTGTACGATGTATTTAAATTGATCATGACAATGACGGGTAGAACTTGACTTGCGTCTTATGACTTGTTGGCCTACGTCAAGGTCTATAAGAGCTTGGGGTAAAAATCACATCGGGAGTTTCAAACATAAAGGAAACTTGCAGATTTAGCTTACCTTCTGGAGTTTGGTGACTAGAGTGGCTTCCATCTAGGGCATCATGCAATGATAGTTGGATCCCGATCTCACTGATGAGTAGGATTACTCTCGGGAATTTCTCTCACTTAACAATCAATGCTATAAACCAAGTAGGTGCCTAGAAAGGTGTTAGAGGGGCTACGCCTCCAGGGAAAATATGTTCTTTAATTAAGGAACTTCACGAAAGCGTTGGAAAACCTCCCTCGAAGTACCAACACCAGCCTGGCTGAAAGGTTAAGCAAGAATTGTAACGTAAGATTAAATCCTGACTAGTTCTTCTTTTAGGTTTTGAAGAAGGATTTGAGGAAACAGTGGGAGCCATCCTGTTTAGATAAAATAAATAACCAATCTAAACTTGCAAGAGCATATGCTGAGTGTTTTCTTTTCTCTCTCTCTGGCAGCTACCATGACTGGACTAAAACTATTACTTGAAAAGAATATACTGACCGGGCAGAACTATAATGATTGGCTAAGGAACGTCAATATTGCGCTGACTTATGACAAAGTTGCATATGTTACCACCGCTGTTCCTCCCCTTATCCCAGGACCAGATTCCTCAGTTGCGGACAAGGAAGTTCGTAAAACCTGGGATCTAGACTGTGAGCGAGCTAAGTGTATCGTGCTGGCGTCCATGAATAATGAACTCCAGAAACAGCACGAGAGTATGGATATTGCATCCATATTCCTCCATTGCAAGGAATTGTATGGTGAACACTCCCGTATCGCAAGGTACGAAACCTCAAGGAAACTCTTCTAGATGAGGTTGGCTCCAGGATCGCCTGTTGGAGAGCACGTCCTCAAAATGATCACCCTCATTGAGGAACTCGCAAACCTGGGATGCGTGCTAGAGAATGATTTGTATATCGACTTGATTTTGCAGTCCCTTCCCCACACCTTCTCTCAGTTCGTGCTAAACTTCAACATGCACGAAATGGAAGCGGATCTTCCAAAGCTCCTCAATATGTTGAGGGTAGCAGAGACCTCCTTGAAAAAGGAGAAGACCCCCGTTCTGTATGTTGGCCAATCATCTTCTTCTAAATCTAAAGCGAAAGCTAAAGGGAAGAAGAAGATGAAAGCCACCAAACCGAAGGGTGGGGTCAAGAAGGTACAGGGAACGAACAAGGAAGGAAGGGTGAAGGCAGAAAAGAACGAATGCTTCTATTGTCACAAGCAAGGGCACTGGAAGAAGGACTGTTTGGCCTTTAAAGCCAAGGACATGAAGCAAGTTGTTGCTTCTGCTTCAGGTGTGTTCGTAATCGAAAATTGTCTTTCAGTAAACTCTACTTCATGGGTGCTTGATACCGGTTCTGGTTCTCACATCTGTAATTCTTTGCAGGATCTGAGAAATAGTAGAGTACTGGGGGCAGGTGATATGACTCTCCGAATGGGCAATGGAATGCATGTAGATGCAGTTGCAATAGGGGAATATCACCTAGGGTTGAATAGTGGACACATTTTGGTATTGTATAGCTGTTTTTGTATTCCCGGTATGTTGTGTAATATTATATCATTATCTTTGTTGTCTAATAAAGGATATAATTTTGCGCTTGAAAGAAATGTCATGAACATTCTCCTAAATCAAGAACTGATTGGGTTTGGCACACTGGAAAACGGCATATACATACTTAATCAACCTTAAATTTTCAATATTCAAAACACGCATAAACGAAAGGCTCCAGATTCGAATCAAGCCTTCCTATGGCATTGTAGACTTGGTTATATAAATGAAACAAGGTTGACTAAGTTACATAAAGATGGATATCTAGATCCGTTTGAATATTCATCATATGCAACTTGTCAATCATGTATCAAAGGAAAAATGACCAAATCTCCGTTCACCGGACACGGAGAAAGAGCCACTGAACTCTTAGGACTAGTACACAGTGATGTATATGGTCCGATGTCTATACATGCACGAAGTGGTCACTCCTACTTCATCACTTTTACTGATGACTTCTCTAGGTATGGACATGTGTTCTTAATAAAGCATAAATCTGAGGCTTTTGAGAAATTTAAGGAGTATAAAAATGAAGTAGAGAAACAAACTGGTAAAAGCATCAAGAAACTTCGATCTGATCGAGGCGGAGAATACTTAAGTACCAGTTTCCTTGAATACTTAAAAGCAAATGGAATTCTCTCTCAGTTTACTCCACCTTATACACCTCAGCATAATGGTGTATCAGAAAGAAGGAATCGCACGCTATTCGATATGGTGCGTTCGATGATGAGTAGTGCTGAGTTACCACTTTCCTTCTGGGGATTTGCTCTAGAATCAACCGCATACCTATTGAATAGAGTTCCAACTAAGTCTGTACCTACCACTCCATATGAAATGTGGTGTGGGAAGAGACCATATCTCAAGTATATCAAGATATGGGAGTGTCCGGTATATGTTAAAAAGCATAATCTGGACAAACTCGAAGCACGATCGGTTTTATGCAAGTTTGTAGGATACCCCAAGCATTCAAGGGGGTATATGGTCTACCACACCGAAGAACAAAAGGTGTTTGTCACTCGCCACATTGTCTTCTTAGAAAGCGAATTTCTTGCAAAAGAAATTAGTGGGAGCGCGGTAGAACTGGAAGAAATTCCAGAATCTCAAACAGCAACCGAAGACTTAGAAGAATCTCAGATTTCAATAGAACATGACCAACCAACGCCACTCCGCAGATCTAGTAGGCTTTCTCATCCTCCTGAAAGATACTATGGTTTTCTTCTTGATGGAGATCGAGAGGATTGCATCATCGATGATGATAAGCCTACTAGTTTTCAGCAGGCTATCACGAGTAGCGACTCAGTGAAGTGGCTGGATGCAATGAGATCCGAAATGGAATCCATGTACACCAATAAAGTATGGACTTTAGAAGTTGCTCCTCCTGGGGTAAAACCAGTTGGGTGCAAATGGATCTTCAAAAAGAAGATTGGTACATTTGGACAAGTGGAAACCTACAAAGCTAGACTAGTAGCAAAAGGTTTTCGTCAAAGACCAGGACTGGACTATGATGAAACTTTTTCACCAGTAGCTATGCTTAAATCCATTCGGATCATGCTTGCCATTGCTGCCTTCCATGACTATGAAATCTGGTAAATGGATGTAAAAACAGCTTTTCTAAATGGACATCTAGAAGAGAGTGTTTACATGGATCAACCAGAAGGTTTCTTAGACAGTAGGAGCGGCGGAAGAGTGTGCAAATTGCTTAAATCCATTTATGGGTTAAAGGAAGCATCGCGGAGTTGGAACATCTGCTTTGATGAAACAGTCAAGGAATTTGACTTTATCAAAAATGTAGATGAACCATGTATTTATAGAAAGATTGTAGAAGGAGCAGTAGTCTTCCTCGTTTTATACGTCGACGACATACTACTGATAGGGAATGATATCCCTATACTACAATCAGTAAAGCTCTACTTGTCACAGAAATTCTCTATGAAAGACTTGGGAGATGCATCATATATTCTGGGCATTAAGATCTATCGAGATAGATCTAATAGAATATTGGGACTTTCACAGTCCAGGTATATAGACACTATACTAAAGAGATTTAGTATGGAAGATTCCAAACGCGGAAATATGCCCGCTTGTCACGGAATCACCCTCTCCAAAGAGATGTCTCCAAAGACTGATGAAGAGAGGGCTCGCATGGGCATTATACCCTACGCTTCGGCGGTAGGATCAATAATGTATGCGATGTTATGTACCAGACCGGATGTAGCTTACGCACTTAGTGTGGTAAGCAGGTATCAGTCTGACCCAGGTGAGAAACATTGGAGAGCGGTAAAGAACATTCTCAAGTACCTGAGAAGGACTAAAGAGATGTTCTTGATTTACGGTAATAGGGACCTCCAGGTAGAGGCTTTTACCGACTCCGGCTTCCAAAGTGATAAGGATGATTCTAAATCTATTTCGGGTTTTGTGTTTACCCTCAATGGAGGGGCGGTATGTTGGAAGAGTTTCAAACAAGATACCGTCGTAGACTCAACTATGGAGGCTGAGTATATAGCTGCTAGTGAAGCCGCAAAAGAGGCTGTCTGGATGAGGAAGTTCATTTCTGAACTTCAGGTGGTTTCGTCCATTGCCAATCCAATACCTTTGTATTGCGATAACAATGGCGCTGTAGCTTTAGCGAAGGAACCAAGGTCCCATCAGAAATCCAGGCATATCTTAAGGCGGTTTCACCTGATCAGGGAGATCGTGGATCGTCGGGAGATCGAGATACGGAGAGTAGACACAAAAGACAACACGGCAGATCCATTCACCAAGGCCATTCCTCAAGTACAGTTCGAGAGGCTTTTTGAGATGTTGGGCATGCGGTACGCAAGCAACTGGATCTGGTAGAGACAGTGGGTACTCATTGCGCCAATTATAGGCATTAGTGCAAGTGGGAGATTGTTGGATATATATGCCCTAGAGACCTACATTGTATAGGATGCTTGGGATATGTATGTACATGACAGTCTTGCTTGATATGATAGTACGCTATTTGGTTTGACTTTGTCTTAACGTATGATATATTTTATGTTGGAGATAATGCCCTCAGAGTCAATTATTGGATCACAGGCACGTGATTGCGATGATTGAGGGAGGACCTATCCCGGTAGAACAGTCATACTCGAGATGATAGTATGCTATCAGGTTTACCTTTATCATCGTGTACTGCTTTAGGTGACCTGACAGGTCGCTATTGCACGTTGATAGAGCCCCTAGGATTCTTGCTTGACTGACAGCAGTATGAGGGCGATCATATAAGTGAGAGCTGGAGTCTACAAGCACATCCTTAAAAGGTCCCTAGTCGTGGGAGTTTCGAGACAGGGCATCGATTCTCCAGAGTAGACTAGTGTATACAGTCGAGACCCCGACGAGGGGCGGTGGCCGGTCTCACAGGCCACTGGTGTCAGTTGGTTCACCTAAGATGTATACAGGTGCTCATTGGGTTATGAGTACACCGGACAGGACTCGCCGGGAACATGCTAGTTGGTCTTATACCTGACGTCAGATAGCAGTTCCCAGGTGACATGTGTACAGGTTAGTTCATCGACCTGGGGATCGTCATTTGTCTCGTGTGAGTTCCCACTGTGCTTTGATTACTACCCTACCACGGCTCAAAGGAGTCGTGCAAACAGGTTTTAGTTGGGTACAGTCCCGAGCCACATGGAGGCAGTGAGCGGATCTTCGGGGGTTCGTCTCTCCCGGTATTGGGGGTGAGGTCGCGCTGTGTCTAGGAGAGCCATTACACGAAGTCCTTGGCCAAGGCAGGAGATTTACTGGTAGGTATTCCAGTAGTATCTCAGGGTGTTCTGGGCTACACTCCGACACGACTTGTACCGCTTTTGGGGGTCTGACTTTTACCCACCCCCTAGGCCCGACATGCGATGCTCATAGACGAACGGACCGGACTGTACGGATATTGTCCCTGACAGGCTCAGTAGGGTGTCAGGATGAGTTCGCTCATCGACGTCCCTTTTAGTCAATAGCTGGTGGCCCGTTACGTATTGGCTTATACCTCTGACGGGCTAGTGGTTAAATCCACAGCCATAGTATTGACGAGTCTTTAGAGTCTACCACACTTTCAGTTACTCAAGCTTTCGGGCGAAACGCTGTAGAGGCCATATGGAGATATGGCAGGGTCCGATCAGATACGTGCGGTATTGCACGGATCAGGATCGGACGGTTAGTACTAAAGGCCGTATAGATATATGGCAAGGTTCGATCGGATACGTGCGGTATTGCACGGATCGGGATCGACCGGATATTACTAGCCGGCTTTGGTTTAAGCCGGATCCTAGTTTAGTACAGTGTAGATTTTGTCTCATTGCATTTGTATCCAGACGGAATACAGATGCGGGTGTGTATGCACAGTATCGGGGTTTTTCCTGTAATTTATTACGGGACCAGTTTTCTGGAGTTGCCAGTTTGCATTCCGTTCCGGCCGGTTTTCCTTTGTTCTTTCCCGGCCGGACTTTTCCGATGGAGGGGGTTATTTGCAATTGTGCAAATAACATTTTGTGGAGGGGTTTATTGCATAAGGATTTATTATGATAGCATCATATCTTTTGCTCCATGCTTTTGCATTAAATGAGATTAGAAAGGGTATGGTTGGATTTAAATGAAGCATGCTTGATGTTTTCTTGTCTTTGGATGTGGTCACCTCTTGTTCTCTCCTACACTCACCTCCCTTCATGCTACATATCCATTCCTCCACCATTTCCCAATAGAGAATGGCCGGCCACACATTCTTGAGTGAGGAAAGAAAAATGAGGGAATTTCATTTGTGAGCTTGTGGCATTCTTGATCTCATTTGGATGCTAGACAAATGCAAGCACCATTTTTCTTCTTGATTCCTCCATCATCTTTCAAAGGCAACAAACCCCAAAGTGAGACAAGCACTCTACACTACACTTCCTACAGCAAATCTTGGACGCGTCGATTCGCCAGCTTCGCGCCCGAGTTGCCTCGGTATTGAGGTGGGAGCCCGTAAAAGCTACAGGCGTTGTGGTGCCCTTTCCGACGAGGAGGAGACGGACGGAGATCCCGCGAGGGGATCGGAGTGGAGATGAAGACCGGAGGACTCGGATCAGTCGGTACATCTCTTCCCTTTCTTGTTAGTAGCTTAGACTTGTTAATGGTTACGATCCGGAGTTTAGTGCGCGGTGGTGCCGGTTTGCAAAGTCCGCAAAAATTAAAGTTTATCACCGCTTCCGCATTCCGGCGTCGGATTGACGGCCGGGGCGCCGCAGTGC
Organism: Agapanthus africanus; assembly: GCA_030015575.1. Taxonomy (NCBI): domain Eukaryota; kingdom Viridiplantae; phylum Streptophyta; class Magnoliopsida; order Asparagales; family Amaryllidaceae; genus Agapanthus; species Agapanthus africanus. The sequence continues at coordinate 243,125,222 of CM057347.1, read as the reverse complement.
ACTTACAGTGGTGTCAGAGCCTCGCCATTAACTTCGTCTAGCTTCGTTTGATGTGTTTTTCAGTTCCGATCGACCAAAATTCCAAAAACCGTATTTTTCCTTCACATCAGTTTCTGTTGAAATTTTTTGAAGTCTAAAAATTTTTCAGGTGATCTCAGAATGATGTGCAGGGAGTTCTAAGAACTCTGAGAAAAAACGAGACAATGAACCCTCACTTAGAGCGCGGAACCGCGGCAAGAACCCCCTTGTTGCCGCGGTTCCGCCGCAAGTTGGTGGGGTCAATGCTTCGTATTTTTCCAGTGGGCTTCTGGGCTTATTTTAGGGGTTTTGGAATATTAAAGTTGGGCCAATTATTTCTGTGAGTGCTACAGTTTTCTTTGGGGCCCACTTGTTAATTGTTTGATCAATCGGAAAATTTTAAACACATTTTTCACAGTATTTACATTATATCTGCGACCGTGAATGTCACTCGATCGGTAAATCCAGTCTAACTGCTATAGCCCGGTTAGACGGATTTGCGAACGTGATTTTCACGTTGGTGTTTTATGTTTATGCTGTGATGTTGCGGATCGGTCGTGGGGGATAGCCTGGATGCAATGCTAGTACAGTGCTGTTGTATTATGTACATTTGATATTGCGGGGCGAGCGTCCGACATGTAGACTGCCGTCACTGCCTGATTGTATTATTCTTTTGGGGCACGACCTGGTTGCGGTCGATGTACCCGTTGTATGTATATTTTACTTTCTGTACTAGGATTACCCCGCGGAGGGGTGCACGGATAGCCGGGTTCTAGAAGGCAACAAGCCCGCATCTCATGGCATTGGGACGGAAGGGGCTTCAATCCAGGATTGGCTGGCTATTCGCCGCACTCGTAGGGGGTATAGGATTTCATTGCACAGGCTATCCACACGACCAGGGGAACGTCGGGTTTCAGTAGTGGCTCTGTGAAACCCGGGGATCCCAGATATCTGTATTGTTCTGTAATGCTGTACATTTCTGTGATGTTGCATTTTATTCACGCCTTGAGCGAAATATAATATATTGGTATATATATTAGTAGATGTTGTATATGTTTTTCATCCGCGCTAGTCCAGTCCCCGCTCTGCCGTTAGTAAGCTAACCTAACGGGTGATGACGGGACCCAGTGGCGAATGCGGATGGCATATACGTGCGTCAGTATATTTTCGTTCTTTGTGGTGTGATCAATTGATGGGACTGCGTTGATTCGGATCAATGCAAGTTAAAACAAACCTAATCTGATGTTGTTGGAACACTTTTCAAAAAGCTGTTATTGCAAGGACGTTCACTTTTGTTTTGCATCGTGGTATTCATTTGGAATATCCCGCTCCTCAGTGGACGAGGCAAGGGCCGAGATCCCTTCACCGGGAGTGACCCCTTGGACAGAAGTTTGCGTCAGGGCATTAACTTCACTATAGCCGATTACTTTTGCTTTGCATCGTGGTATTCATTTGGAATATCCTGCACCCCATTCTACGGGGAAAGAGCCGAGATCCCTTCACCGGGAGTGACCTCTTTAGTAAAGGTTTTCGTCACTATATTTTCTAAAAAGCTATCCGTTCCTTCAACGATATCAAGTTCACTACGTTAAAGGTTTTCGCCAGAAACCATTCGTAGCCCTCCGTCGTTTCATATGGGTAGTCAATAGTATTCAAGCTGTGTTTGTTGGCCTTAGTCAAGGCACAGTGTTTGGTAGCTATTGGGTATTCATATGCTGCATAGATAGATGCGTTGGTTTGGGACAGTCGTATAGCCTTGTTGGCCTTAGTCAAGGGCTTGTACGGGTGGGTTCAAATCAACCTGGACAATGACGGGTAGAACTTGACATGTGACTTATGATTTGTTGGCCTTAGTCAAGGTCATAAGAGCATGGGGTAAAAATCCACATCGGGTGTTTCAAAAGAACTGAAACTTGCCAGATATGCGCATACCTTCTGGAGTATGATAACGTGAGCGGATTCCGTCACTTTATCATGCGATGAGAGTTGGATCCCGATTCCCACTGATGAGTTAGTTTACTCCTCAGGTGACCCCGACTAATTCTTCTTTCAGGTTTGGAGGAGAATTTGAGGTACAGTGGGAGGTTTCCAGATTAGATAAAGTGATAACCATTCTGATCTAGGTTAGAGTGCACGCTGAGTGTTTCTTTTCTCTCTCTCTTTGGCAGCGACCATTGACCCGACCCTAAGACTATGACTCAGTGACTAAGTTGACCGAACCTTTTTAACACTGGCTTTTGGATTGTCAGAGTTGCAGACCTCATTGCCACTCCTACTTTTACCCTTTTCTCCAGGACACCCCGTATTACTGCGAACGTCCACTTCCATTGGATAAAACCATCGTATGGTTAGATACGAACTCGAAGGGATTCGAGGATGGTTTCCGGTTCTGGAGAAAACGGATAGGATTATTCAGTTGTCTTTTCCCTTTTACCTTCTCTCAAGTTACGAGTACTCCTTAGTTTAGGAGATAGTACACCTATTACGCAAATTGGATAGTCTTCTTCCAAACCTTAGGCTGGTGCCGACCGGTAGGGAATGAAGAAAACCAATTAGCATAACGATGGTGTGCAGAAGGTATTAAGATTAAGACAAAGCAAGGGATTAGTAAGAGGGCAAAGTGAATTGCGACTGATATTCACGACCAAACCAAGTATTTCTTCGCCAATCCTAAATCACCTTTGTATTTCTCCAGGACACTCCGTATCATTACGAAGATCCACAGTTTATTGGATACTCCATCGTATGGTTATATACGAACTCGAAAGGAACTTGTTCCAGTTCGGGGATGGATTCTGGTCCAGGAGAAATAGGAACAAGGTTTATTCAGTTGTCTTTTATCTTCACCTTCTCTCGCGTTGCGAGTGCTCCTAGGACTAAGACAGTACACCCATTATGCTTATTGGATAGTCTTCTTCCAAACCATAGGCTGGTGCCGAACGGTAGGGGAGGAAGAAAACCATTTGGCCTAAGGGGTGTGCAGAAGGTAATGACTAAAGACATATAAGGGGATTTGGAGAGGTGGCAAAGAATTATACGGTTATAGTTGTGAATCTGGATAATGGTAGAGGCATTACTAGCAATACCAGGATACCCCATCGAAACATTTCAATGTTTCAGTTCAACTGTGTACTGTTAAAAGAAAACTGATTTCCCGATTTGACACTTGCTCCAGGGTATGTATTTACCAGGTTTGATTCTCACATCTGTATGGTTTTACAGATGATGAGTGGGAGTAAGTTATTGGGAATTGGGTGATCTTCCTCATTATATCGGGATTCGTAGTAATCGGTGATTTTTGAGGAGATCACCTGGGCTGTTTGCCGGTCGGCAAATATTTGGTTTTGAATATCCGCTTTTATGCACCAATTTCAAATTGATATATCTGTACGTCTATTTTCATAGAGTGAGATATACCTTTTGATATTATGTCGATGACATTTACCTATATCAGTGGATGGTTAGGTAAGGAGCATTAAACAGCGGTGTAATTCTTCTTAACCATAAGTACAGTTTTCAACCTATGACACACAGTGAAAGAGTTGTTAGACTCAGCGGACTTATACAGAGTATTGTATGTTGTCCATTGTCCATTGGGACAGAGGGGTTGGTCCTCGTACTATATTCTGTTTACTTTTAACTTCTCCAGTTCTTAGACATGTGTTTCGTAGAAACACATGGTCTAAGTTTTGAGGAGTTATAGGTATTTGAATAGAGTAGAGAACCAGGTGTAGCAAGTATCGGGATTCTTCAAAGTGATCGAAGATGTAGATACTTGTGTATGGTATTCAGTTGATAGTAATGATAAAGAGAAACTGCTTCTCTTTCAGGTTACTCATAATTGGAAGCATTCCTAAGTTGAGTAACGCTGATTGGCCTCTCTCCATTTAGTTGACATGCACTGGAGATAGCTGCATGATTTGAATCTGGTTCAATTAAATCAGTGCCTCTGGTGCTATATTGGATATAGTACAGTTCATATCTTAACATTGTTAAGGTACGGGGAGTTGTCCGGCTTATGATTAAAACCAGACTTTGGATAACTCAAGGCACGTTTCTGTAATGGCTGTTTGTGGGTTGACCCAGGCTATGACGAGGGTTGATTTTCTACCATAAGAAAGATCAATAGTGATATTGTTCTTGACTCGCCACAGTTTTAATAAAAATGGATTTTTTCAAAAAACAGTAGTGGGAGTATGGTAGAACTGGAAGTGATTCCAGAACCGCAAACGATTACTGAAGATTTGATAAGGAACCTAAAGATTCAATCTGTTTTGATATTCCATTGGCCACTCCGCAGATAAGGTGGGTAACTTCAGGCACCCGAGAGGTACTCCGGTAGCCTCAAGGACGGTGACAGGGAAGTTCTTGTTTACCCACACTTGCCATTGTTGTTGTTCCAGACTGCGAGACCCGGCAGGAGGATGAGTATAGCGTCGTTCTAAACTAACTTTAGAAGTGCACGTCTATATGACTCTGCCAGAGGGTTGTCGTAGTCAGTGGGAGCAGCGGAAACATTGGTGGACATCAGGCTTATGTCTATTTATAGACTAAAGCAGATATAGCGGAGATAGATCATCTGTTTCTGATGTGACAGTCATAGGTTTGACGTCATCAGAATAGGGGATGGATCTGTTGAGAAGGTAGTAGGAAGTGATATTCCTATACTACGATCGGTTATATTTTGGTCGTCACACAGTGGTTTCTCCACATGGGACTTGGATATTATATCAGACATACTGGTTACTAGATCTATGGTTTTAGATCTAGATTTGGGTGGTTTCCCAATCAGGGTACTTTGACAGCATTCTAAGAGTATTTAGAATGGACGACTTCTGGCATGGTAGTGTACCTGCAGGTAATGGAGTCACCCTCTCTAAAGGTGTCTTATAGACTAAAGTAGAGAGGGATGTGCATGATTGGCAGATCACTTGCTTAGGCAATTGAGTCAATCATAAGATGTCAAGTACCACACCAGATGTTGTTCTTGCACTAGATGCAATAAGTTGATATTGATCCAATCCTGGAGGAACAGTCGGAAGCAGTTTTAGAACATAAGTGAATGTTCTAGGGATATGATAACGGCTGCCACCTTTAGGAGACGGTTATCACTCCAGGCTTCCAAGGTGACATGGACGACAAGGAGGTTGTCAGAGTTATAGTTTTCCCTCTGACGAGGGACAGTATTCTAGACAGGTGATCCAGGAAGATACTGAGGGAGGCATGGCGCAGGATACTGATTAAGTTCAGTTGACGATACAGTCGAAGAAGTTTGGATTTGGAGTTCATTTATGAGCTAGGTCCCATCAGACATCCAGACATTCCAAGACAGGTATTGCTCATTTCGGGAGATGGCTTTCTCCGCGAACTTGAGATATAGAGAGACATAGAAAGAAACATCTAGGCGGATCCACTCACTGAGGCTATTCCTTGAACGCAAGAGTTTCGCAAACAGGCTTTATGAGACTGACTAGTAGAGGAGTTGGGTGTTCGGTATCACACGGGCTATGAGTATGCGACATCGCAATAATTAACCTTGAGTGCTAGTGGGAGATTGTTGGAGATAATGCCCTCAGAGTCAATTATTGGATCACAGGCACGTGATTGCGATGATTGAGGGAAGACCTATCCCGGTAGAACAGTCTTACTCGAGATGATAGTATGCTATCAGGTTTACCTTTATCATCGTGTACTGCTTTAGGTGACCTGACAGGTCGCTATTGCACGTTGATAGAGCCCCTAGGATTCTTGCTTGACTGACAGCAGTATGAGGGCGATCATATAAGTGAGAGCTGGAGTCTACAAGCACATCCTTAAAAGGTCCCTAGTCGTGGGAGTTTCGAGACAGGGCATCGATTCTCCAGAGTAGACTAGTGTATACAGTCGAGACCCCGACGAGGGGCGGTGGCCGGTCTCACAGGCCACTGGTGTCAGTTGGTTCACCTAAGATGTATACAGGTGCTCATTGGGTTATGAGTACACCGGACAGGACTCGCCGGGAACATGCTAGTTGGTCTTATACCTGACGTCAGATAGCAGTTCCCAGGTGACATGTGTACAGGTTAGTTCATCGACCTGGGGATCGTCATTTGTCTCGTGTGAGTTCCCACTGTGCTTTGATTACTACCCTACCACGGCTCAAAGGAGTCGTGCAAACAGGTTTTAGTTGGGTACAGTCCCGAGCCACATGGAGGCAGTGAGCGGATTTTCGGGGGTTCGTCTCTCCCGGTATTGGGGGTGAGGTCGCGCTGTGTCTAGGAGAGCCATTACACGAAGTCCTTGGCCAAGGCAGGAGATTTACTGGTAGGTATTCCAGTAGTATCTCAGGGTGTTCTGGGCTACACTCCGACACGACTTGTACCGCTTTTGGGGGTCTGACTTTTACCCACCCCTAGGCCCGACATGCGATGCTCATAGACGAACGGACCGGACTGTACGGATATTGTCACTGACAGGCTCAGTAGGGTGTCAGGATGAGTTCGCTCATCGACGTCCCTTTTAGTCAATAGCTGGTGGCCCGTTACGTATTGGCTTATACCTGTGACGGGCTAGTGGTTAAATCCACAACCATAGTATTGACGAGTCTTTAGAGTCTACCACACTTTCAGTTACTCAAGATTTCGGGCGAAACGCTGTAGAGGCCGTATGGAGATATGGCAGGGTCCGATCAGATACGTGCGGTATTGCACGGATCAGGATCGGACGGTTAGTACTAAAGGCCGTATAGATATATGGCAAGGTTCGATCGGATACGTGCGGTATTGCACGGATCGGGATCGAACGGATATTACTAGCCGGCTTTGGTTTAAGCCGGATCCTAGTTTAGTACAGTGTAGATTTTGTCTCTTTGCATTTGTATCCGGACGGAATACAGATGCGGGTTTGTATGCACAGTATCGGGGTTTTTCCTGTAATTTATTACGGGACCAGTTTTCTGGAGTTGCCAGTTTGCATTCCGTTCCGGCCGGTTTTCCTTTGTTCTTTCCCGGCCGGACTTTTCCGATGGAGGGGGTTATTTACAATTGTGCAAATAACATTTTGTGGAGGGGTTTATTGCATAAGGATTTATTATTATAGCATCATTTCTTTTGCTCCATGCTTTTGCATTAAATGAGATTAGAAAGGGTATGGTTGGATTTAAATGAAGCATGCTTGATGTTTTCTTGTCTTTGGATGTGGTCACCTCTTATTCTCTCCTACACTCACCTCCCTTCATGCTACATATCCATTCCTCCACCATTTCCCAATAGAGAATGGCCGGCCACACATTCTTGAGTGAGGAGAGAAAAATGAGGGAATTTCATTTGTGAGCTTGTGGCATTCTTGATCTCATTTTTGATGCTAGAAAAATGCAAGCACCATTTTTCTTCTTGATTCCTCCATCATCTTTCAAAGGCAACAAACCCCAAAGTGAGACATGCACTCTACACTACACTTCCTACAGCAAATCTTGGACGCGTCGATTCGCCAGCTTCGCGCCCGAGTTGCTTCGGTATTGAGGTGGGAGCCCGTAAAAGCTACTGGCGTTGTGGTGCCCTTTCCGACGAGGAGGAGACGGACGAAGATCCCGCGAGGGGATCGGAGTGGAGATGAAGACCGGAGGACTCGGATCAGTCGGTACATCTCTTCCCTTTCTTGTTAGTAGCTTAGACTTGTTAATGGTTACGATCCGGAGTTTAGTGCGCGGTGGTGCCGGTTTGCAAAGTCCGCAAAAATTAAAGTTTATCACCGCTTCCGCATTCCGGCGTCGGATTGACGGCCGGGGCGCCGCAGTGCACTTACATTTTACTTGGTATTTATATATATGTTGATAAAGCCCATAGGGTGTTTTGTCTGACTACCGGCGTTGTGATGGCAGTCATACTAGTGGGAGCTGGATAGTCAATAGGCACACCCTTAGATGTCCCTGGTCGCAGGAGTATCGAGATTGGGCATCGATACTCCGGAGTAGACTAGTGTATATATATCTAGACCCTGACGAGGGGCAATGGATTGGTCCCGCAACCATTGGTGGTGTTCACCTAAGATTGTATACAGATGCTCACTGGGTGTGAGTACACCGGACAGGACTCGCCGAGAACTGACTGGATGGTATTATACCTAACGTCAGATAGCAGTTCTCAGGTGGCATGTGTGCAGATAGTCCGTTGACTTAAGATCATCATTTGTCTCGTGTGAGTTCCCACTGTGCTTTGATTATTACCCTACCACGGCTCAAAGGAGTCGTGCAAACAGGTTTCAGTTGGGCACAGTCCCAAGCCACATGGAGGCAGTGAGCGACTGTTAGGGATTCGTCTCTCCCGGTATAGGGAGTTGATATCGCACTGTGGTCGTTTGGTCATTACCATAAGTCCCTGGCCAGGGCTGATTGAGAATTACTGATGGAATGATCAGTAGATTCTCGGGTGGTCTTGAACCATACCGACACGACTTGTACGGTTATTAGGTGTCTGACATCTACCACCTCCCTAGACCATACATGCGATACTCTTAGACGAACAGACCGGACTGCGCAGAAATTGTCACAGACAGGCTCAGTAGGATTTCAGATGGGTTACCTCATCACCTTTCTTATCGACAACTACCTAGGGACCGTTACGTACAGCTAGTGCCGCTTGCGGTCTGTGGTTAAACCCACTGCCAGCGTAGTAGTCGAGTCCTTAGAGTCCCACACAGAGATTTCCCAAACCCTGGCGAAAAGTTATAGAGGTCGTATGGTTTTACGACAAAGGTTCGGACGCATACGTGTTTGAACGCACGTACGACATTCGGACAGTTTTTACTAGCCGGCTTTGGTTTAAGCCAGATTCTAGTATCAGGTTATTGGATTTATACAGTCTAAAGTTTTTCCGTGTTTTCACGGATGAGATGGGCGTTCTCGTAATTTTTCGAGAAGCTTCTAGAATGATGTGACATGAAGGGAGAGGTGGCATTTTCATTTAATGAATTAGTGACTCATTGTGAGTGATTCATCATGTCATTAATGCATTATTAAATGCTTAATGACTCACATAATGAATCACCCACTTGCATTAATGAAACATGATGAATAATCTCTTATTATTCATTTCTTTTTAATTCATTATGTTTCATATATCTAGTGAGAAGCTTTTTCATTTCATATAATATTATCATTATCATCTTCTCACTCTCTCTCTTCAAGTTTTCTCTCCTTCACCAAACCTAATCCTACCCTCATGAGTTGAGAACAAGGATTAGGAAAGACTAATTACTCCATAACCTATCTCTACATCACTTTAGCTACTCTATTTAGCAACTAGAGAAACTAAGTAACCTCAAGTTTAGAGGTTATAACTTGGATTAGGGTTCTCGGATGGATCGTCTATCACGGAAGAAAGCCGAAGAGGACGTGGAGATCCAAAGAGGCCGTAGATAACATTAAGATGAAGGACTAGAACCGTTTGGTATAATCTCTTAACATAGTAGTTTAGAACTCTATAGCTTTTGTTAAATCTTGTTTAGCAAACGATTCATACGGTTAATCGATGTTTGATCATAGAACAAGATTGTTATTCATATTTCCGCCTCCCCATAAGTATTGGGGTGTTGAACATCGACTTACACTACTCTGGGGAAAGAACCTGCAAAAAAAACTGTGGCACAACGGGTGTGAGTTGCCAACTCGTGAATAGTAAATAACATATGCAGGTAATCGCAAGTATGCACGTACAGCGCGAATCGAACATATGCAGGTTAAAGGCAGTAATAAGTCATATGAATGCAATAGTCATGAAAGGTACACTAACAGGTACTATAAATACAAGAAGCAAATAATATGACAATCGGTATGCAATAATCATGCAATAATGTTATGAAAATGTATATATGCAACAGTCATGAAAGTTACTCTAGCAGGTATAACTAACACATGAAACAATGCATATAACATGAAGTATGTAAACGCAACAGTCATGAAAGGTACGCTAACAGGTACTACTAATACATGAAACAGTGCATAAACAATAAATATGGAGTATGGGGTGAAACATGTCATTTCCACAGAATCCTGACATCGTGGTAGGATCAAAATCCATCAAGACAATCCAAATCCCAATTCCTCAAATTAGTCCCTAAATTGGCCCTCATATCATATATAAGTCTCACAAATCCTGAATGTACAAAATCAAGTAAATCTCATATATCCTGAATGTACAAAATCAAGTAAGTCTCATATATCCTTTATGTACAGTATCAAGAAATCTCAAATGTCCTAAATCCAATATCAAGTGAATCCCTTATATCCTAGGTATATTGCATGAATAAATAAGATGATGTATATAAATTGATATGTATACATATATATTAGCATCCCACTCCACTAATATATATATATATATATATATATATATATATATATATATATATATATGCCTATATAACAGCGTCCCATTCCACTGTTATATATACTTAGGAGTAAAATATCATGAAAACAATGTGTCAAGCATCGACACAGAAATGCTGATCTATCAGGTGCTGTGACCACGACTGGCACCTTGATAGGTACGTATTACATGCTATCCGAAAAGCCCGAGTGTCTAGCTCTGACCCTCGTCTTTCCACATATCCATACGTACATGACTCCCGTCGGTATCCCCACAATAACCGTCGAGTCATTGGTATTGCACCGGATGGTATGGTTCCCCTGCCAGGCTCATGGGCATGTTAGATCGACTTCTGCCCCGGGGTACCTCCGGGCCCCACCATGTACCATCATACGGCCCACGACTCCTCTTCGCATGGTGTGTATATATCAGAATCGATAAATCTCATTGTGGATGCTGAAATATCATATCAAGGGAAACCGGGTTTTTCAAATAATGCATAATTTCATGAAAATACCACGGTCCCCAAATCCAGAAAACATCATGAAAAATCCATATCTCAATGCGAAAACCCATGAATAAAATATACGCAACATAAAACTGTAATGTAAGCATATAAAGGAAAATCCGCTAATTAACTGCAACAAGTTAATATAGTATATCATGCGGTTCCTAATTTCTCCAATTCTAAATAAGATCAAGTAAAGGTAAACATGTATCTATAACCAGATATATGTGTAATCATAAAGGTATAGCAAGATATAGGTATCTACCTATCAGTAATGATGTGATATACCCTCCGGGTATAAGTGAAGTATGCAAGCAAAGTATACAGGTATACTATATGTCATATGCATAAAAAAATATGAATCGATGTCTAAATGTCCCTAACAAAACAATATTATATAGGTACGTGAGTTGTGCGTAACATGGCAATTATTGACGGTATGTGTGGCATACAATTAGTCCTCGTGCAACATGAGCCGTCAATAATATGTGCAGTGTCCTAAGGATACTATTCCAAACACAACAATATCTAAGCAATAAAGTGTATGTGCAACTCTAAATATGAAATAGAATATGCGACAAGTTAAGTCATCTCTATCCCAGACGCATATCGCCATGCGGGCGATTCCTCTGTAGATGTTAAATCTACTCACCAACGCTCCCGGCTAAGTGAAGCCTACCAGCTATTTTCCCTTCGTCGCAACGTCCGAAGTCCTCGCCTGTGAACCTAAAACAATAAAACTATAAAACAAGTGTATATTAGTAATTGACCCAAAACACGTACAAACTACATCAGATCGACGCAACAACATAAAACTTACTCTCAACTATTCGTATTGTGGCTAACGTGCGTAGCGACACGACGAAAGCAACTCAAGTGCAAAACCACACAAAGTGCACGATCCGTGTGGTATAACGTATCACGCTTAGACGCAACACAAGAAACTATCTATGTGATCCCAGATTTCGTATACAGAGAAAACTCAACAAAAAAACAAAACCAAACACACCCAAACCAAAGCAGACACCTACCCACAAAAACCCAAACCCCAACACCACCCTGATTTAGAGAGATTTTACGATCTAAAATATATGTTACCGCAATCAAGAACGGTGTCGCTTGGTAGATAGCCGGTGAGTACGGGTCGGTCCACAGGGATGGTGTTAATTTCCTAAATGTTCTTACGGGCTAATTCCAAAGGGTGTTGGATCTTTTATCAGAAAAACTAAATTGAGTTATACTAGAATTAGGAAACTTGCTAGGATTAGGTTTAGGTAATGTTTGGTAAATAATGATTTCCACCTCTTTCAATGCCCTAAATTAGATATCATTTTTGGAGTTATGGTAATTATTAATAAAGGGGATTAGGATGATCGGGAAGATATTATGTTTCTTCCTCTAGATCCTTGTTCATCCTTTCTTAATCCTTACCCAAACCACCATGGAAAAAATTCATATCCGGTCTTTTATACTACGGTATCACTGTTACCTCGTGGGTAGAGTGCCGTAGGGAGCGGAATATGAAAGTATGCATGGAGTCCTAATTGTTCATAAGAGATTGGCAAAGAAAGGGGTGAGAGATCTTCATCTCTCAAACCTTTCCCTATTCCTTACCCTAACAAGCGAGGAAACTGCTCGCTCATTGATGGATCTACGAAAGACATAATTTTTATTTTGTTTTGATTTAAGAGATTAATTACTACTGCAGATAGAAATTCTATTCTAAATTAAACTAAGGCAGAGAAGAATTTAACTATCTTGGGCAGAAAATAAATCTAAGAACTACAGCAGAAAATAAACCTACTTACAAATTGATGCTCTCCAACTTCAAAAGAAATCTGAATTTTTATTGATGAAAAGAGGCATGAACTAATACAAGAATTTGGGTCTCTATTTATAGGACATAGAAAACCCTAGGTTTACAATTTCCGCATGTCTGCATTTACAAAAATACCCCTAGGAAGACTAGTCAGCGCCGCCACGCATTATGGAAATTTTTTTATCCTCTACGTGCTATACACGGCCGCAGAACCCCGGCCGTAGCTAGGCTTTGGCCGCGGTTCCGCGGCCCAATGGGAAGCTGAGGTCTTCAATTTTCTGCTGCTGGCTCTTGTCATGTTGGCCTTCCTACTTCTTTAGTTCTTTTCTCAATTTGGCTTCTAGGGTTCTTCAAGATCTCCCAGTGAATAACTGTTGTGGACTTTTACCGTTGCTTCTAGACGAAGTCTTGAATCTTGCACTGTCTCGTACTTTGGGAGCTGATCTTCGTGTAGGCTTGATCAAGATCCTTCTATTTGTTGGTTGTAGTCCCTCTTTTGGATCGTCTTTTTTCTTTTTCACTGTTTTTGCTCCAAGAACCTGTAACCTGTAACTATGTAGCAGACATGGGTCAAAAGAACCTGTTTATTCGTAAAATGCATAAGAATGGGGAATATAATAATGCAATATTTTGATATGAACAAATACCCCCAAACTTCTCTTTTGCTCGTCCTCGAGCAAACCTAGTTTTATTCTCGACAAAAACCTAACCTCACTTTCGCAGGGAATCGCGATTGCACTGAGCTCGTGCAACAAGCCCTTAAAGCTCTAGGTGTCCCTAGTAGGAGGAGTGTTGTCTCCTGAGAGTTTTCATCGGATACTACCCACAAAATCCTATCAATTCGGCCCATTAACATTTATTCTCCAATTAGGTTTTTCCAACAAGGAATTCTATTATCTTCGACTCGTAAATTATCCACCCATATTCTTCACACATCCTCATCATTTAACTTAAGATTATATATGTTCTGCAGACCTACTTCGCATTTGGCATCTCTTAAGTTTTCCTTCTAGGGTTCCATCTCCACTTAGGAATTTTTATCAACTCTACTATATATACAAGTTCTATTCTTCATTCCTATCTCTTATCTAAATCCCAATCACATACCCCAACTTGTGTGTGTATATCAACCCTACACTTGGAAATTCAAATCAAGCAATCATACTCTTGTCCGTTGTCCAAAGCACTTCTTAATTGGTGAATTTTTAAATGAATTTTGCTTACACATCCTTCATGCGACCGTTAATACTTCTTGATGTACCAACTACCGATTACAAAATGCGTTTGCACTTTAAAGCGTACTTCCTAGTCTTGTAACACCTAAGGATTTTTAGCAGTGACTCCCAAACCAGTTGATCTAAAGCACTAGGTGATGAAGCACCCTCGCTAAATATTTTTCTATTTTTGCAGCCTTAAGTAATCACAAAAACCAGTGTTCATATTTTTTATTGTCTCTTTATTCACACTTGAATTTTTTATTTTATTTTCTTCGTACTAAGGACTTTAGACAAGAGCATTTCAAGGTCTCCTCTACTATTCCAAGTTTGAAGGTGCGTGTTTGTGCAATTTATAGGGTATACATTTTCAGAATTTAGACTTAAGTTAGGAACTATTTTTCAAACTTATACTCTAATAAAAATATCAATACTTTTCCTTTGTTTTGACTTAGCCGAAGAAGTGAACTCAAAATTTGCCTATTTCTAAATAAACTACAAAGACATATACTTTCTACCGTTAAACTTTAAGGAAGGTTATTTTTAAGGTTTTTAATTTACTAAGTCTAAGATCGAGTTGTTCCTAGCTAGTTAACCTATTTGTCAAACTCAAGTCAAATAAGGCCAAAATTGAATACATTAATTTTTATAATTTTTGAAAATTTCAATTTTTATGGGTTTTTCTCTTTCTATTTTTTTTATTTTTCAATTTTTCAATTTTTATGATTTTTATATAAAGATGCAATGCAGAATTTAAATATGCAAAAGAAAAAGAAAAATATATACAAAAAAGTAAAATATGCAATGCAAAAGATAACTATATACACCACCATCTCCCAAAAACTTAAGCAAAGCAGTGCCCTCACTGCCCGGCCCCACGTTGCGCTCTCGAGCGTGAACGTGATCGCTCTTCCCTAGCTAATAGGGTTTAAATACCCCTCTCAACCTCCGTCAGTCGACGGTCGTGCTATCTTGCCGTCGCCCTAAACTCCTCCCTTAAAGCATCAATTCCCCTTACAGCTCTCCTCATTAATCGTGCATGCTCTTGAGGTGTCATTTCGCCCTCGCTTGTGTAAGTCGATGTACTACACCCCAATACTTGTGGGGAGGCGGAATTTTCAAAAACGAACTTGTTTAGTGAACGAACATCGACAAACCGCTTGAATCGAAGCTAAACTATAAATAACCAAACACAAAGTGTTTCTAAACTACTGTGTTTAGGGATGATACCTAATGAACCAACTCCTTCGTCTTTAGGAACTCCTTGTTCTCCTCGGCCTTCTCGAAGTAGTAGACGATCCACCCGAGAGCAAAACTCCAAGCTAAACCTCTAAACTTGAGGCAACTAACCTTCTTGGATTGCTAATCAAAGAAGATAGAATGAAATAGAGTGATGGTTATGGATTGATTAGTCTTTCTAATCCTTGATCTCAACTCATGAGAGGGGAGGATTAGTCTTTTAAGAGGGAGAGCTTGAGGAGAGAGAAGGTGAGAATAAATTATGATGAGAATAGTAAGTTATCATAATAAATATGAAGCATTCTTATTTTTCAAGAAAAGAATAATACATAATGAATAAGCATGCTTCACAAATATCTAATGGTGATTCATTGTCATGACTCACTAAGCATTTATCATGCATTAATGATATGCATGAATCACCCTCATGACTCACTAAACTCATTTAATGCAAATGACACCTAAACCTCCTTAGTCACCACCTTCTAGAATCTTCTCGGGTAATTACGAGAACGCCCCTCTGATACGTAAAAATACGGAAAAACTTTAGACTGCATAAATCCAATAACCGGATACCAGTAACTGGCTTAAACCAAAGCCGACTGGTAAAAACTGTCCGAAAGTCGTACGCGCGTAAATGCACGTATGCGTCCGAACCCTTTGTCGCAAAACCATGCGACCTCTATATCGTTTCGCCTGGAGTAGGAAACTCTCTGTGTGGGACTCTAGAGACTCGACTACTACGCTGGCAGTGGGTTTAACCACAGACCGCAAGCGGCACTAGCTGTACGTAACGGTCCCCAGGTAGTTGTCGATAAGAAGGCCGATGAGGAAACCCATCCGAACTCCTACTGAGTCTGATGTGACAATCTCCATACAGTCCGGTCCGTTCGTCCAATACTATCGCATATCGGGCCTACGGGGGCGGCAAGCATCAGTCCCCTAATAGCGGTATAAGTCGTGTCGGAGCGAAGCCCATTACACCCTAAGAAACTGCTGGAACCTACCAGCAAATCTCGCTTGCCCTGGCCAGGGACTTTGCGTAATGGCTCTCTGACACAGCGCGATATCTACTCCCAATACCGGGAGGGACGAATCCTGTCTAACCGCCACTGCCTCCAAGTGCTTGGGACTGCACCCAACTGCTACCTGTTTGCATGACTCCTTTGAGCCGTGGTAGGGTAGCAATCTAAGAACAGTGGGACACACTCGAGGCAAAGTAGCAGTGTCAAGTCTGCGGACTATGCTGTACTCATGTCACCTGGGAACTGCTCACTGACGACTGGTATCAAACCAACCAACAGTTCCCTGTGAGTCCTGTCCGGTGTACCCGTAACCTGACGAGCACCTGCATACTATCTCCAGTACGACGTACTGACGGCTGTAGGACAGACCATCTCCCCAACTGGGATGAGAAGCGTACACACTAGTCTACTCCGGAGTATCGATGCTCTGTCTCGATAATCCAACGACCAGGGACCTGAATAAGGATGTGCTTGTAGACTACCCAGCCCTCACTAGTGTGACTGCCATCACAACGCTGGTAGACAAGCAAGATCCTAAGAGCACTATCAATACGTACACTCACATATTAAGATAGAAAAACCAAGTAGCATACTACCATGTTTAGCAAGACTGTTATATACATGTGAATATCCCAAGCTTCCATTAAGTAATATACAAACTAGTATGATACAGTAATGGCCTTCTAGGGCATAAACACTAACAATCTCCCACTTGCACTGGGCCATGTACTGGCATATCGTAGACCGATGATCTCGAGTAGCCTCTCGAACTGAATCTGAGGTAGGGCCTTCGTGAATGGATCAGCAATGTTCTCTTCAGAAGCAACTCTCCGAACCTCGATCTCCTGACGATCAATGATCTCCCTGATCAGGTGATACCGCCTCAAGATGTGTCTGGACTACTGATGGGACCTTGGTTCCTTTGCTAAAGCTATAGCTCCGTTGTTGTCGCAATACAGAGGTATTGGATCAACTATGGTATGAACCACCTGAAGTTCTGTTAGGAACTTCTTCATCCAGACTGCTTCTTTTGCGGCATCGCAAGCAGCTATATACTCCGCTTCCATCGTCGAGTCAGCAACGGTGTCCTGCTTGGAGCTCTTCCAGCACACCGCCCCTCCATTGAGGGTAAAGACATAACCTGACATGGACTTGGAATCGTCCTTATCACTCTGGAAGCCGGAATCAGCAAAGCCCTCCAACCTGAGGTCTTTTCCGCCGTAAACCAAGAACATCTCCTTAGTCCTCCTCAGGTACTTGAGAATGTTCTTTACTGCTATCCAGTGCTTCTCCCCTGGGTCTGACTGATACCGGCTTACCACGCTCAGTGCGTAAGCTATATCTGGTCTGGTACACAACATCGCATACATTATAGAGCCTACCGCAGAAGCGTAGGGTATAATAGACATGCGTTCCCTTTCCAAATCAGTCTTGGGAGACATCTCTTTGGAGAGGGTGATTCCGTGACAAGCCGGTAGATTACCGCGCTTAGAATCTTCCATACTGAATCTTTTCAGTACAGTGTCGATATACCTGGACTGCGAAAGTCCCAACATCCTCTTGGATCTATCACGATAGATCCGGATCCCCAGAATGTAAGAGGCATCACCCAGGTCTTTCATGGAGAACCTGTGTGACAAGAATCCTTTGACAGATTGTAGCATAGGAATGTCATTTCCTATCAATAGAATGTCATCCACGTACAAGACGAGGAATACGACACTTCTGGCTACAACTTTACTATATATGCACGGTTCATCTGGATTTTTGATAAAGTCATATTCTTTGACTGTCTCATCAAAACTGATGTTCCAACTCCGCGATGCCTGCTTTAGTCCATAAATGGACTTAAGCAGCTTGCATACTTTCCCGCTGCTCCCACTCTGATTGAAACCCTCTGGCTGATCCATATAGACGCTCTCTTCTAAATTTCCATTCAGAAAAGCTGTCTTTACGTCCATCTGCCAGATTTCATAATCATGGAAGGAAGCAATAGCAAGAAGGACCCGAATGGATTTGAGCATAGTTACTGGAGAAAAAGTTTCGTCATAGTCCAAACCAGGTCTTTGACGAAAACCCTTTGCAACAAGTCTAGCCTTATAGGTTTCCACCTGTCTATCTACACCAATCTTTTTCTTGAAGATCCATTTGCATCCTATGGGTTTTACCCCATCTGGAGCAAAGTCCAAAGTCCATACTTTGTTGGTGTACATGGACTCCATTTCGGTCCGCATTGCATCTAGCCATCGTACCGAGTCACCGCTCTGGATGGCCTGCTGGAAGTCAGTAGGTTCATCATCATCTATGATGCAATCCTCTCTATCCCCGTCTATGAGAAAACCGTAGTATCTCTCAGGCGGATGAGACGGCCTACTACTCCTGCGGAGGGGTGCGGGAATGTTCTGTTCTTCTTGAACCTCTGGTTCTACCAAACTTTCAGTAGCAGTTTGTGGTTCTGGAATTTCTTCCAGTTCTACTACGCTCCCACTCTTCTGATTTTCTAAAAATTCAGTTTCTAAGAAGCGGGCATGACAAGAAACAAAAACCTTTTGTTCCTCTGCGTAATAGAAATAATATCCCATAGAGTTCTTTGGATATCCCACAAACTTACACTCTACTGAGCGTGCCTCGAGCTTGTCCGAATGCTGCTTTTTTACAAAAGCTGGACATCCCCACGTCTTCAGGTACTGAAGACAGGGTTTCTTCCCACTCCATATCTAATATGGTGTGGTAGGCACAGTTTTGGTTGGAACTTTGTTCAAAAGATATGCCGCTGATTCAAGCGCATAACCCCAGAAAGATCGCGGTAACTCAGCATTACTCATCATGGATCGTACCATATCCAATAGGGTTCGATTCCGTCTCTCCGATACACCGTTATGCTGTGGAGTGTATGGAGGAGTAAGCTGAGAGAGAATTCCTTTCTCTTTTAGGTAACCTAGGAACTCGGCACTTAAGTATTCTCCACCTCGATCAGATCTCAGTGTCTTAATACTTTTGCCTGTTTGGTTTTCCGCTTCACTCTTGTATTCCTTGAATTTCTCAAAGGCCTCGGATTTATGCTTCATTAAGAAAACATGTCCATACCTAGAGAAATCATCTGTAAAAGTAATGAAGTAGGAATAACCACCTCTCGCATGTGTAGACATTGGACCACATACATCGCTGTGTATGAGTCCTAAGAGCTCGCTCGCTCTTTCTCCTTGTCCAGTAAATGGAGTCTTTGTCATCTTTCCTTTGAGACAAGATTGACAAGTGTCATAGGTTTGATATTCGAACGTGTCCAAATATCCTTCTCTATGCAACTTAGTCAACCTTCTCTCATTGATGTGACCCAGTCTACAATGCCATAAGAAAGCTTTATTTAAATCTGGAGACTTTCTTTTTAGTGTGTTCTGGACATTGAAAATTTGGAGTTGGTTTAAAACATATATGCCGTTATTCAGAGTACCGGACCCAATCAAACTATGATTAAGGTGGATGTTAACAACATCTCTTACAAACGTGAAATCATAACCTTTATTTGATAACAAGGAAACCGATATGATATTACACGTTAAGCTTGGTACAAAATAACAGTTATGCAAAACCAAAATATGTCCACTCGTCAATCCTAGGTGATAATCCTCGACGGACGCAGCTCCCACGCTAGCTCCGTTAGCAACCCTGAGGATCATATCACCTTCCTTCAGCACTCTACGGTTTCTCAGTGCCTGCAATGAATTGCAAATATGAGATCCTGATCCGGTATCCAATACCCAGGAAGTAGAGTTGATCGACAGACAATTCTCAATTACAAACACACCTGAAGTCGAAGCCACAGCTTGCTTCGGTTCCTGGTTCTTGGCGTTCCACGCCTTGCAATCCTTCTTCCAGTGCCCTTTCCTGTGACAATGGAAGCACTCATCCAGGCCAACTACCGGTGCTGCAAGCTTTTTCTTTCCCTTCCCTCTCACCTTACTAACACCTCCTCTAGGTTTGGGTGCGGCCTTCTTCTTCCTTCCTTTGGCCCTAGCCTTGGACCCGGAAGAAGATGCACCGCCAACAAACATAGCGGGTGTTTCCCTTGCCTTCTGCAAGGTGCCCTCTGCACTCCTTAACATGTTCAGGAGTTCCGCAAGTTCAACTTCTTTTCCTTGAAGGTTGAAGTTGAGGATAAACTGGGCGTAGGTGGGAGGAAGGGACTGGAGAATAAGGTCTGTATAGAGCTCATTATCCAAAGTCGTCCCAAGGTCTGCGAGCTCTTCAATATAGCCGATCATCTTTAGGACATGTTCACCTACCGATGACCCGACAGCCAACCTCGCTCGAAACAAGTTCTTAGAGGTCTCGTATCTTGCTATACGAGATTGCTCTCCATAAAGTTCCTTTGTATGGAGAAATATGCCATCTAGGGACATATCCTCGTGCCTCCTCTGAGGTTCATTGTTCATTGAGGCAAGCACGATGCACTTGGCTCTCGCGCAATCTAAATCCCACGTTTTGCGGATTTCCTTATCCGCATTGCTGGATTTGGGACCAGGGACAGCAGGTGCCGTAGCGGTGAGGATGTACCCCAATTTGTCATAGGTCAAATCCATTTTGACATTCCGCAGCCAATCTTTATAGTTTGGCCCTGTCAGTATATTTTTCTCTAAAAGTAACTTAAGTCCAGTCATTTTCAGGGTCGCTGCAATTAGGAGAGAGAGAAGAAAACTCTTTAGCATGATGCTCTTGCAAGTTTAGAGTGGTTTTTAGTTTATCTAAACTGGATGGCTCCCACTGTTTCTCGAATCCTTCCTCAAACCATAAAAGAAGAATTAGCCAGGACTATTCTCACCGTACAATACTTGCTTAACCGTTCAGCCAGGCCAGTGTCGATACTTCGAGGGAGGTTTTCCAACGCTTTCGCGAAGTTCCTTAATTAAATAACCTCTTTTCTCTGGGGGCGTAACCCCGCTGATACCTTTCTGGACACCTACTAGGTTTATAGCATTGATCGTTAAGTGACGAATATCCTGATAAGTAGCATATACTCACAGTAGGATCGGGATCCAAATATCATCGTATGATAATGTTGAAGGAATCCTACCAACATTCATCAAACTCCAAATGGTATGCATCTCTTTGCAAATTTCAGTTTCTCTAGAAATTCCCGATATAAGTTTTTGCCCCATGCTCTTATGACCTTGACGAAAGCCAACAAATCATAAGTCACATGTCAAGTTCTGCCCATCATTATCTTGTTAAATTGAACCCACCCGTATATACCCTTGACGAAAGCCAACAAGGTAATGCGACTGTCCCAAACCAACACATCTATCTATGTAACAAATGAATACCCAGCAGCTACCAACCACTATGTCTTGACGAAAGCCAACAAACACAGCTTGAATACTACTGACTATCCATAAGAAATGACGGAGGGCTACGACTGGTTTTGGCGAAACCGTGAACGTAGTGAACTTGATATAACCGAAGGAACCTGATAGCTTTTAAAAGGAGTGGTTAAAGCTCCGCATTTAAAAATATCTGTTTTTAAAATTAACCGAGTGGTTTCTTTTAAACTGTTCCAACGATTTAAACTTTGGTTTGTTTTTCTTTGCATTATAAATAATGCGTCCCATCATTAACCTATCATTGCAGAAAACAACGAAAATACAACGTCCTCTTATGCCATCCGCATTCGCCACGGGGTCCCGTCATCACCCGTTAGGTTACTTAACTAACGACAGATCGGGGGCTGGGCTAGCGCGGGTGTAAAACATAAGTGACGTCTAAATAGCTATCATATATATAGATATTTTACATTCGTCTGACGCAATGATATACATTCCAGAACACAGATAAACAATATTGGATTTGCAAGCAATCTGTATTTCTTTTGAGCCTGCAAGAAAAGACAGATTACACAGTTGTGATGAATAGCCGTTACCCCACCCTCGACCCCTACGGGTACGGCAAACTACCCGCCCGGCAGTTTGTGTACCCTACCTTGGGTCAGTCCTAGGAGCAAAAAACAGTAAAATGAAATAATACAACGGTGGCTACAACCGCAACCTGGATGTGCCCCGCAAAATAATATTACAACAAATTACATTTACAACAAATGAATTAAATAATAACCCATTGCAAACCCCGGCTATACACCACAACAGTCCAATACAGTTTATATGCACAAACAGATATAACCATTACAGAAATGTGCAACCCCCTGCCAACCGACATACTAGCAGTTAGGGGAGGTTTACGAACACATTTATCAATCACAGATATAATCCAACATGCAAATACTGTACAATTTCGATCGATTAAACATCTTTAATATTGCTCCAAAAACTTCTCTGTAAAACTGAAACCTGAGCAAATATTAAATATCCCAGAAAATCCCAAATAACACAGAGAAGCAGCACAGGAAATTTGAGTTCCTGACTCGGCAACTCGGCGGCGGAAGCGCGGTGGATCGGTGCGATCCGCCGCGGTTCCGCGGCCGCGTTGCCGATTCAGGAGCTCAAATTTCTTGGGTGTTCTTCTGGTGTCTTTTCAAGCTCTCTGAACTTCCCTGAAAAATTTTTGGACATCATTTTAAAGTCGACAGAAAACTGATATTTTTAGGGTTTTCCGGCTTCGTTTTTCCGTTCGAAATTCGTACAAATTTGCAACAAAGTTATTTATTGTTTAGCGAGGCTCTGATACCACTGTAAGTCGATGTACTACACCCCAATACTTGTGGGGAGGCGGAATTTTCAAAAACGAACTTGTTTAGTGAACGAACATCGACTAACCGCTTGAATCGAAGCTAAACTATAAATAACCAAACACAAAGTGTTTCTAAACTACTGTGTTTAGGGATTATACCTAATGAACCAACTCCTTCGTCTTTAGGAACTCCTTGTTCTCCTCAGCCTTCTCGAAGTAGTAGACGATCCACCCGAGAGCAAAACTCCAAGCTAAACCTCTAAACTTGAGGCAACTAACCTTCTTGGATTGCTAATCAAAGAAGATATAATGAAATAGAGTGATGGTTATGGATTGATTAGTCTTTCTAATTCTTGATCTCAACTCATGAGAGGGGAGGATTAGTCTTTTAAGAGGGAGAGCTTGAGGAGAGAGAAGGTGAGAATAAATTATGATGAGAATAGTAAGTTATCATAATAAATATGAAGCATTCTTATTTTTGAAGAAAAGAATAATACATAATGAATAAGCATGCTTCACAAATATCTAATGGTGATTCATTGTCATGACTCACTAAGCATTTATCATGCATTAATGATATGCATGAATCACCCTCATGACTCACTAAACTCATTTAATGCAAATGACACCTAAACCTCCTTAGTCACCACCTTCTAGAAGCTTCTCGAGTAATTACGAGAACGCCCCTCCGATCCGTCAAAATACGGAAAAACTTTAGACTGTATAAATCCAATAACCGGATACCAGTAACTGGATTAAACCAAAGCCGACTGGTAAAAACTGTCCGAAAGTCGTACGCGCGTAAATGCACGTATGCGTCCGAACCCTTTGTCGCAAAACCATGCGACCTCTATATCGTTTCGCCTGGAGTAGGAAACTCTCTGTGTGGGACTCTAGAGACTCGACTACTATGCTGGCAGTGGGTTTAACCACAGACCGCAAGCGGCACTAGCTGTACGTAACGGTCCCCAGGTAGTTGTCGATAAGAAGGCCGATGAGGAAACCCATCCGAACTCCTACTGAGTCTGATGTGACAATCTCCATACAGTCCGGTCCGTTCGTCCAAGACTATCGCATATCGGGCCTAGGGGGCGGCAAGCGTCAGTCCCCTAATAGCGGTATAATTCGTATCGGAGCGAAGCCCATTACACCCTGAGAAACTGCTGGAACCTACCAGCAAATCTCGCTTGCCCTGGCCAGGGACTTTGCGTAATGGCTCTCTGACACAGCGCGATATCTACTCCCAATACCGGGAGGGACGAATCTTGTCTAACCGCCACTGCCTCCAAGTGCTCGGGACTGCACCCAACTGCTACCTGTTTGCACGACTCCTTTGAGCCGTGGTAGGGTAGCAATCTAAGAACAGTGGGACACACTCGAGGCGAAGTAGCAGTGTCAAGTCTGCGGACTATGCTGTACTCATGTCACCTGGGAACTGCTCACTGACGACTGGTATCAAACCAACCAACAGTTCCCTGTGAGTCCTGTCCGGTGTACCCGTAACCTGACGAGCACCTGCATACTATCTCCAGTACGACGTACTGACGGCTGTGGGACAGACCATCTCCCCAACTGGGATGAGAAGCGTACACACTAGTCTACTCCGGAGTATCGATGCTCTGTCTCGATAATCCAACGAACAGGGACCTGAATAAGGATGTGCTTATAGACTACCCAGCCCCCACTAGTGTGACTGCCATCACAACGCTGGTAGACAAGCAAGATCCTAAGAGCTCTATCAATACGTACACTCACATATTAAGATAGAAAAACCAAGTAGCATACTACCATGTTTAGCAAGACTGTTATATACATGTGAATATCCCAAGCTTCCATTAAGTAATATACAAACTAGTATGATACAGTAATGGCCTTCTAGGGCATAAACACTAACAGCTTGATGTCGAGCTAGAGCTAGGGGTGAGAACGGGGTCATTTTTCGCCGGTTCGGTTCGCGGCCATATATCAGTCAATCTCGAGTAGGACGTAGAAACTCCCTTAACAAGTGGTCGATCCGGTATTACTCCCGTCACGTAAAACTCAAATTTCTTAACGGGAAGGAAATATCGGCAAAGCTGTGTGACTCACATAGGACATGGGTAATTTGAGGCCTGTTTTCCCGCACCTATAGAATTCAGCAATACAGTACACATATCAAAACATGGTTTCTTCGTCATAAGTGTGTGCACAACATGTAAGGAGGGGGTGGAAAAAGTTGTATTGTGAGAGCTGCCAAAAATGTTATTTTGTGCCCATCGGCACACGGTCAAGACATTCGCGAAAAGGGATCGAGCTTGAATACCCTGTCGCGGCGCCCTCGAGCAATCGGTGCTCATCAGGGGCATGTAGTCCTCGAATTGTAGGGGGTGGTCGTGTGCAGGTATGCGAGGTATAAGTGTGACCTCGTCAATTAAATCCCTATCAATGTTTATTTCGCGATCTCCCCAGTTCAATTTTATATAACCTAAGTCGGCTAGACACCCATCCTCCATGGATTCGTAAAATTGGTGAACAAAATCCGATAAAGCAAATGCTGAAGGGTGGTTATAGATCAGAAAATTCCAACCCCTCCGCTCAATTTCGTTCGCGAAGTAGCTACCATAAATTTCGTGTGAGAAAACCTGTGAAAAATCCCTTTCTAATTGCATTCTGTGAGACATGGTGTTCTACAGATTTTAAAATGTGAAAAACAGAGAAGAAATGAGCAGATTGTACCTCCCCTGAAATTTCAGTGGGTGACGAGTGCAGATGGCGGCGGATGTGCGGTACGAGTAGGCTTTTGCGGCGGAAGGGCGGTCGATCAGTGGCGGCTCTTCGAGATCTTTCTGCAGAAGGGAGGTGCGGCGGCTAGGGTTTAGGAGAAGATGAATTTAGGGTTAGAACAGAAGGGGGGCTCGGGTCTTTATATAAGAGGGGAAGATGGAAGTTTGCAGAAAAAACCCTCCAAAATGAGGAATTTATCTGTAAATTAATTATTTATTTATTTATTAATTCTGAAATTTTACCAAAAGGTATAAAATTTTTAATTTTTTTTTGGTTTTTTAAATTTTTTTAAATTTTTTATGGTATTTTGTATTTATGTATTTAAAAATGATACACACCCCCAAACTTATTGGAAACAAGGTTTTGGCAAGAGATTGGAAATTCGGGGGTGAAAGTGGAGGAGAATTAATCGGTGTAAAGCGGCTCCTGCAAAAACAGGAGCTCCTCCGATGGGTCCGCTGTGAGTAACGGTTTTAATCGATATCCATTTACTTTGAATAAAATACCGTCCTCCGGATTTTCAAGATCGACCGTACCGTGCGGATAAACGGTGCGAAATATAAATGGCCCTTTCCATCTAGAACGGAACTTGCCGGGGTGATAATGTAACCGAGTGTCATAGAGTAAAACCTGTTGACCAGGTTTAAAACGTTTTTCACAGAAGGTGTTTACCATGGAACACCTTAGCTCGGTTTTTAACAATTACGGCATTATCATAAGCCTCATCCCGCAGCTCTTCTAGTTCATTTAATTACAGCTTTCGATTGCTGCCCGCATCTCCTAATGATAAATTCAACTCTTTGATTGCCCAAAATGCCTTATGCTCAATCTCTACTGGGAGGTGGCAAGCCTTCCCATAAACAAGTCGGTATGGAGACATACCAAGATCGGTCTTGTATGCAGTACGGAAAGCACATAGTGCATCGATCAGTTTGAGTAACCAATCTTTACGGTTTTTAGAAACTGTTTTCTCCAAGATTTGCTTAATTTGCCGATTCCAGACCTCGGCTTGCCCACATGTTTGGGGATGGTATGGAGTCGACAGCTTGTGGGTAATAGAATATTTGCGCATTAAGGACTCAAAAGTCCTATTGCAAAAGTGAGAACCATTATCACTTATAATCGCTCGAGGGTGCCCAAATCGAGAAAAGATATGTTCTTTAAGAAATCGAACGACAACCATGTTGTCATTCATTCGGCTAGGCACAGCCTCAACCCACTTTGACACGCGATCAACAGCCAAAATAATATATATATTCCTAAAAGAATTGGGAAATGGTCCCATGAAGTCTATTCCCCAAACATCAAAAACATCCACAACCAAAATTGGTTGGAGCGGCATTTCGTTTGTCCGCGATATCCGGCCCAAGTGTTGGCAGCGGGAGCATATCTTGCAGTATTCATATGCATCCTTAAAGAGTCGTGGCCAATAGAAACCACACTGCAAGATTTTCTCGGTTGTCTTCTTTGGGCCAAAGTGCCCGCCACAGACTTGATCGTGGCAAAAAAAACATCACACTCCTAAACTCGTTTTCCGGTAAACACTGACGAATGATTTGGTTAGAACAGTATTTAAAAAGATAAGGTTCATCCCAGTAAAAATGCTTTGCTTGGGATAAGAATCGAAGTTTATCCTATTTCGACCAATCTTTAGGTATCAAGCCGGTGGCTAAGTAGTTTACTATATCAGCAAACCATGGTTCGCAAGAAACGGTTAAGAGTTGCTCATCGGGAAAAACATCTTTGATTGGAAGTTCAAGTGTAGGCGAAGAAGGAAGTCGTGAAGGTGATCGGCCACTACGTTTTCACATCCTCTCTTGTCCCTTATGACAAGGTCAAACTCTTGAAGTAAGAGGATCCAATATATTAGCCTCGATTTAGCATCCTTCTTCGCAAAAAGGTGGCGAAGAGCTGAATGGTCCGTATACACAATAACTGGAGAGCCGATTAAATAAGGCCGAAATTTTTCAAGTGCAAACACAACTGCTAAAAACTCTTTTTCTGTTGTCGTGTAGTTTAGTTGGGCCTCATTTAATGTACGGCTAGCGTAATAAATCACGCGCGGCATCTTATTAATGTGATGTCTAAGAACAGCACCAATGGCAAAATCCGATGCATCGCATATAATTTCGAAGGGATGCGTCCAGTCTGGAGATGAAAGAATGGGCGCAGAAATGAGACAGTGTTTCAATGACTCGAACGCTTCCATGCAAGTTGAGTCATAATAAAATGTTTTGTCTTTGGCCAATAAGAGAGTCAAGGGTCTAACTATCTTGCTAAAATCCTTGATGAACCGTCTATAAAACCGGCGTGGCCAAGGAATGCTCGGATGTTTTTGACGCATTTAGGATGAGGAAGATTGGAAATGACCTAAATTTTGGCTCAATCAACCTCTATGCCGTTTTGCGAGATGACACGTCCTAAGACAATACCTTCTTGTACCATAAAGTGGCACTTCTCCCAATTTAAAGTTAGGTTCTTATCCCTACAGCGGGTAAGAACTGCGTCAAGATGTAGCAAACACTCGTCGAAGGAGTCACCAAAAATGGAGAAATCATCCATAAAGATCTCCAAAAACTTTTCAACCATGCCTGAAAAGATCCCCATCATACATCGCTGCAATGTGGCGGCTGCATTGCATAACCCAAAGGGCATGCGACGATAAGCAAAAGTTTCAAAAGGACAAGTAAATGTGGTCTTGTCTTGATCCTCTTTGGCTATGGGGACTTGGTTATAGCCGGAATAGACATTTAAAAAGCAGTAGAACTCGTGCCCAGCCAATCGTTCTAGCATTTGGTCAATGAAAGGTAAAGGAATGTTATCTTTCCTTATCGCGGCATTATGTTTTTTACAGTCGATGCAAACTCGCCACCCAGTTTGGGTGCGAGTGGGTATTAACTCATTTGCCACATTGGTAATGACCATGATGCCCGATTTCTTTGGCACAACATGAATGGGGCTAACCCATTGGCTATCCGAGATAGGGTAAATGATACCACTATCAAGACATTTAACAATCTCCTTCTTGACAGCCTCTTTCATTATGGGGTTGAGGCGTCTTTGTGGATCCATTACCGGCTTGGCCTCATCCATCAAGTGTATATGATGTTCAACTATGAGGGGACTATTCCCCTTGATGTCTGCCATAAACCGGCCAAAAGCTTGCCGATTATTTTGTAAGACTATTAAAAGGGCCTTCTCTTGCTCGAGAGCTAGAGAGGCCGATATGATGACGGGTAGGGTCTCATTCTCACCTAGGTAAGCATATTTAAGGTGTGACGGCAAAACCTTTAGTTCGAGTTTAGGAGGTGAAACAATTGATGGTAACAATGGTGTAACTGTTTCAAACTCGAAGGATTCCATCAAAGGTTCAAATCGAGTGTACGCAACCGAGTCGGATGGTTCAATTAACTCATCCGAAAAAGCAAAAGACTCAAACTCGGGTGGTGAGTCTTCAAAATCGTCTACAAAGGTGAAACACTCATAATCGTTATTCGTTGTGAAAGATGTGTTGGATTCTAGGAAGAACGCACTAGTGGTGTCAACACTGCTGTGGTCAAACATAAAATTTTCAAACTCACAGTCCTCCTTCGTGATCTCATTGATCGAGCAAACATCAAGTACGCTAGAATTGGGCTCGGAAGGCTGATTTCCCAACTTAAAAATGATTAGTTCAATTGTCATATTACCAAAAGATAGAATCATTGAACCATTACGACAATTGATCACCACATTAGAAGTCACAAGGAATGGTCGACCAAGTATCACCGGAATTTGACTCCGGGGGTTAGTGATGGGTTGTGTATCCATACCAATAAAGTCAACGGGGAAAATGAAATCCCCTAGTCTAATTAACACATCCTCTAACTCTCCCCTGGGATGGGTGATGGATCGGTCGGCCATTTGGAGAGTACAATGAGTGGGCTTAAGCTCTCCAACGCCTAATTGCTCGTACACAGAATAAGGTAGCAAATTGACACAAGCACCAAGATCTAATAGTGCTTTACTGATGTTCTTATCCCCAATTGTTATCGAAATAGTAGGACAACCAGGGTCCTTGTGCCTTTGGGGTAAAGATTGGACAAGAGCGTCGCTAACAGCACTAGCCACGAAAACTTTCTTGGGTACCTGTGACTTCCTCTTTTTGGTGCATAAGTCCTTTAAGATTTTTGCATATGAAGGAACTTGTTGTATTGCATCCAAGAGAGGGATATTTATGCTAACCTGTTTGAACAACTCTACAATGTTCTCCATTTGTGGAGTTAGTTTATTGAATCTCAACCGGTTTGGAAAAGGAACATTTTGAAAAGTTGTTGAGTCTAATTTTTGCGGATCAGATTGTGGAGTTGGAACGGATCCCCGTGTAGATGTGTTCATGTTGTGAGAAGTGGGTCCGTTTGAGCTAGAAGAAGTAGAGCCGTGTGAAGGATGAAGAATAGGCTCTAACGAAGAAGAAGAAGAAGAAGGTGAAGAAGATGAAGAAGGACCACCGGCAGGGGTGTCATTGTTAATACCCACATTATTTTGCAACACTTTTTTGGATCTTAACGTGGTCACAGCATTTACGTTATGATTCTGCTATTCATATGCAACATGTGCGTGACCGGGATTTGCAAGTGGTTGAGATGGAAGTTTTCCTTTTTCTCACTCTTTCAACACAGCATTGAGTTGCGCAATTTGTGCCTCAATAGATTTAATGCTTTGATCGTGTGAGGCACTGTTTTGCACCAAAGATTGAATACAAGTTTCTAACCTTGCTGCGGATTGTGTAGATTGCTTTAGGAACGCATCTAGATTTCTTTCGAGTGAGTTAACCTTGTCATTATTAGGTGGAACAAAATTGTTTGGCGGGTAAGAATTGTTGGCCAAAAAATTGTTCACTTGATTAGTGTAAGGTAGCTGCTGGAAAGGTTGCTGAAATTGAGTTTGTGGAGGTGCTTGTTGTTGTGGAGGAGGAGGCCTTTGAAAATTGTTATTTCCTTGGAATTGTTGATTTTGGTTCCAATCGAAATTTGGTTGACTCTTCCAACCTGGATTATATGTCGAAGAGTATGGATCATTTCTTTGTCGTTGCTGAAAGGCAGCATTGACTTGATCATATCCTTGAATAGATGGATTGTAAGGACACTCTTCGGTAAGATGTGATGGATCTGAACAAAAAGTATAAACAGTTCGTAGAGGCACAACAGGGGCAGGAGAAGGCGATGAGATTTTGGTCTCAATCGCTTCTAGCTTTTTCGTAAGTGCGGCCATCTCGGCCTTCATAGCAATCGACATATCTAAGTGATATATACCTGCCCTAGACTGACCAATAGAAGAAGATGATGTGGTCTTGGTGCTCTACCACTGAATTGTTTGTTCACTGAGATCCTCGAGAAACAGCCACGCTTCCTCACTAGATTTGGTTAGAAAGTTACCTTGACAAATGGTTTCTAGCAACTGCTTCGTTGCAGGGTTCAATCCCTCGTATAATGTTTGGTAAAGTTGCCAATTTTCGATCCCATGGTGAGGGCATTGAACGAGCAGGTTTTTGAATCTTTCAAAACACTTCCAAAATGGTTCGGAAGGAAGCTGAGAAAATTGTACAATCTCATTACGGATTCTAGCAGTCTTGTGATGAGGATAGAACTTTTTCAGAAAAGCTTTCATAAACTCTTCCCAATTCTTAATTGAATACGACGCTGTGCTGTATAGCCACTTCTCGGCTAAGTCACATAAGGTGAAAGGAATGACCCTTTGCCTTATAGCATCGTCGGATAATTGGGTTGTTTTCATCATAGTGCAGACGTTTTGGAATTTGTTGATAAACATATATGCATCTTCGAATTCCAATTCGTGAAATTTTGGTAGCATATTGATGAAGTTGGGTTTGATCTCAAAATTTTCCCCATTTGCCGGTGGGAGTGAAAGACAAGTAGGTAGGGCGGTGTGGATTGGGTAGATAAGATCCTGGAGCGCGATTCGTTGGGGCGCTTCAACAGGCGGGTGATTCAGGTTATTCGCACCTAACGGAGGTGGAATCATTCCCGTTGGTAAGGTGATGTTAGGATTGTATCCCGACATACCTTCGGAAGAAGAATTTGAAGGTGAAAGTGAAGAAGTGGAAAGGATTTCGACTTCGGAGTCGAAAGGTTCGTCGGTCGGTACCAACGAAACATGGACTAATCGGGCGCTAGTGTCCCTAGTCCAACCGGACATACACTAAAGGGGTAGTGTAGTCAAAAAGGTGAAAGACAGAATGTGGAGGTAAGAAAACGTCAATGAGAAGAAAGTTGTGTAAGTGGAGTGCAAAGATTTCTTTAGCGACAAGTTGCAAGTTTTTGAAAAGATTTTTTCTCTTTTTTTTATGTGGAGCTTTTTGCAAAAAAGATTTTTGATAAGAGATTTTGACACAAATGCGATCAACCACAAATGCATAATTAGGCCTAGATCTAGAGTCACCTAGGTCAGCTAGACAGCTCCTAACTGTTCCAAAGGGCTAGAAATAGGACCTCAAACCGTCTCTTCACCGCCAATAGCGGCCAGGTAAGTGCCAGGTGAGTGGGAGGCTCTCCACTACAAATAGTGGCCCTAATTAAGTAACCACTCGCCTTAGAGACACTTGTCTAGACACCGCAAAGTTAGGTTAGGATTAACGGCCGATGCCTGTAACTAGTCCTCTGTCCTAAAGAGCGCGACGTCCTTAGGGTTGAGTCTAGTATTTTTTAATTAAAGATGGTCAATGCAAATGCCTTATGTGATTTCTGGGGTCCTGGGAAGGGTGATGAAATCCCCACCCAATCTGAATTGGTCTCCGATTAAAGATATGCAAAACAGTAAATCACTTGCAATCAATTTTCTTTTAAGCGCGGCGTAAAGAATCCTGCAGAAAATCAATTAATGGAAGGGAGAAAATTTTTTTTTAGCGCAAAGAATCCTGCAGAAGATTTGGCAAAAGATATATGGGGATTTGCAGAGGGGAGAAAAGGGAAACAAACAGTGCAATTTTCACGCGATGACGACCCAGGCGGACCGCGGATCGGCGGCAGGAGGCGTCTGCGGTGACGGAAGGGCGGTGGAAACAGCGGCGCAGGTCCTGAGAAAAATTGTGGTGTTCTGTTGTTCCAATCACCATCTGTTCTGATCTACCTTTTTCCGCTTCGCACTCTGGATTTTTCCAGATCCGTCGATTCTGTGAAGATTCACACAAGAAACCCTTCAAATAATAAAAGATGATAGAATTTTTATATTTTTATATTTTTGTCAATTTTATGGTTTTTATATTTTATATTAACCCGAAATTACAAAAAGAAAATTTTTACGCCATCCCCGGCAACGGCGCCATTTAATTTAGAGAGATTTTACGATAAAAAATATATGTTACCGCAATCAAGAACGGCTTCGCTTGGTAGCTAGCCGGTGAGTACGGGTCGGTCCACAGGGATGTTGTTAATTTCCTAAATGTTCTTATGAGCTAAGGGTGTTAGATCTTTTATCACAAAAACTAAATTGAGTTATACTAGGATTATGAAACTTGCTAGGATTAGGTTTAGGTAAAGTTTGGTAAATAAAGATTTCCACCTCTTCCAATGCCCTAAATTAGATATCTTTTTAGGAGTTATGGTAATTATTAATAAAGGGGATTACGATGATCGGGAAGAAACTATGTTTCTTCCTCTAGATCGTTGTCCGTCCTTTCTTAATCCTTACCGTAACCTACATGGAAAACATTCATATCCGGTCTTTTATACTACGGTATCACCGTTACCTCATGGGTAGAGTGTCGTAGGGAGCGGAATATGAAAGTATGCATGGAGTCCTAATTGTTCATAAGAGATTGGCAAAGAAAGGGGTGAGAGATCTTAATCTCTCAAACCCTTCCCTATTCCTAACCCTAACAAGCGAGGGAACTACTCGCTCATTGAGGGATCTACGAAAGACATAATTTTTATTTTGTTTTGATTTAAGAGATTAATTACTACTGCAGATAGAAATTCTATTCTAAATTAAACTAAGGCAGAGAAGAATTTAACTATCTACGGCAGAAAATAAATCTAAGAACTAGGGATGAAAATAAACTTATTTACAAATTGATGCTCTCCAACTTCAAAAGAAATCTGAATTTTTATTGATGAAAAGAGGCATGAACTAATACAAGAATTTGGGTCTCTATTTATAAGACATAGAAAACCCTAGGTTTATAATTTCCGCATGTCTGCATTTATAAAAATACCTCTAGGAAGACTAGTCAGCGCCGCCACGCATTATAGAAATTTTTTTATCCTCTACGTGCTATACACGGACGCGAAACCGCGGCCGTAGCCAGGGTTTGGCCGCGGTTCCGCGACCTGTTCATATCAGATTTTTGCATTTTCATACCGTCCAATTTTTATCACATTGCATATCGGTAGATACTCTTGAGCCGTGTTTGCTAGTCAATTGCAGGATACAGGTTCTCGGTTCTAAAACGGTGAAATTCATGGAAAACACGACAAAATCCGGGTTCCTGCCAACCACAGATAAAACACGGATCTCCGCTCATTATCCGTCTGTTGCCACACACCAGTTTAAGAGACGAAATGTCAAATCAATGTCGTTTTCATGCACAAGGCTCAATGGCAGCCCAAGATCCAAGAAATCTACGCGGAGCTCGAAGAAATCATGACAAAAAGTCCACATCAAATCACCTTTCCCTCAACAGAAATTCTGGAAAAATCGTGGAGAAAATATGAGAAAATATATATACCAGAGTAAAGGGCACTACAAACCAGGGCAAGTCACCTTTTTTGGTGACCTAAGTCTCCAATATGGCCGCGGAACCGCGGCCTAAGCATGCCTAGGCTGCGGATCCGCGGCCGTACGGCCTCCTCAGAAGATAAAATTTCAGGGGTATTTTGGTATTTTTGATGTGGCCCAGAATGTTGCCCTAGATTTTCAGTTTCCTGCCTATAAATAGTCCAGAACTTGTGAAGCCAAAGTGGTCCATAATCTTGTATTTTTTCTCTAGGTTTTAGAATACATGTTCTTCTTCCTCTTCTCATCTCTTCTCCATTAAAAGTTGTAGTGAGCTTTTGAGTGAAGAATGATGAATAAAGAAGAACCGTTTATTATTATGCTTGTCTTGTTCTCTTGTTAATTATTGTAATTTTAATTTGTTAACTTAGTTGTAGTTATTTCTTGTTGTTTCTTTCTTTTCTCTTTTTCTTTATCCTTAAAACTACCATGATGCTTACGCTTGATCCTTGCCAAGGTGAGGTCGCAAATAGCTAGTTGTTATCTTCCAATCTCTTTCTTTCTATCCTCCTCTTTTGTTTTGTTTTATTTTTCCGTATCATGATGTGTGAGTAGTTTCATACTTGTTAGGGTAGGATAAGGGAAGTTTGAGAGAAGTAAATCTCTCTCACTCTTTCCTTGCCCAACAGTTTAATTCGACTCCCGTTAACTGAACCACAATCCGCTCCTTACGGCACCCTATCCTACATGATAGCGGTGATTCCGTAGTGAGACCGGTTGTGGTTGAATTAACCGGAGGTTATGGCTAAGAGCCAAGAACGGACGGACAAGCACCAAAAGGATGAACTTATGTGTTGGAAAGCCTAGCTTATACTCGCAAGTTACTTCCTAGTCGTGCTAATCCCCGTTATTGCCGATTACCGTAACACCGAGATTAAGAGGGGCAACGAAAGATGTGGGAGACTCCTAACTCAAACTAATCTAATCATAACCTTAACAAGCACTCTTTACATATTATTTTACCACTTTGATAATCATAAACAAAATCTGAACCTTCGGACTTAACTCGTTAAAACACATAGAAAAAGATTCCCATCTCCCTGCGGATGACCCGTACTCAACCGGCTAGCTACAAGCGAAACCGTCTTTATTGCGGTATTTAACTAAAACTTGAACACGCAGAATCTCTAACAATCAAATGGCGCCGTTTCCGGGGAGACGGTAGTTTATTTCTTTGTGTAATTTCGGGTTAACTTGTGAATATAAATATAACCAAAACAAAAAATATATATATACGTTGTAAAAAAAATCATCTTGTTATTTTTGATTAGTTTTTGTACAAGTGTGCAGGAAAATACGAAGTTCGAGTTCAGTGGCTAAGACGTAGAATATACGAAGTTCAAGTTCAGTGCCAAAGACGTGGGAAGATAGACCCACATTTCGTGGCTACACCGCGACGGACAAAACGAAGCAAACGGTCTACTTTAAGATTCTGGAACAGAACCAGTGAGCAAATCCAGATTCAGGGTCTTAAAAGCAGAAGAGGACACCCAAAGCATCAAACCCAACAAAATTGAAGGCCCAATCCCACTATTGTGCCGCGGAACCGCGTCATAAGCTGGCTTAGGCCGCAGATCCGCGGCCACTTGGTGGTTTCAGGGCC
The DNA here is from genome assembly GCA_030015575.1 of Agapanthus africanus. Classification (NCBI taxonomy): domain Eukaryota; kingdom Viridiplantae; phylum Streptophyta; class Magnoliopsida; order Asparagales; family Amaryllidaceae; genus Agapanthus; species Agapanthus africanus. The sequence goes on along the minus strand of CM057347.1, from coordinate 243,089,240 downwards.
CCAAAATTTCTGGGTAAGTCTTTCTTCTGCTCCCCACTCCTCTAGACTCCAATAAACTGTGTTTTCTGCAGATTTCTTTGCGCAAACTCTCTTCCCCCTTCCAATAAACTGTTCTTGTACAGGATTCTTTGCGCCGCGCTAAAAATAAAAATTGTTTGCAGTTGATTTGTTACCGCTTTGCATTCTTTAATACGGACTTAAGGGGCTTGAAACCAATTCAGATTGGGTGAGGATTTCATCACCCTTCCCAGGACCCCAAAAATCACAAAAGCATATGCATTGTCCATTGTAATTAAAAAAATACTAGACTTCAGCCCTAAGGACTTCGCGCTCATTAGGAGAAGTTAAAACCGTGTTTAGAACCTCGCTTAACGGTATATTGTTTACGGGGTGTCTAGGAAAGTGTTAATGGCGCAACCGCCAAAAGATAAAGGGTTATTTAATTAAAGAACTTCGCGAAAGCGTTGGAAAACCTCCCCTTATCTCTGCACTTACCTGGCCTCGTGATCAGTGTATTTTAAGCCCGTTTCTCGACACTGTTTTACTTCGACAATCAAGTTCTGGAGCCGGTCTAGCAGACCTAGGTGACCCTAGATCTAGGTGTGATTGTGCATATCTTGTTTGTGATTACTTAAGCCGTAAATCCGTACATATTTCTGTAAATCTCTTTCTAAAAAAATTATAAAGAAAAAGAAAAAATCAAAAACTTTTATAAAAACTTGCCCTTTGTCGCCAAAATCCATTTTTCACCCACCACCCATCGCCCTTCTCCATTGACGTTTTCTTACCCTCACCTTCTCCGCTTCGACTATACTAAACTCGTTTAGTGTATGTCTCTTGGACTCGGGACACTAGCTCCCGTCTAGTCCGCGTTACGTTAGTCGCTACAGACTACGCGATCGACTCAGACATCGATACTCCGTCCACTCCTCTTTCACCCCTTCCTTTGCCGGCCAACTCCGACGTTGACCGGAATTCTGTTCATACATCTTCACCTTCACCATCACCAACCTCTTCTTCCGCGATGTCAGGATTTAATCCGAACATCTCTTTGACCACCCCTGGATTGGCTCCACCTCCTACGGAGACCTATAACCCACCACACCCGCCTGTTGTAGCGCCGCCGCGAATTGCGCTCCAGGATCGTTTCTATCCCACCCGTTCTGCACTCCCCACCTGCCTTTCTCTTCCACCGGCCAATGGGGAAAATTTTGAAATTAAGCCCCACTTCATCAACATGCTTCCACGATTTCATGGGCTTGAATCTGAAGATGCTTATATCTTCATCAACAAATTTCAAAACGTCTGTGCCATGATGAAAACTACCCAACTGTCAGACGGTGCTATACGTCTACGGGTCATTCCGTTCACTTCATGCGATCTTGCTGAAAAATGGCTGTATAGCACCGCTTCCCATTCCATAACCAGTTGGGACGAGTTTGTAAAAGCGTTTCTCAAAAAGTTCTATCCGAATCATAAAACCGCAAGGATTCGCAATGAAATCAACCAATTCTCTCAGCTTCCTTCTGAACCCTTCTGGAAGTGCTTTGACTGGTACAAAGACCTTCTTGTTCAGTGTCCTCACCACGGTATAGAGAAATGGCAACTTTGCCAAACCTTATACGAGGGCCTGAACCCAGCAACGAAGCAGTTGTTGGAAACCATCTGTCAGGGCCACTTCCTATCGAAATCGGACGAGGAAGCGTGGCAGTTCTTTGATGACCTTGCGGAGCAAACGCTACAATGGGAGAGCACCAGACCAACTTCTTCTTCTTCTACCTCCACTTCTACCGGTCAGTCTAGGGTAGGAATTCACCAACTTGACGTCTCTATTGCGATGAAAGCTGAAATGGCTGCAATAACGAGAAAGCTTAAAGTGATAGAGAGCAAATTCTCTTCTCCTGCTCCTACCCCTGTTCTTCCCCTTCGCACCATCTGCGCTTGTTGTTTCGATCCTTCTCACTTGACCGAAGAGTGTCCTTACAATCCACCATCGCAAGGACAGGATCAGGTTAATGCTGCATTTCAGCAAAGACCGAGGAATGATCCATACTCTTCCACCTACAATCCCGGTTGGAGGAACCACCCCAATTTCTCCTGGAATCAGAATCAGAATCAATTCCAAGGCAACAATTTCCAAAAGGCCCCTCCGCCGCAACAACAAGCGCAACAAGAAACTCAATAGCAGTTTCAGCAACCCTTCCAACCCCAACCTTTCCAAAATCAGACGAAAAACTTTGCACCCAACAATTCTTTTCCACCAAACAACTTTGTTCCGTCAAACAACGATAAGGTTTCCTCGCTCGAACGAAGTCTAGAGGCGTTCGTCAAACAATCGACTCAGTCCACCGCAAACATCCAGTCTTTCATTCAGTCCTTAGTGCAACACACTGCCGCTCACGGGCAAAGCATCAAAACCATCGAGGCCCAGATTGCACAACTGAATGCGGCCTTAAGCGAGCGAGAAAAGGGGAAGCTCCCGTCCCAGCCACTCCCAAATCCCGGTCACCCACATAATGCACATGTTGCTCTTGAACAACAGAACCATAATGTGAGTGCCGTGACCACACTGAGATCGGGAAGGATGCTGCAAAACAACATTGGCAAACGGATCAACGATGACACCCCGGCCGCTGCTTCTTCTTCTTCTTCTTCTTCTTCTTCTTCTTCGTCTTCTGAGCCTATTCTCCGTTCTTCACAAGGCTCTCCTTCTTTTTCTTCTGCTATGAATGGACCCACTTCTCACTCCACGAAAACACCTGTTCTGGGATCCGTTCCAACTCCACAATCTCCTCCTCCAGCATTAGACTCAACCAATTTTCAAAATGTTCCATTTCCAAACCGGTTGAGGTCTAATAAACAAAATCCTCAAATGGAGAAGATTCTGGAGTTATTTAAGCAGGTTAACATTAACATTCCTCTTTTACATGCTGTCCAACAAGTCCCGTCCTACGCGAAAATCTTAAAGGACTTGTGCACGAAAAAGAGGAAGTCTCAGGTACCCAAGAAAGTTTTCTTGGCTAGTGCTGTGAGTGATGCCCTTACCCAATCTTTACCGCAAAAACGGAAGGACCCTGGCTGTCCTACGATTTCAATTACCATTGGTGATAAGAACATCAACCGCGCACTATTAGATCTTGGTGCCAGTGTTAACCTGCTTCCGTATTCACTATACGAGCAATTAGGCGTCGGAGAGCTGAAACCCACGCACTGCACTCTCCAAATGGCCGACCGATCGATCACCCATCCTAGGGGTGAGCTAGAGGATGTGTTAATAAAAGTCGGGGACTTCATATTCCCCGTTGACTTCATTGTATTAGACGTACAGCCGGTAGCTAACCCCCGGAATCAAATTCCGGTGATACTCGTGTTGGAGATAGTGCCCTCAGAGTCAATTATTGGATCACAGGTACGTGATTGCAATGATTGAGGGAGGACCTATCCCGGTAGGACAGTCTTACTCGAGATGATAGTATGCTATCTGGTTTACCTTTATCATCGTGTACTGTTTTAGGTGACCTGACACGTCGCTATTACACGTTGACAGAGCCCCTAGGATTCTTGCTTGACCACCAGCAGTATGAGGGCGATCATATAAGTGGGAGCTGGGGGGTCTATAAGCTTATCCTTAAAAGGTCCCTAGTCGTGGGAGTTTCGAGACTGGGCATCGATACTCCATTAGTAGACTAGTGTATACAGTCGAGACCCCGACGAGGGGCGGTGGCCGGTCTCACAAGCCACTGGTGTCAGTTGGATCACCTAAGATGTATACAGGTGCTCATTGGGTTATGAGTACACCGGACAGGACTCGCCGGGAACATGCTAGTTGGTCATATACCAGACGTCAGATGGCAGTTCCCTGGTGACATGTGTGCAGGTTAGTTCATCGACCTGGGGATCGTCATTTGTCTCGTGTGAGTTCCCACTGTACTTTGATTACTACCCTACCACGGCTCAAAGGAGTCGTGCAAACAGGTTTTAGTTGGGTACAGTCCCGAGCCACATGGAGGCAGTGAGCGTATCTTCAGGGGTTCGTCTCTCCCGGTATTGGGGGTGAGGTCGTGCTGTGTCTAGGAGAGCCATTACACAAAGTCCTTGGCCAAGGCAAGGAGATTTACTGGTAGGTATTCCAGTAGTATCTCAGGGTGTTCTGGGCTACACTCCGACACGACTTGTACCGCTTTTGGGGGTCTGACTTTTACCAACCCCCTAAGCCCGCCATGCGATGCTCATAGACGAACGGACCGGACTGCACGGATATTGTCACTGACAGGCTCAGTTGGGTGTCGGGGTGAGCTTCCTCATCGACGTCCCATTTGGTCAGTACCTGGTAGCCCGTCACGTATTGGCTTATACCTCTGACGTGCTAGTGGTTAAATCCACAACCAAGGTGTTGACGAGTCTTTAGAGTCCCCCCACATTCAGTTACTCAGCTTTCGGGCGAAAGGTTGTAGAGGCCGTATGGAGATATGGCAAGGTCCGATCAGATACGTGCGGTATTGCACGGATCAGGATCGGACAGTTTGTACTATAGGCCGTATGGTTATATGGTAGGGTTCGATCAGATACGTGCGGTATTGTACGGATCAGGATCGAACAGATATTACTATCCGGTTTTGGTATAAGCCGGATTCTAGTATAGTACAGTGTAGATTTTGTCTCATTGCATTTGTATTTCGGTCGGAATACAAATGCGGGTGTGTATGCACAGTATCGGGGTTTTCCTGTAATTTATTACGGGACCAGTTTTCTGGAGTTGCCAGTTTGCTTTCCGTTTCGGCCGATTTCCATTGTTCCGTTCATTGGCCGAAGATTGGTGGAGGAGGGCTTATTTGCATTGTTGCAAATAGGCATTTGTGGAAGGGGGTCTTTGCATTTTGTTGTATCATGATAGCACCCTCCTTTGACTTGCTTGACTTCATACTTCATGATGGCTTGACTTTGTTAGCATCATGGTTGTTGATGATGGTTGTGGTTGTGTGTGGTTTTTGCTTGTGATCATATTCTTTCATGATGCCCTCTTGCATCATTGCTTCCACCCACCCCTTGACCTTGCTCTCTCTCTCTCTCTCCAATCACACATGAAGGGGGGGGGCGGCCATTCCTTGGAGGGAATGGGATTGATTTTCATTTTGATGTGTGGAGAAAAATATGATACATTCCTTCTTGAGTATGCTCCATTTTTTCTCACCTCTCTCCAAGCTCTCTTTTCCTTCACCAATGGCAATTCCACAAACCCCAAAAATGAGACTTGCTCACTACATATTCTACAGCAAATCTTGGGCACGTCGAGTAGCCGGCTTCGTGCCCGAGTTGCCTCGGCATTGAGGTGGGAGCCCGTAAAAGATGTAGGCGATGTGGTGCACTTCCGGCGACGAGGATGAGACGGACGGAGATCCCGCGAGGAGATCGGATTGGAGATGAAGACCGGAGGACTCGGATCGTATGGTATACATCTCTTCTCATCTTGTAGTTAGCTAGATATAGTTTAATGGCACGATCCGGGGTTTAGTGCGCGGTGGTGCCGGTTTGCTAAGTCCGCAAAATTAAGTTATTCACCGCTTTCGCATTCCGGCGTCGGATTGACGGCCGGGGCGCCGCCGTGCACTTACAGTGGTATCAGAGCCTCCCCATTAACTTAGTCTAGCTTTGTGTAATGTGTTTTTCAGTTTCGATCGATCGAAATGTCCGAAAACCCAAATACACCCACGACAGTTTCTGTTGAAATTTTTCAGTCTCCAAAAATTTTTCAGGTTGTAAAATATTGATGTACGAGAAAATATAAGAGTTCTGTAAAAATTCGACGATGTAACGCTACAGTGTGAGCGCGGAACCGCCGCGGAAACACCATACTTGCCGCCCTTCCGCGGTGCACTGTGCACGTCACAGCACCAAATTTTTACAGATGCCTTCTGGGTTTATTTCAGGGGTTTTGGAACATTAAAATTGGGCCCATATTTTCTGTAACTGCTACAGTTTTGTTTTGGGGCCCACTTGTTAATATTCGATCAGTCGGATATTTTAAACACATTTTTCACAGTATTTACATTATATCTGCGACCGTGAATGTCACTCGATCGGTAAATCCGGTCTAACTGCTATAGCCCGGTTAGACGGATTTGTGAACGTGACTTTCACGTTGATGTTCTATGTATTTGCTGTGATGTTGCGGATCGGTCGTGGGGGATAGCCTGGATGCAATGCTAGTACTGTGCTGTTGTATTATGTACATTTGATATTGCGGGGCGAGCGTCCGACATGTGGACTGCCGTCACTGCCTGTTTGTATTATTATTTTGGGGCACGACCTGGTTGCGGTCGATGTACCCGGTGTATGTATATTTTACTTTCTGTACTAGGATTGCCCCGCGGAGGGGTGCACGGATAGCCGGGTTCTGGAGGGCAACAAGCCCGCATCTCATGGCATTGAGACGGAGGGGGCTTCACTCTAGGATTGGCGGGCTATTCGCCGCACTCGTAGGGGGTACAGGTTGACCCAGGAGGGGTGCCCAAGTTGCCGGATTCCGTGAAGTGCTGGGTGGTCCATTCACGGCGCTGAAGGGGGCTGCCTCGCTTCAGGTTTTGGCGGGTGACTTGCCACGCCCGTAGGGGTCTAGGATTTCATTGCACAGGCTATCCACACGACCAGGGGAACGTCGGGTTTCAGCGGCTCTGTGAAACCCGGGGATCCTAGATATCTGTATTGTTTCTGTGATGCTGTTCATTTTCTGTGATGTTGCATTTTATTCACGCCTTGAGCGAATATACTATATTGGTATATATATTAGTAGATGTTGTATATGTTTTGCATCCGCGCTAGTCCAGTCCCCGCTCTGTCGTTAGTTAGCTAACCTAACGGGTAATGACGGGACCCAGTGGCGAATGCGGATGGCATATACGTACATCAGTATATTTTCGTTCTTTTTGGTGTGATCAATTGATGGGACTGCATTGATTCGGATCAATGCAAGTTTAAAAACAAACCTAATCTGATGTTGTTGGAACACTTTTCTAAAAGCTGTTATTGCAAGGACGTTCATTTCTGTTTTGCATCGTGGTATTCATTTGGAATATCCTGCTCCTCAGTCGACGAGGCAAGGGCCGAGATCCCTTCACCGGGAGTGACCCCTTGGACAGAAGTTTGCGTCAGGGCATTAACTTCACTATAGCCGATTACTTTTGCTTTGCATCACGGTATTCATTTGGAATATCCTGCACCCCATTCTACGGGGAAAGAGCCGAGATCCCTTCACCGGGAGTGACCTCTTTAGCAAAGGTTTTCGTCACTATATTTTTAAAAAAAGCTATCCGTTCCTTCGACGATATCAAGTTCTTTACGTTAAAGGTTTTCGCCAGAAACCATTCGTAGCCCTCCGTCGTTTCATATGGGTGGTCAATAGTATTCAAGCTGTGTTTGTTGGCCTTAGTCAAGGCACAGTGTTTGGTAGCTATTGGGTATTCATATGCTGCATAGATAGATGCGTTGTTTTGGGACAGTCGTATAGCCTTGTTGGCCTTAGTCAAGGGCTTGTACGGGTGGGTTCAAATCAACCTGGACAATGACGGGTAGAACTTGACATGTGACTTATGATTTGTTGGCCTTAGTCAAGGTCATAAGAGCATGGGGCAGAAATTCACATCGGGAGTTTCAAAAGAACTGAAACTTGCCAGATATGCGCATACCATCTGGAGTGTGATGACGTGAGCGGATTCCGTCACGTTGTCATGCGATGAGAGTTGGATCTCGATTTCCACTGATGAGTTAGTTTACTCCTCGGGTGACCCCGACTAATTCTTCTTTCAGGTTTGGAGGAGAATTTGAGGTACAGTGGGAGGTTTCCAGATTAGATAAATTGGTGACCATTCTGATCTAGGTTAGAGTGCACGCTGAGTGTTTCTTTTCTCTCTCTCTCTGGCAGCGACCATTGACCCGACCCTAAGACTATGACTCAGTGACCAAGTTGACCGAACCTTTTTTTTAACACTGGCTTTTGGATTGTCAGAGTTGCAAACCTCATTGCCACTCCTACTTTTACCCTTTTCTCCAGGACACCCCGTATTACTACGAACGTCCACTTCCATTGGACAAAACCATCGTATGGTTAGATACGAACTCGAAAGAATTTATTCGAGGATGGTTTCCGGTTCTGGAGAAAACGGATAGGATTATTCAGTTGTCTTTTCCTTTTACCCTCTCTCAGGTTACGAGTACTCCTTGGTTTAGGGGTAGTACACCTATTACGCAAATTGGATTGTCTTCTTCCAAACCTTAGGCTGGTGCCGACCGGTAGGGAATGAAGAAAACCAATTAGCATAACGATGGTGTGCAGAAGGTATTAAGTTCAGACAAAGCAAGGGATTAGTAAGAGGGCAAAGTAAATTGCAACAGATATTCACGACCAAACCAAATATTTCGTTACCACTCCCACATCACCTTTGTATTTCTCCAGGACACTCCGTATCACTACGAAGATCCACAGTTTATTTGGATACTCCATCGTATGGTTATATACGAACTCGAAAGGAACTTGTTCCAGTTCGGGGATGGATTCTGGTTCAGGAGAAATAGGAATAAGGTTTATTCGGTTGTCTTTTATCTTCACCCTCTCTCATTGCGAGTGTTCCTAGGATTGGGACAGTACACCCATTATGCTTATTGGATAGTCTTCTTCCAAACCGTAGGCTGGTGCCGAACGGTAGGGAAGGAAGAAAACCATTTGGCCTAAAAGGGTGTGCAGAAGGTAAAGACTAAAGACATATGAAGGGATTTGGAGAGGTGGCAAAGAACTATACGGTTACAGTCGTGAATCTGGAAGAGGCATTACTAGGAATACCAGAATACCCCATCGGAACATTTCAATGTTTCAGTTTCACTGTGTAATGTTAAAGGAAAACTGATTTCCCGATTAGATACTTACTCCAGGGTATGTATTTACCAGGTATGATTCTCACATCTGTATGGTTTTACAGATGATGAGTGGGAGTAAGTTATTGGGAATTGGGTGATTATCCTCATTATATCGGGATTCGTTGTAATCAGTGATATTTGAGGAAATCACCTGGGCTGTTTGCCGGTCGGCAAATATTTGGTTTTGAATATCCGCTGTTATGCACCAATTTCAAATTGATATATCTGTACGTCTATTTTCATAGAGTGAGATATACCTTTCTGAAATTATGTCTACGACATTTACCTATATCAGTGGATGGTTAGGTAAGGAGCATTAAACAGCGGTGTAATTCTTCTTAACCATAAGTACAGTTTTCAACCTACGACACACAGTGAATGAGTTTTCAGACTCAAGGGACTTGTACAGAGTATTGTATGATGTCCAGGGTCCGTCAGGACAGAGGGGTTGGTCCTCGTACTATATTCGGTTTACTTATGACTTCTCTAGTTTTTAGACAGGTGTTTCGTGGAAACACAGGGTCTAAGTTTTGAGGAGTTATAGGTATTTGAATAGAGTAGAGAACCAGGTATAGCAAGTATCGGGATTCTTCAAAGAGATCGAAGATGTAGATACTTGTGTATGGTATTCAGTTGATAGTAATGATAAAGAGATCTTGCTTCTCTTTCAGGTTACTCATAATTGGAAGTATTCCTAAGTTGAGTAACGCTGATCGGCCTCCTTCCATTTAGTTGACATGCACTGGAGACAGTTGCATGATTTGAATCTGGTTCAATTAAATCAGTGCCTCTGGTTCTATATATGATATAGAACAGTTCATATCTTAACAATGTTAAGGTACGGGGAGTTGTCCGGTTTATGATTAAAACCAGACACTGGACAACTCAAGGCACGTTTCTGTAATGGCTGTTTGTGGGTTGACCCAGGCTATGACGCGGGTTGACTTTCTACCATCTGGAAGATCAATAGCAATATTGTTCTTGACTCGCCACAGTTTTAAATTAAAAATGGATTTTTTCAGGAAAACAGTAGTGGGAGTATGGTAGAACTGGAAGTGATTCCAGAACCACAAACGATTACTGAAGATTTGATAAGGAACCTAAAGATTCAATCTGAATTGACATTCCATTGGCCACTCCGCAGATAAGGTGGGTAACTTCAGGCACCCGAGAGGCACTACGGTAGCCTCAAGGACGGTGACAGGGAAGTTCTTGTTTACTCACAATTGCCATTGCTGTTGTTCCAGGTTACGAGACCCGGCGGGAGGATGAGTACAGCGTCGTTCTAAACCAGTTTTAGAAGTGTACGTCTATATGACTCTGCCAGAGGGTTGTCGTAGTCAGTGGGAGCAGCGGAAGCATTGGTGGACAGGTTGCTTATGTCTATTTATAGACTAGAGCAGATGTAGCGGAGATAGATCATCTATTTCTGACGTGACAGTCATGGGTTTGACTTCATCAGAATAGGGGATGGATCTGTTGAGAAGGTAGTAGGGTGTGATATCCTGGTATTTGGATGATATACACAGAGTAGGAAAGGAAACTCCTACACTACGATCGGTTATAGTTTGGTCGTCACACAGTTGTTTCTCCACAAAGGAAATGGATTTTATATCAGACATACTGGTTACTAGATCTATGGTCTTAGATCTAGATTTGGGTGGTTTCCCAATCAGGGTACTTGACAGCGTTCTAAGAGTATTTAGGATGGACGACTCCTGGCACGGTAGTGTACCTGCAGTTAATGGAGTCACCCTCTCCAAAGGTGTCTTACAGACTAAAAGGGAGAGGGACGGGCATGATTGGCAGATCACTTGCTCAGGCAATTGAGTCAATCGTAAGATGTCAAGTACCACACCAGATGTTGTTCTTGCACTAGATGCAATAAGTTGACATTAATCCAATCCTGGAGAAACAGTTGGAAGCAGTTTTAGAACATAAGTGGATGTTCTAGGGATATGATAACGACAGCCTCATTCAGGAGACAGTTATCATTCCAGGCTTCCAAGGTGACATGGACGACAAGGAGGTTGTCAGAGTTATAGTTTTCCTTCTGATGAGGGGCAGTATTTTGGACAGGTGGTCCAAGGCAATACTGAGGGAGGCATGGCGCGCAGGATACTGATTAAGTTCAGTTGACGATACAGTCTAAGAAGTTTGGATTTGGAGTTCATTTATGAGCTAGGTCCCATCAGACATCCAGACATATTCTGAGACAGGTATTGCTCTTTTCGGGAGATGGCTTTCTCCGCGAACTTGAGATATAGAGAGACATAGAAAGAAACATCTAAGCGGATCCACTCACTGAGGCTTTTCCTCGAACGCAATAGTTCCGCAAACGAGCTTTGTGAGACTGACTAGTAGAGGAGTTGGATGTTCGGTATCACACGGGCTGTGAGTATGCGACATCGCAATAATTAGCCTTGAGTGCAAGTGGGAGATTGTTGGAGATAGTGCCCTCAGAGTCAATTATTGGATCACAGGTACGTGATTGCAATGATTGAGGGAGGACCTATCCCGGTAAGACAGTCTTACTCGAGATGATAGTATGCTATCTGGTTTACCTTTATCATCGTGTACTGTTTTAGGTGACCTGACACGTCGCTATTACACGTTGATAGAGCCCCTAGGATTCTTGCTTGACAACCAGCAGTATGAGGGCGATCATATAAGTGGGAGCTGGGGGGTCTATAAGCTTATCCTTAAAAGGTCCCTAGTCGTGGGAGTTTCGAGACTGGGCATCGATACTCCATTAGTAGACTAGTGTATACAGTCGAGACCCCGACGAGGGGCGGTGGCCGGTCTCACAAGCCACTGGTGTCAGTTGGATCACCTAAGATGTATACAGGTGCTCATTGGGTTATGAGTACACCGGACAGGACTCGCCGGGAACATGCTAGTTGGTCATATACCAGACATCAGATGGCAGTTCCCTGGTGACATGTGTGCAGGTTAGTTCATCGACCTGGGGATCGTCATTTGTCTCGTGTGAGTTCCCACTGTACTTTGATTACTACCCTACCACGGCTCAAAGGAGTCGTGCAAACAGGTTTTAGTTGGGTACAGTCCCGAGCCACATGGAGGCAGTGAGCGTATCTTCAGGGGTTCGTCTCTCCCGGTATTAGGGGTGAGGTCGTGCTGTGTCTAGGAGAGCCATTACACAAAGTCCTTGGCCAAGGCAAGGAGATTTACTGGTAGGTATTCCAGTAGTATCTCAGGGTGTTCTGGGCTACACTCCGACACGACTTGTACCGCTTTTGGGGGTCTGACTTTTACCAACCCCCTAGGCCCGCCATGCGATGCTCATAGACGAACGGACCGGACTGCACGGATATTGTCACTGACAGGCTCAGTTGGGTGTCGGGGTGAGCTTCCTCATCGACGTCCCATTTGGTCAGTACCTGGTAGCCCGTCACGTATTGGCTTATACCTCTGACGTGCTAGTGGTTAAATCCACAACCAAGGTGTTGACGAGTCTTTAGAGTCCCCCCACATTCAGTTACTCAGCTTTCGGGCGAAAGGTTGTAGAGGCCGTATGGAGATATGGCAAGGTCCGATCAGATACGTGCGGTATTGCACGGATCAGGATCGGACAGTTTGTACTATAGGCCGTATGGTTATATGGTAGGGTTCGATCAGATACGTGCGGTATTGCACGGATCAGGATCGAACAGATATTACTATCCGGTTTTGGTATAAGCCGGATTCTAGTATAGTACAGTGTAGATTTTGTCTCATTGCATTTGTATTTCGGTCGGAATACAAATGCGGGTGTGTATGCACAGTATCGGGGTTTTCCTGTAATTTATTACGGGACCAGTTTTCTGGAGTTGCCAGTTTGCTTTCCGTTTCGGCCGATTTCCATTGTTCCGTTCATTGGCCGAAGATTGGTGGAGGAGGGCTTATTTGCATTGTTGCAAATAGGCATTTGTGGAAGGGGGTCTTTGCATTTTGTTGTATCATGATAGCACCCTCCTTTGACTTGCTTGACTTCATACTTCATGATGGCTTGACTTTGTTAGCATCATGGTTGTTGATGATGGTTGTGGTTGTGTGTGGTTTTTGCTTGTGATCATATTCTTTCATGATGCCCTCTTGCATCATTGCTTCCACCCACCCCTTGACCTTGCTCTCTCTCTCTCTCTCCAATCACACATGAAGGGGGGGGCGGCCATTCCTTGGAGGGAATGTGATTGATTTTCATTTTGATGTGTGGAGAAAAATATGATACATTCCTTCTTGAGTATGCTCCATTTTTTCTCACCTCTCTCCAAGCTCTCTTTTCCTTCACCAATGGCAATTCCACAAACCCCAAAAATGAGACTTGCTCACTACATATTCTACAGCAAATCTTGGGCACGTCGAGTAGCCGGCTTCGTGCCCGAGTTGCCTCGGCATTGAGGTGGGAGCCCGTAAAAGATGTAGGCGATGTGGTGCACTTCCGGCGACGAGGATGAGACGGACGGAGATCCCGCGAGGAGATCGGATTGGAGATGAAGACCGGAGGACTCGGATCGTATGGTATACATCTCTTCTCATCTTGTAGTTAGCTAGATATAGTTTAATGGCACGATCCGGGGTTTAGTGCGCGGTGGTGCCGGTTTGCTAAGTCCGCAAAATTAAGTTATTCACCGCTTCCGCATTCCGGCGTCGGATTGACGGCCGGGGCGCCGCCGTGCACTTACAACTCGGTCGTCCATTCCTTGCAACCTCAAATGCTGTGATCAATTGTCGTAATGGTTCGATGAACCTCTCTTTTGGGAACATGACGATTGAACTAAACATTTTCAGGTTGGGGAATCAGCCCGCCGAACCTAATGCTCATATACTGGACGTCTGCTCGATCCAGGAGATCACCCCAGAAGAGTGTGAATTCGAGGAGTTTCTGTTTGATCACGATAATCTTGACGCCACTAGTGCGTTTCTCTTCGAACCTGCTGCTGTTTCTGCGCCCGACAACGACTACGAGTGTTTCACGTTCTTGAACGACCTTAGCCGCGCACAACCCGAGTTTGAATCTTTCGAATTTCCGGATGAGTTCCCTGAACCATCCGACTCGGTCGCCTACACTCGTTTCGAACCTTTGCTGGAGTCCTTTGAGTTCGAGACCTCTGCACCAATCTTGCCTTCCATCGTTTCACCTCCAACGCTCGAACTCAAGCCTTTGCCTTCTCACCTTAAGTACGCTTACTTAGGTGAGAACGAGACCCTCCCTGTCATCATTTCGGCTTCTCTAGCTCCAGAGCTAGAGAAAGCCCTTCTCGCGGTCTTGCACAGCAACAGGCAAGCTTTTGGCTGGTCCATGGTGGACATCAAGGGGATTAGTCCTCTGATCATTGAGCATCACATTCATCTGATGGATGATGCCAAACCATCCCGGGATCCACAAAGACGTCTCAATCCAGTCATGAAAGAGGCTGTGAAGAAGGAGATCGTAAAATGTCTAGATAGTGGTATCATTTACCCTATCTCTGATAGCCAGTGGGTGAGCCCCATTCATGTTGTCCCCAAGAAGTCGGGCATCACGGTCATAACTAACGAGGCGAACGAGTTAATCCCTACTCGCACCCAAACTGGGTGGCGAGTATGCATCGATTACAGAAAACTCAACGCCGCAACGCGGAAAGACCACTTTCCGCTACCTTTCATTGACCAGATGCTTGAACGATTGGCCGGACACGAGTACTACTGTTTTCTTGATGGCTACTCCGGCTATAATCAAATTCCCATCGCCGAAAAAGACCAGGACAAGACCGCTTTCACTTGTCCTTTCGACACGTTTGCATATCGACGCATGCCCTTTGGGTTATGCAATGCGCCTGCTACCTTCCAGTGGTGTACGATGGGAATTTTCTCAGACATGGTGGAAAAATTTCTGGAGATCTTCATGGATGATTTCTCCATCTTCGGCGATTCCTTCAACGAGTGTTTGCTGCATCTTGACGCTGTCCTTACCCGATGTAAGGACAAGAATCTCACTTTGAATTGGGAGAAATGCCACTTCATGGTGCGCGAAGGTATTGTCTTAGGATATATCATCTCGCAAAATGGCATAGAGGTTGACAAAGCAAAGATTGAGGTCATTTCCAATCTACCTCCTCCCCGATGCGTCAGAGATATCCGAGCCTTCCTTGGCCATGCCGGTTTCTATAGATGGTTCATCAAGGACATTAGCAAGATTTCTAGGCCCTTGACTCTTTTGCTGGCCAAGGACACGCCATTCGACTTCAACTCGAGCTGTGTGACTGCATTCGAGTCATTGAAAAGCTCACTCACTTCTGCTCCCGTTCTTTCTTCACCTGACTGGACGCACCCATTTGAGATTATGTGCGATGCATCCGACTTTGCCATTGGTGCTGTCCTTAGACAACACATCAACAAGATGCCGCACGTAATCTATTATGCGAGCCGAACCCTGAACGACGCCCAACTCAATTATACAACAACTGAGAAGGAATTCTTAGCTGTTGTATTTGCTTTAGAAAAGTTCAGGCCTTACCTCATCGGCTCTCCAGTCATTGTCTACACTGACCATTCTGCTCTGCGCCATCTTTTTGCGAAGAAAGATGCAAAATCTCGGTTAATCCGTTGGATCCTCTTGCTTCAAGAGTTTGACCTTGTCATTAAGGACAAACGAGGATGTGAAAACGTGGTTGCCGACCATCTCTCACGACTTCCTTCTTCACCTTCGCTTCAAATTCCGATCAACGACGTGTACCCGGATGAACAGCTCTTGACAGTATCTTGCGAACCCTGGTTCGCAGATATTGTGAACTATTTGGCCACGGGATTACTACCGACTGAATGGTCAAGTCAGGACAGACTTCGCTTCTTATCCCAAGTAAAACACTTTTACTGGGACGAACCCTATCTGTTCAAGTACTGTCCCGACCAGATTATTCCTCGGTGTGTCCCTGACGAGGAATTCAAAAGTGTGCTGTCATTTTGCCACGATCAAGCGTGTGGCGGGCATTTTGGCCCCAGAAAGACAGCTGAGAAGATCTTGCAATGTGGTTTCTACTGGCCACAACTCTTCAAAGACGCTCATGGCTATTGCAAGACTTGCTCCCGGTGCCAACACTTGGGCCGGATATCCCGGAGGAACGAGATGCCGCTCCAACCGATCTTGGTTGTAGAGATTTTCGATGTTTGGGGGATAGATTTCATGGGGCCGTTTCCCAGCTCTTTTGGGAACTTGTACATCCTTCTCGCTGTTGATTACGTCTCTAAATGGGTCGAGGCTGTGCCCAGCCGGACTAACGACAACAAGGTTGTCGTTAGGTTCCTTAAAGAAAACATTTTCTCCCGGTTTGGGCACCCCCGAGCGATCATTAGCGACAATGGAACTCATTTCTGCAATAAGACTTTTGAGGCCTTGATGCGGAAATATTCCATTAATCATAAGCTATCCACGCCCTACCACCCCCAAACCTGCGGGCAGGCCGAAGTTTCAAATCGGCAAATCAAGCAGATACTGGAGAAGACGGTTTCCAAAAACCGTAAGGATTGGTCGCTAAAACTCACTGATGCCCTTTGGGCATTTCGAACCGCTTATAAGACCGACCTTGGCATGTCACCCTATCGGCTTGTGTATGGAAAAGCCTGCCACCTACCTGTCGAAATAGAGCATCGCGCATTTTGGGCGATAAAGGAGCTGAATCTGTCTCTCGAAGATGCGGGCAGCCATCGGAAGCTGCAACTGAACGAACTGAGCGAGCTTAGGGATGAGGCTTACGATAACGCGGTTGTCGTTAAGAATCGAACGAAGGTGTTTCACGATAAACACCTTTTGCGCAAAACCTTCGTACCTGGTCAGCAGGTACTGCTTTACGACACCAGACTTCACTTCCATCCTTGAAAGCTCAGATCTCGCTGGAAAGGGCCGTATTTTGTGCGGAATGTATATCCGCAGGGCGCTGTGGATTTGGAAAATCCAAAGGACGGTTCATTTTTTAAAGTGAACGGACACCGACTAAAACCGAACCTTAGCGCTGAACCAACAGAGGAGTTCCTGTTCTTACAGGAGCCGGTTTACCCTGCATGATCTTCCTCTGCCTACCTCCAAACTTCGGTTATCCAGCCAAGAACAAGTGGACACTGTTCCAAATAAGTTTGGGGGTATGTATATACCATTTTGTACATTTTTGTGGATATTCTTTTTCTTTTTCTTTTTCTTTTCTTTAAAAACAAAAACATAAAAAATTGTGTCTTGCTAACCGACAATTTTGACCCTTCAAATGATCTCTTCATGCAATGACAGTGAGGACACTGTCCAGTTTAAGTTTGGGGGTACGCTCGGTACGCATTTCTAACCATCGCATTCATATGTATATTTTGCATCTGCATATTAAAATCCATAAAATCCATAAAAATCTAAAAATTTTCTAAAAACATAAAAACTTTTCTGTCAAGTTAGCTAGTGGGAGAACTCTGATTCAACATTTCGACGGTTTTGTTTGATAAAATAAGAATAACCAAATCTTATGTTTAGATTTTGAAAACCTGAAAGATAACTCTCCTTTGAAGTTAATTATAGCTGATATACGTCTTTACATCACACTACACGTGTCGTGAGTTTTTAGGAATTAGATGACAAGTCTTTTATGTTGAAAAACTTTTAAATGGATCAATGATTTTCTGAGGATCAAATAGGTTTGTTCTGAAATAAGTAATGTCAAGAATAGTTTATGAAGTAAAGCGAATATGAAGGAATGTTATTGATGCCGTAATTGGAACTAAGTCTGAAAAATAACCCATCTGAAATTTGATTGGAATGATTACACACCGAACCCACTAAACACGTCTTTTATCCAAAAAAATAATTGAACTGCTGGTTATATCTCCGTTCGTATCAAATCATCATGATTTTCACGCCAAACTGTCTTTTGTTTTTTGGACCTAGGTAACTTGAGTAATTAAGTCCGCTGGGGTGTTTCTACACCTAATGCCCCAAAACCAACTGGTTTGGGTGCATTGGCCCAAAGCTCGCTAAGAAGCCTAGAAAGTCCAGATTAAAACAAAGTCAAGCAAGTGTTCTCTCCAAGTTAAAATTCCTAACGGTTCTTTGTGTGAGAATAATCTTGATAAAAGACAGGATTTTATAAAAAATTTAGCGGAGATATGAAGGTTTTATTCTATGATAAAGACTATTGCACGTTCACAGAGGTGTGTATGAAATGAAAACAAGAAAAAGGTGGAGTGAAAAATAAGACCTAGTTTCCTGTTAAGGAAGATAGAAATTCTGAAGTTGAAACCTTACTGGAAAACGAAACTTGAAAAATGCTTAACTCTTTATAAAACTTATGTGATCCTTTCAAAATTCTTATCTGGGCTTTATTATGAGGACTTTATTCGACCTTTCTGGAACTTAACGACACTATTTGCACTGCACGTAAAGACATATAAAATCTGTAGTTAAATAAGAAGCGAGGTGTGAAAAATAAGGGTTCGATAGCCTAGACTTAGGATAATAGAATTGTTATTTTCTGAAACAAAACTTTAGGGATTGAATCTTAGTTATTTTACAAAACCAACTTGACCGGATTTTGTGGGTAGTATCCGCTGAAAACCCTCAGGAGACAACACTCCTCCTACTAGGGACACCTAGAGGTTTAACAGCTTGTTGCACATGCTTAGTGCAATCGCGTTCCCTGCGAAAGTGAGGTTAGGAAATTTTTTGTGAATAAATTAGCTTTGCTCGGGACGAGCAAATGATAAGTTCGGGGGTATTTGTTCATATCAGATTTTTGCATTTTCATACCGCCCAATTTTTATCACATTGCATATCGGTAGATACTCTTGAGCCGTGTTTGCTAGTCAATTGCAGGATACAGGTTCTCGGTTCTAAAACGGTGAAATTCATGGAAAACATGACAAAATCCGAGTTCCTGCCAACCACAGATAAAACACGGATCTCCGCTCTTTATCCGTCTGTTGCCACACACCAGTTTAAGAGACGAAATGTCAAATCAATGTCGTTTTCATGCACAAGGCTCAATCGCAGCACAAGATCTAAGAAATTTACGCGGAGCTCGAGGAAATTGTAAGTCGATGTTCAACACCCCAATACTTGTGGGGAGGCGGAAATATGAATAACAATCAAGTTCTATGATCAAACATCGATTAACCGTACGAATCGTTTGCTATACAAGTTTTAACATAAGCTTTAGAGTTTTAATCTACTATGCGAAGAGATTATACCAAACGGTTCTAGTCCTTCGTCTTGATGTTGTCTACGGCCTCTTTGGATCTCCACGTCCTCTTCGGCTTTCTCCCATGATAGACGATCCACCCGAGAACCCTAATCCAAGCTATAACCTCTAAACTTGAGGTTACTTAGTTTCTCTAGTTGCTAAATAGAGTAGCTAAGATGATGTAGAGATAGGTTATGGAGTAATTAGTCTTTCCTAATCCTTGTTCTCAACTCATGAGGGGTAGGATTAGGCTTTGGTGAAGGAGAGAGAACTTGAAGAGAGAGAGTGAGAAGATGATAATGATATTATTATATTGAATAAAGTTTCTCACTTGATATATATATGAAACATAATGAATTAAAGGATAAATGAATAATAAGTGAATATTCATCATGTTTCATTTAATCAAGTGGGTGATTCATCATGTGAGTCATTAAGCAATTAATGATGCATTAATGATATGATGAATCACTCACAATGAGTCACTTAAACATTAAATGAAAATGCCACCTCTCTCTTTATGTCACATCCTTCTAGAAGCTTCTCCGAAAATTACGAGAACGCCCCTCTCATCCGTGAAAACACGGAAAAACTTTAGACTGTATAAATCCAATAACCTTATACTAGAATCTGGCTTAAACCAAAGCCGGCTAGTAAAAACTGTCCGAATGTCGCACGTGCGATCAAACAAGTATACGTCCGAACCTTTGTCGTAAAACCATACGACCTCTATATCTTTTCGCCTGGGTTTGGGAAATCTCTGTGTGGGACTCTAAAGACTCGACTACTGCGCTGGCAGTGGGTTTAACCACAGACCGCAAGCGGCACTAGCTGTACGTAACGGTCCCCAGGTAGTTGTCGATAAGAAAGCTGATGAGGTAACCCATCTGAAATCCTACTGAGCCTGTCTGTGACAATATCCGCGCAGTCCGGTCTGTTCGCCTAAGAGTATCGCATGTATGGTCTAGGGAGGTGGTGGACGTCAGACCCCTAATAACCGTACAAGTCGTGTCGGTATGGCTCTATCACCATCCGAGAATCTACTGATCAACCTATCAGTAATTCTCAATCAGCCCTGGCTAGGGACTTATGGTAATGACCAACCGATCACCGTGCGATATCAACTCCCTATACCGGGAGAGACGAATCCCTAACAGTCACTCACTGCCTCCACGTGGCTCGGGACTGTGCCCAACTGAAACCTGTTTGCACGACTCCTTTGAGCCGTGGTAGGGTAACAATCAAAGCACAGTGGGAACTCACGCGAGACAAATGATGACCTTAAGTCAACGGACTATCTGCACACATGTCACCTGAGAACTGCTATCTGACGTTAGGTATAATACCATCCAGTCAGTTCTCGGTGAGTCCTGTCCGGTGTACTCACACCCAGTGAGCATCTGTATACAATCTTAGGTGAACACCACCAATGGTTGCGGGACCAATCCATTGCCCCTCGTCAGGGTCTAGATATGTATACACTAGTCTACTCCGGAGTATCGATGCCCAATCTCGATACTCCTGCGACCAGGGACATCTAAGGGTTGCAGGGTTCCTAGGCACTCTAGTGAGGTCTCCCAAGCCATCAACCATGGCAATTTCAAAAATTGTGGTGCCTACAAACCCTAAAGTACGGATCGTTTGCTAGATATCTAGGCGAACAAGAACTAGTTAACAGTTAACTAAATAAAATACGGAAATACAACCTTTGTAGATCCGGTGCTCCACCTCCATAGCTCCGCAACGAGGTCCTCTCCGCTGTCCAAATCAAATCCGGGCTCTAGGATCGGCTTCGTCGGAGAATGGGCAAGCTAGGTCGTCGATGTCCATGCCGAAGATGATCTACGTCGAAGCATCGATGAATCAAGCTCCACCTTCACCAAGTCATAAAACTTGTGAAGGAAACACACTCTACTACTTGGCAAGAGGTAGAGGATGAAGAAATAGGAAGTGGGTAGACTTTAGAATTGGATTTCTCACTCATTTCCAACAATCACCATTGATGGACTTCAAGCTTCTTCACTTGAAGCATGAAGAAGAAGAAGAAAGATATTATGATAAGTTAAAAGAAAATGAAAAGAAAATGAAATTCTTATCATAATTCTAACTAGAGTTAAGTGTAGAGAATGAATCATGGTTAGTGGGAATGGTTAGGGTTAAGGATGAGATAAGGATGGTTGACTTGAACAAAGCTTCATGAAGCTTCAACTAAAGTCCAAATCTAGCAACCATTCTTTTCTCTTTTCTTTTTATTTTACAAAGTGAATAAACAAATAAATAAATGAATAAATAAGTAATGGAAAATAAAACCCTAACCATTCTTTTAACCATGGTTTATTCTTTGCACTTAACCAAGTAAACTTGTATCATCAAACATGATACAATCAAGTGCACAAAATCATATCGCATATGTAATGTGCACACCCGAGCGAGAAAATCCATCTTAAGTAAACCGATACTAGTTGATGCAAAGCAATATATCAAATATATAAATATGCATTAAATCATTAAATCAACATTTGATTCAATGATCCGGTCATGCGCACATAACCGACTGGTATCTAATATATCGGCTTATCGAATCAACGCTTGAATCGATAACTAGGTTATATCGCATACAACCTTTCGATATATTTATCGCGAGAATAGAATACGGTATCACATACACTCATTATTCTCGGTCCCGCACATATCTCATATGCGCTCCTATTTTGTTTCGCTTGACCCAGGAAACCTCTGTGTAGGACTCTAAAGACTCGTCAATACGCCGGCAGCGGATGATGATCATATCAAACATCCACAAGCCGCAAGCGGTCTGCTAAACGTAACGGCCACCCGGGTATTGAGCGATCTGAAGATCGACGAGCAAGCCCGCTCACACTCCAGTGAATCCGACCAGTAACACTACCGTACAGTCCGGTCTGATCGTCTGATATGTCGCATATCTCGCCTAGGGGTGGTAAACGTCAGACCCCAATAGCTCGATAAGTCGTGTCGATATGAGGTCTATAACTGTTCGAGAAACTACTGGTAACACTTACCAGTAAATCTCAGCAACCCTGGCCAGGGATTTCCTGTTATAGCCAATCGAACACAGCGCAACATCAACTCCCTATACCGGGAGAGACGAATCCCCTCCTATCGTTCATTGCCACCATGTGACTCGGGACTGTACCCAAAAACCACCGTTTTGCACGCCCTCTTGGACGTGGTAAGATGGAAATCAAAGCACAGTGGGAACCACACAAGACTCTATGACGATCTCGGGTCAACAGACTACTCTGTACCAGTGTCACCAGAGAACTGCCATCTGACGTGAGGTATAATACCATCTGGGAGTTCTCGGCGAGTCCGTCCAGTGTACCCAGTCTCTACTGAGCACCCGTATATCATCTCCGATGTCAAACACCAATGGATATGGGATCATCCATCGCCCATCTGTATGGGTCGAGAAGGTATACGCTAGTCTACTCTGGTGTATCGATGGCCCGTCTCGATACACCCTCGACTAGGGACTTTGAAGGATGTACTTATAGACTACCATGTCCCCACTAGTATGATCCGCATCACAGTCCAGGTAGTCAAGTACAGATCCTAAGGGCTTTACCAACATGTAACAGAGAGACAATCAGCATACACGTTAAGGTAAAGAGTAACCAGATAGCATACTATCATGTCGAGCAAGAAAGTCCTCCCTATATATGTCCCAGCATCCACTACAATATACATCCTATGTACAGTAATGGCCTCTAGGGCATACATATAACTAACAATCTCCCACTTGCACTAGGGCCATCTGTAGCAGTGGTTGCAGTATCTCACACTCAACCATCCCATGAAAGTCTCTCTCTGGGAACAGGCCTTTGTGAGTGGATCCGCTGTGTTGTCCTTTGAGTCTACTCTCCCAACCTCGATCACCCTGGAGATCAACCATCTCCATGATCAGGCGATGCTGCCTTAGAATAAGTCTGGATCACTGATGGGACCGGCGTTCCTTGGCATAAGCCACAACTCCATTGTCACACAATGGGAGGAACATAGTTCATCTCATGAACCTATATACACCCAAACAGCCTCTTTGGTAGCATCTTAAGTAGCGATGTATCCTGCCTTTATCGTCTAGTATGCCACGGTATATAGCTTGGAACTCTTCCAACATACCGTCCCTTTACTGAGGGTAAAGGCAATGCCTGCGACTGACATTCAGTCGTCTTTATCACACTGGAACCCTTCCAGCGATTCTCCCCAGGATCGGTTGATACCATCTCACTACAACTAGTGAGAATCCTAACATCCAATTAGATCTATCTCATAGATCCAAAATCCAGGATTTAGTAGGTATCACTTTAATCTTATATGGAGAATCTTTGTGATACGCGGAGATTGATCGAGCGTAGCATAAGAAACTCCTTTCTTATCAAGAGTATGTCATCCACGTACTCTACGAGGATCGTCACCATACTCCCTACTACCTTTTTGTTTATACAAGGTTCATCTACCATTTTGATGATGTCAACTTCTTTGACTTGTTCATCAAAACAGATGTTCCAACTCCGCGATGCCTGCTTTATCCTATAAAGCATCTTGCACACGTTTCCGCTGCTCCCACTGTCTACGAGGCCCTCTGGCTGTGTACTTATAGACGCTCTCTTCTAAATCATCATTTAGAAAAGCAGTCAAGACACCCAACCACCAGATATCGCAGTCATGGTATGTAGCCGTGGCAAGTAGGATCTGGATGGACTTAAGCATAGTCACTGGAAAAGGTTTCGTCATTATCCACGCCTGGTCAATGAAGAAAACCTTTAACAAGTCTAGCTTTGAAAGTCTCAACTTTTCCATATACACCAAGTAATCTTCTCAAGATATACTTGCTCCTGATGGGGATTTAACCCTTCAGATATTGCAACCAAAGTCCATACTTTGTTGGTGTATACGGATTCCATCTCAGATCACTAAGCATCCAGCCATTCTTGCAGAGTCTTACTCCTGATGGCCAGCTCGAAACTAGTTGGGTCATCATCTCATGATGCAATCCTCGCTCCCACTGTCATAGAGAAACCGAAGTATCTCTCTGGTGGGTGAGGAACCCTACTAGATCGGCGGAGAGGCTGAGGTTCGTTGGTAACTATTGAATCCTTTGGTTCTACCAAATCATCTGCAGCAGTTTGTATAGCTGGAACATTTCCAGTTCTACATAACTGACTTTGCCTCGAGCTTGTCCGGATTTTGCTTTTCAGACATAGGCCGGACAACCCCAAATCTTAACTAACTTAAGACATGGGCTCTTCCCTTTCCATATCACATATGAAATGGTAGGCAACTGATTTGATTGGAACCTTATTCAATAGGTATGCAGCTTCTCAAGTGCATAACTCCCAAAAGGAATTAGGTGACTCAGTATTACTCATCATAGAGCACACCATATCAAATAGGGTGTATCTGCTCCGCCCCGATATACCATCGTACTATGGTGTATACGGAGGAGTAATGCTGAGAGAGAATCTCATTCTCCTTTAGAATAATCCAGGATTTCCGTGCTCAAGTATTCTCCTCCTTGATCTCATCAAAGGACATAATACTTATACCCGTATATCTGGTTCTCTACTTCTAACTTATATTCTGTGAATATCTCAAAAGGTTCGGACTTGTGTTTCAACAGGAACATATGTCTGAATCATGAGAGATTATCAGAGAATGTAATGAAGTACAAAGAACCGGTCTTGGCATATGTAGACAGGGGACCTACATACATCAACATGTATTATCCCAAGAGTTTACTAACTCTTTCTCTGTTTCCAGTAAACGGAGCTATGGTCATCTTATCTTTGTGACATGACTGGCGAGTTTCACAAGATATAAATTCAAACTGATTTAAATATACATCTATATGTAACTCTAGCTAGTCGGGTCACATTGATCTGACCTAGTCTACAATGCCTCAAGAAGAATCTGTTCATTTCTGAACTCTTCCTCTTATGTGTGATCCGTATACTAAGAACTGTAGTTTGATTTAGAACATCAATGCTTTTAGATAACGTGCCTGATCCGATCAACTTTTGATATAGGAAATGTTCAAAACATTATCCAACAATACAAAATTTTATCGTTTCTTTACTAATAAAGAGATAGATATGATTTTGTATATCAGGTTCGTTATCTAACAACATTCGTTCAGAATCAATGTATTGGTAATACAGGATGACAGTGACCGACAGACTTGGCTGCAACTCTTGCCCCGTTTTCTGCCTCATGAAACTTATCACCCGTTCTCAGTTCTTTACCTATCTGTAGCCCTATGTAACAGATTACATATGTGGGATCCTGATCCGGTATCATATACCCAGGACGTAAAGGATACTGAGAAACAGTTCTGTATAATGAACAAACCCGAAGATGATGCATCAGCATGCACTCTCTTCGTTTGGGCGGCACGGGAATTCTGGTAATCCCCAATTTCCTGCTCTGTCTTATAACAATTATAAGTTGGAGTGGGACCAACGTTCCCCAGCTCAGTATAACAAGCGGGTTCGGTCAATATTCCGTATTATTATCTTGATTAAGGCGTGATATGGTCGCTACCAGGAGAGAGAGAGAAGAAAACACTCAGCGTGCGCTCTGTCAAGAATAGATTGGTTTTTATTTTATCTAATCAGGATGGCTCCCACTGCTTTTTATCAAATCTTCCTTCAAACCCTAAAAGGAAAGACTAGCCGGGATTAATTACACACTACAAGTTCGCCAATCTTTCAGCCAGGCCAGTGTCGGTACTTTGAGGGAGGTCCCCCGTGCTTTCGCACGAACCTAATTAATGTAAACCTCGTTTTCCCAGAGGCGTAACCTCGTTAACACCTTTCTAGACACCTACTTGATCGGCTAATTGTAATGTATAAAACTCTCCCAGGAGTAACACTTACTCGCAGCGGGTATCGGGATCCAACTATCTCATAGAAGGTATGCAATCTCATTGCAAATTTCAACACTTGAAATTCCCGATAATATTTTGCCCCTAGCTCGCTATGACCTTGACGCATGCCAAACAACCCATAGTCTGCTAGTCAAGTTCAACCCGTCATTTCCTGATTGAATTAAACCCACCCGCACGACCCTTGACGCATGCCAAACAACGCCGTACGAATACCCTAATCCAATCGCATCATATGCAAGCAGATAAGCACTAGTTAGCTACCGTACACTACGCCTTGACGCATGCCAAACAACCGCAGCACGAATACTAACTAGTACTTATCTGAAATGACGGAGGGCTACGACAGGTTTTTCTGAAAACCTATTGCGTAATGAACTTGATATCGTTGTAGGATCGAATGAATTTTGAAATGGAGTGTTTTTGAGGCTTTTCTAGTTTTGCTAAAGGAGTCACTCCCGGTGAAGGGATCGTCGGTCCTTTCCTCGTCGAATGAGGTGCGGGATATATCATATATATCACTGTGCAAAGCAAAAACACTTAAAAGCAATCAAAAAACAAACCGAGTGTGTAGCATCTGCCAGTTATTGCTAAAGGAGTCACTCCCGGTGAAGGGATCTCGGTCCTTTCCTCATCGAATAAGGTGCAGGATATATCGCATATACCGCTGTGCAAAGCAAGAACTGTAGCTACCTGTTTTATTTTGAAACTCGATTCTACAACATCTTAGGTTTCTTTTATTTCATTAATCATATTAATGAAGTCCCATCATTTAAGTACCTAATCATCACAGATAGATATGACGTACACTTATGCCATCCGCATTCGCCTCGATGTCCCCTCGTGCACCGTTAGGTTAGGTAACTAACGGCAGAGCAGGGCAGGGCTAGCGCGGGTGTAAAACATAAGTAACGCCTATATAATATATCATATATACTATATACTATATCTATCATAGAACATCACATGATCACATCACAGATATCGCAGCAGAAGAATCATATGAAATATTGGATATACTAGGACGTCCGTGTTTTCAATACGAGCCAGTATAAAACACGGATTCCACGGTCGTGATGAATAGCCAAACCCACACCCCTAGACCCCTACGAGAGCGGCAAGCAACCCTACCAATTCTAGAGTTAGGAGACCCGGACTCGACTCCTCGAGTTGGTCTCCCACTGGACTCCAGAACCCGGTTACTTGTGCTCCCCTCCTTGGGTCTATCCTAGTGCGGAAAAGTAAATAATATACAACAGGTGACAACTCCCGCAACCTGGAAGCGCCCCAAATAAAAGAATATTACATACAAGTTTTTACATGAATGAAAATGAAAAACACTCATCTCACATAAAAACCCCCGGCTATTCAAACACGACGATCCAATATAACATATCCAGCAACACATAACATCACATGTCATCAACGTAAGTAAATATGCGCATCCCAATTGTCGTTGACATATAGCAACGAAACCGGCGATATCACATATTACACTTACGGTCACAGAAAAGAAAGTGTAAAACTACAACAGTTGGAATCCGCAACCATCTCAGACATCGCATGCCTGATCAAATGAATACCTTAGACATCACATGCCTAACAATTATAAACCCCGCATTTTAGTCTCATTATCGAAAACACTTTTCAATACCAAGTCGGGTAATTCAACAAGATTCCCGACACACTGATCGAATGCTCGTCGCAAACTTCAGTAGACGGCCGCACCCCCAATACCGTCGACGAAGTGCACCAAGGCGGAACACCGCTACCGCGAGCACCCGAACGGATGCTTTCGGCGACGGGGTTCTCCTACAGTCACTTGGTCGGGGCAATGGGGTAAGGCTGTCTATTAAGTTTACCCGGCGAGTATCCGCGTACGCTACGTGATTGCGACGGACTTTTGATCACATCAAAATTCCATGGCAACCGATCAAGTGAGACTAAATTGCTACGTTTATAACATTCATTTAGTTATCTCATAACCATTATGAATTCCAATTATTGTATCCCATTCCAGATAAACAGAAAATGTTAAACTTTCCGATCGAACAATCGAACACCCAAGTTTTCCCGATACAGATCAACACATGAAACAAGCCTAACAACATTCAGTTCGTACCTCAGTACCGACGGTCCAGCCGTAGAAGGGTCAAGCCAACGCCTCACATGTGGCACGCCGTACTGCCCCAAACCCGAAGGTTCAAAGGGCAGTTCAAGACGGTCACATAATCGAGTTAAGGTTTGTGTCTTCTAGAGGGACCATCGCGTTACTTGCACTACTTAGAACGTCGTTAAACTACGGAAAAATCCAACACTTGGAAATTTCCCGACAGGGGAAAAATTGGGTATTTATATCCGGTCGAACTTTTTAACATATTCTAAAATTTATCCGGAAAGCCACACAGACAAAATTTGATACCCGATCGAAATACCGAATCCCCAAATCAACTCAGATTATTCAACACTTTAATAAAATTTTAAAAATATCCAGAGAACTCAGCACAGTTAAATAGGAGTTACTGTGCAAACAACCCCACATAAAACGACAAAACGGCCGCCCTTCCGCCGCACGAGGCAGCCTCGTGCCGCGGAAGCACGGCTCTCTAAGGGAATTAGGGCTACGGGTTGTACAGTTACTCTTATATTTTCCTGCATGTTTTTCTGAATATTTTTAATGTTGAAAAATCCCAGTTTTTAAAATTTGTACAGAGAGCAATATCGATGCGGGGTTTCGGGTTCGTTCGGACTTCAATTTCCGTCTGGACTTCGCCTAAGGCTCTAGCTAGGCTCTGATACCACTGCAGGGTTCCTAGGCACTCTAGTGAGGTCTCCCAAGCCATCAACCATGGCAATTTCAAAAATTATGGTGCCTACAAACCCTAAAGTACGGATCGTTTGCTAGATATCTAGGCGAACAAGAACTAGTTAACAGTTAACTAAATAAAATACGGAAATACAACCTTTGTAGATCCGGTGCTCCACCTCCATAGCTCCGCAACGAGGTCCTCTCCGCTGTCCAAATCAAATCCGGGCTCTAGGATCGGCTTCGTCGGAGAATGGGCAAGCTAGGTCGTCGATGTCCATGCCGAAGATGATCTACGTCGAAGCATCGATGAATCAAGCTCCACCTTCACCAAGTCATAAAACTTGTGAAGGAAACACACTCTACTACTTGGCAAGAGGTAGAGGATGAAGAAATAGGAAGTGGGTAGACTTTAGAATTGGATTTCTCACTCATTTCCAACAATCACCATTGATGGACTTCAAGCTTCTTCACTTGAAGCATGAAGAAGAAGAAGAAAGATATTATGATAAGTTAAAAGAAAATGAAAAGAAAATGAAATTCTTATCATAATTCTAACTAGAGTTAAGTGTAGAGAATGAATCATGGTTAGTGGGAATGGTTAGGGTTAAGGATAAGATAAGGATGGTTGACTTGAACAAAGCTTCATGAAGCTTCAACTAAAGTCCAAATCTAGCAACCATTCTTTTCTCTTTTCTTTTTATTTTCCAAAGTGAATAAACAAATAAATAAATGAATAAATAAGTAATGGAAAATAAAACCCTAACCATTCTTTTAACCATGGTTTATTCTTTGCACTTAACCAAGTAAACTTGTATCATCAAACATGATACAATCAAGTGCACAAAATCATATCGCATATGTAATGTGCACACCCGAGCGAGAAAATCCATCTTAAGTAAACCGATACTAGTTGATGCAAAGCAATATATCAAATATATAAATATGCATTAAATCATTAAATCAACATTTGATTCAATGATCCGGTCATGCGCACATAACCGACTGGTATCTAATATATCGGCTTATCGAATCAACGCTTGAATCGATAACTAGGTTATATCGCATACAACCTTTCGATATATTTATCGCGAGAATAGAATACGGTATCACATACACTCATTATTCTCGGTCCCGCACATATCTCATATGCGCTCCTATTTTGTTTCGCTTGACCCAGGAAACCTCTGTGTAGGACTCTAAAGACTCGTCAATACGCCGGCAGCGGATGATGATCATATCAAACATCCACAAGCCGCAAGCGGTCTGCTAAACGTAACGGCCACCCGGGTATTGAGCGATCTGAAGATCGACGAGCAAGCCCGCTCACACTCCAGTGAATCCGACCAGTAACACTACCGTACAGTCCGGTCTGATCGTCTGATATGTCGCATATCTCGCCTAGGGGTGGTAAACGTCAGACCCCAATAGCTCGATAAGTCGTGTCGATATGAGGTCTATAACTGTTCGAGAAACTACTGGTAACACTTACCAGTAAATCTCAGCAACCCTGGCCAGGGATTTCCTGTTATAGCCAATCGAACACAGCGCAACATCAACTCCCTATACCGGGAGAGACGAATCCCCTCCTATCGTTCATTGCCTCCATGTGACTCGGGACTGTACCCAAAAACCACCGTTTTGCACGCCCTCTTGGACGTGGTAAGATGGAAATCAAAGCACAGTGGGAACCACACAAGACTCTATGACGATCTCGGGTCAACAGACTACTCTGTACCAGTGTCACCAGAGAACTGCCATCTGACGTGAGGTATAATACCATCTGGGAGTTCTCGGCGAGTCCGTCCAGTGTACCCAGTCTCTACTGAGCACCCGTATATCATCTCCGATGTCAAACACCAATGGATATGGGATCATCCATCGCCCATCTGTATGGGTCGAGAAGGTATACGCTAGTCTACTCTGGTGTATCGATGCCCCGTCTCGATACACCCTCGACTAGGGACTTTGAAGGATGTACTTATAGACTACCATGTCCCCACTAGTATGATCCGCATCACAGTCCAGGTAGTCAAGTACAGATCCTAAGGGCTTTACCAACATGTAACAGAGAGACAATCAGCATACACGTTAAGGTAAAGAGTAACCAGATAGCATACTATCATGTCGAGCAAGAAAGTCCTCCCTATATATGTCCCAGCATCCACTACAATATACATCCTATGTACAGTAATGGCCTCTAGGGCATACATATAACTAACAAGGGTGTGCCTATTGACTATCCAGCTCCCACTAGTATGACTGCCATCACAACGCCGGTAGTCAGACAAACACCCTATGGGCTTTATCAACATATATATACAAATACCAAGTAAAATATATCATACGTTAAGACAAAGTCAAACCAAATAGCGTTCTATCATATCAAGCAAGACTGTCATGTACATACATATCCCAAGCATCCTATACAATGTAGGCCTCTAGGGCATATATATCCAACAATCTCCCACTTGCACTAAGGCCTATAATTGGCGCAATGAGTACCCACTGTCTCTACCAGATCCAGTTGCTTGCGTACCGCATGCCCAACATCTCAAAAAGCCTCTCGAACTGTACTTGAGGAATGGCCTTGGTGAATGGATCTGCTGTGTTGTCTTTTGTGTCTACTCTCCATATCTCGATCTCCCGACGATCCATGATCTCCCTGATCAGGTGAAAACGCCTTAAGATATGCCTGGATTTCTGATGGGACCTTGGCTCCTTCGCTAAAGCTACAACGCCATTGTTATCGCAATACAAAGGTATTGGATTGGCAATGGACGGAACCACCTGAAGTTCAGAAATGAACTTCCTTATCCAAACAGCCTCTTTTGCGGCTTCACTAGCAGCTATATACTCAGCCTCCATAGTTGAGTCTGCGACAGTATCTTGTTTGGAATTCTTCCAACTTACCGCCCCTCCATTGAGGATAAACACAAAACCCGAAATAGATTTAGAATCATCCTTGTCACTTTGGAAGCCGGAGTCGGTAAAAGCCTCTACCTGGAGGTCTTTATTGCCGTAAATCAAGAACATTTCCTTAGTCCTTCTCAGGTACTTGAGAATGTTCTTTACCGCTATCCAATGTTTCTCACCTGGGTCCGATTGATACCTGCTTACCACACTAAGTGCATAAGCTACATCTGGTCTGGTACATAACATCGCATACATTATTGATCCTACCGCCGAAGCGTAGGGTATAATGCCCATGCGAGCCCTCTCTTCATCAGTCTTTGGAGACATCTCTTTTGAGAGGGTGATTCCGTGACAAGCGGGCATATTGCCACGCTTGGAATCTTCCATACTAAATCTCTTTAGTATAGTGTCTATATACCTGGACTGTGAAAGTCCCAATATCCTATTAGATCTATCTCGATAGATCTTAATGCCCAGAATGTATGATGCATCTCCCAAGTCTTTCATAGAGAATTTCTGTGACAAGAAGAGCTTTACTGATTGTAGTATAAGGATATCATTCCCTATCAGTAGTATGTCGTCGACGTACAAAACGAGGAAGACTACTGCTCCTTCTACAATCTTCCTATAAACACATGGTACATCTATATTTTTGATAAAGTCAAATTCCTTGACTGTTTCATCAAAACAGATGTTCCAACTCCGCGATGCTTGCTTTAACCCATAAATGGATTTAAGCAATTTGCACACTCTTCCGCTGCTCCCACTGTCTAAGAAACCTTCTGGTTGATCCATGTAAACACTCTCTTCTAGATGTCCATTTAGAAAAGCTGTTTTTACATCCATTTGCCAGATTTCATAATCATGGAAGGCAGCAATGGCAAGCATGATCCGAATGGATTTAAGCACAGCTACTGGCGAAAAAGTTTCATCATAGTCCAATCCTGGTCTTTGACGAAAACCTTTTGCTACTAGTCTAGCTTTGTACGTTTCCACTTGTCCAAATGTACCAATCTTCTTTTTGAAGATCCATTTGCACCCAACTGGTTTTACCCCAGGAGGAGCAACTTCTAAAGTCCATACTTTATTGGTATACATGGATTCCATTTCGGATCTCATTGCATCCAGCCACTTTACTGAGTCGCTACTTGTGATAGCCTGCTGAAAACTAGTAGGCTCATCATCATCGATGATGCAATCCTCTCGATCCCCATCAAGAAGAAAACCATAGTATCTTTCAGGAGGATGAGAAAGCCTACTAGATCTGCGGAGTGGCGTTGGTTCGTCATGTTCTATTGAAATCTGAGATTCTTCTAAGTCCTCGGTTGCAGTTTGAGGTTCTGGAATTTCTTCCAGTTCTACCGCGCTCCCACTTATTTCTTTTGCAAGAAATTCGCTTTCTAAGAAGACAATGTGACGAGCGACAAACACATTTTGTTCTTCAGTGTGGTAGACCATGTACCCCCTTGAATGCTTGGGGTATCCTACAAACTTTCACAAAACCGATCGTGCCTCGAGCTTGTCCGGATTATGCTTTTTAACATATACCGGACACCCCCATATCTTTATATACTTGAGATATGGTCTCTTCCCACACCACATTTCATATGGAGTGGTAGGTACAGATTTAGTTGGAACTCTATTTAATAGATATGCGGCTGATTCTAGAGCAAATCCCCAGAAGGAATGTGGCAACTCAGCACTACTCATCATTGATCGCACCATATCTAATAGTGCGATTCCTTCTTTCTGATACACCATTATGCTGAGTTGTATAAGGAGGAGTAAGCTGAGAGAGTATTCCATTTGCTTTCAAGTATTCAAGGAAACTGGTACTTAAGTATTCTCCACCTCGATCAGATCGAAGTGTCTTGATGCTTTTACCAGTTTGTTTCTCTACTTCATTTTTATACTCCTTAAACTTCTCAAAAGCCTCGGATTTATGCTTTATTAAGAACACATGTCCATACCTAGAGAAGTCATCAGTAAAAGTGATGAAGTAGGAGTGACCACTTCGTGCATGTATAGACATCGGACCACATACATCACTGTGTACTAGTCCGAAGAGTTCGGTGGCTCTTTCTCCGTATCCGGTGAACGGAGATTTGGTCATTTTTCCTTTGATACATGATTGACAAGTTGCATATGATGAATATTCAAACGAATCTAGATATCCATCTTTATGTAACTTAGTCAACCTTGTTTCATTTATATGACCAAGTCTACAATGCCATAGGAAGGCTTGATTCGAATCTGGAGCCTTTCTTTTACGCGTGTTTTGAATATTGAAAATTTGTGGTTGATTAAGTATGTATATTCCGTTTTCCAGTGTGCCAAACCCAATCAGTTCTTGATTTAGGAGAATGTTCATGACATTTCTTTCAAGCACAAAATTATATCCTTTATTAGACAATAAAGATACTGATATAATATTACACAACATACTGGGAATACAAAAACAGTTATACAATACCAAAATGTTTCCACTATTCAACCCTAGGTGATATTCCCCTATTGCAACTGCATCTACATGCATTCCATTGCCCATCCGGAGAGTCATATCACCTGCCCCCAGTACTCTACTATTTCTCAGATCCTGCAAAGAATTACAGATGTGAGAACCAGAACCGGTATCAAGTACCCATGAAGTAGAGTTTACTGAAAGACAATTTTCGATTACGAACACACCTGAAGTAGAAGCAACTGCTTGCTTCATGTCCTTGGCTTTGAAGGCCTGACAATCCTTCTTCCAGTGCCCCTGCTTGTGACAATAGAAGCACTCGTTCTTTTCTGCCTTCACCCTTCCTGCCTTGTTCGTTCCCTGCACCTTCTTGACCCCACCCTTCGGTTTGGTGGCTTTCATTTTCTTCTTCCCTTTAGCTTTCGCTTTAGTTTTAGAAGAAGATGATTGGCCAACATACAGAACGGGGGTCTTCTCCTTTTTCAAGGAGGTCTCTGCTACCCTCAACATATTGAGGAGCTTTGGAAGATCCGCTTCCATTTCGTGCATGTTGAAGTTCAGCACGAACTGAGAGAAGGTGTGGGGAAGGGACTGCAAAATCAAGTCGATATACAAATCATTTTCTAGCACGCATCCCAGGTTTGCGAGTTCCTCAATGAGGATGATCATTTTGAGGACGTGCTCTCCAACAGGCGATCCTGGAGCTAACCTCATCTGGAAGAGTTTCCTTGAGGTTTCGTACCTCGCGATACGGGAGTGTTCACCATACAATTCCTTGCAATGGAGGAATATGGATGCAATATCCATACTCTCGTGCTGTTTCTGGAGTTCATTATTCATGGACGCCAGCACGATACACTTAGCTCGCTCACAATCTAGATCCCAGGTTTTACGAACTTCCTTGTCCGCAACTGAGGAATCTGGTCCTGGGATAAGGGGAGGAACAGCGGTGGTAACATATGCAACTTTGTCATAAGTCAGCGCAATATTGACGTTTCTTAGCCAGTCTTTATAGTTCTGCCCGGTTAGTATATTCTTTTCAAGTAATAGTTTAAGTCCAGTCATGGTAGCTTCCAGAGAGAGAGAAAAGAAAACACTCAGCATATGCTCTTGCAAGTTTAGATTGGTTTATTAATTTATCTAAACATGATGGCTCCCACTGTTTCCTCAAATCCTTCTTCAAAACCTAAAAGAAGAACTAGTCAGGATTTAATCACACGTCACAATACTTGCTTAACCTTTCAGCCAGGCTGGTGTTGGTACTTCGAGGGAGGTTTTCCAACGCTTTCGCGAAGTTCCTTAATTAAAGAACCTCTTTTCCCTGGAGGCGTAGCCCCTCTAACACCTTTCTAGGCACCTACTTGGTTTATAGCATTGATTGTTAAGTGAGAGAAATTCCCGAGAGTAATCCTACTCATCAGTGGGATCGGGATCCAAATATCATTGCATGATGCCCTAGATGGAAGCCACTCTAGTCACCACACTCCAGAAGGTAAGCTAAATCTGCAAGTTTCCTTTATGTTTGAAACTCCCGATGTGATTTTTACCCCAAGCTCTTATAGACCTTGACGTAGGCCAACAAGTCATAAGACGCAAGTCAAGTTCTACCCGTCGTTGTCCTGATCAATTTAAATACATCATACAAGCCCTTGACGTAGGCCAACAAGGTGTACATCTGTATTAAACAGATGCATCTATCTATGCAACAAATAGGCACACACACTGCTACCATACACTATGCCTTGACGTAGGCCAACAAGCATAGCATGAATACGATGTGATGTCTATCTGAAACGACGGAGGGTTACGGCCGGTTTTTGGAAAAAAACCGTTAACGTAATGAACTTGATTTAATCGAAGGAACTAAGATAGCTTTTATTAAAAGGAGTGGTTTAAGCTCCGCATTTAAAATTTGCTTTTTCAAGAAAACCGAGTGGTTTTTAGAAGTTGTTCCAACGATTCAGTTTAGGTTTTATTTTCTTTGCATTAATGATAATGCGTCCCATCTTTAACCTATCATTACAGATAACAACGAAAATATGACGTCCTCTTATGCCATCCGCATTCGCCACTGGGTCCCGTCATCACCCGTTAGGTTACTTAACTAACGACAGAGCGGGGGCTGGGCTAGCGCGGGTGAAAAACATAAGCGACGTCTAAATAGCTATCATATATATAGATATTTTACATTCGTCTGACGCAATGATATACATTCCAGAACACAGATAAACAATATTGGATTTGCAAGCAATCTGTATTTCTTTTGAGCCTGCAAGAAAAGACAGATTACACAGTTGTGATGAATAGCCATTACCCCACCCACGACCCCTACGGGTGCGGCAAACTACCCGCCCGGCAGTTTGTGCACCCCACCTTGGGTCTGTCCTAGGAGAAAAAACAGTAAAAAGAAATAATACAACGGTGGCTACAACCGCAACCTGGATGTGCCCCGCAAAATAATATTACAACTTGTTACAATTACATCAAATGAATTAATACAATAACCCATCACAAAACCCGGCTAATCACCACAACAGTCCAATACAGTTTATATGCACAAACAGATAAAACCATTACAGAAATGTGCAACCCCCTGCCAACCGACATACTAGCAGTTAGGGGAGGTTTACGAACACATTATACAATCACAGATATAATCCAATATGCAAATACTGTACAATTTCGATCGATTAAACACCTTTAATATTGCTCCAAAAACTGCTCTGTAAAACTGAAACCTGAGCAACAATTAAATATTCCAGAAAATCCCAAATTTAACAGAGAACCCACCCATGAAAACTGGGATCATGACTCGGCGACTCGGCCGCGGAAGCGCGGCAGATCGGTGGGATCCGCCGCGGAACCGCGGTCGTTTGGTCGAGTCATGGCCCCAAATTTCTTGGGTGTTCTTCTGGTGTCATAACAAGCTTTCTGAACATGCCTGAAAAATTTTTGGACTTCATTTAAATTTCGACAGAAACTTGATAATTTTAGGGTTTTCCGGCTTCGTTTTTCCGTTCGAAATTCGTACAAATTTGCGATTAAGTTAAAACTTGTTTAGCTAGGCTCTGATACCACTGTAAGTCGATGTTCAACACCCCAATACTTATGGGGAGGCGGAAATATGAATAACAATCAAGTTTTATGATCAAACATCGATTAACCGTACGAATCGTTTGCTATACAAGTTTTAACATAAGCTTTAGAGTTTTAATCTACTATGCGAAGAGATTATACCAAACGGTTCTAGTCCTTCGTCTTGATGTTGTCTACGGCCTCTTTGGATCTCCACGTCCTCTTCGGCTTTCTCCCGTGATAGACGATCCACCCGAGAACCCTAATCCAAGCTATAACCTCTAAACTTGAGGTTACTTAGTTTCTCTAGTTGCTAAATAGAGTAGCTAAGATGATGTAGAGATAGGTTATGGAGTAATTAGTCTTTCCTAATCCTTGTTCTCAACTCATGAGGGGTAGGATTAGGCTTTGGTGAAGGAGAGAGAACTTGAAGAGAGAGAGTGAGAAGATGATAATGATATTATTATATTGAATAAAGTTTCTCACTTGATATATATATGAAACATAATGAATTAAAGGATAAATGAATAATAAGTGAATATTCATCATGTTTCATTTAATCAAGTGGGTGATTCATCATGTGAGTCATTAAGCAATTAATGATGCATTAATGATATGATGAATCACTCATAATGAGTCACTTAAACATTAAATGAAAATGCCACCTCTCTCTTTATGTCACATCCTTCTAGAAGCTTCTCCGAAAATTACGAGAACGCCCCTCTCATCCGTGAAAACACGGAAAAACTTTAGACTATATAAATCCAATAACCTTATACTAGAATCTGGCTTAAACCAAAGCCGGCTAGTAAAAACTGTCCGAATGTCGCACGTGCAATCAAACACGTATGCGTCCGAACCTTTGTCGTAAAACCATACGACCTCTATATCTTTTCGCCTGGGTTTGGGAAATCTCTGTGTGGGACTCTAAAGACTCGACTACTGCGCTGGCAGTGGGTTTAACCATAGACCGCAAGCGGCACAAGCTGTACGTAACGGTCCCCAGGTAGTTGTCGATAAGAAAGCTGATGAGGTAACCCATCTGAAATCCTACTGAGCCTGTCTGTGACAATATCCGCGCAGTCCGGTCTGTTCGCCTAAGAGTATCGCATGTATGGTCTAGGGAGGTGGTGGACGTCAGACCCCTAATAACCGTACAAGTCGTGTCGGTATGGCTCTATCACCATCCAAGAATCTACTGATCAACCTATCAGTAATTCTCAATCAGCCCTGGCCAGGGACTTATGGTAATGACCAACCGATCACCGTGCGATATCAACTCCCTATACCGGGAGAGGAGAATCCCTAACAGTCACTCACTGCCTCTACGTGGCTCGGGACTGTGCCCAACTGAAACCTGTTTGCACGACTCCTTTGAGCCGTGGTAGGGTAACAATCAAAGCACAGTGGGAACTCACGCGAGACAAATGATGACCTTAAGTCAACGGACTATCTGCACACATGTCACCTGAGAACTGCTATCTGACGTTAGGTATAATACCATCCAGTCAGTTCTCGGCGAGTCCTGTCCGGTGTACTCACACCCAGTGAGCATCTGTATACAATCTTAGGTGAACACCACCAATGGTTGCGGGACCAATCCATTGCCCCTCGTCATGGTCTAGATATGTATACACTAGTCTACTCCGGAGTATCGATGCCCAATCTCGATACTCCTGCGACCAGGGACATCTAAGGGTGTGCCTATTGACTATCCAGCTCCCACTAGTATGACTGCCATCACAACGCCGGTAGTCAGATAAACACCCTATGGGCTTTATCAACATATATATATAAATACCAAGTAATATATATCATACGTTAAGACAAAGTCAAACCAAATAGGGTACTATCATATCAAGCAAGACTGTCATGTACATACATATCCCAAGCATCCTATACAATGTAGGCCTCTAGGGCATATATATCCAACAGAAATCATGACAAAAAGTCCACATCAAATCACCTTTCCCTCAACAGAAATTCTGGAAAAATCGTGGAGAAAATATGAGAAAATATATATACCAGAGTAAAGGGCACTACAAACCAGGGCAAGTCACCTTTTTTGGTGACCTAAGTCTCCAATATGGCCGCGGAACCGCGTCCTAAGCATGCCTAGGCCGCGGATCCGCGGCCGTACGGCCTCCTCAGAAGATAAAATTTCAGGGGTATTTTGGTATTTTTGATGTGGTCCAGAATGTTGCCCTAGATTTTCAGTTTCCTGCCTATAAATAGTCCAGAACTTGTGAAGCCAAAGGGGTCCATAATCTTGTATTTTTTCTCTAGGTTTTAGAATACATGTTCTTCTTCCTCTTCTCATCTCTTCTCCATTAAAACTTGTAGTGAGCTTTTGAGTGAAGAATGATGAATAAAGAAGAACCGTTTATTATTATGCTTGTCTTGTTCTCTTGTTAATTATTGTAATTTTAATTTGTTAACTTAGTTGTTGTTATTTCTTGTTGTTTCTTTCTTTTCTCTTTTTCTTTATCCTTAAAACAACCATGATGCTTACGCTTGATCCTTGCCAAGGTGAGGTCGCAAATAGCTAGTTGTTATCTTCTAATCTCTTTCTTTCTATCCTCCTCTTTTGTTTTGTTTTATTTTTCCGTATCATGATGTGTGAGTAGTTTCATACTTGTTAGGGTAGGATAAGGGAAGTTTGAGAGAAGGAAATCTCTCTCACTCTTTCCTTGCCCAACAGCTTAATTCGACTCCCGTTAATTGAACCACAATCCGCTCCTTACGGCACCCTATCCTACATGATAGCGATGATTCCGTAGTGAGACCGGTTGTGGTTGAATTAACCGGAGGTTATGGCTAAGAGCCAAGAACGGACGGACAAGCACCAAAAGGAAGAACTTATGCGTTAGAAAGCCTAGCTTATACTTGCAAGTTCCTTCCTAGTCGTGCTAATCCCCGTTGTTGCCGATTACCGTAACACCGAGATTAAGAGGGGCAACGAAAGATGTGGGAGACTCCTAACTCAAACTAACCTAATCCTAACCCTAACAAGCTCTCTTTACATATCATTTTACCACTTTGATAATCACAAACAAAATCTGAACCTTCGGACTTAACTCGTTAAAACACATAGAAAAAGATTCCCATCTCTCTGCGGACGACCCGTACTCAACCGGCTAGCTACAAGCGAAACCGTATTGATTGCGGTATTTAACTAAAACTTGAACACGCAGAATCTCTAACAATCACGACCCAATGGGAAGCTGAGGTCTTCAATTTTCTGCTGCTGGCTCTTGTCATGTTGGTCTTCCTATTTATTTAGTTCTTTTCTCAATTTGGATTCTAGGTTTCTTCCAGATCTCCCAATGAATAACTGTAGTGGACTTTTACCATTGCTTCTAGACAAAGTCTTGAATCTTGCACTGCCTCGTACTTTGTGAGCTGATCTTCGTGTAGGCTTGATCAAGATCCTTCTATTTGTTAGTTGTAGTCCAACTTTTGCATCGTTTTTTATCTTTTTCACTGTTTTTGCTCCAAGAACCTATAACCTGTAACTATGTAGCAGACATAGGTCAAAAGCACCTGTTTATTCGTAAAATACATAAGAATGGGGCATATAATAATGCAATATTATGATATGAACACACCCAAAAACCGGCATCGCCAGATTTGGCCTTCTCGTCGCCGTCCGGGTCCGAGCTTCAGGGGTCCGTGCTCCAGGTAATGTCCTAAGGTCTCCAGTACAGCACAACTACATTGTTTGTTTTTCTAGTAAATTTTCCGGGTCACAGCAAATCACAGATGTCACAAACGACACTAAAAATACGATATTTGCACATAACTTAACTTTAAACATTCTAAACTAAAACTACAAGTCTACACAACACAAAAACAACTTAAGGAACAGATAGAGATCATTACCTACTAAAAAGAACTCAATGATCCAAGCTTTGCAAGCTCCAAGGCATCCAAGAGGCAAAAGGTGTGATTTTTGGTGAGATTTGTGGAGGATTGTGATTATTTGGTGAAGTTTTGTGTAGGAAATGATATTGTTCAGTTTAGAAAAGAAAGAGATGAAGAAAATGAGAAGGAAAAGAGTGTGAGAGAGAGTGAGAGAGTGTATGAAGAAAAGAGAGTGAGATGTGAGGTTAAGGGTTAGTGCACCACTTGCATTAATGCACCATCAATGCATTCACACACACCATGCCACCTCCACAAATCCAAAACAAATATCTTCTCTTCTCTCACAAAAGATCTAGGAGTTTAGCGTTAAGGATTGGATTAAAACAAGGATTATGATAAATGGTTAAGTGTCATGGTTGCTAAGAACTAGATTAGCAGAAACAGACCCTTACATTTATGTGCACACGTGCGTGCATGTCCATAATAAATAATAATAAATTATTAATTAAATGTTATAAAATGTGAGAAACCCGAATTGGTAAACTTTTTACTGTAAACCCGGATTAACGTTTAAACTAACACTAACCGAAATCTAAGGAGTTATAGTCTCCCCCTTATAAAAATTCATCCCCGAATTTAAAATTTTCTCTAAGCGTACCTTCAGAGAGAAGATTACAAAACTCCCAAATCTCGCTCGCAGCCTTCCAAGTGATCAGCTCACTATACGGCTATGTCCAAGAAAACCTTCCAT
This sequence comes from Agapanthus africanus, assembly GCA_030015575.1. Classification (NCBI taxonomy): domain Eukaryota; kingdom Viridiplantae; phylum Streptophyta; class Magnoliopsida; order Asparagales; family Amaryllidaceae; genus Agapanthus; species Agapanthus africanus. The sequence goes on along the minus strand of CM057347.1, from coordinate 243,047,342 downwards.
AGATGGCAAGACCCTTGACCGAAGTTTCTCCACCCGCCGAGCCATTAACACAATTGACTGCGGGTGAACGAAAAGATCGAGTCCAAATTAAATGGTCTGGTGCTGAATCATGTGAAAAAGTCATGAAGGAAATTGCAAAGTATCTACACAAGGAATACGGGGTGAATACTAAATAATCTGGCCGGAAGTGCCAAGTTAAAGGCAACGAAACTAACTCGCTTGAGGATCTCAAAAGGACCTACAATACTGGGATAAGCTTCCCAAAACTCAACACGACATTCATCGAAAAATCCATAGGAATATATGATCTCCAACTGCGAACTCAAGTCTGCGACCACCACGGTCGGCATAAGACCTCAGTCTGCACTGGGCTGCTCTCATCCTGACCTGAACCAACTGGATCATCTTTGAAATCTTTAGACTAGCTGGGGTCCAAAAATCCTACTTATGCAAAGTCAGAAAAACAGACTGAAGATCGACACCACCTAACAACAAAACTTAAAGGTTGCCAATTGGAGTTTCTCCTGATAACAGCTATCGAAGAAGAACCCTAACAATGGCAAGTGATGATCCCAAGTGCCGACAACGATTAGTACATACGCACAAGCATATCCTCCAGAGTCGGTATAGCCCGATTTCACAAAACCATCATCCTGCGGTTGGAAAAACGGAGCTAAAGCTCAACCAGTACCCAAAGCTTCCTGAAACTCCTGCCCAAGACGGCAAGCGAACGGGGTGCCTCTATTGCATACAACACATGAAGGAACTCCGTGCAAACGCACCAACTTAACAAAGACCAACTGAGCAAACCGAGTAAAACCGAACAACAAACTCCTGATGGAGTCACACCCTGACTAAACCCGGGTTGACGCCACCACGACATTCTTGGAGATCTGCTCCCATTCCAACTCCGAAAACGGTTAAAGGTTGCAACTCTCCAGCCAATCTCAGATGCTCAACCAAAGCTCACAACAAGACAGACACCTTGAAACGAAATCCGAAACTTCACTCTTCATCCCGGTCCACACGTAACAATCTCATAAGTCACGCCAAATGCTGGTGGAACTTGAATGAACACAGAAAGCTGACGGATGTGCTTACTCTAGGATTTCGCGTCTCTGCCCATCAACAGCATGTACACACAAACGCGTCCCTAAACGTAGCACACCCTTGTCACAAATCAAGGCCTCCGAATCTTTACCCAGCCGAGTATGCTCAAGAATCTCTGACGAACGAGCGTCGGTGGGTAGTGCCTCGCGAAAGCGATTAAGGAAAAGTGGACGGGCGCGGACATGAGCAAGCTGTCCCCTCAGTAGAGGCGAACTTAAGCTGTACTCAACGATCACACAAGAACTTTAAATCTACAGAAGACTGTCCCAACAATCAAAATCCGCTGCAGGAAGATATACATTAAGCTCTGGTGGTCCGTGAAAATCTGACACGACTCTCCGAACAAGTAGTGTCTCCAAATCTCCAATGCACGACCACCGCGTCCATCTCCAGATCAGGAGAGGAATATCCTGCTCGTACTTCCTCCAACTATCCGGAAGCAAAAGCGATAACTCTATAGTGTCACATCAGTACACAATCGAGCCCCACTCGTGAAACATCACAGTTAAATAACGAAGTCGCCTGAACCAGAAAGCAAAGAAAAAACTGGTGCAGTTGCCAACTGTTGCGCCACGGCAGCGCCCCGGCCGTCTTACTCGAGGCCAAAATGCGGAATCAAAATTTTTCCTTACTCGGAAACCGGCGCTACCGCGGACAAAGAAAACCCGGATCGTTAACCATTAACCTACGCTAGCTAACAAGAGATGGGAAGAGAAGTATACCAAGAGATCCGGTCCTCCGGTCTTCTCATCATCGCCCCGATCTCCCGCGGAAAGTGTAGTCTCCATATCGTCGCCTCCTCACCGGAAAGGGCACCACATCGCCTTCGTCTTTTACGGGCTCCCGCCTCAATACCGAGGCAACTCGAGCATGAAGCCGGCAACTCGACATGCTCAAGATGTGCTGTAGGAAGTGTAGTGTAGAATCATAGTCTCACTTTGGGGTTTGTTGCCTTTGGATGGAGGAAAGAGGACAAGGAAAATATGGTGCTTTCATTTTTCCTTGCATGAAAACAAGATCAAGAATGAAACTCTCAAGAATGAAGCTCTCTCTTCTTCTTCTCTCTTCTTTTTCTCAACCATGAATAACTTCTCATCCAAAAGAGAATGGTGGAGGAGGTAATATCAAGCAAGGAGGGAGGTGAGTGTAGGAGCAAGGAAGTGGTGACCACATCAAGAGACAAAAAAACATACAACCATGCTTAAACACTATGCACTCCATAACCTTTCATCTCACCATAAAAGCAAGCATGGAAGAAAGAAAATGAAATCTATCATAATCAAACTTTATGCAAGAAACCCCCCCACAAAGTGTTATTTGCAAAACTGCAAATAACCCCCTCCATCGGAAAAGTCCGGCCGGGAAAGAACAAAGGAAAAACCGGCCGGAACGGAATGCAAACTGGCAACTCCAGAAAACTGGTCCCGTAATAAATTACAGGAAAAACCCCGACACTGTGCATACACACCTGCATCTGTATTCCGACCGGATACAAATGCAATGAGACAAAATCTACACTGTACTAGACTAGGACCGGCTTAAGCCAAAGCCGGCTAGTAAAATCCGTTCGATCCTGATCCGTGCAATACCGCACGTATCTGATCGAACCCTGCCATATAACTATACGGCAACTAGTACAAAACTGTCCGATCCTGATCCGTGCAGTACCGCACGTATCTGATCGGACCCTGCCATATCTCCATACGGCCTCTACAGCGTTTCGCCCGAAAGCTGAGTAACTGAAAGTGTGGTGGACTCTAAAGACTCGTCAATACTATGGCTGTGGATTTAACCACTGGCACGTCAGAGGTATAAGCCAATACGTGACGGGCCACCAGCTATTGACCAAAAGGGACGTCGATGAGGAAGCTCACCCCGACACCCAACTGAGCCTGTCAGTGACAATATCCGTACAGTCCGGTCCGTTCGTCTATGAGTATCGCATGGCGGGCCTAGGGGGTTGGTGAAAGTCAGACCCCCAAAAGCGGTACAAGTCGTGTCGGAGCGTAGCCCAGAACGCCCTGAGATACTACTGGAATACCTACCAGTAAATCTCCTGCCTCGGCCGAGGGCTTTGCGTAATGGCTCTCCTAGACACAGCGCGACCTCACCCCCAATACCGGGAGAGACGAACCCCTGCAGATCCGCTCACTGCCTCCATGTGGCTCGGGACTGTACCCAACTAAAACCTGTTTGCACGACTCCTTTGAGCCGTGGTAGGGTAGTAATCAAAGCACAGTGGGAACTCACACGAGACAAATGACGATCTCAGGTCGATGAACTAACCTGTACACATGTCACCAGGGAACTGCTATCTGACATCTGGTACAAGACCAACTAGCAGGTTCCCGGCGAGTCCTGTCCGGTGTACTCATAACCCAATGAGCACCTGTATACATCTTAGGTGAACCAACTGACACCAGTGGCTTGTGAGACCGGCCACCGCCCCTCGTCGGGGTCTCGACTGTATACACTAGTCTACTAATGGAGTATCGATGCCCAGTCTCGAAACTCCCACGACTAGGGACCTTTTAAGGATGTGCTTATAGACCCCAGCTCCCACGTATATGATCGCCATCATACTGCTGGTCGTCAAGCAAGAATCCTAGGGGCTCTATCAACGTGTAATAGCGACATGTCAGGTCACCTAAAGCAGTACGCGATGATAAAGATAAACCAGATAGCATACTATCATCTCGAGTAAGACTGTCCTACCGGGATAGGTCCTCCCTCAATCATTGCAATCACGTGCCTGTGATCCAATAATTGACTCTGAGGGCACTAACTCCAACAATCTCCCACTTGCACTCAAGGCTAATTATTGCGATGTCGCATACTCACAGCCCGTGTGATACCGAACACCCAACTCCTCTACTAGTAAGTCTCACAAAACCTGTTTGCGAAAATATTGCGTTCGAGGAATAGCCTCAGTGAGTGGATCCGCTGTGATGTTTCTTTCTATGTCTCTCTATATCTCAAGTTCGCGGAGAAAGCCATCTCCCGAAATGAGCAATACCTGTCTTGGAACGTCTGGATGTCTGATGGGACCTAGTTCATAAATGAACTCCAAATCCAAACTTCTTAGACTGTATCGTTAACTGAACTTAATCAGTATCCTGCGCCATGCCTCCCTCAGTATTGCCTTGGACCACCTGTCCAAAATACTGCCCCTCGTCAGAGGGAGAACTATAACTCTGACAACCTCCTTGTCGTCCATGTCACCTTGGAAGCCTGGAGTGATAACCGTCTCCTAAAGGAGACAGCCGTTATCATATCCCTAGAACATTCACTTATGTTCTAAAACTGCTTCCCACTGTTCCTCCAGGATTGGATCAATATCAACTTATTGCACCTACTGCAAGAACAACATCTGGTGTGGTACTTGACATCTCATGATTGACTCAATTGCTTAAGCAAGTGATCTGTCAATCATGCGTATCCCTCTCCCCTTTAGTCCGTAAGACACCTTTAGAGAGGGTGACTCCATTACCTGCAGGTACACTACCATGCCAGGAGTCGTCCATTCTAAATACTCATAGAATGCTGTCAAGGTACCCTGATTGGGAAACCACCCAAATCTAGATCTAAAACCATAGATCTAGTAACCAGTATGTCTGATATAATGTCCAAGTCCCATGTGGAGAAAACACTGTGTGACGACCAAAGTATAACCGATCGTAGTATAGGAATATCATTTCCTACTACCTTCTCAACAGATCCATCCCCTATTCTGATGACGTCAAACCCATGACTGTCACATCAGAAACAGATGATCTTACTCCGCTATATCTGCTTTAGTCTATAAATAGACATAAGCCTGATGTCCACCAATGCTTCCGCTGCTCCCACTGACTACGACAACCCTCTGCCAGAGTCATATAGACGTGCACTTCCAAAGCTAGTTTAGAACGACGCTATACTCATCCTCCTGCCGGGTCTCGCAGCCTGGAACAACAACAATGGCAAGTGTGGGTAAACAAGAACTTCCCTGTCACCGTCCTTGAGGCTACCGGAGTACCTCTCGGGTGCCTGAAGTTACCCACCTTATCTGCGGAGTGGCCAATGGAATGTCAAATCAGATTGAATCTTTAGGTTCCTTATCAAATCTTCAGTAATCGTTTGCGGTTCTGGAATCACTTCCAGTTCTACCATACTCCCACTTCTGTTTTTGAAAAAATCCATTTTTAATAAAACTGTGGCGAGTCTAGAACAATATTTCTATTGATCTGCCAGATGGTAGAAAATCAACCCTCGTCATAGCCTGGGTCAACCCACAAACATCCATTACAGAAACGTGCCTTGAGTTATCCGGAGTCTGGTTTTAAGCATAAGCCGGACAACTCCCCGTACCTTAACATCGTTAAGATATGAACTGTTCTATATCCAATATAGAACCAGAGGCACTGATTCAATTGAACCAGATTCAAATCATGCAGCTGTCTCCAGTGCATGTCAACTAAATGGAGAGAGGCCGATCAGCGTTACTCAACTTAGGAACGCTTCCAATTATGAGTATCCTGAAAGAGAAGCAATCTATCTTCATCATTACTATCAACTGAATACCATACACAAGTATCTACATCTTCGATCTCTTTGAAGAATCCCGATACTTGCTACACCTGGTTCTCTACTCTATTCAAATACCTATAACTCCTCAAAACTTAGACCCTGTGTTTCCACGAAACAGCTGTCTAAAATCTAGAGAAGTCATAAGTAAACCGAATATAGTACGAGGACCAACCCCTCTGTCCTGATGGACACTGGACAACATACAATACTCTGTATAAGTCCGCTGAGTCTAACAACTCTTTCACTGTGTGTCGTAGGTCGAAAACTGTACTTATGGTTAAGAAGAATTACACCGCTGTTTAATGCTCCTTACCTAACCATCCACTGATATAGGTAAATGTCATCGACATAATATCAAAAAGGCATATCTCACTCTATGAAAATAGACGTACAGATATATCAATTTGAAATTGGTGCATAACCGCGGATATTCAAAACCAAATAATTGCCGACCGGCAAACAACCCAGGTGACTTCCTCAAATATCACCGATTACAACGAATCCCGATATAATGAGGATGATCACCCAATTCCCAATAACTTACTCCCACTCATCATCTGTAAAACCATACAGATGTGAGAATCATACCTGGTAAATACATACCCTGGAATAAGTGTCTAATCGGGAAATCAGTTTTCTTTTAACAGTACACAGTGAAACTGAAACATTGTAATGTTTCTGTGGGGTATTATGGTATTCCTAGTAATGCCTCTACCATTATCCAGATTCACAACTATAACCGTATAATTCTTTGCCACCTGTCCAAATCCCTTTATATGTCTTTAGTCATTACCGTCTGCACACCCCTTTAGGCCAATTGGTTTTCTTCCTTCCCTACCGTTCGGCACCAGCCTATGGTTTGGAAGAAGACTATCCAATAAGCATAAAGGGTGTACTGTCCTAATCCTAGGAGCACTCGCAATGCGAGAGAAGGTGAAGATAAAAGACACCTGAATGTACTTTATTCCTATTTCTCCTGAACCAGAATCCATCCCCGAACTGGAACAAGTTCCATTCGAGTTCGTATATAACCATACGATGGAGTATCCAATAAACTGTGGATCTTCGTAGTGATACGGAGTGTCCAGGAGAAATACAAAGGTGATTTAGGATTGGCGAAGAAATACTTGGTTTGGTCGTGAATATCAGTCGCAATTTACTTTGCCCTCTTACTAATCCCTTGCTTTGTCTGAACTTAATACCTTCTGCACACCATCGTTATGCTAATTGGTTTTCTTCATTCCCTACCGGTCGGCACCAGCCTAAGGTTTGGAAGAAGACTATCCAATTTGCGTAATAGGTGTACTACTCCTAAACCAAGGAGTACTCGCAACCTGAGAGGAGGTGAAAAGAAAAGACAACTGAATAGTCCTATCCGTTTTCTCCAGAACCAGAAACCATCCTCGAAGTCCTTCGAGTTCGTATATAACCATACGATGGTTTTGTCCAATGGAAGTGGACGTTCGTAGTAATACGGGGTGTCCTGGAGAAAAGGGTAAAAGTAGGAGTGGCAATGAGGTCTGCAACTCTGACAATCCAAAAGCCAGTGTAAAGAAGGTTCGGTCAACTTGGTCACTGAGTCAAAATCCAGGGTCGGGTCAATGGTCGCTGCCAGAGAGAGAGAAAAGAAACACTCAGCGTGCACTCTAACCTAGATCAGAATGGTTACCACTTTGTCTAATCTGGAAACCTCCCACTGTACCTCAAATTCTCCTCCAAACCTGAAAGAAGAATTAGTCGGGATCACCCGAGGAGTAAACCAACTCATCAGTGGGAATCGGGATCCAACTATCATCGCATGATAACTTGACGGAATCCACTCAAGTCACCACACTCCAGAAGGTATGCGCATGCCTGGCAAGTTTCAGTTCTTTTGAAACTCCCGATGTTTGTTTTTACCCCTAGGACCCAAGTGACCTTGACAATGCCAACAAATCAAAGAGTCCTAGTCAAGTTCTACCCGTCATTATCTTGATTGCATTAAACCCACCCGTACGAGTCCTTGACAATGCCAACAAGACCGCACGACTGTCCTAACCAATCCACTTATCCTTGTGACAGAAAAACATTACATAGCTACCGAACACTACGCCACGGCAATGCACGACAAACGCAGCACGAATACTAAGTAATACTAATCTGAAATGACGGAGGGCTACGAATGGTTTTTGGCGAAAAACCTTTAACGTAATGAACTTGATATCGTTGAAGGAACTGGATAACTTTTTAGAAAATATAGTGACGAAAACCTTTACTAAAGAGGTCACTCCCGGTGAAGGGATCTCGGCTCTTTCCCCGTAGAATGAGGTGCAGGATATTCCAACTGAATACCTCGTTGCAAAGCAAAAGTAATCGGCTATAGTGAAGTTAATGCCCTGACGCAAACTTCTGTCCAAGGGGTCACTCCCGGTGAAGGGATCTCGGCCCTTGCCTCGTCGACTGAGGAGCAGGATATTCCAAATGAATACCACGATGCAAAACAAAAGTGAACGTCCTTGCAATAACAGCTTTTTAAAAAATGTTCCAACAACATCAGAATAGGTTTGTTTAAACTTGCATTGATCCGAATCAATGCAGTCCCATCAATTGATCACACCACAAAGAACGAAAATATACTGACGTACGTATATGCCATCCGCATTTGCCACTGGGTCCCGTCATCACCCGTTAGGTTAGCTAACTAACGGCAGAGCGGGGACTGGACTAGCGCGGATGAAAAACATATACAACATCTACTAATATATATACCAATATATAGTATTTCGCTCAAGGCGTGAATAAAATGCAACATTACAGAAATGTACAGCATCACAGAACAATACAGATATCTGGAAGCCCCGGGTTTCACAGAGCCGCTGCTGAAACCCGACGTTCCCCTGGTCGTGTGGATAGCCTGTGCAATGAAATCCTAGACCCCTACGGGCGCGGCAAGTCACCCGCCAAAACCTGAAGCGAGGCAGCCCCTTTCAGTACCGTGAATGGACCACCCAGCACTTCACGGAATCCGGCAACTTGGGCACCCCTCCTGGGTCAACCTGTACCCCCTACGAGTGCGGCGAATAGCCCGCCAATCCTGGACTGAAGCCCCCTCCGTCTCAATGCCCTGAGATGCGGGCCCGTTGCCCTCCAGAACCCGGCTATCCGTGCACCCCACCGCGGGGCAACCCTAGTACAGAAAGTAAAATATACATACACCGGGTACATCGACCGCAACCAGGTCGTGCCCCAAAAGAATAATACAAACAGGCAGTGACGGCAGTCCACATGTCGGACGCTCGCCCCGCAATATCAAATGTACATAATACAACAAAACTGTACTAGCATTGCATCCAGGCTATCCCCCACGACCGATCCGCAACATCACAGCATAAACATAGAACATCAACGTGAAAGTCACGTTCGCAAATCCGTCTAACCGGGCTATAGCAGTCAGACCGGATTTACCGATCGAGTGACATTCACGGTCGCAGATATAATGTAAATACTGTGAAATAATGTGTTTAAAATTTTCCGATCAATCAAACAATTAACAAGTGGGCCCCCAATCAAAACTGTAGCAGTCACAGAAATTCTGGGCCCAAACTTAACATTCCAGAAACCACATTTTCAACACAGAAACATACTACAAAAATTTGGGTGACTGAACAGTCTAACCCGCGGCGGAAGAGCGGCCAAATCATGGCTTTGGCCGCGCTTCCGCGGCGATTCTTACTGTTCACGATTCCAAATTTTTGCAGATCTCTTATAATGTCCTATACATCATTCTGAAACAACCTGAAAAATTTTTAGAGCCCGGAAAAAATCGACAGAAAACTGATGTACATGAAATACGTGTTTTCGGGATTTTGTTCGATCGGAAACGTAAAACACATTACACAAAAGCTAGGTAAGGTTAATGGCGTGGCTCTGATACCATGTTGCGCCACGGCAGCGCCCCGGCCGTCTTACTCGAGGCCAAAATGCGGAATCAAAATTTTTCCTTACTCGGAAACCGGCGCTACCGCGGACAAAGAAAACCCGGATCGTTAACCATTAACCTATGCTAGCTAACAAGAGATGGGAAGAGAAGTATACCAAGAGATCCGGTCCTCCGGTCTTCTCATCATCGCCCCGATCTCCCGCGGAAAGTGTAGTCTCCATATCGTCGCCTCCTCGCCGGAAAGGGCACCACATCGCCTTCGTCTTTTACGGGCTCCCGCCTCAATACCGAGGCAACTCGAGCATGAAGCCGGCAACTCGACATGCTCAAGATGTGCTGTAGGAAGTGTAGTGTAGAATCATAGTCTCACTTTGGGGTTTGTTGCCTTTGGATGGAGGAAAGAGGACAAGGAAAATATGGTGCTTTCATTTTTCCTTGCATGAAAACAAGATCAAGAATGAAACTCTCAAGAATGAAGCTCTCTCTTCTTCTTCTCTCTTCTTTTTCTCAACCATGAATAACTTCTCATCCAAAAGAGAATGGTGGAGGAGGTAATATCAAGCAAGGAGGGAGGTGAGTGTAGGAGCAAGGAAGTGGTGACCACATCAAGAGACAAAAAAACATACAACCATGCTTAAACACTATGCACTCCATAACCTTTCATCTCACCATAAAAGCAAGCATGGAAGAAAGAAAATGAAATCTATCATAATCAAACTTTATGCAAGAAACCCCCCCACAAAGTGTTATTTGCAAAACTGCAAATAACCCCCTCCATCGGAAATGTCCGGCCGGGAAAGAACAAAGGAAAAACCGGCCGGAACGGAATGCAAACTGGCAACTCCAGAAAACTGGTCCCGTAATAAATTACAGGAAAAACCCCGACACTGTGCATACACACCTGCATCTGTATTCCGACCGGATACAAATGCAATGAGACAAAATCTACACTGTACTAGACTAGGACCGGCTTAAGCCAAAGCCGGCTAGTAAAATCCGTTCGATCCTGATCCGTGCAATACCGCACGTATCTGATCGAACCCTGCCATATAACTATACGGCAACTAGTACAAAACTGTCCGATCCTGATCCGTGCAGTACCGCACGTATCTGATCGGACCCTGCCATATCTCCATACGGCCTCTACAGCGTTTCGCCCGAAAGCTGAGTAACTGAAAGTGTGGTGGACTCTAAAGACTCGTCAATACTATGGCTGTGGATTTAACCACTGGCACGTCAGAGGTATAAGCCAATACGTGACGGGCCACCAGCTATTGACCAAAAGGGACGTCGATGAGGAAGCTCACCCCGACACCCAACTGAGCCTGTCAGTGACAATATCCGTACAGTCCGGTCCGTTCGTCTATGAGTATCGCATGGCGGGCCTAGGGGGTTGGTGAAAGTCAGACCCCCAAAAGCGGTACAAGTCGTGTCGGAGCGTAGCCCAGAACGCCCTGAGATACTACTGGAATACCTACCAGTAAATCTCCTGCCTCGGCCGAGGGCTTTGCGTAATGGCTCTCCTAGACACAGCGCGACCTCACCCCCAATACCGGGAGAGACGAACCCCTGCAGATCCGCTCACTGCCTCCATGTGGCTCGGGACTGTACCCAACTAAAACCTGTTTGCACGACTCCTTTGAGCCGTGGTAGGGTAGTAATCAAAGCACAGTGGGAACTCACACGAGACAAATGACGATCTCAGGTCGATGAACTAACCTGTACACATGTCACCAGGGAACTGCTATCTGACATCTGGTACAAGACCAACTAGCAGGTTCCCGGCGAGTCCTGTCCGGTGTACTCATAACCCAATGAGCACCTGTATACATCTTAGGTGAACCAACTGACACCAGTGGCTTGTGAGACCGGCCACCGCCCCTCGTCGGGGTCTCGACTGTATACACTAGTCTACTAATGGAGTATCGATGCCCAGTCTCGAAACTCCCACGACTAGGGACCTTTTAAGGATGTGCTTATAGACCCCAGCTCCCACGTATATGATCGCCATCATACTGCTGGTCGTCAAGCAAGAATCCTAGGGGCTCTATCAACGTGTAATAGCGACATGTCAGGTCACCTAAAGCAGTACGCGATGATAAAGATAAACCAGATAGCATACTATCATCTCGAGTAAGACTGTCCTACCGGGATAGGTCCTCCCTCAATCATTGCAATCACGTGCCTGTGATCCAATAATTGACTCTGAGGGCACTAACTCCAACACCAACTGAGTCTCCAACTGCTGAAAACTCCGCACGCATGCCTTAGTACAAAGAAAAGAACCTCCTTTCTCGTTAATTCAGTCAACGGTGCAGCGAATGCACTAGCAATCCTGCACTAAACGGCGGTAAAAACCTGCTAAGCCAAAAAATCTGCGGACCTCCGTCCCGTAAAAAAGTCTGGGACAAAGCTGTACGGCCTCGATCTTCTTCGGAACCATACAAAAACCGTCTCCCGTAACTACAAGACCTAGGAGTCAACACAATCAAGCCTGAAGGAACACTCCGAGAATCTAGCAAACAGCTGGGGCTCTTCCGATGTCTGCAAAACAAATCCTCAAGTGCTGCTCCTGTTCCCCACGAAACATTAGAATAGACCAGAATGTCATCAATGACACAACAATAATTGGTCGAGGAACGGCCTGAAGAAATCTGGTTCATCATATCCACGAATGCTGCTTGGGCATTGGTGAGTCCAATCGATACCACCAAAACACGTACTGCCCGTAGCACGCACAAAAGCAGTCTTCGAAATGTCATCACTCCAAACACGCAACAATGATGACCTGATCCCAAACAAACATAGAAAAAGTCTCGCACTCTGGAGCTGATCGAAGAAATCGTCAATGCGAGGTAAAGGATAGCTATCCGCACCGTATGATGGTTCAATTGACGATCCATCAATACACAACCACAAAATGCCGTCCTTCTCCTTGACGAACAGAAATAGGAGCTCCCTAATGCGAAACACTCAGACGCACAAGCCCCCCAACAAACAACTCTGCAGTTGATCCTTAAACTCCCTAAGTTTTGCCAGCTCATCTGGAACAACGTCGAAAAACTCTCGCACGATAGGAATTCGGTCCAACAATCCCACTGTGGCTCCGGTATCATGAATGAACGCAAAGAATCCTCGACATCCTCTCCTCAAAAGACGACTAGCGAAAAAGGCTGAATTCAAGTTGTGAGAGGCGGCACCACTGTCCCCCTGCACAACAAGAACTGACTCGCCAGGAAAACAAAACCTGACAGTTTTCTCTCGGCAGTCCACAGACACCTAGCAAGTAGCTTACCAGTCCGTGCCCAGGAGAACGTCAAATCCAACATCTCTAGAAGGATCACAATGACGGACGAATCTTTATCTCCTATCCGATTGGCACACGACTGAAACACGTGTCGCGCAATAAAAGAATCGCTGACAGAAGTTAACACCACAACGGCTGATCTAGCTAACACGACTCTCCTCATCCCAAGCCTCTGCTACTCCCGCGAAGTGCCCGAATTCTGTCTCGATGACTACGCCTCTGTCTCTGGGTTGGTACACTTGTACGAGTCCTCCACTGTTCCGGAACTCCCAAAGTCTCTGGAATACGTGTCTCGTCAACTAGGGCTGCATCCACTGGTGCTGCGTAGGTGACGGAATACTGTGTGCTGATCGCAAGGAGCAACTGGGGAACAGGGGTGGCAACCTCTTGTCGCTGCGCTAGAATGGCCTCAACCAATGAACTCATCATCTGGCGCATGTCCTATATCTCTGCCACAAGCCTAGCGATACTATCAGTCGAAGGCCGATCCATCAGCTCCTGTGCAACGGGTGTGCCAACCTGGTCAGTCCTCCTCCCAAACAAGTCAACTCTGACCTCGGCACTCGCTGCACCTCTCTGAGTCCCCATAGTCATCGGCGGCAAAGTCTATAAATAGAAATAGAATTTGATATGAACACGGAAATCAAATCAGAAGGATATGAATCATCAAAGAAGGAATTTCAAGCAATTTGTAGTTAGGTCACTTTATGCGGAGTACCATGTCGTGAGTATGCCACGGGCATACACACATTACGTTACCCTGCTTAAGTTACCTACTCTACTATACCAAGGTCATCCTACACTCCGAAAGGTAAAACCTAGCGCTCAAATACCAACTTTGTCACGACCCGAAAATGGCACGTGATGGCCCTTAAACTACGCAACGTCTACAGACGTAACGCAATTTAAGTAAGCCGAAAACCCAGCAATCTAAACGATCAAAAGTAGTAAGAAATAAGAACATTGCTAAAACTTTTGAAATCTCAATCCAAATTTTTTAAAAGCCCAACTTTATTTCCTTTAAAAAAAATTGGGCAGCACCTCCTTTGTAAAAACCAGCCCCAAAAATGGGTACAACATAAATATAAGTAAAGCATCCCCAAACGAGATAAAAAAAACACGTCCAAAGGAGGAAAACAACCACCACAACAGATATACGATGCCGTAGCGAAAAAATAAAAGACGATAGAAGTAAAACTGCATAAAAGACATCCAAGTCTCAAAATAACATACAATATCGTCTTCACATCAAGTCTCTAAGTCAACATGAAAGTAGTAGATGGAGAGTATAAGGATACAATGAATATACAATACAACACGAATAACCACAAAACCCACCTAAAGCAAAACTGTACACTGTGAGTCGATGCGGTATCTGCAGCAAAAGATGATTAGATAGATAATAGCCTGCCTCGACTACACAGAGGAAACAACCTGCAAAACAAATTATGGCACAACGGGGGTAAGTTTCCAGCTCGTGAATAGTAAATAACATAAGCAGGTAATCGCAAGTATGCACGTACAACGCGAATCTAACATATGTAGGTTAAAAGCAGTAACAGGTCATATGAATGCGGTAGTCATGAAAGGTACACTAACGAGTACTACAAATACATGAAGCAAATAATATGACAATCGGTATGCAATAATCAAGCAATAATGATATGAAAATGTATATATGAAACAGTCATGAATGGTACTCTAGCAGGTACAACTAACACATGAAACAATGCATATAATATGAAGTATGTAAATGCAACAGTCATGAAAGATACGCTAACAGGTACTACTAATACATGAAGCAGTGTATAAACAATAACTGTTGAGTATGGGGTGAAACATGTCATTTCCACGGAATCCTGACATCGTGGTAGTATCAAAATCCATCAAGACAATCCAAATCCCAATTTCTCAAATCAGCCCCCAAATTGGCCCTCATATCATATATAAGTCTCACAAATCCTTAATGTAAAACATCAAGTAAATCTCATATATCCTGAATGTACAAAATCAAGTAAGTCTCATATATCTTTTATGTACAGTATCAAGAAATCTCAAATCTCCTAAATCCAATATCAAGTGAATTTCTTATATCCTAGCTATATTGCATGAATAAATATGATCATGTATATAAATTGATATGTATACATATATATTAGCGTCCCACTCCACTAATATATATAACAGCATCCCATTCTACTGTTATATATACTTAGGAGTAAAATATCATGAAAACAATGTGTCAAGCATCGACACAGAAATGCTGATCTATCAGGTGCTGTCACCATGACTGGAACCCTGATAGGTATGTATCACACGCTATTCGAAAAGCACGAGTGCCTAGCTCTGACCTTCGTCTTTCCACGTATCTATACGTACATGACTCCCGTCGATATCCCCATGATAACCGCCGAGTCATTGGTAATGTCTCCATATGGTATGGTTCCCCTGCCAGGCTCATGGGCATGTTACATCGACTCTTGCTCCGAGGTACCTCCGGGCCCCACCAAGTACCCTCATACGACCCACGACTCCTCCTAGCATGAGGTATATATATGAGAACCGATAAATCTCATGGTGGATGCTGAAATATCATTTCAAGGGAAACCGGGTTTTTCAAATAAAGCATAATTTCATGAAACTACCACGGTCCCCAAATTCAGAAAAGGTCATGAAAAATCCATATCTCAATGCGTAAATCTATGAATAAAATATACACAACATAAAATTGTAATGTAAGCATATAAAGGAAAATCCGCTAATTAGCTGCAACAAGTTAATATAGTATATCATGCGGTTCCTAATTTCTCCAATTCTAAATAACATCAACTAAAGGTAAACATGTATCTATAACCAGATATATGTGTCAACATAAAGGTATAACAAGATATAGGTATCTACCTATCAGTAATGATGTGATATACCCTCTGGATATAAGTGAAGTATGCAAGCAAGGTATACAGGTATACTATATGTCATATGCATAAAAAAATATGAATCAATATTTAAATGTCCCTAACAAAACAATATTATATAGGTATGTGTGTTATGCGTAACATGGCAATTATTGACGGTGTGTGTGGCATACATTCAGTGCTCGTGCAACATGAGCCGTCAATAATATGTGCAGTGTCCTAAGGATACTAGTCCAAGCACAACAATATCTAAGCAATAAAGTGTATGCACAACTCTAAATATGAAATAAATTATGCGACAAGTCAAGTCATCTCTAGCCCAGACGCATAACGCCATGCGGGCGATTCCCCTTTAGATGTTAAATCTACTCACCAACGTTCCTGGCTAAGTGAAGCCAACCACCTGTTTTCCCTTCATCGCAGCGTCCGAAGTCCTCGCCTGCGAACAAAAAACAATAAAATGATAAAACAAGTGTATATTCGTAATAGACCCAAAACACATACAAACTACATTAGATCAACGCAACAACACAAAACTTACTCTCAAGTGTCTGTATTGTGGCTAACGTGCATAGCGACACGACGAGAAAAACTCAAGAGCAAAACCATACAAAGTGCACGATCCGTGTCGTATAACGTATCGCGCTTAGACGCAACACAAGAAACTACCTATGTGATCGTAGATTTCGTATACAGAGAAAACTCAACAAATAAACAGAACCAAACACACCTAAACCAAACCAGATACCTACCCGCAAAAACCTAAACACCAACACCACCAAAAAAACGACGTCGCCGGATTTGGCCTTCTCGTCGCCGGCAGGGTCCGAGCTCCAAGGGTTCGTGCTCCAGGCGATTTCTTAAGGTCTCAGGTACAACACAACTATATTGTTGGGTTTTCTAGTAAACTTTCCAGGTCACAGCAGATCACAGATGTCACAAACGACACTAAAAATACGATATTTGCACATAACATAACTTTAAATATTCTGAACTAAAACTAAAAGTCTACACAACACTAAAACAACTTAGGAACAGATAGAGATCATTACCTACTCAAAAGAACTCAAAGATCCAAGCTTGCAAGCTCCAAGGCATCCAAGAGGCAAAAGGTGTGATTTTTGGTGAGATTTGTGAAGGATTGTGATTATTTGGTGAAGTTTTGTGTAGGAAATGATATTGTTCAGTTTAGAAAAGAAAGAGATGAAGAAAATGAGAAGGAAAAGAGTGTGAGAGAGAGTGAGAGAGAGTATGAAGAAAAGAGAGTGAGAGGTGAGGTTAAGGGTGAGTGCACCACTTGCATTAATGCACCATCAATTCATTCACACACACCATGCCACCTCCACACATCCAAAACAAATATCTTCTCTTCTCTCACAAAATATCTAGGAGTTTAGGGTTAAGGATTGGATTAAAACAAAGATTAGGATAAATGGTTAAGTGTCATGGTTGCTAAGAACTAGATTAGCACAAACAAACCCTCACATTTACGTGCACACGTGCGTGCATGCCCATAACAAATAATAATAAATTATTAATTAGATGTTATAAAATGTGAGGAACCCGAATTGGTAAACTTTTACAGTAAACCCGCATTAACATCTAAACTAACACTAACCGAAATCTAAGGCCTTACATTGGCATATCACTTGCGTAGGAAATTGAGTCAATCATGAGATGTCAAGCACCACACCATATTTTTTTCATTAGCTGCAATAAGTTGATATATTAATCCAATCCTGGAGAAACGTTCGGAAGCAGCTTGTGAACATAAGTGAATGTTCTAGGGATTTGATAATGACAGCCACCTTCAGAAGACGGTTATCATTTCAGGCTTCCAAGGTGACCTGGATGACAGAGTGACTGTCAAAGTTATAGTTTTCCCTCTGACGAGGGGAAATTGTTTGGACAGATGGTCCATGCAGATACTGAGGGTAGCATGGTGCAGGATACTGATTAAATTCAGTTGGCGATACAGTCTGAGAAGTTTGTTGGATTTGGAGTTAATTTGTGAACTGGGTCCCATCAGACATCCAGACATATTCTAAGACAGGTATTGCTCATTTCAGTAAATGGCTTTCTCCGCGAACTTCAGATTAAAAGAGACATAGAAAGAAACATCAGAGCGGATACACTCACTGAGGCTATTTTCAAAAGCAATAGTTTCACAAACGAGCTTTGTGAAACTGATTAGTAGAGGAGTTGGGTGTTCGGTATCACACGGGCTATGAGTATGCGACACCGCAATAATTAGCCTTAAGTGCAAATAGGAGATTGTTCGCTATAGTGCCCTCAAGTCAATTATTGGATCACAGGCACGTGATTGCAATGATTGAGGGAGGACCTATATGTTAGTTGTATATATGCCCTAGAGGCCATTGTTGTACATATTATGTATATTGTAGTGGTTGCTTGGATCTATATAGAGAAGACTTTCTTGCTCGACATGATAATATGCTATTTGGTTTCACTTTGTCTTAATATGTTGACTTGTATTGGTTTACTGTCTTGCTCTCACATGTTGATAAAGCCCTTAGGATATGTACTTGACTACTAGGACAATGATGAGATCATACTAGTGGGGCCAGGGTAGTCAACGAGTACATCCTATAATAGTTTCTAGTCGAGGGTGTATCGAGACAGGGCATCGATACACCGGAGTAGACTAGCGTATACGCATCTTGACCCATATGATGGGCGATGGATGATCCCATATCCATTGGTGTTTGACATCAAAGATGGTGTACGGGTGCGCAGTGGAGACTGGGCACACTGAGCGGACTCGTCGAGAACTCCTAGATGGTATTATACCTATCGTCAGATAGCAGCTCTCCGGTGACACTGGTACAGGTTAGTCTGTAGACCCGAGATCATCATAGATTCTTGTGTGATTCCCACCGTGTTATGATTTCCACCTTACCACGTCCATGAGGACATGCAAAACGGTGGCTTTTGGGTACAGTCCCAAATCACATGGAGGCAATGAGCGATAGAAGGGGTTTCGTCTCTCCCGGTATATGGAGTTGATGTTGCGCTGTGTTCGATTGGCTATAACTGGAAGTCCCTGGCCAGGGCTGTTATGGAAATTTACTGGTAAGTGTTATCAAAAGTATCTCGACCCGTTATCAGCCTCACATCGACATGACTTATCAAATACTGGGGTCTGACGTTTACCACCCCTAGGCTAGATATGCGACATATCGGACGAAGAGACCGGACTGTACGGTAGTGTTATTGATTGGATTCACAGGAGAATGTATAGGCTTGCTTGTTGATCTGTTGATCGCTCTATACCTGGGTGGATGTTACATTTAGCTGACCGCTTGCAGCTTGTGGGTGTTTGATATGATCATCACCTACTGCCGGCGTATTAACGATTCTTTAGAGTCCTACATAGAGGTTTCCTGGCTCAGGCAAAATGAAGTAGGAGCACATATGTGATATGTGTGGGACCGAGAATAATACGATATGAGATACCGTATTCTATTCTCGCGATATGAGATATCGGCCGTGTATATGTGATATAGCCGGGTCATCGGATCAAGTGTTGATTCGATGAAATAGTATATGTTATATTAGTCGGTTATATGCAATATAGCCGGATTGTCGGATCAAGTATAATTATATATGTGATATATTAGATTACGTTAATTTAAGCTCGCTTTATTGAGTCATTTGATAACTATCAAGGCTTGCAACAATATGTTCAGTTACTGTCCTCAGACTAGTCCTGCTCAGTCACTATATCAAATAGTAAATATCATAAAACATGCTGCTCAAAGGAAATCAATCCCAAAATGCATATATGACTGCCATGTGCGTCCGGTGCCCATAGAAATCGAAATCAATGAATGTGCCATACATGTGTAAAGAAACAAAATCTAAGTTCAACGGGTGTGCATGAAACACCTGTCAAGGGCAACGTGTGTGCCTGACAGCAATATCAAGTGCATCTGATATGCACGAAGAATCTCGATTTAGTGCATCTGGTGTGCACCAAGATCGCATCAAGCGCGTCAAGTATGCGCAAGAATCTAAGTAAAATGCACAAGGTGCACGAAAACAATTATCGAATATCACAATCAAAATCGACGGTATAAAATACATTTCAATCCAAATCCAAATCAGGTTTACCGTAGTATATAATCTCACAATCATGTGCATCAGCGTGCACAAAATCGAATCAAACTACTAAAGCTGCATGAAAACTATGCCGACATCATAAGTCAAATCGCATGCAAACCATAGGCATGAAATCAAAATGAACATCTCGAATGACATCAAATCGAAGTCAAGTGCAACTGTAGTGCCCAAATCTCAATCATGCAAATAAATCGCCTGAAATACCGAAATCAAAGATGTCGGAAACAGTCCCGCTCTAGCACATCCTGTAAAAAACTCTGGTCAACAGTCATGGTTACTCATAACACGTCTCGTCGACGATGACGAACTCTGGTCTACTGGGTGTGCGTACTATGACCAATCCTGGGTCCATGTCTTCTCGTATTGTATTCCAGAAAGATCTTGTCGGGGTCTCTCCCGAATCTCGTTTCTGCCAAACTGCCCGGAAGTTATCATCTTTTACTAAATCTGTTTCTTGATCCGGAACGGCTGCATACTCATCGCGACTCCTTCTGGAAGATATATCCAAAAACAACGCCTCTGCATGCGTATCACATCTCTGATGTCAGCGGAGTGGAACGTCATCTCATCAAGATCTCGTACGAACCTCTTTCTCCACTTTTCTCTAATGTCGACTGCTTCGGACTCGTCTCTTCGTGGCAGCATGGACTGCGCTCTAACGGCTATACTCGTATCAGGAGTCTCCCATCACATGATATCCGAATGGCGTTGAACATTTCGATCGATTTGTCAAGGTTCCATAATCCTCCAAGAGTTCAACACCTTGAGTATAGTTTATTAGTATTCCAGTACCTGCCACAGTACCTGTAGACCAACCGTAGAAGGGCAAACCCAAGCCTCAATAATGGCACCACGGAACTGCTACCAACCCTAAGGTTCAAAAGCATTCCCATGGTCATTATGTTGAGTTAGGGTTTCATTCTTCTAGAGGGTCCACAGAATTACTTGCAGGTTTTTCCGAATACTTTAAATTTGGAAAAATGGGTTTCTAACATTCGATCGTCTATATCGACTCCCAACGTACCTGCGTGAAGTCGTCTCTAGATGGAATCAATCAATCTGATGATCTCGCATCGGGGTAGGCAACGAATCACATGTCCTAGTCATTCCTCCTTGGGTGACTAGCGATCTTCTATCATATCTTTAAGTACAACTTGTACGGCATAGCTTCAAACATCTGGGGCGATATCTCGTCATTCGCAGCAACAACTGGCTCATTCGTCCGCACGCTGAACAGTGCCTAAATCATCAACTAATCGGTGCATTGACGGTCATCACATTCTGGCTGGCCTCTAGCAGTGGCCAAATCCTCTGGTGCTGATCTGCACGTCCGAGAAATCTCGTAAAAGCGATCCGTCAAACGCTCATGGCGCGAACAAAAATAAACGATACATCTATGCTATCATGTGTCCCAAGAATCACGCCTTGGTCAGTCTTCGTCCATGACGAGCTCGTGCTGACGTAACTCAAGCCGTAGCTCTCTTTCTGCCCGTTTAATCGTGGCAGCAAAACCATAAACCAATATCGATGAGGATAGATCATGAATGAATATATTGTTGTGCAAGGAAATGTACATCCTAAGGCTTCTTAAGCGGAGTAGCGTATAATAAGGATGCCGCGGAATATACACACGGTACGTCACTCTCCTTAAGTCACCAACTCCATCAACCAAGGTCAACCTACGCGACGAAATTTCGAGTCTAATACTCCCTTGACCAAGTCTAAGTTCCGTAACGTCCAGCCTAGATTCCGTATATATACAAACGCCTTAGGCTCCACATAGTCAAACATAGACTCGAACCAAGGTTAACCTAGCGCTCTGATACCGACTTTGTCCCGACCCGAAATGGCACGTGACTGGCCCTTGAATCATATAAAGTCTATAGGACTCCATCTTATTCAAGTAAGACAAAATCCCAGAAATCTAAACCATTTTTAAAGAAAGTGTTTTGTTAAAATAAGACGAATATGCTTTTTTAAAATCATAAATCTTTTCTGAAAATTTCGACAGTGTTTCCTTTATAAATACTGGCCCCAAACGGGTACAACATGCATAATATATAAAAAGGCATCCCCTAGCGGGAGCTAGCTCTTCGACAATTGATGGTCACAACCACGCAAACAATATAATATACAACGCCATAGGTCGAGGATCAAAACTCAAAAGGAAACTCAAATCTTCAAGAAAACCATAATAATACAATGTGCGACTCTAAGGTCGAAAGAATATACACTAGTCTTCTAAGTCTAATAAATAATACAAGCCTGGTTAATGGAGTTTACTAGATACAACTAAAATAATAAATGTATAATGGTTGTCACGATACAAGTGAACCCGCCTACCAAAGCAATCATCCGGAATTAAGGTAGTGTGCCAGCGAAAGCCGCAACGAAACCTGTACAGCAAACCTGGAAGAACTGTGGCACAACAGGGGCGAGTTGCCAACTCGTGATTAGAAAACATCACAGAGCAGAAATCGTATGTATGACTCAATCCTAGGTCAAAACGATCAGTAGTATATATCATCAAAATGATAAAATTGCCTGAAGCATAATATAGTGGCAAGGGTAAACATCTATGCATAAGTGTAATCCCAGGTGCTCGTGTCAGTGCCTCAGGTAGCAATATATCGTAAATATGAGGTATGAATGTGATATAATGAAAACAGAGTACATCATGAATGAGAAAAACTGTTTTCTTAATATAGTGAGATTTCTGTATAAACAATTAAGTATCATCAATGAAATAATCAGAAAATTAGTGGCAAGCATCGACACAAAATATATATCTCAATATCCTAATATCTCAATATCTCAGGCTCCAGCTATCCGGACAGGCCTCTATCATAAATCTCAATAAAATCATTAGCCAGCAATGCTCCCCTGTTACAGGCTCAAACTCCATTCTCTGCGATCTTCTCGTCCCGGGGTACCGCACCGGGTCCACCATGCACCCACAGACGGTTCAGTTCCTCCTCGAATCGGGTGTATGATATCTCTCAAGAGACGAGAAAACACATGGGGGACATAATACAATCATAACATAAGAAAACCGCACTTTTATCTCTTAAAATGATAATTGAGTTTAATAAATCTTGCGGTTTCTCCAAATCCAGAAATCTTATGGAAAATCCGAAATCCAAAATGAAAAGTCAATAATAATGAATACTGGGCTCCGGCAATCCGGACTGGCCCTTAAAATATTGCATGACTAATGAATATAAAAATATGCACGAAATATCGAGCAATGAATGCAATAATGAAGTAACATATGAAACAATAACATATAGGAACTATCAGCTAGCAAGCTATGTTAATGAAATAATATTCTCTAAGTGTACGTGACATAGCAATTACTGATGAAGATGTGTGTGAGCCGGCAAGCGAGTGAACGTGGAGCATACGCGTCATCGGTAATGGTGCTGGTGTCCTAACAACAGGTTTCATCATTTGTATCGAAAATACATACAAGCATGCAATGCAATGCCAGCAGCAGAATAAATGGTAAAAGAATAATAATGCAGCAATAAAGAAATATAAATTCCTATATACGATTCATACAGTTTTTGGTATCTGAAATCGAACGAATCGTGGTCTTTAGAAAATAGGGCTACGGTGTTTTTATTAAAAAGTAGATCCTTTGAAATATCCGTAGTATCCCTTGGTCTGTCTTTAAAATACTCATGATTCGTTAGTTTTTGAAATAGGTATGACTCGAGTCTATTCTAACATCTACAAGTAAACTACAGGACTAAACTAACAAACTAACCGAAAGGGTAAGGAAAACCACCTAAGTCTGATTCGTTATATGTACATATATAATAGTCGGTGATCCTGCCTCAATAGTATCCCAAACGATACACTATTTAATATGACATCCTCGAGTCAAGAGTGCGGATCTATCATCAATATTTAGCTTGTACGGTAAATCCATCGTACGACATCCTAAATTTGGTACGGGTCAAATATCACATTATCTCATTATTCATCTAGTATCCTTATCATCATATCCTCTATTAGGGGTACTGATCTAAATCTAGTACAATACTGATACCATTTACACACACACACACACACATACGTGTGTATGAAACACATCGCCCAAGGACCCGCTATAATATCATGTCGTATCTCAATATACGAACCCAATCACATCATCGATCTCATGGTATCATGCCCAATCTCATCGACTCATCTCCAAATATCATATACCATCTTCATCATCCATGTATATGTATACCTATATATATATACATAGTCCTATACCTATGTGTGTGTGTATATATATATACATATCCCCATATATGCATAAGTAATAAAAGTATGCAAGTGTGTGTGTGTGCGTGTATGCAAATCACTACTCTAGGGTTCGCGACTAATAAACTAACTAAACACCATCTTATAAGTACACTATACTAACCCAAAGTCATTTCATAACACATCCGTGTGTGTATATATATATATATATATAATTATAACGCATTCGCGTTCTATACTACGAAACTGCGGGGGTGCTATACGCCATCCACTCGACTTCCCCCGTAGATATATATCTACTCACCTTGATCCTCGCTTGCTGGAATCGATGACGCCACGCTCTTCCTTGTCGTTCAATTCCACCCGAGGGTACCTACATATGTACACATATAGCAATGTAAACAGAATTCACGCACGAAAACCAAAACAGCACACGAATCGTACATAGGTTAAAACCTATGTCTACGCATGTAAGAATAACCAAACAACCTCCCGTCGTTGACGTTCAAACGTCACACAACGGAACACAATAACAAATACCAAATTCCAATTCATTAAAAGCTGCAAAACAAAATCAGAAACCATGAAAACTTGCTCCAGATTTTACCCTAGGTCAAATTGGTCAATTTTGCACACATGGAGGGTCTATTTTACTGGAGATAAAGCCCTGGACCAAGCACGAATACATTTCACTCTACCCTGGCTGCAAATTGCGGCCAGAAACATTAAATTTGCGGCCAAGAATTGGTTCTGGGGGCTGGGGTCTCAGGGGTAGTCTTTTGGTCACCTGCAAAGCTCTCAGTCTCTGCTACATAATTTTCCAGGTCCCTGAGTCACTCCAGATTCCTAAATACCATCACAATCCTAACAATTTTCCGATGTCGGGGTTTCTAAGTTTGTGAATTGGGGGTGTACACACAGGTTTTGGTCTTTAATCACACACCACAGTGGTTTAAGGACACTATTAAGTCTCAATTTCACTTTTTGGGTTCAACTCAAACCCTAACCCTTTCTAGAAATTTTCAAAGTTCACTAATCATCACCTAATCACTTCTAAACATTCATGGGTGCTAAAGTAATTGAAATACAATACTAATGGTGGAGAAATTACCTTATTTGGCAACTCAAGAAATTTCTTGAGTTACCCCAAGTGTCCAAAATCCGATTTTTCTTGGTCCAAAGTATTTGTAGTAAGCTTGTGCATGCTTTTTGTGAAGTGGAGATAAACTTTTGATGTATTTTTTAGGGTGTTTTGAGGTGTGTAGTGGAGGTGGAGGAGGGGTGCTTCCATGGTCCGATGAGGGAGGGGGAGATTGATGAAGATGATGAAGGGAACAAAGTGATATGGTCTAAGGTTGACCCCTCACCTCTCTCTCTCTCTTGCCCATAATCTATGTTTTATCATTTTCCTTTTGTTTTCTTTTCTTTTTCTTTTCTTTTCTTTTCTTTTCATCAAAACAACAACCATGCATGAATGAAGGAAAAGACATGATAAAAAATGTAACAAATGTGTAAATTGACATGGTGCATGTCATATGCACAAACAAGCTTAATGCACGATTAGCGATATTTAATCGTGATTAGCATTAAAATAGTGTATAATTAATTATAAAAATTGTAATTTGCATAAATCACATAAAACACCCTCATTTTAGTAATTTCTATAAATTTTCCAAATATTTCCCAACTTATCGGTATTTAATTATACCGCACTAATAAAATATTCATATTATTAATTATTTAATTATAAAAAATTTCCAAAATAATATTTTATTTTTCTGAAATGTTACAGTCTTCCCCTCTTAAAGAAATTCGGTCCCCGAATTTAAATTAAACTCCTAAAATATTAAAACAATTCAGTAAAATGATCAAGTCGTCGGGGCTCCGAAATCATAAATACATAAAACACATCGTAGCGCAATGTATGCGCATCAAAAATGAGAAGATAACTCAGAATCAAAACTCCGTCAAGCATCCCGCAATCATCGGAGTTATGGCGAAGACACCAATGTCGAAGCCCAAAACGAAAACCAATAGGATATACATCAAAACTATAACACGTACATAGTACGCGTCGGTGTAAACTCGTGAAAACATCTGAAAGAAATACATGCCAAACTCTTTTCAAATCGTTGTGCGATGCACGTATCACTGCACAATGGCGGACGTCTATTGTAAGAAAATAACTATATATATATATACCCTTTGTTTAATATACACGCCCCGCCGTTTTGAAAACAATGTTAGTAGGGTTTCCATTATAAAATGTTTCGTGTCATCTCGAACACGTAGGTAAATACTGAGACAATAGATCGTTCTTTGGAAATCCCTTTGATAACTATTAATGCATGCAACAATATGTTCAGTTACTATTCTCGGACTAGTCCTGCTCAGTCACTATATCAAATAGTAAATATCATAAAACATGCTTCTCAAAGGAAATCAATCCCAAAATGTATATATGACTGCCATGTGCGTCTGGTGCGCACGGAAATCGTACATGTGCACAGAAACAAAATCTAAGTGCAACGGGTGTGAACGAAACACCTGTTAAGGGCAACGGGTGTGCCTGACAGCAATATCAGGTACATCTGATATGCACGAAGAATCTCGATTTAGTGCATCTGGCGTGCACCAAGATCGCATCTAGCGCGTCACGTATGCGCAAGAATCCAAGTCAAATGCACAAGGTGCACAAAAACAATTATCGAATATCACAATCGAAATCGACTGTATACAATACATTTCAATCCAAATCCAAATCATGTATACTATGGTATATAATCTCACAATTATGTGCATCAGCGGGCACAAAATCGAATCAAACTACTAAAAGTGCATGAAAACTATGCCGACATCATAAGTCGAATCACATGCATACCATAGGAATGAAATCAAAATCAACATCTCGAATGACATCAAATCGAAGTCAAGTGCAACTGTAGTGCACAAATCTCAATCATGCAAATAAATCGCCCAAAATACCGAATTCAAAGATGGCGGAAACAGTCCCGCTCTAGCACATCCTCTAAAGATCTCTGGCCAACAGTCATGGTTACTCATAACACGTCTCGTCGACGATGCCGAACTCCGGTCTACTAGGGGTGCTTACTATGACCGATCCCGGGTCTATGTCTTCTCGTATTGTATTCCAGAAAGATCTTGTCGGGGTCTCTCCCGAATCTCGTTTCTGCTAAACTGCCCGGAAGTTATCATCTTTTAATAAATCTTTTTCTTGTTTCGGAACGACTGCATACTCATCGCGACTCCTTCTGGAAGATATATCCATATTCAACGCCTCTGCATGCGTATCACATCTCTGATGTCCGCGGAGTGGAACGTTATCTCATCAAGATCTCGTACAAACCTCTTACTCCACTTTTTTCTAATGTCGACTGCTTCGGACTCGTCTCTTCATGGCAGCATGGACTGCGCTCCAATGGCTATACTTGTATCTGGAGTCTCCCAAGCAATGTATCCCATCACATGATATCCGAATGGCGTCGAACCTTTCGATCGATTTGTGAAGGTTCCATAATCCCCCAAGAGCTCAAAATCTTAAGTACAGTTTATTAGTATTCCAGTACCTGCCACAGTACCTGTGGACCAACCATAGAAGGGCAAACCCAAGCCTCACTAATGGCACCGTGGAACTGCCGCCAACCGTAAGGTTCAAAAGCGTTTCCATGGTCATTACGTCGAGTTAGGGTTTCATTCTTCTAGAGGGTCCACAGAATTACTAGCAGGTTTTTCCGAATAATTTAAACTTGGAAATATGGGTTTCTGACATTCGATCGTCTATATAACCTCCTAACGTACCTGCGTGAATTCATTTCTAGCTCGAATCAATCAATCTGATGACCTCGCATCGGGGTAGGCAACGAATCACATGTCCTAGTCATTTCTCCTTGGGTAACTAGCGATCTTCTATCATATCTCTAAGTACAACTCGTGCGGTATAGCTTCAAACATCTGCGGCGATATCTCGTCATTCGCAGCAACAACTGGCTCATTCGTTCGCACGCTGAACAGTGCTTAAATCATCAAGTAATCGGTGCATTGACGGTCATCAAATTCTGGCTGGCCTCTAGCAGTGGCCAAATCCTCTGGTGCTGATCTGTACGTTCGAGAAATCCCGTAAAAGCGATCCGTCAAATGCTCATGCCACGAAAACACAAGTAAACGATACATCTATGCAATCGTGTGTCCCTGGAATCACGCCCTGGTCAGTCCTCGTCCGTGACGAGCTCGTGCTGACGCAACTCAAGCCGTAGCTCTCTCTCTGCCCGTCTAATCGTGGCAGCAAAACCATAAACCAATATCGATGAGGATAGATCATGAATGAATATAATGCTGTACAAGGAAATGTACATCTTAAGGCTTCTTAAGTGGAGTAGCGTATCGTAAGTATGCCGCGGAACAAACACACGGTACGTCACTCTCCTGAAGTCACCTACTCCATCAACCAAGGTCAACCTACGCGACGAAATTTCGAGTCTAATACTCCCTTGACCAAGTCTAAGTTCCGTACGGTCAAGCCTAGATTCCGTATATATACAAACGCCCTAGGATCCATATAGTCAAACATAG
Source organism: Agapanthus africanus (assembly GCA_030015575.1). Classification (NCBI taxonomy): domain Eukaryota; kingdom Viridiplantae; phylum Streptophyta; class Magnoliopsida; order Asparagales; family Amaryllidaceae; genus Agapanthus; species Agapanthus africanus. The sequence continues at coordinate 243,018,532 of CM057347.1, read as the reverse complement.
ACTCGAACCAAGGTTAACCTAGCGCTCTGATACCAACTTTGTCTCGACCCGAAATGGCATGTAACTGGCCCTTGAATCATATGAAGTCTATAGGACTCCATCTAATTCAAGTAAGCCAAAATCCCTGAAATCTAAACCGTTTTTAAAGAAAGAATTTTGTTAAAATAAGCCGAATATGCATTTTTAAAATCATAAATATTTTCTGAAAATTTCGGCAGAGTTTCCTTTGTAAATACTGGCCCCAAAAGGGTACAACATGCATAATATATAAAAAAAGCATCCCCAAATGGGAGCTAGCTCTTCGTCAATTGACGGTCACAACCACGCAAACAATATAATATACAATGCTAAAGGGCTAGGATCAAATCTCAAAAGGAAACTCAAATCATCAAGAAAACCATAATAATACAACGCGCGACATTAAGGTCGAAAGAATACACACTAGTCTTCTAAGTCTAATAAATAATACAAGTCTGGTTGATGGAATTTTCTAGATACAACTGAAATAATAAATGTACAATGGTGGTCACGATACAAGTGAACCCATCTACCAAAGCAATCACCCGGAATGATGGTAGTGTGCCAGCCAAAGCCGCAACGAAACCTGTATGGCAAACCTGCAAGAACTGTGGCAAAATGGTGGTAGGTTGCCAACTAGTGAGTAGAAAACATCATAGAGCAAAAATCGTATGTATGACTCAATCCTAGGTCAAAATGATCTGTAGTATATTTCCTCAAAATGATAAAATAGCCTGAAGCATAATTTAGTGGCAAAGGTAAACATCTATGCATAAGTGTAATCCCAGGTGCCCGTGTCAGTGCATCAGGTAGCAATATATCGTAAATATGAGGTATGAATGCGATATAATGAAAACAGAATACATCATGAATGAGAAAACCGTTTTCTTAATATCGTGCGATTTATGTATAAACATTTAAGTATCATCAATGAAACCATCAGAAAATCAGTATCAAGTATCGACACAAAATATATATCTCAATATCCTAATATCTCAATATCTCAGGCTCCGGCTATCCAGACTGGCCTGTATCATAAATCTCAATAAAATCACCGGTCAGCATTGCTCCCCTGTCACAGGCTCAAATTCCATTCTCTGCGATCTTCTCGCCCTGGGGTACCACACCGGGTCCACCATGCACCCATAGACGGTTCATCTCCTCTTCGAATCGGATGTATGATATCGCTCAAGAGCCGAGAAAACTCACGGTGGACATATCACAATCATAACATGAGAAAACCGCCCTTTTATCTTTTAAAATGATAATTGAGTTTAATAAATCTTGCGGTTTCTCAAAATCCAGAAATCTCATGGAAAATCCGAAATACAAAATGAAAAGTCAATAATAATGAATACTGGGTTCCGGCAATCCGGACTGGCCCTTAAATTATTGCATGACTAATGAATATAAAAATATGCACGAAATATCAAGCAATGAATACAATAATGAACTAACATATGAAACAATAACATATAGGAACTTTCAGCTAGTGAGCTATGTCAAAGAAATAATATTCTCTAAGTGTACGTAATAAAGCAATTGCCGATGAAGATGTGTGTGAGCCGGCATGCGAGTGTACGTGGAGCATACGCGTCATCGGTAATGGTGCTGGTGTCCTAACAACAGGTTTCATCATTTCTAACAAAAATACAAACAAGCATGCAATGCAATGCGAGCGGCACAATAAATGGTAAAAGAATAATAATGCAGCAATAAAGATATACACATTCCTATATACGAGTCATACAGTTTTTGGTATCTGTAATCGCACGAATCGTGGTATTTAGAAAATAGTGCTACGGTGTTTTTATGCAAAAGTACATCCTTTGAAATATCCGTAGTATCCCTTGGCCTTTCTTTAAAATACTCACGATTCGTTAGTTTTTGAAATAGGTATGACTCGATTATAGTCTAACATCTACAAGTAAACTACAGAACTAAACTAACAAACAAATCGAAAGGGTAAGGAAAATGTCACGACCCGAAATTGTCACGTGACGGCCCTAATACTATGCAACGTCTACAGGCGTAACGCAGTAAAAGAAAACCAAAACCATTAAAAGACAAGAAAAGATAAGAAACATTGTGTAAACTTTTGAAAATCTCAAGTGTAAATTCTTTAAGTCCAATTTACTTTCTTGAAAATTTCGGCAGCATCTCCTTTGTAAAAACCAACCCCAAAAATGGGTACAATATAAATATAAAGTAAAGCATCCCCAACGGGTGCAAATCCACGCCAAAATGCGGAAAACAACCACCACAACAGATATACGACGCTGTAGCGAAGAAATAAAAGACGATAAAATGGAAACTGTATAAAAGACAACCCAATCACAAAATAATATACAATATCGTTCTCACCAAGTCTCTAAGTCAACATGAAAATAGTAGATGGAGAGTACAAGGATACAACGAATATACAATACAACAACGAATAACCACAAAACCCACCTAAGCAAAATGCACACTGTGAGCTGATGCGGTATCCGCAGCAAAAGATGATAAGATAGATGAATAGCCTGCCTCGACTAGTCGGGGGAACAACCTGCAAACACCGTGGCACAACAGGGGTGAGTTGCCAACTCGTGAATAGTAAATAACATATGCAGGTAATTGCAAGTATGCACGTACAACGCGAATCTAACATAAGCAACTAATAGCAACAAAAGTCATATGTGTGCAATAGTCATGAAAGGTACACTAGCAGGTATCACTAATACATGAAGCAGTAATATGACAATCTGTATGCAACAATCATGTAATGTACTCTATCAGGTACAACTAATACATGAAGCGATGATAAGACAATTTATATATGCAATAGTTATGAAAAGTACTTTATCAGGTTCTACTAGTACATGAAGCAATGCATATAAAGTAAAAGTATGCAAATGCAACAGTCATGGAAGGTACTCTATCAGGTACTACTAATACATGAAATAGTGCATAAAGGATAAAAGTGGAGTATGGAATGAAACATGTCATTTCCACGGAATCCTGACATCGTGGTAGGATCAAAGTCCATCAAGACAATCCAAATCCCAATTTCCTCAAATCAGCCCCTAAATTGGCTCTCATATCATATAAGTCTCACAAATTCTTAATGTACAATATCGAATAAATCACATATATCCTGAATGTACAAAATCAGCAATCTCATATATATCCTGTATCCGATATCAAATGAATTACCTATATCCTAAATCCAATATCAAATAAATCTCTAACATCCTAAATATATTTGCATGAATAAATATGATGATGTTTATAAATTGATATCAATACACATATATTAGCGTCCCATTCCACTAATATTGGTGTAAAGGCATATAGAACAGCGTCCCATTCCACTGTTATATATACTTAGGAGTAAAAAGAAATATCATGAAACCAATGTGTCAAGCATCGACACAGAAATGCTGATCTATTAAGTGCTGTCACCAAGACTAGCCCCCTGATAGGTACGTATCATACGCTATCCCGAAAGCTCGAGTGCCTAGCTCTGACCCTCGCCTCTCGACGCATCCATAAGCACATGACTCCCGTCGGTATCCCCATGATAACCGCCGAGTCATTGGTAATGTCACCGGAAAGTATGGTTCCCCCACTAACTCATCTCCTCACTGAGATTCTTGCCCCGGTGTACCTCCGGGCCCCACCATGTACCCGCACACGGACCCCTCCGTTCCTCGAGTGGGGTATATATATATTCGAACCGACAAATCTCATGGTGGCTGCTGAAATATCATATCAAGGGAAACCGGGTTTTTCAAATAATGTATAATTTCATGAACTCCCACGGTCCCCAAATCAAGAAAACATCATCAAAAATCCATATCTCAATACGAAAATCCATGAATATAATATATGCAACATAAAACTCTAATGAAAGCATATAAAGGGAAAGCCGCTAATTAACTGCAACAAGTTAAAATAAAATATCATATGGTTCCTATTTTCTCCAATTCTAAATAACATCAAGTAAAGGTAAACATGTAGCTATAACCAGATATATGTGTAAACATAAAGGTATAGCAAGGTATATGTATCTACCTATAAGTAATGATGTAATATACCCCCTGGGTATAAGTGAAGTATGAGTGCAAGGTATACCTGCAGCTATGTCATGAAGTGTGTATGTACCTATCGCTAATGGTACAATACTCTATTGGTATACAGGTAACTAGCATGTCAAGGCATATGTGTAAGCATGTAGGTATACAGGTATGCTATATGTCATATTCATAAAGAAATATGAATCAATGTCTCAATGTCCCTATCCAAACAATATTATATCTATATGGGTGTTGTGCGTGACATGGCAATTTTTGACGGTGTGTGTGGTATACAATCAGTGCTCGTGCACCAAGAGCCGTCAATAATATGTACAGTGTCCTAAGTGTACTAGTCTAAGCACAACAATTAATTAATCAATAAGGTGTATGCGCAAATTCTCAATATGAAATAGAATGTGCGACAAGTCAAGTCATCTCTAGCGCAGACGCATAACGCCATGCAGGCAATTTCCCTGTAGATGTTAAATCTACTCACCAACGCTCCTGGCTAAGTGAAGCCTACCACCTGTTTTCCCTTCGTCGCAGCATCCGAAGTCCCCGCCTGCGAACCTAAAATTTCATAAACAAATCATATAAGCTAAATATCCTGAAACGACGAAAATACAAGGAAACGCGAGGATAACGCCCTGAAAAATGCACTGCGCCCTTAGCCCACCTAACACGCACGACATCGGTCAGAAACCGTAACTAGGGTCGCTAAACTACGAAACACCAAGTCTAGACTCCGATCATCATGATCGCGCAACACAACACCATTAAATGTGAGGAATAAAATAGAAATAACCTCGCAACGACTAATCGAAGCCACATCGGAAAAACCCCGAAACCTAGAAAACAACTTATCGCAATATTTCGCAGTAGAATCTAGCTAACACATTTCTAGCATAGCTTAACTAACCTATCAAAACCAATTCTATATTTTTAACACTTGCCAAATAAGTTTTAGCAAAAACCTAGTAAGCAATATAACATAATTAAACAAAGTATTCATTAACAATAATTAACATTTTCTACTAGCATAAGCTTTTCCTAATCACAAATTAACACTTCAATAAAACATTAAACACTTAAATCAAGCTTTAACCTTAACTTGAATTTCTAAAAACATTTCTAGAATTTTGAAACATGAAATTTAAATCTTAAACTAACATCTAATTAAGCTAGCATAGAGCATTAATCAACAAAAAAGAGATTAGAGTTAAGGTTTTATACCTTCAAGAACACCATTTGAATCAAGAATAAAACCAAACTTTAGCCTCCAAAATCCTCACTAGAAAGAAGATCCAAGCAACTTTTGTGAAGAAGAATGAAGGTTTTGGATTTTATTTGAATTTCTATGAATTAATTTGGATTTTTCATGATTTAATTGAAGCAAAATGAGAAGAAATGAAGCAAAAATGATGAAGGGCAGCAAGGAAATGATTGTGGCAGGCCAAGGAGGAAGCAAGGTTTTGTGTGGAGTTGTCTGGAATTTTCTAAAAGGAAAAAATGTAGGGTTCCTAGGCACTCTCAAGAGATTCCAAAACGCATCGACCATGCCAAATTCTAATTTTATGTGCCGAGAAGCCCTAATATAGATCGTTAACTAGAGGATAGGTGAAAGTAAATGCAAGCAAACAATTTTGCTACTAAGTGAAAGTGACTACAACTTTTGTAGATCCGTTCCTCCACCTTTCTAGCTCCGTGTTGACGTCCCTCCGCTACGATCATCGGAATCCCGGACTCTAGCGTCGGTTTCATCGGAGAAATGGGCGGGCTAGGTCGTTGACCTCGATGCCGAAGATGATCTACGTCGAGGCAACCCAAACTCAAGCTCCATCTTCACTAGGTCATAAAACTTGTGAAGAAAACACACTCTACTACATGGCAAGTGGTAGAGGATGAAGAAATAGTAAGTGGGTTCACTTTAGATTTGGATTTCTCACTTGGATTCATCACTTGGAAATTTCAAGAAAGCTTTTCTTTTCTTCACTTGAAGAAGATGAAGAAGAAGAAGGAAAATGAAATTCAAAATTCTTGAATATAAAATTCAAGTGAATACTTATCATATAGCAACCATGGGTTAGTGTAACTAATGAAGAGAATAAAATAGGGTTTAGGCAAAATGGTTAGGTTAAGCAAAAAACAAAATGGTTGAACTTTTCAGAGCTTCATGAAGCTTCAAATAAAATCCAAAGAAAGCCACCATTTTATTTCTTACCAAAAAGAATAAATAAATAAATGAATAAATAAATTAAAACCCTAACCATTTACCTAAACATGGTTCAAAGCATACACACACCCAAGTTTGCATGTATCATCAAACATGATACAATCAAGCGCACAAAAATATATCATATATACAATGTGCACATTAAAGTGAGAAAATAATCTTAAGTGAACAAATAATAGTTAATGTAAAGTAATATATCATATATATAATTATACAATAAATCATTAAATCAACACTTGATTTAATGATCCGGTCATGACGCATATAACCGACTAATATCATGCGTATCAATGTATCGAATCAACACTTGATTCGGTAACCCGGCTATATCTCATATAACCGTCCAATAATACAAATCGCGAGAATAGAATACAGTATCACATACTGGTATTATTCTCGGTCCCGCACATATCTCATATGCGCTCCTATTTCGTTTCGCTTGAACCAGGAAACCCCTCTGTAGGACTCTAAAGACTCGTCAATACGCCGGCAGCACGTGATAATCATATCAAACACCCACAAGCCGCAAGCGGTCTGCTAAACGTAACGGCCACCCGGGTATTGAGCGATCAGAAGATCAACGAGCAAGCCCGCTCACACTCCTGTGAATCCAATCAGCAACACATACCGTATAGTCCGGTCTGTTCGTCTGATATGTCACATATCTTTCCTAGGGGTGGTAAACGTTAGACCCCAGTAGCTTGATAAATCGTGTCAATATGAGGTCTATAACAGTTCGAGAAACTACTGGTAACACTTACCAGTAAATCTCAGCAACCCTGGCCAGGGATTTCCAGTTATAGCCAATCGAACACAGCGCAACATCAACTCCCTATACCTGGAGAGACGAATCCCCTCCTATCGCTCATTGCCTCCATGTGATTCGGGACTATACCCAAAAACCACCGTTTTGCATGCCCTCTTGGACATGGTAAGGTGGAAATCAAAGCACAGTGGGAATCACACAAGACTCTATGACGATCTCGGGTCAACAGACTACTATGTACCAGTGTCACCAGAGAACTGCCATCTGACGTGAGGTATAATACCATCTGGGAGTTCTCGGGGAGTCCGTCCAGTGTACCCAGTCTCCACTGAGCAGCCGTATATCATCTCTGATGTCAAACACCAATGGATATGGGATCATCCATCGCCCATCTGTATGGGTCGAGAAGGTATACGCTAGTCTACACTGGTATATCGATGCCCTGTCTCGATACACCCACGACTAGGGACATTGAAGGATGTACTTATGGACTACCATGTCCCTACTAGTATGATCCGCATCATAGTCCAGGTAGTCAAGTACACATCCTAAGGGCTTTACCAACATGTAACAGAGGGACAATCAGTGTACACGTTACGGTAATGAGCAACCAGATTGCATACTATCATGTCGAGCAAGAAAGTCCTCTCTATATATATCCCAGCATCTACTACAATATACATCCTATGTTCAGTAATGGCCTCTAGGGCATACATATAACTAACAATCTCCCACTTGCACTAGGGTCATCTGATAGCAGTGGTTGTAGTATCTCATACTCAACCATCCCATAAAAGTCTCTCTCTAGAAAAAGGCCTTTGTGAGTGGATCCGCCGTGTTGTCCTCTGAGTCTACCCTCCTGACCTCGATCCCCTGGAGATCAACCATCTCCATGATCAGGTGATACTGCCTTAGAATATCTCTGGATCACTGATGGGATGGACGTTCCTTGGCATAAGCCACAACTCCATTGTCACACATTGGGAGGAACTAAGTTCATCTCATGAACTAATATACACCCAGACAGCCTCTTTGGTAGCATCTTGAGTAGCGATGTATCCAGCCTTTATCGTCTAGTAAGCCACGGTATCTAGCTTGGAACTCTTCCAACATACCGTCCCTTTACTAAGGGTAAAGACAATGCCTGTGACTGACATTCAGTCGTCCTTATCACCCTGGAACCTCTCCAGTGATTCTCTCCAGGATCGATTGATTCCAACTTACTACACCTAGTGAGAATCCTAACATCCATTTAGATCTATCTCATAGATCCAAAACCCAGGATTTAGGAGGTATCGCTTTGATCCTGTATGGAGAATCCTTGTGATAAGCGGAGATTGACTGAGCGTAGCATAGGAAACTCTTTCCCTATCAAGAGTATGTCATCCACGTACTCTACGAGGATCACCGCCATACTCCCTACTACCTTTTTGTATATACAAGGTTTATCTACCATTTTGATGAAGTCAAACTATTTGACTACTACATCAAAACAGATGTTCCAACTCCGCGATGCCTGCTTTATCCTATAAAGCATCTTGTACACGTTTCCGCTACTCCCACTGTCTACGAAGCCATCTGACTGTGTACTTATAGACTCTCTCTTCTAAAATATCGTTTAGAAGAGCAGTAATGACACCCAACCATCAGATATCGTAGTCATGGTATGTAGCCGTGACAAGTAGGATCCGGATGGACTTAAGCATAGCCACTGGAAAAGGTTTCATCATTATCCACGCCTGGTCGATAACGGAAACCTTTAACAAGTCTAGCTTTGAAAGTCTCAACTTTTCCATCTACACCAAGTAATCTTCTCAAGATATACTTGCTCCTGATGGGGATTTAACCCTTCAGATATAGCAACCGAAGTCCATACTTTGTTGGTGTACATGGATTCCATCTCAGATCGCTAAGCATCCAGCCATTCTTACAGAGTCCCTACTCTCGATGGCCTGTTCGAAACTAGTTGGGTCATCATCTCATGAAGCAATCCTCGCTCCCACAGTCATCGAGAATCCGAAGTATCTCTCAGGCGGATGAGGAACCCTACTAGGTTCGTTGGAATCTACTGAATCCTTTGGTTCTACCAAATCATCTGCTGTAGTTTGTATAGCTGGAACCTTTCCAGTTCTACATAACAGACCTTGCCTCGATCTTGTCCGGATTTTTGCTTTTAGACATAGGCCGGTCAACCCCAAATCTTAACTAACTTAAGACAAGGGCTCTTCCTATACCATATCTCATATGGAGTGGTAGGCTGTGATCTGATTCGAACCTAATTCAATAGGTATGCAGCTTCTCAAGTGCATAACCCCCAAAAGGAAACAGGTAACTCAGTAGTACTCATCATAGAGTGCACCATATCGAATAGGGTGCAATTGCTCTGCCCCGATATACCATCGTGCTATGGTGTATACAGAGGAGTAATGCTGAGAGAGAATCTCATTCTCCTATAGAATTGTCCAGGAATTCTATGCACAAGTATTCTCCTCCTTGATCTCATCAAAAGACATAATACTTATACCCGTATTGGTTCTCTACTTCTAACTTATATTCTATGAATATCTCAAAAGGTTCGGACTTGTGTTTCAACAGGAACATATGACTGAGTCTTGAGAGATCATCAGAGAATGTAATGAAGTACAAAGAACCGATCCTGGCATGTGTAGACGGGGGACCTTACATACATCAACATGTATCAATCCCAAGAGTTTACTAACTCTTTCTCTTTTTCCAGTAAACGGAGCTATGGACATCTTATCTTTGTGACATGACTGGCAAGTTTCACAAGATGTAAATTCAAACTGATTTAAATATGCATCTATATGTAACTTCAGCAAGTCGGGTCGCATCGATATGACTTAGTCTACAATACCTCAAGAAGAATTCGTTCATTTCTGAACTCTTCCTCTTGTGTGCGTTCTGTATACAAGGAACTGTAGTTTGATTTAGAACGTCAATACTTTTAGATAACGTGCTTGAACCGATCAACTTTTGATATAGGAAATGTTCAAAACATTATCCAACAATACAAAATTACATCTATCTTTACAAATAAAGAGACCGATATGATTTTGTATATCAGGTTCGGTATCTAATAACATTTGTTCAGAATCAATGTATTCTGGTAATACAGAGTGACAGTGACCAACAGACTTGGCTGCAATACTTGCACCGTTTTCTATCTCATGAAACTTATCACCCATTCTCAGTTCTCTACCTTTCTGTAGCCCATGTAACGGATTACATTAGCGGGATCCTGATCTGGTATCTAATACCTAGGACGTAGAGGACACTGAGAAACAGTTCTATATAACTAACACACCCGAAGGAGATGCATCATATGCACTTTCTTCGTTTGGGCGGCATAGGAATTCTGGTATTCACCTATTTCCTGCTCTGTCTTATAACAATTATAAGTTGGAGCAGGACCAACGTTCCCCAGCTCAGTATAACAAGCGGGTTCGGTCAATACATCCATATTATTATCTTGATTAAGGCGTGATATGGTCGATACCTGGAGAGAGAGAGAAGAAAACACTCAGCGTATGCTTTTGCAAGAATAGATTGGTTATTATTTTATCTAATCAGGATGGCTCCCACTGTTTTTATCAAATTTTCCTTCAAGCCCTAAGAGGAAAGACTAGCCGGGATTAATTACACGCTACAAGTTCGCCAATCTTTCAGCCAGGCCAGTGTCGGTACTTTGAGGGAGGTCCCCTGTGCTTTCGCACGAACCTAATTAATATAAACCTCGTTTTCCCATAGGCGTAACCTCGTTAACACCTTTTTAGACACCTACTCGATCGGCTAATTATAATGTGTAAAACTCTCCCAGGAGTAACTCTTACTCGCAGCGGGTATCGGGATCCAACTATCTCATAGAAGGTATGCAATCTCATTGCATATTTCAACACTTGAAATTCCCGATAACTTTTCCCTTAACGTGTTATGACCATGACGAAAGCCAACAAACCATAGCCCGCTAGTCAAGTTCAAGCCGTACATTTCTTGACTGAATTAAACCCACCCGCACGACCCTTGACGAAAGCCAACAAAGCCGTACGACTACCCTAATCCAATCGCATCGTTTGCAGCAGATAAGCAGCATATAGCTACCGCACACTACACCTTGACGAAAGCCAACAAATGTAGCACGAATACTATATACAACTTATCTGAAATGACGGAGGGCTACGACAGTTTTTTCTGAAAACCTATTGCGTAATGAACTTGATATCGTTGTAGAATCAAATGATTTTAAAATGGAGAGTTTTTGAGGCTTTTCTAGTTTTGTTAAAGGGGTTACTCCCGGTGAAGGGATCGTCGGCCCTTTCCTCGTCGAATGAGGTGCTGGATATATCATATATATCACTGTGCAAAGCAGAAACTATAGAAGCAATCAAAAGACAAACCGAGGGGTGTAGCATCTGCCAGTCATTGCTAAAGGGGTCACACCCGGTGAAGGGATTTCGGCCCTTTCCTTATCGAATAAGGTGCAGGATGTTCTACAAGAAACACCACGATGCAAAGCAAGAACCGTAGCCACCTGTTTTTGAAAATTCGATTCCACAACATCTTTTAGGTTTCTTTTATTTTCATTAATCATATTAATGAAGTCCCATCATTTAAGTCACCTAAACATCACAGATAAATACGACGTACACTTATGCCATCCGTGTTCGCCTCGATGTCCCCTCGTGCACCGTTAGGTTAGGTGACTAACGGCAGAACGGAGCAGGGCTAGCGCGGGTGTAAAACATAAGTAACGTCTATATAATATATCATATATACTATATACAGTATCCATCACAGCATATCAAATGATCACATCACAGATATCGCAGCAGAATAAACATATGAAACTTTAGATATACTAAGACGTCCGTGTTTTCAATACGAGCATGTATAAAACACGGATTCCACGGTCGCGATGAATAGCCAAAACCACACCCCTAGACCCCTACGAGAGCGGCAAGCAACCCTACCAATTCTAGAGTTAGGAGACCCAGACTCGGCTCCTCGAGTTGGTCTCCCACTGGACCCTAGAACCCGGTTACTTGTGCTTCCTCCTTGGGTCTATCCTAGTGCGGAAAAGAAAAAAATATACATCAACGGTGACATCTTCCGCAACCTGGAAGTGCCCCAATATAAGAATATTACATACAAGTTTTTACATGAATGAAAATGAAAAACACTAATCTCACATAAAAAACCCCGGCTATTCAAGCACGACGATCTATTATAACATATCCAGCAACACATAACATCACATGTCATCAACGTAAGTAAATATACCCATCCCAATTGTCGTTGACATATAGCAATGAAACCGGCTATATCACATATTACATTTACTGTCACAGAAAAGAAAGTGTAAAACTACAACAGTTGGAATCCACAAACTCTTTAGACATCGCATGCCTAACCAAATGAATTCCTAAGACTTCGCATGCCTAACAATTATAAACCCCGCATTTTAGTCTCATTATCGAAAACTCTTTTCAATATCAAGTCGGGCAATTCAACAAGATTCCCAACATTCTGATCGAATGCTCGTCGCAAACTTCAGTAGACGGCTGCACCCCCGATGCAGTCGACGAAGTGCACCAAGGCGGAACACCGCTGCCGCGAGCACCCGAACGGATGCTTTCGGCGACGAGGTTCTCCTACAGTCACATGGTCGGGGCTATGGGGCGTGGCTATCTATTAAGTTTAGCGGCGAGTATCCGCGTACGCTACGTGATTGCGATGGACTTTTGATCGCATCAAAACTCCATGGCAACCGATCAAGTGAGACTAAACTGCTATGTTTATAACATTCATATTAGTTATCTCATAACTACTTGTGAATTCCAAATATTGTATCACATTCCAGATAAATAGAAAATGTTAAACTTTTCGATCGAACAATCAAACACCCAAGTTTTCCCGAAACAGCTCAACACATGAAATAAGTTTAAAAACATTCACTTCATGCCATAGTAGCAACGGTCCAGCCGTAGAAGGGTCAAGCCAACGCCTCACATGTGGCACGCCGTACTGCCCCAAACCCTAAGGTTCGAAGGGCAGTTCAAGACGGTCACATAATCGAGTTAAGGTTTGTTGTCTTCTAGAGGGTCCATCGCGTTACTTGCACTACTTAGAACGTTATTAAATAACGGAAAAATCCAACAATTGGAAATTTCCCGGCAGGGGAAAAATTGGGTATTTATATCCGGTTGAACTTTTTAACATATTCTAAATTACCCGGAAAAACACATAGACGCAGTTAAAGATTCCGATCGAATCATCGAATAACTAATACAACCCAGAAAACTCAACTGTTGAGTATATTTAAAAGCACCCAGAAACATCAGGAATCACATATGGGGGAAACTGTACAAAACTGAAACCATAACTCTTTAATTTCGCCGCTGAACCGCCGCCAATGGCATGTCATTGCCGCGGTTCCGCGACCGTTTGAATGAGTTAGAGTCTCGTTTTCTATAGTTAACCTTATATTTACCTGCACTATTTTCTGAGTATTTTTAATTCACAAAAATCCACAGTTTGAAAAATTGTACAGAGAGGGTTGAAATCGGGGGATATCGGGTTCGATCGTACTTCTAGATTCGTCTACTCTTCGCCTAAAGCTCTAGCTAGGCTCTGATACCACTGTAGGGTTCCATGGCACCCTCAAGAGGTTCCACAAGGCATCGACCATGCCAATTTCAAATTTTATGTGCCGAGAAGCCCTAATATAGATCGTTAACTAGAGGATAGGCGAAAGTAAATGCAAGCAAACAATTTTGCTACTAAGTGAAAGTGACTACAACCTTTGTAGATCCGGTCCTCCACCTTTCTAGCTCCGTGTTGACGTCCCTCCACTGCGATCATCGGAATCCCGGACTCTAGCGTCGGTTTCATCAGAGAAATGGGCGGGCTAGGTCGTTGACTTCGATGCCGAAGATGATCTACGTCGAGGCAACCCAAACTCAAACTCCATCTTCACTAGGTAATAAAACTTGTGAAGAAAACACACTCTACTACATGGCAAGTGGTAGAGGATGAAGAAATAGGAAGTGGGTTCACTTTAGATTTGGATTTCTCACTTGGATTCATCACTTGGAAATTTCAAGAAAGCTTTTCTTTTCTTCACTTGAAGAAGATGAAGAAGAAGAAGGAAAATGAAATTAAAAATTCTTGAATATAAAATTCAAGTGAATACTTTTCATATAGAAACCATAGGTTAGTGTAACTAATGTAGAGAATAAACTAGTGTTTAGGCAAAATGGTTAGGTTAAGCAAAAAACAAAATGGTTGAACTTTTCAAAGCTTCATGAAGCTTCAAATAAAATCCAAAGAAAGCCACCATTTTATTTCTTGCCAAAAAGAATAAATAAATAAATGAATAAATAAATTAAAACCCAAACCATTTACCTAAACATGGTTCAAAGCATACACACACCCAAGTTTGCATGTATCATCAAACATGATACAATCAAGTGCACAAAAATATATCATATATACAATGTGCACATTAAAGTGAGAAAATAATCTTAAGTGAACAAATACTAGTTAATGTAAAGTAATATATCATATATATAATTATACATTAAATCATTAAATCAACAATTGATTTAATGATCCGGTCATGACGCATATAACCGACTAATATCATGTGTATCAATGTATCGAATCAACACTTGATTCGGTAACCCGGCTATATCTCACATAACCGTCCAATGATACAAATCGCGAGAATAGAATATAGTATCACATACTGGTATTATTCTCGGTCCTGCACATATCTCATATGCGCTCCTATTTCATTTCGCTTGAGCCAGGAAACCCATGTGTAGGACTCTAAAGACTTATCAATACGCCGGCAGCAGGTGATGATCATATCAAACACCCACAAGCCGCAAGCGGTCTGCTAAACGTAACGGCCACCCGGGTATTGAACGATCAGAAGATCAACAAGTAAGCCCGCTCATACTCATGTGAATCCAACCAGCAACACATACCGTACAGTCAGGTCTGTTCGTCTGATATGTCGCATATCTCGCCTAGGGGTGGTAAACGTCAAACCCTAGTAGCAGGATAAGTCATGTCGATATGAGGTCCGTAACAGTTCGAGAAACTACTGGTAACACTTACCAGTAAATCTCAGCAACCCTGGCCAGGGATTTTCGGTTATTGCCAATCGAACACAGCGCAACATCAACTCCCTATACCGGGAGAGACGAATCCCCTCCTATCGCTCATTGCCTCCATGTGATTCGAAACTATACCCAAAAACCACCGTTTTGCACGCCCTCTTGAACGTGGTAAGGTGGAAATCAAAGCACAGTGGGAATCACACAAGACTCTATGACGATCTCGGGTCAACAGACTACTCTGTACCAGTGTCACCAGAGAACTGCCATCTGACGTGAGGTATAATACCATCTGGGAGTTCTCGGCGAGTCCGTATAGTGTACCCGGTCTCCACTGAGAACCCGTATATCATCTCTGATGTCAAACACCAATGGATATGGGATCATCCATCGCCCATATGTATGGGTCGAGAAGGTATACGCTTGTCTACACTGGTATATCGATGCCCTGTCTCGATACACCCACGACTAGGGACCTTGAAGGATGTACTTATAGACTACCATGTCCCCATTAGTATGATCCGCATCATAGTCCAGGTAGTCAAGTACACATCTTAAGGGCTTTACCAACTTGTAACAGAGAGACAATCAGTGTACACGTTAAGGTAAAGAGCAACTAGATAGCATACTATCATGTCGAGCAAGAAAGTCCTCCCTATATATGTCCCAGCATCCACTACAATATACATCCTATGTACAGTAATGGCCTCTAGGGCAAACATATAACTAACAAAAAATATAATAATTTGCATAATAAAACAAAAATAGCATTATTCACCATTTTCTTTAAAAAATTCCATTAATTCCACCAAAAATCAAGACGTTTGGAGAGAAGGTTCTAAACATATTTCTAATGATTACTTTAGCATAAAAACCCATTTGTAGTAATTTACCCGTATAAAAAAATAATTACCACAAATAAAGTGCCCAAATAAAGCACTAAAATAATAATTTAAATAGGGAAAATTTTTATCTGAACCAAAAGCTCCCATATACCCCCAAAGTTTTCGCAATAGCTTTATTTTAGCAAAACTAGACGTCGACAAGTTTCAACGGACGTTTGATCGGAATCGGATTAAAACGGAAAATACCGACTATTTTGCCCTAAAACGGAAAAATTCGCCAAACGATTTCTGAAACGTTACAATCTTCCCCCTTAAAGAAATTCGGTCCTTGAATTAAAATTCATCTACGCGTATCTTCAAGAAGATGAGTACAAATCTCCCAAATTTCGCTCGCAACTTGCCAAGTGATCACCTCACTATACAGCTACGTCAAAGAACCCTCACAGACGGCAAGACCCTTGACCGAAGTTCCTCCACCTGCCGATCCACTGTAACTAGCGGCTGCTGGTGAATGAAAGATCACATCCAAGCTAATTGTTCTGATGCTAAATCATGTGAAAAAGGTCATGAAGGTAATTGCGAAGTATCGACACAAGGAATACGGGTGAATACTCAAAAATCTGGGAGGAAGTGCCAAATTATAGGCAACGGAACCAACTCACTTCAAGGATCTCAAAAGGACCTCCAATCCTGGGATACTTCCCAAAACACAACACGTCATTAATCGGAAAACTCCGTAGGAATACATGAGCTCCCACCGTGAACTAAAGTCTGCGACCACAACGGTCGGCATAAGACCTCTGTTTGCACTGGGCTGTCATCATCTTGACCTAAACCAACTGGATCATTTCCGAAGTCTATATACTAGCTGGGGTCAAAAAATCCTAATCTCATAGAGTCAGAAAAACAGACTGGAGATCGACACCGCCTAACAAACAAAACTTAAAGGTTGCCAATTAGAATGTCTCCTGATAACTGCTATCGAAGGAGAGTCCTAACAATGGCAAGTGACGATCCGAACTGTCGAAAATAATTAGTACGTACGCACAAGCATATCCTCCAGAGTCGGTATAGCTCGTACTCACAAAACCATCATCCTGCGGATGGAAAAACGGAGCTAAAGCTCAACCAGTACCCAAGATTTCCTGAAGTTCCTGCCCAAGACGGCAAGCGAACAGGATGTCCTATTTGGATACGACCCATGAAGGAACTCCATGCAACGCACAAACTTAACCAAGGACAACTGAGGAACCCGAGTATAACCGGACGACTAGCATCCGAATGGAGTCACACCCTGACTAAACCTAGGTAGACACCATAACGAAATTCGTGGAGATCTGCTCCCACTCCCACTTCGGAACGGTTAATGGTTGCAACTCTCCAGCTGGTCTCAGATGCTCAACCTTAACACACAACAAGACAGACACCTCGAAACGAAATCCGAAACTTCACTCTTCATCCCTGCCCACCCGTAACTATCTCACAAGTCACGCTACAAATTGGTGGAACTTGAATGAACACCGAAATTTGACTGATGTGCCTGCTCTAGGATTTCGCGTCTCTACCCAATAGTATCAGGTACGCAAACGCGTCGCCAAATGTAGCACATCTGGTCACAATTCAAGGACTCAGAATCATTACCCAGCCGAGTATGCTCAAGTATCTCTGACGAACGAGCATTAGCGGGCCATGCCTCGCGAAAGCAATTAAGGAAATGTGGTCTGGCGCGGACATGAGCAAGTTGTCCCCTCAGTAGAGGCGAACTTAAGCTGTACTCAACGATCACACAAGAACTGTAAATCTGCAGAAGACTATCTCAACAATCAAAACCCGCTGCAGGAAGATGTATATTAAGCTCTGGTGGTCCGTGAAAATCTGACACGACTCTCCAAACAAGTAGTGTCTCCAAATCTCCAACGCAAGACCACCGCGGCCATCTCCAGATCATGAATGGGATATCCTGCTAGTACATCCTCCAACTGTAAGGAAGCAAAAGCGATAACACTATAGTGCTACATCAGTGCACAATCGAGCCCCACTCGCGATACATTACGGTTAAACAACAAAATCACCCGAACTAGAAAGCAAAGAAAGATCTGATGCAGTTGTTAACCGAGTCTTCAACTGCTGAGAAACTCCGCACGCATGCTTCAGTCCAAAGAAAAGAAACCTCCTTTCCGGTCAGTTCAGTCAATGGTGCAGCACTACACTAGCAATTCTGCACGAAACGGCGGTAAAAACCTGCTAAGCCCAAAAAACTACGGACCTCCGTCCGTACACAAGTCTGGGCCAAAGCTGTATGGCTTCGATCTTCCTCGGAACTATATGAAAACCGTCTCCCGTAACTACAAGACCTAGGAGTCAACACAAACAAGCCTGAAGGAACACTCCGAGAATCTAGCAACAGCTGGGGCTCTCCCAATGTCTGCAAAACAATTTTTCAAGTGCAGCTCCTGTTCCTCACGACACATTGGAATAGACCAGAATGTTATCAATGACACAACAATAAACTGGTCGAGGAACGGCCTGAAAAAACCTAGTTCATCACAACCACGAATGCTACTAGGGCATTGGTGAGTCCAACGACACCACCCAAACACATACTGCCCGTAGCACGCACAAAAGCGGTCTTCGGAATGTCATCACTCCGAACCCGTAACCAATGATGACCTGATGCCAAGCAAACTTAGAAAAATTCTCGCACTCTGGAGCTGATCGAAGAAATCGTCAATGCGAGGTAAAGGATATCTATCAGCACCGTAATCTGGTTCAATTGACGATCCATTAATATACAACCTTAAACTGCCGTCCTTCTCCTTGACGAACAGAATAAGAGCTCCCCAAAGCGAAACTCTCTGATGCAACAAGCCACCTAACAAACAACTCTGCAGCTGATCCTTAAGCTCCCTAAGCTTCGCCGGCTCATCGGGAACAATGTCGGAAAACTCTCGCACGAAGGAAAGCCGGTCCAACAAACCCATTGTGGCTCCGGTATCATGAAAGAACGCCAAGAATCCTCGACATCTTCTCCTCAAAAGCCGACTCGCGAAAAAGGATGAATTCAAGCCGTGTGAGGCGGCACCACAGCCCTCCTATACACAACAAGAACTGACTCGCCGGGAAAACAAACCCTGTTTGTTTTCTTACGGCAGTCCACAGACTCATAGCACGTAAGTAACCAGTCCGTGCCCAGGAGAACGTCGAATCCAACATCTCTAGAAGGATCAAAACGACGGACGAATCTGTATCTCCTATCCGATTGGCACATGACTGAATTACGTGTCGCACAACAAAAGAATCGCTGACAGAAGCTAACATAACAAACGACTAATCTAGCTAACCGACTCTCGTCCCAATCATGGCACATGTGTGTAAAACAAACAAGTACATCAACAGAACATACGAATTTAGAATACCTGAAACTCTACATTGGACGCCCGCACGTCCCGATGAGTAGAAGCAAACTCTCGTGTCTGCCCCCTACCCGCAACTTGCTGAAATCCTTCTCTGCCAACCTGTCCCCTCTGAGAGAATCCTCTGTGACCACGGCCTCTATGCACATAAGCCTGACGCGGTGCTAAGGAACAATGTCTGACGAAGTGATGAAGGCTCCCGCATCGAAAACATCCACGCGATGACTGCAGACCCACCTGGGGATGAGAGCTGAACGACTGTCCTCGTCCTAAACCTCTGCTACTCCCGTATGGTCACGAAATCTGTCTCGACGACTGGGCCTCTGCCTCTGGGCTGATGCACCGGTACGAGTCCTCCATTGTTCCGGAACTCTCAAAGTCTCTGGAATACGTGTCATGTCAACTTGGGCTGCATCTACTGGTGCTATGTAGGTGACGGAATGCTGCATGCAGATTGCAAGGAACAACTGGGTAACAGGGGTGACAACCTTCTGTCGCTGCGCTCGAACGGCCTCAACCAATGAACTCATAGTCTGGCACTTGTCCTGCATCTCTGCTACAAGCTTAGCGATACTATCTGTCGAAGGTGAATTCATCTGCACCTGTGCAACGAGCATGCCATTCTGGTCAGTCCTCGTCCTACTCGAGTCAATCCTGACCTCGGCCCTCGCTGCATCACTCTGAGTCCCCATAATCATCGGCGACAAAGGCTATAAATAGAAATAAGATTCGATATGAACACGGAAATCGAATCACATGGATATGTCATCAAGGAAAGAATTTTAAGCAATTTGTACTTAGGTCGCTTTAGGCGGAGTACCGCATCGTGAGTATGCCGCGGACATACACACACTACGTTACTCTGCTTAAGCTACCTACTCCATTATCCCAAGGTCATCCTACACTTCGAAAGGTAAAATCTAGCACTCTGATACCAAGTTTGTCATGACCCGAAATTGGCACGTGACGGCCCTAATACTACGCAGCGTCTACAGGCGTAACGCAGTAAAAGAAAGCCAAAACCCAGAAATCTAAAACATTAAAAGACAAAAAAAGATAAGAAACATTTTTTAAACTTTTGAAAATTTCAAGTGTAAATTCTTTAAGTCCAATTTACTTTTTTGAAAATTTCGGCAGCACCTCCTTTGTAAAAACAAACCCCAAAAATGGATACAACATAAATATAAAGTAAAGCATCCCCAACGGGAGTAAATCCACGCCAAAAGGCGGAAAACAACCACCACAACAGATATATGACGCCGTAGAGATGAAATAAAAGACGATAAAATGGAAACTGTATAAAAGACAACCCAGTCACAAAATAATATACAATATCGTCCTCACCAAGTCTCTAAGTTAACATGAAAATAGTAGATGGAGAGTACAAGGATACAACGAATATACAATACAACAACGAATAACCACAAAACCTACCTAAGCAAACTGCACACTGTGAGCTGATGCGGTATCCGCAGCAAAAGATGATAAGATAGATGAATAGCCTGCCTCGACTACTCTGGAGAACAACCTGCAAACATTGTGGCACAACCGGGGTGAGTTGCCAACTCGTGAATAGTAAATAACACATGCAGGTAATCGCAAATATGCACATACAGCGCGAATCTAACATAAGCAACTAATAGCAACAAAAGTCATATGTGTGCAATAGTCATGAAAGGTACACTAGCAGGTATCACTGATACATGAAGCAGTAATATGACAATCTGTATGCAACAATTATGTAAGGTACTCTATGAGGTACAACTAATACATGAAGCGATGATATGACAATGTATATATGCAACAGTCATGAAAGGTACTCTATAAGGTACTACTAGTACATGAAGCAATGCATATAAAGTAAAAGTATGTAAATGTAACAGTCATGGAAGGTACTCTATCAGGTACTACTAATACATGAAACAGTGCATAAGCAATAAAAGTGGAGTATGGAATGAAACATGTCATTTCCATGGAATCCTGACATCATGGTAGGATCAAAGTCCATCAAGAAAATCCAAATCCCAATTTCCTCAAATCAGCCCCCAAATTGGCTCTCATATCATGTAAGTCCACAAATCCTTAATGTACAATATCGAATAAATCTCATATATCCTGAATGTACAAAATCAGCAACCTCATATATATCCTGTATCCAATAACAAATGAATCACCTATATCCCAAATCCAATATCAAATAAATCTCTAACATCCTAAATATATTTGCATGAATAAATATGATGATGTATATAAATTGATATCAATACACATATATTAGCGTCCCATTCCACCAATATTGGTGTAAAGGCATATATAACAGCGTCCCATTCCACTGTTATATATACTTAGGAGTAAAAAGAAATATCATGAAACCAATGTGTCAAGCATCAATACAGAAATGCTGATCTATCAAGTACTGTCACCAAGACTGGCCCCCTGATAGGTACGTATCATAAACTATCCCGAAAGCTCGAGTGCCTAGCTCTAACCCTCGCCTCTCGACGCATCCATATGCATATGACTCCTGTCGTTATCCCCATGATAACCGCCGAGTCATTGGTAATATCACCGGAAAGTATTGTTCCCCCACTAACTCATCTCCTAACTGAGATTCTTGCCCCGGGGTACCTCCGGGCCCCACCATGTACCTGCACATGGACCCCTCCGTTCCTCGCGTGGGGTATATATATATCCGAACCGATAAATCTCATGGTGGCTGCTGAAATATCATATCAAGGAAAACCGGGTTTTTCAAATAATGCATAATTTCATGAACTCTCATGGTCCCCAAATCCAGAAAACATCATGAAAAATCCATATCTCAATGCGAAAATCTATGAATATAATATATGCAACATAAAATTGTAATGAAAGCATATAAAGGGAAAGCCGCTAATTAACGGAAACAAGTTAATATAAAATATCATGCGGTTCCTATTTTCTCCAATTCTAAATAACATCAAGGAAAGATAAATATGTAGCTATAACCAGATATATGTGTAAATATAAAGGTATAGCAAGATATATGTATCTACTTATAAATAATGATGTAATATACTCCCTGGGTATAAGTGAAGTATGAGTGCAAGGTATACCTGCAGCTATGTCATGAAGTGTGTATGGACCTATCGCTAATGGTACAATACTCTATAGGTATACAGGTAATGTAACGCCTTGAAAAGTCGTTTTGGTGTTTTTCCGAAAATTGGTGAAAATTTAGAATTTTTTCCTAAATCGTCATTATTGTTATTTTGCAGTATAAGCCTAATTATACCTAATTTGGATAGGTAATTGTTAGTTTTTAGTAGCTAATGAGTTACTTATAAATTTCTTGTCATTTAAATTTTTTTCCTTATTTTACTATTTTTAATATTATTTTAAGCTGTTAAAAAAATACATTAAATTAGAAATAAATACAAATTTCATTGGGCTAATTTTAATCTTTAGAATTATGTAAACTAAAATCTACTTAGTAATATAATTTTTTAGTATTTTATTTCTAGTTCTTATCAGTTATAATCGAAGGAAATTTTTTTTTAATTAATTGAACTAAAACATGCAATTTTGAGCTTATGGGGGTCTTTTTGCATAGAATTTTTTTTGTAAAATTTCTCACACTCTCTCCACTCCACTTGGCCGGCCCTATCCACAGCAGCCCATGTGTTTTTTTCCCCACTTGTTTGACTTCAATCTTGAAAGAAATGAAGTGTTTTAAAAGGGTTTTTAAAATGTTAATTTAGAAGTATGTTGTACATTGATATGAGATGGTTGACTTGGACCTTTTTCCCCAACACCCACACCATCCCTCACCTCTCCCTCTGGCCAAGAATTCTGCAGAAATCTCCTCCATTTAATCTTCTCATTCTCTCTCAAATTTCATCAAAAAATTGCTCCAAAATCAAAATTAAATCTCACAATTTAATTCCCATTTTTCATCCATTCTCCTTAGCCTTTCTTGCATGGATCTTGGATGCTAGGAGGCCATCTTTCGAGGCAATTTTTTTTGCTAGATCTTTATATTTGAGGTAAAATTTCTACCGAATTAAATTCTATTGGTTAAGTTCCTTTAATTAAGTTGTTTTAGTGTTAAAAGTATAGCTAATTTCTAATCTAGTCTTTTAAGGTGAATGGTTTATTTAATCTAGGATTTTTAAAAACACCATTAAGTGGTTAATTAAATCTTTTTTTAGCTAGTTAGTTTGTTAGCCTAATCTAAGTGGTTACTTTGCTAAAGTGGGCTTCAATTTGTGTTAATCTAGTTCTTTTTAGTGTTAATTTTGTTGTTATGCTTGCTTTATGAAAATCAGGAAAAGGGTTGTGTTTGGATAAAAGGTTTTGTAGCATGGTAATTGAGTTGAAATTATGTGATTGTGGCTAACTAGTTGAGTGGTTGGATGTTTGTGTTGGATTGTGATAACTTTATCGTTAATTTTCGATGTTGCACCAAATTAGCAAGTTTTGTGCTTACTAGGTTTTTTATAAAATTATATGATGAATCATTGTGATATCTTGATGATATTATTAGCATATTCTATGACATTTAAGATGTGTGAATATGGAATTTTGCTTGATAGGGTTTTAGTTTTGCCGGGCGCCCCAAAACGACAATTCTAGTTAGTTTTTGCGATTTTCGTGTGTGTTCCGCGCACCTTGTGCACGTTGTACCTAGCTTGTGAACGATGATATTTTCGTTTTGTGACTTGGCATCCTTTCAGGATATGTAATCTTATGTTTTGTGTTTTGCAAATTCCAGAATCGGTCGCGGAGACTTCGGACGCGGCACGAAAAGGGAAAGCGGTGATTGGACATAGCTAGCTGGGGATTCCGGTGAGTAGATGTAACATCTACGGGGGACTATCGTTTGGATGGCGCAAGTCGCCCGATAGTTTTAGTAATTTTAAAAGATTCTTAGTGATGTTAGTAATTAGGGGTATAATACTTGCATGTTATCTGCTACATTCATGATCTATGTTTTACCTACATATATGAACTCGTTCCATAGGACACTTGCACCATTGCCAGGCTTTTTATATGCAGCACGAGCACTATTCATGTGTACACACACGCCCTGGTAATTACTATGCCACGATACTAGGTAACTTATAATCTAGAACATTGTCACCATGTTGATGCGTAAACCTGTGCTATTGCATTATGTCCTTAAAATAAAATTGTAGAATTGCTATTCATGTGCATGTATCTCATTACATCATTTGTTCATGCCTAGTATATCAAACATTGCAATTTGATTAGTGATACTATATGCATTCATTATCATTAACCTATACACTTATGAGGATTTCTTGAGATTTATGATATTTCTGGATTTCGGGGGAAAGCCGCGAAATTTCTAAAACTTATTACCCTTTTTAAAATATGCAAAATTGCAGTTTTCTAGTGATGTATGTGTCGTCCACCATGAGTTTGCTGTGGTTTTCGAGACCCCTTTCGAGGAGTTGGATGAACCGTCTGGGGTACATGGTGGGCCCGGTAAGGTACCCCGGGGCAAGAATTCGAGTAGTAGACGATGAGCCTGGCAGGGGATGGACTACCTACCGGTGAATTTTTTGGCACGGTGGATATCCAGAGGATACCGACTGTGGCCACGAAATGTTGCGATATGGATATTAGAGATGGGTCAGCCGGACGGCTGAGGCTAGAGATACTATGATATGGATATATGAGATTGAGACAGTTTTGAGGTGTCGATACTGCATACGGATTCTTGTTGATTCTATTGGTATTGTGATGATATTTCAAAAGAGATTCATAAAAGAAAAATATGATTTCTTATACTTACATATTCGGATCACGAGTTGATTCATATTGCATAATACCTGCTAGTACATTCATGTTGCATACATACCTGCTAGTATATCCTGCCATATCTGTATTATAGATGCTAGATGCTTATGTGCATGCTTGCGATAGCCTCTATAGATGTTATTTATTACTCACGAGTTGGCAACTCCCCCCCGTTGTGCCACAGCCTTGGTGCAGGTCCGCTCCGTCAGCACGGTAGCGGCGGGTGCACTTGTTTCTTTTTCCTCTTTTGCCTGGACTCGAGGCTTTTGCTCGTAGGTGGGTTGTATTATTATTATGTACCACCTTCTATATTCTTTGTATCTAGAGTACTCCATCTATTGTATCTACCAGTACTGTTGTATATTGACTTAGAGGCGAGACAGTGAGATTTTTTTGGGCTTGTATATTCTTCTTTGGGTCGCGCTCACTTGAGCCGACATGTTGCTTCTTACTTATGCCTTTTTATACTTATTTTACATATTGCTGATTTATATTGCGTGGGATTTGTGACCGCCTTGTGGTGAAGAGCTGGCTCCCGCTTGGGGATGCCTTATTTTTTGTATTCATATATATTCTTGTTGTACCCATTTTGGGGGCCAGTATTTACAAAGGAGACTCTGCCGAAATTTTCGGAAAAATGGACATTGCTTTTAAAAAGGCTTGATATGACTTATTTGATAAATTCGTTTTCAATTGATTGGTTTTTCCTTCACTCTACTGCTTATTTTGTTTTGATTTCTGGGCTTGGCTTACTTATTTTACGGACGCCTTGAGACGTTTCGTAAGTTAAGTGCCAGTCACGTTCCGTACCCTACGGGTCATGACAAAGTTGGTATCAGAGCGATAGGTTTTACCTTTCTGAGTGTAGGATGGACTTGGTAAATGGAGTAAGAGACTTAAGCAGGGTAACGTAGCGTGCGTATGTCCGCGGCATAATTGCGATACAGTACTCCGCATAAGTGACTTTAGGATATACTTGCTTGAAAATTCCTTCTTCAATTTCGTGTATCTTATGATTCTATTGCACTATTCTTATTATCCTGTGTCCTGTACCAGCCACTATGCCGCCGAAGGCTACAAGAGCGCAGAGGGCTGCCGCCCGAGATGAGATCCGAGCAGGCTCGTCCGAGATGAGGACCGAGCAGGGTGGCGTACCTACGCCTCAGGGACAGACTGATCCGCATTCTCCAAGCAGCATGGACAAGCTTGAGTCTGGTATGGAGGAGCTACGACGGATGATGGGAGGTATGCAGGAGTTACGACAGATGGTGGGATCCTTAGTAGCGGCCAGTCGTGCACCGAGATCGGAGGAAGTACCTACCACATCACAGACTACCATGGTGCCTGCTGCCCAGACAGTTGTTCCTACTACTACTAGCGTGGCTATCCCATTATCGCCACGGGATTTCATGAGGCTGAGACCTCTAGTCTTCACAGGCACCGATGCAGCAGAGGATCCTGAGACATTCCTTGACAATTTATCCAGGATTTGCCGTTCGCTTAGATGTTCCGACGATAGATGGGTTGAGCTTACGAGTTTCCGTCTGGAAGGCTTTGCGCAGATATGGTGGGAGTCAGTCGTGAGAGGTCGAGCTGCAGGTCTACCTCCTATGACTTGGGCCGAGTTTACAGTAGTCTTTCTAGCTCGTTTCCTCCCAGAGAGCGTTCGTGACGCTAGGGCTCACAGTTTTGAAGCTTTGATCAAGACCCCAGGGATGACGGTGTCTGAGTACGATGTCCAGTTCATGCAGTTGTCCAGATATGCTCCGTATTTGGTGGATACTGAAGAAAAGAGAGTGAAGAGGTTCGTGCAGGGACTTGACACCCGGCTATTTCTTGATATTGGCGCCCAGCACTTCGACACTTATTCAGCTGCTATGGACACAGCATTACGGATGGAGGCACGCATTTCAGCGACTTCGGCCGTTTCTGCGCCGAAAAGGATTTGTACCGACGTGCCAGCTCCAAGGTATCGTGCCAGATTCTTCCCGAGAGATGGTGCCGGCAGAGGAGTTGGGCGGGGTCAGTTATATGGTTCATATCCGCAGGGACAGCGGGCGGCGCCATGATGTTATGGGTGCGGGAGTCCGCACCATCTTGACAGAGACTGTCCGGCGAGACGGCAGGGAGCGGCGACAGTTCCACATATGACCTTACCACCATTACCACCTCCTCCTCAGAGAGCTCCACTTCCTACCACAGGCGATGCTCCACGTCAGTTAGGTGCACCCAGAGGCCGTGGACGTGGCGGTCTTATTCAGAGAGGACGAGGAGGTCGAGGTCGAGGCCAAGGACAGCCAGCTATTGGTGGGGGACAGGCCCGAGTTTTCGCCTTGACACCGCAGGATGCACAGGCATCCAATGCCGTTGTGACAGGCACCTTGCCAGTATGTTCTTTCGACATGCGAGTATTATTCGACCCAGGTTCCACACATTCATACGTATCTACACACTTTGTACCGATGTTGGGCCATGAGTCATCGTCGTTTGATCAGCCGCTTGTTGTTATTACTCCGGTAGGTGAGTCGTTTGTCGCTCGTTTTGTGTTTCGATTGTGTTCAGTTCGTATAGGGGAGAGGGATTCGTCGGTTGATTTGATTCTCCTCGATATGTTGGACTTTGATGTGCTTCTGGGCATGGATTGGCTAGCCACTTGTTATGCTTCCGTGGACTGCCGTGAGAAGGCAGTCAGATTTAGCTTTCCGGGAGAGCCAGTCCTTGTTATTCAAGAAGACCGCAGCATCACCCTTCCCAGCTTGATTTCTTCTCTTCGCGCTGGTCAGCTCTTGGGGAAGGGATGCCAGGGATTATTAGCGTATATTTGTGATACTCGAGTTGCAGAGGATCCTTTGGACCAGGTTCCGATTGTTAGTGAGTTCCCTGATGTTTACCCTGATGAGCTGCCTGGGTTACCGCCTGAGCGTGATGTTGAGTTCTGCATCGATTTGATTCCCGGTTCGGGGCCTATTTCCATACCGCCTTATCGGTTGGCCCCGGCGGAGCTTATAGAGATGAAGGATCAGTTGCAGGATTTGTTAGATAAGGGGCTTATTCGACCTAGCGTTTCTCCGTGGGGTGCTCCGGTCCTGTTTGTCAAGAAGAAAGACTGCAGTTTGCGTTTGTGTATCGACTACCGCCAGCTGAACAAAGTTACCGTACAGAACCGGTATCCCTTACTACGTATCGACGATCTGTTCGACCAGCTTCAGGGGGTAGGATATTTCTCGAGGATCGATTTGCGATCAGGATACCATCAGCTACGAGTTTGACAAGAGGATATACCGAGGACAGCTTTCTGCACGCGCTACGGCCACTATGAGTTTTTGGTTATGTCGTTCGGACTCACCAACGCCCCAGCAGCATTCATGGATTTGATGAACCGTATATTCAGGCCGTATCTCGACTTGTTCATCATAGTGTTCATTGATGATATTTTTGTGTATTTTCGGAGCCGAGAGGAGCACGAGCAGCACTTGCGGATTACGTTGTAGACCTTGAGAGAGCACCAGCTTTTCGCAAAATTTTCCAAGTGTGCATTCTTGCTGGACAGCGTTGGTTTCTTGGGTCACGTGATTACGAGAGATGGCATATGTGTGGAGCCGAAGAAGATCGAGGCCGTTCAGCAGTGGCCCAGACTGACATCAGTTACGGAGATCCGCAGTTTCCTAGGCCTGGCTGGCTACTACAGACAATTTGTACAGGATTTCTCCCGCATTGCTGCACCTTTGACCGGATTGACCCGGAAGGGAGTTCCTTTCGATTGGACGGAGGAGTGTGAGCACAGATTCCAGCAGCTACGGACTTGTTTGATTACGGCGCCGGTATTATCTTCGCCTTCATGATCAGGCGGATTTGTGGTCTATTGTAACGCTTCACGAGTAGGGCTAGGGTGGGTATTGATGCAGCATGACAGGGTGATCGTGTATGCCTCACGGCAATTGAAGAAACATGAACAGAACTACCCCACTCATGATTTGGAGATGGCTGCAGTGGTCTTTGCACTTAAGATCTGGCGACATTACCTATACGGCGAGTCATATCAGATATTCACTAATCACAAGAGCTTAAAGTATATATTTCAGCAGCGAGACCTGAATCTCATACAGCGCCGTTGGATGGAACTAGTAAAGGACTACGATTGTGAGATTTTGTATCACCCGGGTAAGGCTAATGTAGTGGCGGATGCTTTGAGCAGGAGGCCCGGGGTTAGTCTATCTTGTTTGCACGCAGTATAGAGGCAGTCGTCGGCAGATTGGCAGATTTTATGCGACAGCCGGGTTGAGTTTGAGTTCACTCCGACAGGGGGACAGCTTGTGCATGTTCGTGCACGTCTGCAGTTGCTTGACCGTATTCGAGAGGCACAGCCCAGTGATGACCGTCTTTCAGAGATCATAGAGAAGGTTCGGCAGGGCAGAGTTTCCGAGTTCGTGATCGATGATCAGGGAGTACTGCGATCTGGGACTCGACTGTGCGTGCCAGATTCTGAGGGACTACGGCGTAAGATTCTTGAGGGGACACATAGATCGATGTATAGCGCTCATCCCGGTTCCACCAAGATGTGCCACGACTTGCGAGATATTTACTGGTGCGACGGAATGAAGAGGGACGTCACAGACTTCGTGTCGAGATGCCTGACTTTTCAGCAAGTCAAGGCCGAGCACTAGAGGCCCGCGGGAGAGTTGCAGCCTTTGGCCATTCCGAAGTAGAAATTGGAGCAGATTTCTGTGGACTTCATTGTGGGTCTACCCAGGACCAGTCAAGGGTATGACTCCATTTGGGTGATCGTGGATCATATGACGAAAGTGGCTCACTTCCTGCCAGTGAAAACTACTTTCAGTTTTGCTCAATATGCCCAGATTTACATTGACGAGATCGTACGGTTACATGGCGTACCGACTTGTATCGTGTCAGACCGAGGCACCCAGTTTACCATCCGACTATGGCAGAGACATCAGGAGGCGTTGGGCCCCCGTTTGAGTTTCACCACAGCATTTCAACCGCAGACTGACGGCCAGTCAGAGCGGACTATTCAGACTCTTGAGGACATGCTCCGAGCGTGCGTCTTGGACTTTGGTGGTAGCTGGGATCATCATCTACCCTTAGTGGAGTTCTCCTACAACAACAGCTTCCAGGATACTATTCAGATGGCACCTTTCGAGGCATTGTATGGGAGGAGATGCAGATCGCCCGTCTGTTGGACAAAGCTCCGCGAGAGAAGTATATTGGGGCCGCAGCTTGTTGAGGAGACGATCGTGAAGATACAGTTGATTCAAGACCGGATGAGAGCGGCTCAGAGCAGGAAGAAATCGTATGCGGATAGACGCCGTCGCAGTCTAGAGTTCGCAGTTGGCGATCATGTTTTTCTGAGGGTCTCTCCGATGAAGGGCTTGATGCGATTTGGGCGAAAAGGAAAGCTTAGTCCCAGATTTGTGGGTCCTTTTGAGATCCTCGAGCGTGTCGGCGCAGTTGCGTATCGTTTGGCTCTTCCACCCAGCTTTCCTGTTGTTCACCCCGTCTTCCATGTTTCGATGCTCCGCAAGTACCTTCACGACCCTTCCCATGCGATTCAGCACCCGACAGTCCAGCTAGAGCATGACCTTTCTTTTGCAGAGCAGCCGGTGGTCATCCTGGATCGGCAGGTGAAGAAATTAAGATCTAAGGTTATACCGACCGTCAAGGTCCTTTGGCGTGGCCCGAGCAGCGAGGAGGTCACCTGGGAGACCGAGGACGAGATGAGGAAGAAATATCCCTATCTCTTTGAAGATACGCGTAGCTATATTTTTAAATTCGGGGACCGAATTTCTTTAAGGGGGAAAGATTGTAACGCCTTAAAAAGTCGTTTTGGTGTTTTCCCGAAAATCGGTGCAAATTTGGTATTTTTCCGTAGATCGTTATTATTGTTATTTTACAGTATAGGCCTAATTATACCTAATTTCGATAGGTAATTGCTAGTTTTTAGTAGCTAATAAGTTACTTATAAATTTCTGGTCATTTAAAATTTTTTCCCTATTTCCCTATTTTTAATATTATTTTAAGCTGTTAAAAAAATACATTTAGCGATAAATACAAATTTCATTGGGCTAATTTTAATCTTTAGAATCATGTTAACTAAAATCTAATTAGTAATATAATTTTTTAGTATTTTATTTCAAGTTATTATTAGTTATAATCGAAGGAAAATAAAATTTTAATTAATTGAACTAAAACTTGCAATTTTGAGCTTATGGGGGGTCTTTTTGCATAGAATTTTTTTTTGTAAAATTTCTCACACTCTCTCCTCTCCACTTGGCCGGCCCTATCCACAGCAGCCCATGTGTTTTTTTTCCCTCTTGTTTGACTTCAACCTTGAAAGAAATGAAGTGTTTTAAAAGGGTTTTTAAAATGTTAATTTGGAACTATGTTGTACATTGATATGAGAGGGTTGACATGGACCTTTTTCCCCAACACCCACACAATCCCTCACCTCTCCCACTGGCCGAGAATTCTGCAGAAATCCCATCCATTTCCTCTTCTCATTCTCTCTCAAATTTCATCAAAAAAATTGCTCCAAAATCAAAATTAAATCTCACAATTTAATTCCCATTCTTCATCCATTTTCTTGCATGGATCTTGGATGCTAGGAGGCCATCTTTGGAGGCAATTTTTCTTGCTTGATCTCTAGATTTGAGGTATAATTTCTACCTAATTAAATTCTTTTGGTTAAGTTCCTTTAATTAAGTTGTTTTAGTGATAAAAGTATAGATAATTTCTAATCTAGTCTTTTAAGGTGAATGGTTTGACTTAAACTAGGGTTTTTAAAAACACTATAAAGTTGTTAATTAAATCTGTTTTGTTATCTAGTTGGTTTGTTAGCCTAATCTAAGTGGTTACGTTGCTTAAGTGGGCTTCGATTTGTGTTAGTCTAGTTTTTTTTAGTGTTAATTTGGTTGTTATGCTTGTTTTATGAAAATGAAGAAAAGGGTTGTGTTTGGATAATAGGTTTTGTAGCATGGTAATTGAGTTGAAATTATGTGATTGTGGCTAACTAGTTGTGTGGTTGGATGTTTGGGTTGGATTGTTATAACTTTATCGTTAATTTTCGAGATTGCACCAAATTAGCAAGTTTTGTGCTTAATAGGTTTTTTATAAAATTATATGATGAATCATTGTAATATCTTGATGATATTATTAGCATATCCTACAACATTTAGGATGTGTGAATACGGCATTTTTCTTGATAGGGTTTTTGTTTTGCCCGGCGCCCCAAAACGACAATTCTAGTTAGTTTTTGCGATTTTCGTGTGTGTTCCGCGCACCTTGTGCAACTTGTACCTAGCTTGTGAACGATGATATTTTCGTTTTGTGACTTGGCATCGTTTCAGGATATGTAATCTTATGTTTTGTGTTGTACAAATTCCAGAATCGGTCGTGGAGACTTCGGACGCGGCACGAAAAGGGAAAGCGGTGATTGGACATAGCTAGCTGGGGATTCCGGTGAGTAGATGTAACATCGACGGGGGACTATCGTTTGGATGGCGCAAGTCGCCCGATAGTTTTAGTAATTTTAAAAGATTCTTAGTGATGTTAGTAATTAGGGGTATAATACTTGCATGTTATCTGCTACATGCATGATCTATGTTTTACCAACATATGTGAACTCGTTCCATAGGACACTTGCACCATTGCCAGGCTTTTTATATGCAGCACGAGCACTATTCATGTGTACACACACGCCCTGGTAATTACCATGCCACGATACTAGGTAACTTATAATCTAGAACATTGTCACCATATTGATGCGTAAACCTGTGCTATTGCATTAAGTCCTTAAAATAAAATTGTAAAATTGCTATTCATGTGCATGTATCTCATTACATCATTTGTTCATGCCTAGTCTATTAATCGTACATTGTAATTTGATTAGTTATACCATATGCATTCATTATCTTTGACATATGCACCTATGAGGATTTCTTGAGATTTATGATATTTCTGGATTTCGGGGGAAAGCCGCAAAATTTCTAAAACTTATTACCCTTTTTAAAATATGCAAAATTGCGGTTTTCTAGTGATGTAAGTGTCGTCCACTGTTCAGACCATAATATTGCATTTATCATTCCCCTATTCTTACCCTTTTTATAAATAAACAGGTACTCTTGACGCACGTTTGTTGCATATTACAGGTTACAGGTTTCTGGAGCAAATACAGTGAAAAAGACACAAAACAACAGAAAATGGACTTTTGACCAACAATCAGACGAATCCTAGTCAAGCCTAGTTGAAGAACAGCGCAAGGTCCAAAAAGTCAAGTGAAACGGTTAAAAAGCCCAATACAAGTCTTCACTAAAAATCTGGAGAAGAACCAGAAGCCCAAAAAAGAAAACAAGTCAACAAACAGAAGCCCAAAGAAGCCAGCAGAATAACCCAGAAATTTGGTGGCCCAAGCCCACCAAAGGGCCGCGGATCCGCAGCCCAAGCCAGCATCTGCCGCGGATCCGCGGCCATCAAGAACACGTGTCGGCGCAGTTTTCCTGTGACGGTGCACTGTTGTGGGTGTTGGGATTTTATGTGGGCAAATCTGTAATTGCGCATGTGCGAGAGCCTGTAACCCTAGATTTCCTATTTTCCTATAAATTGTAATTTTAGATCTAAAAATTGTATGCCTCTTTTCAATAAATAAAATTCAGAAATTCTGGACGTGACATTCAGATCTGTTCTTTATCGCTTGGAGGGAGCCATCACCATTAGTAAGTATTTTTCTTTTATTCTTTTAATGTTATTTCATCCCCTAATGAGCGAGTAGTCTCCTCGCTTGTTAGGGTTAGCCTTAGGGAAAGGGTTGAGAGATGAGATCTCTCACCCCTTTCAATGCCTAACCCATTAAGAACTCCATGCATGCGCGCACAACCGCTCCCTGCGGCACCCTACCCTTCGAGGTAACGGTGAACCGCAGTATAAAGGGCCGGTTGCGCGCGTTTTCCATGGGGGTTAGGGTAATTAACGATAAAGGAAGGATACGAATCTAGAGGAAGAAAACATCTTCCCAAAAGAGTCGTATCCACTTTATCGATAATTACTATAACACCTAATGGATCTAAAATACGGCATTGAAAGCGGTGAGGAAACATCAATCTCCAAAACTTCCTCTAAGCCTAACCCTAGCAAGAATTTAAATTAGATTAATTAAGTTTTAGATCTAGATTTTTATAAAACCAAAACGACAAATAGAATCAACTCGTTAAGACACACTAAAGGAATTTACCCGTCTCTGTGGATCGACCCGCACTCACCGGCTAGCTGCGAAGCGACGCCGTTTCTGATTGCGGTAATTATATTTTTGATCGTGAAATCCTAACCAATCAAATGGCGCCGTTGCCGGGGACGGCGTAATATTTCTTTTTGTGAATTTTCGGGTTGATATAAATTTTAAAAATTATAAAAATCTGAAGAAAAAATAAATAAATAAATAAATAAATACAAAAAAAAAAAAATTTATCAAATTTGATCTGTTTGAAGGGTATATTTTTGAATCTTGCAGGAACAACAACGAATCGTGGATCTGGAATTTTACAGAGGGCAAAACAGAGTTTGGTACATAAGAACAGAGAGAAACTGAAAGTACAGAGAAGCACAAAATTTTCCAGAGCCTGATCCCTCTACTCCACCGCGTTTCTGCCGCAGTAGGAGGCCCCAGGCCGCGGATCCGCGCTTCCACCGACACGTCAGCACATAATTTTTACAAGGTTTGCTCTCTTTACTTCCCCTCTGCAACCTCCATATCTCCATCTGTAAAAAATTTCTGCAGGGTTCTTTGCGTAAAAAGTCTTTCTCCCCCTTCTAAATAACAGATTTCTGCAGGTTTCTTTGCGCCGCGCTAAAAAATTCTGATTGCAAGTGAATTTTTATTTGTTTTGCATAATTTAACCGGATTCTCAGGGGCTAATTGACCAAAATCAGATTGGGTGGGGATTTCATCACCCTTCCCAGGACCCCAGAAAACACCTAAAGCATTTTGCATCGACCACAACTAATTAAAAAAATATTAGACTCAGACCTAAGGACAGCGAGCTCAATAGGAAAAGGACTAGGGTAGGCATCATCCGTTTATCCTAACCGACATTGCGGTGTCTAGGCTAGTGGTTATTAATTAGGCCCACTGTAGTGGTGGTTCCTTCCCACTTACCTGGCCGTATTTGTCCGTGAAGAGGCGGTTTGAGGTCTATTTCTAGACCTAGTTAGGAGCTGTCTAGTAGACCTAGGCAACCCTAGATCTAGGTCTGATTATGCATGTGTGGTTGATTCAGTTGTGTCACGAGTCCATTTTCTAAAACCTTATTGCAAAACTCTCCAATAAAAAAATTTAACGAAAAATCTTTTAAAAACTTGCAAAAATTTTGTCGCTAAGAAATCCTTGCACCCTTCTATCATGGGTACCCCACATCATAAATCTCTTTCCGAGTCTTGGTATCCCGAACCTAACTTTGCGTCGTTCGTCAATTGTTTCAGTCAATTTAAAAAAGATCCCTCCTTGCCAAAAATTTCGTTGAAAGATCAAATAGAGGCGTCTAGGAGAAATAGTTTGACTTTTCAACCCACTTCGTGTCAACCGAGTCAACCTTTACAACCTACATATGTTGATACCACTTCTTCAAATCCTTCTGTCACTCCTAGGCCGATGTCCATTGCTGAGCATATTGCTCAATCTCGCAGTCGATCTTTCACCCCTCTCCACTCATCTAGTTTTAGGGATCCGCACGATTATTCACCTTCTTATCCATATGTTGACCCTACTCCTGTCTTACCACCCACTTCCTACCAGTCATACCCGACCTTCCCACCTTCACTAGATACTGTTTCGACACAGCCATTAGGGAGTTTCACATATCCAACTAATTTTGAATCTTTTACTGAAACCCCCTCACCTCCTAAGTCTAGTTTGGAAAAGTCGTTGGAAGCATATATTGCTGTAACAAATAAAATAATGAGGAATGTGGAAGCATCCATGGCCGCCCTTATGCAACCTAGTGAACCGGTAGCTAGTGTCCCGCTAGCTCCGAATTTTTCAATGTATAAGGCGGCAGTTGGACAGAGTGAGAATGAGAGAGGATTTTCAAATCAAACCTACCCTTACCCAATTGAAACCCACAACTCCGGTTTTCCATCGATTGTTCCAAATGATTCACCAGTTGCAAATAAAAATGAGTTGTGCGATTTTGTAGTGTTTGATTTGCCAAATTGTGAGGAACCCCTTTCAAGTGAAACCGCACCTAATCCTTTCGATCTTTACACCTCCACTCTAGAACCTACATTGATAAATATCCATGCTGTGGATGAAGTGTCTAAAGAAATTGATTTTCACTTGATTGAGGATATAGACGCCGGGAATATTTCGGATGATGAACCTGTCGATTTAATAGAAATTTTATGTTCAAATCATCATCCTGAGTTATTAAATGTTTTCCCCGAATCTCATATGCGTCTAGATTTTGATGATAATGGCATGGATGAATTACATATTGAGAATAGTACTGAGGAGAGTCTTGAGGATAATATCGAGGTTGAACCATTTTTATTTGATGTGTCGGATTTTCCAATTCAGCCTCCTGAACCTTTGACTGTTATATCACCCTCCCTCCTTCCTATTATTCCGACCGAACAAATGACCGTTACGCTTTCATCTCCTATACCAAGTTCGGCGTACCCATGTTTTCTTGCGAATCTTGAGGGATTTGACCCCATTGCACGACGAGTTGGTAGGTTAGTGCAATCGCTTTTAACACATCGGTCATCACATATTGCGCTAATTTATTCACTCAATTTACACCCTCAAGATCGCACTTCACTTCTTTCTTCTTTCCATCTTTCTTCTCCCCCACCGAGACCGTATTCTACCCCTCTTCCCACACGGTCTCGCGTGTTTCTCATTTCTTTCCTCCGCACCCTATTCTTGCACCAGCTATAACATTACCACGATAAGATCTTTGAATGGTTGGTGCTAACCTTTGGCTTGTGTAAGGCCAAGCTTAAGTTTGGGGGGAACCTTTGTATATATGTATATATCCTTTTGTTTTCTTTTTCTATAAAAAAATAAAAAAAATTTCAAAACATTAAAAAAAAATTATAAATAAATAAACATGGAAGTGCCGGTATTTTGACCCTCTTGGTTTAGCATGACAGTGAGGACACTGTCAAGTTCAAGTTTGGGGGTATACTCGGTACGTCTTCTTCCTTCGCATTCATGTGTACATATTTTTGCATTTGCATACTTATTTGAAAACCCATAAAAATTTGAAAAATTTCAAAAATTATAAAAATAAATGTATTCAATTTTGGCTAATTGACTTGAGTTTGACAAATAGGTCAACTAGCTAGGAACAACTAGATCTTAGACTTAGTAAGTTAAAAACCCTAAAAATAACATTCCTTAAAGTTTAACGGTAGAAAGTATATGCCTTGTAGTTTATTTAGAAATAGGCAAATTTTGGGTTCACTTCTTGGGTTAAGTCAAAATGAGGGAAGAGTATTGATGTTCTTATTAAAGTATAAGTTTGAAAAATAGTTCCTAGCTTAAGTCTAGATTCTGAAAACGTATACCCTACAAATTGCACAATCACGCACCTTGAAACTTGGAATAGTAGAAGAGACCTTGAAAGGCTCTTGTCTAAAGTCCTTAGTATGAAAAAGTGTGAATAAAGAAAAAAAAAATGGACACTGGTTTTTGTGATTACTTAAGGCTGCAAAAATTAGAAAAATATTTAGCGAGGGTGCTTCATCACCTAGTGTCTTAGACCAACTGGTTTGGGAGTTACTGCTAAAGCCTTGGGTGTTGCAAAGACTAGGAAGTATGCTTTAAAGTGCAAACGCGTTTTGTAATCGGTCGTTGGTACCTCAAGAAGTATTAACGGTCGCATGAAGGATGTGTAAGCAAATTTCATTTAAATTCACTAACTAATTAGTACTTTGGACAACGGACAAGGGGTTGATTGCTTAATTTGAATTTCCAAGTGTAGGGGTGATCTATACACACACGTAGGGATATGTGATTGGAATTTAGATGAGAAAAAGGAATAAAGAATAGAACTTGTATCTTTAGTAGAGTTGATAGAAATTCCTGAGTGGAGATGTAACCCTAGAAGGAAAACTTAAGAAATGCCGAAAGCTAAGTAAGTCTACATAACATATATAATCTTAAGTTAAATAATGAGAAAGCGTGAAGAATATGGGTGGATAATTTACAAGTATAAGATAATAGAATTCCTTGTTAGAAAACCTAATTGGAGAACAAAAGTCAATGGGCCGAGTTGATAGGATTTTGTGGGTGTAATCCGCTGAAAACCCTCAGGAGACAACACTCCTCCTACTAGGGACACCTAGAGGTTTAACGGCTTGTTGCACGTGCTCAGTGCAATCGCGTTTCCCAGCGAAAGTGCGGTTAGGTTTTTTGTAGAGAATAAAATAATAAGTTTGCTCGAGAACGAGCAAAAGGTAAGTTTGGGGGTATTTGTTCAGACCATAATATTGCATTTATCATTCCCCTATTCTTACCCTTTTTATAAATAAACAGGTACTCTTGACGCACGTTTGTTGCATATTACAGGTTACAGGTTTCTGGAGCAAATACAGTGAAAAAGACACAAAACAACAGAAAATGGACTTTTGACCAACAATCAGACGAATCCTAGTCAAGCCTAGTTGAAGAACAGCGCAAGGTCCAAAAAGTCAAGTGAAACGGTTAAAAAGCCCAATACAAGTCTTCACTAAAAATCTGGAGAAGAACCAGAAGCCCAAAAAAGAAAACAAGTCAACAAACAGAAGCCCAAAGAAGCCAGCAGAATAACCCAGAAATTTGGTGGCCCAAGCCCACCAAAGGGCCGCGGATCCGCGGCCCAAGCCAGCATCTGCCGCGGATCCGCGGCCATCAAGAACACGTGTCTGCGCAGTTTTCCTGTGACGGTGCACTGTTGTGGGTGTTGGGATTTTATGTGGGCAAATATGTAATTGCGCATGTGCGAGAGCCTGTAACCCTAGATTTCCTATTTTCCTATAAATTGTAATTTTAGATCTAAAAATTGTATGCCTCTTTTCAATAAATAAAATTCAGAAATTCTGGACGTGACATTCAGATCTGTTCTTTATCGCTTGGAGGGAGCCATCACCATTAGTAAGTATTTTTCTTTTATTCTTTTAATGTTATTTCATCCCCTAATGAGCGAGTAGTCTCCTCGCTTGTTAGGGTTAGCCTTAGGGAAAGGGTTGAGAGATGAGATCTCTCACCCCTTTCAATGCCTAACCCATTAAGAACTCCATGCATGCGCGCACAACCGCTCCCTGCGGCACCCTACCCTTCGAGGTAACGGTGAACCGCAGTATAAAGGGCCGGTTGCACGCGTTTTCCATGGTGGTTAGGGTAATTAACGATAAAGGAAGGATACGAATCTAGAGGAAGAAAACATCTTCCCAAAAGAGTCGTATCCACTTTATCGATAATTACTATAACACCTAATGGATCTAAAATACGGCATTGAAAGCGGTGAGGAAACATCAATCTCCAAAACTTCCTCTAAGCCTAACCCTAGCAAGAATTTAAATTAGATTAATTAAGTTTTAGATCTAGATTTTTATAAAACCAAAACGACAAATAGAATCAACTCGTTAAGACACACTAAAGGAATTTACCCGTCTCTGTGGATCGACCCGCACTCACCGGCTAGCTGCGAAGCGACGCCGTTTCTGATTGCGGTAATTATATTTTTGATCGTGAAATCCTAACCAATCATCCACCTTGAGTTTGCTGTGGTTTTCGAGACCCCTTTCGAGGAGTTGGATGAACCGTCTTGGGTAAATGGTGGGCCCGGTAAGGTACCCTGGGGCAAAAAGTTCGAGTAGTAGACGATGAGCCTGGCAGGGGATGGACTACCTACCGGTGACTTTTTGGCACAGCGGATATCCAGTGGATACCGACCGTGGCCACGAGATGTTGAGATATGGATATTAGAGATGGGTCAGCCGGACGGCTGAGGCCAGAGATACTATGATATGGATACATGAGATTGAGACAGTTTTGAGGTGTCGATGCTGGACACAGATTCTTGTTGATTCCATTGATATTGTGATGATATTTCAAAAGAGATTCCTAAAAGAAAAATATTATTTCTTATACTTAGATATTCGGATCACGAGTTGATTCATATTGCATACATACCTGCTAGTACATTCATGTTGCATACATACCTGCTAGTATATCCTGCCATATCTGTATTATAGATGCTAGATGCTTGTGTGCATGCTTGTGATAGCCTCTATAGATGTTATTTATTACTTACGAGTTGGCAACTCACCCCCATTGTGCCACAGCCAACTCCGTCAGCACAGTAGCGGCGGGCGCACTTGTTTCTTTTGCCTCTTTTGCCTGGACTCGAGGCTTTTGGTCGTATGTGGGTTGTATTATTATTATGTACCACCTTGTATATTCTTTGTATCTAAAGTACTCCATCTACTGTATCTACCAGTACTGTTGTATATTGACTTAGAGGCGAGACAGTGAGATTTTTTTGGGCTTGTATATTGTTCTTTGGGTCGCGCTCACTTGAGCCGACATGTTGCTTCTTACTTACACCTTTTTATGCTTATTTTACATATTGCTGATTTATATTGCATGGAATTTGTGACCACCTTGTAGCGAAGAGCTAGCTCCCTCTTAGGGATGCCTTATTTTTTGTATTTATATATATTCTTGTTGTACCCATTTTGGGGGCCAGTATTTACAAAGGAGACTCTGCCGAAATTTTCGGAAAAATGGACATTGCTTTTAATAAGGCTTGATATGATTTATTTGATAAATTCGTTTTTAATTGATTGGTTTTTCCTTCACTCTACTGCTAGTTTGGTTTTGATTTCTGGGCTTGCCTTACTTATTTTACGGACGCCTTGAGACGTTTCTTAACTTAAGTGCCAGTCACGTTCCGTACCCAGCGGGTCGTGACAGGTAACTAGCATGTAATCATGTCAAGGCATATGTGTAAGCATGTAGGTATACGGGTATGCTATATGTCATATGTGTTGGAAATAGTGCCCTCAGAGTCAATTATTGGATCACAGGCACGTGATTGCAATGATTGAGGGAGGACCTATTTCGGTAGGACAGTCTTACTCAAGATGATAGTATGCTATCTGGTTTATCTTTATCATCGTGTACCGCTTTAGGTGACCTTACAGGTCACTATTGCGCGTTGATAGAACCCTTAGGATTCTTGCTTGACTGCCAGCAGTATGAGGGCGATCATATACATGGGAGCTGGGGTCTATAAGCACATCCTTAAAAGGTCCCTAGTCGAGGGAGTTTCGAGACAGGGCATCGATACTCCAGAGTAGACTAGTGTATACAGTCGAGACCCCGACGAGGAGCGGTGGCCGGTCTCATAAGCCACTGGTGTCAGTTGGTTCACCTAAGATGTAAACAGGTGCTCATTGGGTTAGTACACCGGACAGGACTCGCTGGGAACATGCTAGTTGGTCTTATACCAGACGTCAGATAGCAGTTCCCTGATGACATGTGTACAGGTTAGATCATCGACCTGAGATCGTCATTTGTCTCGTGTGAGTTCCTACTGTACTTTGATTACTACCCTACCACGCTCAAAGGAGTCGTGCAAACAGGTTTTAGTTGGGTACAATCTCGAGCCACAAGGAGGCAGTGAGCGGATCTTCAGGGGTTGGTCTCTCTCGGTATTGGGGGTGAGGTCTCGCTGTGTTTA
Organism: Agapanthus africanus; assembly: GCA_030015575.1. Classification (NCBI taxonomy): domain Eukaryota; kingdom Viridiplantae; phylum Streptophyta; class Magnoliopsida; order Asparagales; family Amaryllidaceae; genus Agapanthus; species Agapanthus africanus. The sequence continues at coordinate 242,976,520 of CM057347.1, read as the reverse complement.
GGAGAGCCATTACACGAAGTCCTTGGCCAAGGCAGGAGATTTACTTGTAGGTATTCCAGTAGTATCTCAGGGTGTTCTGGGCTACACTCGTACATGACTTGTACCGCTTTTGGGGGTTTGACTTTTACCAACCCCCTAGGCCCGCCATGCGATGCTCATAAACGAACGGACCGGACTGCACGAATATTGTCACTGACTGGCTCAGTAGGGTGTTCGGATGAGTCGCTCATCGACGTCCCATTTGGTCAATACCTGGTAGCCCGTTACGTATGGCTAATACCTCTGACGTGCTTGTGGTTAAATCTACAGCCAAAGTGTTGACGAGTCTTTAAAGTCCTCCACAGACCGTTTCTCAAGTTTCGGGCGAAACGCTGTAGAGGCCGTATAGAGATATGGCAGGGTTCGATCATATACGTGCGGTATTGCACGGATCATGATCAGACGGATAATACTAGCGGGCTTTGGTTTAAACCGGATCCTAGTATTATACTGTGTAGATTTTGTCTCTTTGCATTTGTATTCGGTCGGAATACAAATGCGGGTATGTATATTCAGTCGCGGGGCTTTCCTGTAATTTATTACGGGATCGATTTTTTGAAGTTGCCAGTTTGCATTCTGTTTCGGCCATTTTCCTTTGTTTCTTTCCTTGGCTGAAAATTGGTGGAGGAGGGCTTATTTGAAAATTTGCAAATTTGCAAATTTGCATTATGGAGGGTGTTTCTTGTAATTGGTAGTTTCATGATGGTTCTACCATACATTGACTTCTTGGTTCATGATTGTTCATGATTGCTTGACTTTTGACTTGATGATGATGAAGGGTTATGATGATGGAGTGAGCATTGCTTTTTGATGATCACCATTTTTTCTCTCTCTTGCATTATTCCTTTTGCTCACTCCCTCTTCTCATTCTTCATGCCATGGCCGGCCATTATGGTAAGGGGCTGTCCAAAATTTATGTTAGGGATTTTGTTCTAATTTGGCTTGGAAAAATTCCTATGTTCATCACAAAAGTTCACATCTCTTTTCTCCCCTTCCAAATGGCAACCTCAATAACCCCATGAGACAAAACCATTCTACGCTTAGCCTACAGTATTCTAGGACACGTCGACTCGCCAACTTCATGCCCGAGTTGCCTCGGTCCAAAGGCGGGAGCCCGTAAAAGAACCCGGCGATGTGGTGCCCTTCCGACGGGGAGATAAAAACCGGAGATTCCGCGGGGAGATCGGGATGACGACGAGAAGACCGAAGGACACGGATCGCTCGGTATATCTCTCTACCCCTTCTCTAGTTAGCTAGGATTATGTTAATGGCCGGATCCGGGTTTCAAAGTCCGCGGTAGCACCGGTTTCTAGTTTAAAGAAAAGTTTCGTTTCCGCATTTTGGCCTCGGATTGACGGCCGGGGCGCCGCCGTGCACTTACACTGGTATCAGAGCCACGACATTAACCTAGTCTAGCTTGCTCTAACGTGTTTACAAGTTCGATCGAACGGATTTTATAAAAACCACAATTTCAATGCATCAGTTTCTGTCGATTCTGTTCTGTGCTCGAAATTTTTTTTGGAGCGTTGCAGAAATTCATGCAGGCATTTTTAAGCATTATGTAAAAATTTGATACAGTGATTCCACAGTAGGACCGCGGAACTGCGGCCAAACCCCTATTCTGGCCGCGGTTCCGCCGCAGGAAAATGTCATCTTTGTACCATATTTCTACAGTAGCTTTGGGAATTGAAATTGGGTTTTCTGGTATATTATTTTTGGGCCCAGAATTATTTTGAGTGCTACAGTTGTGCTTGGGGCCAACTTCGGAAAATTCAGTCGATCGAAAACTTTAAACATGTTAGTTCACAGTATTTACATTATATCTGCGACCGTGAATGTCACTTGATCGGTAAATCCTGTCTAACTGCTATAGCCCTTTTAGACGGATTTACGAACCTGGCATTCACGTTGATGTTCTGTGTTATGCTGTGATGTTGCGGATTTGTCGTGGTGGATAGCCTGGATACAATGTTAGTACAGTTTGGTAATTTTATGTACTTTTGATATAGCGGGGCGAGCGTCCGACATGTGGACTGCCGTCACTGCCTGTTTGTATATTATTCTTTTGGGACACGACCGGGCTGAGGTCGATGTACCCGTTGTATATTTTACTTTCTGTACTAGGATTACCCCGCGGAGGGGTGCACGGGTAGCCGGGTTGTAGAGGGCAATGGGGCCGCATCTCATGGCGTTGAGACGGAGGGGGCTTAACTCTAGAATTGGCGAGCTATTCGCCGCACTCGTAGGGGGTACAGGTTGACCCAAGGAGGGGTGCCCAAGTTACCGGATTCCGTGAAGTGCTGGGTGGTCCATTCACGTTGTTGAAGGGGGCTGCCTCGCTTCAGGTTTTGGCGGGTAACTTGCCGCGCCCGTAGGGATTTAGGATTTCATTGCACAGGCTATCCACACGACCAGGGGAACGTCGGGTTTCAGTAGCGGCTCTATGAAACCCGGGGATCCCAGATATCTATATTGTTCTGTGATGCTTATTACATTTCTGTGATGTTGCATTTTATCACATCTTGAGCGAATATTATATATTGATATATATACTAGTAGATGTCGTATATGTTTTGCATACGCGCTAGTCCAGTCCCCGCTCTGTCGTTAGTTAAGTAACCTAACGGGTAATGACGGGACCCAGTGGCGAATGCGGATGGCATATACGTACATCTTTATTTTTGTTCTTTATTGGTGTGATCAATTGATGGGACTGCGTTGATTCGGATCAATGCAAGCTAAAAAAAACCTATTCTGATGTTGTTGGAACAATTTTCAAAAAGCTGTTATTGCCAGGACGTTCACTTTTGTTTTGCGTAGTAGTATTCGGTTATGAATATCCAGCACCTCAGTCGACGAGGCAAGGGCCGAGATCCCTTCACCGGGAGTGACCCCTTGACAGAAGTTTGCGTAAGGGCAATAAATTCACTATAGTCGTTTACTTTTGCTTTGCTTCGTGGTACTCAGTTGGAGTATCCTGCACCTCATTCTACGGGGAAAGAGCTGAGATCCCTTCACCGGGAGTGACCTCTTTAGCAAAGGTTTTCGCCACTATATTTTATTAAAAAGCTATCCGGTTCTTTCAACGATATCAAGTTCATTACGTTAAAGGTTTTTCGCCAAAAACCATTCGTAGCCCTCCGTCATTTCAGTTAAATGTTCGGTAGTATTCAAGCTGTGTATTTTGACCGCCTTAGTGATTGGTAGCTACCAGATATTTATCTGTTGCATAAATAGATGCGTTGGTTTGGGACAGTCATATAGCCTTTTTGGCCCTAGTCAAGGGCTTGTACGGGTGGGTTCAAATTAACCTGGACAATGACGGGTAGAACTTGACATGTGACTTATGATTTGTTGGTCTTAGTTAAGGTCATAAGAGCATGGGGCAAAAATCACATCGGGAGTTTCTAAAGAAACTGAAACTTGCCAGATATGCGCATATCATCTGGAGTGTGATAACGTGAGCGGATTTCGTCACGTTATCATGCGATGATAGTTGGATCCCGATTCCCACTGATGAGTTAGTTTACTCCTCGGGTGATCCCGACTAACTCTTCTTTCATGTTTGGGGAAGAATTTGACGTTACAGTGGGAGGTTTCCTGATTAGATAAAGTGATAACCATTCTGATCTAGGTTAGAGTGCACGCTGAGTGTTTCTTTTCTCTCTCTCTTTGGCAGCGACCATGACCCGATCCTAGACTATGACTCAGTGACCAAGATTAACCGAACCTTCTTAAACACTGGCTTTTGGATTGTCAGAGTTGGAAACCTCATTGCCACTCCTACTTTTACCCTTTTCTCCAGGACACCCCGTATTACTACGAACGTCCACTTCCATTGGATAAAACCATCGTATGGTTATATACGAACTCGAAGGAATTTATTCGAGGATGGTTTCCGGTTCTGAAGAAAACGAATAGGACTATTCAGTTGTCTTTTCCTTTTACCTTCTCTCAGGTTGTGAGTATTCCTTGGTTTAGGAGATAGTAAACCTATTATGCTAATTGCATATTCTTCTTCCAAACCATAGGCAGGTGCCGACCGATAGGGAATGAAGAAAACCAATTTTCCTAACGATGGTGTGCAGAAGGTATTAAGTTAAGACAAATAAAGGGATTAGAAGGAGAGCAAAGTAAATTGCGACTGCTATTCACGACCAAACCAAGTATTTCATTACCACTCCCACTTCACCTTTGTATTTCTCCAGGACACTCCGTATCACTACGAAGATCCACAGTTTATTGGATACTCCATCGTATGGTTATATACGAACTCAAAAGGAACTTGTTCCAGTTCGGGGATGGATTCTGGTTCAGGAGAAATAGGAATAAGGTTTATTCAGGTGTCTTTTATCATCACCTTCTCTCGCGTTGTAAGTGCTACTAGGATTAGGACAGTACACCGATTACGCTTATTGGATAGTCTTCTTCCAAACCATAGGCTGGTGCCGAACGGTAGGGAAATAAGAAAACCATTTAGCCTAAGAGGGTGTACAGAAGGTAATGACTAAAGACATATGAAAGGATGTGGAGAGATGGCAAAGAAATATACGGTTATAATTGTGAATCTGATAATAGAAGAGGCATTACTAGGAATACTCGGATACCCCTTCGAAACATTTCAATGTTTCAGTTTCACTGTATACTGTTAAAAGAAAACTGATTTCCTAATTAGACACTTACTCCAAGGTATGTATTTACCAGGTATGATTCTTACATCTGTATGGTTTTACAGATGATGAGTGGGAGTAAGTCATTAGGAATTAGGTGATCATCCTCATTATATCGAAATTCGTTGTAATTGGTGATATTTGAGGAAATCGCCTGGATTGTTTGCCGGACGACAAATATTTGGTTTTGAATATCCGTTGTTATGCACCAATTTCAAATTGATATATCTATACGTCTATTTTTATAGAGTGAGATATACCTTTTTGAAATTATATCCGTGACATTTACCTATATCAGTGGATAGTTAGGTAAGGAACATTAAACAGCGGTGTAATTCTTCTTAACCATAAGTACAGTTTTCAACTTACGACACAGAGGGAGTGAGTTATTAGACTCAGGGGACTTATACAGAGGATTGTATATTGTCCAGTGTCCATCAGGACAAAGGGGTTGGTACTCGTACTATATTCTATTTACTTGTGACTTCTCTAGTTCTTAGACATGTGTTTCGTAGAAATGCAAGGTCTAAGTTTTGAGAAGTTATAGGTATAAGAATAAAGTAGAGAACCAGGTATTGGATGTATCAGAATTCTTCAAGGTGATCGAAGATGTACATACTTGTGTATGGTATTCAGTTGATAGTAATGATTAAGAGAACTTGCTTCCCTTTCAGGATACTCATAATTGGAAGTACTCCTAAGTTGAGTAATGCTGATCGGCCTCTTTCCATTTAGTTGACATGCACTAGAGACAGCTGCATGATTTGAATCTGGTTCAATTAAATAAGTTCCTCTATTTCTGTATTGGATATAGAACAGTTCATATCTTAACAATGTTAAGGTACGGGGAGTTGTCCGGCTTATGCTTTAAACCAGACTCTGGATAACTCAAGACACGTTTCTGTAACGGCTGTTTGTGGGTTGACCCGGGCTATGACGAGGGTTGATTTTCTACCATCTGGAAGATCAATAGTGATATTGTTTTAGACTCGCCACAGTTTTATGTAAAATGGATTTTTTTCAGAAAACTATAGTGGGAGTATGGTGGAACTGGATGCGATTCCAGAACCGCAAATGATTACTGAAGATTTGATAAGAACATAAAGATTCAATCTGGATTGACATTCCAGTGGACACTCCGCAGATATGGTGGGTAACCTCAGGCACTCGAGAGGTACTTCGGTTGCCTCAAGGACGGTGACAGGGAGGTTCTTGTTTACCCAGACTTTCCGATGCTGTTGTTCCAGACTGTGAGACCCTGCAGGAGGATGAGTATAGCGTCGTTCTAAACTAGCTTTAGAAGTGTATATCTATATGACTCTTCCAGAGGGTTGTCATGGTCAGTGGGAGCAGCAGAAGCATAGTGGACAGGTGGCTTATGTCTATTTATAGACTAAAGCAGATATAGCAGAGATAGATCATCTATTTCTGACAGTCATAGGTGTGACTTCATCAGAATAGGGGACGGATCTGTTAAGAAGGTAGTAGGGTGTGATGTCCTGGTATTTGGATGACATACACGGAGTAGGAAGTGATGTTCCTATACTACGGTCGGTTATACTTTGGTTGTCATACAGTGGTTTCTCCACATAGGAATTGGGTATTATATCAGACATTCTGGTTACTAGATCTATGGTTTTAGATCTAGATTTGGGAAGTGTCCCAATCAGGGTTCATAGACAGCATTCTAAAGGTATTTTAGAATGGACGACTCCAGGCACGGTAGTGTACCTGCAGGCGATGGAGTCACCCTCTCTAAAGGTGTCTTATAGACTAAAGGGGAGAGGGACGTGCATGATCGACAGATCACTTGCTTAGGCAATTGAGTTGATCATGAGATGTCAAGTACCACACCAGATGTTGTTTTTGCAGTAGATGCAATAAGTTGATATTGATCCAATCCTGGAGAAACATTCGGAAGCAGTTTTAGAAAATAAGTGAATGTTCCAGGGATATGATAACGACAGCCCCATTATAGAGACAGTTATCATTCCAGGCTTCCAAGGTGACCTGGATGATAGAGTGACTGTTAGAGTTATAGTTTTTCCTCTGACGAGGGGCAGTGTTTTGGACAGGTGATCCAAGCAGAAACTAAGGGAGGCATTACGCAGGATACTGATTGGTTTCAGTTGACGATACAATCTAAGAAGTTTGGATTTGGAGTTCATTTATGAACTAAGTCCCATCAGATATCCAGACATACTCTAAGACAGGTATTGCTCATTTCGGGAGATGGCTTTCTCCGTGAACTTGAGATAAAGAGAGATATAGAAAGAAACATTAGGGCGGATCGACTCACTGAGGCTATTCCTCGAACGCATTAGTTTCGCAAACAGGTTTTGTGAAACTGAATAGTAGAGGACTTGGGTGTTCGGTATCACACAGGCTGTGAGTATGCGACATCGCAATAATTAGCCTTGAATGAAATTGGGAGATTGTTGGAGATAGTGCCCTCAGAGTCAATTATTGGATCACAGGCACGTGATTGCAATGATTGAGGGAGGACCTATACCGGTAGGACAGTCTTACTCAAGATGATAGTATGCTATCTGGGTTATCTTTATCATCGTGTACCGCTTTAGGTGACCTTACAGGTCACTATTGCGCGTTGATAGAGCCCTTAGGATTCTTGCTTGACTGCCAGAAGTATAGGGGCGATTATATACGTGGGAGCTGTGGTCTATAAGCACATCCTTAAAAGGTCCCTAGTCGAGGGAGTTCCGAGACAGGGTATCGATACTTCAGAATAGACTAGTGTATACAGTCGAGACCCAGACGAGCGGCGGTGGCCGGTCTCACAAGCCACTGGTGTCAGTTGGTTCACCTAAGATGTATACAGGTGCTCATTGGGTTTTGAGTACACCGGACAGGACTCGCCGGGAACATGCTAGTTGGTCTTATACCAGACGTCAGATAGTAGTTCCCTGGTGACATGTGTACAAGTTAGATCATCGACCTTAGATCGTCATTTGTCTCGTGTGAGTTCCCACTGTACTTTGATTACTACCCTCCCACGCTCAAAGGAGTCGTGCAAACAGCTTTTAGTTGGGTACAGTCTCGAGCCACATGGGGGCAGTGAGCGGATCTTCAGGGGTTCGTCTCTCCCGGTATTGGGGGTGAGGTCGCGCTGTGTCTAGGAGAGCCATTACACGAAGTCCTTGGCCAAGGCAGGAGATTTACTGGTAGGTATTCCAGTAGTATCTGAGGGTGTTCTGGGCTACACTCTGACATGATTTGTACCGCTTTTGGGGGTCTGACTTTTACCAACCCCCTAGGCCCGCCATGCGATGCTCATAGACAAACGGACCGGACAGTATGGATATTGTCACTGACAGGCTCAGTAGGGTGTCAAGATGAGTTCGCTCATCGACTTACCTTTTGGTCAATACCTGGTAGCCCGTTACGTATGGCTAATACCTCTGACGTGCTTGTGGTTAAATCCATAGCCTAAGTGTTGACGAGTCTTTAGAGTCCCCCACAGACCGTTTCTCATGTTTCGGGCGAAACGCTGTAGAGGCCGTATGGAGATATGGCAGGTTTCGATCATATACGTGCGGTATTGCACGGATCATGATCAGACGGATAATACTAGCGGGCTTTGATTTAAACCGGATCCTAGTATTGTACTGTGTAGATTTTGTCTCTTTGCATTTGTATTCGGTCGGAATACAAATGCGGGTATGTATATACAGTCGTGGGGTTTTCCTGTAATTTATTCCGGGATCGGTTTTTTGATGTTGCCAGTTTGCATTCCGTTTCGGCCATTTTCCTTTGTTTCTTTCCTTGGCTAAAAATAGGTGGAGGAGGGCTTATTTGCAAATGTCCAAATTAGCGTTGTGGAGGGTGTTTCTTGTAATTGGTAGTTTCATGATGGTTCCACCATACATTGACTTCTTGGTTCATGATTGTTCATGATTGCTTGACTTTTGACTTGATGATAATGATGGGTTATGATGATGGAGTGAGTATTGCTTTTTGATGATCACCATTTTTTCTCTCTATTGCATTATTCCTTTTGCTCGCTCCCTCTTCTTATTCTTCATGCTATGGCCGGCCATTATGGTAAGGGACTGTCCAAAATTTATGTTAGGGATTTTGTTCTCATTTGGCTTGGAAAAATTCCTAAGTTCATCACAAAAGTTCACATCAATTTTCTCCACTTCTAAATAGCAACTTCAATAACCCCATGAGACAAAACCATTCTACACTTAGCCTACAGCATTCTTGGACACGTCGACTCGCCAACTTCATGCCCGAGTTGCCTCGGTCCAGAGGTGGGAGCCCGTAAAAGAACCCGGCGATGTGGTGCCCTTCTGACGGGGAGATGAAGACCGGAAATTCCGCTGGGAGATCGGGATGACGACGAGAAGAGCGAAGGACACGGATCGCTCGGTATGTCTCTCTACCCCTTCTCTAATTAGCTAGGATTATGTTAATAGCCCGATCCGGGTTTCAAAGTCCGCGGTAGCGCCAGTTTCTAGTTTAAAGAAAAGTTTTGTTTCCGCATTTTGGCCTCGGAATGACAGTCGGGGCGCTGCTGTGCACTTACAATATGCATAAAGAAATATGAATTAATATCTCAATGTCCCTATCCAAACAATATTATATCTATACGGGTGTTGTGCGTGACATGGCAATTTTTGACGGTGTGTGTGGCATACAATCAGTGCTCGTGCAAGAAAAGCCGTCAATAATATGTACAGTGTCCTAAGAGTACTAGTCTAAGCACAACAATTAATTAAGCAATAAGGTGTATACGCAAATTTTAAATATGAAATAGAATGTGCGACAAGTTAAGCCATCTCTAGCCCAGACGCATAACGCCTTGCGGGCGATTCCCCTGTAGATGTTAAATCTACTCACCAATGCTCCTGGCTAAGTGAAGCCTACCACCTTTTTTCCTTTCGTCGCAGCGTCCGAAGTCCCCGCCTGCGAACCTGAAATTTCACAAACAAATCACATAAGCTAAATATCCTGAAACGACGAAAAGACAACGAAACGCGAGGATAACGCCCTGAAAAATGCACTGCACACTTAGCACACCTAACACGCACGACATCGGTCAAAAACCCTAACTAGGGTCACTAAACTACGAAACACCAAGTCTAGACTCCGATCGTCACGATTGCGCAACACAACACTATTAAATGCGAGGATTAAAATAGAAATAACCTCGCAACGACTAATTGAACCCACGTCGGAAAAACCCCGAAACCTAGAAAACAACTTATCACAATATTTCGCAGTAGAATCAAGCTAACACATTTCTAGCATAGCTTAACTTAGCTATCAAAACCAATTCTATATTTTTAACACTTGCAAAATAAGTTTTAGCAAAAGCCTAGTAAGCAATATAACATAATTAAACAAAGTATTCATTAACAATAATTAACATTTACTACTAGGTTAAGTTTTTCCTAATCACAAATTAACACTTCAATAAAACATTAAACACTTAAATCAAGCTTTAACCTTAACTTGAATTTCTAAAACCATTTATAGAATTTTGAAAGATGAAATTTAAAGCTTAAACTAACATCTAATTAAGCTTGCATAAAGTATTAAGCAACAAAAAAGATATTAGAGTTAAGGTTTTATACCTTCAAGTACACCAATTGAATCAAGAATAAAACCAAACTTTAGTCTCCAAAATCCACACTAGAATGAAGATCCAAGCAACTTTTATGAAGAAGAATGAAGGTTTTGGATTTTATTTGAATTTCAATGAATTAATTTGGATTTTTCATGATTTATTTGAAGCAAAATGAGAAGAAATGAAGCAAAAATGATGAAGGGCAGCAAGGGAATGATTGTGCCCGACCATGGAGGAAGCTAGGCTTTGTGTGGAGTTATGTGGAATTTTCTAGAAGGAAAAAATACAATAATTTGCATAATAAAACAAAAATAGCATTATTCACCATTTTCTTTAAAAAAAAATCCATTAATTCCACCAAAAATCAAGATATTTGGAGAGAAGGTTCTAAACATATTTCTAATGATTAATTAAGCATAAAAACCCATTTGTAGTAATTTACACGCATAAAAAAAATAATTACCCCAATTAAAGTGCACGAATAAAGAATTAAAATAATAATTTAAATAGGGAAAAATTCTATCTGAACAAAAACCTCCCATATACCCCCAAAGTTCGCGTACTAGCTTTATTTTAGCAAAACTAGGTGCCGGCAAGTTTCTACGGACGTTTGATCGAAATCGGGTTAAAACGGAAAATACCGACTATTTTGCCCTAAAACGGAAAAGTTCGCGAAACGATTTCTGAAACGTTACAGAAAACCACCTAAGTCTGAATCGATATATATCTATATATATAATAGTCGGTGATCCCGCCTCAATAGTATCCCATACGATACACTATATAATATGACATCCTCGAGTCAAGAGTGCGGATCTATCATCAATATTTAGCTCGTATGGTAAATCCATCGTACGGCATCCCAAATCTGGTACGGGTCAAATATCACATTTTCTCATTATTCATCTGGAATCCTTATTATCATATCCAGTATTAAGGGTACTGATCTAAGTATAGTACAATAATGATACCATCTACATATATATATATATATATATATATGTATATATATATATATATATATATATATATATGCGTGTGTATGAAACACATCGCCCAAGGACCCGCTATAATATCATGTCGTATTTCAATATACGAACCCAATCACATCACCGATCTCATGGCATCATGCCCAATCTCATCGACGCATCTCCAAACATCATATACCATCCTCATCATCCATGGATATGACTACGTATATATATATATATATAGTCCAATACCTATTTGTGTGTATATATATATATACATATCCCTATATACGCACAAGTAATAAAAGTATGCAAGTGTGTGTGTGCGTGTATGCAAATCACTACTCTAGGGTTCGCGACTAATAAACTAACTAAACACTATCTTACAAGTACACTATACTAACCCAAAGTCATTTCATATCACATCCGTATATATATATATATATATAAAATTATAACGCATTCGCGTTCTATACTACGAAACCGGGGTGGTGCTATACGCCATCCACCCGACTTCCCCCGCAGATATATATCTACTCACCTTGATCCTCGCTTGCTGGAGTCGATGACGCCACGCTCGTCCTTATCGTTTAAGTCCACTCGAGAGTACCTACATATGTACACATATAGCATCGTAAACAGAATTCACGCACGAAAACCAAAACAGCACACGAATCGTACATAGGTTAAAACTTATGACTACGCATGTAAGAATAACCAAACAACCCCCCGTCGTTGACGTTCAAACGCCACACGATGAAACCCAATAACAAATACGAAATTCCAATTCATTAAAAGCCGCAAAACGAAATCAGAAACCTTGAAAACTTGCTCCAGATTTTATGCTAGCTCAAATTGGTCAATTTTTCACACATGGAGGGTCTATTTGACTGGAGGTAAAGCCCTGTACCAAGCACGAACATATTTCAGTCTACCCTGGCCACAAATTGCGTCCAGAAACATTAAATCTACGGCCACGAATTGGTTCTGGGGGCTGGGCTCTCAGGGGTAGTCTTCTGGTCACCTGCACAACTCTCAGTCTTAGCTAAATAATTTTCCAAGTCCCTGCGTCACACCAGATTCCTAAATACCATCACAATCCTCACAATTTTCTGATGTCGGGGTTTCTAAGTTTGTGAATTGGGGGTTTACACACAGGTTTCGGTCTTTAATCACATACCACAGGGGATTAAGGTCACTATTAAGTCTCAATTTCACTTTTTGGATTCAACTCAAACCCTAACCCGTTCTAGAAATTTTCAAAGTTCACTAATCATCACCTAATCACTTCTAAACATGCATGGGTGCTAAATTAATTGAAATACAATACTAATGGTGGAGAAATTACCCCATTTGGCAACTCAAGAAATTTCTTGAGTTGCCCCAAGTGTCCAAAATTCGATTTTTCTTGGTCCAAATTGTTTGTAGTGAGCTTATGCATGCTTTTTGTGAAGTGGAGATAAAATTTTGATGCATTTTTGTGGGTGTTTTGAGGTGTGTAGTGGAGGTGGAGGAGGGGTGCTACCATGGTCAGATGTGGGAGGGAGAGATTGATGAAGATGATGAAGGGAACAAAGTGTTATGGTCCAAGGTTGACCCCTCACCTCTCTCTCTTGCCCATACTCTATATTTTATCATTTTCCTTTTGTTTTGTTTTGTTTTCATTAAAACAACGACCATGGATGAATGAAGGAAAATCCATGATAAAAAAATGTAACAAATGTGTAAAATGACATAGTGCATGTCATGTGCACAAACAAACTTAATGCACGATTAGCGATATTTAATCGTGATTAGAATTAAAATAGTGTATAATTAGTTATAAAAATTTTAATTTGCATAAATCACATAAAGCACCCTCATTTCAGTAATTTCTATAATTTTTCCAAATATTTCCCAATTTATCGCTATTTAATTATACCGCACTAATAAAATATTCATATTATTAATTATTTAATTATAAAAAATTCCGAAATTAATATTTTATTTTTCAGAAATGTTACATTAAGTAACCTAACGGTGCATGACGGGGCCCCGTGGCGAATGCGGATGGCCTAAACATACGTTTTTCGTTTCATTTTTTGTGATGTTTAGGGAAACATTAAATGATGGGACTTCATTAATGAGATTAATGAAAATAAAAGGAACCTAAAAATTTTGTAGAATCAAAAGTTTTTAAAAAAGGTAGCTCTAGTTCTTGCTTTGGATAGTTGTATTCCTTAATGAATATCCAGCACCTTATTCGATGAGGAAAGAGCCGAGATCCCTTCACCGGGAGTGGCCTCTTTAGCAAAACTAGCAAATACTACAACCCACTCGGTTTATCATCATAGCTTCTGTAGTTCTTACTTTGCATAATGGTATTTCTTGATGGATATCCAGCACCTCATTCGATGAGGAAAGAGCTGAGATCCTTTCACTGGGAGTGACCTCTTTAGTAAAAGCTAGTAAAAGCTATACGGTTTGTTTTTGAAAACTACTCGGTTTTAAAAGCGGAACTTAAACCACTCCTTTTCAAAATCACTAGATTCTACAACGATATCATGTTCATTACGCTAAATGTTTTCTTAAAAACTAACGTAGCCCTCCGTCATTTTAGATAAGTGCTATTCAGTATTCGTGCTGCGTTTGTTGACCTTGTCAAGGCGTAGTGTATGGTAGCTGATTAGTGCTTATCTGCCGTATGTGATGTGATAGGATTAGGGTAGTCGTGCGTCCTTGTTGACCTTGTCAAGGGTCGTGCGGTTGGGTTTAATTCAATCACGAAATGAACGGGTTGAACTTGACTTGCGGTTTATGGTTTGTTGACCTTGTCAAGGTCATAAATCGCATGGGGTAAAAACAATATTGGGAATTTCAAGTGTTGGAATTTGCAATGAGATTGCAAAACTTCTATATGATAGTTGAATCCCGATACCCAATACGAGTAAGAGTTACTCCTAGGAGAGTTTTCCACTTTACAATTAGCTGATTCATTAGGTGTCTATGAAAGGTGTTAACGGGGTTATCCCCGTGCGGAAACGAGCTTATTTAATTAGTTCCATGTGAAAGCATGGGGAGACTTCCTTGTGTTGGGTTCCCTAGCACGACAGCAAGGTTTCGGAAGGCATTTTCCATGCCATTTTCAAAAAATTGTCATGCTAAACAACCCTAATAATAGAATCTTTAACTAGAGATTTAGACAATACCAAACATAAACTACTTTACATATAGAGAACAAGAATACAACCTTTGTAAACCGGTCCTTCTCTTCACTTGCTTCGTGTAGTAGTCCCGTGACTCCACTAGGCTTCTCTTGAGACTTTGAACGAGCTTCCTTCGATGGCCATCGTGCCGAAGATGATCCACGCGAAGTCCCTCCAACTCAAGCTACCTTACACTAAACTCTTTAGCGTATGAAATACGCTACAGTTGATCGCTAGTCAAATGTAGGATGGTAAAGTAGGGGATGTTAAGAGCTCACAAGTTTGTGTTCAAGATTCATGATTCACATCACATGTGAGGGTTAAAGCTTGAACCAATACATGAGGAGGAAGAAAAAGCTAGAGAGCAACCATGGGAACAGCTCAAGAAAATTGCCTAAATGTTGAGAATGAGCTAGAATGAATGCCAAGTTTTGACCCCTCACTTATTCAAGCATGGAATTATGCAATATAAAATTGGAACCATGCTTGAATAGTGAGTCAAGATGAATAAACAAAAGTAAATCCCATGCTTGCAACTATTCTTTCACTTTCGACCTCATTTCTATTTTCACAAAATAGAAATTTAAATGCCATGCTTCATTATTATTTATATATATATATATATCATATATATTAATATATATAATGAAGAATAATTAGTGAGCTAATGATATTAGTTAAGATATAATTATATCACATATAATATATATCAAATTTTTAATTCAACGCTTGATTTAATAATCCGGTAATATCACATATGACCAACTAATATCATTTATCTATATATCACATAATCGAATCAACACTTGATTCGACAATCTGGTTATATCACTTATAACCGAACCGATAACAGATGACTGCCAGATTACAATACGGTATCACATACTCCTATTTAATCAGGCCCACACACATATCACATATTTTTCCAACTTCGTTTCGCTTGAACCAGCGAACTTCTGTATGGGACTTTAAAGACTCGTCAATACGCCAGAAGTAGGTGATGATCACATCAGTCACCTACAAGCCGTCAGCGGTACTAGCTGGACGTAACGGCTGAAGGGTTACACTAGCGTCCCGGCCAATTTCCATGGCCAAATGCGGAACAAAAAATTAAAGCGATCACAAACTTGGCGCTAGAATAAAACCCTAACCGGATCTTAACCATAAACCTAGTTAGCACATAATAATTTTATATACTATGATAGAAGTTATACCTAAAGAAACCATGTCCTTCGGCTCTTCGATCCTCTCCTTAAGCTCCTCGATGGTAGTATGAATCGTGCTTGAACTCCGGCCTCCTTGAGTCGAAGATGATCCACCCGAGAGTCTATAGTCCAAGCTCCACCTCAAGAATCGAAGTAACTAGGGCAACAAGTATGCTAAGCTTGATGTCTTAGATGATGTAGGGTATTGTGATGGAGTTGTTTGTCTATTTGATTCCTAATTTTCTCAACACATGAGAGCTTAAGGGATTTGTAGCGAGGAAGAAGAAGGTGAGCTTATGAGAGCTCTAAAATGAGGAGAGAGAATACAAATGAGATAACTAGCCATGGAAAAATAAAAACCAATCTTTTATTATGTTAATTATGATTGCTAAGTTGATTTGACCACTATCATGTCTCATTTATTGCTAAGCAAGAAAATATCTTATGCTTAGCAAAAATATCTTGGTCAACATAAGTCAACAAGTCAAATGGTCAAACACTAATTAGCCATGACACAATTAGGACTAAAAAGGATTAGTAAACATTTTCCACCACCTCATAATGGTTCTAATCAAGTCAATGGTCAAAACCCTAATGAGGCATCTACTTCTTCGTTCCTCACAACCGTGCATACACACCCGTATCCGTATTCCGGAGAATACGCATACCAAGAGACAAAACTGATCCATCTATACAATACTAGGATCTGGCTTAAACCAAAGACCATCAGTATCAGCCGCCCGAACATCATACGCGCACAAGTGCATGTAAGTGATCGAAGCCCTGCCGTAAAACCATACGGCCTCTACACCTTTTGCCCAGTGCAGGGAAACACTCTGTGTAGGACTCTAAAGACTCGACACTACGCTGGCAGTGGTTTAAACCACAGGCCGCAAGCGGTAGTAGCTGTACGTAACGGTCCCCAGGTACATGTCGATAAGAAGGCCGATGAGTAAAACCCATCCATACTCCTACTGAGCCTGAGTGTGACATTCTCCGTACAGTCCGGTCTGTTCGTCTAAGAGTATCGCATATCGGGCCTAGGGGGCGGTAAACGTCAGACCCTTAATAGAGGTATAAGTCGTGTCGGAGTGTAGCCTAGAACACCCTGAGAAACTACAGGAACACCTACTAGTAAATCTCATATGCCCTGGCCAGGGACTTTGTATAATGGCTCTCCTAGACACAGCGCGATATCAATCCCTAATACCGGGAGAGAAGAATCCTATCTAACCGCCACTGCCTCCAAGTGCTTCGGAACTGTTCCAAACTACTATCTGTTTGCTTGACTTAATAGAGCCGTGGTAGGGTAGCAATCAAAGAACAGTGGGAACACACTTGAGGCGAAGTAGCAGTGTCAAGTCAACGGACTAAGCTGTACTCATGTCACCTGGGAATTGCTAACTGACGATAGGTATAATACTAACCAACAGTTCCCGACGAGTCATGTCCAGTGTACTCGTAACCGAACGAGCACCTGCATACTATCTCCAGTACGACGTACTGATAGCTGTGGTACAGACCATCTCCCCTGCTGGGATGAGAAGCATATGCACCAGTCTACTCTGGAGTATCGATGCCCTGTCTCGATAATCCTACGACTAGGGACCTGTATAAGGATGTGCTTATAGACAACCCAGCCCCCACTAGTGTGATCGCCATCACAACGCCGGCAGTCAAGCAAAGATCCTAAGGGCTCCATCAATATGTATTAGTGATATGTTAAAAAAACATATACACTTATTAAGATAGATACAAACCAAGTAGCATACTACAATATCGAGCAAGACTTTCGTCAATCCATGTATATATCCCAAGCTTCCAAAATGTAATATACAAACTAGTACTATACAATAATGGCCTCTAGGGCATACATATCCAACAACGGCTACCCGGGTATTGAGCAATATGAAGATCAACAAGCAAGCATGTCCACAGTCTCCATAAAGCCAATCAGTAACACTATCGTACAGTCCGGTCTCTTCGTCTGATATGTCGCATATCATGTCTACGGGTGGAAATCTTCAAACCCCAGTAACGTGATAAGTCATACCGATGTCTGGACTATAACGGTTCGAGAAACTACTGTAGGGTTCCTGGGCACACTCAAGAGGTTCCACAAGGCATCAACCATGCCAAAATCAAATTTTTCATGTGCCGAGAAACCCTAATGCTAGATCGTTAACTAGAGATTAGGCGAAACATGCAAGTAAACAACTTTATTGCTAAGTGAAAGGGACTACAACCATTGTAGATCCGGTCCTCCACTTCTCTAGCTCCGTGTTGACGTCCCTCTGCTGCGATCATCGGAATCCCGGACTCTAGCATCGGTTTCATCGGAGAAATGGGCGGGCTAGGTCGTTGACTTCGATGCCGAAGATGATCTACGTCGAGGCGACTCAAACTCAAGCTCCACCTTCACTAGGTCATGGAACTTGTGAAGATAACACACTCTACTATATGGCAAGTGGTAGAGGATGAAGAAATAGGAAGTGGGTTCACTTTGGATTTGGATTTCTTACATGGAATCATCACATAGAATTTTCTAGTAAGCATTCTTCAACTCATGAAGAAGATGAAGAAGAAGAAGAAAAGAAAAATGAATTATCTTCAGAAGAAAATTCAAGTGATGCTTATCATATAGCAACCACGGGTTAGTAAACTCATGTAGAGAATAAACTAAGGTTTAGGTAATGGTTAGGTTTAGGATAAAACAAAATGGTAGATAATGCAAAGAAGCTTCATGAAGCTTAAAGCAAAAAACAAAGTTAGCCACCATTTCATTTTTGCCAAAAATAAATGAAATAAAACAAATAAAACCCTAACCATTATCTAAACATAGTGTATAGCATACACACACCCAAGTTTGCATGTATCATCAAACATGATACTATCAAGCGCACAAAAATATATCACATATACTACTTGTGCAAATCAAGTGAGAAAATTCATCTTAAGTGAACAATACTTGTCAATGTAAAGTAATATATCTAATATATAATTATACATTAAATCATTAAATCAACACTTGATTTAATGATCCGGTCATACTGCATATAACCGACTAATATCATGTGTATCAATATATCGAATCAACACTTGATTCGGTAACCCGGCTATATCTTAGATAACCGTCCGATGATACAAATCGCGAGAATAGAATTCAGTATCACATACTGGTATTATTCTCGGTCCCGCACATATCTCATATGCGCTCCTATTTCGTTTCGCTTGAGCCAGGAAACCTCTGTGTAGGACTCTAAAGACTCGTCAATACGCCGGCAGCAGGTGATGATCATATCAAACACCCACAAGCCGCAAGCGGTCTGCTAAACGTAACGACCATCCGGGTATTCAGCGACCAGAAGATCAACGAGCAAGCCCGCTCACACTCCTGTGAATCCAACCAGTAACACTTACCGAACAGTCTGATATGTCGCATATCTCGCCTAGGGGTGGTAAACGTCAGACCCCAATAGCTCGATAATTCGGGTCGATATGAGGTCTATAACAGCTCGAGAAACTACTGGTAATACTTACCAGTAAATCTCAGCAACCCTGGCCAGGGATTTCCGGTTATAGCCAATCGAACACAGCACAACATCAACTCCCTATACCGGGAGAGACGAATCCCCTCTTATCGCTCATTGCCTCCATGTGATTCGGGACTGTACCCAAAAACCACCGTTTTGCATGCCCTCTTGGATGTGGTAAGGTGGAAATCAAAGCACAGTGGGAATCACACAAGACTCTATGACGATCTCAGGTCAACAGACTACTTTGTACCTGTGTCACCAGAGAACTGCCATCTGACGTAAGGTATAATACCATCTGGGAGTTCTCGGCGAGTCCGTCCAGTGTACCCAGTCTCCACTGAACACCCGTATATCATCTCTGATGTCAAACACCAATGGATATGGGATCATCCTTTGTCCATCTGTATGGGTCGAGAAGGTATACGCTAGTCTACTCTGGTATATCGATGCCCCGTCTCGATACACCCATGACTAGGGACCTTGAAGGATGTACTTATGGACTACCATGTCCCCACTAGTATGATCCGCATCATAGTCCAGGTAGTCAAGTACACATCCTAAGGGCTTTACCAAAATGTAACAGAGAGACAATCAGTGTACACGTTAAGGTAAAGAGCAACCAGATAGCTTACTATCATGTCGAGCGAGAAAGTCCTCCCTATATATGTCCAAGCATCCACTACAATATACATCCTATGTATAGTAATGGCCTCTAGGGCATACATATAACTAACAATCTCCCACTTGCACTAGGGCCATCTGATAGCAGTGGTTGTAGTATCTCATACTCAACCATCCCATAAAAGTCTCTCTCAGGGAAAAGGCCTTTGTGAGTGGATCCACCGTGTTGTCCTCTGAGTCTGCTCTCCTAACCTCGATCCCCTGGAGATCAAACATCTCCATGATCAGGTGACACTTCCTTAGAATATGTCTGGATTACTGATGGGACGGGCGTTCCTAGGCATAAGCCACAACTCCATTGTCACACAATGGTAGGAACGAAGTTCATCTCATGAACTAATATACACCCAGACTGCCTCTTTGGTAGCATCTTTGGTAACGATGTATCTTGCCTTTATCGTCTAGTATGCCACGGTATCTAGCTTGGAACTCTTCCAACATACCGTCCCTTTACTGAGGGTAAAGACAATGCCTACAACTGACATTCAGTCGTCCTTATCTCCCTGGAACCTTTCCAGTGATTCTCCCCAGGATCAATTGATACCATCCCACTACAGCTAGTGAGAATCCTAACATCCAATTAGATCTATCTCATAGATCATTACTCAGGATTTAGAAGGTATCACTTTGATCCTATATGGATAATCCTTGTGATAAGCGGAGATTGACTGAGCGTAGCATAGGAAACTCCTTTCCTATCAAGAGTATGTCATCCACGTACTCTACGAGGATCTCCACCATACACTCTACTACCTTTTTGTATATACAAGGTTCATCTACCATTTTGATGAGGTTAAACTCTTTGACTAACACATCAAAACAGACATTCCAACTCCGCGATGCCTGCTTTATCACATAAAACATCTTGCACACGTTTCCGCTGCTCCCGCTGTCTACGAAGTCCTCTGGCTGTGTACTTATAGACGCACTCTTCTAAAACATCACTTTGAAAAGCAGTCATGACACCCAACCGCCAGATATCGTAGTCATGGTATGTAGCCGTGACAAGTAGGAATTGGATGGACTTAAGCATAGCTACTTAAAAAAGGTTTCAACATAATCCTTGCCTGGTCAATGATGCAAACCTTTAACAAGTCTAGCTTTGAAAGTCTCAACTTTTCCATGTACACCAAGTAATCTTCTCAAGATATACTTGCTCCTGATGGGGATTTAACCCTTCAGACAAAGTAACCAAAGTCCATACTTTGTTGGTGTATAAAGATTCCATCTCAGATCGATAAGCATCCAGCCATTCTTACAGAGTCATACTCCTGATGGCCAGCTCGAAACTAGTTGGGTCATCATCTCATGATGCAATCCTCGCTGCCACTGTCATAGAGAAACCAAAGTATCTCTTAGGTGGGTGAGAAACCCTACTAGATCGGCAGAGAGGCTGAGGTTCGTTGTTTGCTATTGAATCCTTTGGTTCTACCAAATCATCAGCTGCAGTTTGTATAGCTGGAACTGCTTCCTGTTCTACCTCATGTCTACTAATTTCTTCACAAGAAATTCCCTTTCATAAAGGTGGCACGTTGAGAAACAAAACATTTTTGTTCCTCGGTTTGGTAAAAGATATTTCCTTGCGAATGCTTAGGATATCCAACAAACTTCTACAGAACTGAATTTGCCTCGAGCTTGTCCAGATTTTGCCTTTAGACATAGGCCGGACAACCCCAAATCTTAACTGACTTAAGAGATGAGCTCTTCCCTTACCATATCTCATATGAAGTGGTAGGCAACTGATTTGATCGGAACCCTATTCAATAGGTATGCAACTTCACAAGTGTATAACTCCCTAAAAGGAAATAGGAAACTCAGTAGTGCTCATCATAGAGCACACCTTATCATATAGGGTGTGATAGCTCCGCCCCAATATACCATCATGCTATGGTGTATACGGAGGAGTGATGCTGAGAGAGAATCTCATTCTCCTTTAGAATAATCCAGGAATTCCGTGCTCAAGTATTCTCCTACTTGATCACATCAAAGGACATAATACTTATACCTGTTTTTGGTTCTCTACTTCTAACTTATATTCTGTGATTATCTCAAAAGTTTCGGACTTGTGTTTCAACAGGAATATATGTCTGAATCTTGAGAGATCATCAGAGAATGTAATGAAGTACAAAGAACCAGTCTTGGCATGTGTAGACAGGGGACCTTTCATACATCAGCATGTATCAATCCCAAAAGTTTAGTAACTCTTTCTCTGTTTCCAATAAACAGAGCTGTGGTCATTATATCTTTGTGACATGACTGGAAAGTTTCACAAGATGTAAATCCAAACAGATTTAAATATGCATCTAAATGTAACTTCGCTAGTCGGGTCGCATTTATATGACCTAGTCTACAATGCCTCAAGAAGGATCCGTTCATTTCTGAACTCTTCCTCTTGTGTGTGTTCTGTATACTAAGAACTGTAGTTTGATTTAGAACGTCAATGCTTTTAGATAACGTGCCTGAACCGATCAACTTTTGATATAGGAAATGTTCAAAACATTATCCAACAATACAAAATTATATCATTTCTTTACTAATAAAGAGACTGATATGATGTTGTATATCAGGTTCGGTATCTAATAACATTTGTTCAGAATCAATGTATTCTGGAAATACAGGGTGACAGTGACCAACAGACTTGGCTGCAACACTTGCACCGTTTTCTGTCTCATGAAACTTATCACCCGTCATTAGTTCTCTACCTTTCTGTAGCCCATGTAACAGATTACATATGCGGGATCCTGATCTGGTATCACATACCCAGGACGTAAAGGATACTGAGAAACAGTTCTCTGTAATGAACACACCCGAAGATTATGCATCAGTATGCACTTTCTTCGTTTGGGCGGCATGGGAATTCTGGTAATCCCCAATTTCCTGCTCTGTCTTATAACAATTATAAGTTGGAGCAGGACCAACGTTCCCCAGCTCAGTATAACAAGCGGGTTCGGTCAATACATCCGTATTATTATCTTGATTAAGGCGTGATATGGTCGCTACTTGGAGAGAGAGAGAAGAAAACACTCAGCGTATGCTCTTGCAAGATCAGATTGGTTATTATTTTATCTAATCAGGATGGCTCCCACTGTTTTTAATCAAATCTTCCTTCAAACCCTAAAAGGAATGACTCGCCGGGATTAATTACACACTACAAGTTCGCCAATCTTTCAGCCAGGCCAATGTCGGTACTTTGAGGGAGGTCCCCCGTGCTTTCGCACGAACCTAATTAATATAAACCTCGTTTTCCCAAAGGCGTAACCTCCTTAACACCTTTCTAGACACCTACTTGATCGGCTAATTGTAATGTGTAAAACTCTCCCAGGAGTAACTCTTACTCGTAGCGGGTATCGGGATCCAACTATCTCATGGAAGGTATGCAATCTCATTGCAAATTTCAAGACATGAAATTCCCGATAATTTTGCCCCTAACCTCCTATGACCTTGACAAAGGCCAACAAACCATAGGATGGCAGTCAAGTTCAACCCGTAATTTCTTGATTGAATTAAACCCACCCGCACGACCCTTGACAAAGGCCAACAAGGTCGTACGACAACCCTAACCCAATCTGCATCATATGCATAAGCAGATAAGCACTAGTCAGCTACCGCACACTACGCCTTGACAAATGCCAACAAACGCAGCACGAATACTAACTACTACTTATCTGAAATGAGGGAGGGCTACGACAGGTTTTTCTGAAAACCTATTGCGTAATGAACTTGATATCGTTGTAGAATCAAATGATTTTAAAATGGAGTTTTTTTTTAGGCTTTTCTAGTTTTGCTAAAGGGGTCACTCCCGGTGATGGGATCGTCGGCCCTTTCCTCGTCGAATGAGGTGCGGGATATATCATATATATCACTGTGCAAAGCAGAAACTATAGAAGCTATCAAAAGACAAACCGAGTGTGTAGCATCTGCCAGTTATTGCTAAAGGGGTCACTCCCGGTGAAGGGATCTCGGCCATTTCCTCATCGAATAAGGTGCAAGATGTTCTACAAGGAACACCACGATGCAAAGCAAGAACTGTAGCTACCTGTTTTTGAAAATTCGATTACACAACATCTTTTAGGTTTCTTTTCTTTCATTAATCATATTAATGAAGTCCCATCATTTAAGTACCTAAACATCACAGATAAATATAACGTACGCTTATGCCATCTGCATTCGCCTCGATGTCCCGTCTGCACCATTAGGTTAGGTAACTAACGCCAGAGCGAGGCAGGGCTAGCGCGGGTGTAAAACATAAGCAACGTCTATATAATATATCATATATACTATATACAATATCTATCACAGAACATCAAATGATCACATCACAGATATCGCAGCAGAAGAAACATATGAAACATTGGATATACTAGGACGTCCTTGTTTTATTTTGAGCCTCTATAAAACACGTATTCCACGGTCGCGATGAATAGCCAAACCCTCACCCCTAGACCCCTACGAGAGCGGCAAGCAACGCTACCAATTCTAGAGTTAGGAGACCCGGACTCGACTCCTCGAGTTGGTCTCCTACTGGACTCCAGAACCCGGTTACTTGTGCTCTCCTCCTTGGGTCTATCCTAGTGCGGAAAAGTAAATAATATACAAATGGTGACATCATCCGAAACCTGGAAGTGCCCCAATAAAAGAATATTACATACAAGTTTTTACATGAATGAAAATGAAAAACACTCATCTCACATAAAAAAACCCCGGCTATTCAAACACGACGATCCAATATAACATATCCAGCAACACATAACATCACATGTCATCAACGTAAGTAATTATGTCCATCCCAATTGTCGTTGACATATAGCAACAAAACCGGCGATATTGCATATTACACTTACGATCGCAGAAAAGAAAGTGTAAAACTACAACAGTTGGAATCTGCAAACTCTTTAGACATCGCATGCCTAATCAAATGAATTCCTTAGACATCACATGCCTAACAATTATAAACCCCGCATTTTAGTCTCATTTATCGAAAACTCTTTTCAATATCTAGTCGGGCAATTCAACAAGATTCCCGGCATCCTGACCGAATGCTCGTCGCAAACTTTAGTAGACGGCCGCACCCCCGATACCGTCGACGAAGTGCACTAAAGCGGAACACCGCTGCCGCGAGCACCCAAACGGATGCTTTCGGCGACGGAGTTCTCCTACAGTCACATGGTCGGGGCTATGGGACGTAGCTATCTATTAAGTTTACCGGCGAGTATCCGCGTACGCTACGCGATTGCGACGGACTTTTGATCGCATCAAAATTCCGTGGCAACCGATCAAGTGAGACTAAACTGCTATGTTTATAACATTCATTCAGTTATCTCATGACCATTTGTGGATTCCAAATATTGTATCACATTCCCGATAAATAGAAAATGTTAAACTTTTCGATCGAACAATCAAACACCCAAGTTTTCCCAGAACAGCTTAACACATGAAATAAGTTTAAAAACATTCACTTCATGACTCAGTACCAACAGTCCAGCCGTAGAAGGGTCAAGCCAACGCCTCACATGTGGCACGCCGTACTGCCCCAAACCCTAAGGTTCAAAGGGCAGTTCAAGACGGTCACATAATCGAGTTAAGGTTTGTAGTCTTCTAGAGGGTCCATCGCGTTACTTGCACTACTTGGAACGTTATTAAACTACGGAAAAATCCAACAATTGGAAATTTCCCGGCAGGGGAAAAATTGGGTATTTATATCCGGTCGAACTTTTTAACATATTCTAAATTACCCGGAAAAACACATAGACGCAGTTAAAGTTTCCGATCGAATCATCGAATCCCCAAAATACCCCAGATTACTCAACTCTTGAGTGCAGATTAAAATTACCCAGAAAACACAGGAGTCAAACAGAAACATTACTGTGCAAATTGTGGTCAACGAAGCAACAGTATGGCCGCGGAACCGCCGCGCCACGTGGGGTACGGCCGAGGTTCCGCGGCGGTTTGATGGAGTTAGGACGACGTTTTGCACAGTAATTCTTATAAAACCCTGCTGATTTTTCTGCATATTTTTAATTAGGAAAAATGCATAGTTTTGAAAAATGTACAGAGAAGGGTTTTGGATTAGGGTTTCGGGCTCGATCGGACTTCTAACATCGTCTACACTTCGCCTAAGGCTCTAGCTAGGGTCTGATACCACTGTAGGGTTCTTAGGCACACTCAAGAGGTTCCACAAGGCATGAACCATGCCAAAATCAAATTTTTCTTGTGCCGAGAAACGCTAATGCTAGATCGTTAACTAGAGATTAGGCGAAACATGCAAGTAAACAACTTTATTGCTAAGTGAAAGGGACTACAACCTTTGTAGATCCGGTCCTCCACTTCTCTAGCTCCGTGTTGACGTCCCTCCGCTGCGATCATCGAAATCCCAGACTCTAGCGCCGGTTTCATCGGAGAAATGGGCGGGCTAGGTCGTTGACTTCGATGCCGAAGATGATCTACGTCGAGGGGACACAAACTCAAGCTCCACCTTCACTAGGTCATGGAACTTGTGAAGATAACACACTCTACTACATGGCAAGTGGTAGAGGATGAAAAAATAGGAAGTGAGTTCACTTTGGATTTGGATTTCTCACTTTGAATCATCACTTAGAATTTTCTAGTAAGCATTCTTCCACTCATGAAGAAGATGAAGAAGAAGAAAAGAAAAATGAATTATCTTCAAAAGAAAATTCAAGTGATGCTTATCATATAGCAACCATGGGTTAGTAAACTCATATAGAGAATAAACTAGGGTTTAGGTAATGGTTAGGTTTAGGATAAAACAAAATGGTAGATAATGCTAAGAAGCTTCATGAAGCTTAAAGAAAAAAACAAAGTTAGCCACCATTTCATTTTTGCCAAAAATAAATGAAATAAAACAAATGAAACCCTAACCATTATCTAAACATAGTGTATAGCATACACACACCCAAGTTTGCATGTATCATCAAACATGATACTATCAAGTGCAAAAAAATATATCACATATACTAGTTATGCAAATCAAGTTAGAAAATCCATCTTAAGTGAACAATACTAGACAATGTAAAGTAATATATCTAATATATAATTATACATTAAATCATTAAATCAACACTTGATTTAATGATCCGGTCATACTGCATATAACCTACTAATATCAAGTGTATCAGTATATCGAATCAACACTTGATTCGGTAACCCGGCTATATCTTATATAACCGTTCGATGATACAAATCGCCAGAATAGAATTCAGTATCACATACTGGTATTATTCTCGGTCCCGCACATGTCTCATATGCGCTCCTATTACGTTTCGCTTGAGCCAGGAAACCTCTGTGTAGGACTCTAAAGACTCGTCAATACGCCGGCAGCAGGTGATGATCATATCAAACACCCATAAGCCGCAAGCGGTCTGCTAAACGTAACGGCCACCCGGGTATTGAGCGATCAGAAGATCAACGAACAAGCCCGCTCACACTCCTGTGAAACCAACCAGTAACACTTACCGAACAGTCCGGTCTCGTCGTCTGATATGTCGCATATCTCGCCTAGGGGTGGTAAACGTCAGACCCCAATAGCTCGATAAGTCGTGTCGATATGAGGTCTATAACAATTGGAGAAACAACTGGTAACACTTACCAGTAAATCTCAGCAACCCTGGCCAGGGATTTCCGGTTATAGCCAATCGAACACAGTACAACATCAACTCCCTATACCGGGAGAGACGAATCCCCTCCTATCGCTCGTTGCCTCCATGTGATTCGGGACTGTACCCAAAAACCACCGTTTTGCACGCTCTCTTGGATGTGGTAAGGTGGAAATCAAAGCACAGTGGGAATCACACAAGACACTATGACGATCTCGGGTCAACAGACTACTCTGTACCAGTATCACCAGAGAACTGCCATCTGACGTAGGGTATAATACCATCTGGGAGTTCTCGGCGAGTCCGTCCAGTGTACCCAGTCTCCACTGAGAACCCATATATCATCTCTGATGTCAAACACCAATGGATATGGGATCATCCATCACCCATCTGTATGGGTCGAGAAGGTATACGCTAGTCTACTCTGGTATATCGATGCCCCGTCTCGATACACCCACGACTAGGGACCTTGAAGGATGTACCTATGGACTACCATGTCCCCACTAGTATGATCCGCATCATAGTCCAGGTAGTCAAGTACACATCCTAAGGGCTTTACCAACATGTAACAGAGAGACAATCAGTGTACACGTTAAGGTAAAGAGCAACCAGATAGCATACTATCATGTCGAGCGAGAAAGTCCTCCATATATATGTCCAAGCATCCACTACAATATACATCCTATGTATAGTAATGGCCTCTAGGGCATACAAATAACTAACAACTACTGATAGCACTTATTAGTATATCTCAGCAGCAGCCCTGGCCAAGGACTTCTAGTTATAGCCAGTCGAGCATAGCGCAACATCAACCCCCAATACCGGGAGAGACGAAACCCCTCCTATCGCTCATTGCCTCCATGGGAATCGGGACTGTACCCAAAATCCACCTGCTTGCATGAATCCTCTTGAGAGAGTGTTCATACCAGAATATTGCATTTTATACAGCCCATTCTTACGCTCGTTTGGTTATAGGCAGGTGCTGTTAATCAGTGTTTGCTACATATTTACAGGATACTGGTTCTCAGCTCTAAACAATGAAATTCATGGAAAGTATGACAAATTCCGGATTACTGCCAACCACAGATAAAACACGGGTCTCCGCTCTCTATCCGTATGTTGCCACACACCAGTTTAAGAGACAAAATGGCAAATCGATGTCATTTTCATGCACAAAGCTCAATGTCAACACAAGATCCAACATATCTACGCAGAGCTCGAGGAAATCATGGCAAAAGATCCACATCACATCACCTTTTGTTTTACTAAAATTCTGGAAGAATTGTTAAGAGATTCTGAGAAACAACATATACCACATTGATGAGTATAGAGAACTAGGGAATACCACAAAAAACGAGGCACCAATCCCTCTTTATGGCCGCGGTTCCGCGGCATAAGCACGCTTAGGACGCGGAACCGCGGCCATATAGGCTCCGTAGTGGATGAAAATTTAGGGGCTTTTGGGTCATTTCATGATGTGCCAGAATATTGCCCTAGGTTCTCTGTTTCCTGCCTATAAATAGCCCAGAACTTGCCAAGCCAATGGCGTTCTTTTCATGACCTCTTTTTGTTAGTTTTTAGTTTTCTTCTTCTTCTTCTTCTTCATCTTTCCTCCATGAAATTGTTGTGAGAGCTTTTGAGTGGATGTTAAATGAAGATGAGGGTTTTTGTATCATTCATTTTGCTTATCTTCCCCCTTGAGCTCTCTACCTTAACTTGATCTTGTAACTTGTTAAGTGAGTTTGCAAGTTTAAGCTTTGGTCATTGATCTCAAGGGGTTGTATCATTTTGTTCTCTCTTTTGTGCTTCATTCTCCATGAGTTCTTTGCCTTTTCTTGATCTTGCAACCTCTTAAGTGAGCTTGCAAGTTTAAG
The DNA here is from genome assembly GCA_030015575.1 of Agapanthus africanus. NCBI lineage: Eukaryota > Viridiplantae > Streptophyta > Magnoliopsida > Asparagales > Amaryllidaceae > Agapanthus > Agapanthus africanus. The sequence goes on along the minus strand of CM057347.1, from coordinate 242,947,153 downwards.
ATTTGGTTATTGAACCCATGTCGTGTATTTGGTTCTATGGTTCTTGTTGTTATTTTCTTGCTTATTTCTTTCTTGCTTTTTATCACCTTGCTTTATTTTCATGCACTTAAATTCCATGCACTTTTAATTACTTGCTTGTAATCTTTTATTTTCTTTGTTTATCTTTTCTTTTGCTCTTTTTGGTTCTATTTGTGAATGGTTGTAATATGTGTTGTTAAGAATAAATACGATATTGTAAGTTAATGTTTCTTTGCTCATTTCCTTTTCCCGTTATTTTCCTTTGAACTCCGCCCAAACATTACGCAAGCGCTCCGTTAGGCACCCTACCCTACCAAGGTAACGGTGATTCCTAAACGCGACCGGTTGCGTTTGGTTTCGCCGGAGGCGAAAGTAAGAGACAAGAACGGAAGGACAAGGGTAAATAAGCCGGATTCCATGAATACCGTGCTTAAATCCCCTAATCCACATTGTTGCCGATTGCTCTAACTTCAATTGGTCAAGACTCGGCTCAAAGGTTTTGAGTGCGTATTTCCTTAGCTTACACTTTCGTATCTTTTTCTTAACAACTTTATACTTGCATATAAAACACATAGGTTAGATTTTAACAAACATATACAAATTCTTCATTGACTCGTCTAAAACTCGAACGGACTTACAACCATCTCCCTGTGGATCGACCCGTGCTCAACCGGCTAGCTGCATAGCGACACCGTCCTGATCGCGGTTATAACTTTAGAACTTTGAACATCCGACACGCCAAAAGCGTGCGATCAGAGAGGTAGGGAGGAAATCAAAGCACGGTGGGGGCCACACAAGACTTTATGACGATCTCGGGTCTACAGACTAACATGTACTAGTGTCAACAGAGGACTGCTATCTGACGATAGGTATATGTCACGACCCAAATATGGCACGTGACCGGCACTTAAGTCACGTGACATTTAAAGATGTCGACACGGTCCAAGTAAGCCGAAACCCGGTATCTAAACCTTTTTCCTTTGAAAACATTAGAGGTGAAGTTTTAGTAATCATGAGATGGAATCATTTTAAAATAACCATTTAAATTTAACTAAGTATGTTTAAAGAGCATATATGATATTTTGAAATTCGACAGCACGTCCTTTGTAAATTGTGCATAAAAACCCGATACAACTACAACAATAAAATAGCATCCCAACGGGAGCTAGCTTCCATGCCCAAACGGCGGAGCAACCAAGCAAACGATATAAAAGTCGACTCTAATGAGTGTGACATCACATCACACAAATTCTAAGTCCACAATATACAATTTCTAAGTTGATGGAGTTTTTGCTAGATACAAAAATATATGAATAACCAAGTGCGAGTACGATACAATAGTAACTCACTTACCAAAGCAATCATTGAAAGGAATGTGTGTCCAAGTCGCTGATAATCCAAGCGGTAAAACTTGCAAGAATCTGTGGCACAACGGGGATGCGTTGCCAACTCAATGAATAAAAGTACATCACAAGGTAGAAATCGAAATGCACGACAATACCTAGGTCATAAGTATAGTACTATTATAATCTGTACTAATATAATATATGATATGCATATGTATCATAATGCAACACTATCTGTCATGCAATCCTAAGTAGAACATATCAAATACAAATGACCAGTATCTAAGTATAACCCCAAAGGTAGCCGAAAATATATATATAACCTCTTTTTTAAAATAGCCGTGGAATAGATATGTCACGGCATAAAAGCAGACGTGATAGTATGAAATATAATAGGTATCTTACTTTAGATATACGTCCTGTTGTTTAGTAAAGAATGTTTAGAGGTTTATAAATTTAAAGATCTCAGTGCCATATCAGACATATCAAAATAAGGAGACTATAGCTCGTTTTTGTATTCCCTTTTTGTGCATGCGAATGTCCGCACAAGTTATGCAGGTACTGTCCCCTGAATCAGTCCTTGTCGGCTACAATAAAAGTAATCTAACTGTGTACCTCATGATAGCAACATATCAATATATATGGATGTCCAGGATCGACACCCGAAATCAGAAATCTCTCGTGTCCCTTATCGACACGTAAATGCAGATATCGTCGACACCATCTCTACAGATGATCGCCACCCGATATCCCTGGCCCCGGTCGGTATCCCCTGGATATCCGCTGTGCCCAAATCGAACCCCGGTCAGTATCCCCTGGATATCTTCCGTGCTTATCTCTATTTCCGGTATCGAGTATCTTCGCTAGGTTGCCCGCCTCAAATGCGGCTATCCTGCCCCTCGGTCTTGACCGGGTCCACCATCTATCCACCTGTATAGCCCCCCCACCCAGTTTGGATAAGTAACAAGTCCGAAACCGTATAGCTCCCCCACTCGGTTCGGAATAAAACCATCAAAAAACATCAAAGTCAAGGTGGACGTCAATTCATCATATCCAGAAATATCAAGTAAAGAATAAGAATACTTACATAGATCATTCCGATGATATATTATATATATACATATATAACAGCGTCCTATACCACTGATATATATCATCAGGAGTAAAACATCCAGAAAATCGATAAGAAGAAAATACAACACCTATAGTACTGATACTCACACTACGCAACAAGAAATAAAGGAAGACTGCGTAAATAAATCATACAGGCATAACGATATCAACTCTACTATGTCATGGCACTACTAATGATGTGTGGTGTAACATACGCATTCGTGCTCATGTAACATGGCAATCATTAGTATTTGTGCAAGTGTTCTAAAGGTGTAATAACCTACTCATATCAACATCTATATACGCATTACATAATATAACGATTCTACAGTGATATGGCAATACCAATGAGGTGTAGCGTAATATATGTGTACGTGCTTACGCAGCAGAGTACTCATTGGTAGGTGTGCAGTGTTCTATCAGAGTGTTCGTATTATGGAAACGTATAAAATTAATAATTATAGCGTAAGCAAGTAAAGTAAATATAATCATTATTTACGAGTCTAAAAGTAACTTGGCCGTTATTCGGCATACTAATCTCATTATCAGCAATACAGTATAATATCTAGTACAATACCTCATATTATTACTATATCAAATTCAACTCTAGAACTGCCCGGTCTTTCGTAACAATTTACCCTAACCATAAGTAAACTACATGCAAATGAGTATCATGCTATATGCAATTTAACATCAATATCCATATCTTAAATAATTACCAAAACTATTATATACCATACTACTATTTATAAGGTTGCGGGGATGCTATACGCCATCCACCCGACTTCCCCTGTAGATGTAAATCTACTCACCAACTTAAAAAGCTTGCTGAAATCCACGCTGCTATATCCGCCAATTCCGTCTCCAAAATCCTCGAAATCGTACCTATAATCGTATTTAAAATTACTTTGATGTAAATATCATATCGAAAACCAAAACAACGAGATAAGCACCCGTAGGTTAGAACCTACAGCTCACATTCCCCAAATACGATCAAATACCTCTGAACTTAACATACGAATGTCAACGTTTCAGTTGCAGTACTGAAATACGGAAAATCATATCGAAATGTCGGAAACTTTAATAAAACCCAAACTAAACATTCCCAGTTTTCTCTTTATGAATATTGGGACAAATCAAATAATACCATAGCTTGTAACATACCCTAATAGAGCTACAGGAGAAAAATCAACACCAAAAACACTATGGGGGCTGGCGAGCTCGGACAATTGAAGGATGTCACCGGATCAATTGTCGAGTTTGGGGTTCGGGCTTTACATGAAGTCTCCTTATGGTCTTATTATACTTCTGGTGTTGCTAGAGTTTCTAGTGGTTACACCTATTGGTTCCAGATTCAATATCGGTATGATAAATAACAGAAAACCAACTGTTTTCCTATACTACACATATAAATTGATATTGAACAGAATTGATTAAATAAAAAGAGAAGAAGATATACCTATTGAGATTATGCACAAAGGATTCCATCTCATGAAGTGCTTGTGTAATCATCAACGGTTTGTATTGGATCAAGCTTAATGATGTGCATAACTTTGAGGAGAGAGTTAAGGTTTCACTCTTTGGATATGATGAACACTTAGAATTATTTTTGGTTTGGGGCTGAAGAAGTGTGTTGTTCAGTTGAGATAACTAAAAGAATACCTTAGGTGTTGTGATAAGATAGGGTGGAGGTATTAAGATTTGTGTGTAGAGAATGCATGAGTTGGAGGGTGAGACGGAGGTGGTATGATGGAAGGAGGAGGTGGAGAATTGTGAAGGAGGAGGTGGAGAGAATTAAGCAAGGGTGAGGTATGTTGAGGGTGAGGGTTTTAGCCTAGGTTATAATATACCAACTATTAACAAAAGATTTAAAACAAAAGAAACCCTTTTATGTAAAACCTACATCCATGTTTAAAAATGAAACACTTATCATAACACTTAATTATCATTAGCTTAATGTAAAATACAATGTCATGTTAAAACAATTAAAAATATCATTTTTATGATATCACACACTTGTCTTTATATTTACCAAATTAATTACATTTTTACGGATATAATTCCGATACCCAATTTCATAAGCGATATCATTTTTTTTGTAAACTTATTAAATTCATATTTAAAATTATAAATTAATATTTATAATTTTCCAAAATGTTACAATCTCTACCCCTTAATGAAATTCGGTCCCCTAATTTAAATTAGACCCCCTTGTTAAAAAAATTTTCTCAATCAAATCAACTCATTTCAAACCAATTTTCCGAGGTCCAAATTTTAAAACATATAATCCGCTCAATTTAATAGAACTCCAAAAACTCACATGAGCTAAAACGCATCATAACGCAACAGTGTGCGTGAAAACTCAAAAGATATTATTTCACATAACTGTAAGTCTGGAGGTTGCTATGAGAATTACTCCAGTTATGATGCAAATTACCAAATACGAAAACCATTGTATATCCTAAGTACACAATAATGTCATAATCGCAGTGCCATATCGGTGCACACGACCAAGCGAATAATCCATTAATCAAATCTATAACATATACTATCAAGTGCAAAGCACGAAAACAAATTCAACCCTAATGGGTTTGTGTGCAAATCTCAAACCATACGTCATGGGGTACATGAAAACAAAACAGCGTTAAGTGTAACAGGAGTGCACGAAACGATATCCACTGCATCCACTGTTCATGGAACAAAGTGTACAAAATAGTATCAAGTGCATCTGAGTGCACGAAAATCAAAATCAAGTGCATCAGCGTGTACAAAATAAATCTCAAGTGCATCGGGGTGCACAAAATCAAAATCAAGTGTATCAGAGTGCAAAAAAATCAAAACGTGCAACTGGTGTGCAAGAAATCATACCAAATATACCTAAGGTGTATATATATATATATTCTCTTAACCATGTGCATCTGATATGCATGGAAATATCAGTGTAGTGTATCCGGTGTATACAACACTCTAATCGAGTGCAGTGACCTCGCACAAAAATCTCAACAAGTGCACCTGGTGTGCACAAAACATTGGGTGACCCTAAAATCCAAAAAAAAAAAATACATATATCTGAAAAATGGACGTTGAGTTGTCCTTTATCCAATGTTAAAAATGAAACATTTAAATCTTAAAAAGGCAAATCGAACTCAAAGGACATCGAAGCATATCCTCTTCAATGTCGGATGGTGTTTCTACACCCGGAATTGGCAGAGCAAGGATTTCTACTTGCCGTCTGCCATGATCTAACGTTCTCTCTCTCTGAATTCTGGTTCTTCTTGCGGACCTCAATACCATGGCTTCTCTATGAGATCGTCCGGTGAGGAGTAACGACACCATTCGTCTTATTACTGATACTTCCCATCACATCTTCTTGATCAATAGTCCAGTCTCTTGTAATGCAACCTTTTGATGACAGAAATCTCTATCCTCTGCTTGTGTGCCAACAACTGATCCTGGGTCTAATCTTACTTATTATCAACTTCAAGAAAGAACCACTTCTTGTCTCTTGCTGATCTCAACTGTCCAGTCTGCCCGGAACTAGCACTTATTACTGAATACACTTTCCCTTTCGTAATAACTGTTATTTCCTTAAGATTTCATCCTCAAAGTGTAATCGTACGCGTCTCAGTATATGCATCAAATCATCAATATCGACGGGGAGGAATAACTGTCCACTGAAACTTCGCACCAATCTCTTGTCCCATTACTCTCCAATATCAATTAATTAAGAAGTGTATCGTGATAACCATGTGAATTGTAAGTCATACTTGGTTATGGCTAAGTTCGGAGTCTCACAAAACCCAGAAACACGAATCCGACATCTCTGATACTCTGTAGAAGAATCTGGCTAAGCTTATCTTCGAAAACTCGTCCCAATTCGTCGGAGGAAAACTTACTACGCGATCTCTTTCTCGAGCGATTTGCATCCGGTCTACGCAAGATCCATCGGAAGAAGCTAATTAATTTCACCGACCTCGTATCGGAGCGCCACAATAGATTAAAAGTCCTGACCGTTCTGTAGGGTTCCTAGGCATCCTAATGAGGTCTCACAAGGCATCAACCATGCCAATTTCAAAAAATTCTAGGTGCCGAGAAACCCGACTACGGATCATTTGCTAGAAATCTAGGCGAAACATTAAACTAGTTAACACTTAACTATAAGAATACGGAAATACAACCTTTGTAGATCCGGTTCTCCACCTCCATAGCTCCGCAACGAAGTGTCCTCGCTGTCCAAATCGAAATCCGGGCTCTAGATTCGGCTTCGTCGGAGAAAAAGCGAGCTAGGTCGTCGATGTCCATGCCGAAGATGATCTACGTCGAGGCATCGCTAAATCAAGCTCCAACTTCACCAAGCCCTAAGAACTTGTGAAGGAAACACACTCTACTACTTGGCAAGAGGTAGAGGATGAAGAAATAGGAAGTGGGTAGACTTTAGAATTGGATTTCTCACTCATCTTCATCAATCACCATTGATGAAGTGGAGGTTTCTTCATGGAAGAAGATGAAGAAGAAGAAGAAAGAATTATGATAAGTTATTTAATAAAGAAAAGAATATCCAAACTTATCATAATCCTAACTATGGTTATGTGTAGAGAATTAACCAAGGGTTAAAGGAATGGTTAGGGTTAAGGATGAGATAAGAATGGTGGACAAAGTCAAAGCTTCATGAAGCTTCAACTAAACAACAAATAAAGCCACCATTCTTTTCTCTTCTCATTTAATTTCCAAAATGAAATGGATAAATAAATAATTGAATAAAACAAAACCCTAACCATAATCATGTAACCATGGTTTGATCTTTACACAAAAACCCTAGCATAACATGTATCATCAAACATGATACAATCAAGTGCACAAAATCATATCGCATATGCAATGCGCACATCCGAGTGAGAAAATCCATTTAAAGTGAACCGATACTAGTTAATGCAAAGTAATATATCAAATATATAATTATGCATTAAATCATTAAATCAACACTTGATTTAGCGATCCGGTCATATCGCATATAACCGACTAGTATCCAATGTATCACCTTATCGAATCAACCCTCGATTCGATAACTAGGTTATATCGCATATAACCATTCGACACATTCATCGCGAGAATGAAATACGGTATCACATACACGCATTATTCTCGGTCCCGCACATATCTCATATGCGCTCCTATTTCGTTTCGCTTGAGCCAGGAAACCTCTGTGTAGGACTCTAAAGACTCGTCAATACGCCGGCAGCAGGTGATGATCATATCAAACACCCACAAGCCGCAAGCGGTCTGCTAAACGTAACGGCCACCCGGGTATTGAGCGATCTGAAAATCGACAAGCAAGCCCGCTCACACTCCAGTGAATCCGACCAGTGACACTACCGTACAGTCCGGTCTGATCATCTGATATGTCGCATATCTCGCCTATGGGTGGTAAACGTCAGACCCCAATAGCTCGATAAGTCGTGTCGATATGAGGTCTATAACACTTTGAGAAACTACAGGTAACACTTACCAGTAAATCTCAGCAACCCTGGCCAGGGATTTCCTGTTATAGCCAATCGAACACAGCGCAACATCAACCCCCTATACCGGGAGAGACGAATCCCCTCCTATCGCTCATTGCCTCCATGTGACTCGGGACTGTACTCAAAAACCACCGTTTTGCACGCCCTCTTGGACGTGGTAAGATGGAAATCAAAGCACAGTGGGAACCACACAAGTCTCTATGACGATCTCGGGTCAACAGACTACTCTGTACCAGTGTCACCAGAGAACTGCCATCTGACGTGAGGTATAATACCATCTGGGAGTTCTCGGTGAGTCCGTCCAGTGTACCCAGTCTCTGCTGAGCACCCGTATATCATCTCCGATGTCAAACACCAATGGATATAGGATCATCCATCGCCCATCTGTATGGGTCGAGAAGGTATACGCTAGTCTACTCTGGTATATCGATGCCCCGTCTCGATATACCCACGACTAGGGACTGTGAAGGATGTACTTATGGACTACCATGTCCCCACTAGTATGATCCGCATCATAGTCCAGGTAGTCAAGTAAACATCCTAAGGGCTTTACCAACATGTAACAGAGAGACAATCAGCATACACGTTAAGGTAAAGGGTAGCCAGATAGCATACTATCATGTCGAGCAAGAAAGTCCTCCCTATATATGTCCCAGCATCCACTACAATATACATCCTATGTATTGTAATGGCCTCTAGGGCATACATATAACTAACAATCTCCCACTTGCACTAGGGCCATCTGTAGCAGTGGTTGTAGTATCTCATACTCAACCATCCCATAATAGTCTCTCTCTGGGAACAGGCCTTTGTGAGTGGATCCGCTGTGTTGTCCTCTGAGTCTACTCTCCTAACCTCGATCTCCCTGAAGATCAACCATCTCCATGATCTGGTGACACTGCTTTAGAATATGTCTGGATCACTGATGGGACCGGCGTTCCTTGGCATAAGCCACAACTCCATTGTCACACAATGGGAGGAACATAGTTCATCTCATGAACCATTATACATCCAAACAGCCTCTTTGGTAGCATCTTAAGTAGCGATGTATCCTGCCTTTATCGTCTAGTATGTCACGGTATCTAGCTTGGAACTCTTCCAACATACCGTCCCTTTACCAAGGGTAAAGACAATGCCTGTGACTGACACTCAGTCGTCATTATCACCCTGGAACCCTTCCAGTGATTCTCCCCAGGATCATGTGATACCATCTCACTACAACTAGTGAGAATCCTAACTTCCAATTAGATCTATCTCATAGATCCAAAACCCAGGATTTAGGAGGTATCAATTATGATCCTATATGGAGAATCATAGTGATAAACGGAGATCGACCGAGCGTAGCATAGGAAACACCTTCCCTATCAAGAGTATGACATCCACGTACTCTACGAGGATCACCACCATACTCCCTACTACCTTTTTGTTTATACAAGGTTCATCTACCATTTTGATGATGTCAAACTCTTTGACTACTTCATCAAAACAGACGTTCCAACTCCGCGATGCCTGCTTTATCCTATAAAGCATCTTGCACACGTTTCCGCTGCTCCCACTGTCTACGAAGCCCTCTGGCTGTGTACTTATAGATGCTCTCTTCTAAATCATCATTTAGAAAAGCAGTCAAGACACCCAACTACCAGATATCGCAGTCATGGTATGTAGCCGTGGCAAGTAGGATCTGGATGGACTTAAGCATAGATACTGGAAAAGGTTTCATCATTATCCACACCTGGTCAATGATGCACACTTTTAACAAGTCTAGCTTTGAAAGTCTCAACCTTTCCATGTACACCAAGTAATCTTCTCAAGATATACTTGCTCCTGATGGGGATTTAACCCTTCAGATATAGCAACCAAAGTCCATACTTTGTTGGTGTATAAGGATTCCATCTCAGATCACTAAACATCCAGCCACTCTTACAGAGTCTTACTCCTGATGGCCAGCTCGAAAATAGTTGGGTCATCATCTCATGATGCAATCCTCGCTCCCACTGTCATAGAGAAACAGAAGTATCTCTCAGGTGGGTGAGGAACCCTACTAGATCGGCGGAGAGGCTGAGGTTCGTTGGTTTCTACTGAATCCTCTGGTTGTACCAAATCATCTGCTGTAGTTTGTATAGCTGGAACACTTCCAGTTCCACATAACAGACCTTGCCTCGAGCTTGTCCGGATTTTGCTTTTAGACATAGGCCAGACAACCCCAAATCTTAACCAACTTAAGATATGGGCTCTTCCCTTTCCATATCACATATGAAGCGGTAGGCAACTGATTTGATTGGAACCCTATTCAATAGGTATGCAGCTTCTCAAGTGCATAACTCCCAAAAGGAAATAGGTAACTCAGTGGTACTCATCATAGAGCACACCTTATCATATAGGGTGTTATTGCTCCGCCCCGATATACCATCGTGCTATGGTGTATACGGAGGAGTAATTCTGAGAGAGAATCTCATTCTCCTTTAGAAAAGTCCAAGTATTTCCGTGCTCAAGTATTCTCCTCCTTGATCACATCAAAGGACATAATACTTATACCCGTATTTTGGTTTTCTACTTCTAACTTATATTCTGTGAATATCTCAAAAGGTTCGGACTTGTGTTTCAACAGGAACATATGACTAAATCTTGAGAGATTATCAAAGAATATAACGAAGTATAAAGAACCAGTCCTGGCATGTGTAGACAGGGGACCTGCATACATCAACATGTATCATCCCAAGAGTTTACTAACTCTTTCTCTGTTTCCAATAAACAGAGCTGTGGTCATCTTAACTTTGTGACATGACTGGCGAGTTTCACAAGATGTAAATTCAAACTAATTTAAATATGCATCTATAGGTAACTCTAGCTAGTCGGGTCGCATTGATATGACCTAGTCTACAATGTCTCAAGAAGGATCCGTTCATTTCTGAACTCTTCCTCTTGTGTGTGTTCCATGTACTAAGAACTGTAGTTTGATTTAGAACATTAATGCTTTTAGATAACGTGCCTGAACCGATCAACTTTTGATATAGGAAATGTTCAAAATATTATCCAACAATACAAAATTTTATCATTTCTTTACTGATAAAGAGACTGATATGATTTTGTATATCAGGTTCGGTATCTAATAACATTCGTTCAGAATCAATGTATTGGTAATACAGGGTGACAGTGACCGACAGACTTGGCTGGAACACTTGCCCCGTTTTCTGCCTCATGAAACTTATCACCCGTTCTCGGTTCACTACCTTTCTGTAACCCTATGTAACATATTACATATCTGGGATCCTGATCTGGTATCACATACCCAGGACGTAGAGAATACTGAGAAACAGTTCTTGTAATGAACACACCCGAAGATGATGCATCAGCATGCACTCTCTTCGTTTGGGCGGCATGGGAATTCTGGTAATCCCCAATTTCCTGCTCTGTCTTATAACAATTATAAGTTGGAGCGGGACCAACGTTCCCCAGCTCAGTATAACAAGCGGGTTCGGTCAATAATCCGTATTATTATCTTGATTAAGGCGTGATATGGTCGCTACCTGGAGAGAGAGAGAAGAAAACACTCAGCGTGCGCTCTTGCAAGAATAGATTGGTTATTATTTTATCTAATCAGGATGGCTCCCACTGCTTTTTATCAAATCTTCCTTCAAACCCCAAAAGGAAAGACTAGCCGGGATTAATTACACACTACAAGTTCGCCAATCTTTCAGCCAGGCCAGTGTCGGTACTTTGAGGGAGGTCCCCCGTGCTTTCGCACGAACCTAATTAATGTAAACCTCATTTTCCCAGAGGCGTAACCCTGTTGACACCTTTCTAGACACCTACTTGATCGGCTAATTGTAATGTATAAAACTCTCCCAGGAGTAACTCTTACTCGCAGCGGGTATCGGGATCCAACTATCTCATAGAAGGTATGCAATCTCATTGCAAATTTCAACACTTGAAATTCCCGATAATATTTTGCCCCTAGCGTCCTATGACCTTGACAGAGGTCAACAAACTATAGGCTGCTAGTCAAGTTCAACCCGTCATTTCCTGATTGAAGTAAACCCACCCGCACGACCCTTGACAGAGGTCAACAAGGTCGCACGACTACCCTAAATCAATCACATCATATGCTTATGCAGATAAGCACTAATCAGCTACCGCACACTACGCCTTGACAGAGGTCAACAAACGCAGCACGAATACTAACCAGTACATATCTGAAATGACGGAGGGCTACGACAGGTTTTTCTGAAAACCTATTGCGTAATGAACTTGATATCGTTGTAGAATCAAATAATTTTAAAATGGAGTGTTTTTTAGGCTTTTCTAGTTTTGCTAAAGGAGTCACTCCCGGTGAAGGGATCGTCGGTCCTTTCCTCGTCGAATGAGGTGCGGGATATATCATATATATCACTGTGCAAAGCAAAACACTTAAAAGCAATCAAAAGACAAACCGAGTGTGTAGCATCTGCCAGTTATTGCTAAAGGAGTCACTCCCGGTGAAGGGATCTCGGTCCTTTCCTCATCGAATAAGGTGCAGGATATATCACATATACCGCTGTGCAAAGCAAGAACTGTAGCTACCTGTTTTATTTTGAAATTCGATTCTACAACATCTTAGGTTTCTTTTAATTTCATTAATCACATTAATGAAGTCCCATCATTTAAGTACCTAAACATCACAGATAAATACGACGTACACTTATGCCATCCGCATTCGCCTCGATGTCCCCTCGTGAACCGTTAGGTTAGGTAACTAACGGCAGAGCGGGGCAGGGCTAGCACGGGTGTAAAACATAAGTAACGCCTATATAATATATCATATATACTATATACAATATCCATCACAGAATCACAACACAGATATCGCAGCAGAATAAACATATGAAATATTGGATATACTAGGACGTCCGTGTTTTCAATACGAGCCAGTATAAAACACGGATTCCACGGTCGTGATGAATAGCCAAACCCACACCCCTAGACCCCTATGAGAGCGGCAAGCAACCCTACCAATTCTAGAGTTAGGAAACCCGGACTCGACTCCTCGAGTTGGTCTCCCACTGGACTCCAGAACCCGGTTACTTGTGCTCCCCTCCTTGGGTCTATCCTAGTGCGGAAAAGTAAATAATATACAAACGGTGACATCTTCCGCAACCTGGAAGCGCCCCAATAAAAGAATATTACATACATGTTTTTACATGAATGAAAATGAAAACACTCATCTCACATAAAAACCCCCCGGCTATTCAAACACGACGATCCAATATAACATATCCAGCAACACATAACATCACATGTCATCAACGTAAGTAAATATGCGCATCCCAATTGTCGTTGACATATAGCAACGAAACCGGCGATATCACATATTACACTTACGGTCACAGAAAAGAAAGTGTAAAACTACAACAGTTGGAATCCGCAATCTGCATAGACATCACATGCCTAATCACATGAATACCTTAGACATCACATGCCTAACAATTATAAACCCCGCATTTTAGTCTCATTATCGAAAACTCTTTTCAATATCGAGTCGGGCAATTCAACAAGATTCCCGACATCCTGATCGAATACTCGTCGCAAACTTCAGTAGGCGGTCGCACCCCCGATACCGTCGACGAAGTGCACCAAGGCGGAACACCGCTACCGCGAGCACCCGGACGGATGCTTTCGGCGACGGGGTTCTCCTACAGTCACTTGGTCGGGGCTATGGAGTGAAGCTGTCTATTAAGTTTTTCCGGCGAGTATCCGCGTACGCTACGTGATTGCGACGGACTTTTGATCACATCAAAATTCCCTGGCAACCGATCAAGTGAGACTAAACTGCTATGTTTATAACATTCATTCAGTTATCACATAACTTCTTGTGAATTCCAATTATTGTATCCCATTCCAGATAAATAGAAAATGTTAAACTTTCCGATCGAACAATCGAACACCCAAGTTTTCCCAATACAGATCAACACATGAAATAAGTCTAACAACATTCAGTTCGTGCCTCAGAACCAACGGTCCAGCCGTAGAAGGGTCAAGCCAACGCCTCACATGTGGCACGCCGTACTGCCCCAAACTCGAAGGTTCAAAGGGTAGTTCAAGACGGTCACATAATCGAGTTAAGGTTTGTTGTCTTCTAGAGGGACCATCGCGTTACTTGCACTACTTAGAACGTCGTTAAACTACGGAAAAATCCAACACTTGGAAATTTCCCGACAGGGGAAAAATTGGGTATTTATATCCGGTCGAACTTTTTAACATATTCTAAAATTTATCCGGAAAGCCACACAGACAAAATTTGAAACCCCGATCGAATCTTTGATTCCCAATACAACCCAAAAATGCTCAACTGTTTACTGCATATTAAAAATTCCCATGAAAACCAGCACTGAAAAATAGGAGTTACTGTGCAAAATTCAATGGCAGATAAGACAAAAGGGCCGCGGAAGGGCCGCATTAGCACGCTAATGCGGCGGTTCCGCCGCACTTTAGAAAGATCATTAGGTAATTTTTGCATCGTAATTCTTAGATTTACCTGCTGATTTTTCTGCATATTTTTAATTTGCAAAAATCCACATTTTACAAAAATGTCCAGAGAGCATTTTAAAGTCGGGGTTTCGGGTCGATCGGACTTCTAACTCCGTCTACGCATCGCCTAAGGCTCTAGCTAGGCTCTGATACCACTGTAGGGTTCCTAGGCATCCTAATGAGGTCTCACAAGGCATCAACCATGCCAATTTCAAAAAATTCTAGGTGCCGAGAAACCCGACTACAGATCGTTTGCTAGAAATCTAGGCGAAACATTAAACTAGTTAACACTTAACTATAAGAATACGGAAATACAACCTTTGTAGATCCGGTTCTCCACCTCCATAGCTCCGCAACGAAGTGTCCTCGCTGTCCAAATCGAAATCCGGGCTCTAGATTCGGCTTCGTCGGAGAAAAAGAGAGCTAGGTCGTCGATGTCCATGCCGAAGATGATCTACGTCGAGGCATCGCTAAATCAAGCTCCACCTTCACCAAGCCCTAAGAACTTGTGAAGGAAACACACTCTACTACTTGGCAAGAGGTAGAGGATGAAGAAATAGGAAGTGGGTAGACTTTAGAATTGGATTTCTCTCTCATCTTCATCAATCACCATTGATGATGTGGAGGTTTCTTCATGGAAGAAGATGAAGAAGAAGAAGAAAGAATTATGATAAGTTATTTAATAAAGAAAAGAATATCCAAACTTATCATAATCCTAACTATGGTTATGTGTAGAGAATTAACCAAGGGTTAAAGGAATGGTTAGGGTTAAGGATGAGATAAGAATGGTGGACAAAGTCAAAGCTTCATGAAGCTTCAACTAAACAACAAATAAAGCCACCATTCTTTTCTCTTCTCATTTAATTTCCAAAATGAAATGGATAAATAAATAAGTGAATAAAACAAAACCCTAACCATAATCATGTAACCATGGTTTGATCTTTACACAAAAACCCTAGCATAACATGTATCATCAAACATGATACAATCAAGTGCACAAAATCATATCGCATATGCAATGCGCACATCCGAGTGAGAAAATCCATTTAAAGTGAACCGATACTAGTTAATGCAAAGTAATATATCAAATATATAATTATGCATTAAATCATTAAATCAACACTTGATTTAGCGATCCGGTCATATCGCATATAACCGACTAGTATCCAATGTATCGGCTTATCGAATCAACCCTCGATTCGATAACTAGGTTATATCGCATATAACCATTCGACACATTCATCGCGAGAATGAAATACGGTATCACATACACGCATTATTCTCGGTCCCGCACATATCTCATATGCGCTCCTATTTCGTTTCGCTTGAGCCAGGAAACCTCTGTGTAGGACTCTAAAGACTCGTCAATACGCCGGCAGCAGGTGATGATCATATCAAACACCCACAAGACGCAAGCGGTCTGCTAAACGTAACGGCCACCCGGGTATTGAGCGATCTGAAAATCGACAAGCAAGCCCGCTCACACTCCAATGAATCCGACCAATGACACTACCGTACAGTCCGGTCTGATCGTCTGATATGTCGCATATCTCGCCTATGGGTGGTAAACGTCAGACCCCAATAGCTCGATAAGTCGTGTCGATATGAGGTCTATAACACTTTGAGAAACTACAGGTAACACTTACCAGTAAATCTCAGCAACCCTGGCCAGGGATTTCCTGTTATAGCCAACCGAACACAGCGCAACATCAACCCCCTATACCGGGAGAGACGAATCCCCTCCTATCGCTCATTGCCTCCATGTGACTCGGGACTGTACCCAAAAACCACCGTTTTGCACGCCCTCTTGGACGTGGTAAGATGGAAATCAAAGCACAGTGGGAACCACACAAGACTCTATGACGATCTCGGGTCAACAGACTACTCTGTACCAGTGTCACCAGAGAACTGCCATCTGACGTGAGGTATTATACCATCTGGGAGTTCTCGGCGAGTCCGTCCAGTGTACCCAGTCTCTACTGAGCACCCGCATATCATCTCCGATGTCAAACACCAATGGATATGGGATCATCCATCGCCCATTTGTATGGGTCGAGAAGGTATACGCTAGTCTACTCTGGTATATCGATGCCCCGTCTCGATATACCCACGACTAGGGACTGTGAAGGATGTACTTATGGACTACCATGTCCCCACTAGTATGATCCGCATCATAGTCCAGGTAGTCAAGTAAACATCCTAAGGGCTTTACCAACATGTAACAGAGAGACAATCAGCATACACGTTAAGGTAAAGGGTAACCAGATAGCATACTATCATGTCGAGCAAGAAAGTCCTCCCTATATATGTCCCAGCATCCACTACAATATACATCCTATGTATAGTAATGGCCTCTAGGGCATACATATAACTAACACGTTCCACATCTGAACGGCTACGAATCCTGTTGATCCATCTACACTTGTAAACCTTGTCAACTTTTAACTTTATGAACTCTGGAAGCAACATCTCGATAACTTCAGCAATGATTGGTACAGCTGTCTGAACAGTACGCAACACCACAATCTGCGGAGAAGGGAAAACATCACGCTTCAAGTCTGGCTGATCTCTAGCAATGACTCTACCACCTGGTGCGGATCCCGAAGAAACTCGCTTCAATATTAGAACTTGATCAAATATTTATAAACGCCATGTCTCTATATCACCGGAAAGTCACCCTGGTTAGTCCTTGTCCCAGACAAGTCTTCTCTGGCCATATCTCTAACCGCAGCACACTCGGCTTCCATAAACATAGTGACCGGAACAATCAACATACATTGACGAGGATAGATCAACGTAATGAATAGAAAGAAGATCTCAAGATATAAATCCTAAGGTAACTTAGGCGGAGAATCATATCGTAAATATGTCATAGAACATATGTACGTTCTGTTACTTTACTTAGTACCTACTCCATCAACCAAGGTCATCCTGTAAAACAAAAATTCGGGTATAAGACCCCCAAAATCAAGTCTAAGTCCTATAAGGTAAGTCCAGGAAACAAAAGTGCAAGCCTAGACCCCATATAGCCAAACCTAGACTCGAACAAAGGTTAAACCAAACGCTCTGATACCAACTTTGTCATGACCCAAATGTGAGACATGACCGGCACTTAAATCACGTGACATCTAAACATGTCGACGCGGTCCAAGTAAGCCCCCGGAATCTAAACCTTTTTCTTTTGAAAACATTGGAGGTGAAGTTTTAATAATCATCAGATGGAATCATTTTAAAATAACCATTTAAATATAACTAAGCATGTTTAAAGAGCATATATGACATTTTGAAATTCGATAGCACCTCCTTTGTAAATTGTGCATAAAAACCCGATACAACTACAACAATAAAATAGCATCCCAACAGGAGCTAGCATCCATGCCCAAACGGCGGAGCAACCAAGAAAACGATATAAAAAGTCGACTCCAATGAGTGTGACATCACATCACACAAATTCTAAGTCTCTCTTCTATGTCCACAATATACCATTTCTATGTTGATGGAGTTTTTGCTAGATACAAGAATATATGAATAACCAAGTGCGGGTACGATACAATAGTAACTCACTTACCAAAGCAATCATCGAAAGGAATGTGTGCCCAAACCGCTGATAATCTAAGCGGTAAAACCTGCAAGAAACTGTGGCACAACAGGGATGAGTTGACAACTCAGTGAATAAAAGTACATCACAAGGTAGAAATCGAAATGCACGACGATACCTAGGTCATAAGTGTAGTACTATTTTAATCTGTACTAATATAATATATGATATGCATATGTATCATAATGCAACACTATCTGTCATGCAATCCCAAGTAGATCATATCAAATGCAAATGACCTGTATCTATGTAAAAGCCCAAAGGTAGCCGAAAATATATATATAAACCTCTTCTTTAAAATAGCCGTGGAATAGGTATGTCACGGCATAAAAGCAGACGTGATAGTATGAAATATAATAGGTATCTTATTTTAGATATACGTTCTGTTGTTTAGTAAAGAATGTTTAGAGGTTTATAAATTTAAAGATCTCAGTGTCATGTCAGACATATCAAAATTAGGAGAATATAGCTCGTTTTTGAATTCCCTTTTTTTGTATGCGAATGTCCGTACAAGATATGAAGGTACTGTCCCCAAGATCAGTCCTGGTCGGCTACAATAACTGTAAACTAACTGTGTACCTCATTATAGCAACATATCAATATATATAGATGTCCGGCATCGACACCCGAAATCAGAAATCTCTAGTGTCCATCATCGACACGTAAATATAGATATCGTCGACACCATCTCAACAGATGATCGCCACCCGATATCCCTAGCCCCGGTCGGTATCCCCTGGATATCCGCCGTGCCCAAATCGAACCTCGGTCAGTATCCCCTGGATATCTGCCGTGCTCATCTCTATCTCCGGTATCGAGTATCCTCGCTAGGCTTCCGCCTCACATGCGGCTATCCTTCCCCTCGGTGTCGACCGGGTCCACCATGTATCCTGCTGTATAGCTCCCCCCACTCAGTCTGGATAAGTAACAAGTCCGAAACCATATAGCTCCCCCACTCGGTTCGGAATAAAACCATCAGAAAACATCAAACTCATGGTGGACGTCAATTCATCATATCCAAAAATATCAAGTAAAGAATATGAATACTTACATAGATCATTCTGATGATATATTTTATATATACGTATATAACAGCGTCCCATACCACTGATATATATCATCAGGAGTAAAACATCCAGAAAATCCATAAGAAGCAAATATAACACCTATAGTACTGATACTCGCCCTACGCAATAAGAAATAAAGGAAGACTGCGTAAATAAATCATACATGCATAACGATATCAACTCTACTGTGTCATGGCACTACTAATGATGTATGGTGTAACATACTCATTCGTGCTCGTGCAACATGGCAATCATTAATATTTGTGCAAGTGTTCTAAAGGTGTAATAACCTACTCATATCAACATCTATATACGCATTACATAATATAACGATTCTACAGGGACACGGCAATACCAATGAGGTGTAGTGTAACATATGTGTACGTGCTTATGCAGCATATTACTCATTGGTAGTTGTGCAATGTTCTATCAGAGTGTTCGTATTACGGAAATGTATAACATTAATAATTATAACGTAAGCAAGTAAAGTAAATATAATCATTATTTACGAGTCTATAGGTAACTTGGCAGTTATTCGGCTTACTAATCTCATTATCAGCAATACAGTATAATATCTAGTACAATACCTCACATTATTACTATATCAAATTCACCTCTAGTATTGCCTGGTCTTTCGTAACAATTTACCTTAACCATAAGTAGACTACATGCAAATGAGTATCATGCTATATGCAATTTAACTTCAATATCCATATCTTAAATAATTACCAAATCTATTATATAACATACTATTATTTATAAGGTTGCGGTGGTGCTATACGCCATCCACCCGACTTCCCCCATAGATGTAAATCTACTCACCAACTTAAGAAGCTTGCTGAAATCCATGCTGCTATATCCGCCAATTCCGTTTTCGAAATCCTCGAAATCCTACCTATAATCGTATTTAAAATCACATCGATGTAAATAACATATCGAAAACCAAAAGAACGAGCTAAGCACCCATAGGTTAGAACCTACAACTCACTTACCCCAAATACGATCAAATACCTCTGAACTTAATGTACGAACGTCAACGTTTCAGTTGCAATACTGAAATACGGAAAATCTTTTCGAAATGTCGGAAACTTTAATAAAACCCAAACTAAACATTCCCAGATTTCTCTTTATGAATATTAGGACAAATCAAACAATACCATAGCTTATAACATACCCTAATAGAGCTACAAGAGAAAAATCAACACCAAAAACCCTATGGGGCTGGCGAGCTCGGACAATTGAAGGATGTCGCCGGATCAATTGTCGAGTTTGGGGTTCGGGCTTTACATGAAGTCTCCTAGTGGTCTTAGGATACTTCTGGTGTTGCTAGTGTAACATTTCAGAAAAATAAAATATTATTTTTGCGAATTTAAATAATTAAAATAATAAATATTTTGAATATTTTAATGATGTGGTATAATTATATACCGATAGTTTGGAGAATATTAGAAAATTAAACTGAATGGCGATTTTTGGAGGGATTTATGTGATTTAGGCAAATTATAAATTTTTATAATTAATTATATGCAAGTTATTTCTAAACTTAATTAATAATCACTAATTTTCATTAAGCGTGATTTTACACATGACATGCACCATGTCATATTGCTAACACTTGTTACATTTTACTCTACCATGGTTTTAATTCCCATTTTTCTTTTATGCATGGTTCTTGAATTTTGGTTAATGCAAAGAAAAGAAAAGAAAAAATAAAGGAAAATAATTTTTAATGTGGCATGGAGAGACATGGAGGTATGGGCAAGAGAGAGAGAGAGGGTGAGGGGTCAACCTTAGGCATGGCTCATTTCTCTCTTCACCCATTTTCTTCACTCTTTCTTCTTCTCTTCACCATGGCTGCCCTCTACTTCCCTCTCCTCTAAGTCTTCACTACAACCCCAAATCAACATCAAAACACTTCATCCCCTTCATTAAATAAATGCACAAGCTCACACCAAGCATGGGGAAACAAGAAAAATTGGATTTTGACAACTTGGGGCAACTCAAGAATTTTCTTGAGTTGCCAAATGAGCTAATTCTTTCACCCTTAGCTTTGTAATCAAGTTCCTTTAGCATCTAATTTAGTTTAGAATCGATTTAGCAAGGTTTAGTGAGCTTTGAAAATTCTAGATGAAGTTTGGAGGAATTGTTGAATTGTGATTGTGTATTGAGGTGTAATTATTGACTACAACCCCTCTAGTGTTAGAATTCAGGACAAAACCTGAGACCAAACCCCAATTTGCGGACTTTAGATTTGCCGATATCAGAATTATGAAGGAACTTTGGTATGTTTTGGAGATCTGCTATGACCCGTGGACCTAAAAAATATTTAGCGATTAAAGAGAGTCATGAAGACAACCTAGAAGCTACCCTGAAGACCCGAGCCCCAACCTCTTCACCGTTGCCGCAAATTTAACCCCATTGGCCGCAAATTGCGGCCTGGGTACTTTGGTTTACGCTGGTGCTTGGTATGTGGTCCCTTTATCTTTAAATTAGACCTTCCTCATATGCAAAATTGGCTAATTTCACCTAGGGTAAAACCTGGAAGTCTTTTTCATAGTTTCTGAGTTCGGTTTGTGAATTTTATGAACTTGAATTTTGGTATTTGTGTTGTATCTCGATCACTTGACGTTTGTATGTCGATATCGGGTGTTATTTGGCTCTTTTGCATGAGTAGACCATATGTTTTAACATATGTAAGATTCGTGTGCCGTTTTGGTTTTCGTTCACGATTTCTGTTTACAATACCATGTGTTATATATGTAGGCTCCCTCGCATGGTCTTCGGATAGAAAGGAGGAGCATGGCCACATCGACTTCGGCAAGCAAGGATCAAAGTGAGTAGATTTATATCCACGGGGGAAGTCGGGTGGATGGCGTATAGCACCCTCGCCGTTTCGTACTGTAGTCTACGTATTGTGTGTATATATATATATATATATTTGTTGTTAGTTGTATGTATGCCCTAGAGGCCATTATTGTACATATGATGTATATTATAGTGGATGCGTGGACATATATAGAGAGGACTTTCTTACTCGACATGATAGTATGCTATCTGGTTGCTCTTTATCTTAACATGTATACTTGTCTCTTGATACTGTCTTATGCTTACATGTTGGTAAAGCCCTTAGGATATGTACTTGACTACCAGGATTATGATGCAGATCATACTAGTGGGACCATGGTAGTCCATAAGTTCATCTTTTAATGTTCCTTGTCGTGGGTATATCGAGACGGGGCATCGATATACCAGAGTAGACTAGCGTATACACTTTTCGCCCCATGTGATGGGCGATGGATGATCCCATATCCATTGGTGTTTGACATCAGAGATGGTATACGGGTGCTCTGTGGAGACTGGGTAAACTGGACGGACTCGTCGAGAACTCCTAGATGGTATTATACCTGACGTCAAATAGGAGTTCTCTGGAGACACTGGTACAGGTTAGTCTGTAGACCCGAGATCATCATAGGGTCTTGTGTGATTCCCACTGTGCTTTGATTTCCACCTTACCACGTTCAAGAGGACGTTCAAAACGGTGGTTTTTGGGTACAGTCCTGAGTCATATGGAGGCAATGAGCGATAGGAGGGGTTTCGTCTCTCCCGGTATTGGGGGTTGATGTTGCGCTGTGCTCGATTTGCCATAACAGGGAAGTCCCTGGCCAGGGATAATTTAGAGATTTACTGGTAAGTGTTATCAGTAGTTTCTTGACCCGTTATGAGCCTCGTATCGGCATGACTTATCGAGTTATTAGGGTCTGACGTTTACCACCCCTACACTTGATATGCGACATCTTAGACGAGGAGACCGGACTGTACGGTAGTATTACTGATAGGCTTTACAGGAGCTAGAGCGGGCTTGCTTGTTGATCTTCTAATCGCTCAATACCCAGGTAACTGTTACGTCCAGCTAGTACCGCTGACGGCTTGTGGGTGCTTGATGTGATCATCACCTACTGCCGGCGTATTGACGAGTCTTTAGAGTCCTACATAGAGGTTTTACTGGCTCAGGCAAAACGAAGTACGAGCACATATGTGATATGTATGGGACCGAGAATAATACGAGTATGTGATACCTTATTCTATTCTCGCGATGTTTGTATCGGTCGGTTATATGTCATATAGCCATGTTATCGAATCAAATGTTGATTTGATAATTTGGTACATATTCTATTAGTCGGTTGTATGTGATATAGCCGGATTATTAAATCAAATGTTGATTTTATAATTTAATGTATAATTGTATATATGATAGACTAGATTGCATTAACTAATATTAGCTCACTTAAGCTTTTTTTTTTCTCACTTGTGTGCTTGTGATATACATGCGATATATATTAATGTACATTATTTTATGTCCTGGTTGTTGATACACACTACATGGGTGTATGAGACTTACACCATACTAATTATAATGTATGGTTTTAAGTATTTAAAATAATTCCAAATTAGTGGATAAATAGCCACATGCATGAATCTTGTAGAAGTTTGTGGATGCATTGACTTAGTCCACTAATTTTGTTTTACTTAAAATATTTATTAACCTAACCATTATAACTCAGCCATGGTTATGTCTCTACATGAGTTAGCTATATGATACAAACTCACCCATGGTTCATTCTCTCACATCATTGGTCCATTCTCATCTCTTGAGCTCATCTTCTTCTTCCTTGAAAAAGCTTTCTAGGTTTTTGCAAAGTGAGAAAATATTCTGAGAAAAATAAAACTAATGTGAGCCCACTTCCTACTTCATCCTCCTCTACTAGATTGGTAATTTAGTATAGGGTGTAAGCTTCACTAATCTCTCAATTAGTGAAGTAGTAGCTTAAGTTAGTGTCTCCTTGACGTAGATCATCTTCGGCCTCGAAGACTTCAAGCAAGATCGTTCTTTTCACCTTGAGAAGCCATGCAAGAGTCCGGGAGTACCATGATCGCAGCGAAGAGACCACTATAAGGAGCTATTGAAGTGAAGGACCGGTCTACAAAGGTTGTATTCCGTTATCACTTAGATTTTCTTTCATGTTTGCTCCTAAAACTCTAGTTAGATCCTAGGTTAGGGTTGTTCGGCACGCCAAATTTTTAAATATGGCATGTTTGATGCCTTGTGGAACCTTGTGGTTGTGCCTAATAACCCTACAGTTGTATCAGAGCCTTGCTAGAGCATTAGGAGTTGTCCAGGTGAAGTTAAAAGACCGAACAACTCCGAATAGCCGTATTTTCCCAATTTCTGGAAATTTTTCAAAATGTTGGAATTTTTCACATTAAAAATATTCAGAAAATCCTGCAGGTAATTCTATGGACACACCTGAAGAACGAAACCCTAACTTGTCTATGTGACCGCGGATCCGCGACCAAAACATGGTTTTAGCGGCGGATCCGTGGCACCACTTGAGAAGCTTGGGTCGGGCCATTCAGCTGTTGGTCTGTAGGTACTGGGGCATGCTTCTGGGAAATTTTAATTCTGCTTAAGTGTTGAGCTCTTTGGGAATTTTGGGAATTCGTTGATTCGATCGAATTGTTTAACATCGTCTAGCTTTCTGTAATGTGATACAATATTTGGAATTCATATAATTAGGCATGAAAACCAAAGTATGTGATAATTTGGGTTTATGATGTCTATGGTTATTATGGATTCCAAATGTTGTAGTTTGACATTTTCTTTTCTACTACCGTAAGTGTAATATGTGTTAGTTGTATGTATGCCCTAGAGGCCAGTATTGTACAGATTATGTATATTATATTGGATGCTTGGACATATATAGAGATGACTTTCTTGCTCGACATGATAGTATGCTATCTGGTTGCTATTTATCTTAACATGTACACTAGTCTCTTTATACTGTCTTATAGTTACATGTTGGTAAAGCCCTTAGGATTTGTACTTGACTACCTGGACTATGATGCAGATCATACTAGTGGGGACATGGTAGTCCATAAGTACATCCTTCAAGGTCCCTAGTCGTGGGTGTATCGAGACGGGGCATCGATATACCAGAGTAGACTAGCGTATACGCTTCTCGACCCATGTGATGGGCGATGGATGATCCCATATCCATTGGTGTTTGACATCAGAGATGGTATACGGGTGCTCAGTGAAGACTGAGTACACTGGACGGACTCGCCGAGAACTCCCAGATGGTTTTATACCTCACGTCAGATGGCAGTTCTCAGGTGACACTTGTACAGGTTAGTCTGTAGACCCGAGATCGTCATAGAGTCTTGTGTGATTCCCACTGTGCTTTGATCTCCACCTTACCACGTCCATGAGGGCGTGCAAAACGGTGGTCTTTGGGCACAGTCCCGAGTCACATGGAGGCAATGAGCGATAGGAGGGGTTTCGTCTCTCCCGGTATTGGGGGTTGATGTTGCGCAGTGCTCGATTGGCCGTAACAGGGAAGTCCCTGGCCAGGGCTGATCAGAGATTTGCTGGTAAGTGTTACCAGTAGTTTCTCGACCCGTTACGAGCCTCACATCAGCATGACTTATCAGGTTATTGGGGTCTGACGTATACCACCCCTAGACTTGATATGCGACGTATCAGACGAAGAGACCGGACTGTATGGTAAGTGTTACTGGTCGGATTCGCAGGAGTGTGAGCGGGCTAGCTCGTCGATCTTCTGATCGCTCAATACCCGGGTGGCCGTTACGTTTAGCAGACCGCTTGCGGCTTGTGGGTGCTTGATATGATCATCATCTGCTACCGGTGTATTGACGAGTCTTTAGAGTCCTACACAGAGGTTTCCTGGCTCAAGCGAAACGAAATAGGAGCGCATATGAGATTTGTGCGGGACCGAGAATAATGCGTGTATGTGATACCGCATTTCATTCTCGCGATATATGTTTCGATTGGTCATATTCGATATGACCTAGTTATCGAATCATTGATTCGATAAATCGATACATTGGATTCTAGTCGGTTATGTGCGACATGACCGGATCATTGAATCAAATGTTGATTTAATGATTTAATGCATAATTATATATTTGATATATTGCATTGCATTAACTAGTATTGGTTCACTTTAAACGGATTTTTCTCACTTGATGCACATTGTATATGTGATATGCTTTAGTGCACTACTTTGTATCATGTTTGATGATACTTGATAATGTGATTAAGTGTAAAGGGTTAAACCATGGTTAAGTGATGATTAGGGTTTTGGTTTTTCATTTATTTATTTGTTTATTT
Organism: Agapanthus africanus; assembly: GCA_030015575.1. Taxonomy (NCBI): domain Eukaryota; kingdom Viridiplantae; phylum Streptophyta; class Magnoliopsida; order Asparagales; family Amaryllidaceae; genus Agapanthus; species Agapanthus africanus. The sequence goes on along the minus strand of CM057347.1, from coordinate 242,920,799 downwards.
ATTTGAAAGGATTAAGTTAAGAATGGTGGCTTATTTTGGAGCTATGTTGAAGCTTCATGAAGCTTTGACAAAGTCCACCATCCTTATCTCATCCTTAACCCTAACCACACTTACTAACCTTGGTTTAATCTATACACTTGACCATGGTCAAGATATGATAAGTATTCATATTAGTTTTATTTTTTAAATGGTGAAGACTTATCATTCTTGCTTCATCTTCATCTTCTTCTTCTTCTTCAAGCTTGCTACAACAATGGCAACTTGAGATCTAGTGAGATAAATCCAATTCTAAAGTGAACCCACCTCCTATTTCTTCACCCTCTACCTCTTGCCAAGTTGTTTTGGGTGTTTACTTCACAAGTTTCACAAGTTTGTGAAGTCGGAGCTTGAGTTTGTGCAACCTCGACGTAGATCGTCTTTGACACAAAGCCGACGACCTATTCCGCTTGTTTTCCCGATGAAGCTGACGGAAGAGTCTAGGATTCATGATGTATAGCGAGAAGACTTCGTTGCGGAGCCGTGGAGGTGGATATCCGGATCTACAAAGGTTGTAATTTCCGTATCCTAGTAGTTAAGTGTTAACTAGTTTTATATTTCGCCTAAACATCTAGTTTAAGATCCGTTGTCTAGGGTTTCTCGGCACTAAAAATTTTAAATTGGCATGTTCGATGCCTTGTGAGACCTTACTAGAGTACCTGGGAACCTTTCACTGGTATCAGAGCCTAGCTAGAGCCTTAGGCGAAGCGTAGACGGAATTTGAAGTCCGAACGACCCAAAACCGAAACCCAAAATATGCTCTCTGTACTTTTTTGAAAACAGTGGATTTTTCCAAATTAAAAATTGCTAAAAAATTCAGCAGGAAAAAATAAGAATTACGGTGCAAAAAGTTTCTGGTGAACAGTGTTTTTCGCGGCGGATCAGCGGCAGAAGCATGGATTCTGCGGCTGATCAGCGGCCAATTGGTGACGTCAGCCCACTTTGTTTGCACAGTAACTCCTGATAAATTCTGCTGAGTTTTCTGGGAATTTTTAATATTGATTCAGGAGTTGAATTTTCTATAATTGTTTTGGGGATTCGGTGTTTCGATCGGGGTATCAAATTTTGTCTATTTGGCTTTCCGGATAAATTTTAGAATATGTTAAAAAGTTCGAACGGATATAAATACCCAATTTTTCCCCTGTCGGGAAATTTCCAAGTGTTGGATTTTTCCGTAGTTTAACGACGTTCTGAGTAGTGCAAGTAACTCGATGGTCCCTCTAGAAGACAACAAACCTTAACTCGATTATGTGACCATCTTGAACTGCCCTTTGAACCTTCGGGTTTGGGGCAGTACGGCGTGCCACATGTGAGGCGTTGGCTTGACCCTTCTACGGCTGGACCGTTGGTACTGAGGTACGAACTGAATGTTGTTAGACTTATTTCATGTGTTGATCTGTATTGGGAAAACTTGGGTGTTCGATTGTTCGATCGGAAAGTTTAACATTTTCTGTTTATCTGGAATTGGATACAATAATTGGAATTCACAAACAGTTATAAGATAACTGGATGAATATTATAAATCTAGCAGTTTAGTCCCATACAATATTGAAAAGAGTTTTCGATAATGAGACTAAAATGCGGGATTTATATCTGTTAGGCATGTGATGTCTAAAGAGATTGCGGATTCCAATTGTTGTAGTTTTACACTTTCTTTTCTGTGACCGTAAGTGTAGTATGTTCATATCGCCGGTTTCGTTGCTATACGTCAACGACAATTGGGGTATGCATACTTACTTACGTTGATGACATGTGATGTTATGTGTTGCTGGATATGTTATATTGGATCGTCGTGTTCGAATAGCCGGGGTTTTTTATGTGAGATGAGTGTTTTTCATTTTCATTCATGTAAAAACTTGTATGTAATATTCTTTTATTTGGGGCACTTCCAGGTAGCGGAAGCTGTCACCCTTTGTATATTATTTACTTTTCCGCATTAGGATAGACCCAAGGAGGGGAGCACAAGTAACCGGGTTCTGGGGTCCAGTGGGAGACCAACTCGAGGAGTCGAGTCCGGGTCTCCTAACCCTAGAATTGGCAGGGTTGCTTGCCGCTCTCGTAGGGGTCTAGGGGTGTGGGATTGGCTATTCATCACGACCGTGGATCCGTGTTTTATACTGGCTCGTATTGAAAACACGGACGTCCTAGTATATCCAATATTTCATATGTTTATTCTGCTGCGATATCTGTGTTGTGACTCTGTGATGGATATAGTATATAGTATATATGATATATTATATAGACGTTACTTATGTTTTACACCCGCGCTAGCCCTGCCCTGCTTTGTCGTTAGTTACCTAACCTAACGGTGCACGAGGGGACATCGAGGCGAATGCGGATGGCATAAGTGTACGTCATATCTATCTGTGATGTTTAGGTATTTAAATGATGGGACTTCATTAATGTGATTAATGAAAGATAAGAAACCTAAGATGTTGTAGAATCAGATTTTAAAATATAACAGGTAGCTATAGTTCTTGCTTTGCATAGCGGTATATATGATATACCCTGCACCTTATTCGATGAGGAAAGGACCGAGATCCCTTCACCGGGAGTGACTCCTTTAGCAATAACTGGCATATGCTACACACTCGGTTTGGCTTTTATTGCTTTTAAGAGTTTTTGCTTTGCACAGCGATATATATGATATATCCCGCACCTCATTCGACGAGGAAAGGGCCGACGATCCCTTCACCGGGAGTGACCCCTTTAGCAAAACTAGAAAAGCCTCAAAATCATTCCATTTCAAAACTTCATTTGATTCTACAACGATATAAAGTTCATTACGCAAAGGGTTTTCTTAAAAACCTGACGTAGCCCTCCGTCATTTCAGATAAGTAATAGTTAGTATTCGTGCTGCGTTTGTTGACTCAGTCAAGGCGTAGTGTGCGGTAGCTGATTACTATTTATCTGTTTATGCATATGATGCAGATTGGATTAGGGTAGTCGTGCGGCCTTGTTGACTTAGTCAAGGGTCGTGCGGGTGGGTTTAATTCAATCAGGAAATGACGGGTTGAACTTTACTTGCGGTCTATGGTTTATTGACTCAGTCAAGGTCATAGATCGCCTGGGGCAAAATATTATCGGGAATTTCAAGTGTTGAAATTTGCAATGAGATTGCATACCTTCTATGAGATAGTTGGATCCCGATACCCGCTGCGAGTAAGAGTTATTCCTGGGAGAGTTTTACACATTGCAATTAGCCGATCAAGTAGGTGTCTAGAAAGGTGTCAACGGGGTTATGCCTCTGGGAAAACGAGGTTTACAGTAATTAGGTTCGTACGAAAGCACGGGGGACCTCCCTCAAAGTACCGACACTGGCCTGGCTGAAAGATTGGCGAACCTGTAGTGTGTAATTAATCCCGGCTAGTCTTTCCTTTTAGGGTTTGGAGGAAGATTTGATAAAAAGCAGTGGGAGCCATCCTGATTAGATAAGATAATAACCAATCTGATCTTGCACGAGCATACGCTAAAGTGTTTTCTTCTCTCTCTCTCCAGGTAGCGACCATTTCATGCCCTAATGAAGATAATAATATGGATGTATTGACCGAACCCGCATGTTATACTGTGCAGGGGAACGTTGAACCCGTTCTATCTTATAAGTGTTATAAGAATGAACAGGAAACAGGAGAATATCTGGATTCTCACACTGCCCAAACGGAGAACATGCATGTTGATGCATCATCTTCGGGTGTGTTTGTCATTGAGAACTGTTTCTCAGTTCACCCTACGTCCTGGGTATTAGATACCGGGTCAGGATCCCACATATGTAAGATGTTACATGGGCTGCGAAAAGGTAGAGAACTGAGAAAAGGTGAACATTCCGTTCATGTAGGGAATGGGGAAAATGTTGCAGCCAAAGCAGTTGGCATATATCACCTGGTATTACCAAATGGTGATACACTAGTCCTGAATGAGTGCTATTATATACCGAACATGATGTACAACATTATATCAGTTTCTTTATTAAGTAAAGAAGGTTATAATTTTGTAGTAAAGGATAATGTTATGAACATATTCCTCGATCAAAGGTTGATTGCATCAGGCTCGCTACATAATGGCATATTCATTCTCAATCAAAATACAGTCTTCAATATACAAAATACACACAAAAGGAAAAGCTCAGAAATGAACGAATCCTTCTTGTGGCACTGTAGACTTGGCCATATCAATGAGACACGACTAGCTAAGTTGCATAAGAATGGATATTTGAATTCATTCGAATTATCATCTTATGACACTTGCCATTCATGTCTCAAAGGAAAAATGACCAAAACTCCGTTTAAAGGACACGGAGAAAGAGTTACTGAACTCTTGGGACTGGTGCATAGTGATGTATGCGGTCCAATGTCTACACACGCCAGAAATGGTTCTTCCTACTTCATTACATTCACTGACGATCTCTCTAGATACGGGCATGTGTTCCTGTTGAAACACAAGTCTGAAGCTTTTGAGAAATTCAAAGAATATAAGCACGAGGTAGAGAACCAAACGGGCAAAAGTATTAAAATCCTTCGATCTGATCGAGGAGGTGAATACTTAAGCAGTGAATTCCTGGATTATCTAAAAGAGAATGGGATTCTCTCTCAGCTTACTCCTCCTTATACACCACAGCACAACGGTGTATTGGAACGAAGGAATCGCACCCTATTAGATATGGTGCGTTCAATGATGAGTAATGCTGAGTTACCTATTTCCTTTTGGGGGTATGCGCTTGAGACAGCCATATACCTATTGAATCTGGTTCCGTCTAAATCTGTACCTACCACACCATATGAGATATGGAGTGGGAAGAGACCATATTTTAAGCGAATTAAGATATGGGGTTGTCCGGCCTATGTGAAAAAGCAAAATCCGGACAAACTCGAGGCACGATCAGTCCTTTGCAAGTTTGTGGGATATCCTAAGAATTCTCAAGGATATTTTTTCTACCAAGCTGAGGAACAAAGAGTGTTTGTTGCTCAACATGCCACCTTTTTGGAAAGGGAATTTCTTGCAAAAGAAATTAATGGCAAAGAGGTAGAGCTGGAAGAGGTTCCAGCACCACAAACTGCAACTGACAATTTAGTAGAACCAGAGGATTCAGTGGTGCCCGACGTACCCCAGCCTCTCCGCCGATCTAGTAGGGTTCCTCGTCCACCTGAGAGATACTATGGTTTTCTCATTGATGGTGGTAGTGAGGATTGCATCATGGAGGATGATGACCCAACTAGCTTCGAGCAGGCCATCACGAGTGGGGACTCAGTGAAATGGCTGGATGCTATGCGGTCCGAGATGGATTCCATGTACACCAACAAAGTATGGACTTTGGAAATTGCTCCTGAAGGGGTAAAACCCATTGGGAGCAAATGGATCTTTAAGAAGAAACTTGGTGTAGATGGGAAAGTGGAGACTTTCAAAGCTAGACTTGTAGCAAAGGGTTTTCGTCAAAGACCAGGTGTGGACTATGACGAGACCTTTTCTCCAGTGGCTATGCTTAAATCCATCCGAATCATGCTTGCCATTGCTGCCTTTCATGACTACGAAATCTGGCAAATGGATGTTAAGACCGCCTTTCTAAATGGTGATTTAGAAGAGTGCGTGTACATGACTCAGCCAGAGGGCTTCGTAGACAGTGGGAGCAGCGGGAAGGTGTGCAAGCTGCTTAAATCCATTTATGGATTAAAGCAAGCATCGCGGAGTTGGAACATCTGCTTTGACGTCGTTATCAAAGAGTTTGATTTCGTCAAAAATCCAGATGAACCTTGTATCTACAAGAAGGTGGCAGAGAGTAAGGTTGTCTTCCTCGTATTGTACGTGGACGACATACTCTTGATAGGAAATGATATTCCTATGCTGCAATCGGTCAAGCTTTTCTTATCACAAAGATTCTCAATGAAAGATCTTGGTGATGCCTCCTGCATATTGGGAATTAGGATCTATAGAGATAGATCCAAACGGATTTTGGGATTGTCCCAATCCAGGTACATTGACACCATACTAAAGAGGTTTAGTATGGAAGAGTCCAAGCGTGGGAACTTGCCCACGATCCCTGGAGTCACTCTCTCCAAAGAGATGTCTCCCAAGACTGATTTGGAGAGAGCTCGCATGCAAGGTATACCCTATGCTTCGGCAGTAGGCTCTATCATGTATGCGATGCTATGTACCAGACCCGATGTAGCATACTCACTAAGTATAGTGAGCAGGTATCAAGCTGATCCTGGAGAGAGTCACTGGACAGCTGTGAAGAGCATTCTCAAGTACTTGCGAAGGACTAGAGATATGTTCTTGGTGTATGGTAACGGAGAACTCCAAGTGGAGTCCTTTACCGATTCGAGCTTCCAGAGTGATAAGGACGACTCTAAGTCGCAGTCGGGCTTTGTCTTTACCCTTTACGGAGGGGCGGTTAGCTGGAAGAGTTCCAAGCAGGAAACCGTGGCAGACTCGACGATGGAGGCTGAATACATCGCTGCCAACGATGCTGCCAAAGAGGCTGTCTGGATCAAGAAGTTCATTACTGAACTTGGAGTGGTTCCATCCATTGAGCGTCCAATACCTTTGTATTGCGATAACAATGGAGCGGTGGCTTTGGCCAAGGAACCCAGGTCCCATCAGCGATCCAGGCATATTCTGAGGCGGTATCACCTGATCCGGGAGATAGTTGATCGCCGGGAGATCGAGGTCAGGAGGGTTGACACGAAGAACAACACGGCGGATCCACTCACGAAGGCCATTCCCCAGATACAGTTTGAGAGACTCTTCGGGATGCTCGGTATGAGATACTACAGCAGCTGGCCCTAGTGCAAGTGGGAGATTGTTAGTTGTATGTATGCCCTAAAGGCCAGTATTGTACAGATTATGTATATTATATTGGATGCTTGGACATATATAGAGATGACTTTCTTGCTCGACATGATAGTATGCTATCTGGTTGCTATTTATCTTAACATGTACACTAGTCTCTTTATACTGTCTTATAGTTACATGTTGGTAAAGCCCTTAGGATTTGTACTTGACTACCTGGACTATGATGCAGATCATACTAGTGGGGACATGGTAGTCCATAAGTACATCCTTCAAGGTCCCTAGTCGTGGGTGTATCGAGACGGGGCATCGATATACCAGAGTAGACTAGCGTATACGCTTCTCGACCCATGTGATGGGCGATGGATGATCCCATATCCATTGGTGTTTGACATCAGAGATGGTATACGGGTGCTCAGTGAAGACTGAGTACACTGGACGGACTCGCCGAGAACTCCCAGATGGTATTATACCTCACGTCAGATGGCAGTTCTCAGGTGACACTTGTACAGGTTAGTCTGTAGACCCGAGATCGTCATAGAGTCTTGTGTGATTCCCACTGTGCTTTGATCTCCACCTTACCACGTCCATGAGGGCGTGCAAAACGGTGGTCTTTGGGCACAGTCCCGAGTCACATGGAGGCAATGAGCGATAGGAGGGGTTTCGTCTCTCCCGGTATTGGGGGTTGATGTTGCGCAGTGCTCGATTGGCCGTAACAGGGAAGTCCCTGGCCAGGGCTGATCAGAGATTTGCTGGTAAGTGTTACCAGTAGTTTCTCGACCCGTTACGAGCCTCACATCAGCATGACTTATCGGGTTATTGGGGTCTGACGTATACCACCCCTAGACTTGATATGCGACGTATCAGACGAAGAGATCGGACTGTATGGTAAGTGTTACTGGTCGGATTCGCAGGAGTGTGAGCGGGCTAGCTCGTCGATCTTCTGATCGCTCAATACCCGGGTGGCCGTTACGTTTAGCAGACCGCTTGCGGCTTGTGGGTGCTTGATATGATCATCATCTGCTACCGGCGTATTGACGAGTCTTTAGAGTCCTACACAGAGGTTTCCTGGCTCAAGCGAAACGAAATAGGAGTGCATATGAGATATGTGCGGGACCGAGAATAATGCGTGTATGTGATACCGCATTTCATTCTCGCGATATATGTTTCGATTGGTCATATTCGATATGACCTAGTTATCGAATCATTGATTCGATAAATCGATACATTGGATTCTAGTCGGTTATGTGCGACATGACCGGATCATTGAATCAAATGTTGATTTAATGATTTAATGCATAATTATATATTTGATATATTGCATTGCATTAACTAGTATTGGTTCACTTTAAACGGATTTTTCTCACTTGATGCACATTGTATATGTGATATGCTTTAGTGCACTACTTTGTATCATGTTTGATGATACTTGATAATGTGATTAAGTGTAAAGGGTTAAACCATGGTTAAGTGATGATTAGGGTTTTGGTTTTTCATTTATTTATTTGTTTATTTATTTGAAAGGATTAAGTTAAGAATGGTGGCTTATTTTGGAGCTATGTTGAAGCTTCATGAAGCTTTGACAAAGTCCACCATCCTTATCTCATCCTTAACCCTAACCACACTTACTAACCTTGGTTTAATCTCTACACTTGACCATGATCAAGATATGATAAGTATTCATATTAGTTTTATTTTTTAAATGGTGAAGACTTATCATTCTTGCTTCATCTTCATCTTCTTCTTCTTCTTCAAGCTTGCTACAACAATGGCAACTTGAGATCTAGTGAGATAAATCCAATTCTAAAGTGAACCCACCTCCTATTTCTTCACCCTCTACCTCTTGCCAAATTGTTTTGGGTGTTTACTTCACAAGTTTCACAAGTTTGTGAAGTCGGAGCTTGAGTTTGTGCAACCTCGACGTAGATCGTCTTTGACACAAAGCCGACGACCTATTCCGCTTGTTTTCCCGATGAAGCCCACGGAGGAGTCTAGGATTCATGATGTACAGCGAGAAGACTTCGTTGCGGAGCCGTAGAGGTGGATATCCGGATCTACAAAGGTTGTAATTTCCGTATCCTAGTAGTTAAGTGTTAACTAGTTTTATATTTCGCCTAAACATCTAGTTTAAGATCCGTTGTCTAGGGTTTCTCGGCACTAAAAATTTTAAATTGGCATGTTCGATGCCTTGTGAGACCTTACTAGAGTGCCTAGGAACCTTTCAATATGTGGTGTATCGCCGGTTTCGTTGCTATATGTCAACGACAATTGGGATACGCATATTTACTTACGTTAATGACATGTGATATTATGTGTTGTTGTATATGTTATATTGGATCGTCGCGTTTTGAATAGCCGGGAGGGTTTATGTAAGATGAGAGTTTTTATTTTTCATTCATGTAAAATTCATTGTATGTAATATTCATTTATTGGGGCACTTACGGGTTGAGGATGATGTCACCATTGTTGTATATTATTTACTTTTCCGCATTAGGATAGACCCAAGGAGGGGAGCACAAGTAACCGGGTTCTACAGTCTAGTGGGAGACCAACTCGAGGAGTCGAGTCTTAGTCTCTTAACTCTAGAATTCGTAGGGTTGCTTGCCGCTGTTATAGGGGTCTAGGGTGTGGGTTTGGCTATTCATCGTGACCGTAGAATCCGTGTTTTATACGGGCTCAAAATAAAACACAGACCTCCTAATATATCCAATATTTCATATGTGTCTTCTGCTGCTCTGTGATGTGATCACTGTGGATTTTGAGACGAATGGATATACATTATATATGAGATATGTAGTAGACGTTGCTTATGTTTTGCACCCGCGCTAGTCCCGTCTCGCTATGCCGTTAGCTCAGTAACCTAACGGTGCATAACGGGACACTGTGGCGAATGCGGATGGCATAAGCGTACGTTGTATTTTCGTTTCTTCTGTGATGCTTAGGAAGTATAAATGATGGGACTTCATTAATGAGATTAATGAAAGAAAAGAAACCTAAAAGATGTTGTAGAATCAAATTTTCAAAAAAAGGGTCGATCTAGTTTTTGCTTTGCGTAGCGGTATTCCTTATAGAATATCCGGCACCTTGTTCGATAAGGAAAGAGTCAAGATCCCTTCACCGAGAGTGACCTCTTTAGCAAAAGCTAGCAGATGCTACAACACTCAGTTTGTCTTTTGATTGCTCTTATGGTTTCTGCTTTGCATAGTGATATTTATGAAATATCCTGCACCTTAATCGATAAGGAAAGAGCCGAGATTCCTTCACCTGGAGTGACCTCTTTAGCAAAACTAGTGAAAACCTCAAAAACACTCCTTTTCAAAATCACTAGATTCTACAACGATATCAAGTTCATTACGCAAAAGGTTTTCTGAAAACCTGTCATAGCCCTCCGTCATTTCAGATAAGGACTGTTTAGTATTCGTGCTGCGTTTGTTGGCCTTTGTCAAGGCGTAGTGTGCGGTAGCTGAATGGTGCTTATCTGCTTATGCATATGATGCAGATTAGATTAAGATAGTCGTACGACCTTGTTGGCCTTTGACAAGGGTCGTGCGGGTGGGTTTAATTCAATCAGGAAATGACGGGTTGAACTTGACTAGCATCCTATGATTTGTTGGTCTTTGTCGAGGTCATAGGGGGTTAGGGGCAAAAAAAATTATCGGGAATTTCAAGTGCTGAAATTTGCAATGAGATTGCATAGCTTCTATGAGATAGTTGGATCCCGATACCCACTGCGAGTAAGTGTTACTCCTGGGAGAGTTTTACAAAGGACAATTAGCCGATTAAGTAGGTGTCTAGAAAGGTGTTTACGGGATTAAGCCTCTGAGAAAACGAGGTTTATTTTAATTAGGTCCGTGCGAAAGCAAGGGGAACCTCCCTCAAAGTACCAACACTGGCCTGGCTGAAAGATTGGCGAAATTGTAGGGTGTAACTAATTACGGTCAGTCTTTCCTTTTAGGGTTTGAATGAAGATTTGATAAAAATAGTGGGACCCATCCGGATTAGATAAAATAATAACCAATCTGATCTTGCAAGAGCATATGCTAAAGCGTTTTTTTTCTCCTTCTCTCCAGGTAGCGACCATGTCAGGCCTTAATCAAGATAATAATATGGATGTATTGACCGAACCCGCTTGTTATACTGAGCAGGGAACGTTGGTTCCGTTCTTTCTTATAATTGTAATAAGACTGAACAGGAAATTAGGGAATGTCCAGATTCCCACACCGCCCAAACGAAGAGGAAACATGTTGATGCATCTTCTTCGGGTGTGTTTGTCATCGAGAACTGTTTCTCAGTTCACTCAACGTCCTTGATATTAGATACCGGATCGGGATCCCACATATGTAATTTGTTACATGGGCTAAGGAAAGGTAGAGAACTGGGAATGGGTGATCATTCCGTAAGAGTAGGGAATGGTGCAAATATTGCAGCCAAAACAGTTGGCGAATATCACCTTGTATTGCCAAATGGTAATACATTGATTCTGAACGAATGCTATTACATTCCGACCCTGATATGCAATCTTATATCAGTTTCTTTATTAAGTAAAGAAGGATATAATTTTGCAGTACAGGATAATGTTATGAACAACTTCCTGAATCAAAAGTTGATTGGATCAGGCTCGTTAAATAATGGCATATACATTCTAAATCAAACCACAGTTCTTGATATACAAAACACACACAAGAGGAAGAGTTCAGAAATGAACGAATCCTTCTTGTGGCATTGTAGACTAGGTCATATCAATGCGACACGACTAGCTAAGTTTCATAAGGATGGATATTTGAATCCGTTCGAATTTTCATCTTATGACACTTGCCAATCATGTCTCAAAGGCAAGATGACCAAAACTCCGTTTACAGGACACGGAGAAAGAGCTAGTGAGCTCTTGGGACTGATACATTGTGATGTATGTGGTCCTATGTCTACACATCCCAGGAATGGTTCTTCGTACTTCATTACATTCACTGACGATCTCTCAAGATTCGGACATATGTTCCTGTTGAAACACAAGTCTGAAGCTTTTGAGAAATTCAAAGAATATAAACACGAAGTCGAGAACCAAACGGGTAAAAGGATTAATATCCTATGATCTGATCGAGGAGGTGAATACTTGAGCACGGAGTTCCTGGACTTTCTAAAAGAGAATGGGATTCTCTCTCAGCTTACTCTTCCGTATAAACCACAACACAACGGTGTATCGGAATGGAGGAATCGCACCCTATTAGATATGGTGCGCTCTATGTTGAGCACTGCTGAGTTGCCTATTTCCTTTTGGGGTTATGCGCTTGAGACAGCAGCATACCTATTGAATCATGTTCTATCTAAATCTGTACCTACCGCACCATATGAGATATGGAGTGGGAAATGACCATGTCTTAAACGAGTTAAGATATGGGGTTGTCCGGCCTATGTCAAAAGGAAAAATCCGGAAAAACTCGAGGCACGGTCAGTTCTATGCAAGTTTGTGGGATATCCCAAACATTCACATGGATATCTTTTCTACCACAGCAAGGAACAAAAAGTGTTTGTTTCTCGACAAGCAACCTTTTTAGAAAAGGAATTTCTTGCAAAGGAAATTAGTGGCAACGAAGTAGAACGGGAAGAAATTCTGGCAACACAAACTGAAACTGAAGATTTAGTGGAACCCGAGGATTCGATAGTTCCCAACGAACCCCAGCCTCTCCGCCGATCTAGTCGGGTTCCTCATCCACCTGAGAGAAACTACGGTTTTCACATTAATGGTGGAAGCGAGGACTGCATCATAGAGGATGATGACCCAACTAGCTTCGAGCAGGCCATTACGAGTGGGGACTCTGTGAAATGGCTAGATGCAATGCGATCTGAGATGGAATCCATGTACACTAACAAAGTATGGACTTTGGAAGTTACTCCTGAAGGGGTAAAACCCATTGGGTGCAAATGGATCTTTAAGAAGAAACTTGGTGTAGATGGAAAAGTTAAGTCTTTCAAAGCTAGACTTGTTGCAAAGGGTTTTCGTCAATGACCAGGTGTGGATTATGACGAAACCTTTTCTCCAGTGGCTATACTTAAGTCCATCCGGATCCTACATGCCATTGCTGCATACTATGACTACGAAATCTGGCAAATGGATGTTAAGACCGCCTTTCTAAATGGTGATTTGGAAGAGTGCGTGTACATGACTCAGCCAGAAGGCTTCGTAGATAGTGGGAGCAGCGGAAAGGTGTGCAAGCTGCTTAAATCAATCAACGGGTTGAAGCAAGCATTGCGAAGTTGGAACATCTGTTTTGATGTCGTTATCAAAGGGTTTGATTTCGTCAAAAACGTAGATGAACCTCGTATATACAAGAAGGTGGCAGAGAGTAAGGTTGTCTTCCTCGTATTGTACGTAGATGACATACTCTTGATAGGAAATAACATTCCTATGCTGCAATCGGTCAAGCTCTTCTCATCAAAAAGATTCTCAATGAAAGATCTAGAGGATGCCTCCTACGTCTTGGGGATTAAGATCTAAGCGGATACTGGAATTGTCCCAATCCAGGTACATTGACACCATACTAAAGAGCTTTAGTATGGAAGAATCCAAGTATGGGTTTTTAGCCACGATCTCAGGACTCACTCTCTCCAAAGAGATGTCTCCCAAGACTGATTTGGAGAGAGCTCGCATGCAAGAGATACCCTATGCTTCGGTAGTAGGCTCTATCATGTATGCGATGCTGTGTACCAGACCCGATGTAGCACACTCACTAAGTGTAGTCAGTAGGTATCAAGCAGATCCTGGAGAGAGTCACTGGACAGCTGTGAAGAGCATTCTCAAGTACTTGAGAAGGACTAAAGAGATGCTCTTGGTGTATGGTAACGGAGAACTCCAAGTGGAGTCCTTTACCGATTCGAGCTTCCAGAGTTATAAGGACGACTCTAAGTCGCACTCGGGATTTGTCTTTACCCTCAATGGAGGGGCGGTATGCTGGAAGAGTTCCAAGCAGGAAACCGTGGCAGACTCGACGATGGAGGCTGAATACATCGCTGCCAACGATGCTGCCAAAGAGGCTGTCTGGATGAAGAAGTTCATAACTGAACTTGGAGTGGTTCCATCCATTGAGTATCCAATACCTTTATATTGTCATAATAATGGAGCTGTGGCTTTGGCCAAGGAACCCAGGCCCCATCAGCGATACAGGCATATTCTGAGGCGGTATCACCTAATCCGGGAAATAGTTGATCGCCGGGAGATCGAGGTCAGGAGAGTTGACATGAAGAACAACACTGCGGATCCACTCACGAAAGCCATTCCCCAGATACGGTTCGAGACACTCTTCGGGATGCCGGGTATGCGATACTACAGCAGCTAGCCCTAGTGCAAGTGGGAGATTGTTAGTTGTATGTATGCCCTAGAGGCCATTATTGTACATATGATGTATATTATAGTGGATGCTTGGACATATATAGAGAGGACTTTCTTGCTCTACATGATAGTATGCTATCTGGTTGCTCTTTATCATAACATGTATACTTGTCTCTTGATACTCTCTTATGGTTACATGTTGGTAAAGCCCTTAGAATGTGTACTTGACTACCAGGATTATGATGCAGATCTTACTAGTGGGGCCATGGTAGTCCATAAATTCATCATTTAATGTTCCTAGTCGTGGCTGTATCGAGATGGGGCATCGATGTACTAGAGTAGACTAGAGTATACGCTTCTCGACACATGTGATGGGCGATGGATGATCCCATATCCATTGGTGTTTGACATCTGAGATGGTATACGGGTGCTCAGTGAATACTGGGTACACTGGACGGACTCGCCGAGAACTCTTAGATGGTATTATACCTAACGTCAGATGGCATTTCTCTGGTGACACTGGTACAGGTTAGTCTATAGACCCGAGATCGTCATAGAGTCTTGTGTGATTCCCACTGTGCTTTGATTTCCACCTTACCACGTTCAAGAGGATGTGCAAAACAGTGGTTTTTGGGTACAGCCCCGAGTCACATGGAGGCAATGAACGATAGGAGGGGTTTCGTCTCTCCCGGTATTGGGTGTTGATGTTGCGCTGTGCTCGATTGGCCATAACATGGAAGACCCTGGCCAGTGCTGATTTAGAGATTTTCTAGTAAGTGTTATCAGTAGTTTCTCGACCCGTTATGAGCCTCGTATTGGCATGACTTATCGATTTATTGCGGTCTGACGATTACCACCCTAGACTTGATATGCGACATCTTAGACGAGAAGACCGGACTGTACGGTAGTGTTACTGATAGGCTTTACAGGAGCTAGAGCAGGCTTGCTTGTTGATCTTCTGATCGCTCAATACCCGGGTAGCCGTTATGTCCAGCTAATGCCGCTGAAGGCTTGTGGGTGCTTGATGTGATCATCACCTACTGCCGGCATATTGACGAGTCTTTAGAGTCCTACATAGAGATTTTACCGGCTCAGGCAAAATGAAATAGGAGCACATATGTGATATGTGCTGGACCGAAAATAATACGAGTATGTGATACCGTATTCTATTCTCGCGATGTTCATATCGGTTGGTTATATGTGATATAGCCGTGTTATTGAATCAAATGTTGATTCGATAAGTTGGTACATATTATATTAGTCGGTTGTATGTAATATAGACGGATTATTAAATCAAGTGTTGATTTGATAATTTAATGTATAATTGTATATATGATATACTAGATTACATTAACTAATATTAGCTCACTTAAGCATATATTTTTTCTCACTTGTGTGCATGTGATATATATTAATGTACATTATTTTGTGTCATGGTTGTTGATACACACTACATGGGTGTATGAGACTTACACCATACTAATTATAATGTATGGTTTTAAGTATTTAAAGTAATTCCAAATTAGTGGATAAATAGCCACATGCATGAAGCTTGTGGAAGCTTGTGGATGCATTAACTTAGTCCACTAATTTTGTTTTACTTAAGATATTTAATAACCTAACCTTTATAATTCAGCCATGCTTATGTCTCTACATGAGTTAGCTATATGATACAAACTCACCGATGATTCATTCTCTCACCTCATTAGTTCATTCTCATCTCTTGAGCTCATCTTCTTCTTCCTTGAAAAAGCTTGCTAGGTTTTTGCAAAGTGCGAAAATATTGTGAGAAAAAAAAAACTAAAGTGAGCCCACTTCCTACTTCATCATTCTCTACTAGATTGGCAATTTAGTATAGGGTGTTAGCTTCACTAATATCTCAATTAGTGAAGTTGTAGCTTGAGTTAGTATCTTCTCGACGTAGATCATTTTCGGCCTCGAAGACTTCAAGCAAGATCGTTCTTTTCACCTTGAGAAGCCATACAAGAGTCCGGGAGTACCATGATCGCAGCGAAGGGACCACTACAAGGAGCTATTGAAGTGAAGGACCGGTCTACAAAGGATGTATTCCATTATCACTTAGATTTACTTTCTTGTTTGCTCCGAAAACTCTAGTTAGATCCTAGGTTAGGGTTGTTCGGCACACTAAATTTTTAAATACGACATGTTTGATGCCTTGTATAGCCTTTTGGTTGTGCCTAAGAACCCTACATTGGCGTATTGTGAGACCTTACTAATTAGCAAGAAATGCTTTAGGTGACTTTGGGTTAGTGTTAGCGTACTTGGATGTAAATTCTTAGGTCTGGTTTCTTAGTCGCAAAACCCTAGAGTAATGATTTTCATACACGCACACACACATACATTTGATTTTCTTATGCGTATATGGGGATATATATACACACACACATATGTGTATGTGAGTATGTATATGTGTGTGTGTGTGTGTATATATATATGTATGTATGTATGCATGTATACGTATACATCATGATGAGGATAGTATATGATACTTGGAGATGAGTTGATGTGATTGGGCATGATGTCGTGAGATCGGTGATGTGATTGGGTCGTGTTATGAGATACGACATATTATATTTGCGGATTGATGGGCGATGTGTTCTCATACACACGCAATTATATGTTGATGGTATCGGTATGTACTAGACTTAGACCATTACCCTGTTCATGATATTATGATAATGATACCATATGGATATTGAGGTATATGTGATAGGCGACCCGTACCCCGATTTTAGGATGCCGTATAATGGATTTACCGTACGAGATATAATTATGATAATAGATCCGCACTCTTGAGTCGAGGATGTCGTATTATATATTTTATCGTATGTGACGCTATTGAGGCGGGATCACCGACTACTAGATATGTATATCGACACAGACTTAGGTGGACTTTCTTACCCTTTGGTTAGTCTCTTAGTTTGTCCTGTAGCTTACATAGTAGATGTTAGAGTTAGGCGCGAGTCATACTTATTTCCAAAACTAACGAATCGTGAGTATTTTTAATGACAGGCCAAGGGACACTACGGATATTTCAAAGGACGTACCTTTTCTTAAAAACACCGTAGCCCTATTTTCTAAACACCACGATTCGTGTGATTTCAGACAATAAAAACTGTATGACTCGTATATATAAATGTATATTCTTATATGTTGCTGTTATTACATCTTTGCCATATATTTATGATGTTCATATCGCATTGCATGCTTATACTTTTAATTCCTTGTTATTAAGAACCCATGTTGTCAGGACACCAGGACCATTACCGATGATGCGTATGTCTACGAACACTTGCTTGCCGGCTCACACACATCATCATCGGTAATTACCATGACACATATGCTTTAGAAATACTACTTCATTGATATCGCTTGCTAGCTGATAGTTCCGATATATCATTACTGTGCTAGTTTAGATATTGCATTCTTTATTAGATACCCATGCATGCTTATATATTCATTTGTCATGCAATATTATAGTGCCAGTCTAGATTGCCGGAGCCAGGTATTCACTATTATTGACTCTGTTAGTTATATGTATGCCCTAGAGGCCATTACTGTACATAGGATGTATATTGTAGTGGATGCTGGGACATATATAGGGAGGACTTTCTTGCTCGACATGATAGTATGCTATCTGGTTACTCTTTGCCTTAACGTGTATACTGATTGTCTCTCTGTTACATGTTGGTAAAGCCCTTAAGATGTGTACTTGACTATCTGGACTATGATGCGGATCATACTAGCGGGGACATGGTAGTCCATAAGTACATCCTTGAAAGTCCCTAGTCGTGGGTGTATCGATATGGGGCATCGATATACCAGAGTAGACTAGCGTGTACCTTCTCGACCCATACAGATGGGCGATGGATGATCCCATATCCATTGGTGTTTGACATCAGAGATGATATACGGGTGATCAGTAGAGACTGGGTATACTGGACGGACTCGCCGAGAACTCCCAGATGGTATTATACCTCACGTCAGATGGCAGTTCTCTGGTGACACTGGTACAGAGTAGTCTGTTGACCCGAGATCGTCATAGAGTCTTGTGTGGTTCCCACTGTGCTTTGATTTCCATCTTACCACGTCCAAGAGGGCGTGCAAAATGGTGGTTTTTGGGTACAGTCCCGAGTCACATGGAGGCAATGAGCGATAGGAGGGGATTCGTCTCTCCCGGTATAGGGGGTTGATGTTGCGCTGTGTTCGATTGGCTATAACAGGAAATCCCTGGCCAGGGTTGCTGATATTTACAGGTAAGTGTTACCAGTAGTTTCTCGAATTGTTATAGACCTCATATCGACACGACTTATCGAGCTATTGGGGTCTGACGTTTACCACCCCTAGGCGAGATATGCGACATATCAGACGATCAGACCGGACTGTACGGTAGTGTTACTGGTTGGATTCACTGGAGTGTGAGCGGGCTTGCTCGTCGATCTTCTGATCGCTCAATACCCGGGTGGCCGTTACGTTTAGCAGACCGCTTGCGGCTTGTGGGTGTTTGATATGATCATCACCTGCTGCCGGCGTATTGACGAGTCTTTAGAGTCCTACACAGAGGTTTCCTGGCTCAAGCGAAACGAAATAGGAGCGCATATGAGATATGTCCGGGACCGAGAATGATACCAGTATGTGATACTGTATTCGATTCTCGCGATATGTGACATTGATCGGTTATATGTGATATAGCCGGGTTATCGGATCAAGTGTTGATTCGATAAGTTGTTACTGTTCATATTAGTCGGTTATATGCGATATGAACGGATCGTTAAATCAAGTGTTGATTTAATGATTTAATGCATAATTATATATTTGATATATTACTTTGCATTAACTAGTATCGGTTCACTTTAAATGGATTTTCTCACTCGGATGTACACATTGTATATGTGATATACTTTTTTGTGCACTTGATTGTATCATGTTTGATGATACATGTTTGCTAGGGTTTTTGTGTGAAGATCAAACCATGGTTACATAATAATGGTTAGGGTTTTGTTTTATTCATTTATTTGTTTGTTTATTTCATTTTGGTAAAAGGAAAATGGTGGCTATTTTTGTTCTTTGTTGAAGCTTCATGAAGCTTTGAATAAAGTCCACCATTTTTGTTTTATACCTAACCTAACCATTCACCTAACTATAGTTTGCTCTCTACACATAACCATGGTTGGATTATGATAAGTTTGGATTTTCTTTTCTATTTAAAATTAACTTATCATAATACTTATCATCTTCTTCATCTTCTTCTTCTTCCTCACTTCATGAAAAAGCTTGAAAGCTTTAATGGCAAAGTGAGAAAAAGAGTGAGAAATCCAATTCTAAAGTCTACCCACTTCCTATTTCTTCATCCTCTACCTCTTGCCAAGTAGTAGAGTGTGTTTCCTTCACAAGTTTGATGACTTAGTGAAGTGAGAGCTTGATCTTGCGATGCTTCGACGTAGATCATCTTCGGTATGGACATCGACGACCTAGCTCGCCATTTCTCCGAGGAAGCCGACGCTAGAGCCCGGGAATTCATATGGACAGCAAGGGGACTTCGTTGCGGAGCTATGGAGGTGGAGCACCGGATCTACAAAGGTTGTATTTCCGTTTCCTTATAGTTAAGTGTTAACTAGTTTGCTTTTTCGCCTAGAAATCTAGCCAACGATCCGTATTAGGGTTTCTTGGCACATGTAATTTTTGAAACGGGCATGGTTGATGCCTTGTGAGACCTCATTAGGGTGCCTAGGAAGCCTACAGTGGTATCAGAGCCTAGCTAGAGCCTTAGGCGATCGGTAGACGATGTTAGAGATCCGATCGAACCGCGAAACCCCAAGCAAAATCGCTCTCTGTACATTTTTCAAAACTGTTGAATTTTGTGAATTAAAAATATGCAGAAAAATATGCAGGAAAAACTAAGAATTACTGTGAAGTTTGGTCGACTAATTCAATAATTGGAGCGTGGAACCGCTGCCAAACCAGGGGTTTGGCGGCGCTTCCGTGGCCCAAATTTCGACTTAGTCCCTCAAATTTCATATATTTATTCTTAGGTCCTTTCTTGGCAATTTTTTATGTGAATTTTTTTAATTCCACTCTGGTGTTGAGTTTTCTAGGCTTTTATTAGGGATTCGTTAATTTGATCGGATAATTTAACTTTGTTTATGTTTTTCCGGATATTTTAGAAACTATTAAAATGTTCGACCGGATATAAATACCCAATTTTTCCCCTGCCGGAAAATTTCCAAGTGTTGGATTTTTCCGCGGTTTAAAGACGTTCTAAGTAGTGCAAGTAACGCGATGGACCCTCTAGAAGACAACAAACCTTAACTCGATTATGTGACCGTCTTGAACTGCCCTTTGAACCTTCGGGTTTGGGGCAGTACGGCGTGCCACATGTGAGGCATTGGCTTGACCCTTCTACGGCTGGACCGTTGGTACTGAGGCACGAAATGAATGTTTTTAGACTTATTTCATGTGTTGATCTGTTTCGGGAAAAAACTTGGGTGATTGAATATTCGATCGGAAAGTTTAACATTTTCTATTTATCTGGAATGTGATACAATAATTGGAATTCACAAGAAGTTATGAGATAACTGAATGAATGTTATAAATCAAGCACTTTAGTCTCACTTGATCGGTTGCCACGGAATTTTGATGTGATCAAAAGTCCGTCGCAATCACGTAGCGTACGCGGATACTCGCCGGATAAACTTAATAGACAGCCTCACACCATAGCCCCGACCAAGTGACTGTAGGAGAACCCCGTCGCCGAAAGCATCCGTTCGGGTGCTCGCGGCAGCGGTGTTCCGCCTTGGTGCACTTCGTCGACGGCGTCGGGGGTGCGGCCGCCTACTAAAGTTTGCGACGAGCATTCGATCAGGATATCGGGAATCTTGTTGAATTGCCCGACTTGATATTGAAAAGTGTTTTCAATGATGAGACTAAAATGCGGGGTTTATAATTGTTAGGCATGCGATGTCTAAGGAATTCATTTGATTAGGCATGCGATGTCTATGCAGGTTGCGGATTCCAACTGTTGTAGTTTTACACTTTCTTTTCTGTGACCGTAAGTGTAATATGTGATATCGCCGGTTTCGTTGCTATATGTCAACGACAATTGGGATGCGCATATTTACTTACGTTGAAGACATGTGATGTTATGTGTTGCTGGATATGTTATATTGGATCGTCGTGTTTGAATAGCCGGGGTTTTTTATATGAGATGAGTGTTTTTCATTTTCATTCATGTAAAAACTTGTATGTAATATTCTTTTATTGGGGCACATCAAGGTTGCGGAAGCTGTCACCCTTTGTATATTATTTACTTTTCCGCACTAGGATAGACCCAAGGAGGGGAGCATAAGTAATCGGGTTCTGGAGTCCAGTGGGAGACCAACTCGAGGAGTCGAGTCCGGGTCTCCTAACTCTAGAATTGGTAGGGTTGCTTGCCGCTCTCGTAGGGGTCTAGGGGTGTGGGTTTGGCTATTCATCACGACCGTGGAATCCGTGTTTTATACTGGCTCGTATTAAAAACACGGACGTCCTAGTATATCCAATATTTCATATGTTTCTTCTGCTGCGATATCTGTGATGTGATCATGTGATGTTCTGTGATAGATACAGTATATAGTATATATGATATATTATATAGGCGTTACTTATGTTTTACACCCGCGCTAGCCCTGCCCCGCTCTGCCGTTAGTTACCTAACCTAACGGTGCACGAGGGGACATCGAGGCGAATGTGGATGGCATAAGTGTACGTCGTATTTATCTGTGATGTTTAGGTATTTAAATGATGGGACTTCATTAATGAGATTAATGAAATTAAAAGAAACCTAAGATGTTGTAGAATCGAATTTCAAAATAAAACAGGTAGCTACAGTTGTTGCTTTGCACAGCGGTATATGTGATATATCCTGCACCTTATTCGATGAGGAAAGGACCGAGATCCCTTCACAGGGAGTGACTCCTTTAGCAATAACTGGCAGATGCTACAAACTCGGTTTGTCTTTTGATTGCTTTTAAGAGTCTTTGCTTTGCACAGTAATATATATGATATATCCCGCACCTCATTCGACGAGGAAAGGACCGACGATCCCTTCACAGGGAGTGACTCCTTTAGCAAAACTAGAAATGCCTCAAAAACACTCCATTTTAAAATCATTTGATTCTACAACGATATCAAGTTCATTACGCAATAGGTTTTCAGAAAAACCTGTCGTAGCCCTCCGTCATTTCAGATAAGTACTGGTTAGTATTCGTGCTGCGGTAGTTTGGCCTCCGTCAAGGCGTAGTGTACGGTAGCTAACTAGTGCTTATCTGCTAGCATATGATGCGATTGGATTAGGGTATTCGTACGGCGTTGTTTGGCCTCCGTCAAGGGTCGTGCGGGTGGGTTTAATTCAATCAGGAAATGACGGGTTGAACTTGACTAGCGGACTATGGGTAGTTTGGCCTCCGTCAAGGTCATAGGACGCTAGGGGCAAAATATTATCGGGAATTTCAAGTGTTGAAATTTGCAATGAGATTGCATACCTTCTATGAGATAGTTGGATCCCGATACCCGCTGCGAGTAAGAGTTACTCCTGGGAGAGTTTTATACATTACAATTAGCCGATCAAGTAGGTGTCTAGAAAGGTGTTAACGGGGTTATGCCTCTGGGAAAACGAGGTTTACATTAATTAGGTTCGTGCGAAAGCACGGGGGACCTCCCTCAAAGTACCGATACTGGCCTGGCTAAAAGATTGGCGAACTTGTAGTGTGTAATTAATCCCGACTAGTCTTTCCTTTTAGGGTTTGAAGGAAGATATGATAAAAAGCAGTGGGAGCCATCCTGATTAGATAAAATAAAAACCAATCTATTCTTGCAAGAGCGCACGCTGAGTGTTTTCTTCTCTCTCTCTCCAGGTAGCGACTATATCACGCCTTAATCAAGAAAATAATACGGATTATTGACCGAACCCGCTTGTTATACTGAGCTGGGGAACGTTGGTCCCGCTCCAACTTATAATTGTTATAAGACAGAGCAGGAAATTGGGGAATACCAGATTTCCCGTGCCGCCCAAACGAAGAGAGTGCATGCTGATGCATCATCTTCAGGTGTGTTCATTACAGAGAACTGTTTCTCAGTATCCTTTACGTCCTGGGTATGTGATACCAGATCAGGATCCCTAATATGTAATCTGTTACATAGGGCTACAGAAAGGTAGAGATCTGAGAACGGGTGATAAGTTTCATGAGGCAGAAAACGGGGCAAGTGTTGCAGCCAAGTCTGTTGGTCACTGTCACCCTGTATTACCAATACATTGATTCTGAACGAATGTTATTAGATACCGAACCTGATATACAAAATCATATCACTCTCTTTATTAGTAAAGGAATGATAAAATTTTGTATTGTTGGATAATGTTTTGAACATTTCCTATATCAAAAGTTGATCGGTTCAGGCACGTTATCTAAAAGCATTGATGTTCTAAATCAAACTACAGTTCTTTAGTATACCGAACACACACAAGAGGAAGAGTTCAGAAATGAACGAGTCCTTCTTGAGGTATTGTAGACTAGGTCATATCAATGCGACCCGACTAGCTAAGTTGCACATAGATGCATATTTAAATCTGTTTGAATTTACATCTTATGAAACTTGCCAGTCATGTCACAAAGATATAATGACACCAGCTCTGTTTATTGGAAACAGAGAAAGAGTTAGTGAACTCTTGGGATGATACATGTTGATGTATGCAGGTCCCCGGTCTACACATGCCAAGACCGGTTCTTTGTACTTCATTATATTCTCTGATGATCTTTCGAGATTCAGACCTATGTTCCTGTTGAAACACAAGTCCGAACCTCTTGAGATATTCACAGAATATAAGTCAGGAGGAGGGAACCAATAAGGGTATAAGTATTATGTCCTTTGATGTGATCGAGGAGGAGAATACTTGAGCACGGAAATCCTGGACTATTCTAAAAGAGAATGAGATTCTCTCTCAGAATTACTCCTCCGTATACACCATAGCACGATGGTATAACGGGGCGGAGCAATCACACCCTATATGATATGGTGTGCTCTATGATGAGTACTACTGAGTTACCTATTTCCTTTTTGGGTGTTATGCACTTGAGAAGTTGCATACCTATTGAATAGGGTTCCAATCAAATCAGTTGCCTACCACTTCATATGTGATATGGAATGGGAAGAGCCCATGTCTTAAGATAGTTAAGATTTGGGGTTGTCCGGCCCATGTCTAAAAGCAAAATCCGGACACGCTCGAGGCAAGATCTGTTAAATATAGAACTGGAAAGGTTCCAGCTATACAAACTACAGTAGATGATTTGGTAGAACCAAAGGATTCAATAGTAACCAACGAACCTCAGCCTCTCCGCCGATCTAGTAGGGTTCCTCACCCACCTGAGAGATACTTCGGTTTCTCTATGACAGTGGGAGCGAGGATTGCATCATGAGATGATGACCCAACTAGTTTCGAACTGGCCATTAGGAGTGGGACTCTGTAAGAATGGCTAGATGCTTAGCGATCTGAGATGGAATCCTTATACACCAGCAAAGTATGGACTTTGGTTGCTATATATGAAGGGTTAAATCCTCATCAGGAGCAAGTATATCTTGAGAAGATTACTTGGTGTATTTGGAAAGGTTGAGACTTTCAAAGCTAGACTTGTTAAAGGTTTGCATCATTGACAAGATGTGGATTATGTTGAAACCTTTTCTAAGGATCTATGCTTAAGTCCATCCAGATCCTACTTGCCACGGCTACATACCATGACTACGATATCTGGTGGTTGGGTGCCATGACTGCTTTTCTAAATATTGATTTAGAAGAGTGCGTCTATAAGTACACAGCAAGAGGGCTTCGTAGACAGTGGGAGCAGCGGAAACGTGTGTAAGATGTTTTATAGGATAAAACAGGCATCGCGGAGTTGGAACATCTGTTTTGATGTGGTAGTCAAAGAGTTTGACTTCATCAAAATGGTAGATGAACCTTGTATATTCAAAAAGGTAGTAGGGAGTATGGTGGTGATCCTCGTAGAGTACGTGGATGACATACTCTTGATAGGGAAGGAGTTTCCTATGCTACGCTCGATCAATCTCCGCTTATCACAATGATTCTCCACATAGGATCATAGTGATACCTACTAAATCCTGGATTTTGGATCTATGAGATAGATCTAATTGGATGTTAGGAATCTCACTAGTAGTAGTAAGATGGTATCAATCGACCCTGGGGAGAATCACTGGAAGTGTTCCAGGGTGATAAAGTCGACTGAATGTCAGTCACAGGCATTGTCTTAATCCTCAGAAAAGGGACGGTATGCTGGAAGAGTTCCAAGCAAGATACCGTGGCATACTAGACGATAAAGGCACAATACATCGCTACTTAAGATGCTACCAAAGAGGCTGTTTGGGTGTATATTGGTTCATGAGATGAACTATGTTCCTCCCATTGTGTGACAATGGAGTTGTGGCTTATGCCAAGGAACGTCCGTCCCATCAGTGATCCAGACTTATTCTAAGGCAGTATCGCCTGATCATGGAGATGGTTGATCTCCAGGGTGATCGAGGTTAGGAGAGCAGACTTTGAGGACAACACGGCGGATCCACTCACGAAGGCCTATTCCCAGAGAGAGACTTTTATGGGATGGTTGAGTATGAGATACTGCAACCACTGCTATTAGATGGCCTTAGTGCAAGTGGGAGATTGTTAGTTATATGTATGCCCTAGAGGCCATTACTGTACATAGGATGTATATTGTAGTGGATGCTGGGACATATATAGGGAGGACTTTCTTGCTCGACATGATAGTATGCTATCTGGTTACTCTTTGCCTTAACGTGTATACTGATTGTCTCTCTGTTACATGTTGGTAAAGCCCTTAAGATGTGTACTTGACTATCTGGACTATGATGCGGATCATACTAGTGGGGACATGGTAGTCCATAAGTACATCCTTGAAAGTCCCTAGTCGTGGGTGTATCGAGATGGGGCATCGATATACCAGAGTAGACTAGCGTGTACCTTCTCGACCCATACAGATGGGCGATGGATGATCCCATATCCTTTAGTGTTTGACATCAGAGATGATATACGGGTGCTCAGTAGAGACTGGGTACACTGGACGGACTCGCCGAGAACTCCCAGATGGTATTATACCTCACGTCAGATGGCAGTTCTCTGGTGACACTGGTACAGAGTAGTCTGTTGACCCGAGATCGTCATAGAGTCTTGTATGGTTCCCACTGTGCTTTGATTTCCATCTTACCACGTCTAAGAGGGCGTGCAAAACGGTGGTTTTTGGGTACAGTCCCGAGTCACATGGAGGCAATGAGCGATAGGAGGGGATTCGTCTCTCCCGGTATAGGGGGTTGATGTTGCGCTGTGTTCGATTGGCTATAATAGGAAATCCCTGGCCAGGGTTGCTGAGATTTACTGGAAAGTGTTACCAGTAGTTTCTCGAATTGTTATAGACCTCATATCGACACGACTTATCGAGCTATTGGGGTCTGACGTTTACCACTCCTAGGCGAGATATGCGACATATCTGACGATCAGACCGGACTGTACGGTAGTGTTACTGGTTGGATTCACTGGAGTGTGAGCGAGCTTGCTCGTCGATCTTCTGATCGCTCAATACCCGGGTGGCCGTTACGTTTAGCAGACCTCTTGCGGCTTGTGGGTGTTTGATATGATCATCACCTGCTGCCGGCGTATTGACGAGTCTTTAGAGTCCTACACAGAGGTTTCCTGGCTCAAGCGAAACGAAATAGGAGCGCATATGAGATATGTGCGGGACCGAGAATGATACCAGTATGTGATACTGTATTCGATTCTCGCGATATATGACGTTGATCGGTTATATGTGATATAGCCGGGTTATCGGATCAAGTGTTGATTCGATAAGTTGTTACTGTTCATATTAGTCGGTTATATGCGATATGACCGGATCGTTAAATCAAGTGTTGATTTAATGATTTAATGCATAATTATATATTTGATATATTACTTTGCATTAACTAGTATCGGTTCACTTTAAATGGATTTTCTCACTCGGATGTACACATTGTATATGTGATATACTTTTTTGTGCACTTGATTGTATCTTGTTTGATGATACATGTTTGCTAGGGTTTTTGTGTAAAGATCAAACCATGGTTACATAATAATGGTTAGGGTTCTGTTTTATTCATTTATTTATTTGTTTATTTCATTTTGGTAAAAGGAAAATGGTGGCTATTTTTGTTCTTTGTTGAAGCTTCATGAAGCTTTGAATAAAGTCCACCATTTTTGTTTTATACCTAACCTAACCATTCACCTAACTATAGTTTGCTCTCTACACATAACCATGGTTGGATTATGATAAGTTTGTATTTTCTTTTCTATTTAAAATTAACTTATCATAATACTTATCATCTTCTTCATCTTCTTCTTCTTCCTCACTTCATGAAAAAGCTTGAAAGCTTTAATGGCAAAGTGAGAAAAAGAGTGAGAAATCCAATTCTAAAGTCTACCCACTTCCTATTTCTTCATCCTCTACCTCTTGCCAAGTAGTAGAGTGTGTTTCCTTCACAAGTTTGATGACTTAGTGAAGTGAGAGCTTGATCTTGCGATGCTTCGACGTAGATCATCTTCGGTATGGACATCGACGACCTAGCTCGCCATTTCTCCGACGAAGCCGACGCTAGAGCCCGGGAATTCATATGGACAGCAAGGGGACTTCGTTGCGGAGCTATGGAGGTGGAGCACCGGATCTACAAAGGTTGTATTTCCGTTTCCTTGTAGTTAAGTGTTAACTAGTTTGCTTTTTCGCCTAGAAATCTAGCCAGCGATCCGTATTAGGGTTTCTCGGCACATGTAATTTTTGAAACGGGCATGGTTGATGCCTTGTGAGACCTCATTAGGGTGCCTAGGAACCCTACAGACTCTTCATTTTTGGATTTCGGATTTTCCATGAGATTTCTGGATTTAGAGAAACCGCAAGATTTTATAAACTCATGTTTCATTTCAAAAGATACAAAGTGTGGTTTTCTCGTGACATGATGTGAGATACATCCACCATTAGTTTTCTCGGCTCTTGAGCGATATCATACACCCAATTCGAGGAGGAGGAACCGTCTGTAGGTGTATAGTGGACCCAGTGCGGTTCCACGGGGCAAGAAGGTCGCAGATGATGGCGTTGAGCCTGGCAGGGGAGCACTACCGACCGGTTATTTGTGACGCGGCGAATATCTGGAGGATACCGATGTTGTCGTGAGATATTTATGATTTGGGCCAGTCCGGATTGCCGGTGCCCAGGGCCAGTCCGGATTGCCGGAGCCCGAGATATTGAGACACTGAGATACCGAGATTTTATGATATGGGCCAGTCCGGATTGTCGGAGCCCGAGATATTTAGATATTGAGACATATGTTTTGTGTCGATGCTTGACATGGATTTATCTGTTGATTTCATTGATGATACTCGGTTTTTATACAGAAATCTCACTGAGAGATGGAAACAGTTTTCTTATTTACGATGTATTCTGTTTTCATTCTTATTGCATTCATATATCATATATGTGACATGTTGCTATCTGAGGCACTGACACGAGCACTTGGTATTACACTTATGTGTAGATGGTTTCAGGGTTATATTATATTGAGGATATATTATGGTATGACCTAGGATAGAGTCATACATGCGATTTCTGCTCGGTGATGTTTTCTACTCACGAGTTGGCAACTCACCCCCGTTGTGCCATAGTTTTTTACAGGTTTTGACGTACAGGTTTCGTTGCGGTTTACTGGCACACTGTTCCTTCCGGGTGATTGCCTTTATAGGTGGGTTCACTCGCATCGTGACCACAATTTTATTTTATTTTATATTCAGTTGTATCTAGTAACTCCATCAACCAGACTTGTATTATTGATAGACTTAGAAGACCAGTGTTTATTCTTTCGACCTTAGAGTCGCGCTTGTATTATTATGGTTTTCTGGTGGTTATTGGTTTTCTTCTGAGTTTTGATCCTCACCTTCGGTGTTGTATATTATATTGCTTGCGTGGTTGTGACCGCCAATTGGCAAAGAGCTGGCTCCCTCTTGGGGATTCCTTTATATATATTTCATGAGTTGTACCCATTTGTGGCCAGTATTTACAAATGAAACTCTGCCGAAATTTTTGAAAAGGTCTTGATGATTTTAAAGATGCTTATTATGACTTTCAAGTGATTTATATGTTAACTTTTAAATAAGTCTTCTTCACTTTTTCCTTAAAATGATTTAGATTTCTGGGCTTTTGGCTACTTGAATTAGGTGTGGTCCTATAGACTTCACATAATTCAAGTGCCAGTCACGTGCTGTTTTGGATCATGACAAAGTTGGTATCAGACGGCTGGGTTTAACCTTGGTTCGATCTTTGTTTGACTTTGCGGAGTATAGGCCGTATATATATTCGAAACCTAGGCTTCACCTTACGTAACATAGACTTGGTCAAGGGGGTATTAGACCCAAACTTTCGTCGCATAGGTTGACCTTGGTTGATGGAGTAGGTGACTTAAGTAGAGTGACGTACCGTGTGCATGTTCCGCGGCATACTTACGATAAGCTACTCCGCTTAACAAGCCTCAGGATGTACATTTCCTTACACAGTATTCTATTCGTTTATATAATCTATCCTCATCGATATCGGTTGGTGCTTTTTTTACCACGATTGCATAGGCAGAGAGAGCTGCGGCTAGAGTTGCGGTCAGCATGAGCTCATCTTGCATGAGGACTGGCCATGGCGTAATTTCGGTGACACACGATTGTTTAGATGTGTCATTTTATTATGTTTTTGCGTCATGAGCATCTATGGATTGCTTTTACTAAAATTTCTCGAACGTACAGATCAGCACCAGAGAATTGGGCCACTGATAGAGGCCGGCTAGAATGTGATTGTAGGGTTTCTATCAACGGCATCAAGATTTCGGGAGGCATCGTCCATGCCATTTTCAAAAATTTGTCATTTCAAAGTACTCTAAACTAAAATCATTAACTAGAAAACAATACGGAAACTAATGTAAACAGTATCACATATAAGTGAACTAGAAATACAACCTTTGTAGATCGGTCCTTCACTTCATAAGCTCCCTGTAGTAGTCCCTTCGCTGCGTTGATGGAACTTCCGGACCCTTGCATGGCTTCACAAGGCGAATGGAACGTTCTAGCTTGAAGTCTTCGAGGTCGAAGATGATCTACGTCGAGAGAATACTAGCTCAAGCTTCTACTTTATTAACTAAAGGATTAGTGAAGCTAACACCCTATACTAAAGTGCTAATCTAGCAGAGGATGATGAAATAGGAAGTGGGCTCACTTTAGAATTATTATTCTCACAATACTTTCTCACTTTTTCAAACCCTAGAATTCCGTTTCTTTTGGAGGAAGAAGATGAAGAAAGAAGAAGAGAATGAGATAATGATTAAGTGAGAGAGTGAACCATGGTGAGTGAGTATCATATACTAACTCATGTAGAGACATAGCGATGGCTAATTAAAATGGTTAGGTTAACAAATATCTAAAGTAAAACAAAGTGAGTGGACTTTGTCAAAGCACCAACAAGCTTCTACAAGCTTCATGCTTTTAACAAATAATCCACTAATTTTGTAATTAATTTAAACATTAATAACCCACCATTATAAATAGAATGGTGTATGTCTCATAAACCCATGTATGTTGTATCAACAACCATAATACAAAAACAAAACACAAATTAATATATATGAAATATAAATTAATTGTGCACATATGAGAAAATAAATGCCTAAGTGAGCAAATGTTAGTTAATGTAGATTAGTATATCAAATATACATTATACATTAAATTATTAAATCAACACTTGATTTAATAATCCGGCTATATCACATATAACCGACTAACACAAAATGTACCATCTTA
The DNA here is from genome assembly GCA_030015575.1 of Agapanthus africanus. NCBI lineage: Eukaryota > Viridiplantae > Streptophyta > Magnoliopsida > Asparagales > Amaryllidaceae > Agapanthus > Agapanthus africanus. The sequence continues at coordinate 242,889,726 of CM057347.1, read as the reverse complement.
TCCAATCAACACTTGATTCGATAACCCGGCTATATCACTGTAACATTTCAGAAAATATAAAATATTATTTTTGGAACTTAATATTAAAATAATATTTTTGCAGAAAATTGCCCGATTTGCGAAATTGGAATTTTCGAAAAAGTGTATAAATATATAACAATAACTGTGAAATAAATGGAAATTAAAATGATTTATTCATTTAATAATATATTCAAAGGATTTTGCATTTTTAAAATTTATTATATGCAGTTTTGATAAAATCCTGATTAGTGCACAGCTAATCGCGATTAGGCCAAATCCGTGTTTCTACAGTTTTCATGGTTAGTGCACCATGACATGTTACATGTTATTTTATTTGTGTTGTGTTATGTTATGGTTTTATTGTGGTGAGAAAAGAAAGAGAAGAAAAAGGTGTCATGATGACTTGAGGAGAGAGAGAGGGGACATCATGATGAGGGTGTGCATGCTTGTAGAGAGAGAGAGATGTGAGAATAATTGAGAGAGAAAGGAGGCGGACTACCTCCATTCTCATTTCCCCCACCATTTTCACCTCCTTCTTCATCCTCAAGCCCCTCATTCTACCCACATGACCCATCTCCAAAATCTCATCAAAACACCATACCCCATTCACAAAAGATGATCACCTCCTCACCCTCATCGCAATGAACCAAGCAAAATGTGATTTTGACAACTTGGGACATCTAGGGTTTTGTTTGGGAGTAACCATGAGGTATATCTCTTTTCATTTAGAGTGGTTTTGATTTCCTAGCTTTTTGTTTATGTTTAGATGTCGTTCAGTGATGGATGTGTGAACTTTGAAATCCCAAAAGAAGGGTTTGGGAAATTGATGATGTTTTGTGGCTGTCAATGAGACTTTTGAGGGGATTCTTGACCTGGACCATTACCTAGAAACCAAAATACGGATTTAGGATTTAGTTCATGTCGGTTTTGTGAGGATATAGGTTGTGCAGGGAAATCTGGAGCAACCCGGGGAATTTATGAGCTTAGCAAACAGCTCCAGAGACCAAATTAGGGTACTAGGAGACTATCTTGACAAGATGAACCCCATTGGAGCCCTGGGGGAAGAGGAGGCAGGTTTTTCTACTGATGTGGCCGGCCACATGGTGGAAATTGGTTTCGGGGTTCATCTAGTAAGTCATATACATCATATACAGCACCGTAGACTTGTTTGTGCAGCTACTTTTGGCCTGAGTCAAAATCTGGTAGCATTTTAGTGTGATTTTGGCTATGGTTTTCCGTATTTTGTAATTCTAAGTTTTGATATTTGAATTTTACATTGGTTGTTGGGTTTTCGTACATCAACAACAAATGGGTGTTTGGTTGATTTTGTACGCGTAGGCCATAGGTTCCGACCTATGAGCAATGCGCGAACCGTTTTGAATTTCAGAACTTGATGTTAATAGCGATTGTGATTGTTTATTATTGTAGGTACCCTCGCTTGGATTCCGAGATAACGGATCATGGCGCCATCGACTTCGGCAAGCGAAGACCAAGGTGAGTAGATCTATATCTACAGGGGAAGTCGGGTGGATGGAGTATAGCACCCCCGCAAAGTTTTGATGGAAACTGATTTATAGAATATGGTTAAGGAAACCTAGATTTGGAAAGTAGGTTTAGAGTTAAATGATAGTTAGTGAAACCATATTAGAAACTAAGGATAGTTAGAAATGATATAATACGGCTAATATGTGATGACGGGATTTGAGGATAAGGTTTGACGATATTGCCGTTAAGGATACTATAGGACTAGATAGCCGACGTAGGTGTGCCATACGAACCATACCTATTTTAAAATAAAGAATCATGTGCATCTTTTAAAAAAAATATCTTAAGGGTCATTACGGATTTTCAAATGATATCTTTTTCTTGTAAAACACCGTAGCCCCTACTTTCAAAACTACGATTGGCCCTTTTGAAAACTGATTGTATGGTTCGGGTGTGTGTATTAGATTAGACATGTATGCTTATAGTAAAGATAGATTGGATATGTGAAATTGACTTGATGTGGGAGATAAATGCGATGAAAAGATAAGACGATGTAAGATGATGATCTGATGATATGTTGGTATACGGATGCGGGTCGATTGAGATGATTGATTCCCTGCAGGTCACCTGATATGAGATTATTGCGGATGTGACCTGGGACATAGGTATATAGAGATATTTATATATGTTGTGAATCGTGAGTGATAGCCGTACGTGACGATAGGTCCGTACCCTCCTCATCTTATTGGTTGAGAGGATCTCTGATAGCTTAATACTGCCGTATGATGATTTTCCTTACGTGATGAGTTTGACTTCAGGTTTGATCCATACCCTTGACTAGAGGATGCCGTACGATGGATTATACCATACGTGAGGTTGTGAGGCTAGATGCGGAGTGATAGACCTTTCGACTCGGTGTCACGACTCGAAAGGTACGGAACGTGACTGGCACTTAAATTACGAACGTCTCAAGGCGGACGTAATCTAAGTAAGCCAAAACCCAAAAATAAAAACCAAATAAGCAGTAGAGTGAAGGAAAAACCAATCAATTGAAAGAGAATTTATCAAATAAGTCATATCAAGCCTTTTTAAAAGCAATATCAATTTTTCCAAAAATTTTGGCAGAGTCACCTTTGTAAATTCTGGCCCCCAAAATGGGTACAAAAAGAATATATATGAATACAAAAAAAAGGCATCCCTAAGCGGGAGCTAGCTCTTCACAACAAGGCGGTCACAAATTCCACGCAATATAAATCAGCAATATGCAAAATAAGCATAAAAGAGCATAAGTAAGAAGCAACATGTCGGCTCAAGTGAGCACGACCCAAAAAAACAATATACATGCCCACAAATCTCACTGTCTCGCCTCTAAGTCAATATACAACAGTACTGGTAGATACAGTAGATGGAGTACACTAGATACAATAAATGTACAAGGTGGAAGACAAAATAAACATATAACCCACCTACGAGCAAAAATCCTCAATCCATGCAAAAGGAGGAAGTGCGTCCGCTGCAACAGTACTGATGGATCGGACCTGCAAAAAGTCTGTGGGACAACCGGAGTGAGTTGCCAACCCGTGAGTAATATGTATCATCTATAAAGACTATCGTGAGCATGAACGCAAAGTGTCACAATTCTACAATATTGCTATAGTATAAAGTACTAGCATGTATGCGACATGAGTGCAATGTAACACAAGATCTGAATATGCTGATATGAGGAAATCATTATTTTCATCTTAGGAAAATTTCTGTGAAATATCTGAGGAAATATCATATGAAATCAACAGAAATCCATACCCAACATCGGCACCTCAAATACATATCTCAATGTCCCAATGTATTTGTATCCAATATCCCGGCCCCAGTAGTCCGGCTGGTCCATCTCAAAATATCAATATCTCAACATCTCACGGCCACGGTCGGTATCCTCTGGATATCCGCCGCGCCAACAATCACCGGTAAGTAGTCTGCCCCTACCAGGCTCATCGTCTACTACTCGAACTTCTTGCCCCGGTGTATCTTACCGGGCCCACCATGTACCCGAGACGGTTCATCCAATTCCTCGAAACGGGTCTCGAAAACCAACAGAAAACTCATGGTGGACGACACAAATATCATGTTCCGAGAAAACCGCAACTTGCCACATTTAAAATGATATCAGTTTTATTAAATCTTTGCGGTTTCTCCAAAATCTTATAAATCTTAAATACTGAAATCCTTCAGGAGAAAGTACCATAAGTATGCATGTCAATGATGATGAATGTCTATTTATGATCGAATGCTGTAATGAAGTAATGCACATGACTAGCAATTTTACATGATCATTTTGAAGAATTTACTATATTAGCACTGGTTTATATGTCTTATATGGTTAAATTATTCTAAATTCCCTTTTAACAAGTTATCTAGTGTTTGTGGCATAGCAATTACCAAGGCATGTGTGTTCGTATGAATAGTGCTCGTGCAGCATAAAACCCTGGTAATGGCGCAAGTGTCCTATGAAATGAAGTTGCACAATTATATATAAAGAATTAAGCAAGTCAATTATTTACTGTGTCGCATATATCATTTAATGATTTCAATGGTTTTTATACGATGAAATTAGCACAATAAGGATATACATGTCATGCAGTGCAGTAAAATAGGTAACTAAAACTACATGCAATAAGCTGGTATTACTAAAATTCTAAATTATCGGGTGCCTCGCGCCATCCAAACGATTCTCCCCGTAGATGTATGCATCTACTCACCGAAAATCCCCAGCTAGCTATGTCCAATCACCGCTTTCCCTTTTCGTGCCGCGTCCGAAATCTCCACGACCGATCCTGGAATTTACACCAATACAAAACATAAGTTTACATATCTTGAAACGACGCAAATCCCAAACGAAAATATCAACGTTCATAAGCTAGACACAATGTGCACAAGGTGCGCGGAACACATACGAAAATCATAAAAACTAGCTAGAATCGTCGTTTTGGGGCGCCCGGCAAAACTAAAACCCGATCAAGAAAAATTCCGTACTCACACATCCTAAATGTCATAGGATATGCTAAAAATATAATCAAGATATCACAATAACCCATCACATAATTTTTATAAAAACCTAGTAAGCACTAAAAATTCCAAATTCGTGCAAATATCGCGGATTTGCGTTAAAGTGCACACATCATCGCGCAAACAACCAAGTTAACCATTAGAAAACCACTATAATTAAATTAACCAATTACCATGCTTCGAAACCCATTTTCCATACACAACCCTTTTCTTGATTTTTCAAAATGAGCAATTCCAATCCAAACTATACATGAAAACACTAAATTAACACTAATTTGAGCCCACTAAGCGAGCTAACCTCTTAGATTTAGGATAGCAAAACACTAGATAGCAAAATAATTTAATTAACCTAATAATGGTTTTTCTAAAACCTAATTCAACTCAAGCCATGAACTTTAAAAAACCTAGAATGCAAATAGCACTAAAATTAACACTAAAACAACTAAATTAAAGGAATTTAACTATAAGAATTTAAATGGGTAGAAATTATACCTCAATATCTAGAGATCTAGCAAGAAGAATTTGTCTCCAATGATGGCTTCATAGCACCATGATCCATGCAAGAAAGGCTAAGGAGAATGGATGAAGAATTGACTTGAAATTGTGAAGTTTAAATTGGATTTTGATAGAATTTTGATGGAATTTTTATGATGAAAAGAGATGGGGAAATGGAGAGAGAGTGGTTGCAGATTTTCGAGCAAGAGATGATGGGAGGAATGGTGTGGGTGTTGGGGGAAAAAAGTCCAAGTCAACCCCTCTCATTTCACTTTAAACACATACCCAAAATAACATATTTTATTCCCTTTTCAAATCAATTTCCTCATATGAGTTAAAGTAAAAAGGAGGGGGGAAATGGCTTTTCCAGCAGTGGTGGGGCCGGCCAAAGGAGTGAGGAATGAGTGTGAGAGATTTTACAAACAAAATTTATGCAAAAAGACCCCCCACAACATCAAAAATGCAAGTTTAAGCTTAAATTAATTAAATTTTTGTTTTCCATAAATAAAACCTTTTAGAACTTGAAATAAAATACTAAAAAATTATATTACTAACTAGATTTTAGTTGTCATGGTTCTATTGATTAAAATTAGCCCATTCAATTTTGTATTTATCGCTAAAATAATGTATTTTTAACTGCTTAAAATAATATTAAAAATAGGGAAATAGGGAAATTTTTTTTAAATGACCAGAAATTTATAACTAACTCATTAGCTACTAAAAACTAGCAATTACCTATCCAAATTAGGTATAGTTAGGCCTAAACTGCAAAATAACTATAATGACGATTTACGGAAAAATACCAAATTTTCACCGATTTTTGGGAAAACACCAAAACGACTTTTCAAGGCGTTACAATCTTCCCCCTTAAAGAAATTCGGTCTCCGAATTTAAAATATATAGCTACGTGTACCTTCAAAGAGATGAGGGAATTTTTTCCGCATCTCTCCGTCGGCCTCCCAAGTGATCTCCTCACCATTCGTGCTGCGCCAAAGAACCTTCACAGATGGCAGGACCTTTAATCGAAGTTTCTTCACCTGCCGATCCAATATCACTACTGGCTGCAAGGTGAACGAAAGGTCGCGCTCAAGCTAAATGGTCTGATGCTGAATCATGTGAGAAGGGTCATGGAGATATCTGCGTAGCATCGACACGTGGAAGACGCGGTGAACGTCTGGAAAGCTGGGTGGAAGAGCCAAACGATATGCAACTGCGCCGACCCGCTGGAGAATCTCGAAAGGACCCACAAATCAGGGACTAAGCTTTCCTTTTTGCCCAAATCTCATCACGCCCTTCATCGGAGAGACTTTAAGAAAAACGTGATCGCCAACTGCGAACTCTAGTCTGTGACGGCGTCTCTCTGCATATGATTTCTGCCTGCTCTGAGTCGCTCTCATCCGATCTCGAATCAACTGTACTTTCTCGGTCGTCTCCTGCATGACCTGCGGCCCCAAAATACTGCTCTCGCTAAGCTCAGTCCAACAGACGGGCGATCTACATCTCCTCCCATACAAGGCCTCGAAAGGTGCCATCTGAATAGTATCCTGGAAGCTGTTGTTGTAGGAGAACTCCACTAAAGGTAAATAATGATCCTAGCTACCATCAAAGTCCAAAATGCACACTCGGAGCAAGTCCTCGAGAGTCTGAATAGTCCGCTCTGACTGGCCGTCGGTCTGCGGATGAAACGCTGTGCTGAAACTCAAACGGGTGCCCAACGCCTCCTGAAGTCTCTGCCATAGTCGGCTGGTAAACTGGGTGCCTCGGTCTGACACGATACAAGTCGGTATGCCATGCAACCGTACGATCTCGTTGATGTAAATCTGGGCATACTGAGCAAAACTGAAAGTGGTCTTCACTGGCAGGAAGTGAGCCGCTTTCGTCAATCGATTGACGATCACCCAAATTCAGTCGTACCCTCACCTGGTCCTGGGTAGACCCACAACGAAGTCCATAGAAATCTGCTCCCATTTCCACTTAGGAATGGGCAAAGGCTGCAACTCTCCTGTTAGCCTCTGGTGCTCAGCCTTGACTTGCTGACAAGTCAGGCAACTTGACACGAAGTCTGTGATACCCCTCTTCATCCTGTCCCACCAATAAATATCTCTCAAATCGCGGTACATCTTGGTGGAACCCGGATGAAGGCTGTTTATCGATCTATGCACCTCCTCAAGAATCTCACGTCGTAGTCCCTCCGAATCTGCTACGCACAATCGAGTCCCAAATCGCAGTACTCCCTGATCATCGATAATGAATTCGAAATCTCTGCCCTGCCTAATCTGCTCCATGATCTTTGAAAGACGGTCATCATTGGGCTGTGCCTCTCGAATACGGTCAAGTAAATGCGGACGTGCACGAACATGCGCAAGCTGTCCCCCTGTCGGAGTGAACTCAAACTCAACGGGGCTGTCGCATAATATCTGCCAATCTGCTGACGACTGCCTCTGTACTGCGCTCAACCATGATAGACTACCCCCGGGCCTCCTGCTCAAAGCATCCGCCACTACATTAGCCTTGCCCGGGTGATACAAGATCTCGCAATCATAGTCTTTCACCAGCGCCATCCAACGGCGCTGTCTGAGATTCAGGTCTCGCTGCTGAAATATGTACTTCAATCTCTTGTGATCAGTGAATATCTGGCACGACTCGCCGTATAGGTAATGTCGCCAGATCTTAAGTGCAAAGACCACTGCAGCCATCTCCAAATCAAGAGCGGGGTAGTTCTGTTCATGTTTCTTCAACTGCCGTAAGGCATACGCGATCACCATGTCTTGCTGCATCAATACGCACCCTAGCCCCACTCGTGAAGCGTCACAATAGACCACAAATCTGCCTGATCCTAAAGGCAAAGATAACACCGGCACCGTAGTCAAACAAGTCCGTAGCCGCTGAAAACTGTGCCCGCACTCCTCCGTCCAAACGAAAGGAACTCCCTTTCGGGTCAATACGGTCAAAGGTGCAGCAATGCGGGAGAAATCCTGTACAAATCGCCTGTAGTAGCCAGCCAGGCCTAGAAAACTGCGGATCTTCGTAACTGATGTCGATCTGGGCCACTACTGAACGGCCTCGATCTTCTTCGGGTCCACACATATGCCATCTCTCGTAATCACGTGACCCATGAAACCAACATTGTCCAGCTAGAATGCACACTTGGAAAATTTTGTGAAAAGCTGGTGCTCCCTCAAAGTCTGCAACGTGATCCACAAGTGCTGCTCGTGCTCCTCTCGGCTCCGGGAATACACCAAAATATCATCAATAAACACGATGATGAACAAGTCAAGATACGGCCTGAATATACGGTTCATCAAATCCATGAATACTGCTGGGGCGTTGGTGAGTCCGAACGACATCATCAAGAACTCATAGTGGCCGTAGCGCGTGCGGAAAGCTGTCCTCGGTATATCCTCCTGTCGAACGCGCAGCTGATGCTATCCTGATCTCAAGTCGATCCTCGAAAAATATCCTGCACCTGAAGCTGGTCGAACAAATCGTCGATACGTAGTAAGGGATACCTGTTCCGTGCGGTAACTTTGTTCAGCTGGCAGTAGTCGATACACAAACGTAAACTGCCGTCTTTTTTCTTGACGAACAGGACAGGAGCACCCCACAGAGAAACGCTTGGTCGAATAAGCCCCTTATGTAACAAATCCTGTAACTGATCCTTCAGCTCTCTAAGCTCCGCCGGGGCCATCCGATAAGGCGGTATGGAAATAGGCCCCGAGACGGGAATCAAATCGATACAGAACTCAACATCGCGCTCAGGCGGTAACCCAGGTAGCTCATCAGGGAAAACAACAGGGAACTCACTAACAATCGGGACCCGGTCCAAAGGAACCTCTGCAGCTCGAGTATCATAAATATACGCTAAGAATCCCTGGCATCCCTTCCGCAAGAGCTGACCAGCACGAAGAGTCGAAATCATGCTGGGAAGGGTATACGCTGCGGTCTCCCTGAATAACAAGGACTGGCCCTCCCGGAAAGCTAAATCTGACTACCTTCTCACGGCAGTCTACCGAAGCATAACAAGTGGCTAGCCAGTCCATGCCCAGAAGCACATCAAAGTCCAACATATCGAGAAGGATCAAATCAACCGACGAATCCTTCTCCCCGATACGAACGGAACACAATCGAAACACAATACGAGCGACAAACGACTCACCTACCGGAGTAATAACAACAAGCGGCTAATCTAACGACGATGACTCACGGCCCAACATCGGTGCAAAGTGTGTAGATACATACGAATGTGTAGAACCTGGGTCGAATAATACTCGCACGTCGAAAGAACATACTGGCAAGGTACCTGTCACAACGGCATTGGATGCCTGCGCATCCTGCGGTGTCAAGGCGAAAACTCAGGCCTGTCCCCCACCAGTAGCTGGCTGGCCCCTTCCTCGGCCTCTGCCTCCTCGTCCTCTCTGAACAGGACCGCCGCATCCACGGCCTCTGGGTGCACCTAACTGACGTGGAGCATCGCCTGGGGTAGGAAGTAGAGCTCTCTGAGGAGGAGATGGTGATGGTGGTAAGGTCACATATGGAACTGTCACCGCCCCCTGTCGTCTCACCGGACAGTCTCTGATAAGATGGTGTGGACTCCTGCACCCATAACATCTTGGCGACACCTGTTGTCCCTGCGGTGAACCATATAGCCGACCCCGTCCAACTCCTCTACCGGCAATATCTCTCGGAAAGAATCTGGCACGATACCTCTAAGCTAGCAATCGGTACGAATCCTCTTCGGCACAGAAACGGCCAAAGTCACTGAAATGTGTGCCTCCATTCGTAATGCCGTGTCCATAGCAGCTGAATAAGTGTCGAAGTGCTGGGCACCGATGGCAAGAAATAGCTGGTTGTCAAGTCCCTGCACGAACCTCTTCACTCTCTTTTCTTCAGTATCAACCAAATACGGAGCATATCTAGACAACTGCGAGAACTGGGCATCATACTCAGACACTGTCATCCCGGGAGTCTTGATCAAAGCTTCAAAACTATGAGCTCTAGCGTCACGAACGCTCTCTTGAAGGAAGCGAGCTAGAAATACTGCCGTGAACTCGGCCAAAGTCATAGGAGGTAAACCTGCAGCTCGACCTCTCTCGACGGACTCACACCACGTCTGCGTAAGGCCTTCTTGACAGAAACCCGTGAGCTCCACCCATCGATCGTCAGAACATCTGAGAGAATGGCACCTGGCTAATCTTTCAAGGAATGTCTGTGGGTCCTCCGCCGCATCGGTGCTGGTGAAGACTGGAGGTCTCAGCCTCATGAAATCCTATAGCGATACTGGGATAGCTACGGTAGTAGTAGTAGGGGCGACTGTCTGGGCAGCAGGTACTATGGTAGTCTGTGATGAGGTAGGTACGTCCTCCGATCTCGGTGCACAATTGGCCGCTACTAAGGATCCCACTATCTGTCGTAACTCCTGTATACCTCCCATCATCTGTCGTAGCTCCTCCATACCTGATGCTAGCCTATCCATGCGGCCTGGGGAAGGCGGATCAGTCTGTCCCTGAGGCGTAGGTATACCACCCTGCTCGGTCCTCGTATCGGACGAGCCTGCTCGGATCTCATCTCGGGAGGCAGCCCTCTGCGCTCTCGTAGCCGTCGGCGGCATAGTGGCTGGTATAAGAAATAAGATAATAAGAACAGTGAAATAGAATCATAGATACAAAGAATTGAAGAAGGAATTTCAAGCAAGTATATCCTAAAATCACTTAGGCGGAGTACCGTATCGCAAGTATGCCGCGGACATACACACGCTACGTTACCCTGCTTAAGTCACTTACTCCATCTACCAAGGGTCATCCTACACTCAGAAAAGTAAAACCTATCGCTCTGATACCAACTTTGTCATGACCCGAAAGGTACGGAAAGTGACTGGAACTTAAATTACGAACGTCTGAAGGCGGACGTAATCTAAGTAAGCCAAAGCCCAGAAATCAAAACCAAATAAGCAGTAGAATGAAGGAAAAACCAATCAATTGAAAGCGAATTTATCAAATAAGTCATATCAAGCCGTTTTAAAAGCAATATCAATTTTTCCGAAAATTTCGGCAGAGTCTCCTTTGTAAATACTGGCCCCCAAAATAGGTACAACAAGAATATATATGAATACAAAAAAAGGCATCCCCAAGCGGGAGCTAGCTCTTCGCCAAAAGGCGGTCACAAATCCCACGCAATATAAATCAGCAATATGCAAAATAAGCATAAAAAGGCATAAGTAAGAAGCAACATGTCGGCTCAAGTGAGCACGACCCAAAAAAAACATTATACATGCCCACAAATCTCACAGTCTCGCCTCTAAGTCAATATACAACAGTAATGGTAGATACAGTAGATAGACTACACTAGATACAATGAATGTACAAGGTGGAAGACAAAATAAACATATAACCCACCTACGAGGAAAAATCCTTAATCCACGCGAAAGGAGGAAGTGCATCCGCCGCAACAGTACTGACGGATCGGACCTGCAAAAAGTCTGTGGCACAACGGGGTTGAGTTGCCAACTCGTGAGTAATATGTATCATCTATAAAGACTATCGTGAGCATGTACGTAAAGTGTCACAATTCTACAATATTGCTATAGTATGAAGTATTAGCATGTATGCGACATGAGTGCAATGCAATACAAGATCTGAATATGCTGATATGAGGAAATCATTATTTTCATCTTAGGAAAATTTCTGTGAAATATCTGAGGAAATATCATATGAAATCAATAGAAATCCGTACCCAATATCGGCAACTCAAATACATATCTCAATGTCCCAAAGTATCTGTATCCAATATCCCGGCCCCAGCCGTCCGGCTGGTCCATATCAAAATATCAATATCTCAACATCTCACGGCCACGGTCGGTATCCTCTGGATATCCGCCGCGCCAACAATCACCGGTAGGTAGTCTGCCCCTTTCAGGCTCATCGTCTACTACTCGAACTTCTTGCCCTGGGGCACCTTACCGGGCCCACCATGTACCCGAGACGGTTCATCCAACTTCTCGAAACGGGTCTCGAAAACCAACAGAAAAGTCATGGTGGACGACATAAATATCTTGTTCCGAGAAAACCGCAACTTGTCAGATTTAAAATGATATCAGTTTTATTAAATCTTTACGGTTTCTCCAAAATCTCATAAATCTCAAATACTGAAATCCTCCAGGAGAAAGTACTATAAGTATGCATGTCAATGATGATGAATGTCTATGTATGATCGAATGTTGTAATGAAGTACATGCACATGACTAGCAATTTTACATGATCATTTTGAGGAATTTACTATATTAGCACTGGTTTATATTTCTTATATGGTGAAATTATTCTAAATTCCGTTTTTACAAGTTATCTAGTGTTTGTAGCATAGCAATTACGAAGGCGTGTGTGTTCGCATGAATAGTGCTCGTGCAGCATAAAACCCTTGTAATGGTGCAAGTGTCCTATGAAATGAAGTTGCACAATTATATATAAAGAATTAACCAAGTCAATTATTTACTGTGTCGCATATCTCATTTAATGATTTCAATGGATTTTATACGATGAAATTAGCACAATAAGGATATACATGTCATGCAGTGCAGTAAAAAAGATACAAAAACTACATGCAATATGCTGGTATTACTAAAATTCTAAATTATCGGGCGCCTCGCGCCATCCAAACGATTCTCCCCGTAGATGTATACATCTACTCACCAGAAATCCCCAGCTAGCTATGTCCAATCACCACTTTCCCTTTTCGTGCGGCGTCCGAAGTCTCCGCGACCGAACCTAGAATTTGCACCAATACAAAACATAAGGTTACATATCATGGAACGACGCAAATCCCAAACGAAATATCAACGTTCACAAGCTAGGCACAATGGGCACAAGGTGCGCGGAACACATACGAAAATCACAAAAACTAACTAGAATAGTCGTTTTGGGGCGCCCGGCAAAACTAAAACTCAATCAAGCAAAATTCCGTACTCACACATCCTAAATGTCGTAGGATATGCTAAAAATATAATCAAGATATCACAATAATTTATCACATAATTTTTATAAAAACCTAGTAAGCACTAAAAATTCCAAATTCATGCAAACATCGCGGATTTGCGATAAAGTGCACACATCATCACGCAAACACCCAAGTTAACCATTAGAAAACCACTACAATTAAATTAACCCAATTACCATGCTTCAAAACTAATTTTCCATACACAACCCTTTTCTTGATTTTCCAAAATGAGCAATTCCAATCCAAACTATACATGAAAACACTAAATTAACACTAATTTGAGCCCACTAAGCAAGCTAACCTCTTAAATTTAGGTTAGCAAAACAATAGATAGCAAAATAATTTAATTAACCTAATAATGGTTTTTCTAAAACCTAATTCAACTCAAGCCATGAACTTTAAAAAACCTAGAATGCAAATAGCACTAAAATTTACACTAATACAACCAAATTAAAGGAATTTAACCATAAGAATTTAAATGGGTGGAAATTATACCTCAATATCTAGAGATCTAGCAAGAAGAATTTTCCTCCAATGATGGCTTCATAGCACCATGATCCATGCAAGAAAGGCTAAGGAGAATGGATGAAGAATTGACTTGAAATTGTGAAGTTTAAATGGGATTTTGATGGAATTTTGATGATGAAAAGAAATGGGGAAATAGAGAGGGAGTGGCTGCAGATTTTGAAGTAGGAGATGATGGGTGGAATGGTGTGGGTGTTGGGGGAAAAAAGTCCAAGTCAACCCCTCTCATTTCACTTTAAACCCATACCCAAAATAACATATTTTATTCCCTTTTCAAATCAATTTCCTCACATGAGTTAAAGTAAAAAGGACGGGGGGAAATGGCTGTTCCAGCAGTGGTGGGGCCGGCCAAAGGAGTGAGGAATGAGTGTGAGAGATTTTACAAAGAAATTTATGCAAAAAGACCCCCCACAGTCTCAAAATTGCAAGTTTAAGCTTAAATTAATCAAATTTTTGTTTTCCATAAATAATACCAATTAGAACATGAAATAAAATACTAAAAAATTATATTACTAACTAGATTTTAGTTGTCATGGTTCTATTGATTAAAATTAGCCCATTCAATTTTGTATTTATCGCTAAAATAATGTATTTTTAACAGCTTAAAATAATATTAAAAATAGTAAAATAGGGAAAAAAATTTAAATGACCAGAAATTTATAAGTAACTCATTAGCTACTAAAAACTAGAAATTACCTATCCAAATTAGGTATAATTAGGCCTAAACTGCAAAATAACTATAATGACGATTTACGGAAAAATACCAAATTTTCACCGATTTTCGGGAAAACACCAAAACGACTTTTCAAGGCGTTACACTCGGTCAAGTTAGATACGTATACCTTTTAGCTTTTAGCTAACGTTTTACCTTATGCTGCTTTTTATTTTGTTCTCATTGCGTCATATATATTAATCTGTGCTAGTACACCCACACCTTTATCGATGATGCGTATGTTACACTTACACAGATTAGCCGGCTCACACACTTCATCATCGATAATTGCCATATCACTACACAGTAAGATTGCTGCATCATGATATGACTCTTTTCATAATTTCCTTGCTATAGTTACCTGTGCACTTTTATACGATGTTGCATTTGACTTTGGAGATATTGGGAACCGCAAGACATATTTTCAAAACTGTTATCATTTAAAGAAGCAGTTTCCCTTAATATGATATATCACTGTTCCATGTTGCATGATATACGGATATGCTTACATTTCCATCATATGTCGCATACATCATGCTTTATGATTTTACGCATTGAGATATGCTGTTTTCATGATATTTCTGGATTTGAGAACCGTGATCATTTTAAAAGAATGTATGTATTGTTTTAAAAACCCAGTTTCTCTTGATATGATATTTCAGTGCATCCACCATGCGTTTTCTCGGTTCTGAGACGTGTGCTTGAAACCCGATTCGAGGAGTTGGATGATCCGTTTGCGGGTTCATGGTCTACCCGGTATGGTTCCCAAGGGCGATAAATGTTTTTCGTGGAGTAGACGATGAGCCTGGCAGGGTGGCTAGTACCTACTGGTGATTGGTTGGACCTGGCTGATATCCGGAGGATACCGACCGAAGTCGAGAGATGATATGGGCCGATTCGGACTGACGGAGCCCGTGGGCCGATGCAGACGGACGGAGCCCGATATATGAGGATTTACATGTCGATGCTGGACACGGGTTTCATGATGTTTTCGGGTGTCGATGTTGGATACCCAGGTTTTATGATTTTAATGTGTCGCGAGAGACACCGTTGATTTATATACTCATATTTTCATGCACACTCTTTTATGATAATTATGTGCATACAGACATTGATTATATGGTTGGACGAGATCCACATGCATACATACCTTGATTATATTGTTGGATGTTATTCGCATGCTTATAGGCATTGACTACCTTGTTGGCACATATACGACCCAGTCACCCTAGGTATCATAGTATTACCTTCATGATATAGTTGACCTAGGAGTCGTTGTTTATTCGATTTCTACATGTTTATATATTTCTATTCACGAGTTTACAACTCAACCCCCGTTGTGCCACAGTTCTTGCAGGTAGACCTCATGGATCAGTAGCTGTTTCGCTGGCACACAGTTGCTTTCGGGTGTTTTGCATTGGTAGGTGGGACATTTGTATCGTACCCACTCTTGTATTTTCTATTTCATATTGTATTTAGTCAACTCCATCAATCAAAATTAGTAAATTGTATAAGTAATGAGACTTAGTGATATTGTGGTTGCGAGACTTAGAGCGAGGGGTTTTCCGCTTCTTGTGGTTTTGATGTCTTGCTTATCTCTTTATCTTTTCTAGTGAACTTCGCCATTGGGCGCCGTATACTTATATTTATTGTCTTGCCTGGTTGTGATCCGCCATTTGGCGAAGAGCTAGCTCACGCTTGGGGATGGAATTATTTTTATCATGTATTGTGGCTTTGGATCTAAATATACAAAGGAGGTGCTGCCCAAATTTTCAAAAAGACGAAACATATTTTTAAACTTGCATAATCCACTTGCATTTTCATGTTCCTTTTCTATGCATCAAGAAAACTTGATTTCATTATACCTTAATTTCAAAACTTCACCTCCTTTATTATCTTGAAAAGGTTTAGATTTCTGGGTTTCAGCTTACTTGAATTACGTTACGCCTTTAGACGTTGCGTTATTTAAGTGCTAGTTACGAGCTAATATTTCGGGTCGTGACAATCACATATAACCGACCGATACAAAAGTCGCGAGAATAGAATACGGTATCAGATACATGCATTATTCTCGGTCCCGCACATATCATATATGTGCTCCTATTTTGTTTTGCCTGAGCCAGTAAAATCTCTATGTAGGACTCTAAAGACTCGTCAATACGCCGGCAGTTGGTGATGATCACATCAAGCACCCACAAGCCGTCAACGGTACTTGCAGGACGTAACGGCCACCCGGGTATTGAGCGATCAGAAGATCAGCAAGCAAGCCCGTTCCAACTTCTGCAAAAGCCTTACGGTAACACTTGCCGTACAGTCCGGTCTCCTCGTCTGATATGTCGCATATCAAGTCTAGGGGCGGTAAACGTCAGACCCCAATAACCGATAAATCATGCAGATGTGAGGCTCATAACTGGTCGAGAAACTACTGGTAACACTTACCAGTAAATATCTAAATCAGCCCTTGCCAGGGACTTCCCTGTTATGGCCAATCGATCACAGCGCAACATCAACTCCTAATAGCGGGAGAGACGAAACCCCTCCTATAGCTCATTGCCTCCATGTTACTCAGGACTGTAGCCAAAAACCACCGTTTTGCGTGCCCTCTTAGACGTGGTAAGATGGAAATCAAAGCACAGTGGGAATCACACAAGGCTCTATGACGATCTTGGGTCTACAGACTAACCTGTACAAGTGTCACCAGAGAACTGCCATCTGACGTGAGGTATAATACCATCTGGGAGTTCTCGGTGAGTCCGTCCAGTGTACCCAGTCTCTACTGAGCACCCATTTAGCATCTCTGATGTTAAACACCAATGGATATGGGATAATCCATCGCCCATCTCATGGGTCGAGAAGCATACACGCTAGTCTACTCTAGTATATCGATGCCCTGTCTCGATACACCAACCACTAGGAACGTTAAAGGATGAACTTATGGACTACCGTAGCCCCACTAGTTTGATCTGCATCATAGTCGTGGTAGTCAAGTATACATCCTAAGGGCTTTACCAACATGTAACCATAAGACAGTATCAAGAGACAAGTATACATGTTAAGATAAAGAGCAACCTGATAGCATACTATCATATCGTGCAAGAAAGTCCTCTCTATATATGTCCAAGCATCCAATATAATATACATCATATGTACAATACTGGCCTCTAGGGCATACATACAACTAACAATCTCCCACTTGCACTAGGGCCAGCTGTTGTAGTATCGCATACCAAGCATCCCGAAGAGTCTCTCGAACTGTATATGGGGAATGTCCTTCGTGAGTGGATCCGCTGTGTTGTTCTTCGTGTCAACCCTCCTGACCTCGATCTCCCGGCGATCAACTATCTCCCGGATCAGGTGATACCGCCTCAGAATATGCCTGAATCGCTGATGGGACCTGGGTTCCTTGGCCAAAGCTACCGCTTCATTGTTATCACAATACAAAGGTATTGGATCCTTAATGGATGGAACCACTCTAAGTTCAATTATGAACTTCTTGATCCAGACAGCTTCTTTGGCAGCATTGCTGGCAGCGATGTTTTCAGCCTCCATCGTCGAGTCTGCCACAGTTTCCTGCTTGGAACACTTCCAGCATACCGCCCCTCCGTAGAGGGTAAAGACAAATCCCGAGGGCGACTTAGAGTCGTCCTTATCACTCTGGATGCTCAAATCGGTAAAGGACTCAACTTGGAGTTCTCCATTACCACACCCCAAGATCATCTCTTTTGTCCTTCGTAAGTACTTGAGAATGCTCTTCACAGCTATCCAGTGACTCTCTCTAGGATCTGCTTGATACCTACTCACTACACTTAGTAAGTGTGCTACATCGGGTCTGGTACATAGCATCGCGTACATGATAGAGCCTACTGCCGAAGTACAGGGTATCCCTTGCATGCGAGCTCTCTCCAAATCAGTCTTGGGAGACATCTCTTTGGAGAGAGTGAGTCCAGAGATCGTGGGTAAAAACCCATGCTTGGATTCTTCTATACTAAACCTCTTTAGTATGGTGTCAATGTACCTGGATTGGGACAATCCCAGTATCCGTTTAGATCTATCTCTATAGATCTTAATCCCAAAGATGTAGGAAGCATCCCCTAGATCTTTCATTGAGAATCTTTGTGATAAGAAGAGCTTGACCGATTGCAGCACAGGAATGTCATTTCATATCAAGAATATGTCATCTACGTGCAATACGAGGAAGACAACCTTACTCTCTGCCACCTTCTTGTATATACAAGGTTCATCTATGTTTTTGATGAAATCAAACTCTTTGATAACGACATCAAAGCAGATGTTCCAACTTCGCGATACTTGCTTTAATCCATAAATGGATTTAAGCAGCTTGCAAACCTTCCCGCTGCTCCCACTAGCTACGAAGACCTCTGGCTGAGTCATGTACACACTCTCTACTAAATCACCATTTAGAAAGGCGGTCTTAACATCCATTTACCAGATTTCGTAGTCTTGATATGCAGCGATGGCAAGCATGATCCGGATGGATTTAAGCATAGCTACTTGAGAAAAAGGTTTCGTCATAATCGACACCTGGTCGTTGACGAAAAGCCTTTGCAACAAGTCTAGCTTTGAAAGTCTCCACTTTCCCATCTACACCAAGTTTTTTCTTGAAAATTCACTTGCTACCAATGGGTTTTACCCCTTCAGGAGCATCTTCCAAAGTCCATACTTTGTTGGTGTACATGGATTCCATCTCAGACTGCATTGCAACCAGCCACTTCACTGAGTCCCCACTCGCGATGGCCTGTTCGAAGCTAGTTAGTTCATCATCCTCCATGATGCAATCCTCGCTCACACCATCTATGAAAAAACCGTAGTATCTCTCAGGTGGGTGAGGAACCCTACTAGATAAGCGTAGTGGCTAGGGTTTGTTGGGAACTATCGAATCTTCAGGTTCCACTAAATCTTCAGTTTCAGTTTGTGTAGCCGGAATTTCTTCCAGTTCTACCTTGTTGCCACTACTTTCCTTTGCAAGAAATTCCTTTTCTAAAAAGGTGTCATGTCGAGAAACAATCACCTTTTGTTCCTCGCCATGGTAGAAAAGATATCCATGTGAATGTTTAGGATATCCCACATGTTGGATATAGTGCCCTCAGAGTCAATTATTGGACCACAGGCACGTGATTGCAATGATTGAGGGAGGACTTATGCCGGTAGGACAGTCTTACTCAAGATGATAGTGTGCTATCTGGTTTATCTTTATCATCGTGTACTGCTTTAGGTGACCTTACAGGTCACTATTCCGCGTTGATAGAGCCCTTAGGATTCTTGGTTGACGGCCAACAGTATGATGGCGATCATATATGTGGGAGCTGGGGTCTATAAGCACATCCTTAAAAGGTCCCTAGTCATGGGAGTTTTCGAGACAGGGCATCGATACTCCGGAGTAGACTAGTGTATACAGTCGAGACCCTGACGAGGGGCGGTGGCCGGTCTCACAAGCCACTGGTGTCAGTTGGTTCACCTAACATGTATACAGGTGCTTATTGGGTTATGAGTACCCCGGACAGGACTCACCGTGAACATGCTAGTTGGTATTATACCTGACGTCAGATAGCAGTTCCCTGGTGACATGTGTACAGGTTAGTTCATCGACCTGAGATCGTCATTTGTCTCGTGTGAGTTCCCCTGTGCTTTGATTACTAACTTACCATGACTCAAAGGAGTCATGCAAACAGGTTTTAGTTGGGTACAGTCCCGAACCGCCTAGAGGCAATGAGCGGATCTGCAGGGGTTTCGTCTCTCCCGGTATTGGGGGTGAGATCGCGCAGTGTCTAGGAGAGCTATTACACGAAGTCCTTGGACAAGGCAGGAGATTTACTGGTTGGTATTCCAGTAGTATCTCAGGGTGTTCTGGGCTACACTACGGCACGACTTGTACCGCTTTTGGGGGTCCGACTTTTACCAATCCCCTAGGCCCGCCATGCGATGCTCATAGACGAACCGACCGGACTCTACGAATATTGTCACTGACAGGCTCAGTAGGGTGTCAGGATGAGTTCGCTCATCGACGTGCCTTTTGGTCAATTCCTGGTAGCCCGTTACGTACGGCTAATACCTCTGATGTGCTAGTGGTTAAATCCACAGCCAAACTATTGACGAGTCTTTAGAGTCCCCCACAGAAATTTTCTCAAGTTTCGGGCGAAACGCTGTAGAGGCTGTATGGATTTATGGCAGGGTTCGAACGTACGTGTGCACTTGTGCACGTGTTATAGTTCGGACGAATAATACTAGCGGGCTTTGGTTTAAGCCGGATCCTAGTACTATACAGTGTAGATTTTGTCTCATTGCATTTGTATTCGGTCGGAATACAAATGCGGGTATGTATATACAGTCGCGGGATATTCCTGGAATTTATTACAGGATCGCTTTTTTTGAAGTTTCCAGTTTGCATTCCGTTTCGGCCATTTTCCTTTCTTTCTTTCTTTGGCTGAAAATTGATGGGAGGGGCTTATTTGTAAAAGTGGCTTTTACAAAATGGTGGGTGTTTTTTGTGGCACATGGTTGCTTCATGATGGTTCTAGCATGTTATGATTTGTTTTGTTCATCATTACTTGCTTTATGGAGATGGGATTGAAAAGACTTTAGTGTGACCTTCTTCATGATGATCACTCATTTTTCCTCTCTTGCATTATTCACCTCCCTCCTCTCTCAACATGGCCAGCCACTACTTGTGGGAGCTGTCCAAATTTTTGTGGAGGGATTTTTATCTCATTTGCTCACACAAAAATTCCATAGCTGCATTTCAAAGTTCATTCCTCCACCTTCACATCAAAATGGCAACTTCCATTAACCCCTTGAGACAGAGATTTCTACACTTAGTCTACAGCAACCTTGGACACGTCGGCTTGCCACCTTCATGTCCGAGTTGCCTCGGTTCAGAGGTGGGAACCCGTAAAAAGACTTCTCGATGTGGTGCCCTTCCGACGAGGAGACCGGAGATCAGTGATGCCGCGAGAAGCTTGGGATGGTGCCCGAAGACTGAAGGACACAGATCGCTCGGTATAACTCTCTAACCTTTCTCCAGTTTGCTAGTAGTAGGTTAATGGTACGATCCAGGTTTATAATCCGCGGTAGCACTGGTTTCTAGGTAAAGAAAAGTTTTCGTTTCCGTATTTTGGCCTCGGAAAGACGGCCGGGGCGCTTCCGTAGACTTACATGGTATCAGAGCCACGCCGTTAACCTTTTCTAGCCTGTTCCAACATATTTAAAATATCGATCGAACGAATTTTCTAAAAACCGCATTTCTAAGCATCAGTTTCTGTCGAAATTTTTTAGTTGTCAAAAAAATATTTGGTGCATTACAGAAATACGTGCAGGGTTTTTTAAGTGTTCTGTGAAAATTTGGTAGCTCAAGGGTACAGTGACGACGCGGAACCACGGCCCCACCCTTGGTTTGTCCGCGGTTCCGCCGCGAAGTTTTGTCTTCTCTGCACTAAAATTTCTGCACTATTCTCTGTGTTGGAATTGGGGTTTTTGGTATATTCTGTTTGGGCCCAGATTTATTTTGAGTGCTACAGTTGTGCTTACGGCCCACTTCGGGAAATTTAGTCGATCGAAAACTTTAAACTTGTTAGTTCACAGTATTTATATTATATCTGCGACCATGAATGTCATTTGATCGGTAAATCCTGTCTAATTGCTATAGCCCTTTTAGACCGATTTGCGAACGTGACATTCATGTTGATGTCCGTTGTTGTGCTGTGATGTTGCGGATTTGTCGTGGTGGATAACCTGGATGCAATAGTAGTACAGTTTGGTATTATATTTGTACATTTGATATTGCGGGGAGACCGTTCGACATGTGGACTGCCGTCACTGCCTATTTGTATATTATTCTTTTGGGGCACGACCGGGCTGAGGTCGATGTACCCGTTGTATATTTTACTTTCTGTACTAGGATTAGGGTGCACGGATAGCCGGGTTCTAGAGGGCAATAAGCCCGCATCTCATGGCTTTGAGACGGAGGGGGCTTTACTCTAGAATTGGCGGGCTATTCGCCGCACTCGTAGAGGGTACAGGTTGACCCAAGGAGGGGTGCTCAAGTTACCAGATTCCGTGAAGTCCTGGGTGGTCCATTCACATTGTTGAAGGGGGCTGCCTCACTTCAGGTTTTGGCGGGTGACTTGCCGCAACAGTAGGGGTCTAGGATTTCATTGCACAGGCTATCCACACGACCGGGGGAACGTCGGGTTTCAATAGCGGCTCTATGAAACCCGGGGATCCCAGATTATCTATATTGTTCTGTGATGCTTATTACATTTCTGTGATGTTCCATTTTATCACGCCTTGAGCAAATATTATATATTGATATATATACTAGTAGATGTTGTATATGTTTTACACCCGCGCTAGTCCAGTCCCTGCTCTGTCGTTAGTTAAGTAACCTAACGGGTGATGACGGGACTCAGTGACGAATGCGGATGGAATATACGTACATCATATTTTCGTTCTTTACTGCTGTGATCAATTGATGGGACTGCGTTGATTCGGATCAATGCAAAGCTAAACAAACCTATTCTGATATTGTTGGAACATTTTTCAAAAAGCTGTTATTGTAAGGACGTTTTCTTTTGTTTTGCACAGTGGTATTCAGTTGGAATATCCTGCACCTCAGTCGACGAGGCAAGGGCCGAGATCCCTTCACCGGGAGTGACCCCTTGGACAGAAGTTTGCATCAGGGTAATAACTTCACTATAGTCGATTACTTTTTGCTTTGCATCGTGGTATTCAGTTGGAATATCCTGCCCCTCATTCTACGGGGAAAGAGCCGAGATCCCTTCACCGGGAGTGACCTCTTTAACAAAGGTTTTCGCCACTATATTTTTATAAAAAGCTATCCGGTTCCTTCAACGATATCAAGTGCATTACGTTAATGGTTTTTTGCCAAAAACTATTCGTAGCCCTCTGTCATTTCAGAAGGGTAGCACTTAGTATTCATGCTATGTATGTTGGCCTTCGTCAAGGCATAGTGTATAGTAGCTATTTGTTACTTTTCTGCTGCATAGATAGATGCGTTGGTTTGGGACAGTCGTACTACTATTTTGGCCTTCGTCAAGGGTATGTACGGGTGGGTTCAAATAAACCTGGATAATGACGGATAGAAATTGACATGTAACATATGATATGTTGGCCATCGTCAAGGTCATTAGAGCATGCGGTAAAAATCACATCGGGAGTTTCTAAAGAAACTGAAACTTGCCAGATATGCGCATACCTTCTGGAGTGTGATAACGTGAATGGATTCCATCACGTTATCATGCGATGATAGTTAGATCCCGATTCCAATTGATGAGTTAGTTTACTCCTCTGGTGATCCCGACTAATTCTTCTTTCAGGTTTGGAGAAGAATTTGAGGTTACAGTGTGAGGTTTCCTGATTAGATAAAGTGATAACCATTCTGATGTAGGTTAGAGTGCACGCTGAGTGTTTCTTTTCTCTCTCTCTTTGGCAGCGACCATGGCACGACCCTTGACCATGACTCAGTGACCAAGTTAACTGAACCTTCTTAAAACACTGGCATTTGGATTGTCTGAGTTGCATACCTCATTGCCACTCCTACTTTTACCCTTTTCTCCAGAATACCCCGTATTACTACGAAAGCCAACTTCCATTGGATAAAACCATCGTATGGTTATATACGAACTCGAAGGAACTTATTCGAGGATGGTTTCCAGTTCTAGAGAAAACGAATACGACTATTCAGTTGTCTTTTCTTTTTACCTTCTCTCAGGTTGCGAGTGTTCCTTGGATTAGGATAGTACACCTATTATGCTTATTGTATAGTCTTCATCCAAACCATAGGCAGGTGCCGAACGGTGGGGAATGAAGAAAACCAATTAGCCTAACAATGGTGTACAGAAGGTAATAAGTTAAGACAAATAAAGGGATTAGTAAGAGGGCAAAGTAAGCTGCGACTGCTATTCATGACCAAACCAAGTATTTCTTCGCCAATCCTACATCACCTTTGTATTTCTCCAGAACACTCCGTATCACTCCGAGGATCCACGGTTATTTGGATGCTCTATCGTATGGTTATATACGAACTCGGAAGGAACTTGTTCCAGTTCGGGGATAGATTCTGGTTCAGGAGAAATAGGAATAAGGTTTATTCAGTTGTCTTTTATCTTCACCTTCTTTCAGGTTACGAGTACTCCTAGGATTAGGAGGGTACACCCATTATGCTTATTGGATAGTCTTCTTCCAAACCATAGGCTGGTGCCAAACGGTAGGGAAGGAAGAAAGCCATTTGGCCTAAAGGGGTGTGCAGAAGGTAATGACTAAAGACACATAAAGGGATTTTGAGAGATGGCAAAGAAATATACGGTTACAGTTGTGAATCTGATAATGGAAGAGGCATTACAAAGAATACCCGGATACCCTTTCGAAATATTTATATGTTTCAGTTTCACTGTGTGTTGTTAATGTAAGTCCACGTTGCGACCCCCGGTTCTTACGGGGAGGCGGAAACGGTATAAAAATCAAATTTTAAGCGCAAGGGGCAACATGGACTAAGCAAAGTCGGGATCTTTGACTAAACTAAAACTAGCAAACTTAGCTAAAGAGAGTTAGCTACTCGGATGGAGATGGTTATACCTAAACTTGAACTCCTTCGTCTTCAAGCTCCGATGGTGGTTCGATGGCTCCTTCTCGTTGTCTCTGTACACCGAAGATAGATCCACTTGAAAGCTCCAACCTTTAGCTCCTTCTTCGTTCTTTGAAGAAACTAGTTCACTTGGTTTGCTAAACCTAGTGAACTAGAATGAGTAGAGAGGAAATAGAATGGGATTTTATCTATGGTTCTTGATTCTCAACTCATGAGACAAGAGAACCATAGATCAAGAGAGGGAGCAAGAGGTTGAGGGTGAGAGCAAGAGGAGAGCTCAAGAACAAGAGAGAGAATGAGCAAGAAAGAATGAGCAAGTATTTTGTCTCTCACCCTCTCATAATCCAAAGCAATGATAACTCATCATATTAACAAAAGTCTTATGTGATGGTTAGAAGCAACCACACCCATATCATTTCATGCACTCATTTTACACAAATGAGCAAGTAAACAAAAGTCTTTGCCATGAAATGATGGCTATGGTCATCATGATGGTCAACTAGTCAAGCCTAGTCAACCGGTCAACAAGTCAACAAAAATCAATAAGTCACCAAAGTCAACAAGTCAACAAAAGTCAACAAGTCAACAACCATATCACCATAATACTTAATTAATATAATAGTTAATCACATATCATATTCTCATTAGGGTTGAGCATAAAGTCAAAAAGTCAACGGTCAACTGTCAACAACCCTAATGAGAATCCGCTGCCTCTGCCTCCCTGTCAACTGTGCATACACACCCGCATCCGCGTTCCGAGGAACACGAATGCAAACTGGATAAATCCAATCCCATAAGGTACACTAGGATCTGGCTTAAACCAAAGCCCGCTAGTGTAAACTGTCCGGACACTGTACGTGCACAAGTGCACGGATGTGACCGAACCCTGTCGCAAAACCATGCGACCTGTCGCAATACCATGCGACCTCTACTCTTTTTCCTAAAGGCGAAAAGCTTTCTGTGTGGGACTCTAAAGACTCGACACTACGCTGGCAGTGGGTTTAACCACAGACCGCAAGCGGCACTAGCTGTGCATAACGGTCCCCAGGTAGTGCCGACAAGAAGACCGACGAGGGGAAACCCATCTGAACTCCTACTGAGCCTGAGTGTGACATTCTCCGTACAGTCCGGTCTGTTCGTCTGATACATCGCATGGCGGGCCTAGGGGGCGGTAAACGTCAGTCCCCCAATAGCGGTACAAGTCGTGCCGGAGCGAAGCCCAAAACACCCTGAGATAACACTGGAAACCTACCAGTATATCTCGTTTGCCCTGGCCAGGGACTACTCGTGTAATGGCTCTCCTAGACACAGCGCGATGTCAACCCCCAATACCGGGAGAGACGAATCCTGTCTAACCGTCACTGCCTCCAAGTGCTTCGGGACTGCACCCAACCACCACCTGTTTGCACGACTCCTTTGAGCCGTGGTAGGGTAGTGATCAAAATACAGTGGGAACACACCCGAGGCGAAGTGACAGTGTCAAGTCAGCGGACTAAGCTGTACTCATGTCACCTGGGAACTGATAACTGACGATAGGTATAATACCAACTAGTCAGTTCCCGACGAGTCCTGTCCAGTGTACCCGTAACCTAACGAGCACCAGCATACTATCTCAAGTACGACATACTGACGGCTGTGGGACAGACCGTCTCCCACACTGGGATGAGAAGCGCATGCGCTGGCCTACTCCGGAGTATCGATGCCCTGTCTCGATAGTCCTGCGACCAGGGACCTGCATAAGGATGTGCTTATAGATTACCCAGCCCCACTAGTGTGACGGCCATCACATCGCTGGTAATCAAGCAAAGATCCTAAGGGCTCCACTAATGTGTATAGGCGATATACAAAATATAAACACATGTACACATTGAAGTAGAAACAAACCAAGTAGCATACTACTATTTTGAGCAAGATTGTATATACAAGGTGAATATCCCAAGCATCCATTAAGTAATATACAAACCAGTATGATACAGTAATGGCCTCTAGGG
Source organism: Agapanthus africanus (assembly GCA_030015575.1). Taxonomy (NCBI): domain Eukaryota; kingdom Viridiplantae; phylum Streptophyta; class Magnoliopsida; order Asparagales; family Amaryllidaceae; genus Agapanthus; species Agapanthus africanus. The sequence goes on along the minus strand of CM057347.1, from coordinate 242,862,830 downwards.
CATATACACTAACAATCTCCCACTTGCACTAAGGCCATGTACTGGCGTATCGAAGACCTATCATCTCGATCAGCCGCTCGAACTGAGTCTGGGGCAGGGCCTTGGTGAATGGATCAGCAGTGTTATCTTCTGAAGCGACTCTCCGAACCTCGATCTTCTGGCGATCTACGATCTCCCTGATCAGGTGTGTAGCGACTTGAAAAGTCGTTTTGGTGTTTTCTTGAAATTCGGTGAAAATTCGGTATTTTTCCGAAAACCGCCTTTCTTGTTATTTTGCAGTTTAGGGCTAATTATACTTAAAATGGATAGTTAATTGCTTGTTTTTAGTAGCTAATGAGTTAATTATGAAATTCTGGTCGTTTAAAAATTTTCCCTAATTTTTCATTTTTTATATTATTTTAAACCGGTAAGAAAATACATTAAATTAGCGATAAATACAAATTTTTCCGGGCTAATTTTAATCTCTAAAATTATGATAATTATAATCTAGTGATAACATAAATTTTTAGTAATTTATTTTGATTTTTAACAAATTTTTATGTTATGAAACGAATTTATTGAAATTTGGGCTAAAACTTGCAATTTTTGAGTTGTAGGGGGCCTTTTTGCATAAAATTTCTTTTGTAAAACCCCTCTCTCTTTTCCCTCAGCCCTAGGACAGCCCCACCTTGTCCAAGACCAGAAATTTCTGACCTCATTTCTTGAGTTGCTTTCTTGAGTTGATTTTGATAGTTTATGGTTTTATTTTAATTAAAATGAATAAAGTATGATACATTGACTTTGTGGACTTGACCCATGACCTTCCCCACTTGCCCACACCATCCCCACTCCTCCTTTCAGCTGAGAATCCCTGCAGGAAACAGCCCCCAAATTTCCCCCTCTCATTTCCTTCTAAACTCATCAAATTCCAACTCAAAATCCTTACAAATCCACAAATTTCTTCACAAAACCAAAACAAATCCTTAGGCTATCCTTTCCTTAGCCATTCTAGCTTGGATCTTGGTGCTTGAGGCCATCAATTGGAGCAAAATTTTCTTGCTTGATCCATAGATCAAGAGGTATAAATTCCATCAAAGTTACTTTCTTTTGCTAAATTCCTTTAATTGTATGGTTTAGTGTTAAAAAGCTTAGCTAATTCCTAATCTAGTTATAAAAGAATAGTTGTAATAAACTAGGGTTTTGAACCATGATGGTTAATTAAGTTGTTTTATAGTTAATCTAGTTGTTAATGAACTAATCTATATGGTTACCTTGTTATGTAGTCTTCTAATTGTGTTAATTTAGTTAACTTTAAAAGTTCGATTTTAGTTGTAATTGTCGTTTTAGGAATTTCAAGAGAGGGTTAGTGTATGGAATTGAGTTGTGAAGCTTGATTAGTGAGTTGATTAAGGTTTAGAAAACATTATTTAGTTGATTGAACCTAATTTGTTATCTAGTATTTTGCTAACCTAAATCTATGAGGTGAACTTGCTAATTGGGTTTGAAATTAGTGTTAATTAAGTTTTTCAAGTATGGATTTTGATTTGCAATTGCTTTTGAGAAAATTCAAGAAATGGTTGTTATGGAAAATAGGATTGGAATCATTGCTATTGTGTTGTAATTAGTGTTTGTAGATTGCTTGTAGTGTGCTTGGGTGATTATGCTATTGTAGTCGTTTTGTCGCAAATCGGCGACGTTGCACCGATTTTTGGAATGTATCTGCTTACTAGATTTTTATATAAATTATGTGATGGATTATTTTCGACATCTTGATGATTGTAATGGCTTGTCCTACGACTTTTAGGATGCGTGAGTGCGGATTTTTGGGTAGTCGGGTTTTAGTTTTTGCCGGGCGACCAAATCGGCGTTTTTTGGCAGTTTTTGCTATTTTCGCGTGTGTCCGCGCACTTTGTGCACGTTGTACCTAGCTAGCGAACCTTAGTAGTTTCGTTGGGGTTTTGCGTCGTTCTTGATATGTAACCTTATATTTGGTATTGATGTAAATTCCAGGTTCGGTCGCGGAAACGTCAGACGCGGCGCGAAAGGGAAAGGCGGTGATTGGACACAGCTAGCCAGGGATCCCGGTGAGTAGATTTAACATCTACGGGGGACGATCGTTTGGATGGCGCAAGTCGCCCGATAGATTTAGTAAACTGAAAAATAGTAAACTGGATAACCACTTGTGACATTAGAATAATATTACTGGCATGATAATTGCTGCAATTAGATCAATATGTTATACCCATATACGCAAACTCAATTGTAGGACACATGCACCATTACCAGGTTTTATATGCAGCACGAGCACTATTCATGCTTACACACACACCCTGGTAATTGCCATGCCACCACACTAGATAACATTTAAATTTAAACCTTTTACTAATTGATGCTTAAACTGGTGCTATTGCCTTTAATTCCTTAAAATGAAACCGTAGTATTGCTATTCATGTGCATGTACTTCATCATATTAATTGTTCATGCTTAATACATTAATCACACATCGCAACTTGACTATTGATATCATACGCATTCATTATCATTGATATATGCACTTATGAGGATTTCTTGAGATTTTATGATATTGCTGGATTTCGGGGGAAAGCCGCAAAATTTCTAAACTTATTATATTTTTTAAAATATGTAAATTGCGGTTTTCTAGTGATGTAAGTGTCGTCCACCATGAGTTTGCTGTGGATTTGGAAATCCGTGTCGAGAAGTGGAGGAACCGGCACGGGTACATGGTGGGCCCGGTAAGGTACCCCGGGGCAAGAGGAATGTGGTGATGACGTTGAGCCTGGCAGGGGACGAATTACCTACCGGTGACTGTTTGGGACGGCGGATATCCAGAGGATACCGACCGTGGCCGCTAGATGATGAGATATTGATATTTGAGATGGGTCAGCCGGACGGCTGAGGCCAGAGATACATTTATGAGATTTGTGATAGCTTTTGGGTGTCGTTGCTGGACACCGATTTTCGTCGATTCATTGACATTATGCTGGCATTCTAAAAGAGTTTCAAAAACAAAAAGAGATAAAATATTTCTTATATATACCTATTGAGACCTCAGATTTTCATGTTGCATACATATTAGCACACTGATATGGTATACACACCTGCTAGTGCATCCAGTCATACCTGTATTTTAGATGCTAGGATGCTTGTGTGCATGCATACGATAGCCTTTGCAGATGTTATTTATTACTCACGAGTTGGCAACTCACCCCCGTTGTGCCACAGTCTTTTGCAGGTCCGCTCCGTCAGTTCAGTAGCGGCGGGCGCACTTGTTCTTTTGCCTGCTTTGCTTGGGCTCGAGATTTGCTCATAGGTGGGTTATGTTATTATTTTGTACCACCTTGTATATTCTTGTATCTAGTGTACTCCATCTACTGTTTCTATCAGATTTATTGTATATTGACCTAGAGATGAGACTGTGAGGTTTGTGGATTTTATGCTGTATTTTGGGGTCGAGCTCACTTGAGCCGACATGCTACTTTTTCATGCTTCCTTATGCTTTATTATGCTTGTTGTCATTTATATTGCGTGGGATTTGTGACCGCCTTATGGCGAAGAGCTAGCTCCCGCTTGGGGATGCCTTATTTGTTGGTTTTACATATATTCTTGTTGTACCCATTTTTGGGGGCCAGTATTTACAAAGGAGACTCTGCCGAAATTTTCGGAAAAATTAGTATTGTTTTTAAAAGGGGTTTTATATGACTTATTTGATAAACTTGCTTTCAAATGTTGGGTTTTCTTCACTCTTTTGCTTAATTGGTTTTGTTCTCTGGGCTTTTGGCTTACTTATTTTACGGACGCCTTTAGACGTTTCGTAAACTTAAGTGCTAGTCACGTTCCGTACCCTGCGGGTCGTGACAAAGTTGGTATCAGAGCGATAGGCTTTACCTTTGTGAGTGTAGGATGACCCTTGGTAGATGGAGTAAGTGACTTAAGCAGGGTAACGTAGCGTGCGTATGTCCGCGGCATACTTACGATACGGTACTCCGCCTAAGTGACTTTAGGATACTTGCTTGAAATTCCTTCTTCAATTCCGTGTATCCTATGATCCTATTGCACTGTCCTTACTATCCGTTATCCTGTAACAGCCACTATGCCGCCGAAGGCTACGAGGGCACAGAGGGCTGCCGCCAGAGACGAGATTCGAGCTGGCTCGTCCGAGACTAGGACTGAGCAGGGTGGTATGCCTACGCCGCAGGGACAGACCGATCCACCTTCCCCAGGCCGTATGGATAGGCTCGAGACCGGTATGGAGGAGTTGCGACAGATGATGGGAGGCATGCAGGAGCTACGTCAGATGGTAGGATCCCTAGTTGCAGCCAGTCGTACACCGAGGCCGGATGACGTACCTACTACATCACAGACGACCATGATACCTGCTCCTACTACTACCACCGTGGCCATTCCGGTTTCACTACAGGATTTCATGAGGCTGAGACCTCCAGTATTCACCGGCACCGAGGCAGCGGAGGACCCACAGACGTTCCTTGACAGTTTAGCCAGGATCTGCCGTTCGCTGAGATGTTCGGAGGATCGATGGGTAGAGCTTCCGAGTTTCCGACTAGAGGGTCTCGCGCAGACATGGTGGGAGTCAGTCTTGAGAGGTCGAGCTGCAGATCTACCGCCTATGACTTGGGTCGAGTTTACAGCGGTCTTTCTAGCCCGTTTCCTTCCAGAGAGAGTTCGTGACGCCAGAGCTCGTAGCTTCGAGGCCTTAGTCAAGACACCTGGGATAACAGTGTCTGAGTATGACATCCAGTTTACACAGTTATCCCGATATGCTCAGTATTTGGTGGATACCGAGGAGAAGATGGTGAAGAGGTTCGTACAGGGACTTGATGCCCAGCTATATCTTGCCATTGGCGCCCAGCACTACGACACTTATTCAGCTGCTATGGATACGGCATTGCGGATGGAGACACGCATATCACAGACTTCGGCCGTTTCTGGGCCGAAGAGGATGCGCACCGATGTACCGTCTCAGAGGCAGCGCGCCAGATTCTTTCCGAGAGATAGGCCTGGCAGAGGATTTGGGCGGGGACAGTTATATGGTTCTTATCCCCAGGGGCAGCAGCCGTCGCCAGGATGTTTTGGGTGCGGGAGTCTGTACCATCTTGTCAGAGACTGTCCGGTGAGACGACAGGGAGCAGCGACAGTTCCGCATGTGACCCTACCACCATCACCACCCCCTCCTCAGAGAGCCCTACTTCCTACCCCAGGCGATGCTACACGCCAGTTAGGTGCACCGAGAGGCCGTGGACGCGGCGGTCCTGTTCAGAGAGGACGAGAAGGCAGAGGCCGAGGTCGAGGTCAGCCCGCTATCGGTGGAGGACAGGCCCGAGTATTTGCTTTGACACTGCAGGATGCGCAGGCATCCAATGCCGTTGTGACAGGTACCTTGCCAGTTTGTTCTTTCGACGCACGGGTATTATTCGACCCAGGTTCCACACATTCGTACGTATCTACACACTTTGCACCGATGTTGGGCCGTGAGTCGTCGTCGTTAGATCAGCCGCTTGTTGTTGTTACTCCGGTAGGCGAGTCGTTTGTCGCTCGGTTTGTATTTCGTTTGTGTTCGGTTCGTATCGGGGAGAGGGATTCATCAGTTGATTTGATACTCCTCGATATGTTGGACTTTGATGTGCTTCTGGGCATGGATTGGCTAGCCACTTGTTATGCTTCAGTGGACTGCCGTGAGAAGGCAGTCAGATTTAGCTTTCCGGGAGAGCCAGTCCTTGTTATTCAGGGAGACCGCAGTGTCGCCCTTCCCAGCTTAATTTCGTCTCTTCGCGCTGGTCAGCTCTTGCGGAAGGGATGTCAAGGATTCTTAGCGTTTGTTTGTGATACTCGAGCTGCAGAGGTTCCGTTGGACCGGGTCCCGGTAGTTTGTGAGTTCCCTGATGTTTTCCCTGATGAGCTACCTGGGCTACCGCCTGAGCGCGATGTTGGGTTCTGCATTGATTTGATTCCCGATTCGGGGCCTATTTCTATACCGCCTTATCGGATGGCCCCGGCAGAGCTTCGAGAGCTGAAGGATCAGTTGCAGGATTTGTTAGATAAGGGGCTTATTCGACCTAGTGTTTCTCCGTGGGGTGCTCCGGTCCTGTTTGTCAAGAAGAAGGATGGAAGTTTGCGCTTATGTATCGACTACCGCCAGCTGAACAAAGTTACCGTTCGGAACAGATATCCGTTGCCGCGCATTGATGATTTGTTCGACCAGCTTCAAGGTGCGGGTTATTTTTCGAGGATCGACTTGCGATCAGGATACCATCAGCTGCGAGTTCGACAGGAGGATATACCGAGGACAGCTTTCCGCACGCGCTACGGCCACTACGAGTTTTTGGTGCTGTCGTTCGGACTCACCAACGCCCCAGCAGCATTCATGGATTTGATGAACCGTACATTCAGGCCGTATCTTGACTTGTTCATCATCGTGTTTATCGACGATATCTTGGTGTACTCTCGGAGCAGAGAGGAGCACGAGCAGCACTTGCGGATTACGTTACAGACTCTGAGGGAGCACCAGCTATTCGCGAAGTTCTCCAAGTGTGCGTTCTGGTTGGACAGCGGCGGATTCTTGGGTCACGTGGTTACGAGAGACGGCATTTGTGTGGACCCGAAGAAGATTGAGGCTGTTCAGCAGTGGCCCCGACCTACATCGGTTACTGAGATCCGTAGTTTTCTAGGCTTGGGGGGCTACTACAGGCGTTTTGTTCAGAACTTCTCCCGTATAGCTGCACCGTTGACCAGTTTGACCCGGAAGGGAGTTCCTTTCGTTTGGACAGAGGAGTGCGAGCGCAGTTTTCAGCAGCTACGGACATGTTTGACTACGGCGCCGGTATTATCTTTACCTTCGGGATCAGGCGGATTTGTTGTCTACTGTGATGCTTCGCGAGTGGGATTAGGATGCATTTTGATGCAGCATGGCCGGGTGATCGCTTACGCTTCTCGGCAGTTGAAGAAGCATGAACAGAACTACCCCACTCATGATTTGGAGATGGCTGCAGTGGTCTTTGCACTGAAGATTTGGCGACATTACCTTTACGGCGAGTCGTGTCAGATATTCACCGATCACAAGAGCTTAAAGTACATATTTCAGCAGCGAGACCTGAACCTCAGACAGCGTCGTTGGATGGAGTTGGTGAAAGACTACGACTGCGAGATCTTATATCACCCAGGCAAGGCGAATGTGGTGGCAGATGCGTTGAGTAGGAGGCCCGGGGGTAGTCTATCCTTTTTGCGCGCAGTGCAGAGGCAGTCGTCAGCTGATTGGCAGATGTTATGCGACAGCCGAGTTGAGTTCGAGTTCACTCAGACAGGGGGACAGCTCGCGCATGTTCGTGCACGCCCACAGTTGCTTGACCGTATATATGAGGCACAGCGCAGTGACGACCGTTGCTCAGAGATCATGGCACAGATGGGACAAGGCAGATTTTCCGAGTTCGTGGTTGACGATCAGGGGATTTTACGATATGGATCTAGAATGTGCGTACCAGATGCTGATGGATTACGGCGCGACATTCTCGAGGAGGCACACCGATCAGTGTATAGTGTTCACCCCGGTTCCACCAAGATGTACCATGATATGAGAGAGACCTACTGGTGGGACGGGATGAAGAGGGACATTACGGAGTTCGTTTCGAGATGCCTGACTTGTCAGCAAGTCAAGGCCGAGCACCAGAGGCCCGCAGGAGAGCTACAGCCGTTACCCATTCCAGAGTGGAAATGGGAGCAGATTTCGATGGATTTCGTTGTGGGTCTGCCCAGGACCAGTCGAGGGTACGACTCCATTTGGGTGATCGTGGATAGGTTGACGAAAGCGGCTCACTTCCTTCCAGTGAAGACGACTTTCAGCTTCGCTCAGTATGCTCAGCTCTATATTGACGAGATCGTGCGACTACATGGCGTACCGACTTGTATCGTGTCAGATCGAGGCACTCAGTTCACCAGCCGACTTTGGCAGAGACTTCAGGAGGCTTTGGGCACTCGTTTGAGCTTCAGCACAGCGTTTCATCCGCAGACAGACGGACAGTCAGAGCGGACCATTCAGACTCTCGAGGACATGCTCAGAGCATGCGTTTTAGACTTTGGTGGTAGCTGGGATCGTCATTTACCTCTAGTGGAGTTCTCGTACAACAACAGCTTCCAGGATACTATTCAGATGGCACCTTTCGAGGCTTTGTATGGGAGGAGATGCAGATCGCCCGTTTTTTGGACAGAGCTCAGTGAGAGCAGCATTTTGGGGCCGCAGCTCGTTGAGGAGACGACATCGAAGATACAGTTGATCCGAGACCGGATGAGAGTGGCTCAGAGCAGACAGAAATCCTATGCAGACAGGCGCCGTCGCAGATTAGAGTTCGCAGTTGGCGACCATGATTTTCTGAGGGTCTCTCCGATGAAGGGCGTGATGCGTTTTGGGCGAAAGGGGAAGCTTAGCCCTAGATTCGTAGGTCCCTTCGAGATCCTCGAGCGTGTCGGCGCTGTTGCTTATCGTTTGGCTCTTCCACCCAGCTTTCCCGATGTTCACCCCGTTTTTCATGTTTCGATGCTCCGCAAGTACCTTCACGACCCTTCGCATGCGATTCAGCACCCGACAGTCCAGCTAGAGCGCGACCTTTCTTTTGCAGAGCAGCCGGTGGCCATCCTGGATCGGCAGGTGAAGAAGTTGAGGTCGAAGATTATACCAACCGTCAAGGTCCTTTGGCGTAGCCCGAGCAGCGAGGAGGTTACCTGGGAGACCGAGGGCGAGATGAGGAAGAAATATCCCCATCTCTTCGAAGGTACGCGTAGCTATTTTTTTTAAATTCGGGGACCGAATTTCTTTAAGGGGGGAAGATTGTAGCGACTTGAAAAGTCGTTTTGGTGTTTTCTTGAAATTCGGTGAAAATTCGGTATTTTTCCGAAAACCGCCTTTCTTGTTATTTTGCAGTTTAGGGCTAATTATACTTAAAATGGATAGGTAATTGCTTGTTTTTAGTAGCTAATGAGTTAATTATGAAATTCTGGTCGTTTAAAAATTTTCCCTAATTTTTCATTTTTTTATATTATTTTAAGCCGGTAAGAAAATACATTAAATTAGCGATAAATACAAATTTTTCCGGGCTAATTTTAATCTCTAAAATTATGATAATTATAATCTAGTGATAACATAAATTTTTAGTAATTTATTTTGATTTTTAACAAATTTTTATGTTATGAAACGAATTTATTGAAATTTGGGCTAAAACTTGCAATTTTTGAGTTGTAGGGGGCCTTTTTGCATAAAATTTCTTTTGTAAAACCCCTCTCTCTTTTCCCTCAGCCCTAGGACAGCCCCACCTTGTCCAAGACCAGAATTTTCTGACCTCATTTCTTGAGTTGCTTTCTTGAGTTGATTTTGATAGTTTATGGTTTTATTTTAATTAAAATGAATAAAGTATGATACATTGACTTTGTGGACTTGACCCATGACCTTCCCCACTTGCCCACACCATCCCCACTCCTCCTTTCAGCTGAGAATCCCTGCAGGAAACAGCCCCCAAATTTCCCCCTCTCATTTCCTTCTAAACTCATCAAATTCCAACTCAAAATCCTTACAAATCCACAAATTTCTTCACAAAACCAAAACAAATCCTTATGCTATCCTTTCCTTAGCCATTCTAGCTTGGATCTTGGTGGTTGAGGCCATCAATTGGAGCAAAATTTTCTTGCTTGATCCATAGATCAAGAGGTATAAATTCCATCAAAGTTACTTTCTTTTGCTAAATTCCTTTAATTGTATGGTTTAGTGTTTAAAAGCTTAGCTAATTCCTAATCTAGTTATAAAAGAATAGTTGTAATAAACTAGGGTTTTGAACCATGATGGTTAATTAAGTTGTTTTATAGTTAATCTAGTTGTTAATGAACTAATCTATATGGTTACCTTGTTATGTAGTCTTCTAATTGTGTTAATTTAGTTAACTTTAAAAGTTCGATTTTAGTTGTAATTGTCGTTTTAGGAATTTCAAGAGAGGGTTAGTGTATGGAAT